>OU342680.1:12500000-15000000 GCA_910589285.2 Mythimna ferrago | reverse complement strand
TTACCTAGGAATATTATATGTCTGAGTTTAGATATTGAATTCAATTATGTACCCATTGGTTATTCTTAATATTTTTTGCTTAATTCTATAAGAAGTAGGAGCATTGCACCGGAAGAACTATTTATGGAGATATTTATGAGAATCGATTTGCAAAAGCGAAACACCTTGTACACTTCAAGAAATTAATTTGCTATTTTTATGAGACTGGAAATTTTATGTATGAAAAATTCCAAAAGGGTACATATTTAAAATACCATTTTATTAAATGTATGAGCTAGTTTTGTCTATTTTAATCAATAATTTTATTTGAATGCTTAACATTTTAATCGAACCAGAAAGACCATTAACTTTGGTGCTATAGTCCAACCTTTCAACTAAGTCGAAATAAATACTTCTTCTCTATCTTATCAACGGGTCTTAGCAACGGGTGACGTGGACCGATAGTAGCTCCACTGTGATTTGTGTTATCACTTCACACTTGATTCCGTACCTTACCTACACTGCGGGTTTTGCTCCTTTATTCCATAATCTTATTCGTACTTAACGAGCAATGTATCTCTTAAAACGGAATCAGTCGTCCGGTTCAATAAATTGTAATGATTATAGTAAGAGGTGTGACCACTCTCAGTGGATAGCAACTGGCCTTGGTATCGCTTATTTAAACGATATACATAGACCTAAATTAACTTGAAAACTTGAGGAAGATTTGGTCATTTGGTTGGTTTAGTGGATGCGGATATGGTTTGAGTTGAGTTGGTAATTAAGTAAATTTCAGTATTTGCAAAGGGTATTAAGTGGCCGTCTGTATTAATTTTGGCCTATATCTTTATGTAAAAAAGGATATGAAATTGTAAATAATGATGAACATGCTTTATTTCTAAGTTTTGTTGTCAGTATGAGTCACTCTACACCCTCATGATTGAAATACTGCAAAGTAATTATGTGGAAGTACTATTTTAAAATATTATACAGATTAATTCTATGATAAGATTATACTTTTAAAATTATGTAAGTACTCACACGTATTTTTATCGACAGGTACATCGATATAACTTTGGAATTACTCGCTTTGACAGTTTAAAAATTATTCAAGCTTAGCGATAAGAGAAAAATATAAATCAAAAAGAAAACCTGTAAATAAAATTCGCTCCACCTGAAACTCATAACGAGTTTAGTTTAACCTTGGCAATAAATTTGCCGATACAAATTAGTTCAACTTTTGATATACCTACGAGTGTTGGAGGCGAGGGGTGCGGGGCTAAGGGGTGATTGCAATAGAGGCTGCACGCCACCTTGCTGTGATTGATTTATTCGTCTTGTTTGTCACAGAGCCGATTTATTTGAATTCCTGCCAGAGCCCCGGGCAGCCAACGGATTAATATCGAACAGACCCCCGCGATATATCCCCGACTTTGGGCAATAATTCAATATTTCATCCTTCGGGCCGGGACCTACCCTGTGAATTAACATACAAACGTCAATCGTTTCATGAATAAAAAATGTATTGGATTTAGTGAAATGACTGGCGCGATCGCCGAGCATTTACTGTGTTGCCGCCCCGAATGCCTATTGCGGAAATATAAAATGTTTCGGATTACTGGTTTAGTTTGATCGCACACTATTCGTATTTGCTGGGAACACGCGATTTGGCAGCTAAGTTCGAAACGATGATACTGGGGACCCGAAAAATCTCAGAGTCGTAAACCGCGGCAGCTATTAACTGAGCAGCTCAGGAATTGGGTATCGCATAACATTTACTGCCTTTTAATGCAACCAACCAAGTACTGTCATTCTTTTATTGGGGGAAACAGTTCACGTGTTGATGTTGTAAAACTGGAGGGATGGGTGCATATTTGGAGTTTACTACTGAAACATCGTTGACAAAATATTATAGCAATATTTAAAAATCCAATATAGATGGAATAGGAGGCCAAAGAAAAGAAAAGACGGATTATGTGAGAAATGATATGAAAGGAAAAAAAAATAATTATAGCGTGACAGCTGACCGGACAAAATGGAAGAGTAGAACGTTTGCATCGACCCTAAGCAACATAGAATAGGAGCAGGAAGATGATGATGATTTAAAAAATCCAATAAAAGTGACCACACGATACTATGATCATGAAGGCATATATTAAAATTCCGTTTACAGTAATAGATTTGCGATGGTTAACATAGTGTAGCCAACCATGGGTATGGTAACAACGGTAAAGGGTTAAGCAACGGACAGGCGTTCGAACGAAAAAATTCCACTACGAGCCATCGTATCTAGTGGAACCGGTTTTAAGTTCTAAACTACATAGACTACTGCTACGTTGTCGGCGCTTTGCCAATGCGTTCGCACTTCTTTCGCCACTTGTAATGAATTATACTAATGGTCCTGACAGAGGTTGTCCTATACGAAAGCTAGTTTTTCATCGAAAATTGAGAACCCGATTGCAGCGCCACCTACTGGGTCCAATTGTATTTTCAAACCATTCTGATCCACTCAAATACACACTTATAAAAATTACTTTCAAATCGGTCAAGGCGTTTCGGAGAGATTGGGTGACAAATACATGTACAAAAGACTTATATATCTAAAGATATATAACAAAGTCTACCTACTGCGTCTGTGTGTCTGTTCGCGATAAACTCAAAAATTGTTAAACACATTTTTATGCAGTTTCCACCGATAGGCAGAGTGATTGATGAGGTTGGTATATGAATATTATAGTAGACAAAAATCGAGATTTTCAAAATATTTCTAACATCCATGCAAAGCTGAGGCGGATCGCTAGTATAATGAATAAAATACCCACATGCGCATATGCGGACCTATTAATTTCCTTGCGCGGGCGCACTACCGGTTCAGATAAGGGATCGATTGCGATTAGAAAGACCATTCTGTTCAAACTGTTCCAGTCTTGAAATGATAAGTAGTCACTCGCGATAAGAATTCATGAATAAATTAATTTAATTTGATAGTTTGTGTCTAAACAATGAAGATTATGTCTCTATTTGGTGAGTTTCTTCATATGGCAGGAAAAGGAAAATAAAATATTATATTAGGTACAATAATTTCAACATTAACTACTTGACAATAAATATAAGTATTAACCAGGATTTAGGTACATCCGTAGCAAGTGATCTAATGTAATAACACATCAAACAGATGATATCGTTATAACTAAACACACATACATCTTAATCATATTTGTCATTGATATCACAATCGCTACAGTAGACCTTATTGCTCTTATTACCATACATAGAGGGTTTTAATCTAAAGTACATAATTGTAGGGCCACGACCTCAATTAGAGCAGAGACACGAATAATCGTGTTAATCATAAAATTACGAATACTTACGAAGATTGTCGATTTCCGAGCCGTAACATGTCTGTCTAGTTGGCGACCTCTAAGGGTTACGTACAATTGAGTACAGAAGTTGTTTAAGTCCTATATCAACGTTAGTTTTAGTATATGCAAAACCCGAAACACGTGTCTAGTATTTTTATGCATCATAACTTTATTATGAAAAATCACAAAGTTGTAGCTTGTTATGTCAGCAAAAATACATAGTTACCGAGCCATCCAGGCGACTGATGGATTGTTTTGCACTTGCACCCAGCATGCCTGCATGCACGCTATGACCTTATGACCTGCCGTGACCTGTCGATGGTGTCCAACTTGTAACCTTTTTAAATATTTCAGGGAAAAAATATAACATGGTGTAAAAACTATTGAAATACATTCAGTGAACAAACTATAATCAGGTTTCGCATATACCAAAAATTATTTTGTATACCTACTCCTTATCAATCATCGATTACAATACAGCAACATTTGACCGCGTTTATTTTTCCATATTATTTTAAAAAGATAGGCCAACTTCATCTTTTCTTTAGGTGAGAAATCATCCAATGATTTCTCCTGCTCTAGGTCGAAGCGTGTCAAACTTTTACTGACTAATACTGACTCCTGATGTTGACTAATACTGACTCCTGATGTTCCTTTTTTACCATTATCGTTCCAGGACTCCGAGTTATCATTTAGAAGAAAATTAACGGACTTAATTCAGTTTATATCTTAACGGATTTAATGTGTAATTTATTTTAAAAATCAATATCATCTCAATACCATCAATTCTGAATTCCTTTCAACTTAAAGCATCATAAAATTAATCTGTACTGAATATTTAAGTACTCGTGCACTTGATTGTATAGTACAATGCGATTAACATAACCGGTCGTGGCAAGAAGCGATTATGTTAAATATGTTAATTACATATCTGAGTAAAAAGAACATTATTGTGAGTTAAATATATTTTTTATTGGACCGGCTATGGCTGATTATGACACCTTCGAAGGATGACCTACGGCGATTTAGAAGGACGAATATATATATAAAACGATTTATCGCTCTTTGATACGCCTATGGCTTTTATAACTGTGATTACTAATAAAATTTACTTCCTGATTAAGCATCATTTAACTTGATAAGAAAAAAGATTTTTAAAGTGCCAGTTATTTAAAGGTCACTTTGGTTCCGTTTGTCAACTGTCAGGCAATAAAAATAGGTTACTTATAATAATTTAAGTCAACCGACTTGAGAATTTTGTATAATATTTAATCATTAAAGAAATACTTATATTCGATACTTTTCATAAGGTTCTTCTGTTAGTAAACAATGATCTCTATCTCTTAATCAACCTTGATTATTGAACCCCTGTTGACTACATCTGATTTCATTAAATCCTAATAATTACCCAAGTCGTTTAATTTATTAGACAGACTCTACTGTTACCTTTTAAACGATGGTATATACAATTCCTACTACTTCATTGAATTTAGTGGTTGTCAGCGTTATGGTTATTCGAAAGGCTGACCACAGAAGATGTACACAGATTGGTTTTATTTAGTAAAAGTTTGGTACTGCCTCTTGCGCCACCCAGAGCGCGAAGAGTTGTCTGATAATTTCTTACCACAAACAAAGAGTGCTATTGCTTGAGCATGAGGTACTGCGTTCGATTTCCTGATCGAGCATTAGGGCCGATGTCCACCACACAATGGTCGAAAGAGATATCGCAGTCCTAGAACGCAAAGGGGAACTGAAGGACACGGGTGGATTTTAGTCAGTAAAAGTCTAACACGTCATGGAGTGCGAAAAGTTGTTCAAATGAAAAAAAAAATGTCGGCATCGGGGATGTTTTCAAGCCTATTGACACAAATCGGGCACAACCTGGTTAATTTCAAATCACGTCAAAACCGTTTACTGGCGGGTTGTGTGTTTACTGTGTGAGTACACTTTTGCTGTATATCTGTAATTATGTCATGTATCTTCAAACCTGATGTGATCGACTAGGTAGTGTTAAAGAAGGTGAAAAAAGGCATGCAACAACACGTTATTGATACCTGATCTTTTATCTCTTAACAAAAAGGACAAATTCAAAGACGAAGATTCAAAAAAGAAGTACGTTAATACATAGGATAATAAAAAGGAAAAATGAAACATTTGTAGAAAATATCACGACTTAAAAGTTTACTATTAACGTTGGTTTCGTAAAAGTTCTGATGTTTTTTTCCACATGTATTGATTGGTGACTAATGTCCTGCTTAGCATAGCATAGCATAATCGGTCTTATAATTTTCCCACTGTTGGGACTCAGGCCTCCTCTCTAGGAGAGGAAATGGACTGTAATCCACCATGCGGACCCAGTGCGGGTTGGTGGATGTCACATGTCCTCAATTATTTTGATTCTAAGACATGCCGGTTTCCTCACGATGTTTTCCTTCACCGTTTTGAAAGCAGTGGTGATGAAATAAATTACAAAAAGTAATATGCCTGGCTGGGTTTGAACCCGCGACCTACAACTCGTAAGTCGGTGCCGTTACCACTCAGCATGTTTATGCCTACTATTTTATTATCAAAATGCGTAATAAAAACTATGGTGAGCATCAGTGGCAGTGTGAAACTATAGTGCCCCTAGAGTGCCCCACATCAAGCGTGGACTATGATACGATAATCTAAGTTAATATGAATTATGTAATAATTATATATTAGCACATGATAACCCCTAAATGGGTTAGGAGGACTCTAATTGGTTAGTCACATAATTATGACGAAAGTATCTATGTGGTCATATTGTATTAAAGGGTTATTATAACAATGAAATTATCAATAGGAAGTTTTTTTTTTAAGTATTGGGTTTCAGAAATGTTTGAAACTGTCACTCCATCTCACTCTCACTCTCTTTTACTCCACCCAGAGCAGAAGAAGCTAAATCATGATTTCTCATCCCAAAAAAGAGCAGAAACTAAAAAATATTTCCCTTACGTCTTGAATGTAATTTTAAGCTATTGCATAGCTTCTATCGCGGGCCTCGAGCGTGGAGACCGAATCCAAAAATTCCGTAACGAAAATAACCTAACACCCCCCACTCATTTGTTTTTTGAGCGTGGTGACCGATAAGAAAACAAATGAGTGAACAATCAATCAAAATTCAATTCAATGTGTGAAAGTGTAACTTCAATTAATATCAAAGAAAAAAAAACAAAGGAAAAAAAACTGCATAAATAAAATAAATAAATAATTATAATTGCATAAGTTGATAAAAATGCTGTGCAATAGCTTTACCGCGGCGGTCCCCGAGTGCCACACGTCTTTTTTTATAATTTTGCTAAATTAGTGAGTAAGTAGAGTTATATGCTACGCTACGTATCGCGGGTTTGATTCCCATACGGTACCTACATACTTAGGGCCTACAGATAGTTTTTTCGGATTTGAATGTCTTGTCTATGTGCGTTTACATATTTATAAACGCACCCACGTTATAGAAACCTTGTGTGACAAAAAAGGCTAATCAAAGGAGTAAAGAATCAAAGAAAAGCAGAAAATAATGATTTTTAAATCTTCTTAAAACCAATTTGAAAAAAAACCCGGCTTCGCTCAATTAAAATAATCACGAACATCCATAATCACATACAACGTGTTACATTTACACGGAAAGATTCGAGTACAAATTAACAAAATTACTGGTTCGATATCAATTTGAATGATGGATGATGCTGAGTTAAATTTCTTCCATTAGTTTTATTATACTCTCTTTTGTAGGCCGCTACATTCCGGTAGCTATTTGGCATCTTATTCTCGTCAAGTGAAAGTTGATCGATGGCACGTCAATTTAAATCTTAAACTATGTTATTTTAATGTGGAAAGGAAAATTTTAATAGACCTTCAAAAATCATTATATCTTTGATCATTAGTGAATAATTATCACTGATGAATCGAATTTGTTCCTTTAAAGAGTAACTTTAGTAATTAACTAGCTCTTGCCCGGGGCTTCGCCTGCGTACATAAAATATAGTAGCCCCTATGTTACCCAGGAATAAAGCAGCTTTCTATCGTTCAAAAAAACAAACAAACTTTACCTCTTTATAATATGTAAGCATCAACTAGTGTAGATAAAGAAAGCCGACCCGCTTACGATCATCTGTATCTAAAACATTTTTTCATTTATTCTTACCCTGACTCACCTAGATTATTTTCACAATATATTTTTCGATTTTTAGGAGTGTTTTATTCGGTGATGTATTTCACGGCCACAATAACTCTTTCGGACAACCCTACCAAATCTTCAAGAGGCCTGGGGCCGTATTATGACCTCTTAAAACCATCATGTTTTCGGTGTGAAAAAGAGACGGAGCTATACAGGACGAATAGCACTATCCTTTTCTCACACAGAAAACATGATGGTTTTAAGATGTCATAATACGGCCGCTGAAGCCCTACCACGACCTCTAAAACTCCATAGCTCCATCCCTTTTTCTCGCTCGCACCGTTGACATTTTAACACGTCATTATACCTGGTTGTTCTACTCTCGGACTACCTCCTTTAATGAAATCATACATAATTTAATTACTGAGCTAACGAAGCAAAGGATGAGCATCTAGTATCTACATAGTGTGCCAGTATATTTTAATACCACCGACAAGATTTGCACGTTTATCGCCATTTATTTATAGTATCATCTCCATCGCTTCAGTGCCGATGGTAATCTATATCCATCCTAATATTATAAATGCGAAAGTAACTGAGTCTACACATCTCTGTACTCTCGGCACTACGTTAAAATTGATGAAATAATTTTGGATAAATCTTGGTACTTATAAACATATAGATTGGACTTTGAAGAAGTATGTATGGTAAAGGGAGATATATTAGTGATATAAGTAATGTGGTGATATGTTTTTAAACAGAATTGTAACACACAGTTACTAGCAAGCACGTCATTCATGAGCCAGCGCTAGCGACTTGTTACGAGCATGAGGAGGATAAATATGTTTTTACTAGTAACATATTATCCATAGGAAACTGCAAATCAAAATCAAATCAAATCAATTTTATTTGTTAACAAAGGTGTACAGATATACAGATCTAATATTTGATTAACAGAGCGCCATGTTATGCCAGGAGGCGTACAAATGTGATGTGCATCTAGCTCATGATTACAAGTTAAAGTTTAAAAAATGTTTGAGAACCATGCATAATTATAAAATTAAATTAGCAAAAAAAGAAATTGCAAAATTAGGTACATAATATTATCCAAACTTGAATTATGTCATACCTAAATGAAGAATAATTAAAAAAAAAAATAGTTTAAAATTTCAAAAATCTAAGTGCCTAAGTCCAAATAATTAAAATGTCGAAAAATCTAAGTACCTAAGTCCAAATAATTAAAAGGTCAAAAAATCTAAGTGCCTAAGTCCAAATAATTAAAATGTCAAAAAATCCAAGTGCCTAAGTCCAAATAATTAATTGCCGCCGCATGGTATGTATTGTATTTAAAAAATATCACCACATTACTTATATTACCAATATCTCCCTTTACCTTACATAAGATATCTTAAAATTACGGGAATAGATACGTTTCCCCACAAGCGCGGATCCACCTATTTGTGTTGTGGGCGCGATGGGCATCCCCACAACCCTAAATAGGCTTGTGACGTCACATTTTCACGGTCATGTTAATGACGTTAATTTAGTAATTTTCGTGGGCGAACAAACTAACATTTTACAAGCTTATTAATTTAATTATGTTCACTCAACGCCTTTACGCACGTGGAACTATATCTATATTGTACAAAATTTTGGTCAGGGTCCCACAAATATTTTAAAAATGATCATCTATTTTGTAGGAATGCTCTATATCGATCATAAGCGAGTTGATACACTGTCTCAAACTTGGGCGTTTTGTCGGCGGCTGTCAGCTGTACCCAACTTTTTTTGAAAGCAAGCTCCGCGCTTGTTTTCTGAGGATAATTATTGTTAGTTTCATTGCGGCTAATAATAATATTTTTTTTTGTATAATAATAATAAATATTCAAAAATGTTATCGTTTACAAAAGTGAACATTAAGCCAACAATAACAAGATTTTCCTTACAATAGTGCCTAAGAATGAATTAAAACTAAGATATTATTAAAAGTGCAATTAATGGTGATTCAGAATGATTCAGAATCGCAACGTATAATAGCGGGCCGCTCAATCTATGCTAGAAGTTAGTATAGTAAAAAATGCAGGTTACTAAATCTCATCGCGGTCGCCACATTCGAGTGTTAAAGTGAAAGCCCTGGAATGTGGTAGGTGGACATTATGACAGGTTTAAAAATAGAAATATTATTAGAGCGAAACTATCTTGAGGATTTTATGAGATTACTGTATTTCTGTGAATGCCAAAAATAAACCAGTCGCACGGACTCTGCCCCCAAAAGCTTTCCGTTCGTTTTAAAACAAACTTCTTATCAAAACGGTGGAATTAACCTTTACCCAAAAATAATGCGACGATAATGCGAGTTCTAAAATATTTTGACTGAATACTTTGTAAAATTATATTTGCTAACAGATATCTGTAGTCGTATTATTGAAGCATATTCAAAGACTCTTATGACAGAAAAAATACTGAACTTCCAATTTGAAGTATGCAGGGGGCTACTGATCTACGGTTACGATCTTAATATACCGTGCCACGGAAAGCACGTTAACGCATTGGTCTCGGCTGTCATTTGAAGATCTTTGACAGTCGTTACAAATAGTCAGAAAACAGGAAATCTGTCACTAGTCTTGTCAAAATGTTGAGGTCAGATAGGCAGTCGCTCCATGTAAAATACTGGTATCCAGTTGTACCAGGATATACTGGAAGTTGAGCTCAATATGTTTGAAAAAAGCTATGCGAACAACGCAGGTCAAAAGCAGCCGGTAGAGCTATCATTTGAAATTATAAGTGTTTTAAAAATCTAAGTTTTCGTCATTATTTTCAACCGATTTGCATCTACGGCTGGACGTCTTTCAAGTGTCGCCATAATGAGCGGTCCTATGTATCTCGCATCCTCCGGATTTCCGCCGCCCTCACCAGGGGTGCTATTCTCTTAGAAAACTATTACTAATACGCTGGCTCTCTTAGATAATAGCACGCCAGTTCATCGGACCACCTTGTGGGCGGCCTTCCAACGCACATCGTCTCCGGTACGCGGTCGCCACACCAGAGCTCTATCGACCCTATCGACCGTCTGTTTTGCAAGCAATAGACTTATAAATTACTATTTAGCCGCATCGGGATAGACTGAAAACCGACTTCTTGTTACCGACTAGTTGCGAAAAGGCTAGGGAAATAATGATGATTAATAAATACCCATCACATCTGTAAAGTTATGCTAGTTATTTTAAGGGTGATTCTTTGAAACCGAGAGAATTTCTCATTCATCTGGCCTAGTTTTCGTACCCATCTATTTTGTATCGTAAGCCATTGAGCGTAAAAGAGTGCCTTTGATACATTTAGTGATTGGCGAAAACTAATATGCAAATAAAAATATTAAATTGTAAAGAAAAAACTAGGCCAGATGAATGAGTCATTCTCTCGGTTTCAAAGAATCACCCTTAACTCATTGCTGTGTATTACAATACCCAGGCATAAGTGCATTATGAATCATCAAGCATTCCTCTAATTTAAATATTCTATTCTTCTTATATGCTTGTGTAAAATGTTTGCAACTGTCAACTATGGAGGTGAATGACCAAGCTGAAGATGATAAATAAATCGCCTTAAGAAAAAGATCTTTGTATATCATTATGACACGTTCATACAAAATAAGTTTTAACGGCGAATAAGGACGTAAATAAAATCTTATCAGCACACGAAAACACACTCACGCAAAAAGTTGAAATTCGTAGTAAGCTATCGTAATTGCGCAATTTTAAAATCTTGTTTGCAAACCGAATAACTTGCGCAGCCAAACATTCTACGTAGAAGGAAGCAATGTCTATTGGAGTTAATAGACTAGTAAATGAGGAATAGTTGGTAAGTATTACCCTGATCTAAAATACATGGTTTATTTTAATAAGACTTCTCAGTAAGCGTGACGATTCCGTCGGTGAATGCGATGTCGATTGTTAATCGCAAAACGAACAGAATTTCCGAGAACCGTTTGCCATTGACATTTCTAAGCAACGTGGTCATGTTTACGTTCGGTGGCGGGTTGCGGAGAGTGTTTACAAACAGTAAATTGTTTACTCGACTGACATAACGCGTTGCAGGCGTCACGGCGCGTCACAGGCCGCGTCACGCGCCGCCGCTAGTCTCCACTCGCCGCCTCGCCGCGCCTTGTCGCGTCGCCGCCCAATCCAGTTCTATTGCGTCTTGCAAATTGTGAGCGCCATTTTTTTTTAAATCTGGTCTATCTTTAAGGAAACTGCGTGTCAAATATTTCAAAGAATAGCGTTCTAGAAATAAAAATTAGAACTTTTACCTTATAATTAGGACATTTGACAAAAAATTATTGGAAAAGTTATTTTTAACGTCAAAACACACGTGGTTTATTTTGAATATAACACTGATTACTTACTTTGATTCTTAAAAGATTTTCGTGGTCATAATGAGAAATGAAAAAAAATTAACACCGGAGCGTGCGATTACGTGAATATCAGCTAATGAATAGTAATAACATAGACGATCTTTAAATTTGAAGGCTTCGTGGAAAATTTTATCATTTTTGGGTTTGATGAGGAGTGAGAACGAAAGACGTTCAGGAGTTAGATATTATTACATTTTAGGTACCTATCTTTTGATTGATTTTCTTTGCGATTTCGTTTGTTTTTTGATACAATAATTGATAGATACGAGTATATGTAAGCGTGAACCAAATAACTCATGATTATCAATGTTGAATATTAATTGTTTTAATACTGTAGGTAACTGAATAGTTTTGCTGTGAAATTTTACCTATCATAGGTAGCCGAGGAAAATCAGTGGTTTTCTGTCATGCTTATTTGTCAAAACTATTTACAGGTATCGGGGACGGATAACAAAACCAATATTTGCTGATCATTTGCGGCCAGCCTTATTTTGTACTTATTTATTGAAGTACTGCGTCATTTATTGGAATAAAATATCGTAATTTATTGACAACGTCACTTTAACTTTGACATTACTTTAACAATACCATGCGAAGATTTGACAAATCCTTAAAAATAATCTTATCTAAGTAGCTTATCGAATTATCTAACGTCTCTAATTTTATACAATTTAATCTATGGTCCTACATTTCTTAACTGACCTTCATTCGTTCATTAACGATGTCGTTTCAATCTAGAAGTTTCTTGTCATCTTTTGTGCGTTTTATGAGAAGGTTTTGTTGTCAATAAACTATCACCTTCAATATGTAACTGACTGACATTTGTCAATAGTAGACTAGCTAAATTAATAAAGTTTGATCGAACAATTTTGTGAATTGGAAATTTTTAACATCTTTAAATTTATAGTAAAGCTAGCTTTTGCCAGCGTATTTGCCTACGTGAAAGTAAAAAAATATATACCTAGGAATATACTCATGCTGTCAAGATAAAAAGTATAGGTACTTTTGAGAAAAAAAATCATTCAAATTGGTTCAGCTGTTTGAGCATGAAAAAATAACAAACATACATACACCTGCAAACTTTCATCTTTATAATATTAGTCTGAGGCCTATGTCCAACAGTGGACGTATATCGGCTGAAATGATGATAATGATGATGAGGCTCCCTTTAACCCTTAAACCACATTAGTTGCTTCCTTAGGTGTTACCGAGGTTAAGAACTGGATAATCAAGAAAAAAGTTCATATAAAAATGTAGGTTTTTTATAAGGCCTTTAATTTTTTCCAAAGGCGTTTTAGTTTTTGTCCCACATATAAACCAAAGGTTTTTTCAAATGCGGAATCAACTTCAAGGTGATATTTTAATACCCTTACATCGTTATACTCAATGTACCTATCACAAGTTTATACGCGCCGTGTACGATTCATAATTACCTCTTTAACATTCATTGAATTTCAAATAAGTTGTACTTAATAGTTGACATGTTAGTCTCGTATTACGAGCAATACAAAGTTACAGCTTTATAAAGGGATCCGCAGACAGGTGCGACTATACATTACTAATATCACATCGTTGTCGCATAACGATGTAACGATCATTTTTTCGTATTTTTTTTTTCGTTGCTGATTAATTTTTATATCGTCGCTTCGCCTGTCTACGGGAGCCTTAAAACTAAGAAACTATATACGTCCAAAATGTTTCGAAAACACATTTATAGTGCGTACAGCTCAGGAGTGGAATTCCCTGACAGAGTCTGTGTTTCCTAATAGCTACAAGCTTTAAGTCAAGAATGAATAGGTTACTTCTAAGCAAGCGCGACCCATCGTCGGCCATATCATCACTTACCATAAGGTGAGATAGTGGTCAAACGCGAGCCTATCTATAATCGAGGAGGAGTGGCAGGCGGTCGCCGACTTCTGCGAAGCAGTAATGCTCGCTAAGGAGGAGGCCGACCGCATCAGGCAACGGCGCTCTCGCCGCCTCCGGGATTCCGATCCCGATTTCTAGCCTCCGTAGGCGCGGGCTTGCGGACAGTGAGCAATGGGTAGCTCGCTGTCCGGTCGTCCGGTAACTGTCCGGATCAAGTCCAAGTCGTCGACGGCGCGCTCTGTTCTCGCGCGCCTCAAGGACTTGTCAGCAACAGCAGGGGCCCAACCGGGTCGAAGCCTACTGGGGCCAGGGTTATTCGAAAAGGCGCTCGAGTCCTGGTATGAAGGCTTGAAGGAACGGGATGGGTTTTTTAGTCAGTAAGAGTCTGACACTATCTCCCGCTCCGCCCAAGAGCGGGGGTTGTCATTGGATGTCTTTACCCATCGAAAAAAAAAGCCTATCCATAATATAAGAAACTAATAGGTTTGTAAAGAGTTATAATTTAATTTCATATGTACTAAGGTAATAAATTAACTATGGAAAATACAGTGATTACCCAGACCTGTTTGTTATAAAGCGCTATAATAGGTTTATTAGTAGCTAATAAATATTATGAAGAATTAATACTCCTGATAGTTCCTTATAGACATAATTTTAATAATAGCTTTTGCATTATATCCTAGTACTAGATTGACTTGGAAATGCAGATAGGCCCTTTTCAAACTGACTTTAGTTCAGGCATTTTTATCTGGAAAATCATCAAATGACTTCTTAAGTTCTGAGTGGAGCGAGGCGGAATTTAAATTTTTACTAGGTAACTAAAACATAGAGTGCCTTCAATTGCCCTTTCTTTGGACCACGGTAACTCTTTCGAATAAACAAAAGTCGCTGGCAGCAGTCTTAACTGACCCTGTCAATCTTGCAGATATCTTTTAAGACGCACTTAGTACAAACGCCACGTCGAACCGGGCTGAATTCTTGCCGGATGCCCGGACGGCGATCTACTCATTGCTCGTCGTCCGCAAGCCCGCGCTTACGATGGCCACGAAACTTCCAACGCCCCAGTTCAGAAAGGCCCTAAGCGGCTCTTTATCTATCGTAACCAAATGTAGGTGGCCATTTTCCCGTTTGGAGTTTTCTTTCAGCTAATCTTAACATCTTTTTAATAAATTGAACGGCACGAGTAACGATTAGGAGTATCTATCAGCCTATCACTCAAGAACTATCACAGTTACATCACAATCATATAACATATTGGCATTATCATATTATCACGATACATTTTTACAAACTGATAGGCACGTCACATTCATTGAGATAACAGAATGGAAGAAAATTTCCTTCCTTCTCTGGAGATAACAATAATAATATTATAATAATACCTATAATATAATGAGTATTATAACGAGCGTAATGATAGTAATAATTTGCAATATAGCCTTAATATCATCGTAAAATAGTCGTAAATTATAACCATAGCGCTATGTGAATATTACAAGTTTTTTAAATTATTAGTAACTGGCCTTTGCCAGTGGCTTCGCCCGCGTGAAAGTATAGAATATTCCGAAGGGAACACACCTACTCCTAGGATTAAAAAATCCTAGTTGCTATACCTGGACATTGTCTACCCGTGTACCAAATTGCATTCAAATTCGTTCAGCCGTTCGAGAAGAATTAACAAACAACTACACACACACGCACTCACAAACTGTCGCCTTTAAAATATTAGTTTATTATTATTACCTCTAGCCATACTGCCCTACTGCTGGGCAAGGCCTCCCTCTATTCCTTCCATTTTTCTCGGATTCGAGCCACTCCTTGCCAATTCCTAAGAAAGATAATATCCAAGTCATCCCGCCGTCTCCTTCTTGATCTGCCGCGACCCCGTCACCGTACAATTTTAGGGCACCAACTTTATGTTTTACTGGCCCACTGCTCTATCAGCCCAGTCCTAGTAAAGCTGGACAGCCTTTTAAGCTTCGTCAGTAATCAGCTAAATGTAAAATCTGTACTCAAATCTCTATTACAAGAAATGAGAAACGAAAATACGTAACATTTATTTCAGTATGGCGAATAGTTATCAATGCGTATAGACTCCTGTAAACCATTATAATTTATGCAAACTTTTTCAAAAATAGAAATGACCATCTCACCTTTGACGTCTTGTTAGCCAGAATGACGTCACGTGCTAGTAAATAAACTCTTCACTATCACTCTTGAAGCAAACGAGCATTGTTTTGGTCTGAAAACTGTTTGGTTCACTTCTATATCGAAAAGTGACTCACTCGGATAAATATGACATTCGTTTACTCAGTCATTCGGTACATCTTAGTGCTAATTATATCTCCCAATTAATGTGTGATGCGACCATCTGTCACAGCGAGCCACTCAAACCTGATCAAGGTCAACCAACTTTGAGTGGAGTCCGACCTTCGCGATATTTAAATAAAACGGTAATAAATTTATAATTTTAATTATTTTAGGAAACTCTGAACGATTATTACCTAACGGGTAGGTATTGCGATCAGAAAATTTTCCGAGCATCTGTTCATTTTGCGATGAATATTAATTATACAAACTTAAAATTTCTGAAGTGTGTAGGCTGGTTTATTTTATTTTAAGCGTCGAGCGTCGCCCCCAAACCTTAGGAATAGGATCATGGTAATTAATTAATGTTTATTATTAAACTACACGTGCTCCAGTATCCCGATTAACTTAATACATGAATATATTAATTATGTATTAAGTCTGAGTATACAACAATCTAACTCGTGCTGTGCAAATACATACTCAACTAAGATGGCTGTAGGTAATTCCGTTCTAGAAACTTCAGTGCGCAGTTTAAACTGACTAGAGCTAGCTATAGCTTGATTTTATGAAGTAAAACGTCACTTGGCATTCCGACCTCATAGTCATTGGATATAACTATTTATAATTTGTTACATTATGTTAATTCAGGCGCGAGTCGAAAGGCGGCCGGCCTTGTCAGGCGCCGCGCCGTAGTGCCGGTGCTAGTGGCGACTCGCGACGACCACAGGCGACAATGAGGTCCATTGTATACTAACCTGTCAATTATTTCTATGCTGACTTTTATTATATAACCATCTGCCTCGTTATATTTATTTTAATCCGTGTGAAACGTATTTCATTTCTCTAATAAGTTTTTTTAACTTTATTTTCAAATTATCTTCGTTGTCAGTTTAATTGAACTGGCATTTTTTTGACACTAAATTTTATGATGGCGCCACTGAATATAATCTGAACTACTTAATTACACTTGCACGCATATATATACACTCCCATTACAATCAGAAACAAAAACCACAAGGTCAGGACTGACATACCTAAGGTATCTCTTTAAACATAACGCTGTATCAAGTTCTATTCCACGTAGTGTAATTTACAATCTTGTATGAAGCGACCCTTATGTTTACTCGTATGATCTGTGAATGGTTAGCTGGGTATCGTGTGGCGTGAAACCATTACACTTCGGAGCAGCGTAAGCGCCACGTTACAACATCCGCCTAAACAACATAATTGAGAGTATCGTAGTAATATGCTACGTAGTAAGAAATAATAGAATTTGCCTTCTGAACGCTCGCGAACCCATTAATTTATTGGAATGTGTACTGCGTATTTAGTTGTAAAGTGGTCTCGTCAACAATACGCTTTGGAGACGAAAAGATATTTGGTATGCCGTTTGAATTTGTTTTTAGACTCAATATTCTTGAACTATTACGAAGTTTGCTGGGTCAGCCCCAGCAAACTTCGTACCGCCAAATACTCAATGAATGTTGTCACACATTTATTGACTCTTTGCTTAACTTTCAAAGAATAACGCCACTTACAGGAATTAACAGAACCAGCAAAATTCATTTTAAAATGACATTGTTATTAGAGATAGATTTTTTTTTCAAATTTTCTCACCAGTTAAATCTTTCCTGGTCTATCACAAATATTTTAAGACCAAAATTTGCCACATTGGTCCAGGCCGTTCTTGTGTTTTAGCGAAACTAACGAACAGCAATTCATTTTTATTATACAGAAGATTTTAAGTCAAAAAAGATTGAAAAGATTTTTTCGTGAGCAAATTTTTAGAATTGAGCAGATTAAATTTCGATACTTCGAAAGATGTTAAATAAAAAAATCCTGAATGGGAATCTCAATGACCACAAGCACATACTTAAGTACACTCAAAAATATCTTTTGGCAGACGTTGCAGCCACAAAATATTTGAACACTTTTATTGCTTGCAACAATGTTGTATCTAAAACAAATATGCGCAAGAAAATCGCATGTGATAATTTTAATTGCGTAGTACTATTTACTCAACCGTTGCAAAAGCCAAGGCACCAGATCTTATAATTATTACGGTGCAAATAATAACTACTAATTAACGAGATCTCGTGTTTTCGCATCTTTCTACCAGGCGTAGCTAGGGTCTACGAGACGTAGCTGGGGTCTACGAGACGTAGCTGGGGTCTACGAGACGTAGCTGGGGTCTACGAGGCGCAGCTGGGGTCTACGAGGGCCTACGCAGGCGTAGGCGCTGCGTTATCGTAGCGTGTATAAGAATGTATCGAATGCGTGGCGTTTACGTTCGATTAATGCCTGCGCTAGATCCTAAGGGTACCTTTAGTGCAACTAACCTGCGTGAATGGAAATAATATCACATATGTCGAGTGCCATACTCATGTACGTATAAGAGGCACCGTTTATCTAACTAACGCACTTTATACGGAAACTACATGTAGGTATATACAATCTAAGTACGTCAAGCACATACTATGTAATCTATGCAAATGACATAGATTAGTGACATATAACTTTACGATTTCTTGTTATTGAAAACAAAGTTATGTGATAATACCATTATTTGTGTCAATATTATGAACACTTGTATTTTCCCAATTATGTTTTATAAGTTATACCATAGCAGCTACGTGATAAGGATATTGGTTTATGATTCAGCCACCATAGTTGGTAAATATTAATTGAAAGGAGGTCTTCCCCATAGTAAATCTGCGGTTTTAATCTAACTTTAATAAGGTAACAATGTATATTGTATAATTCTTTGAATTCGTCATTGAACATATTGACTTTCCCTACTGCTGTAAACTTAGTGTAAGGAATTAATCGTAAACTGTAAAACGTAACATAATTCTTACCGGAGGAAAATTTACTACAATCTCAAACCGATGTCAATCAATTTCATCGATCGGCGATCAATCGATTAGTATGTTAACAGTCTAAGATTATGTTTTTGACCGCTGCGTTAGTGCTTGAGCTTGGTGTTCTTGATTATATTATAAATGACAAATAGGTGTTTTTGAACAACACTTTTAAACGTCACTTTTTAGTCAGTTTTAAACTAGATGAGGCCGGTGTTCCCTAGCTGACTACGCTGAGAAGTAACACCGAAACAAACTCAGGGGTCAAAGACTCAATTAAAGTTCATACAGCAAACACTATTACAAACAACTTATACTCAACTACTGGTGTCCCTTTCAGTTAAAAAAATCTTAAAATATGCGTAACCTACAACTTAGCAACTCTTCTATCTAATATGGCGTAAATGATAATCCCTTATCGGGAAGTTACATGTTTGAGCCTTTTGGAGTTAAAACACTAGGGCCATGATGGGATCCGAGCACTTATTGAGTTGTTCAGGATATCAGCAAACTGCAGCTTGTTGATTCTTTGCATGACCAGAGAACTGAACTTTTCTCCAGTCAAAGAATCAGCATTGCTATTCAACGTGGCAATACTGCAAACATTCAGGACACATCTGGGACCATTGACATCGATTTGGATAAGTTTTTAATGTTTAATGACTTCCTTTTCTATACGTTTATACATATTATAAACTTTAGTTTCTATAATATGCCTTTTAAGTTAAAACATTTATTAGTTAAGAAGTATATCTACCTAATTTAATAAATGCCAAGTTAATTTTTGAGGACAAGGGCAATAGTTTCAAAGTTATATTGAAATAAAATTACGTAACGTGTAAAACGATATTATATAATTTATTAATTCTTTGATCACATCTTGTTGATATATTAAACTCTTTGACGTCTCGGTTATTTTAAACTTCCTTAATATCAAAGTACGCTTGAACAAAGTTTAACAGAACAGTAATTTTATTCTTGACGTCAAAGAATATATCTTATTTTACAAACGATTTGTCGACCATAATAAAACAGTAATTACCAACCTGTGGTCCGCAAAGTCAAAATATTTTAAAATTACAAACATTTCAACTGAAAAGAAACGTTGTTGCAAAGTGGTTTTTGATATCTATTAGAAATATGTATTGGGTTTTCTTTGAAAATATTCGTTACTTTTGGTTTTACATACATACGCATAATCAGCTTTATAATGTTCCCACTGCTGGGACCCACGTTTCCTCTCTAGGAGGAGGAAATGGATATGGTATTGGTTTAAGATGGTTTTAAATATATATTAAAATATTTTGACATAATTAAATTTTCATCTGGACTTGATTCATGCTAACAACAAACAAATTAAAGGTGTTCCAGGTCGAAAAATGGTTGTGAACCATTTTTAAAGCCAGAGACAGATCAAGAGCTCAACTAAGTTATTTTAAGTTAAACTCGCATAGCTTTGTTTACGTGGGGAATTTGGGAAATTTTACGTGAAAGACTCAGAAGAGAGCCGCCACACAAACACTAAAGATCGAAACAGTCTGAGTACCCACATCTGTGGTGATTCTTGAATTTGTTAATATTTGATAATAAATCTTGCACAATATTGAAACTAATAATGTTTGTTTTCTGAAATGCTCATAACAAACAAATGTTTATCTCTTGATTTACAACCCGGCTGTAAACATGGACATAACTGGAGCTCGATGGTAAACTACTAGTAAAGCCTTACCGTATTACAACAATGTTAATTGTTACTAAAAATATATTAATAACCTATCACACATCCACATGTGTATCAGGAAAACCACTAAAGTTTCTATCTCCTGACGTTTGCCTTTAGCGAAGGAAAACCAATATTATATGCACAGAAGTATATACTAAGTAGAGTACAACATTACAATGAACACTCATACTTTATATTAAATACATAAAGACTGGTAGCTTTATCTAACTTAGTTTTGGTTTTCCTCAAATGATGTAAACCTATTTCAAAAATCGAATTAATTGGAATTATGAACTTTGAGGTAAGTTTCATAACGTATTGATGTTCATTCCTTGCGTCAGTTTTTATTTATTTTTAACAGCTATCACACAACGCAGTCTAGTTCCAAGCTAAGCAGAGCTTGTGATGAGTACTAGACAACTGATAAACATAATTATATATTTCTAAATACATACATATATAGATAAATTACACCCAGACACAGAACATTTAATGATCATGCTTGTAACACAAACATTTGTCCTAGGTGGGAATCGAACCCACGACTTCCGGCATAACAGTCAGGGCCACTAACCACTAGACTAACACGGCAATTTTGTATTTCTAGTGTAATATACTTTTTGTCCCAAATTAAGCGACTATTAAATTCAAATAATACGATTGGTTGTTGAAATTATATATCCGATCATAGTTCTTAACACAAATTTGACGATTTGTAAAATGCATCCTTACAAACATAAAGCCACGTGCCCTACCGCGTCCGTCTGTCTGCTTGTTCGCGATAAATTCAAAAAGTACAGAATGGATTTTCATGCGGTTTTTGTGGGTGTACTACGTGCATAATATAATGAAGAAAAGCTGACAGTTTTAATGATTTATATCACTCGTGTGAAACCGAGGCGGGCCGCTTGTTTACCAATTATTTCGTTTATATAACTGGGCATACATTAAATGTATTAGGGACAGATTTTATTACTTTACTTGCATTCAATAAAAAAAAAATCTCCAAATACTCGATCAATTACTTTTTAAAATTACTTACAAAGTCTTAAACTAATAGGGCCCATTCCCTCTCCAAGAGAGGAGGTCCTGAGTCCCAGTAGTGGGAACATTAAAAAAAAGGCTGATGATGATGATGAATCAAACCAAACTGTTCATTCGTTTAAGTAGTTCTTGTAACCAGTAGCAGCTAATGCGTAAAACAGTTTGGCAGTATGTCAACATATTAGTTCTTTGCAGCTCAAGTGTATAAATAGCGAGGATATCGACTACTCACGAAATAATCTCGTTCATCTTTCATAGTAGCGTAACGTTTTGAAGGAATGTTGAGTGCCTACTTCCTAAAAATGAAAAATAGACTAAAAATGCGAATGTCGGCAGCTTTTTGAAATTGGCCCAAATTCCTCTTCAACGCCTGCTTAAGATGAACTCAAAAGTCAACCGTATGGTTTCAAATGTCACTTTAAAAGTTAAAGGCGTGACATCTGTCACTTTTCAATCGAGATTCGGATACGATATCTACTTAAAAATTGTTTCACTTCATTAAACACTAAATAAAAAGTGTTTCCTCGATATAATTGAGTTTATTTATAGCCTTTTTTTAAACTTGAAACTAATTTGAAACCCTTGCAGTTTGTATGACCGTAATAACACCGCGCTCAAGGTCGCATGACGTAATAAACCACCAGAGTTACATAATAGAACCGGTTGACAGTAGCTAAGTGTTCGAAATTGGAATGATTGATTTTTTAATTTTATTAACTGGCTTGATTTTGCCAGTATTTTTATTTTCTTTTTTACGTTTAAGGAATATTTCATTGGAAGTTGTTCTTGATTAACACTCTCTTTTTGACCTGATTTTTATTTTCTGTGACATGTAATATATTTGTTCTTTCCAACCCGTTAATAGGGTTGAACAACGCAGAATGTTATAATACTGTTAAACAGCAATTCAGCAGGATTATTATTCAACTAACCTATTCTCAATTTGCAAATTGAGAAAATAAATCATATCTCAGTAAAAAATCCATTCTATATGCCATTACCTGTGGTCTACAACCTATCTGCATTTAAAATAAGAAGGCACCATCTTGAAACCGGTCTCAAATTAACATTTTTTTGCTAAGCTTTAAGGCCCAAGGATTAAAACCGAAAAAAAAAACAGAATTAGTAATTTATCGCTTCAGCTGTATCAATATATAATAATTAAAATAAGATAAAAGGTTAACAACCATAATCACCTCATTTGTGACGTCACAGGTTATCAGTCTGTATTTTCATTATCATTTGGATCATTTGTATTGACTGTAGTACGTAGCTATGAAGGTAGAACTACATTGGGCATACGTGGACCACCTACGCCGATCTGGGCGCGTCGGTCTCCATACATTTTATATGGCAACTTGACTTGTAGAGCTACATTAGATCCCCGCCACGCGACGCGACTGAAGCTACATTAAACCAACGCACACGTATAACACGCCTGATTTGTACGTAGTACGACGTAGCGTGGCGTGGGTCAAGTGTAGCTTTACAAGTATAGTTTCCATATAAAACGTATGGAGACCGATGCGCCCAGTTTGTCGTGTGTGTCACACGTGTGCACAGTGTAGTTGTACCTTCAAAGTACAAATCAGGCGTGGCTCTCGTGTGCTTTGGTCTAATGTAGTTCCCGCTTCAGTACGCAGCATTATTTAAACTTTCAACTACAATATTCCAAGCTTCAAAGAAGAGATAGTGATTTCTATGGTAAATACTAAAATTACCGTCGTTATAAAACTAATTTATTTAATTAAGCTTAAGTATGTTCCCCGCTGATTTTTTATTAAGAGCTCATTTCACCAATTGTGGTGTCATTACGTCAATTGGTTTCCGCATTGTCTATGAAACTGACATGATCGCTAACTATACTTGATGACGGCGTTTTAACTTAAACGTGTACGTTAACGTTACGTAATTGGACAATGAGTATTTTTAGTATGTTTTATTGGCAGATCACGCGTCCTGAATCGTGTGTTATCAATGTATGATGTGACGGTATGCCGAGCCCATCATTTGTAATACAAGCAATTGTGTTTGATAGCTGCTGTAGCTATTGTGTTGAAATATTCTACTACTATACTACGCAATCATACTGTCTACCTATACAACATATTAGGGGGCATGGTAGTGCCCCCACCAAGCTGAGATACCATCCTTTTCTCAAAACAGTTCAGGCCATTTTCGACCCCCTTTGTTGTGTATAAAACTAGAAGCATAAATTTTTTAAATATTTTAGAGCCCCGGTTGGTCTACTAACTGCTTTGTTGGTCTCGTGATCGCAAATGCAACTGCTGAGCTTAGTATCTTCAGTTCGATTCCCAGGTCGGGCAAATAGGAATTATTGGGTTTTCCACTATAAATTTTTTCAGTAATGGCCCGGAGTTTAAGTTGCTGTTGCTAGTATTGCTAATGATATTGTATTGATGCATTCCAAAGTACGTAAAGCCATCCCGCGCCTGTGTTTTTTTTTTTTCTAGTAATGGAAGTAACTAATGAAAAAATAATAAATCACATTCCATAACATGGCTAATCTTCTGTCACGTGCGTGTAAAACGTTAAAAAAATAAGGCAATATCTGTGGAATTTGATATTTTTAGAAAGTTACTGCAATTATCTGAATATCACAAAATTGGAGATAACGGTTTTCCCCTTTGCACCCGTCGAAGTGCACTCTCACTACTGTGTTCCTGCAAACTTTGAAGTTAGAACTAGAGTTTAGTTTTTATAGTCTTAGGTTTTATTCTTTTACTCTAATATTATTTATTTTATAAACATATAATTTGCTAACAACAAATTATATCTTTTTCTTGTGAAACAGCAATGCTGGCTGAAACCTGTTTTCAAATTTTAAATTATGAATTGACAGCCAGCATAGCCGTCAAAAATTAGTATAAAAACCCTTCTTTGTCAGTTCCTTAGTGACAGTTTCTTGGTTCAGTTCCTTGGTGTCAGTTTCTTGGTTCAGCTCCTTGGGGTCAGTTTCTTGGTTCAGCTCCTGGTGTCAGTTTTTTTCTTGATTGGGCTCCTTGTGTCAGCTCCTTGGACTATGAAGCCCTCCTCCGAGAAGGATCTGAGGACCTCCTCTTTGCCTCTGCCGGCCCTGACGGCAGAGGGCTGTTCTACGTATGGACCTGGCCTCTGAGGGCCTCCTCTCTACCTCTGCCGGCCCTTACGCTGGAGGGCTGTGTCGCCTGACCACCACTACCACTATCTGTTGCTGCCTGCGGCTGCGTAGCCTTCGCCGTCCCTCATACGGCTGAGGGCTGCGCCTACACCTGCTGCTGCGCTCCGCCTGTGCCGCCGAGCCCGTCTGAGCTGATTTTTATAACTATATATCTTTTTATATCTCTATTGTTTTTTATATGCTATATTGTATATTACAAAACCTCACAAGGATTCATATATATTTATTATTTCCCTCCATACCTTCCTCCCACACTCCTCACTTCCACACTCAACCTCTCACTTACTCACCACACGTGCCTTGCCAGGGCTACTCCCTGGAGGCACTTACTCACTACACTCCCTCTTGCACTCGCGTAACACTCTTCCTCTACACTCCTCACTCCCATACTCCTCCTCCTCCTCATGTAACAACTTTCCTTAATGTAACGTAATTCTATACGTTACATTACGTTACAAGGCTCTTAATAAACTAGTGCGCCTCATCATCAACGATTGCATCACTGCTTACTATCAGGTGGGATCGTAGTCAAGCACTAGTTTATATCATTAAAATATTAATAAATCAATGTTGTGATCGACGACAGAGCACATTTGCTTATAATTAACCCATTTAGTTTATAAAGCTTGTTTAAAAATTGCTTAAGATTAGTAAACGTTTTTGAACCTTTCAATCGTGGAAATTACAGACACAATAGAAAGACAATAGGTGCGCGAACGCCGGGGTTTGCTTTGCTTGGGGTTTAATGAAGGACATCAAAATCAAACACACAATCATCAAAAACTTCTCCCGTGGGAACGACTCATCGGACTGTTATTGAAAAAAAACCACCTGTGCTTCAGATTTACTTTACATTTCAGAAAAACAGTATTTTTCGACCAATCTCGCATCCCTAGCAGAAACAGACGCCTTACCACGAAGTCTTAAAGCGATACATTTGACGAAATAAAAGGCTCTTTTTCGCTCGCATTTCTTACATTTTCATATTAGGCCACAATCATGGCGGTAAGTCCCCTCTTTGAGGCGTGGCTGGAAAGACCTCACGGCGTCCTTACCTTCCGCATGACGCAGGTACTCACCGGACATGGTTCGTTCGGGAGTTTCCTGCACGGGATTCATGCGGAGGTGACGCCCGGGTGTCGCCACTGTGCGGAACGCCCGGAGGACACGGTGGAGCACACAGTCGAGGTGTGCCCTGCTTGGGCGGAGCATCGCCGTGCCCTCGTGGGGGCGATCGGCGGCGGAGACCTCTCGCGCCGGGCCTTGGTTGAGGCCATGGTCCGGAGCGAGGAGGAGTGGCAGGCGGTCGCCGACTTCTGCGAAGCAGTAATGCTCGCAAAGGAGGAGGCCGAACGCATCAGGCAACGGCGTTATCGCCGCCGCCGTCGCCGGGATTCTGATCCCGATTTCCGGCCAACGTAGACGCGGGCTTGCGGACAGTGAGCAATGGGTAGCTCACTGTCCGGCCGTCCGGTAACTGTCCGGACCAAGCCCAAGTCGTCGACGGCGCGCACTGTTCCCGCGCGCCTCAAGGAGTTGTCAGCAACAGCAGGGACCCAGCCGGGTCGAAGCCTACTGGGGCCAGGGTTATCCGAAAGGGCGCTCGAGCCCCGGTATGAAGGCTAGAAGGAACGGGGTGGGTCTTTTAGTCAGTAAGAGTCTGACACTATCTCCCGCTCCGCCCAAGGGCGGGGGATGTCAATGCATGATTTTTTCCCACCATAAAAAAAAAAAAAAAAAAAAAGGACCCCAGCACCTAGTGACCATTTACTTATTATCGTAATATGATGTCCCTAAAGACGACAAGCCGTCTATACCCGCCCTCAATATCTGCACGCCTTAATGTTATTTTTAGCCACAGAATGACGAACGAGAACAGTTTAATAACTTGTTCTCCTTTCCAATACTGTTTCACATAAATCGGTAATTGTGCAACCTTGGACATTGAATTATATCAAGTCCATGCAATTGTTCCAGATTTAATTAGCTTAAACTTGTATCGTATTAAACCTTCAATTATCCACCCAATTTTAAATTCCTTACATTTGTTTTTTATTTTATTTTTTGTATCAAAAAGTAACTAAGGACAATTTGTTCCAAATGAGAATAGTATAGATTGCCATGTTATGACGTCACGATTTACTGTCAAATCGAGAAAAGAAATTTTTATACTTTTATTAATTAACGGAATTTTTAATTAATTTACGAACTGTGAACGAAAAAAAGTTTAATCAGAATCCAGTTCTTCAATATTACTCATCTCCGAGTTCTTCAATTTTGCCAAAATTCCTTCGATTTGACAGTACCACGTGACGTCACAACATGGCAGTCGATCCTATTCTCATTTGAAACACATAGTATAACCAAAACTACAAATAGAAAAAAAAAAACAAATCCGTTCATTACTAAATAAGTGAGAAACCTATCAAATCTGGTGGAAGGGAAAACTGTCAAGTAACAGAATATGGATGCAGACATTGAAATGTGACGTCACCACCATTAGGTTACATTTTGAAAAAGCAAGATGTCTCTAATACGGCCCCATTCTTCCTCCAACCATTGTTTGAAATGCTAATTGCTGTTTTCAGTAAAAGATTTATTTTGAGTGTTATTTAATAACATGTATTAGTATGAAATATTGTCTATATCATATAAAGAGCGTCTACTTTTAATGGTATTAAACGGGTAAGGTAAAAATCGGTTTATTCATTTGCAACAAAAACCGATTTTTAATGTTACTTTGATAAGATGGATTTTTTAAATAACAAAACATGAATTTTCTCGATTACAAATCATGAACTTGAGACTAATAGTCTCAAGTTCACACGTTTAAGTATTCGTAATATATTTTAACTCGACTTTATTGCAAAGGTAGCGTATCCGATTACTTTAGCGAACATTTTGTATACCGGCAACTCTTCGAACGTTAATAAGAGATTGTCAACTTCATGTTGTTTGAGAGCGAGCCTTGTAAAAGTTGTATATAGTTGGCAACATTTACCGTAAAACGGTGTGCAATTTTCTCTAGCGTCTATGTTAATATGTGGCATATTAGGACGAACGTGGTCGGGTAATATCATTTTAAAACTAGCTGTTCAAGTGCGGCCCACTCATTTGGTCGTGTCCGCCTCCGGCTGCGTCCGTGAACTCGACGCAAGAGCATTCAATCGTAAACTGTGACATTTTACTGACATTGCGCTTCTATCGCTCGTTTGACATTTGTAACCTGCTCCAACCTTGTATAGAGCTTGCCTTGTGCGCTGCACTAGCATATAAATGCTTATAAATTAATCGTTTTATCACCACTACCTAATACGCAGTTTAGATCTCTCGTCCGATGTCCTGTACGGAGTACCGCTGTACCGTCCGAGTTTAGATGCGCAAACCTACGGAGCTAGTCTCGTAGTAGAGTCCAGTTTTATTAATCATGTCAACCTTCAATTACCCCAGGTGTCACGGTACCCTTGCACGTAATACTTTTATGACCGGTTTACGACCTATTTGACATGGTTCGTTCACCGCAGTACTTAGGTACGTTGTGTGAAATATAGTACAGATGCGGTTATCGCGAGTTTATTTTCTCGCTTTGCTCTTTATAAAGAGCTAGCTGACGCACCCGCAAGGAGAGGTCGTTGAACTGCACAGTTACAGTGAGATCGCTGCGCCGACACCGACGCGACTTTGTGACAATTGCAACCACGGGATATCTATGATTGCAACCTTGAATGTTGACGGCAGGCTTTTTTGCTTTTGAGCCTCTTGATCCAAATTATCCCAATTTAAGTCTTAAAAATTAGGCAAGTCTTTATGTAATGCTGAACTGGTTTAAACGTAGACTTCAGGGTCCCGTTTTATACCTATAATTAAGTCTTTCTTTTTAAACTATCTGTATTCGTGATCTTTTTGACTAAGTTCTGTAGACTTGAATGAATTCTCATAGTTCAAAAAACATTCCTAATTCTGACCTTTAAACCCTTTCCCTGAAAATCATAATTTCCCCTAAGCGTGACTTCATACAATAAACGAAAGAGCATTGAAAATGTTTTTTTTTTTTCCTTAAAAAAAATCAACTGTCAGGGCTTAAAAAATGATGCTGAAAGTTTTTGCTCAACTGTTCTTTTAATTTTTTACATTGTTTATTGTCCCTAACGGAAAAATGGCAACACTAGTCTGCAAAAAAAAATTCTTTCAAAAAGTTAAAATTTTCACTACTCCATTACTGAATTGGGACATAATTTAAACTATATAATTCGGGATCAATACTAGAACGAATCGCACTTTTCACTTAGGTTCCGTAGCAGGAATATTTTTGTGTGTCCGTATAATAATACAACAATAATGATCAAATCGACCAGTCCTGCTTTTTCAAGGAAACAGAAGACTACCTATTATTTTTATCGTGCTTCATTTAATTGACTCCTCTCATCAAAAAAAAAAAAATTATAGATGGGTAGTTGTTTGTTCCCGTCAATCTTCCCTGAATACTTATTCCATCCATTCATAATGTTCCGGGAATTAGTGGTTTAAGAATTTTCACTTTTTTTTCTAGCCAATGTAATGCAAAGTTTTTTAGTTTTTTTTTTATCAATTGTTTTTGCCTTCAATAAAAATTTGGTGGGAACATTATAAAGCCAATCATGATATACATGTAGAATAGAATAGAATAGCATTTATTCGGCGCAAGCAACACAATATACAACAACATAAAATAATAATAAAAAAAGAGTACAGACATACAATACAAGTTGCAGTGACTGTGCCTGTGCCTGTGCATGTATGTATGTAGTTAGCCTAATTTAATTACACACCTACCTACATACAATAGCCCAGCAGGGTCGAAGCCTACTGGGGCCAAGGATTTGCTTAAAAGGAAAAGTCGATCCTGTAGTAAAAATGTAGTAAAAGTTTGACACACCCTCGCGCACCGCCCAGGAGCGGGAGAGGTCTATGGATGATTTTCCCACCAAAAAAAAAACCTGAATACATTGTACATTTAATGCATATTATGCAAAACAAAACTCGTTACACCATGCAACTTAAAACTTGTAGTAGTCTCGCCTTAATCACATACTAATTATTGCAAACATATTAACATATACATACATAGACCATAAAGTCAATAAATTGCATTATGAATGTGCTGACATTATTGATTATTGCAGTAACTTTATAACCCAAAAATTCGTAACTTGTTAATTTTGGGTTACAAAGTGTGTGCATGTAGTTTATGTACTATGTGTATGTGCATTGTGTTTTAATTTCATAAATAATAATTTATTTTCATCACGTGAAGAAAAACGCAAGTTTACTAAGCGTATAGGGTTTTTGTGTATAACAGAGGTACCCTAAAATAATGTGGGTAAGTTCCTACAGTTTTTATCAAAGTTCCACTCAAGCGCAACAATCAACGTTATTATCTTTTTACCAGCACATCTTCAAGGATATTTGACGTATCGGATCAAAATGTAGTAATTTTATTAATAGAATAACAGAATTCATTAATACTGAACATTGTAAATGATTTCTATTTAAAAAATACCATTGTTATTGCGTTAGCAATTAGTCCCACTAAGTTCTGTCTACTACGGGACTTAATTATTAACTAGCTTTTGTTCGAAGCTTCACCCGCGTTCATAAAATATAGCCTATGTTATTCAGGAATAAATCAGCTTTCTATCGGTGAAACAATTTTCGCAATCGGACCAGTACTTTCAGAGATTGCCTCCTACAAACAAAAAATATATAACAAACTTTATATAATATTAGCGTAGATGTATAAGTTTAAGAACATCTAAAAACAGAATTCATAATGTCTGATGAAATACTTATGTGGGCTTCAAAGGCCTATTACGCCTCGAAACCCTTCGTCACGTCATTGCGACGTAGATAGTCTATAATGAAAAAAAAAAAACTGAACAAACTCGTATGCTATTATTTTAGGCCAATATTTTGCTGTTTCTTTTGAATACGCAATGGGAACCTACGGACCAATGTTTACAGTTATTGTCATAGGTATTATAAACAGACACAAAGCGTGTGTAAGTAAAGCGTGTAAGGCTTAGTTCAGCCGTCAGGTGACGATCACCCCCCAGTTCCCACAGCTGTGGGGGTGAAACCCCCCGGCCATGTGGACGCAACAAGTGAACCTAACACGCATGCGCTAACCCCCCGTCTGACTAAACGAAACCAAAAATCACATCAGTATTTTTCCACTGAGATACTCGACGTTTATAGTAAACCAGAAATAGTCTATATTTAGAATAAATGATAGAGAAATTATTTCAGCGAGTAAAAGTAATTCAAAGAGTGTGTTATATACATTTACTCTATGTGTAACTAGTATTATTTACGAAAATAAGTGGAAAAAAACTTACACGTGTACGCTGGCACGCCAGTGAAGTGAACTCTTGCGAGGTCGCACTAGAGCAAATAAATTTTTCCAATAAATTTTCTTAGAAGCTTCTCAAGATGTTTAAAGTATAGTAGAGCAAAGAAAATTTAATAAATTGCGCAGTAAAATTATTCGTAGGAAATACACCAGATACCTTATCACAACATTTTTAACAAAATTTCGTTTTAAAAACCCGCCGTGTCACTAAAAGTGGACAATTTATAATAACCATATTATAAAATAGAGTGGAATGTCAGCCACGCAAAACTGACCTGTTGACCTATTTTCATTTTTGTGCGCACTAAAAATAATTTTATTAAACTCGCACGTAAAATCGTATCGTTGTCTATATATAAATGTGTACTATTTTCGTCATTATAACATAATGGTTGTTCACATTTTTTTGTACCGGATGTGTTTTTGTACTGTCATAGTACTCACATAATTCAACATAAGATAAAGCTGATATTACCGACATTACTATTTATACAGAAGTTGTTAAAAGATTTTCTTTAGTGTAATCTTCACGTGATTTGTCAGACAAATATTACGGGACTATGCGACAATGATGTAAAGCTACAAACATTTCGGACTCGCGCACTGAGGGTTCCGTACTAACTTACCTATGAAAACAGTTCAATTCCCGAATTGAGTTACGAACATTGATTTTTCTGAGTCGCATTTTTTTGTGACGTAATTACAAGTTTACAGTTTCCAGATCTTTTCCTATACCTATTTGTGATATTAGATTTTGCATCATGCCAAATTTCAGGATTCTAGGTCAACGGGACGTACCGTGAATTTTGGTTCCCTTGAGAGTGGAATGAAATGAAGATTGCATCGCTACTTACCATCAGGTGGGATCGCAGTCAAGCACTAGTTTATCTCAATTAAAAAAAAAAAGAGTGTCGAAATATACGTTTTTTGCGACATAAACGGCAATATCTTTTTTTTCGTAAATTCAGAAAATTGGAATTTTTCACAGCTTAGTAAAAAACTGCAGATTTGAGTATACGATTTTAATTTCAACTGGATACCACCACGCGTTCCTGAGATAGAGAGTCTTGAGAGACCAACATACAGCTAGATATACAGACAAACAGACCGACGGACAACAAAGTGATCCTACAAGGATTCTGTTTTTTTTCTTTTTGAGGTACGGAACCCTAAAAAGTAACTATAACTAGTCGTACTGTAGCATTGAGTCTGCAGGACCCTTAAGCCACAATTTAACAGAACAAATTACCGTCTCCAAGAATGTAGTAACGGAACGAAAGTGTTTAAGAATCGAACGCGATTAGCGATTCCATTGTGATCGGAATCGTTGAAGCACGAAACTCGTCGAATGTCACAGATCGGCAATTACGTGACGATTACTCGGCGATTACGCAAGCGCGCGTAAACGCCGTAATTAAGATGCTAGAACCGCCAACAGTGGATTGAGAGAATTACAAGAGTAATACGGCTTTGTGGAACGCCTGAATTGGTAGGCTCAAAATTACTTGAAATATTGTTCAGACTGCCTTCTTGGTATGTAGGTTAAGGTCGCTGACCTGTCTACTGTTCACCACTGAATAAGCTGTTCCATATGTTTGACAGCTATTTTTTTATTGTGCATATATAAAGCGCCACTCGCGAGCGTCTAGAGCACTAATTTTGTCTTAAAATGCAAAAGGCTGCAGAGAGTAAACAGGACCAATCTGACGCGATCCTTAAAGGAATATCTGGTCAAATATCGGTGTATCAATATTGGTACTTTACCCAATCTTTCAGGAAACATAGTCGTAGACTGATGCCAATTCACCTTCACTAGAAAAAAAAATAAGTTGTTTTAGACACAGAACAGATGAAAGAGGTTAGAATGGCCTTGTGGGCTGGGCAGGCATGCCACAAAGTAGGGCAACGCTCATAGTTCAACTACCAATACCAAACTTGCAATCTAAGTGTGCGTGGTCTGTTTATCACGTAATGCGCATTCGTTCTGGTTTATTGCCTGTAGTTAAAATAGGTGTTGAGACAAGCGACGACACTCGTTGTAGTACAAATCGGGAAATATTTCTTTTCATCTTTCGGTAGTTTTTGAGATCTCCAAGTTATTTCCAGCTCGGAGGGAAATTCCCATTAAACAGTGTCGAGGAGACATGACCGTTTAATTGGGAAAAAAATATGAAACAATTTAAAAATCTACCAATATAGTCCCAAGTAAATAATCCCTTGCAAGTACCACTTAAGGACGGAACGTCCTTGAAAAGAAAAACCAACAAAGAAAATATTCACTCGATTTTTAATAACGATCGTTGCGTAATTTACGATTATTATTGATAGGTTCCCGTTTGATCACTATCTCACATAATGGTAAGCGATAATGTGGTCGACGATGTACCACGCTTACCTCGAAGAAAGACAGGATAGGATTCATTTAAAAAATCTCGTGTTACACATACAAAAGGAATCTAAAACTAAAACACATATATACAATGGGCGGCCTTATCGCATTCCGCGATCTCTTCCAGGCAACCTGGAATGGACAGTAATTGACTGGACAAGAAATGGGGCTGTCATTGGTGTGACAAAACCAGTATTAAACATATACATAGATACACAGATATATACATATGCTGTATAATATTTAGATACATAAATGCATACACAATTATTCAAAACTATAGACAGAAATATATGTAAATGATTATAACCATCAGGAATCACCGATTCTAATGGTTTAATAATAAAATTAAATAACTGTCGGTTTAATTAAAAAGATTACATACATAGTCGTAATAATTTAAGGCCGGTTCGAGTTTTCTTTGTGGTCCGGGCGGCGACTGAAGGCGCCTTGTCGTTGCCTAGCAACGAAACAGCGACGCTCAAAATACGACCTTTTTGTAGAGTGAGAACTTATTTCTGTTATTGTTTCAGTAAATAATATTGCTAGTAGGCTACTGATAGACGTAAGTACGTTGAAATTTATGTTTTAATGTAAGTGTTCTGGATTTTATGCCATCCTTACCCATTTATATATTATAAAACAAAATCCACCACTGCGCCTGTCGGCCTGTCTGCTTGCAATAAACTCAAAAACTCTGGTCTGGGTGTAATTTATCTATATATGTATGTATTTAGAAATATATAAGTATCAGTTGTCTAGTACCTACTTATAACACAAGCTCTGCTTAGCTTGATAGTTGTGGAATATTATCAATGTAATAAGTTAGTGTGTTTTTGGTCTCTCCACTAGTGATGCAATCATCGCCTACCTACGCACTACGCAGTTTAAAAATACATTGGCAATGCTTATCTAGCCAGACTAAGACTATTTTTAAACAAACCATGAAACCGCACCTAGGTTAGATACTTAGTTATATTATATATTTACAGCAAATGCTTGTCTAACATTTCAAAATATTTCCTTAAAAATTACATTAAACAGGACTAGCGTCTACTACTGAATATTAAATGAAAAAATTTAATTAATGTACACACACACACACAAAAAAAAATGGCGCCACTGTCAAATAAACGCAATAAATTTCAAGATTTAATTATACTTAGTGCATTTATCTACGTTCTGTTTAAGCAATTACAATACATACGGCGTAGAATGTATGTACTGAACACAGGGTTACCATATCTCAGGATTTGTCCTGAGATTTCAGGATTTTTAGATTCTTCTCAGAATTGCGGCTGAATTTTACAAATCTCATGAAAACCCAGGATTTTTAGAATTTTCAATAAAATACAGCTTAAGTACACTTAAAAGTTAAAGAAACTAAAACAAATTAATAAAAAAAAAAAATCAATAAAAAGTTAAATAAACTAAAATTGATCTTTCTTTGGCAAAGAGGGGTTCCGGTGCCACCACTTCGAGTGCAATGTGTAACGTGTGAGTTAGATCCGCAAGGTGATAATATTCTCAAACTGCAAAAAATCTCAGGATTTTTCAATAGACATCAGACTTTTTCTTCGGACTTCTGATATTTTCATCTGGTAACCCTAACCGAACAAATTATGCATACAGTAGCACAAGTACATGTACATACAAAAGTGATATCGCGTGTAGCATTGCTAGTACAGATCAGTACACAAGTGCACTTTGTGCTATCACTCTCATCATTAATTTTCCTAACCTTTAATCACGACTAGTTTTATCACAGCCGAGCGTCACTAGTGATGTAGGTATCGCGTGATAGCCAACGATCATGACAGAATTATCGATAGGTATCGTACCTAAAACGGTCCCATTCAGTTGCCCTGATTGGCTCCTAATGTCGACAAGATAGTAACTTTGATGTATCGAAGGAACATTCTAGTGGATTATAATAAATCATGAATTTTGATGTGGGTATCGAAGTATCGACATCACTGAGGTTCGTTTGAGCAGGTTATGTTTGATTATCACGTCGCGTTAGAAGTTGTACTATGACTATCATGACGAAGGTTGGCACGCAATACCTTTCATATCAAACGTATTCATACATTTTCATCGAAGTTCTCACCAAAAACCCAATTTACTGTATCTCCTGCACAAAGTCACTTTCTATAGATAGATAGATAAACACCTAATGATGAAAAAACAAGCTGTCAATATTGGCGGGTTTGTGGTTGACAAACACTGGCATTTCGGCAATCGATTTCGCTAATAGAGTGTCGCTTTATCGACTAAACCCCAAATAATATCCTACGTACATATGTGCCTAGGAATCACTCCAAACTGGGTAACAAAAGCTGTGAAATTGTTCAAAAAAGTTACCGTGGTTCTAACACGGGTGGATTTTAGTTAGTAAAAGTCTGTGACGCCCTCTCACTCCACCCAAAGCAGCAGGAGATATTTGATGGTTTGCCACCTGAAACATATTACACGAAACACAAGCTAGCTTATTAACCAGCACTCGTATATCATAGACAAACACGCAGTCACGCATTCTAGGAACCGTTCATCGATAAGATTCTGTCTGAAAATGGGCTCAACCGTAATTAGTGTTTTTTATATTTTTTACAGTAACTATAAACGTTTACAGGGCTAACTGCCTATTCAGAAGTTGTGTAACTCGTATCGTTTTATTTCCGCTAAATATTTATCTTAGCCACACGGCTGTGTCGAATGGCCATGATCGGAATGAGTGATAAAAGTCGAATGTTATGCTTGATTATATTTTCAGAGATTTAATAATACTCTGAAGTATACAAGTTCTATTTAACAGAAAAAGGACATCTTTTAACTGTTTTGTACCTTCTAACCTTCTATACAAGTCCAAACCTTAAAATCATCATAATTCCGATGTTCGAACGCAATATACAAAGTGACTCAAAAAAAAAATCCCTTTTATAGATACATAAAAAATTTACAATTAAATTTATGACTAACTTTTGCCCGCATAAAATATGGCTAGGCCTATGTCACTCAGAAATAAAGCAGCTTTCTATCAGTGAAAAAATTTTAGCAATCGGACCAGTACTTCCAGAGATTACCTACAAACAAAAAAAAAGTGTAAATATACACGTTAAATTAAATTTTGAAACTAAAGATATGGGAAGATTACAAATTCAAAATCAAAATCATTTATTTCAAATAGACCATTTGCAGGCACTTTTGAATAGTCAAATGTCGGTCAGTCCAAGAAAAGTGAAGCTAAATTGTACGTTCCAAAGCGTAGATCTCTATGGAGAAGAATGCGCAAGAAACTCCATGGCCCAATTTAAATCATATTACTCGCATGTATTACATATAATGCTCGGTTACATATTTCATGTTGCTTCTATTATGTGAGCACAATATAGATAATAAAATAAAATAAATAAAAGATACAAACTGAATTAAGCCACTGGCAGCTAAGAAATCTCTCAAGGCAAGTCTCAGCTGACGGCACCCGTTCACGAGTATGACGCGTGCATCAACCCTACTTAGCTGAACCATTTTTAAAGGAACTAAATGACCCAATAACACGTGCCACCAACAGCGAGACATTTGAGTAAGCATGACCAACTCTCAACTGCCATGCTCGTAATGTCAAAAAAAAAAGTTGTAACCTAATAAAAATGCTCCATGGTACTTCACATTTACAAATTCGTAAAAAAGTAGTCGGCGTTGCGTACTAATTACCTACAAGTCATTGAACTCGCTCAGCTGACGTTTTCTTAAAGAAATTGATTTCGTACATGCGTAAATTAATACGAGTTTTAAAAAAAGGTACTTCATTTTTTAATTTTATCTTTACAAATCGATAGTGTTTCATGTACGGGATCGACCCTCCACGGGATTAAAACGATCAAAATTTAACAGGGTATAAATTATGGCCCATTGATAATGGATTTGTGTTATTTTTAGGCCAAGTTATAAATAAACCACTTATAAATAGTCTATTTGCGTACTCGTGTATAAAATTGTAGCCGTCTATTCTTTTTTTTCTTTCTTTTTAAACGATTTAAGCGTTGTTCCTTGCGGACCGGTCATCGGTAGGAACCGTTGACACTTGTCAGAACGCATTAGCCGATACAACGGGTATACTAACTACAGATAAAGCGCCTTTATGTGGTAAATATTGGAAATAAAGTGAGTAGGACGAATCATGAACGTTTATGAACATAAAAAAATATTTACGTTTCCCAAGATAGCAGATTTTTTTGTTATTTTTCTTTTTTGTGTATAGGTATCAAGTATTCATGACTATTTTGTGCCCTTGATGCCGTTGTTATGTTGTTTATACTGTAAGACATAGGCTGTCCTCGAGTGCGGCCACAACGACCGGTCCTGTGCTTCTCGCGTCCAACAAATTCTCGTGACCTTCACCAGGTTGACAGTCACCTTCTGAGGGGTCTATCAACACTGCTTCTACCAGTTCGCGGTCGTCACTCCAGAACCTTAGGCTCCATTTACCATCTGTTTGGTCCATGGACCCTGCCCACCGCCACTTTAGCGATTCTGTGGGCTATGACGGTAACTTTGGTTCTCCAACTTTGGCTCTCGTGCGGATAGCTTCGCTCCTGATTCAATCACGCAAAGAAACTCTGAGTTAGGGGCTATCCCGTTCCATAGTCCTTTGTCATTTTTTATCATTCTTAAATAGGGGTAATCTGATGAAAATGTCCGACCGCAGAAAACTTCATCTGGCCACCCTACTCTTTGGCACAATTCTCACAAAAAAACCTACATATCTGTATGATAATCTAACTTGGTCACGTGATGTAAACAAAGTTAAAACAAGAGCATCTTCTTACCTTTTGTTAACCTTGACTCATAAAACTGCTGCATTCCGTGGAAGCTTCAAATACGCCAGTAGCAAGATCTGGAATGATTTGCCTCCACCTCTTCGTGCTTTAAAGACGGTTGGTGCTTTTAGCTTCAAATACAAACAGCATTTATTACGCAATCAAAGGGAAACCACGACATAATTTAACCAGAGTTCTGCACGATTTTGCATTAGTGACTTAATGTCACTCGTCGCTCGGCTAGTTTGGCATCTTTTTCTTGCGTCCAACACAACACTACAATTACACTTCACAGACATACACAATAACATTTCAGATGCACCCGAATCACTTTTGTTCTAAACGTATTTATGTATCAATATTTACTCAACTTTTGTTTATTTGTTTTGTTTGAAGATCCACCTACTTTTTCTTTTGACAGTCGATGGTACTTGCCATAGACTACTAGTTTCCACAGATTAGCTTTAGACTCCACAGTTTAGTAAGAGTATACTCTAATATTCGCGAACCGCCGCTGCGCCGGCTGCGGCGCCCTGCAGTGCGCCCGTGCGCTCGCGTTCCTCCGTTTTTCTATGATTTTGACAAATGATTTTGGAGCGCAAGTCGTCGGGCGTCTGTCTCTAGTTCATTATTTATTGCATTTTTTCTTATATTTTCTTATATATAACACATAACACGTATTGTATTTATTATTTTTCCAGTGGTTGTCTTATCAATGTTCGTATTTAATTATTTATTATTTTTTAATGTTTCGATACCAATTAATATATTGAGCCTCCGTGAATGTGACCGTGGCATCACCGCGGGCCCTAACAGAATACCAGCGCTGCGTTATTTATCTTTTTAAATATCGCAGCATACGCTGAGTTAGGCGCCCTTTTGGCCTTGCACAGATTTTAAAGTTTTTTTATTTCTTTATTTATTATCGAATTCTGCTGTATGTGTGAGGTACGAATAAAAGTTTTTTCTTTCTTCTTTCTTTCTTTCTTTGGGTGGCCGACCTTAGCCAAAAAAAAATTGCTATTAACCCTTTCTATATCTGAAAGCTCAATTTGTTCCAAACGCTGGAATAACGTTTCTCCCATTTTTCTCTTCAACACTCTAAACTCTGCTTACATTTCCTTCTTTCTGAGCCCTATTAATCAATCTACTGACTTTTCCTCAACTATGTTGGGCATCCGGTATAACCGGATAAAGGTAAGTACTAGTATTTTACGTGGAGCTACTTCTTATCTGACCTCCATTACTGAGTAATTAAGTAACACGATATTCCTTAACAAAACCGGTGTCAGATTGCGTGGCGTCTGTAGATCTGTAACGACTGTCAAAATTCTACAAATGACAGCCGGAACCAACTGATTAACCTGCTTTCTGAGGCACCGAAGAGTCTCGGTATATGAAGATGGTCACCCATCCAAAGACCAACCGCGACAAGCGTTGATTAACCTTGAAAGTCATCCTGGTTTTCTTATTATTTATCCTAGGCTCCTTCTACTTATTCTAACGAAAGAAACAAGGAACCTTTTTTCAATTCTGTCCATTCTGAACCTCATACTACTTATCTACGTCTTAAAATATTTTTCCCCGATGCCTTTTAGGGCTACAGGAAAAAGTATGAAACGAATACTCATGGTCCTAGGACACAGAAGGCAACTGAGGGAACGTAGGTTTGGTTTTAGTTAGTAAATGTCTGACATGCCCTCTCGCTTCACCCTAGAGCGCTACTCATTCTAAAGAAAGAAACAATGAACTTTATTCTATTCTATCCATTCTGAACCCCATACTACTTATCTACGTCTTAAAATATTTTTCCCCGATGCCTTTTAGGGCCAGAGAAAAAATTATGAAAGGAATACTCATGGTCCTAGAACCCAGAAGGCAACTGAGGAAACATAAGTGTGGTTTTATTCAGTAAAAGTCTGACACGCCCTCTCGCATCACCCTAGAGCGTCAGATAGGTTATTAGATGATATCCTACCTTAAAAAAGCCTACTTTGGCATTCCAAAGAAATCACAATTCAATTGATTCGATTTTCGTGCCTGTCTCATCAAGCGATTACTTTTTGTGTTTTAGTTTTTGTTGTCAGACTTTAGACGTAATACACGTGCTGTCAAGAAAGTTTCCAAATAGTTTTTCCTCCTACGCTATACTCATAACAGAACCAAGTCGTCGACTTATAAAATGTTCCATAACCTTGCTCTTCAGGGATTTCATGCTGTAACAGGCTTATTAACGTAACTTGAAATTACACGCTCTATCCACTGGGCACACCTTCAATTACAAGTAATGTTTTCTTAGAAAATCATAAGGAAAATATTAGCTATGCGAGGAAATGTATATGTTGTGTCGGGTAAATATTTAAAAAGTTGATAGTTACGTCATGAATGTTTACAAACAGTGAGGACGATAACAGGCGTCTATTTTTAGAGAAATAAATTGATTATGTAGTTTTACTGTTTGGTCCCCGCTAGACTCCACGTTTGCTAGATACTATAGCCAAGTATTTGGTTTCGCCTATCTGTGTTTGTTAGGCGATAAATACCGAAAGAATTCGCTGTACTTTTCAAATTTCGAACTGAAGGCCAGTATTTTCAAAAGAAAAGCAATTCTAATGACGTGACACACAGTAAGACTCCATAAAAAATTACTTGATTCGCCTATATTATTAATATTGGTGAGGTGATAAATACTGGAGGAATTCGAGACTAGCTGCAAGTTTTAAATTTTGAACTGAAGGCCAGTATTTTCAAAAGAAAAGCAATTCTAATGACGTGACAAACAGTAAGACTCCATAAAAAATTGCTTGTCATTGAATAATAACCTGATGGAACAGCTGATAACTTTATAAAGGTTGGTTGTCGGTTAATCAGTTTGTGCAAAGCTTTTCAGTGGCAATTTATGCAATCATGACAGCCTGAAATTGCTTTTTGATTGCACTCGACAATGACAACCATCTTAACTTCTGCGTAGCTAACAAATGAACGCCATGAAGCTATATTTAAATTCATCTTTGTAAGAAAATTTGTATTATAAAGTATTTCTGACTAAATGAAAACTGTTATAAGAAGATCCTGTATAAAGATTTTTTTTTGTGAAAATCTGATACGGATACAGATTTTCTAAAATGTAAAATTAGCAAGAATGCATGACGTAGCAACCTACAACTCATACCTACATAATAAGTGCCGAGTTAAGTGCTGTGTAGTGTGTATCATGGATTTAATCGTGAAGGTTGAATTCTTTATAACCTCCTCACAATCGTTGTAAATGTAATGCACTATTTTCAGTCCACCTTAGCACACATGTTTAAACAAACTTTTATTTTAATTAGTAACCTCAGAAATGCCTTTACTCGAGCAAAGTCACAGGTAAACTTATTGGTTCTATCAAATTGTATAATTAATTATGTAATCAATATTTTTCTTTTATTTGATCTAGACCTTAAGAATGTACGTTCCTAAATCAAAATATGCGTATTCTAAATTCAAATACGCACACGTATCTTTATGACGGGCCGTTGACTTGACATTACAGCCAAATTCTCTTGCTATTCCGGAGAGCGTAGAAGTCAGAACGGCAACGTCGCAATAGCCGCAATGGGGCAGCGGGGTCGCGGGGGGAGGGGCGACTAGCAACAGGCGCCTCAGCCACGTGCTCGACGGCCTTGCCACTGCCGCGATGGAAGCTTCGCGCCTTTTTTAGATATATGAAATAATCTAAACGTCTAATCACACCCAGTGCTCGATTTATGTAACATGTAACACGTGACTTTAGCTCTTGTATTTATTTATTTACATTGTCACTATCGGTACATTACCTTTTCAGACGTTTCAGAAAGCTTACGTGAGGAGACTGTCGTGTTTGATATGAAATTTGTTCAGGCAACGAGTTTGGCGCGAATCGTTCGCGAATTTTTGTCTTGGTTTGTTTACCTTTTCCACGCTATCGGTCTGGCAAACGACAACAGTCATGACATAATATTGTTAAGGTAAACATTAAAGACTCTACAGTCTATTCGTAACCTTGGACGACTTATTCGGATAACTAGACGTAAGTAAAGGAAAAATGTGCATGAGTTTTTTGGAATATCTACACACATTTTGAGGTTAACGATTTACCAAAACCCACGCTTGAGTTTCATGGCAATCAAGAGAATAAAATTATTAAAATCCTTCGTTATCTAATTCCACTATTTGTAGGTAATAAGGCCAATGCATAATGTTGTCGTGAACTAATCTAGTGTACTGGTTCGCATACGTGATTATTAGGTTTGCTCTATTACATCATCAGGGAAATAGGGCGCAGTAATTCCTACTCGGTCCCGCGGCGAGCGAAGGTCACAAAACGTTAATGACTTCCGTGTGGAATCCTATCTACATATATAATTTATATGCGGCGACCGTTCGACGGCAGTCGGTACAGCTCGGGCCTCTGTACAATTAATTGACTTTACTAATCGCGATCAGATTTTTTAGTGATGATATGGAATAGCTTTGAAATTCGTTTAAATTTAAAGTCAATTTAAATGCAATATACGGTGGCATTTCTGTTAAATGTTATTTAAATCTGTTCAATTAAGACTTAGCTTCAGCAGATTCTAAAAACTAAAATAATTCAAACATTCGATATGAACAGGTTCGGAATGAAATTATTCGGATATACCTACCTAACATTATCGTTGTCCTCCATTGCACGACAGCGTAAAGTAGGTACAAAAGATTAGATATGAATAATCTGAAAACATCGTACGATTACTTTTACGAATGTCACCCGTCCCCAAAAGTCTGTCCAATGACCGATAAAACGACAACTATCTACAGAAAAGAAAGTGAATCCAATAAAAATAAAGAAGTCATAAAAGCCACATTTTTCTGCTTTCGAAACATGGTTACTAACTTGGCAGACGATGGAGATACTGTAAATATACATTGCACCAATAAATTTTGGATGAAAATAAAAAAGTGCACTCCTGTGACAACGTTTTATTCATCAAATGCCTTTGGAAGTGAGTTTTATGCAAAAGTTTGGAAAACGTCTGCACTCTCCACTTGGCTATTGCCCAAGTGGATGGACTTGATTGAATGCTACTTTTTTTTTTAGTTATAACTTTGAATCCTTGGCTTAAGCATTTAGCATTTTTAAAGGTAATGTAAACGATTCTTTACTTTATTTTAATACATATTTTTACCATTTTGCGTCAGCGTACTTAATTTTATTTCAGAAATTATTATTGAATACAAGTGCCCCTTGAATAAAAATATTACATATCATATTCAAAATAATCATTTTCATGAAATAGTAGTCTTCATCCATAACATCTTGATTCGATATTTCTTCAAAACTAATTTATATTTTATTTGTTTCAGGTAATTCAATTCATGTATATCTGTTTTACCTTTGGTAAGAAAAATTATCTATGAATCAATCAATTCTTAAATTGTGTGATACCCTAACATGGACTTAAAACACTTTAATGTATCCTTAGAGATATGAAAAACAGGGTATAAACTCCCGTTGAAAAGGGAGAATCCTCCGACTAGACGGTTGTAACGTCTGATCTGGGCAACTGCCCGAGAGATGATTTCGGGTTGTTAGATATATTCAAATCGCGCGAAGAACTTATGGTGCGATGCAAGATTTTGCAGTTTAGTTCATATATGGCGCCATAGATGTCACTACATATCTATCCATATAGGAAGCTCATCAGGACTTCAATAGGGACTGCAAGTCCTTAACAATATTGTTGTAGGCATATGCCTAATAGATGCACTCTCGTAGCAAACTACCTAAATGAGACTAACAACCGCACATGAACGTACAAAATGTGTGGACTCATCAACGTGAAACTTGCAGGACCGCAAATTGAGTAGGTTTAGTATCGTGAGACTTCACAGGTGATCCCTACTGCACCCACTGTTGTACCGATATCGGAGATAGCACCATTATTGCTCTGCCCACTCGGCTTTATTAATGCCCTTCTATTAATATTCGCAGGTGCGATAGGACACATAGTAGAGAGTCTCTATGAAACTTCAGATACTTTTTGTAGATACAATTTTGTAATATTCTTCATAAAACGGTAAAGGTTAAAAATAGGTTCAATTTACTGCTTACCTTCAGGAGGGATCGCAGCAGCGAAGCACTAGTTTATATTAAATAAAAAAACAATGTCTATTTTTGCTTGTTGTCTTTGTTTTTATATTTTGTCATACATTTTATATACTGTTTCTGCTTTGTCAGTAATACGTTCACTAAATGTAATGAAAACACTAAAGGTAGGCTCTAAGAAACTACTCGCGTCTTTGGAGCCTCCCTTTTCGATGCTTGTTCGATGTTGCCTATTTTCGATTTCATGAACCGCTTAATCATTTGAAACATTAGATTCAATTATCATGTTTTAGAGAATTGTGATATAATTTAACCTTTACACTCGTATGTGCTTACAAAATTAACAGGAAAAATTATTACCAGAACGCATCTTCCTACATTCTGTGATTATGCGGTATATTGATAAATATTTATTTTACATATTCACATTCGGTTGAATTTTAGTCACTAAGTGGAAACTCAGATTCAATACTAAGTTCTTGATCCCAGAACCATATTTATAAATTACTATTGAACTTTGTTCGTAATACATCCTTAATTAAATAAATAGGTACGTACGTAATAAAATTGAATTGGTACCTATTCTAGGTAAAACTAAACACACATGGTGAACAATTTACCTTTAATCTATTTATAACAATATTAAATTATAAATTATGGAGTGACCATGGAAATTTACAAATTCATATCACTAATAAAGGAATATTCTGTATATACGCGTTTATAGCAACAACCTGTAAAACTATTCATAAATACCTATAGAAAACGAACAAAGAAACTTGGCGTCGTTTTTTTAGGCTTTATTTTACCCTTGCAGGGAAAACTCAAATGCACAAAGTCTGATGTTAGATAAAATTGAGTTAAGAGTATTGCAAATTAATTTCTGGTAAAATCGTACTACTTCATGCGCTAGTACGCGGAGCATGCATCGTACTAAATGCATTAGTCGAATTAGTCCACTGAGGCATGGCAAAAAATTCAATTTGCCTTCACGTTGTGCAACCGAGAAAAAAATGAGGCTAGCCGGTAAAAATTATATCCATTTTTCCGAAGAGCCGGTCCGAGAATAATAGGGGTACGAACGTTTCACAAATCGGATTAATATTTGCCTTATAGAGAATCGTTAATAAGCCTCCAAGATAAGGGGAATTAAAAATATACGTGGATTACCGTTACTTTTAAAGATCCTGAGCTGATCGTTTTCAGGAAACTGAAAAGAATTTTTTGCTCAAGACCTTACTTTGGAAAAAAATATGGTGACTTCAGACAAATATTTAAATGGCCTTATTAAAAAACCTTAATTGTCATTGAGGTAGTCCCAAAGTCCCTTACGCAATAAAAGATTTGGCTTACCTGATTCAAGGCTGAATTATCATATTTGCATTACAACTTTTTTCTGTTGCATTTTCAAAACCAAACATGTAGATAACTGGTATCATTTAGTACCTGACTAAATTTCGTAGTTTCATATTGATGTAGACGAAGCTTTTAGTAAGCTCAAAGGCGGATGAATAAGTACATTCGACAAAATGAATCTATCTCTGTTATCAGAACCTCTATCATCATCATCATCATCATTTCAGCCAAAGGCGTCCTCTGTTGGATATAGCCCTCCAAGCGTCGCTACAACGACTGGTCCTGTGCGTCTTACATCCATCGAATTCCCGTGGGTCTAGACTATGTCCACCTTATGGAACCACATCTTCAAGTGCACCGTTTCACTCCACAACCTTAAGCCCCATCGACTGTCTACCTACTGATTCTTCGAGCATTAGATCTAGCCTATTGCCATCACTTAACTTTGACGATTCTTCGGGCTAGGTCGGTAAACTTCAATAAATAGTCTCAAAAGCAGTCCCTAAAAATACGGTAATTTACGATGTTCCATTATTTTTATCCGAAGATGACTATAATTCCACTGGTAACAAACAATAATTCAAAAACAGCCCACCACTTGTTCTTTTTTATTTAAGACAACAGTCACATGGCGTACGGAAGTGTTTTAAGGTAAAACAAAAAAGAACCTTCAAGGATTTTAGTGACCAGTCAAAGGGCTAAAGAACCGGTATATTAAAATGATAATTTAAAAATCAATTGCAAAAAACAACACGTTAAGTCTTATTTATAAAAAAAAAGTTTTTCAACACTGATTAACTAATTCTGAATTCAAATTATCTCTAAAGAGTTTGAATCTGGAATCGTTTAATCAATCCACGGTAATAGAAATAGGTGGCAGGTGATAGATTTTTCAGCTGATAGTCACTATATATATATATATATATATATATATTATAATATTATTTACTGTATTCAAACATATTTCTTGTATATTTTGGAAAACTGTAAATTAAACTTTTCAACCATATTGTTGTTTTTTGTAATATGTTCAGCTAAGTTTCACAATGCAGTTTCTTATTCCTAAATAACAATTGGCCCAAAGCTAACCGTGGCTAACATGAACCGATATCCATAATAGCTACTCTATATATGTTTGTATGAGTACACTAGATTACAAAGTTCAATGGTTAAATCATCGTTTATAATTCCTAGCGATAACATTATTATCACCACTGGGGAATATATGAACACCAATTATTATTACTGTATATACTCGTTTTATTAATACATATTAATAATTATTTTATTGTATATGTAATTTAAGTATGTGTCATTTGATCGAGTTTAAAAATAGATACACGATTTCTATAATTCTATTTAATTAACGGTATAGATCGACTGGTAGAAAATTCTTAAGGTTAGTCTGTTGCTTGTGTGTGTTCTTAAAAGTGCAAGCAATTTTAAATTTAAAAATGATGCTTTGGTAGGGTGATAATTTGTTTTATATGAAATGTATACTTCAGTCGTGTACTTGACTTATATAATAATGGCCCTAAGAAACATGACATGTTTCTACTTTGAAATCAGCTGAGCTAATAAATATTATTAGGCGTAAAAAATATGTCATATTTATGTAAATATGTCGTGAATATTTAATTTCTGCATTAAAGGCTGCGTTTAAGGTTCAATGACACATAGTTACCTAGGTACCCGTGTACCCACGAATGCCAACCGCATACATTACGCAGATATTATGCGGTTGGAAGCTATAAAACGGATCCCTTGACGTTCTAAGGATTTTTACAAACGCGACTAAATCTAAAACGGGCTTCCAAGACTTCCCACCGTGATTCTTTATCACTTCGAACCGTTTATATCACATTACAACGTTACCCCAAGATTTATGATGATTTTCCCACTCTTTCGCTTATTTTACATGTTTATATCCTTAAGGCGTTATTCTAACTCGTAAATTTAACGCAATAAAGTTTACATTTACATGATAATTTGGTATAAAACTCGTATTTGCATTCGTTACGTTTGTTTTCCATTGAGTGATTGTAGGCTCGTATCGTATAATTTAATAGGAATCTTTCCCATTTAAGTTTTATGCCTTTGAAAAAAGATATAAATGTCAAGAATTACGTGTGAACATAAAAATTTCATATTAATAATATTGTTTTTCCAGATAGAAATATTAATAGTACTTACTAACGTTATCAATTTAGCTGTTAATTGCTGCGTAATACTTACTAGTGTTTTTTTTTTTTTTGCAAATACAATGTTAACTCTGTTTGACCTTGAGTTTTAAGGCTTAGATTCCGATGATTGATTGGTCACGGGTCTTAAAATCTTTTCTGAGGGCAATGACGTTGACAGCTGTACTTAAATAAATTGTGATCGAAGTGATTTTAGTATCTTTACAAGTTGACATGACTAGAGATAGTGGAGGCCAGTTTTCTGTCAAGGATTCGCGGTTCGAAATGTTAGTAAATATTTGGCTGCTATTCATTTTCATACAAGCAAGTTGCATATGCATGCAAAATGGTTCCTTTTACACATGTGTGCTGTACATTGTCGGTATCGCCGCCCGCGCAGTACTGGATCCAATGTCACCTCTCCAACCTTGCCGCGGCGGGTTAATCTTCAGGTTGATGACCGGTTCTATACATTAAGTACCTACGATGTATAGGTTACATGCAACACTTTGAATACATCCGAAACACGTGCTGGGGCCAAAGAAAGAGACAAAAAATGGACGAGGTATAAAGATGATAAGGACAACAATAAATCTGATCAATATGTAAAAAAAAAGATTTAGATGGGTTTCAATTTAATTTGGTTTTGTTTTCCTTTTGGAAAGGAGCCTTTAAGGGTCAGACTCGATTAAGGTAATTGTCACCTTCAGAACATGTGTAATGATCTCATAAATGATATAAATATAATTAATATTGACGTGAACGGACGTGATACAGCTATAATAACGTCAAGGTGATCCCTTGAAGCAAGTCATCTCAGAACAATAGTCCTGAAAGACTTATCAGAGATTGTTAAAAGTTTACGTGATGGACGATAAGACTTCGACATTATAATCTTAATCAGTTCATTAACCTGGCGTTAGTTTTGATTCAAATTGCACGGGGAGTCTTTGTTATCTGTAGATAGGTAGTACAGCGGACTCGCCGTCTAGTCTTGTAGACTCAACATTACTACCTACCTGAGGTAGTACTGTTGAGTGACTTAAATTTTATTTCACATAGGCCTACATCGGTACTTATAAAACGTCAGAAGCTAGTTATCATCATCATTTCAGCTGAAAGACGTCCACTGTTGGAGAAAGGCCTCCCCCAAGTGTCGCAACAATTACCGGTCCTGTGCGTCTCGCATCCATCGGAACCTAGAGTCTAGTGCACGACTCCAGTTGGTCGTTTTCGATGGAAAAGAACCGGTCAGAAACTACATAATTACTTTTTTTTTTAAATGATTGGTTTTATAATATTTCTATAATAAAATATTAAGTTAGATTTTGGCAGGGTTGCATGATTATTCTAACCTTTTCATTTTGCGGCCTTAGAATGCAAAGGATAACTGATGGAAAACAAATGAGTTTTAGTCAGTAATATTCTAATACTCTGATGATGGAAACCTCAAATGAAAAGGTTGCTTTCATTATATAACTCCCGGGGTCTTGGAAAGCAAGGCAAAGAAGGAATATAGGAGTGGGTTTTAGTCAGTAAAAGTCTGACACACCCTTCTGCTCTGCCCTAGAGAGGGAGAGGTCATTGGATGATATCCACCTTAAAAAAAAAGTCAGTCAAATCCGTTTTGATATTTAAGGATCTCAAGTTTTTTTTGCGAAATATACTTACTGCAATTTTACAATAAAATACTGTCTGCTTAAGAATGTTTATTTCACACCTAAAAAAAATTGCAGTAAAATATTTTCCTAGGTTTTCCACTTCAAATGATTTCTTGACAAGAGTGACATCGTAATTGACACTAGTTTTTACGCCACATGGCAATAAACATCCTACGTAATTTTTTTTTATTACTATTCATTGAACTATCCATGATTAATCACATCTATAAATAATTTTCTTAGCTTTATTTCCATTGCGATCGAGGAATGCAAGAAAACGTTATTCATTAGTCATTTACCTTTCCGCACAGTATGAATCAACTGAAGAAAACGGGTTACTATGGTAATCGTATCTCGTGTACCCAACGTTAGTCTAAGCGGCCATTTTTCTTCTTCATCTTCCGTAGCTTACTGTCAAGGCCACCCTTCTTTGTGTTTATGTTGGGAAAATTAATATTATAATATTCTAGACGTTTTCTGAAAACGGGCCCCGCTCGTCACTACTACCTATAGTGGTTTTAACTGAGAAGAATAAGTGACCCAATAGCTCAATGAACCCCACAGAAAAAGGAATCAGAATATACTCGTACTAGATACAATTTGAATAACTTATATTGTTATGGATGAGAAAGGTCTACACACAATGCTTCGTAGCGTAGTGCTTAGTGCTACGCTTTTGAGCGTAGTATACTACGCGCTACGCTTCGTAGCGTAGTACTACGTGCTACACTGTTGAGCATAGTATACTTAGGAGTTACGCTTCGCAATTTCACAGAAAATGTTATATTAATGCACGTTTTAGAGCCAGGTGTCTTAATAGAAACCAGCATCAAAAATTCTAAGCTCGTCAAGAAACGGATGACCAGACACTTTTTTATTGTATTACAATTTGCGAGCTCCTAGTTTTACGCAGAGCGCGTGCAAAGGTGAGACGGGTCAGTCACCTCTGCTATCTTTAGGAAACCGGGTTTTTAGGGTATGACGCTATCAGATTAATATCAAATAAAAACCTAAGTGCAAGCCGAGCCCATCCATTAGATATAATCCCTTACGAAAATTGCGTTTCAGTATTGAGTTTACTGGGATATTGAAATACTGTAATTATATTTGGAATGTTGCAGTCTTAGCCGATTTTATGTGCGCATCGTCATTCGCCCGGCATGGCAGGAGAGTCAAGGCCGTTCGTTCTCAAGTTTGATTCGGCATTCGGCACCAATCGGTTGCTATCGGCTACCGTATATTAATTCGACACTATTAATGTATTCAACTGCGATTTTATTACCTTCGGCAGACATTAAATCAAGTAGGTATGTATGCGTATAAACCAAATGGCAGTTAATGATAGGCTAGTGCGTAACGTAAAAAAAATCTTTATTGAATACCTCCGGTTGGATAATAACTTTAAATAATGAATAAAATTGTGGTGCTGATGACGAACTTTTATTTAAATATAAAAAAGAATGAAAAAAGATATAATAATAACTAGACTAAGCATAATGTCAGTAAATCTTAAAAGCAAATAAATTAAAAAAATATTCTCTTGAATTAGAATTTTCATAGTCGTCACACTGTTCAAGCAGAAAATAAATCATATAATAGGAAAATGCTGAAAACTTAACTTCTACCGAAATCCATAAATCACTTCTGAGGACAAAAAGGTCCTAGGAACCTACTACCTATGTACAATGCTCTTTTTTCTATCCGAGTAAGTTTAAAAGTGCCATCACTAAATAATTCACGTATAATTGCCCAACTTCAAGGCATATGGGTAGGTTTTATTGAAATGCTAGTGAACCAGATAATTACCAGTATTAACATGAAGACGTGGTTACGAATGCATGCTCATGTTACATGCAGGGCGGGCTAGAACGTCGCCCATTTGCATTAGACATCAATGTCAGAAAGAAATGAAATGGATGAGCTCTGCTTTATTTTAAAATAAAATAGATCCTCTGTTTTATAAATCTCGATAGTAGTAGATATTGGTATTTATTATTTAAACAACGTGAGGTCTGGTTGTAGAAACCACAAGGTCTTTCAAACCTCAGACATTTATTTATTGGTTATAACTTTGTACATCATAAAAGTACAAAGACGTACTTAGTGCTTAGGCATTCTCTACCAGTCAATCAAGGATGGTGGTGAGATAACATGACAGAAGTAAAAACCAAAGTTATTATAGTATCGTGAATATTATTAGAGGTTGCTTCAAGTTTATTTCTATTATAATAGAGCTCACAAAAAAGACTAATGTAAATATTAGATACAAATACCAACTAAAAAGAATTTATTTCAACTTAAAACTCTTAGCAATCTTTCTCTTTCATCTTTTTTATATACAAACGCAATTTCTGCAAATGTACGGGAGCGTGCGATATAGATAGCATCACGTCGTGTCAACAGAAAAGACTAACTAAGGGAGTCTTTCGCTACGAAGACCATTTTAAGCGTATATTTGCAAATGTACAGGATTTAGTATATCAACGGATGGACATTATCGTTTCAATTCAAAAATTTTCACGGGCACTACCACATCCGTGAGTGCTCAGTGCTATTTATAACTGCATGGTCGTCGAACAGTGGATGATAGCCGATCGCAATGTATGCAAATGTTCTGGTAGCACAGGTACCGCGGAAATCTTTAAGTGCCGTAGACTATTAATGAAAAGGATATACGCCCGGATCTTGCGAAAAAAAACGGTTTTACTACCGCTGCAGTTTTATAGACATATATTAAGATCCTTATCGTGAACTTTTAATAAAACACATTAAATAATACAAATAGCACCACTCTTATGGACTCGACGATCAAGCAGCTTTATACTACTCGTATACTAGTTTTTTCTGACCATAAACTGACTCAAATAAAATCTCTAGAAGTGATTGTTTTTCTCGCTAAATTTACAATCACCAATAAATTCATCCAATTTAAGTTTCCTCATATCAACAGTTTTAACTTTTATATGAGAAAATGACAGTCGAATAAAATCGGGAGTTAACATAAAAATTTACACGGAACAAGTATAAAACCGGGTATGCATATAACTAGGTACCCGGGGTTGAGCACAATAAAAAGAGTTGCCATATTTCGCCAAGTTCCAACTTGTTATGATCAGAAGGTAGAATGCGATCTGCGATGTGAAACGCGCATTGTGATTGTGTAAACTTTTAAATCGCGCTCCTGTAACGTCGCTGCAAATTTCCGTCAATAAAGCTTAGACAAATATAATAAGTCGAAAGTTTGGTCCGAGAAATTTAAAGCGTTTCACAAGAGTGCAATTTGTATGAATTGTTAAAAACTTCCGATTCTATGGCGATTATCTTTAGCATGGCATTCAGAAGCTAATTCCGCTTATTGATGTTTGTGATTCCGGACAGCTTGTGTGGTCGAGGCTTTACTTCGCTAAGTACGGATCGCATTTAGCGTTCTCTTTTTAAACTTTACTCAGTTTCTTTTTGCAGTTTGTCGAAAGTTTTCCTTCCTGTAACATTTTACCGTAGAGCAGTTTCCACGGGGGCGATCACATCGAGTTAATAAGTTCCCGTTTCGATGGCTCCTACGTTTTAAACTTTTAGGATATGAGATAACAAGCTAAGAAAGGGAGACGCCGATTTGGCTAAGTCCACTTTAAGATCTCAGTGGATTACGTTGTTGCCTTCGTTGAATTGGAAAATCTTTTCTTTTGGACAAAAGCTTGTTAAAATATTGTTTGAAACTTTTACATTATGATACAACCACATTCATACTTCAAAATTCAAGCTCCTATTTGGGCTTGAAATGATAATGTACACTGATAGAAATATCCGTAAATCTAATCGCTCCCATGATTTAAATATGTTTCTTTTAGTTTTAGTCATTACTGAAATTATTTCTCAGTTATAAAAAGAAAATCTTAACAGGTTTGAAAAAACATTAAAAATTACGGGAAGGTGAAATCTATATAGATTACAAGGACCCTCCACTTAATACTATGAATTAAAAGCCACCGTCCCCTTTTTATACAATACTACCATCGAATAAAACTAAATCATCGCTAAACCATCTCCTAGAGTAATCCATCTAAACTGTCGCCATTTTTGTTATATTGGAAAGTAAGTTGTCGAAATTTCACGAAGTTTCTGAGGAAAATTCCAATGTCTTCGTCCGAGACGACGGGCGCCGTCGGCTGACGACAACCGAATGAATGAGCTAGAGGATCCGAAGATCTACGATGGGAACTCGATCCTCGCTACATTTTCCAACACTCTTTGTCCTTTTCTAAAGCCATTTAATAGATAAAGTTCGAGATAGTCGTGTACGCGAGATTTCAGACGAGTTTGAAGCACATGGTAGTACTCAACTTTTCGTGCAAGCTTTGCAGTCGGTATCCATTATAATTAGACCTATTTCAACCTTTATTTGACAAGGTAATTAAATAGGATGAGGTTGAGCTGCTTTGGAATTTATTTGAATGAAAAAAAAATGTAAAGGGTTTTAAATATTTTAGTTGACATTACAGTATAACTGTATTAAAGGTACACCTTCCCTTGTTTCGTTTCATGAGTGAAAACAGATAGGTTCTCTATGCATTCACATATTTGATTTATTTCATTGAATACAAATGCTTGTAGGAAATGGGAATACATTATTTTGAGGAAAAATCTCCCTACAATGGTTTTGTTCTCACATCCCCCCTTAGCGTTGGCTTGACATCTTAATTTTCATGATTTCTCCATATTTCCATCCAAGCGATTGAATTTGCTTAGCGGTTTTTGTTATATGATAGTTTGTTTCGGATAAAGAAAACGAATTATTGCTGCTTCTGTCATTTATGGGTTTAGGGGTTCGTATTTAAAACATAGAGAGAAGGAATGAAATATACCAAGTTAGTTCAAAGGAATACGCGTGTGGATTTTTCCAAAAGATCGAAGTTCCAGCACGATTTCCATTAATGTAATAGAACAGTCGTTAGTCACTTCTTATATTCATAACTTATTCATGAACAAAGTTTCCCCAAAGATTGTACTAGTTGAACAGTTTACCTGGCCAGTAAAAGCTGGCGCCTGAACGACTTGTATATTTTTTCCTTAAATAATCGTGGAACCTAATAGTTTTCACCTATTACCGCGGCCGGACCAAATTTATCGCTTTCGACTGTTGATTTATCTGTGAACGGACCGGATTAACTACCGCTAACTTGGCGATAGTTAAGACTGCTATCTCTGGTGTTTCAGGGCGAAAGCTCTTTCCTTTTATCTAAATTGGTCCGCTACCAATAAAGATTCGCCGACGACTGTCGTAAACCATTCTCCCCATACGCTTCATTATGGGGCAAACTTTCAGATATGATGGAACAATTTTATTGTCCACCGATGTCGCGAGATCTCTATCGGTAATGGGATTTGGTGTCGTGAGTTCTCTGGCGCTATCGGACACCAGTTTCAGCAAGATTTAAAATGTCAAGTTGCGAAACTGCTAGACTGCAACATTGTACAACCTGCGTACTATAGTTTTGTTCGCTAGAGTAAGTCGCGAATTTTTGCATAAAGTTTGTAACGTTACAGCATTCTACCTTTTGTAGAGTATTTTTAACTTTTAATGTTTCATATATTTTAGTGATTTTACTGTTCTTTGCTCGCATTGAGCGATTTTACACAAAATGTTCGTATTTGTGCTAACAAGAAGAATAGATATTGAAACTAAGTACGGTATTGTGTGACTATTGATATCTGCTCCTGAATTTGTAAGTTTTTCTGTAACGTTAATTTTACGGTGATTGCATTTGCTACTTTTAATAAAGATAAATGATCAATTAGACTGTAGAATGCTCCAAGGATAAATCATTATACAAATTACAAAAGTAAAAACGTTAAAATCACTTTAGTACCCAAATGCATTTACAAAACTTCGCTACCAAAAGGGTTACTTTGGGCACATTACCGTCCCACTCTAATGGAAAATAGATTTGTGCTCTAAAGATGTATAAATCTTGTCCTAATTGAATTTGTCATAAAAATTGAAAGTTTTCCCCGACTCCCAGGGCTACATTTCACCAACTAGTTTTAATCCATTCTTCTTTGAAGGGAACTTGTAATTCATTGTGAGTGCTAAGTTTGCTACGACTATTCCAATCCAGATACAAAACTTTGCCCCTGCTTCACCTACGCTTGTTCTATGTAGCTGAAGTTCAGGTTTTTGTCTTAAGTACTTTCTTTTTGCTATCGGAGGATACCTTCAGAAAGAGCCTGCACATTTGGGGATTTACGGGACCAAAAAGTATGACATTTTCACTTCACTAAAACCATCTCAGTGATCATCTTCAGTATTGTCTTACTTCCTATCTACCTACTTATCAACTTTTGAAATTAATAGCTTTAAATTGACAGAATCAGATATAAATCAATACAGGATACATATATGAAAATACATTACGGACCATACGGACTACCTGCGTATCTTTTTTTTTCTGTGTCAAATCCTTATAAAGATGGTCTATAAAACAGCTCTTAGCGATAAAATCGCTCATTGTTACAGTGTGTTAATTTTAAACTCCTACTATATTTTTTTTACTATACTAATATTACAAAGAGATATAATTTGTAAGTTTGATTGTAGGAGATTAATCTCTGAAAATACTGAACCGATTCTAAAAATATTTTCGATATATAGCTGCTGCATCCATGAGTGCTATACGATATAAATTATTTTCATAAGATTCTTAATTTTTACTTTTTTAATTATACAAAGGCTAGAATTTGACCTCCAGCTCACCTGATGGTAAGCGATGATGTAGTCGACAATGGAGCACACTTGCCTAAAAGTGTCACTCATGACTTGAAGACTTCAGATCTAGACCTTTCTTTAAGGACTGGACCCTAGACTTTCACGCAGGTGATCTGAAGCCACCGGCAGAGGAGAGTAATGTATAATATAAATAAAGAATATATTTATCTATCTTATATCTTTCTAGTTCAGACACACAGATAGTTTTACTTATTGAACTGTCATGAAACCTATCTATACCACATTTTGAGGTCAGGCCAATATCAGTTTATAGATGCATGTTATCAAAAATATCAAGTGCAATGATTGAAGGCTTACTTATGAAGATTTGATAAGCTTTCTAGGCTTCTGTATATCAACCTCGTCAAAGAGATCTTGATGTGTATTTTTAGATATTATCTATAATAAGTTCTACAGTTTATCTTTATCATATCGATGTCCACCTTAAATCAATGGACTAGCTGTATACTGCGGGTCCACTCGTTTGATCCATTAATCTATTTTCGTTCTTTTTGTTTTTTTTTTTCTTAATGATATAAACTTAACATCTCATCATAATGTGCTTAACAGCATGTGGGTGGGGTGGGATCGCAGTCAAGCTAGTGCTTGACTGCAATCCCACCTGATGTTAAGCACTGATACAATTGGCATTGTACCGCACTAGTTTATTAAGAGCCTATTCACTCTAGCCTTGAAGACACCTAAATTATAATCGGACGGGAACCCGCGGCACGCGCAAGCCTGCCGCGGTCTTCCCGTCCGTTTTTTTCAAATCCACACACACACACACACACACACACACACACACACACGCGCTGACATGCAAGCCAAGCTGGACGACCTACGACGTGAGGCAAAAAAGACGGGACTAAAAGTCAACACCCGGAAGACCCAGGAAATGAGATGCGGAGCGACGAGCTCTTTGCCGTTGCTTATCGGCACAGAGGCTGTGGAAAGGGTCCACAATTTTACTTACCTCGGTAGTGTTGTGTCAGAGACTGGAGGGACCGAAGAGGACATCGCTTCGAGGATCACCAAAGCAAGGGCCACCTTTGCACAGCTCCGTCCCGTGTGGCAATCTCGGAAACTGACCAGAAGAGTTAAGCTCAAAATATTCCGGTCCAACGTAAAAACCGTATTGCTGTATGGGTGTGAGACGTGGAAGGTCACAAAAGACATCTCGCATAAACTCCAGGTCGTTGTCAACCGCTGCCTTCGCCGTATTCTCGGTATATTCTGGCCCGAGAAAATCTCAAATGTAGATCTGTGGGAGCGCTGCGGTGAAACCTCGATCGACCAGCAGATCAAACGCCGCAAATGGAACTGGATCGGCCACACGCTCCGAAGGGATCCTGAACATATACCAAGGCAAGCCCTTGATTGGAACCCTCAAGGAAAGCGTAAACGTGGTCGCCCTAAGCAGACCTGGCGACGAACAGTCATCGCAGAGGCGAAGAACATTGGGAAGACCTGGCGTGAAATGAAACGCGAAGCTCAAGACCGAACGGGATGGCGGCGCACTGTGGACGCCCTCTGCCCCATCTAGGGGACACAGGAACTTAAATGATGAGTTCCCGAGATCAGCGCGTTAAAAGAAACTCTTTAGCATTATTATCACTCTATAAATATTATAAAAGTGAAAGTTTATGGGTCTATATGTTACCCCGTCACGATAAAAAGGCTTAACGGATTTGGAGGAAATTTGGCACATAGGTAGACTTCTTCTTCTTCTTCCTGCCCTTATCGCATTTTACTTGGGCTCGGCGCAACACTTTTTTTTCTTCCGTTCTGTCCTGTCACCCGTCAAGCTATCACTAACTCCCTTTTCTTTCATGTCACCTCACACAATCCATCCATCTTTTCTTCGGGCTTCCTCTCCAGACTGTCTTGGGATATCCTAGGAGTATGTTCTCTTGGGTTCATTTACTTTTAAAGCACGCAAAGCCTATGGTAGAAGCTAGTAGTTAGAAGTAGTAAGCTATTAGGTGATATATCTTATTCCTTTCCTAACTGAATATCGTGGTCCGTCTGGGACTGCTTACTGATTCATTCTAATGCACCTGCACGGCTTCATTGCTAGTGATTATTCTCGTATTGAGAGGAGTAAACTGTATCGATGTTTAGAACTTCCATTTTTTCTTCTTTTATTTTTCTTGACAAAAGTTCCAAATTGTAGTTTCGTTTTTTTCTTCTTTTTTTCACAAAATGTATTTTTTTAAACGTTTCCCCAGACATACCCGGAACCACTATCCTGTAGTCCATATAAATATATTAGTACCGTGCCGGAATCGAAACCGCGACAGGCAGTACAGCAACCAATCGTTCAATCACTGCTTGGTGTAGTGGTTGAACGATTGTGTCATTTTAACCAATATAGAAATAATAATGATGTGTAGAATATAGAATATAATTAGGTAAACGTTTTCCTTTTAGGTAATCCATAAACTGTTTCACGTTTTTACCATTTGTTAAAGCACCATGATTTCTTTATTTAACTACAAGAGTAGCGTACAAAATTCAAATTTTCTTAAGTTATTTGCATTTTGCAATTTTTTTTCGTGAAACAGACACAGAGGGTCGTATCGATGATGATAATTATTATAATTCCATAAATAAATACGTATTACGCCCGCGAATCATATTTTAAATCAACACACAACTTGACTCTGATTTGTGAAATGCAAAAAACTTAACTAAACAATAAGTTTTTTTGCATTTAGAGGAGGTTTGACTCCCAGCAGTGGGAACATTATAAGGTTGATTATGCTTATTAGGAGTTTGATTTATTCATAAATGGTATACAAAAAAACATTTGGGGGGAAAAAATCATGTTGAAAAATACATCAAAATTCGTAGGGCAGTATAGAAGGTATAATTATTTATATTTTAGAAGGACAAGCTCCACAGAAAGACACATAAAGCTGAGTTTATTCATTACAAACATACATACAAAAATACAAATTTTGCCTATTTATAATATTAGTGTAAAAAGCCATTAGAAAATCCCGTAAGGCTATTTCACAAGAATAATTGAATATTGCTATGCTCCAAACAATATATTGGACAAATTGTCAGGTCGTGGGATTGATTTCCACCCATGACAAAATAATTTTTGGGTGATGAGCACGATTATTTGGTGTGTCAGGGTGTAATTCATATATTATATGTATGTATTTAGAAATATATAAGAAGGTCTATCAGTTGTCTAGTACTCATACCTCAAGCTCAGCTTAGTTTGTGACTAGATGACGTTATTTAAAAGTAAAAAAAAAAATGAAAAGAGGATATTACCTTTTTGTTGCTGCTATCACCAACCACGTGTCTATGGCAGCATGTCAATGACAATATGTCTCCTTTGTGTCGCAAGGATACCCGTCGCCGTGGAGTATCGCGGAATTTCCTCACGTGTTTACTATTAAATAGTTTGTATAAACATTATACTTACGTTTGTTATATACTGTACCTATTATCACCAATAATATACACACACATCTATTTCTGTAGAGGAATAATGTAAAGGAATAATTCAATTATTGTTAACTGTCAATGCTGTTGAGATTTGCATTTTAATAGACAAATGTTTTGTGGCCAGTTCTTTTATGTTTCCAATAAAAATTAAAACTATAAAATTATATTATTGATTTATTCACCTAACTTTTTGATTTTTTCTTCACTAAATCAACTTGTACCTATTATTTATTTATTTTTTACACACAAATACTTAAAAGAAAAGAACAAATACAGTTGAAGGAGTAAATTTCTTCCAGCAGACCTGCGACAGGAGAATAGGATAAGAAACCACCACCTATTATTGGTCCTATGTGCCATGTTCAAATTTTCTTTCTAAGAAAGTTGCTACGCTTCATTTATTTACCCTTTATACATTTCAAAACCCCATAAATTACGCCACTAAAAAAAACCAGTCCATTAGCAACTCTAGGTTTATTAAACATTTTCAGTTGACAAGAAATAAACTAAAAGAATATAAGCACTTAACTCATGACACAGAAAACTATAAATTTGACATTACTACAGAGAAGACATACGAAGAAAATCGAGAATTATATAAGCAAATTTTAAGGCACGTCAAAAGGATCTATCGTAAAAAGTTTAGCTATTCCACGGGTTTACGTATTTCGTCCCAATTACCAGTTGAAAGAGTGCCAGGCCCAATAAATCAGGGGACGAGATAGGTACGTATTCCTGTGACATTGTAACTTGTAACTTTGCTACAGTTTTATACGACAGAACTATGTCAATCTAACTTTTAAGATTATCACTTCCGCATTCGCCTACACGCTACCTTACCTGCTTGTTTATAGGGTTGAAACTACCGTGTCATAAATATTAATTTTATTATTTTTTAGATTGCGAACCGTAGGACCATTCTCATCAAATGAGTCATTATCCTACAGAAAGTTTTGATTTACTGTCGATCTTTCTTAGAAGTGCATAATTAACGGTTTTAGTAAACTAAATCTATGATGTAGGAAGCGATGTATAATTCATAACATTGCACAGTTCAAGTCCAAAGTCTGAACATAAATCAAATAGTCCAGACGTATTCTCAGTAAGTGTGATATCAATTGCATCAAATGTGTGAATGGTCGACAGGACAGCCCTACCTATAAGGCTACCGTCCAGTGTTAGAATGCTACGCTACAAAATTGTTACGAGATTTTTTTACTAAAGTCACATTTTTAGTTCAAGTTGATTTAAGTACCAAACTTTTTATAGACTCTAATGAGTGTAATATCTAGGACTTTGTCCGAGAGATGAAACGAATTATCAAGGGACTTTCTTTTTTTAAACTAGAAACGAATAGGGTGATGACATTTTTTTTTTAAATTAGTGCTTTGACATTTGTTAAATTATTTTATGGAATAGGAATATTTGAATTAACCACTTTTTTATTGAGAAAAACATATTTTGTTTTGTTACTTATGTCACTCAAAAACTCCTACTTGCCTTTCTACTTATCTTGGATTATTTAGACAGTTTATAAACCCAAGCAAACAAATTGTAATTTAATGAAAATTTTCAGCGTAGCGTAGCTTTCTCACTGGAAGGTGAACGCAAGCCAGTGGCGTCAGCGTGGCGCGCGTTCCCCCGCTACCGAAAAAAGTTGCAAGTCGATGGGCGGCGCCGGCGAACATTCAAATTTATCGATTGTCCCGCGCGCCTCATTACAACATTCCTCAAAACTTACCCACTCACCAACTTAGCCCTTTAGCCCCACCACTATAGCCACATTACTTTTTATACCCCCACCGATGAAGGCCATTTTTTCATCGCCAGTTATTATTGTCTGTTAAAGTTTAAGTGCTTGGCGGCTAACTTTCGATGTCTTCGTGATTTACGACGAGCCGTTTCGAAGTGTTTTATCGAGCATAAATGTAAGTTCGCTACTTGTTGAGACTGAAGGTCGAAGCGGGTTATGATCGTAGTATTAGTGGGTCAGTGTTTTATAGGCAGCTTCAATGCTTTGGATGGTCTATTTTCGTGAGTACGTATGGTGCAAATAGCGCCCAATCCCGTCAGTCTATTAAGGAGTCGTCGTATGGAATTCAAGCGTTCGTAATTTGAAATAGTGTTAAGTGGAGGAACGAAGGTCGTATATCTAGTGAAGGAAGGAGCGATGTCGTCGAACAGTAGTTTCGCATCTGCGGGTGTGGGGGGTGGGATAGTGAGGTGGGGGGGCAATGATCCATTAATCTGGCAGAAGCCCATGTGGCGCCAGCGACGTACCTGGCGACGCGACGCACGGACGCCTACCTAACGACACAGATCGTACATTTTCAACATGTGCAAATATGTATAAAATAAAAATTTATTGAGTGCCACACTCTATAGGGAAATTGACGTTCATGCGATCCATTTGATTGATCGCGTTGGTTTCAAATAAAACGTTTTGTACGTTATCGTTGAAAGGTGGTAAGTATACCTAAAGTATACTTGTGTCCTAGCAATTAAACAAATTAATACCAAGTTTTTAACATTTAAAAAAAAAAAACTAAAATATTAACAAAACCAACATGTTTAAGTGAAAAAAAAAATGAAAAAAAAGAAATACACTAAAAAACGAGTACTTTTTACCACATCAAATAAACTTTTCGACAACCGGGTTTCAAAGTACTTTATAGTATTGTACTTACTTACTGTACTTTATATCTTCTATAAATAATAAGTAAGTATTTAATTTTCATAATGCCCAATAAAACGCGATTCTTCTGACAAGCCATCAAATCCGTCCCTCCCCATAAATATGAAGTCAGTAAAATCGGCCGACATGACGCATCCACGTTATTGCTCCACTAGGCGTAGTAGCGCGCTCCTAACTACCGCCGCGCTACTTCCACTTTCTTGTGATTCCGGATATCATTCCGGGTAAGGCTTTCCGTCTATTTATTGCTTATACACAGTACTACTGACTCACATGAATACGAACCATGGCCTCCGTACTAGGTTAATGAGACATCATTCCGCTACTACAAAATCTCTTTGCCTTTCGCAGACTTCAATAAAACCCTATCACATACTACACTATTTTTTATGTCATACTGATTTTCTAAGAGAAATAAAACCACAGTTCCCTTAATACAGCTGTAGCTCCGGTAAAACGGTATGATAATTGTGGCAATTTACGGAACGCAATTCACTAAGTGGAATATTTTACTTATCCTCCAGGCGTTCCGCAAGGCACGACTACCTACAGCTTATACATTGAGATGTATTGCTGGCATTCATTACTGTACACGCGCTCTTATTAATGTATATAGGTAGCAATCGATGCGTTCACACGAGTGATAATATTGTGCACGTCGACTATTTTGACGCGGTGCGTGTAGACAGCGTTATCTGTCAAGGTGCCCGATTTTCGCACAGATAAAATCGACGTGCTAACTTATCGTCCATTCCCCGTGTGATATACGAGCGCTTTTCTAGTTGGTATGAATTTGTATGCGAGCATGTAGCATGCAGGGTGCATCGAGTTATAGCACACGGAAACAGTGGCGTCGCCGCTACCCATGCACGGCAACTCCGACGCCATATTTCAATCGCGAAATTGACACATAGCTCTGTCGTAACGCAAACTTTCGTGCGAAAACTTCAACCTGGCATATTTACTTAAGGTATTCTTCTCGAAACATACCGATAGCTCCTTGACGAGTGAAAACTTTTATTCATATAGATAGGTCATGCTCTAACCGGTGGAAGTTTTCACATAAATTGGCGGTCATTCGACGCGAATATGCTGACTGAGGGGGTAACAAATATGCCAACTTGGGTTGTTATAACAGCGATATGTAAGTTCTGTGATACTTCGCCATTAAGTTTATGGAAACGACGGTCGAGATTACATCACACTTTCTGAAAGCTTTATGTAATTCTTCTTTCTTCGTTATCTCTCACGATAGGTACGGGAATAAAATTTTCCACTTATCCGAGTATTCACATCCGTCTATTAATCAAGAAGACAGATTTTATGGCAGTTGTAGGAATTCATCTTTTGGTTCGAAAAGCGAGTGAAAAATTCGAACGCAATCTGTCAAACTGCTCCCTAATTCTAATTTAATTAGCGGGAAGTTTTCACGCGTGGGAGGAGACCGAACGACAATGACGCGTTAAAATGATTAATTTTTGTAGAAGCGCCTCTGATAGTAGTACGCTCCCGAGTGCGCCTTCCGAACGGACGATTAATCTTTCTCTTTGCACCATTGTACCGCGATCCCGGTATTTTTTCTGTCTTACAATACCATTAAGAAACTGCCACGGCTAGTTGGTACTTCACAGCTCTTCCCACCGTCTCATCGTTAGGCCCATTGAAGGATTGAAAAGGTGTTTGCGTTCGTCTGCCGCAAAATAGGTTTCCCCTTCGGTTTTTAAAACGTTGTCTCGGAATCACTTAGGCTTCGATAGTTATTATACGCCGAGAATGAAATGTTTTAAACTTCCATCGTCATTCGCTAACAATAGATCTGAGGAAAAATTTATACAGTCATTCCTTGTTCGTTCAATTGAAAGATTCTATTTAAAAGATTTTTTTCTTTGACGTCTGCAAGTTTTTACGAGATTTTCTTTATCGAAATGCGTTATTTTGTAGTTATGAATAAATTGGTACATTGTGGGGTATTTGTTATCATTGAATCGCACTGCAAGGCATCTTAGGTGGGGTCAAGAGCATGATGAGCAGATGTCGGATTTAGATCTGGGAACTCGCCAACTGTTCCGGATTTGTTCAGTCGTCTTACATAAATTAAATTCGCTTTTTATTTTGAATAAAAATAAAATGCAATCACACATCATCTACTTTAAAGTGCAGTGTAGGAATAAACTTGTAATTACCACAGTTGCCCGCTGTTTGACCAGTGTTTTATTTAATTTTATTTCGTTTGTCATATGTGACTAATTTTGTATGTTAATGTTCTTTTAAATCAAAGGTATTTTTGCTTTTCGTATGCGTCAGTGAATAATAATTAAGTATTGTTGAGGTAGCCATACTGTCGCCAATAATACGTTAATATATATTATGTCTTGACCCACTGTTAATTAATACAATTTCTTCAGTTGAATAATTTCGATGTCTTTCAAAGTCAAGAATAGAATTAGTTTTTGGTTCAAGAAATTTTTATCAAAATTTTGTTCAAATATGTAACGAAGATTTATGTAACTCATATTATGGTTTAAAAGAGTGTCCATAGAGTTTCTTGTACGTTCTTCTCCATAGAGATCGACGCTTTGGAACGTGCAATTAAGCTTTACTTTTTTGACTGACTGACATTTTGACAATTCAAAAATGTCTGTAATTGGTATAATTGAAATACACTTTTCTCATTTCTGATTTCTCACCTGATGGTAAGTAATGATGTGGCCGACAATAGAGCACGTTTCCCTAGAAGTGACCTATTCACTCTTTGTTTAAAGATCCTAGGTTATAGCTATCAGGGAACACAGAATCCAGCTTGGAATTCCACTCCTTAGACACAATGAATATATTCCCAAATGAAGCGTACCTATGGATGGAATGTCCAAGTGTGGCACAACGCCGTACTTTTATTACTCTATCTATAGTTTTAATTTTCAAAGTGCAATACTTTCGCTCATTGGAATGCATCGGTCACACCGTGATTATGTCGAGTGAAGTCATTGGACCTAATTATAATTCGATATCGGTGCGAAATGGCCGAGGTCACTCGAGTGATAAGCGTTACTTCTACCCTCGCTGCTAACGCTTAAGTGCTATTGAAATAAAAAATGTATTTAAAGTATGAAATTATTTTAGACAGTTATTGGTTTTTTTTATTATTTTTTTTACTCTGAAATCCTTTTCATTAAAAAAATAATATTATGAATTAATTATTAATAATAATATTATATTATTAAGATACTTAAGATTTCCTTATTACCCTTTAAGCACAACAAATAAAATCTTATAATCTAAGCGCACGGTAGTGCGCAGGCCAAGTTCCAGCAACAGGCCACGCGCAAGCCGTGCACTATTTACACGAAACGTTTCGACCCACTTTTGACCCCCCTGTAGCTCATTATATTTAAGGAAAAGAAAAAAGAAACTAAACTACATTTAGTGCAATAAAGTAGCCCTAGAACTCACACAAGGATACAGGATACCTTACATAGTGGGATATAGTTTTTTTTTCGACGTTCATGAAATGTAGGTTATGAAACTGAAAAATATTTAAAATTAAATTACCTACAATTGGACAGCGTTATGTAAGAACGGATTAAGCGACACTAGAGAGAATTTGAGAAAATAAACGCTGTGCATTATGGACAGCTTTCATTTTCTCAAATTCTCTCTAGTGTCGCTTAAGGGCCAAGCGCCCGAAAAGTGCCATAAAATAGTGATTTTCTGAGGCCTACTCCTCCGTAACGGCTAGGTCAATTGGTTTGAAAAAAAAAATATGTTTATTATAGATTCATGAACAATAATATCAACATTTGATTTTTTCGTGCAATTAATACTTTTGTCAAAAAAAACATTTAGCAATTTCGCAACTTTTCCCTACTCCTTCGAAACGGCTTGGACCTTTAGAAACATTTTTACACATAAAAATTGGTGGTTAAATATTCTTCAAAGTGAACATTGCATATGTAAATCAATCAATATCTCGCAGAGAAAATGGATTTAAAGCGCTTCCCGGGCGCTGCTGGCCGCAAATAAATGCACAGATTTGCGTACTGCCGCCTAGGCGAGTGCGAGAGTTGCGTTCACATAATTTCGGCCAGATGGTTCAAGGAACTATACGCCTTAATCAGTTCTTACATAACGCTGTCCAATTATAATATAAAGGCGTATGAAGAGTGTAAATATACAGGGTTATTCGTAAAACACTGGCAACCTCTCAGGACTATGTTGCTAACATCATAAACAGCAACTTTTGTTCTGTGACTTTTAAAGTATTTAATTTAAATACATTTGAATGTTTATTTTAATCATATAAATCTTAAGATGTAAAGAAAAGTATAATAAAATGAAGTTTACATTAGTTAACATTCATAATTTAACATTTTCTTTTTACGATATTTAAGTATTCTGCCCCTGATAGTTAAAAAGACTTATCTAAAATAAAAGTAAAAACGGAGAAAAAATCTTTTAATGAAACGGGAAATCTTTTGCTGTCTTTGAGTAAATTTAAATAGTAACATATTAAAAGTTGAAAATAAAGCCGAAAATAATGAGTTTTAAGTTGGTTTAATAATAATATGAAACTCAAATCAAATCTGGAAAAAATGTTAGATGCGCCTTTTTTACTAACGGGGGCAGTATTTTAGCCAATAAAATACTGAAACAGTGGTTCCATTTCTTTTATGATTTTTTTTTGGTATCAATCACGTCAATAATTATATTATGTCCATGTGTCCATATGCATGTTTTGTTTCGTTTTCTACCTACTGAGAAAAAAAACTAGATAAACTAAAACCAAACTCTTTTAAATGGCTTTTCACAAACTTAAATGGATATGAGTATTCAACTGAATCTGTTATTTATTATTACTACTAATTTTAACTTTTTCAAATTGTAATTGTATTGTAATGTAATTATGGGTAATCCAAGCTTGAAATAAATGAATTTATTATTATAACAAAATAATCGCAGTTGTAATAGTTTAATTATGAAAAAGACCTAACCCTTTCTGATTTACGAGAAAAGATAAAGGAAATATAATCTCGGTATCATAGACCGTGATCTGTGGGGGAAGGGGGGAGGTTATCAGAAGTGCGTGTATAATCATTATTAATTTAATAGTTCGCTCCAATTACATGTTTTCCTATGACTGAGACCGGAAGACTTGGCTTTGTAGATTATAGCAATAGTTGAGACATGTGCCTTTTAATTGATGTTCATTAACCTTTCGAATGTCTTAAGTTACACAGTCCGACATAAGGTAATTGTCTTTCTATTGTGTCTCTAATTACGACATTCAAAGAGTTAAAATACTCGTACCGTCTGGCTAGACTAGACCATGACGATTTACAGTCTAAATCAAAAAAACACTCACAACAACACAACACACTAAACAAACACTCAAACACTCTAAACTGACATATCAGCCGAAACTACGGGCCTAGGAGTGTGAAATTTTGCACAAGGTTTAATTTTCAAATCAAATCAAAACATTTATTTCCTAGAATATGGTACATAAGGTGTTACAGTAAATTTGTTTCAGCATATCCTGCCATAACATGGCGTGCAAATATATTCACAGTCAGTGTCGTCAATTCTGTCACACAGGTCTTTTACCCAGTATAGACTCCAGCTCTCACAAAGGATAAACTGTTAAAAATATTTTGATTTATTGTCAACATTTGTACCTTTATGAGAGAAACAATACCTAAATATTATTATTAAAAAAAAAAAAAAATATCTAACTTGCACATTACAGTTTCTATTGACTTGTCTTCTTATGATATATGTGAGCACTAAGAGAGGATTTTCCAACGATCATTCCCTAACGGGATGAAACGGGGTTCAAAGTTTGTATGGAGTACCTATTTTCACGCGGGCGAAGACGCTAGCAGAAGCTAGTTAATTTTTGCAATTTCAAACCAAATCGAAGAAAAATTCAAATTGATGTCAATCGAATTGGGCGGAGCACCACTTTGTCTTCTTAGGGGCGATTAGGCGTGACTAGGCGTGGGCTTGCGGACGGCGAGCAATATGTAGCTCGCTGTACGCCGTCCGGTATCCATCCGGACTAAGTCTAAGTCATCGAGAGCGCGTAGTGTAGTGTTCCACGCGCGACTCAAAGAGATGTCAGCAAAACCGTAGGGGATCCCACAGGGCTTCGGTCTACTGGGACCTTGGGTTGACTTCCGAAAGGAAATCCCGGAGTCCTGGAAAGCAAGGCAAAGAAAGAACTTAAGTGTGGTTTTAGTCAGTTAAAGTCTGACCTGCCCTCTCGCTCCGCCCTAGAACTAAAGAAGTCATTGGATGATTTCCACTTTACAAAAAAGCCAATCGAATCCGTTCTGATAATTAAGTTTTTTTTTTTTTCGCAAAACGTACTGTCTGCTTAAGAATTTATAGTTCTCTCTTTTCAATATCGTTCACGTGTGTACTACTATAGTTTTTTGTTTTTCTTAAAAAAGTACTGTAATTTTACGATAAAGTACGGTCTGCTTAAAAATTTATACTTTTAAATATCATTCACGTGTCTACTACTACTATAGTTTTTTTTTTTCGCAAAAAGTACTGCAGTTTTACAATAAAGTACGGTCTGTTTAAGGGGCCGGCGACGGATGAATTTCCATACAAACGTAATACCACGCTCATTTGCAGTTGGAGCATATTTCCAACATATTATGATGATATTCGGTTATAGACAATATTTATCTAGGTTCCTACGTCGAGAATATTAGAAATATAGTTATTTTTAATACAGGAAAAGCCAAATGGCATGTTTTGCCATTTACGCTGTAAAAAAGTGCGAAATACAATCCGCTTAAATTTCTTTTTATTTTTTTTAAATATAAAGACGTAGGAACCTATATAAATATTGTCTATAACCGAATATCATCATCATATGTTGGAAATATGCTCCAACTGCAAATGAGAGTGGTATTACGTTTGTATGGAAATTCATCCGTCGCCGGCCCCTTAAGAATTTATATTTCTGTCTTTTCAATATCGTTCACGTGTCTACTACTACTATATCTTACGCAGATGCTTACATAGTCACTAGGTACATAGTACTGTGTCCTCGTGGTCTTTTGTTGGCAACATTTCTGTTGCATACGTCTATTCTGCGTACATCTTACACCTCAGCTCGGTCCAGACATTAATCGGACCATTAAAGTGATTTATACGGAACCCAGATATAAATCCAAGAATCCACGGGCACGAGTGCGTCTGTCGATTTTTTCGTAGTCTTTTCGAAATTAATGAATATTGTTACTTATTTAGGAAATTATATTTAGGTATTTTATTAGTTATAAAATAATATCTTTACATATCATAAATCTGTAGAAGTTTTAGTTGTGCGTGCATTACGTAAAAAAAAAAATGAAATTGAAATTGTGATTAACTTGATACTCGTATATTACTTAGGCTTTGTTTCATCGCAATCGAAAGCATCGATATATATGTACTATCGAAAGATATACTAAATTCATTGACTGTTAGGCGGTACGAAGTTCGCTGGGTCAGCTAGTTGGCTAGTTGATAAATAAATTTAAAAACTTCGATATGTTTTTTTACATCTCAATTTTATTGGATTCAAACATAATATTAAAAAAAAAAATGCATCCAGGATTATCCTTTATATTTATGATGTAACCATTACAAAATGAGGCATTATTTATGCTTACGTAGTATTACAAATAAATCGATGATCATGCTCAGCATTGAATACCTAACGGATTGACTTTTTACAACCCACTGTTTAATATTCTTAGGCTGTATTCAAGGTAGAATTATTTGTGATATAAATAATTCATATTACAAATGAATTTAGAACAGATACGACAATACCTAATTACATTGATTTCATGTGCTCAAAATTCAAAACAAATTATCTACAGTTAAGCAAATTAATATTGTAAAGGTCTATCTCCGACTGATGAAGTACGAAGAATCTTTGTTTGGTTGATTCGTGACCAGTTTCTTAAGAAGGTAACTCAATGTAAGTTTTCAACCTTAGTCTGTTTGTTTAACATTCAGAGCAACTGAAAACTGTGAAAATGTTATTTGAGTAAGATAATATTTAAATGAGAAAGAGGAAAAATTTTCGCGAAAATTTAATAAGGATTTTGTTGTCAAATCTGGACGAAAGTTTTCGTTCATTAGAGTTCCTATTATTTCCTTTTAACTCTTGATTCAATGAAGATAAAATAGAACAATCAGACAGGTCGCCTGGAGGATTGTTGTACATATTTCGGTGAGTTAAATTTCTCAGGTGGGCACGACAAATGATTCGTAATGACGTATTCAAATCAGTACGACAGCGGGATCCGACCTCAGTACAATCGAATTACGAAAATTCCAATGTTTTATTAAGTTAAACTTTGCTTCGGCAGCTCTAAGTGAATTTATTCCTACTTAGTTATCGGCTCGGGAAAAGTCATCTTGCTAACGTTTCGGTAAGTTGAATAATTAAATTTGTCAGTGGCGGTTGACACGTCACCGGGTTTCTTCCAAATTTCTTGGGGCCGTCACGTTTGCGGCTCCCCCGGGGCCGACGCCCCTTATTGTGTAATCCCGATTCTCTAATTTGAATTATTTATTATTTGATTTCACACTTCGGGAATATTTCGAACGCTTTATATTTTTTTCTTTTGCCGTTTCATCAATGCAGGCTTTGATTTCTTTGTATCGAATATATATCGATTTGGACTGTTGTAATAAGGGGGCGATTTTGTTTTACAGTTTTATGTTTAAATGGGGCAACATTTACAGTATTACTGTTATATAAAATGGGTCAATTGATTTTATTTCGTTGATGGATAGATGGTAAGCGCGTTCACTCTCACATTTTCGCATTTTGTTCCCAAGAGACGCTTAAGAGATTTTAATCAAGTGGATGGCCAACATGAACGAGCAACTTTTGTCTTGATGACATAATTACAGCATTAGCCTTCTAACATATTTTGGCCTCGAATATAACATAGCCCTGTTGTATTATGATATTATTTTGGTCCTTATACGAGAACTAGGACCAATTTATTTCCTGTTTGGCTTTTTATAAATTTGTTTCTGAATAAGCTCACAGCAAATATATATATGTAATAGCTCATATTTTGAAAGATACTATCCACGTGCAGCTAAAGGCAATACTCACCTACTTATCCACAAAGTACAAACAAAGGGACGGAGGTTACTAAAGCTGCGTAGAATATGTATCGTACGCTCGGTAGCTTCCATAATTTCATTCATCTAATAACAGTACCTACTAAATTTTTATATGCGCATACATTCGGCTGTGACGCATTGTCTGAGGACCGAATGAAGGCCATAGGGGAGTAACTATTTAACACTTATGTAACTTTCGTTGAAGATACCTGAAAATAAAGAATCTACTTAACTTTAACTTTTTTGTTTACTTTTTAGGTATAATTACTAGGTAAAAATAAAACTTCTTAGGTATAATTACTAGATAAAATTAAAACTTCTTAGGTAAAAGGTTAAAAAAATATCTACGTAGATGTTTTTCCGAATACTACCTGAGAAATTGCCGTATCAAATATCATACCATATTAGTAAGTCCTTGGAAACCTAAGAACATGATTTCTAAGAATTGGCAGTGTTTTCCAACAATAATAAAAGGAATTATTGGTAAATTCCTTCTATTTTCTACGCATTATCGTTGAGTATCTCTCAATCAAATAAAACATTTTTGTATAAAACATCGAATACAGACTACAGTTTTGTAGCACATTAAAATACATTTTGATGGCCCGTGTATGCACTGAGTATGTCAACTAAGAGAAAAATCCCGCTGAATTATTCAGCGATCGGTTATACCGTTGCTTTGCTTTGCCACGTTTATTCGTACCAACATTTATATCTTTCAAACTCAATTCGGACATTAAAAAATTTACAGAAAATAGGTGATTTAAAGCTGAAAATTTAAGTAGGTACGTTCTTTACACAATCATTAACTACCATCGACGAACCATCCAAAAAGTTATCAGACCAAATCGAATTTATTTTACAACGTTCGAAAGTTCCACAACAGCAAAACGGGATCGAAGTTAACCATCACATCGTAACTAATCAGCAGGCTCGTCAATTCACAGCAATTGCTCTCAGAGAACAAGCGAAAGCTATAAAGAGCGGAAATCATAAGACATCGCCCGAAGATTGCGTAACGCTATATAATAGCGGTGGAAATTCGACAAAATTTAAGTCGGTGGAGCATTAAAGGGGACTGTAGACAGCGTAGACGGTTAATTCACCCCATAAGGGTCGCAGTGGCGCCAAAGATCCTGCCGTAGACAAAATTCTAAGTACGATGTCTTGCCCCGGTTTGTACGACGCTGTCGTGATGTTCATTTCGCAAAGTGCTGGAATTGGCACAGCGCGATATATTCCTAATTTGAATCTCATCCAGCCTGTATAATTAAAATTATACGTACGAGTAGGCCTGTATAATTACAATTTTATTATTATATTCCGGTTTTAAATGCAGATACTTAGTTCTTATTAACGAGTGAGGCAAACAAGAAAGTAAGGGCAAAGTAATAAAAGAGAGAATGTAGGATGTGTGTATTATCGTTTAAATACGGCAATTTACTGTGGTTGCGTGTAATTAAATGTGCATGAATGTGACCTATATTATTAACCCGTTACATACTTACCAAGTACGTTATTCACCAGTTCTGAATCACTTGAGGATAGGCAGCGTAATAACTAAAAATAATTATAACGCGTGTCTATTAAACCAATACTCGTTACGTGTTGATTTTATTCAATGGCTTAATTTTCTTCTTTCTTTCTTCATAGCCCTGTTATTTCTGGTGGCGAAATCTTTTTTTCATAAATTTTATAAATGTACCGACACAACCTCCGCAGATTTATAGTAGTGTACGACAAGACACGACGCTTCATGTCAGATTATATTCCTGGCTTTCTCTGTACAAAGTACCGCATTCGGTACCCGTTCAATCTCCACTGGAGCACGGAGAAATACGGCCGTATAAACCATAATATATACCGCCCTAAAAAAAAAACAGGTAAATTACATGAAAAGCTACGCACGTGATATCACAGTAGCAGAAAATTCGATTAACTTAGTTGCCTGTCAGCAAACTATATATCTTTACTGCCCATAAATTATATTCGTGAAATTATTATATCGGATACATTAATATCGAGGCCTCTATAAAATAAATATACAGTATAGGGTTTTTGCCTATATTTATACTTATAAATAAGAGACAAATCTATACAGATCACAAGTAAAATTAATTATGTCTATATTTATACAAGTAGATCGAACTTAAAATTGACATTGTATCTTTCTAACGAAGCTGTAAATCGGTGAAACCATAACTTATCACGAATTTTCACGTTCCACTCGCTATTGTAACTCGAAACTTCGCGTTTTGTTCGGGTCGAGATTTTATACATCGGTGACAGGGGCGTTCGAAGATCAACGCGGGGTTGTCACTTTTATAGCTCACGTAATTCATGGTAAGGGCTCTTGGCGACAAATCCATCAAAGCGTCGACAGGCCATTTGTTGCGTGTGTTTTCACGCTTGATAAATCGCGGGAGTTGTCCACATTTACTGGATTTATGTACACGTCCAATTGTTATACGTCACATAAACTTAATTGGGCGTACTTAACAGGAATACGTGTAAATCATTATATAGTTCATCTGTATCTCTGACGCCATTTCTACGCATCTAAAATTATTTTTAATTTATGAAAACTGTACATGATACGGAGGCACCATGAAATTCATACCACGTAGTTTGAAACTCGGATCGGTGTCCATCAAAGTTTTCCGTAATAAAACGGGACATTGATAGTAGCATGGTATCGCAAGGGTACCAAACATGCTACCTACGTTGCGTAAATAGAAAGAACGGTTTCTTCCATCGACGCATACGTACATAAAATTTGAGTGATTTACATAGTAGAAAGAGGTATCCCAAATTTATGCAATCGAGCTGAAACGTTGGAATGACAGATATTTTTGTTAAACTACCTGTAAAAAATCGTTGCAAATATATTGATGTCGTTGTAGTTTTTGTAAGCTGGACGAATGCACATATTTATGTGGAGTAGATTGTATTATAGTTACCATAAGTGGCAGTTCTCACAGGGTACGCAGATATTATTTATGGACTGTTTTATAGCTAAACTTCATTCGTTGCTGCGGTCGCTTTTATTCCTTCGACGAGAAAAAGTTGTGGGATTTTATTGCCGGTGTGAGATAGGACGCGTTATTGCACTAACTTTCTGCGGGAGCGGGAATTAAAATTGTTTTTTTTTTGTTTTTTTTTCTGGTCAACTGTGGCCACGCCCGGATATTGAGGGGGCTTGCAAGTTTATTTTCATGACACTAGAACTCAAAGCTGTCAAGCCCTTGGTAAATATTGTGTAGAGACGCGAATAATAATAATATCAATAAAACAATATATATAATGAAAACATTAACAATACCTGTACTTAACAAGAATAACAATTTAATGAAAAAATTATCGAATGTATTGATTGTCGTTACCGCCAACGGCGTAATGATCAAAAGCCTCGCGACCTCGAGTAGGATCAAGGGCCTGATCCAGAAGCCAGTTCTCTTCGATACGGCTGGTATTGTGAGGAGGGTCCTGTCACTAGAGCTTTAATCACCGATAGCTTTAATTCTGCTCCCGAAACCGGCGGACCACTATTTTTTTATATTTTTCAATATTTTTTTTACACTTTTTTTTTAAATGTAATTATGACAAAATGATGAAAAATGCTAGTTTGACCAAAGTGAAAATTGTTTTCTCCTTAAACTCTCTACTGGACTAGTATTTTCCGAAGCAAAACTTATCAAAGTTTCAAATAATATTTACTACATATTTATAAATCTCTATGTTTAAGTCTAATTAAAATATAGACAAATATATTTAAGAGCAATTCTATCTTTACTGAAATACACGTAACACGCGAATATAGATATGCAAATCAATTATGCGGTAAATTGAATTGAAACGTAAAAATTTTAGTAAAATAATTTGCGGAAAATTGCAATTATTTCCGGATTTTCTTTATTAGATCTTAGCAGTTTAATCTGATTTAACCATTTTTTGTCGTAAATATTCAGAATTGGTAAAAATATGAAGCATAATGACCTTGAAGTAGGTACCGGCGTTGAGTTTGACATGGTTTGAGCTCTGTTGTGTACTACGCATTAAAAAAAATACATATATATATATTTTAACGACTTATACAATACTAGCTTTTGCCCGCGGCTTTGCCCGCGTACATAAAATATTGCCTATGTCACTCAGGAATAAAGCTGCTTTCTAACGGTAAAGAAATTTTCCCAATCAGACTAGTAGATACTATCAGAGATTAACAAAAAAAAAACAAAAGGAAACAAAGTTTACCTCTATATAATATTAGTATAGAGCCCTTTTGATATTCGACTGTGCCTCCACCAGCAAAACATTTCATGTACCATATTTTCGAAAATAAATAAATTACCTAAACCTAAGATATACTTAAGCACTACAGTTGAACAGTCAGAATTAGGTTGTTTTTGAGGCAATAATTTGACTAAGTTCAATAAAATGGAATATCTGGTTTTAGCAAATTTTTTGACTTAATAATGCTCCCTTATACTAAAAGTAAAATAAACTAAAAATGTTAAGATCAGTGCCATCTAGCGGCAACAAGGCCACGTTCGGGCCCATAGGTTTCACTTTAAGGTGCAACGATGACCTGGTGAAGGAAGAGAGAAACACGGACACAGTCGATTTTGCGACATTTTTGGGGAGACCTTTCGATCAAAATGATGATGATTCTTCTAGCCAACCCATTTATATATAAATATATATATGTATATATTGAAAATCGAAAGTCACTAGAGTTTCAGTGACCAGCTCCATAACTAATTAACTATCTACACTTGTATGAAAATGTACAATTAACAATTTAGGAGTACGTTTTCTTAACCACCCTTTTCTTCTTTGCAGAATTCAATCAGACACAATCTGTCACTTCACAACCGGTTTATGCGGGTACAGAACGAAGGCACAGGCAAGTCATCATGGTGGATGATCAACCCTGACGCGAAGCCAGGAAAATCTGTCAGACGACGGGCAGCCTCCATGGAGACGTCGAAGTTCGAAAAGCGGAGAGGCAGGGTAAAGAAGAAGGTATGATTACCTTCGTTTAAAGGTTAGATTTCCTAAGGTAGTGTTAGCCGACGGCCCTCATGAAAGTTATGGCGCAAACGACACCACTACCTTAGTAGATCTAAGCTTTAAAGTAGTGACATGCCAAAATACATTGTACTATATATATATACAATACATAAATATCAAGAGAGCAACTCAGTTTTTGAAATCATCTAAATAGGTAATTTTAAAAATTCAAGAAGAGAAGGACACTAATATTTTTGTGTGTTTTCTTCTTGAATTTCAGAATAATCTTTGCTTCTAATGAAGTAATAGCATGAATTGCTAGGTTACGATCTCTGTGCTCATCGAGTTGTTCGAGATATCAGTTGAACTCTTCGCATGACTAGAGGCTAGAGGACTGAGTTTTTAGGGTTCCGTAGTCAACTAGGAACCCTTATAGTTTCGCCATGTCTGTCTGTCCGTCTGTCTGTCTGTCTGTCTGTCCGTCCTCGCTTAATCTCTGTGACCGTTAGCACTAGAAAACTGAAATTTGGTACCAATATGTATATCAATCACGCCGACAAAGTGGTAAAATAAAAATTGGAAAAAAAAAATTATTAGGGTAGCCCCCTTATAATATGTAAAGTGGGAAGTGATTTTGTTTTTAATTTCAACCCTAACGTGTGATATATCGTTGGATAGGTATTTAAAAATGAAAAGGGGTTTACTAAAATTATTTTTTGATAATGTCAATAATTTCGGAAATAATCGCTCCAAAAGTAAAAAAACAATGTGTCCCCCCCCCCCTCTAACTTTTGAACCATAAGTTTAGAAAATTTATAAGGACTTTCTAGAAAAATCATTTTGAACTTGATGGAAAGAACAGTTTTTGTAAAAAAAGACAAAAAGGTTCTACAAAATAATTTCTGGACTAAGTTTGTAGTATAATCGTGTAAGCAAGCATTTTTTTAAACTCATAAGTGGGTACACTTATTGTGACGGACGGGAAACTACGGAACCCTACACTGAGCGTGGCCCGACACGCTCTTGGCCGGTTTTTTTTGTCAACTTAACAGCGTTGCCATTCAACGTGGCAATGCTGCCAGCAGCCTGGGCACTTTTCCCACTGTTCTTAGTACATAGTTCTTTTTTTACTTGTTTGTACATTTATGATTATTTTCGGTTTGGACATACATATACTTATTAACTTACAATATTTATTAGTTTGGTTCTTAATAAGTAGGTATATTATAGTTCGTATATGTATAGTACAAGTACGGTTAATAATGTAATAAAACATAAGAAACATTTTTATTTATAGGCTGAAATATTAAGGAACGGTGCCACAGCAGACGCAACGCCAAGTCCCAGTAGTTCAGTGTCAGAAAGTCTCGATATGTTCCCAGACTCACCGATGCACAGGTAACTATATAACCTATTATCTAACACTTTATCTTAGCGAAATGTTCGCAGCTTACAATAGAACTTTAGACGATTATTTAGAAATGTAGTACCGTCTTCCAAGTGATACAGGTAGATTAAAAAGTAGAGGGAAATCCAAAAGAGTAGTGGCACCAAGCCAATAATGGTAACGGTCTCGGACGCTGTTCCACGATACTAATTTGACTTTAAAGGCACTATAATTTACCTATACGGGTAATGTAGAAGCGAGTTCTGCCAGAACCGCAAATATCCAACAGTACATTATTACTAAATAACGTTACCTCCTTGGGAATATTGAAATTTTATGACTACTAGAAACAAAGTGAGCCACGCATGATACGCTTACTCTATAATAAAGCCATCGACATAAAGCTGCGTTGACCAGACTAATAAAATTGAGTTATTGCAACTCTGCTACTTTATGATAAAAGGTTTTAAATCATTCAGAACCATTAGATGATGAGTTATGTGGATGCTGAATCTCGTCATTTTGCCGATATTTAACATTTTTATAGGCGATTTATTTTATCTGGATTACGAGCGTCATCGACATACATTTTCAATGGTTCGATGGTTGCTGAAGGGCCGGTCTATAACCCATATCTTATCCTACATTTTGTCACTATTTGTAGTAATAAAGATATTTCTGAGATGACCGCTGAACCCGTTATAGTGATCGCTTCATTTAGCATACAAATTTATATGTTAGTGACGACGACATAGGCATTAGATTTGCATGCTCCCATTACACTTGTTTGAGATTGTATAGAGTCCGAACTAGCTTTAAGATTTCTTTCTGCTAACCATTATAATTTTTTGCGTCTCCATTGTCGATGAAGGAATTATGTGACTGTATCAGTACTTTATTTATTTATGATAAAATAAGACTCTTCTTAGGGTTAACTCAGATCATATAATTCACATCGCCAGTTGAGATAGGTTTCGTTATTTTGATTGCTTCTTCGCTTGCGCGTAGCAGTTTCCAGTTGTCACCGGACTTCCGTCCGAGGGTGTCGTCCAACGCGTCATCGTGCGGCCGCCTGTCTCCGATCCCATCCCTGATCACGACTGAACCTGACTGGGGTCCGGAGTACACTGACTACACGTCCGCAGCAGATTACTCGCAACCGGACTTCGGACAAGACGAACTCGCTGGCTCTCTCGCCGATTCCATGAAACTGGCCGGAACCGATCCATTCCTCAACACGTAAGCATTTTGTAGTAAGCTTAGCGTCGATGTTGGAATTTTGGTTAGAGTCCAATAGTCCGACCTCGACCACTTAAACAGTTATTGTCGTAAACGCCTTGCCCTAGAGTACGCTTAGCTTTATTTAGAACTCCTTAGATTCAGTTGATTTCACGATAAAGCAGCGTGTATATTTTCAGAAGCCTTTGAAATATTATTGAAAAGTCTCATCGATGTACATATTATGTAATGACCAACTTTATTGTGTCCATGATTATTCAACTGAGGTTTGTCATCAAGTTTCCCGAATAGTATTCTACAAGCTTTTTTCCTCCAGGTACGTTCCAACAACATCCTCCTCATCGTCGGGCGGCAGCTACCGGTATAGCCCTTACGCGGGATGCCCTCGTCATCCTCACGGGGGATGCACGTGCTCGTCAATGTACTCGCATCCCGCGCACCCAGCCCATCCGACGCATCCGCACCAGCATGCACTCGACCATTTCGTCAGACCACCCCCGCCTGCTGATCCCGCTGATATTATGCAAACAGGTATGGGTTACTTCTTCAATGTGATCTTCCAGACTCTTGAGTCATGATTCATATATTTGATATTTGATCTCTTAGGTATTCATCGGTGAAACATGGTTACATTGAGTTATGATTATCGCTTAAACATTACTGTAGACTTGAAGCAGTTACAATTGGTAAATTCTTCTATCCTCTCGGATTAAAAAAAAATAGGATAGCTATAGATTCTTGGATAAATTTCCTGTCTATTACTGGTGCTTTTGGCATTTTTCTACAATCTTATAGACAGTTAGGTCTCCTTATTTTCCAGACCCATATCATTTGTTCTAAAAGCTCTTTCCAAAATCTTCACTTCCCTGAGAGTCAGAGTTTCGAAAGTAACAGTAGGTACTTATCTGATTTCATCTCTTCTTGTGCAGAAAACAATCAGACGCAAATGGTGACGACATCAGACGCGGCCCTGATGAATGGCGGGATGATGGTGCAGACGGGCGCGATGGGTCCCACCACGGTCATGGGGCAGATCATGGGGGCGCTGAACACGGGACTGGCGGAGGACCTGAACATAGAGACGCTCGAACACGGCTTCGACTGTAATGTTGATGAGGTAAGCGAAGACCTCACTACGGAAGAATAATTAATTTGAAAGTGCTGGATAACAGACGACTTCAAATGCGTTTGAAATGATGTGATTTCAGTCTTGTTAGAAAAGACATGCCTATTTAAATGTTTCAATCAATGTTTGTTTATCTACCCTTTGGAAATTAGAATCCCCTGATGGGCGAAATTGAAAAAAAACTCTTGAAAGACCACACTTTCACAATGTAGACTTGACTAACATTTTGATTCTTCCCACCAGGTGATAAAACACGAGCTCAGTATGGAAGGCACGCTAGACTTCAACTTTCCGCAGCAGCACAGCGCGATGGCTGCAGAGGCCGAAAGCCAGTTCGCTGCGCCAGCGCCACCTGTGCCCACCACGCTGTCGGGTGGCAACGGCCCCCGAACGCCCTACTCCGTCGCCCCCTCCTGGGTCCACTGAAACCACCTCACACCGACCCTTGGACCAGTTACCTACTTACAAGCTCACATTGTCCACAGTATATACAATGTGACGCAACTTTTCCTCTTTTGTTACTTTCGCATTATAGTCGAGATTTTTTGTTTCTTTTTCATGTTAACTAATGTTAGAGTTTTATTTAGTGTTAAGTGGACGGTTACCGATCGTTGTTGCAGTCAATTGTGTTAGTGTAGGCTTTAGTGCTAAGCTAGGTGGAAGCTTGTGATATAGATAGGGTATCGTAATCCGGATTGTGGAACCTGGAGGGGGGCGGGCGTTGGGGACCGCTCTTGAATAGATGTGAAAGGTAATCTATTTATACGTACCTGTAATATATATGCATATCTAATACAAGTATCTATTGTATTAGATATCTATGGTTCAATATGTTTCCTTGAGATTTTTTGCACTTGGCGAGATGATGGCAACATTAAATTGCATGTAAAAATGCAATAATAATATTAAGAAATAAACAAATAAGGTTTTTCTGTAAGTTTTCATTATGACTTCTAAACTAATATGAGTTCGTGGTTATAAGCAGGACAGCAACAAAACAACGAAAATAATATATCTACTGAAAGTTGTACAGCAAGAGGCTGATAAGTACCCTATCTCGGCCAACGACACCATTATGTACATATGTGCGTATAATTACCGCACATCTAACAAAGTGACTGCTACGTTGGTCTTATCGTCACTGGCGAGACTGCTATATGTGGAATCCAGAGTTTGATTCCCTAGTTTAGCCAAAGGTCTGTTTGGTTTTTCTATAATAAATACTCTGTAACAACCCGGAGTTTGGAAATTGATAGTGTATCATCCCCGTACCTCAGAAAGCTCGTAAAGCTGTTAATGTTGCATTCGATCTCTCTCCAGTTGTGTCGGATTTCTGTCACATCGGACTATGAGAGCAAAGAAGTAGAGTGTACCTTAATGTGAACTTGCTTGTGAACTATGACATCTCCTGTGTAATTTGCTATTCCTCTTTGAGATTGACCACCGTGACTAGAATTCGGTTGCGAGGATTATTACTACGCAACTGATTTATTTTCTCACTTATGTCATATTGGTTTTGTACTAATATCAGCCGCATCAATTGAGTACTCCTCTCACATTAAAATATCCTAAAAAGGGGATAACCAGTTGTTAACACTGTCGGTACAGTATTAACTCTTTGAATGCCATAATTAGAGACACAATAGAAAGACAATCGCTTATGTCGAACTGTGTAACAGACATTCAAAAGGTTAATATATGGGATTTAAAATATTTTTCGGAAAAATGTAGCGAGTTTCTTATTGACACAGCTTTATTTTGGGACAGCTTCAAACCTGAGTGATCGCTCAATAGAAGCGCGAATAAAATGCACGAAAATAGTACTGAATGTTTCTCTTTTATTCGACATAGTTCATATATATTTTTTATAACATATCACGGGCCTCCCTTATGCCAGACACATAAAGTGAGAGTACCACTAGCATGCCAAATTTTTCTCTATTCATAAGACGAAGAAAAAACAGAGCGTAAATGAATTTTCCCTTTTTACGATTGTACCTAAAAACAGAACCACAAAATATGTAGTTTTCCAGGCGCGACCCCCAAAATCTGCAGTAAAGAACGAATTTCTCGTCACATTCATATTTACGACATTAGGTATTACAAAAGATAAGTACGTAACTCATGTTTACGTTTCTTTGTACGTGGATTATGAGACGTGATGCCTTCTTTATTTATGTAAGAACCAAAAGAAAAGGTCTTAGGTGTACGGCTTTATCATTCGTTTGCAAATTATATTGGCCTTTGAATAATTTGTTGCCACTGTAAACGACTGGACGTGTTAAGGCTGATTCTTTTTTCTTTCACTTCACAGGCTCGCTATTATTTTATTATTATCTTATTAAAATGCTCTACAGCGACACTAATGTCTACTGGCCACATAAACACAAAAAAATTAAGTCTAATGAACTCGATAAAAGTGATTTAAGGATCTTTGAATTGCTAACTACATTTCATTTTATTCTCAATTCGTGTAAATTTAACATGTGTTATTAAAATAGTTATTCCACTACATATCAATTTAATCAGCAATCAAAACAAACCACCGAACTAGCGGCGTTTATTTAATATGAATAATAATTATAATTAGAGTCCTATTGAGTGTGGTTTGCCAGCGTTCAAGATTCAATTTCACCACTGAGCGATCCTATTTGTGCGCTAATGAGGGAGACCGGAGCTACCGGCACTCGTAATTAATCATATCATTTTAGCGTAAACGGTGCCCGTCGCGCCGCGTCGAGCGATCGCCTCCGAATAATGGAATATCACGAAAAAATCTCCAGAACACGACGCTGGATTAAACCCGCTTCGGTAATGACTTGTTTTTTAGGGTTACAAAAGAATGAATACGTCCTCCGCAGACGGTGAGCTTGCGGTGGAAAATATCTTGTTAATTTTTTAATACTTGGACACGACGAGAAGTTAATGGGGGGTAAACTCCGGATCGAGAAACTCGATTTTAAAAAGTACCGAAACGTGATTTAACTTTTCATTTGGCACGCAATTACGTAATGGAAGTAATATTTCACGGGCAGCTCTATAAATCGGCGCGTGAGATATTTTTATTATTTTATAATACAATTTTAAGAACAAATGCTCACTTCGTTAATTTTGTATTCCGTTCTCCTGACGCTGACGGGTGGATCCGTGCGTCCGCGTGCCAAGACATCGGTCAACACTCGACGATTTTATTAACGAGCTGATTTTCATAAAGTGTCCCGGAGTCGGGAGGAGACATCGTTTAAATTTCTGAACTCATCCGGTATTCCATTCGGCTAGCTGCGTAATTAGGTACGGGGCCTACCTTTACACACGATTTCCCGGCACTTGTTAAAAGTTTTCAATTGCGTTAGGAGGGGGTCCTTACACGGAATTTATTCATTATATTCTCCCCCCGCCCTTCTTAATAAAAATCTCCTTTGCTCTTTTTATACCCACCTCGGTGTTGCCTTATAGGTAAGTACTTTAAATATTTGCCGCATGGCCTCTCTGATGAGTGATGAATTATACATTTATTTCAGAATTTTTATTACAGTATTAAGATTTTCATTTCCATAACTGACTTGACGGTTGTGACATGGTTCATTACCTACTACAACGGGTCCCTATTAACTGCAAAAGTCGCAACGCTCAAATTCGTAATTAAATTAATTCTTGTTGTTGATTTTTTAGAAAATATAACAAATTAGCTTTAAAAATTAAATAATGTAGACAATAAAACGTTTTTATTTCGCTGATATTTGCTTTGTTAAGTATTTGAACTTTTGCAGTTTTCACATAAAAGTGGCTGTAGACAAAAAAAAAGCACAGCATTTGTTCATAAAAGCTCCACTAAAATGCCACAAAATCCAGTCAAATTTTAGTGTACTTCAAAAAACTGAATTTAAAAAACGCTAGGCTCGCTACATCGAATCTCAATTTACGAGAAAGAAAGGAAAAATGCTATCAATCGAAAAAGTTACGTCCAATTTTGGCGTTCAATATAAGTCTGAAGGATGAACGTCGCATATCCAATAAGTTGGTAGCTCTTTATTGTTTGACAGCTTGCTGGCGAGTTTGATCAGTTATTTAAATGAGTGCCAACATAGTTAGGGATGTCAATTTTCTTGAGATTTACGTGACTTTTACCCTCCACTTTGTAGCGTAAATATTCTGCGATAGCACACCGCGATTTGACATTAACTTTCTTGAACATTAATTTTACAAATTAATCGAACATTATTTAAAAAAAAAACGAACAGTTCTGAATTTGAACTATCCCTGTCCCTAATTTACATTTTGTATACTATCCCTAATTTAATGATTAAAACTGAATAGTGTACTCTAGTTTAATGATTAAACTTCGAATAGTTTACTTTAGTTTAATTATTAAACTGGGAATAATATACTATAGCTTAAATTCAGAACTGTTCGTTTGTTTCTTACTGGATTTAAAGCTCTAAAATTCTTATAGTTTTGATTAAAAATCGTCGACAAGATTACGACTTTTATTAGTCTTAACTGTTTTAAGCCAAATTTAAAGATCTCTTGTTTTTTAATTCATTAAACCCCAAGCGAACGCCAGCGTTCGTGCATCTATTGTCTTACTATTGTGTCTCAAATTGACGGTATCTGAAAGGGCAAGAGATCTTTAAATTAGGCTTAAAATAGTCGCTTCTAAAACTCCCAATTTTTCAAGAACGCAAAAAAAATGTTCAAGGGTGTATACAGTAATTTTGCGAAGCTCCTTTAGCATTCATCGTTGATGTCGACCGTCTAAATTGGATTACGTGTTAACTGTCTACAGAAGCACGCCCCTGGCTAACGATTTTATGATTTTATTGCGGAACCCCAAATGCGTTGAGATTATGACGATACAAATTAGGACGAGGAACGTTTTAACGCTTTCATGCCGGAAAAGTTTTAGGCAGTTTGAGGATTAGTTTGGGTATTTTAATTTGGTAGGTATCTTGTTCGAGTGATAATGTTCACAATGGTTTAGAGGTGAGGTGTTGAACGAAACGGTGCGCCGAAACTAGTTTTGACAGCCGAAACCAGAACTTTCCAGAACTTTGTCGTGGAGGAGAAATAGTTATTCAAAATCAGTCATCATCATCATCATTTCAGCCTAAAGACGTCCACTGTTGGACATAGGCCTCCCCCAAGTGACGCCACAATGAGCGGTCCTGTGCATTCGCATCCATCGGTAAAATCAGTCAGTCCAATTAAAAAAAAATAATCATTCAGTTTATATTTGAGGCAACATATCATAATCAGCTTTATAATGTTCCCACAGCAGGGACTCAGAGCTCCTCTCTAGGAGACGAAAGGGGTTGATATAAGTAGAAAGAAATGAAGAAAAAATTATTTATTTATTTCACAAATATTTCTTAACAACTAGTGATTGGATCCTCCTTTTAAATAAAGCCTGTGTTAGGAGACTCCGCTTTTTCGTATTTTATCTAAATTACAACTAGGTAGGTTACTTGTTTTTTCACTAAACAACTAATCTAAAACTAAAATACTGGATTATCAAATGTGATGTAGTAAGCTAGCAAAGGTACGTTCATGTCAAAAATAATGAGGACATTGGGTTGTGACATCTTTTTCAGCATAGCATAGCATGTATCGCGTGTATCGCGTCGTAGTAATGACTCCTTAGAGCGTCTTGTAGTGCAGGGCAAAGTTGAGGGCACCAGGCCACGTGGTAGATCACAGAAAGCTGCAGTCCGCGATGAATGGCGCCGCATTACAAGGATGATCACTTATCGTAATTCACAGTGATGATCATGACTACTCTGGCAAGAGTTTATCGACTCAGAAGAAGAAGCATAGTCGACCTTATAATGTTCCCGCTGCTGACACTCAAGCCTCCTCTCTAGGAGAGGGAATGGGCCGGAATCCACCACGCAGGCCCAGTGCAGGTTGTCTTCGAATTTTTGGTTCTAGGACATGCCAGTTTCCTCACGATGTTTTCCTTCACCATTTTGAGAGCAGTGGTGCTGAAATAAATTACACAATGCTCCTGGTTGGGTTTGAACCCGCGACCTCGTAATTCGGGGACGTTACCAGTCGGCCACCACTGCTCACACATCTTTTTTATTATTACATATTATTTTTTTATTATAGCATCAACGCCTCAGTGTCTTGAAATTAGGCCGTTAAGGAGTAACAAACACACGCACACACAAATACATATTTTGCGGTTTTACCTTTATAGTATTGCTGTCATTAAGTTATTTGAACTTGGTTATTTTCTGAAATAATGTTTTCTGTGATTTAAAGCACGCCGGTAGAGACCAGCCACTGATCACTGACCACTGTGACAGTTATCTGGTATCTCACAGAAAAGTGACGATTATACGTATGTCTACGTATATTATAAATACAATTGGTGGTAAACAGTTTTAAGATAGTCGATTTTAGTCTACTTCGATGAAAGTTTAAAACGAGGGAGCATTTTGTCATTTGAAACTTATTACTCCATAATGTCCATTAGCTTCACTGGCAGAAAACTGACTGACTTCTGTGCCCTAACCCACTCTAAGAACAAGAATAAGTCTAAGCACTTATTGGTACTGTGGGCGCAGTGGGCCATATTACGGTAGGATGAGTCCTGCCCTAATATGGCCCACTGCGCTAATCCCAATAACTTCAGATACTAAGATTACATGTTCAGGCTTTTCAGAAGTTTCCTAACACGTGGTCGATGGGCGTTGGGCGTCTCCGCCCCGCCTTCATGCAACAAGTGAGTTCCCCCGCACTCCGCACCCTTCCTCAGAAGCCAACGGGGCCGTCGCAAAGACAATCCCATTTTTTTCATTCCCATCCCATTGAGTACAATACTTTCTCTATAAAAGTAATTGATAACAATCCTGCCGTACTTTCCATGTCATAGAATTGACTTTTCATTTCGGTTTTCCATTTTTGAATGTCTTATCGTCGTCGGTTTTATTTGGCTTTTTGTTTTTATGGCGACGATAAAGTTGGGCAGTTCATTGTTTTTTTAATCCTAGGTTAACATGTCATATCAAGTTTGTATTTACATACTTTTATTTTATATCTTAGAAAATAATAGAACACAATAAAATTAACTTTATTGTTTACCAAAATAGGTACCACAACTTTTACACAAACTTAAACCTATGGGTACAATGGCGGTCTTATTGTTGGTAGGGATATCTACCAGACAATCTTCGGATGGACTGTAAGAATAAAAAAGAGGGGTAGTATAAAACAATATAATCAAACATGAAACTCTATATTATAATTTGAATACAATACAGAAAACACTTTATCTTTTTAAGCTATTGCATAGCTTCTATCGCGGGCCTTGAGCGTGGAGACCGAATCCAGAAATTCCGTAACGAAAATAACCTAACACCCCCCACTCATTTGTTTTTTGAGCGTGGTGACCGATAAGAAAACAAATGAGTGAACAATCAATCAAAATTCAATTCAATGTGTGAAAGTGTAACTTCAATTAATATCAAAGAAAAAAAACAAAAGAAAAAAAATACTGCATAAATAAAATAAATAAATAATTATAATTACATAAGTTGATAAAAATGCTATGCAATAGCTTTACCGCGGCAGTCCCCGAGTGCCACACGTCTTTTTTTTTTTAAACGTCCTGCTCTAGACAGGAGTCTTGTGTCGTGAAAGTATGAAATTTCATGAAATTGTTATCCCCTTGATTATAAAACTTTATCAAACTTCATGGCACAGTTAATCATTCCTTAAATCTACGCACCAAGAATTCATCAACACCCACATGCTTATATTCGGGCGACCCCAGTCTCTTCTACTTCTACATCCATTACATAACTCCAGCGCTAAAGCAGCTATTTAAAAAATACTCAGCATCTAACAAATGGGCTCTAGGAATCGCAAAGGAAGTGTGCCCTAAATAACACAAGAGTTAAGAGGTCGCCAGTCCCCTTGTATGAATAAATTTGCGCCAAACACCGCCCCGCCTCGCCGGATTCTCTCGATAACCCACGACGCCTATGCTTTATAACCCGTGACATCCGAAACTCGATTTATTATCACACTGTCATGCTACCAGAAAAAAATCGGAAAAGTTTTCCAGAGGATATTCTGTCGAACATACCGCTTGTACTCGTAAATTGCTCCCGTTTTTAAATTAGCTGATGTTTTCAAAAATATTTAGTGTAAAAAAATCTAAGTACCTACCTAAAAAAGTCCTTAAGAGGGCTCTTTCCGAACCGTTTATTGTCAACCTGAGCATGGTCCAAAAGCTTTTTTGTTTATCCAACGCAATATTTGTTAAAAAGGTAACGAGAAAAAGAGAGGTTACCTGAAAGCTCTGTAGTGTTGATATTCGAAATATATCAACACATAATTCCATCATTCACTCGAATATTTCACAAAAACTGTTCCAGGAAAAACATTTTTTTTTTAACTTTAACAGTTTTTGGAAAACAAATTTTAGTTATTCAGAATCTGGATTATTAAATTAAAAAAGAAAACTTGTACAATTGCAAGTTTTTTTTTAAATTTATGAGTACATTACGAAGGACCAAATTTCACGCAAAACTGCAGATTTTAGGTGTGTCAAGGTCATAAAATTATTTGTTTTCAATAGAAACCTAGATAATATCTACAACACATCGGTGTTTTCAAAATATATAGAGAAAGATGTTAACTTCATAATCACGTAAGAGCGGTTGTATGAAAAAGTGTTTCGGGGTGGACGCTCTTAACTTCGCTCGAAATAATTTCTCATTTGGGTCAATAACTTCAAACGAACTAACAATAGATCAGCGCATCATATCTTTTGAAAATTGTCCTTCAAAATGTCTTACCATCTAATTATTTGGGTTTTGTTGCAGGTTTCTGTAGTTCGTTCTAAACGTAAGTGGCAAATGACCAGACTAACCATCTACGAAATTCGTAGCACTTCGTAGACCCTGCTACGTAACTAAGTGTGCAGATCATTCAATTTTGCAAATAGATCCTATGCGCGGATTAGCTACGAGCTACGACGTAGCACTATTGTAGTAATAGGAACTATTTTACTTGTACTACCCACACAATACTACCAAAGGGCCGAAGTCTAATAATCTCTGATGGCACTATGTAATGCCAGTTATATATAATTATGTAACACAATGGCAGGGGATTTCCAAGTGCTAGCGCACGTGAATAGAGCTGGGAAATGACAATCATCAACTGTAACATTATCATTTGATATAATGAACTCGTGCAACCTACGTCATCAAACCTACTGACCATTTTACACGTTTTCTGCATACTTTAGTAAAATGGATTCTACTTATTTTCGTACTTTTTTTTTAAATTGATATAAACTAGTGCTTGATTGCGATCCCACCTGATGGTAAGCAGTGCTGCAATCTTTTATGGTAAAGCGCACTATTTTATGAAGAGCGTAATCACTCTAGCCTCGAAGACACCTATATTATAAACGGACAGGAAGACCACCGCAGGCAAATTATACTTTAACTCCTCCAATAAATTTAAATTCATTCAAAACGCAGTACCTACAAGTATTTTTTCTTAAAAATAACGAATACGAATTACGAATCTTTAAGTCAAGAGTTCTTCTTCTAGGCAAGCGTGCTTCAACGTCAAACATACGAGTACTATCACTTACCATTAGATAAAATAGTGGTCAAGCACGAGCCTATATAATAAAAAAAGCCAATCGACCAGAAAGATATAAGAGCAAATCTAAAGTTAAAATCAGAAAAGACGGGTGCTTTTTTTTTAATTTTACATATATTTTATAATTCAACTATCGTAGGATTACTGGTCAACAAACGCAAATGTTTGACAGTAAATCTGTTACCAAAAAAGTAATTGTGTTTTGCTTACTAAAAAACATAAAAGTACCAGGTACAACTGAGAATCTGGAATTCTTCATACACACTGATACATCAGCCTTCTATTCATAATTCAATACTGATTTTAAAACGAACACCAAATAAATATTGCTTCTCAATAAGTAGTTAAAAAACTACTAATATCTCCAAATTTTTTTAATATAATAAATAAGCATAATCAACCAAATAGTGTTTCCACAGCTGGAGCACAGGCCTCTTCTATTTACTCTTCACTTAAAGACCCCTAGGAGAAGATTAAGATGCACGGTTATTTGTTTTTTTTTCTTCAATAAATCTTAGATCTTAATCTGTGAAAGTCTAACATTAAGCTTAACATCCAAAGCGCTTTCAAGAGTACAAGTTTACAAATGAATGAACGAACACGTGATTCGGGACTTATCACGGGGTACTATTCTGTCCATTGCATCCTGTGTATTGTTACATGTTCCACGAATTAAGTTCAGCAAAAATAAAAAGATGTGACGTGTGGGTGAAGGATGACCCGTGAAGGCTGTATGTACGCTTTATCTTTAATTATATTTTAGTTTTCTTGAAATCTATTTCTAAACGGGAAACGGAAGTTTAGTGCTTCGTATAAGATCTGCAAAGATTTTTGTGTAGGTTGATGATTAGTTAGTAAATAGGTAAAAAAAAGTTGCAGTATTGCCTGAAATAAATCATTTTTATCTTCATTGACGACTTTTAGAGGTATTAGGTATCAATCAAAGAAATAGTGTGTGTCAAAATGTAAACCCACAATCAAAGAATGCGTGTGTAAAATGAATTATTTTGTCGAGTACATTTGACTAAAATGTAGGTACAGGACAGCATGTTCTTTTTTTTTGTCTGTGATAAAGAGTTAGGTTAAATAGTACAAAGTTTTCTTGAAAAATGTCTTACCGAAACACAATGCATGTTAAACAAACGAAAAAAAGCAACTCTAACATATCTGAATAAAGATTATTTTTAACCGCAAATATCCGCAAATAATCGTTTCTAACGATTTATAAGAATGTTTCTTTTAATTTCCGTCTACTATCAATACTATTAAATAAGTATTTGTATTTATACTAAACTAGCTTTTGACAGCGGTTTCGCCCACGTACATAAAATATAAAAAACAAACTTTACCTCTTTATAATATTAGTAGTAATATAATTTACATAACATTTGCAGACACACGTGTAATGAGTATTTAGGCAGAATGTGGTCAAAGGACCGACTTAATAATTCCAGTTAAAATTAAAACTTTATAATATCCTATTACAATAGGTACCTAACATTATATAAAGATTGTCTGTACTTATCTCTTCTTTAAACACGTTTTGTCAAAGGTCAAATATTAGATATATATTTAGTGCTTCTGCTTGAGATAAAAAGAAAAAACCCGAACTATTCTTTCGCAATAATATCAAGAAACTGCAAAATTTTAATGTTTTCAAGGAGATAATATAATAAAAAATTAAATAATTAATAAATATAAATATAAAAATAATTAATTAATTAAATTATTATTATTATTTTCTTTTAAAATTTATAATAGGTATACATTGCTGCTAAAAGTTACTACTTACAAGATAGCTAAGAGCTATACAAAATCTAAATTCAGACATCTTTTTTATTCAATGCATTCATTTAATTCTATGCGGTTCTTATTTTAAGATAAGTATGCCAATTATCCACATCACATATTAAGAACGCACTTATTCTGAGCAATGAGTCACGCGAAGAGAAAGTCCGTTACATCGCTGAATATGCGACAGATTTATCGTGGTTTTATAGTGATGTCCCCACTAGTATTATAAGACTATCGATATTTGACGGATTAACTTATAAATATATTTAATTTGGAATTTTACTAAGATCAGCATTTGTAGGGAGTTAAGTGAAACGATTTGTCTTATTTGACTCTTCTCTTAATATTACCTACTTACCTATTCATTTTGCTACCGCTCCACAACTTAAATTGCCATTTCTACGTCAGAAAGACAAAGTTCCAAACATTTGTTAAGTTTTCTAACACATAAGCAAAGTGTAACATGATTCCTGACAAATAAAAGTATATATAACTTTGTATTGCAACCCACTGACGTATGGGGGCATTTTCTTCAGTAATTTGTACTCTGTTGGAAGTTGTAGCATACATCATCTTTGAAGAATGCAATTTATGCGTCAATACCATTTAAGATATTAAACTACAGCATGTCTAATTGGTTGAATTAACTGGAACAAATTCTATATAAAATTTCAATACCGAGATATAATTAACCAACTTAACATAATCTTTGCCACAAAATCTTTTTAAAAGATTTTTGTCCGTTACATTTCTTAAATTTACTTGCTTTCAGTATATTAAAATACTTAATATCCCAAAGTTTATCGGGTAAAATAATATCGTAGTCGATAGTGGCGGTGCAGCCCTAGGGGTCGTCACCTGCGAGGCGCGGGGCGCGGGGCGCCGCAGTCTTGGCGTCGCTATGGCGGGCAGGTTACGATTTACACTCCACCAACTCAGCAGAAACTCTGCCCGGACGAGAAATGCTGATAATCCACATCCACAGACGTTGCGCGAGAATTAGATCGAGATTACTATGATACCGCCGCGCCGTGAGACGGTTTTATTATACTCCCACACATTTAATTAGGATGTAAATTGTTGGTTCTCGAATGTACTCGTAGTTTATGTCTTCTTAGATTGATCGGATACTTTATATTCTTTATCTATTCATTTTTACAGCTTAGCAACTTACTACACAACAAAATAAAGCTTCAGTGTTCTAGTTTCTCAAATACTGGTTCAGCTGCTAATTGAGAGCCCCAGTGATCGTGATCTTTGATTGACTTTAATCAATTGATACGAGGAAATAAATTATTGGAGCTATGAATGACGATCCTTCTAAGGGCACGCCAATTCTTATTCATGGCATACCGAAGCGATGAAAGAGCAATTATATTGTTTGTTAATGGCAAATTTTCCTCACCATTAAGTACCTACCTATGATGGCACTAAACTACTTTTAGCGTATCTAAAACCTTCTGAACCTGAACTCGTAACATTAGTAAGAAGTGCAAACACCTAAAAATGTTAGAAATTTTTAAACTGCTCTTGGCAATAAATCTCAAAGAAACTATTGATACAGTGGTGACACTCTTCGCAAACTTGAAAACTTTCTTTTAAACTTTCTTTCTTTTGTTACAGATTGGAAAATTCTTTGGCCATCAGAGAAATAACATTTCCCTGATCCCAACATGATCATTCTTATCAGCACAATGAAAATTGAACGTGGGACAAAGCACCTTGCTTCTTGAGGCAATTCAAAAGAATACAACGATTCATCACAACTAAGAACCAAATTAGAGAAGACCAGTTGAATCATGGAGACTGATAAGTGTTCTAAAACTATTATTGGCAAACAAAATTGACGATCAAAGTGACATTTTTCGTGATATATTAGACATTGAATTTAATTTTTAAGGTAATTGTGACCTCGCGTAAATGATCAATGTGTAGTTTCAAGAGTTAAACGCTATCAACGACGTTATTGTGGTAGATATGGACTATGGAGTCGGGTGGAGCAGTGCGGACGACGCCTACCTCTCCTGCATCTACCATCTTAGTGTTTAGTAAGTTAAGTTCACACCACATCTCAATGTGAGGAGGCACATCTGACTGAATATGAATTATTTCTGAATGTATTGTACCGAGAGTTTATTCTATGTCTGAAATGAATCTATGCTTAAATAGACTATGGTAATTGAGTTTTTGTAATTGGATTTGCTACGGAGAATGTATATAAAAGATTTGACCAAATAATCATTTGTGACGTTTACGCGAATTATTTAGGTAATTGGTATACAAAGTATACGGATTGTTTTGCGGCTCAAAATTTCTTTTTATTTTCCTGAATAAGTGTGCTATTCATAGCAACCAGAAACCGCAAAGTAATCCGTGTAACAACCGCTTATTTGGCCAAATTATTAATTCATGTGCGGGCCAATATTATGTACAAATATATACCTAGTAAATGTCGAAACTAAATAATGATGTATCTTATAAAACCATAGCAGGAGGTTGATTAAGCCAAATATGAAGCATTGATATAATATCGAAATTACCTCCTGTTATTTATTAATTAAAACAAAATTATGAACTTATGTCAACAACACTGCGATTGAATGTTATCATTAATGCCATAATGTAAATAGATTTATTTTATAGTTACACTTACCTACACATGCGCCATTTTTAACCAAATACCGTTATTGTAATTGCTCAACGATACATGTTTAAAGACGCCAAATTCGGAACGGACTTCAATTGCTTTTGAGTAAAGAACCAAATTATTCTGAGGGCCCATCCAAGTTGTAGAACTAGTGAATGGTACATTCTGTGTTATGTTTTTTTGTATAGATTATGTGTTAGACACACACAACACAGTACTTGTACTCCATTCAAAATTAGATTAGACATTTAAACAATCCTTTTTTTACTGTCCATTTAACCGATTTTGACTTCTATTACGTTGGTAGCATGACAAATGGCAACTGCAGTAAATAGGTGGTATTATATCTACTTTTTTGCTTTTAATACCATCTTTATGCCACCGGAATAGAAGTCGAAACCAGTTGAAATGACAGTGAAAAAGGTTTGTTGGAATAGAGTCTTGACTCTCATGAAAATTTGGTTCTTACAGTATGAGCTCAAAAGCTTGAGCTTCACAATATTGCTCTAACATAAGCATCTGCTAGTATGTCTCAAGATAATGTGTATAATAATATTATGCTCATTCTTCAATATTTATAAAACCAGGAGACGTTGGAATTTGTGTCTTGTAAATGACGCACAAACAAAATCCGTTATAGTCAAATATCTAGTCCCAGATATTATTTTTTTCAGTAAGCTACTTTTCAGATATATAAGCAGAATTTTACTCATAGATAAGCATTATTGCGGGCTAGCCCATGTAAACTATAAACGTAGCAAAAATGAGTTCATTTTGTGAATTACCTCAGTGGACTTTTTGTGATAGATTTAGCCAATAAGTGTTCAATTTAGTACGTGTACCGTATAAGTCAATTCTTGTACTTTTGGCGTCCATTTATATATTATATGTTATAAAGACAATTTGGTTTTGCATTGTTTTTCGAAAAGTTTATTTATGCTTGCCATTTATCAAACATTCACTGCTTCTATACTTTATTGCGTATATTTGCAGCTGACATTGGTGCTATAGATAATGTTATATTAGCGCATTTTGAACAGATTTTAGTTTCGTAAATGCATGTGTAAATGACGTACAAAAAATTGAACTAAATACGCTACATTCTATTATGTTACGCGTATATAATTGGTGCACAATATACAAAATTCAGGACAGAGACGCGAGTTGTGAGCACACGTTATAATTTCTATAAATATGTAGATAGGTAATGATTATAATATAATTTTGTGTGACTTAAAGTCAGACGAGTGGTCAGTGGATGTACAACATCGACCCAACCTCGGTGATGGGTTTCTGATAGTAACCATTTGCCAAATATAAATACGTAAAATCCAATAACAAATCGATTATATGAATGTATGTGTAATCGGAATTAAATCGTTAGTTTGTATAATGAGTGTTTTAGACGAGTAATCGATTAGTCTCTTCGGAGGTATCTCATGAATTAGTTAAGGTTGTTAGTTAATATTATCTCCTGGTTGTTGAAATGTTACGATATACAATGTGACGAGACGTATTTATGTCAATCCATGTGGTCAATTAAATATGGACCGAATTAAAAGTCTGTTCCATTAAAGCTTAGCGTTAATGTGAATGAGTGAATACAATGTAGATTGGTGTTGTACTTTTAGCCCTGGTTTGCTGAATAAATAGCTTCGTGATGTAGTTATATGGTAGATAATGTAAAATCGCAACAAATTCATTTCAAATATTAGCGAAACTCGGTTAAAAATTCCCATAAGAATCTATCCAAACCATTCTGATAAATCTACTTATTAAAACTTTAGACCAGAACGAATGATCGTTTCTCTTTACCTTTTTTATGTAGAAAACTATAGAAAAAGTTAAATGGAAATCTTTAACGTTGTCGATAGCTATTTGCATCCGAAAATCATTGAAAACTACGACTAAAGGCACAAAATACGGGTCAGCTGGTACAATGCACAAAATAAGTACAGTATCATTTGATACAGAACTTACTAATTCGTTTACCTATAAATGTATGGGATAATATTTGTTGGATGGTGTCGTTACTTGCGTGGTTAGGTGTACGTCGCGATAGCATATAAACAATTTGATTTAAGTAGATTGAATTGTAATATGGAAATGCGTAAACGCATGTAGGCGCATACAATTGTCCTTTTGTTTATGCCTATGGGAATTGTCATTAGTTCATAATAGATAATATATTTTAATATTAGACCATAGTTACTGCATTAGTAACTATGTATTTATAGGAGATGGGCGTGCGGCCCATGGGAGAGATAATTCTGTGTAAATTATTTTGTACAATGTTTAAAAATTTTCTATGTTTGCATCATTATTTTTATGGCGTAACTTTAGTAGGTATAATAATTTTGTTGATTTTTTTTTTTAGTTGCTTACTATTATAATAATTAATGTACGACAAAATGTGAAACTCTAGATGAATTAGAATGAAATTATGTGTTTCAATGTAAATATATAGACAAAACATGTATGTAGAAGTACATAAATCTTATTTATGTATTAAATTTGATATTGTTTTCAAAATTTAACTGGTTGTTTTAATTTACCCACCTCTTCTAACTGTCTGCTGCAATCATTGATTTTAGTTCTAGTACTATCATTGGACTGGAGCTGAGATGTAATGGGAAGTAATACGTATTGCATTGAGTAGTGATGGCCAAACGGTACCAGCCCCGACATACGAGTTGTAGGTCGCGAAATCAAACCCAGCCAGACGCATTACTTAGTCTAATTTATTTCATCACCACTGCCCTCAAAACAGTGAAGGGAAACATCGTGAGGAAACCGACATGCACTAGAACCAAACATTCGCAGACATGTGTCACATGACCCGCTCTGAGTCTGCGTGGTGAATCGGCGGCCATACTGAATGCCTGCCAGAGGGTCATGGCAATAAGGATGGTGCGGGGATACTGCACGGTCTCCCGCGAAGCGGCGAGCCTTCTGGCTGGCCTACCACCGTGGGATCTGGAGGCAACAGTCCTTGCACACATGCACGATATGCGCGTGGAGATCGCAACGCCGGGGTGAAAGTCCGCTGCCGCGACAGGTCACGGCATGGCGGACAGAGCTCCGGCGGGATCTCATGGTGAAATGGCGTCAACGACTATCGCAACCCAGTGCTGGGCACGCCACTATCATGGCGGTAAGTCCCCTCTTTGAGGCGTGGCTGGAAACACACACACACTCCCTTCGCGACAGCCCTTCTCTGGATGTCTTTAAGAGGAAAATTAAAGAGCACTTCCTTTCTCAATTGACATAATATTAGTATATATATAATATATGTTTATGTATATATATATATATATATATATTTTAGTCGTATTTATGTAGGTTTATGTTGTACACTGGATCCTACCCTCGAATGTGATCTCTCTCTCTGTCACTCAAAGGTTTGCTGGGAGAAAACTCATTGTTGAGTTAAGCTCGCCTTTGTACATGAATTGTCAATTATGAATGTATTAAGGTTAAGTTTTTTTGTGTGTACAATAAAGAATTAAAGAATTAAAGACCTCACGGCGTCCTTACCTTCCGCATGACGCAGGTACTCACCGGACATGGTTCGTTCGGAAGTTTCCTGCACGGGATTCATGCGGAGGTGACGCCCGGGTGTCGCCACTGTGCGAAACGCCCGGAGGACACGGTGGAGCACACAGTCGAGGTGTGCCCTGCTTAGGCGGAGACCTCTCGCGCCGGGCCTTGGTTGAGGCCATGGTCCGGAGTGAGGAGGAGTGGCAGGCGGTCGCCGACTTCTACGAAGCAGTAATGCTCGCAAAGGAGGAAGCCGAACGCATCAGGCAACGGCGTTATCGCCGCCGCCGCCGCCGGGATTCTGATCCCGATTTCCGGCCAACGTAGGCGCGGGCTTGCGGACGGTAAGCAATGGGTAGCTCACTGTCCGGACCAACTGGGGCCAGGGTTATCCGAAAGGGCGCTCGAGCCCCAGTATGAAGGCTAGAAGGAACGGGGTGGGTCTTTTAGTCAGTAAGAGTCTGACACTATCTCCCGCTCCGCCCAAGGGCGGGGGATGTCAATGCATGATTTTTCCCACCATAAAAAAAGGGTCTGCGTGGTGGATTACAGCCCATTCCCTCTATCATAGAGGAGGCCTGAGTCCCAGCAGTGGGGACATTAAAAAGGCTAATGATGCTTATGCTTTTTCGCAGGTATAGTAGGTGCTTACTTAACATAGGTACCTATTTAGAATAACAATCTTCTGACAATATCACTGAAAGGCATTTTTTTGTCGTGTACATGGAGGTGGCCACATAATTCTTATTAATTTTTATATACTGATTCGCTCTGCGGATTGTTCGAAGGAGTTACCACAGCCCTCGCAATAACCCAAACTCAACCGGGCTGGGGCTGCGCTCAAGCAGCTCCGATTCCCACGTAAAAGGTTTTGATTCGCTGAATCCGAATTAGTTAAAAGATTAAAGTCACATCCAGTTCTTGAGATATTGCTATTTAAAAAGGTACCCGGGATTGCTGACATAAATTTTAATAAGCCGATATTATTAACAAAATTCCTATTCGTAATTGTTTTGTAATATACCTAGGTAGTTTAAATAGTAAGAGTGTAATGTTTATTCAATTCTGCCCCACTGGGAAAAGGCCTATTTTACCTCTTTTTTTGCAATTATTTTCATTGTGCACCAAAGCAATTTTTTTAAGCTCGTCACGTCAATTTTATATTTTTATTAAGTATAATTTTTAACCGACTTCCAAAAAATGAAGAAGGTTCTCAACTTGGGAGCTGACCATGACGTTTAAAGTAAGATTGTTTAAATCTTGTTTCCGTGTGGATAAGAGACAGAGCTATACAGGTTGTCTAGAGCCATCTCTTACCCACACTAAAACAAGATTAAAACAATCTTACTTTGAACGTCATGGTAACCCCCTTGGTTGTATTTTTTTTTATGTTTGTTAACTCAGAACCCCCGTCGTTTATGGATTTTTGTTATAAGCTCGTCACGTTAGTTTTGCCTAAGTCTGCCGAAAAGTTGCTATGTCGAAATGTAGATGTGAATTTAAAAAACGGACCTTGATTTATAGATTTTTTTATTTTTGAGAGCCAAAGTATTTGGCCTTCGTTTCACTTGACCTTACTTATACGGGGGAATTGTTTGACGTGATAGAAAAGTTGTGACCAAATATTTGATATGGTGAATCAAATACCTAAAGTTTACACGAATATTTCTTTACTTTTATTGTGGCAGTATATATAATAATGTAAGGCGTACTTTCAGAATATGTAGGTACCTATCTACCTACACGTAACTTTCCATTATAATATCAGGTCAAACTTTGAACAAACATTTGCTCATCATAAACGCCATAAAAAAACTTAAGGCCAACATTACCCTAAATATTTGACCCAAATCAGTTCATATTGGAATCCACATAAAACAATCAGAAGTGGTACCTACAAGTAGTGGCGTAACTATAGGGTGGCAAGGCTGGCCACATGCCACGGGCCCTGGCCCGGTGAGGGCCCAGGTCCGAGAGGCCTTGAGTTCAAAAGAAGTAAATTACAAATTCATCTACATTATTAAGATTTATTACACGCATTTATAAGATAATGATACATTTCTCGTGGTAAAATACCACCTTATAGATACGCCACTAGGAAGCACACCTTCAGAGATGAAATATAATAAAAGTACTCGTATATTAGAGAACTTGCCGATTTATTAATTTTATCTAGGTACACTAATATTATGAAGACGTAAAGTTTTTTCCTTGTTTTTTTTTTTGTAGTAGATTATCTCTGAAAGTATAGGTCCGATTGCTGAATATCGAAAGAAAGCTGGTTTATTCCTGAGTGAATAATATTTGTACTTCAGTGATTAATAAAAATTAAATTACAACGTTGAGGATTTAACAACAAATTCATTCTGCATGCAGCTAGGGAGTGGAATTCCTTGCCGGAGTCTGTGTTTCCTGATAGCTACAAACCGGGAATCTTTAAGTCGAGAGTGAATAGGTTTCTTCTAGGTAAGCGCGTTCCATCGTCGACCGCATGGTCGCTTTCCATCAGGTGAGATAGCGGTAACCTATCACCAATAAAAAAAAATCCTGGGGTCCCATCCAATGATTTTGCTACGGGCCTCAGATGGTATAGTTACGCCACTATAAGAACACATTGCAATAAAAAAGATCATTGATGTTGGCATATCGCAGTAAGTAGATATAGGCATTCCCGCTTCACCGGCGACCCGCAACATAACACATTAGTTTCTGAAGGGACACTTTTATTGTTAAACTTTTTGAATATTTAACGCTTTGAAACGGAGATTTTTTTTTATTACGCCTTGGTGAAGTTTTTATTACACCAAGAGCTATTTCTAAAGATTTTTATGTCAGTTACAGCAGTACCAAAGTCATCAGTTTATGATAAAGTTGTAATATAAAATGAAAGTTATGATGTCGGGATTGTAATGCCATGAAATGGACAAAGTTGGGTGTCAATTTTGTATCGATTAACATACAGACCTACTTGCGTCATATACATTTTACATAAGTACCTATAATAGAAGTCAAGTTTTTTTATAATTAGCATGCCATCGTGCTATCTTGATTAAGGTGAATCATCATCATCATCAGCCTTTTTAATTTTCCCACTGCTGGTACTCAGGCCTCCTCTCTAGGAGAGGAAATGGGCCATAATCCACCACGCGGGCCCAGTGCTGGTTGGTGAAGGTCACATGTCTTCGAATTTTAGGTTCTAGGACATGCCGGTCTCCTCAAGGTGAATACCTACATTTAAATCGAATGAAACCAGTAACTGGAATAGCACATTTTGAAACAAGGGGGTAAGTGTGTCATTGCAACGAAGGCAGAGGGTTTAAGGACCCGAGTGTATCAAACGACGTTTTTCAATACCTAGGTACACTTACTAAGAAATAAATAAACAGAGGTTGACCGGTGACTCGTGGGGATCGTTTAGCGTCTAACCTGATATTATATTAAATGTAATAAATTGTGGAAGGGGCGAGTGTATACACTTTTCCGCACTAGTGCGGCTAACTATATTTTGTGCCTAAAAGCGGTGGGGTGGTCAGTGTTTTTTCGAACAATTATGTATTGAAAAATGTTTGATAAATAAAAATAATATGCAATCGTATTTAGGTCTGGATCTCATTTTATTTTTCATTTGTCCTGATTTTGGGCATCACAATTGCCAAGGCTGTGTGTTGTTGTGTGTTTGTTTGGTAGTTTTAATTTATATTGATTTTAATTTGTAATGATTTTAATTAATTTTATTTTAATTTAATGACCTTGTTTTGATTATTTTAATGTAATGTATTTTGTTATAATTTTGTGAAAATGGGTACTTTGACCTGAATAAAGATTATTATTATTATTATTATTATTAATAAGCGTCAAGTTCGTCCCACCAGCTTCACCTGAGTCTGTGCAATGACGAACAATGGACTTTCCTTAAGCGTGGGCAAAGTGGGCCCTTATGCCACACTTGGGCGGGACATCGCCTTGCCCTCGTGGGGGCGATCGGCGGCGGAGACCTTTCGCGCCGGGTCTTGGTCCGGAGCGAGGAGGAGTGGCAGGCGGTCGCCGACTTCTGCGAAGCAGGTATGCTGGCAAAGGAGGAGGCCGACCGCATCAGGCAACGGCGCACTCGCCGCCGCCGCCGCTGGGATTCCGATCCCGATTTCCGGCCACCGTAGGCGCGGGCTTGCAGACAGTGAGCAATGGGTAGCTCGCTGTCCGACCATCCGGTAAATGTCCGGACCAAGCCCAAGTCGTCCACGGCGCGCACTGTTCCCGAGCGTCTCAAGGAGTTGTCAGCAACAGCAGGGCCCAGCCGGGTCGAAGCCTACTGGGGCCAGGGTTATCCGAAAGGGAGCTCGAGCCCCGGTATGAAGGCTAGAAGGAACGTGGGATTGGGTTTTTAGTCAGTAAGAGTCTGACACTATCTCCCGCTCCGCCCAAGAGCGGGGGTTGTCATTGAATGATTTTCCCCACCATAAAAAAAGGCCCTTGCCACGCGGCCTCGCTACCAAACGGGCCTCGCACAAGCGAAGGCCCTTTAAGCACGAGGGTTTATTTTATAACTGATAGTCTCTCGTTTGACTACTATTTCACCTGATGGTAAGCGACTATGTAGTCGAACACTGAATTGTGACAGTCGCTGCCTCGTTTTCGATTTTATGAAAGAAAAAGGCCTCGCTGCTATGCCTTTGCTCACGTCTAAATTAGCCAACGCTACGCCTCTGCCAAGCGGTGTATTATACCTGTCATTGTTCTTTATTTTTTTTTATTATATAAAGTAGTGCTTGACTGGGATCCCACCTGATACTAAGTCGATGCAATCGTTGATGGTGAGGGGCACTAGTTTATTAAGACCCTATTCACTCTAGCCTTGAAGACACCTACATTATAATCGGACGGGACGACCGCAGCAAGCCAATTGTTCTAGACCCTCGAAGTTGATATACGCGGTATAAACAACAAGGTGAAACGCTGTGTCCGGAGGTTTCAACAACGTAAGGATGGAAACTCACTGTTCACTGGTTCATCAATCATTGCTTATCCTGCGTCGCGGTATCAGAGATTCTCCGCGCGATTTGAACATAAACAACAATCCGAAATCAACTATCGGGCAGTTGCCCGGATCAGACACGACAGCTGTCTGGTCGGCGGATATCCAGTTTTCAAAAGAGGTTTGGGGGACTTTAAACCCTGTTCCACTTACCTCTCAACGACAAATGAGTCATTTTTAATCCCGGGACCTACCTACCTACTTACCTATGTTCCCTTGAGAAAATTTTCTACTTTTACGCAGGAACGAGTGGCAAATACAATACAATAGGAAACTAAATATCTCAGACTCAATGACTTTCAGGATGAAACGTTAGCATAATATAGCATAATCAGCCTTTTAATGTTCTCACTGCTGGGACTCAGGCCTCCTCTCTGGGAGAGGGAATGGGCCATAATCCACCACGCGGTGTCTCCCCAGAGCGTGTTGGTGAATGTCACATGTCTTCGAATTTTTTGGTTCCAGAACATATCGGTTTCCTCATGATGTTAACCTTCACCGTTTTGAGAGCAATGGTGATGAAATAAATTACACAAAGTAATGCGCCTGGATGGGTTTGAACCCGTGACAACTCGTAAGCCGGGGCCGTTACCACTGCTCTCGTAACTTTATGGATGATTATTAAAAAGTTTCCTTAAACAAGTAATTAAACCTTTTCGAATTTGCAAGATCCTGGCCGCAAATCATAATAGGTAGGTATCTATTGAAGAGATGTCAGCAGTCACAAATCGAACGGCATTGACGTTTGTAAAAGTAAACCAGAGTTCGTTGTGTGCATACGGATTCAATCATGTTAACAAAAATAATAGGCTTGCGAGGAGTTCTGAGGTCTGTCGTTCACAGAAGATACCCGCAGGGAAAGTTATGTGAGTACCTATCTAAATGTAAATGTGTAATGTAAATGTATAAGTACATTTCAATTCTTCTCTAAGGTACTCTACCTCCATGGGTCGTCCGAAAGGGATCACTGGGATCCTAGAGCGCAAGGCAAAGAAGCAGTGCCGTAAATAGAACTGTGCCAGCGGACAGCGGTGTCCAGGCACAGGGCGCAGTTCCCGGAGGGGTGCAAAAAGCTTATACCTAGTCCTGTTTGTTTATATTGTACTTTTTCTAAGGGCGCAGTTATAGAAGCACGCACCGGGCGTATAAAGGGCTGGTTACGGCACTGCAGAGGAGGAATATAGGAGTGGGTTTTAGTCAGTAAAAGTCTGACACGCCTAATTATTGAACGATTTCCCACCTAAAATCCTTTACACCACACCTTTACATCCTGAAATATTAATAAGATATCTCTCTTGTTTCAAGTGCAAAAATCAATTTATTCACCTTACGACAATCCATTGACAAGCAGAGGTCAAGTTCTAGTCACGCCAGTCAGATACAGTAGCCGTAAGTACCTAAATATGCCTACTAAAATCAAGAAGAGAGATAAAGCTTCTTATAGGCTGTCTCTCGGCGAGGGGAGATTGGCAGGAAGCCTCGGTCTTTGATCGTTGGGCCGAAAGTTTCTGAGGTGGTGACCAACGTACCGATGACTTGGCGTTGGAAGGCCTCCACAAGATGGACCGATGACCTGGTGAGGGTCGCAGTAATCCGGTGGATGAAAGACGCGCACAAGACCGGTCGTTATGGCGACACTTAGGAGAGGCCTAGGTCCAACAGTCTGAAATGTTGATGAAAATTTCCTTCGTTCTTTGGTTCCTGCTTTTCTTCTGTGGAGTCATAACGTGATGTCATGTAGCCTGTGGAAATTATTAGTCATGGACCTGGCTATTCCATACCTACCTGCAGAAAGATTTTTTCCTGATCCAACAGATAAATCCAGACGCGCGTTTAAACAAACAATAAAGAGCTTCAGATACATTAGGGGTCAAAATGTCCCCCAATATGACGCGCATCGCTGTTTAAATAAGGAATGTTTCTTACTTGTGAGTTGTTGTCAGAGATAAAATGACTGAAAGGACTCTAGGCAAAAGGACCGAAAGCTGGACTGCCACCTGCGTACTGGACCCAAAGTAAACCTATGCCTGATGAAGGCCGTGGGAATGCATCTCACATGAAGTGGACATGTGAGATGCACGGGGGCAGTCCATACGGCGATACTTGAAACTGCTGCTGGACATAACGTCTTCCGCCTTATGTCCAGCAGTAGACTTCTTTTGGGTAGGCTTGCAGTTCTTCCAATCTACACATGATTTTGACGTGTTTTACGACTTACAACGTACTTATCAGTTTTAATCCGGAAGGTTGGATTAGGTACCTAGGCATGATAAATGAATACACTCAATACTATAATATAATTTTTTTTCGAGTTAAAGCCTCAGATACACTATGGGACAAACTGTCCCCCTACACGTCACTGCAAGATTACCCAGTGTCTCTTTTAACATACCTTTTACGACGCATTCACGTGACTCGGGACATGTTGTTGGATAATTTGACAGCGTGGTGACATGATGGGGTTTTTGTGTCCCCTAATGTACCTATCTGAGGCGTTCCATACAAAAAAATGTAAGGGACGGGCGATTAATTGCTGTATAAGTAGTCGTCTCCACAATAAGTGAAAATAATACTTACTTACCTACATACATTTAATTTTTCCGACCAGACCGCTGCGATGCCCACATGAACGAGCTGCCGGTGCCGTGCAGGTCTTGGGAACCATGGTACAGCGACAAACAGAGTTTCTACAACAAGGTCTTGCTGGGAGGAATACTATGGTAAGGATTGTTAATAATGATAACCATCAGCATTTTTTTGAGGTGGGGAATCAAGAAATCATCATATAACTTCTCCAGCTTTAGGTGGAGTGAAAGGGAGTGGACTAACTGATTAAAACCCACCTGTGTACTCATCAGAAGGCTTAAAGTCACCCAAAGAGCAATGGAAAGGGCTATGTTCGGAGTTTCCCTGCGTGATCGAGTCAGAAATTAAGATATCCACAGGAGAACCAAGGTTACCGACATAGCACGAAGAATCGCCAAACTTAAGTGGCAATGGGCAGGGCACATTGCTCGCAGAACAGATGGCCGTTGGGGCCGAAAAGTTCTGGAGTGGCGACCGCGTACCGGAAAACGCAGCGTTGGAAGGCCTCCTACAAGGTGGACCGATGACCTGGTGAAGGTTGAGGGAATCCGATGGATGCGGGACGCACAGGATCATTAAATATGACGACAATTGGGGGAGGCCTATGTCTAACAGAGGGCATCTATCGGCTGAAATGATGATGATGTGTTCCCTTCAGCTGCTCAAGCGTTCCAAGGCCATAGTAACTGTTTCAAACATTCCCGCAAACCTTCATCAGCCTGCAGTAGAGACAGGACATCTTGCCTAAGGTGGAAGCTGGACATGTTGTCTCAGGGTAAATACACGAATTGCTGGCAATAGAGGCCGCTCCATCACGTCGCGCTAGGCACCCACCACAGATACCTACTTCAGTATAGACGTAAACGATTTCATATTTTTACACGTAACCGCACAAGTTCCTTGTCCTGGCCGAGGCTAAAGTAGACTAGATGGGGACGATCCTCCGCGACTCAACCTGCGAAGATCATCGCGCCATGTCATATCTTGCGATCATCAATCACCTTCATAGCAGTATTAGCCAATAATGTTCACCACGGCTCCTGAGCTGCATTGTAGATTTCACTGTGTTTTGTGTTTTTGGGCCCAGGGCATCTATATCACTCACTTCAGTCGACTCAGTGTAATGTCGTACACCTTGAACATTACCTACACTATGTTGAGCGAAACGTGGCAAAGCAATTCATGGCGCTTAGGACATTTTGGTCGCGAGAAAAGTTTCCTCTACAAGGCGCTGTAGTTATGTAGTTCTGTTAGACGACATAGGTAATGTCGATGTAGCGCTGCAGCGAACTTTTGTTTTAATTTTTCAGTATTTTGACAAATAGCTTCCATGAACGTGCTTGTCTATCACTAGAACATAACTCTATGGTCTAGGGACATACCAGTTCTTCACAATGATTTCCTTCCCCATTCCGAGAGCCATGACTTCATTTATAGATAATTTATGATTTTTACAGGTTCTTATTTTCCCTTGGAATGATGATCTGGACAGACAGCATTTTCTTGAACTGGGGTCCACCGAAGAACCCTGGTCCTCCGAGTGATATGGTCGAAGAATGCGAGGACGATTAATCTTTACTAGTAATAATTATTTTAATATTATGCGTTCTTTCTTATAGCATTGCCACTAGTAGGTACTTGTATATCATTGTTTATGGAATCTAAACATTATGCTGTGCAGACAGCAAAAACTAGAGCAGAAAGATTGATAAAAGAGGATCGTAACGTAGCACTTCCATTGTTGCCTTCTCCATAAAGCTAAGCGTCTACTGCGTCGGGACTGGAGCAGACGGGTTCGTTGCTTTGTATGGTACAGCGTGCACTAGATCGGAAATTGCCGATGCAAAATCCGAATGCAGTAGACGCACTGTTGGCGTTTTTTAAATACCGACGGCTCGTACTCGATTTCGACGCGGTGGACACTAAGCTTTAAAAAGAGTGGAATCATAATGCGTTAGTGAAAAGGAAATACAGTAAAATGGGGTGAATAGAGACTTAGGGGTGGATAGAGACAAAACTTTAAAGGGAATTTTCTTGATATTTGAATATTTTTTGCAGCATTTAACTTTATCAATTTTTCAATGATTTGTTATTCTAAAAAATCGATGCTTTGTTAGAGGCCGATATTATAGTATCAAAGTGAAAAACCAAACCAAAGTTTTGTCTCTATTCACCCCGTTTTACTGTATAACAGTTTCTGTGCGATTTTTTCTTAGTGAAATGTATTTTTTTTATTTTTTGGTTGAAGTGAATAAAATATAGACATATTAACGTGGATTTATCAGTGAATATTTAGTGTATTTTTGATAAGGAAAATAAGAGGCATGTTCAACTTTCTCTCTTTATTTCTATAGAGGAGAAATAATTACTGCTAACAATATTGCAATGCGTTCAAAACAGTCCGACATGTATATTCTGTAACTGAACGCTTCAAACTTGCATCAGAACAGTCTTCTTTCAGTGGTGGCGTCTCACAGCGCAACTACAGAGCAAACATTAAAACGCTATTCAATAAGATGATATTGAACTGTTGCCGGACAGATCTCGCATCGTTCTTAGTTTAGAAAATATTGCTTTTATTGAATTTTGCTTCATCCCTATTCATTAGGGACATATTCTCTATATTGGACGTATTTCAGAAGCAAATCTTATTGAAGGTTTCAAACACAATCTACCTATACTTAGTTGATATATACTAAAATCACGGGCGCATTTTTCAATAGGCGCGTCCACACAGAGCAAGCAGCCTCGCGAGGCATTTGCCGCTCGAGGAAACTATCCCCGTGATGGCGCGGCAACCTCGCGATGATACCGACTCTTTGACGCTTTTTTATTGTTTGTAATATACGCAAGCGTCCAGAGAGCGCGCAGCAAACGACTGACGCGCCTATGAGCAAAACAAAAAGCCGACACAGGATGGCTCGGGCGCTCTCCAGAGGCAGCGCGCGCGCTTAGTTCAGCCGAGGCACGTCCACACTAACCCAGCTGCTTCGCGCAGCAAATACCTCGCGAAACTGCTCGCTCTGTGTGGACGCGTCTATTAACCTTTTTACTGATAGTGTGTGGTATAATATATAGAATTTAAATAGAAAATCTAGAAGACCGTGAAATTCATCAATTATACAGAATTATTCCTCAAAGGTTAGCTGGTCTACGTTTCTTAACAGTTAGTAGTACAGATGGCGATCAAACAAGTATTTAGAACAAATATTTGATTAAAACTAATTTACTATTTCATTGTTTCATATTTGTCACAGCCGAGTTCCCATTACACACATAGAATTTGAACTAAACTGATGCATTGACAAGTCTCAAGTCTTCTAAAGCAGACCGAATGAAAGAATCGTCCGAAATACTTGGAGTAAATTGGCGCCGATCCTCTTGTACACCAACTAAGCTTATTTAGATCTATCGCTCTCTGTTACTAATCTTTAAAACTAGAAAGAGATAGCAATAATTTTACTGCCGTCAAATAAAAAATTTCGTTTACCATACAATTTTAGAACGTATAGATTAACAGACGTGTCGGCGTTTTGTTGCCGTTTTGTCGACTGAGTTTCACAGTTATAAACTTAAGATTCACGCAAGTGTACACTAAGCGTATAATGACGAATATACGAGTCTATGAAAAAAAAGTGCTTCACGTACAAAAAAGTGCTTCACAAAAACTTTCACAGGAGTAAAATTATTACTCTCTAAGGGCTATATATCTCCGGGACACCATGACGGCCAGATCAGTTGTGCCGTCATGGTGTCCCGGTAAATTATAGCCCTAAGCTACCGAACTAAACACCATACAGACACCAGAGTCGCCACACGTCCGAGTTGGTCGTGCCACCAAACGGATACCAAGTGAACTCTATGCTGTAAACATTTTTTTTATTTTTTATTATTATTATTGACAAGCTCACGCACTTTGTTGGTACCGGCGACTAGTCGCGCCGCCATGGTGTCTTGGTGAAATATAACCCTTACTTTAACGATTAGTAAAAGAGAGCGATACTTTAAAATAAGTTTAATTGGTGTACAAGAGAATCGGCACCACTGAATGTTTTTTTTTTAAGGTCTAGTCAACTATCGTATTCATAGATTCGAAATAAAGCGCTAAATGGAACTATAATAATGTGTAATGTTAAGTGAGAGTTATCTGCTTTCGGGTTTAGGTTTAGGGGGCTTGAATCCTTGGATTTTCTTCTTCTTCTTCTCCTTGCCGCCGCCGGATTGGAACGTCTTCCAACTATCGACTCGGTTTTGTCGAGATTCCTGCAAAGTTGAAAAACTTATTTAGGTATTTATTTGTATAAACACAAAACATTTATGACTGAAAATTATACACAGATAGAGCATAAGCATAAAATCAGCCTTATAATGTTTCTTGTCTAGGAGAGGAGAATGGGCCGTAATCCACCACGCGGGCTACATAGTGCGGGTTTGTGGATGTCACGTCTTCGAATTTTCACAGATAGAAACTATGTAGTAAACCCAATTACTTCTAGTAATCTGTTATGTAGGATGTCTGTCAGATCATAAAATTTATCACTTCATGTAATAGCCAAGTAAAACTGGCCAGATCATTTAAACGTTAACATTTGATGATATTATGTCAAACCTCATTTGGCCATATCATTGATGTAGGATTTCTTGAACTTCAACTTCAACTCTTAATTAATGGCCTTTGTGGAAGAGACACAACAATTTTGCCAATAACACTGTAGGATTTCTATGATAATAAAAGGTCTAAAGAAAGTAAGCCAAACAAGGATTGATTTGTCATCAAAGTTTAACGCACACACAATCACACAATCTGGCCAGTCCCCCTAGCCAAGTTACAGTTTGTGTCGAATTCCGTTCTCTAATCGGTAACGCCTCGGTGACAGCAATTGTAGAAAACAATAAGTTGGTAGCCATGTTGACGTGCCTGAGTCGGCCGTTCGTTCTACAATGTAGCGTTTGTATAACAAAGGATGTAGCGTTTAACATTGTAACGATTTTGAACGATGTGAACTTGGCTACGAATTGTCTATTCGTTTGTTCTGACCACGCGACTTTACGTTGAGATGACGTCATTCCCATACGTTTCATCACTTTTCGACAGCGTTAACGATTGCAGAATAACAACTTGGCTAAGCGTGCAGTTTTACCTGTCCATATCATGAAGTGGTCAATTTCTAAGACCTGGCCACGAGATTATGCATATCATGATATTACTTTAGAAATCTTAAGATGCCAGATGCGACAGAGTTACCCATGAAATTCAAATATTCCAAGTTTTTTGTATTTTGCAAGTCAGCATCAGGTTCTGTTAATTAAAATATGATTTGCGACCGTAACAAATATCAATATTAAATTACTTTTCCATGAAATAATGACTATTTCATGAAATGCACATAGGATTGGACAAACTGAGGGTTGTTACTGATCGGCGGAGACCTTTCGCGCCGGGCCTTGGTCGAGGCCATGGTCCGGAGCGATTAGGAGTGGCAGGCGGTCGCCGACTTCTGCGAAGCAGTAATGCTCGCTAAGGAGGAGGCCGACCGCATCAGGCAACGGCGCTCTCGCCGCCGCCGGGATTCCGATCCCGATTTCCAGCCACCGTAGGCGCGGGCTTGTGAGCAATGGGTAGCTCGCTGTCCGGCCGTCCGGTAACTGTCCGGACCAAGCCCAAGTCGTCGACGGCGCGCGCTGTTCCCGCGCGCCTCAAGGAGTTGTCAGCAACAGCAGGGGCCCAGCCGGGTCGAAGCCTACTGGGGCCAGGGTTATCCGAAAGGGCGCTCGAGCCCCGGTATGAAGGCTTGAAGGATCGGGATGGGTTTTTTAGTCAGTAAGAGTCTGACACTATCTCCCGCTCCGACCAAGAGCGGGGGTTGTCACAAGATGATTTTTCCCATCGAAAAAAAAAAAGGGTTGTTACTGATGAATTAAATTATTAGAATTTCGTAAGTACATAAGTGTTATGCTGACAAATCATATTTTAATGAACAAGTTCTATCTTGACACAATTGCCAAACAATGTGCAAGGCATAATTATTTATTCAGATAATAAAGTTCCATAAGTCTTATAAATAACTAAACTAACAAACGGTAGTAAAGAGGGACATTGTCCCCTGCACTAATTTCCACATGAGAGGACAATCGTGTATTGACATGACTGTGGCTGTGTAAGCTTACACCTCAACTTGTAATGATAATCATTCACAATGTTGTTTGCAGCACTGGTGGCTTACAGCAACACAGTTCTCTATGGTCTATACATCTGTTGCCATGTATGTTAAAAACTCTAAAGCCGCATTTTCACTAGGGAACATTTGTTCCGCGACTCTGTCGCTCGACACGAAATTCACGTATCCCGCGCGATATCGCCCGACGTCGCGCGGGATTTTTACGGGTCGCGCAACTTGTCGCTAGTCGATGCTCTGCGAGCGTCGACACGCGCGATTTGCGTTTATTAAACTTGAACTTTCCCTTTGTAGCAAATATTCTCGGGCCCACCACCTCTTTTTTTTACGTTTTGCTATTGTCTTCCGAATAATTATTTAAGCTGCACTGAACAACACTACCTCCTCGGGCGACATACTGATCATGACTGGCCAATGTGAACAAGGGAAATGTCGAGCGACATTGTCCCACAAAGTTGCAGAGACATACCACGTGAATGTTGGGCGATATGTCTCCGCGACATGTGTCACGTGAAACGCGGCTTTAAGCAGGGAACAAATTATCGCGTGGAGTCGAGTGTGGTGCTTTCTGATAGAGTTGATTGTCCATTAAGCTTGTTGTGTATTTGACGTAGGCTTTAAGAAAGAACTACACTGCACATACGAGTGCCACACACGCCGATCTAAGCGCGTCGGTCTTCATACATTTTATATGGGAACTAGGGACTAGACTACACTTGTTCCACGACACGCGATAACGTTCTACGTACAAATCAAGCGCGTGCGTCGGCCTAATGTAGTTCTACCTTTAAGCTACACGACCACAAGAACTTTACCTCAAAATTCTTCGCCCATTCTTTTTCGAAGGACTTCTGTTCCTCTTGCTCGATCTCAGCTTCTCTTTTTCGTTTCCTCTCCTCCATATCTCGGACTTCAAGGTGCTGACGTTTTCGCTCCATGTCAGCAAATAACTGTAATCATGTAAAATCATGGTTTAATTATTATAAGCTTTTATTCTGACATAATAACAAGATTAAGTTCCGTATTTTTTTTTTACAAATATTCCACTTTTACTGTTACTATTATTTATACTTTAGTTACATTAGATTATAATATTTTCTGCTTGAAAGATCTTGTCGATTTGCCTGTCACTAGCAGAGACCTCTATAGATTTCTAACTTACGGGCTGTTTTCGACTCATCTTTACAAAAAGACCATGGCCTACTTTATATTAATTATGTACTAGCTCACTGATCTTCTTCCATGAATGCTGTTTTAAAGCCTATACTATTCGTCATGAACCTCCCATACAGAAGAATGTTTCTTTACCCGACTGGTAGTTTCAGAGATTAGCATATTTAAACAGAACTGTAATAAATTTGTATTTTTATCAATATGATAGCAATCACAGTGAGCATTAGCAATGTCGAACTGTAGACAAGAGGAGTGGGACTAGCCACTCCTCTTGTCTACAAGTCTATCTATCTATCGGATACTGCACTTAGTTCAATGTGGACCATTGTGCATGGGCTATTGCGGCCTAAAACTAATAGTCCGGTCAATTAGATTAGACATCCAAGGTTACACTAATTCACACCCAGCTGAAAATTGGTAGGATTGTTCAAAACACCATCATAAATGAAATCTAAAAAGGTATATAAATGTTTTTACATTTTTGTAGATAATTATCTGATCTACAATTTTGTCTTAGATATTTTTATGATTAAACTTACCGTTTTGCTGAAAGTCACGAAAAACTCATTTTAGTGACATTTGACCCCGAATTTTTTTTTTCCAGGTGTCGGATTGATGAGGCCTTTTTAAATTTCATTTATGATGGTATTTTGAACAATCCTACGAATTTTCAGCTGGGTGCGAATTATTGTAACCTAACCCTTATTATTTGTCTAATTTGACTGGACTATAACACTAGCTGGCAAGTTACTTAAATCATTCATGTATTGCTGCTAAACAAACATTACTCAATGCAGTGTTAGTATCCAAGCCGTAGCCGCAAGTAGGATTGTCGAAACAGCTACCACATCCCTAAATTGCACAGTGCAGCTGAAGACCACAGGTGGTTTGCATGTCACTCCTCCACAAGCAAGAAATGATATTTGATGCAGATTAAAAAAAAAATGGCCATATCACTATGAGGTTATTTACAATCTTCTATCTACTGTCAAGTTGTTCACAGGCTCAGTTGTCACATGTGTTACTTTAGACTAGCGACTCAAAGTAAAAACTGTATATTTTCAACTTGAGTGATGTTTTGTTGTTCACACTAGATTCCTCAAAAAAGTACAAAGGTTGCTAGCAATTGTTTTGTAACACTCGTAGTATCCTTTGTAAGTACTGGAGCCTATACAGGGTTCCAGACCTGTGTGATAGAACTCCAGGCTCAAACCTTTAAAATTAAAATTCTGATTGCACTTACATACTACAGACATTAAGGGAGATCCATGTGTTGAGAAAAGACATGAATATAAATAAAACAAATTTATAAAAATTTTAGTGTTGTGTCCGTGAATGCAATATAAGTACTCATGCCCCAACATCCACAAAAAAATACTAACTACCAAAAAAATTTAAATTCATACCTTCATGGTCATTACATAAATAGCATGTTTATATTTCACAGGATCATCCTCTGGAATCCCTTCTGATCCCTTATTATCCTTTTTCTGCTTTTTCCTTTTCTGCTCAATCTAAAATTATCAACAATAGATTAATAGCGTGGGATTTGATTGTTATAATAGCAATTATAAAAAGCATAGAATTTATTGACAACAGCAAAATCAATTTACCATGTGGTCAGTACGTTCTTTAGCCTCTTCGCAAATGTCTAAGCATTTTTTTCTTGTGTCATCGTTCTCAAGGGTCTTCCATGCTCTGTTTACAATTTCAAACGCTTGTTGAGCTCGCTCTAAGTCTTCCTGTAATTCAAAACAATACAAAATTTTACTTATTCGGAATACTATGAAAGTATGTCTGGCTAATAACTTTAATGTCAAGAACTATTTGATATTTTTTTTTAAATTATGTGTGCTGTCATTATTAATATGTCTCTCGTTCACACCGATGTTCCATTGTTGTTCCTTACCTATTACTTGCTGTGTCAGGACATCCCTCGGTATGATCCAATCTGTGGATAAAAACGAAATGTTGACGGACGTAACCGTCTAAACGAATACGAAATCTGCTTACTTGAGAACTGAATAATTTAAAACTAAAATATAACTGGGAGCGAGATATTTTTGAAAAGTAGGTCATTTGAAAATTGTGGTCAAGTTAGAAATTTACTGGCAGAATTAAAACTTTTATTAGATGCTAAATGAAATCAGGTAAGTTATCAAAAGTTTACTTTGAACACATGGTATTTATTGAAAGTTAAAAGGGATACTATTGGTTAGTCACTGAAAACAATATTAAACTGTTTTGTCTTACCATATTTTTGTCTGGATGTACCAGTATGGAAAGTCTGCGGTATTTCTTCTTGATTTCGTCGAGGGATGCATCGGGTTCAACTTGCAGGACTTCGAATGGGTTAAGATTGAAGTATGTGGAGCCGGGACGTAGTAACCGTTCCAGTTGTTGTATTGGTGTCAGTACAGAATCGCGTTTTTCAATTTCTTTCACCTAAAAAACAGGATGCAACAAACATGTAATATTGAATTCATTAACGACGCAAAGTAAAACTTCCTACTTGTATACAAAACGTTAAATATTTACACTAACAGTATTGTGTAATGGTAAGAAAGTTAAACCAAGCTCGTAGATACGCCCTAAGGCTACCCACTGACCATTTCTAGTAATAACGTAACAAGTTCTCTAGTACAAAATGTAAAAATATGGCAGATTATTTACAAAATAAACGACTCACCTCTGTGTAGAATTCGTCGAACGAATCTGCATTCGCGGCAGACGCTGCAGACATGTTTAATAATTAACGTATCGCTTTCACATGTAACACACAATTCGAAATAAGTTACAAATAGGAAATCTATCAACAGATCACTCTGCAATAGTTTTGCTACAGTGAATAAAATCACAATAAAATCCACATTTCACAATAAATCACTTCACTTGACTTCATTCTTTACGTTTCGCAAAGCAGTAAGCAGTTTGACATAGAGATATCAATATCAATAGCAGTACTTACTTTTAGTCGAGTATGTTTTCTTAGACCGATATCGATATTTGAATTATTAAAATTGTATTACTTGAGTCTGTCAAAGGTTGAATAAAAGATTTTGATCATTGTTTACTAATAGAAGAACCATATAAAAAGTATCAAATATAAGTATTTTTTAAATTATTAGAGCTAGCGCAAGATAAGTTAGCGCATGGCCAAAATTGGAAACTAATAGTTTGACGTTTATGTCATGTGTCAGGAGTATGTGTTGTGTTTTGTGTTTTTTATTGTTTCTAAAGTAAACAGTCGTCATTATTATACCAATTGTTATTAAAAGTGCTAGCAGGGATATTATCTTGAAAGTCAAACATGTTTGTGAAGAGAAATGAGAAAATATTGGGCTTACGGTACCATTTTCCAAAATTAGACCCATTTGTCAAATAATTTTTCGGGTGACCATCATAATAAAATTTCCTTAGATATGCGTACCCGAGCGGTACAACAAAGTTTGTTGAAAATGGACTAATATGTGTGTATCTTTAACATAATGCTATGAATTCTGCATACTTCATCCATGAAAAAATAAATATCCATTAAATGATTTACAAAGTTTATTATTATTACATAAGTAAATAAATGAAAAAATAACCTGTAGTCAATTTGTTTTGGGTTTAGGTACTAGCTGAAGATCTTGAAATGTTTCTGTATCTAAAAATGCTTTTTTCCTAGATCAGTAAAGATTTTAATTATTTATGTCTTAAAAAGCTGATTTGTATTTATAAAGAACGTTGGCCAAATCGTACCTGATTGCGTCCCTATATGCCATATACATGGAAAAATCCACTATTTTTTATTGTTTTAGAAAAACCAAGAAATATCTCGCTATGAGGCCACCAAAAAAAGTAAACTTTTTTTTTCTGATTTTTTCATTACTTCAACTACTGTTGAAAATTATTTAGTTCTGATGTCCCGAACGCACCGGTTGACGTTTCATTTTCATATTAAAATAATTTCATACATAAATGTAATAATGTTTATCGGTGTTTTTCTACGTTATTAGCATTAATTCAAGTAATAATACATACATAAACATATATTTACAAAAAATCAAACAAAGCTTTTTTTTATTAAGGTGGTTCTTATCTAAAGCCTGCAATACACGTTGGCCGAGCTGAGACCAACGCGAGCCTTGGCGAGCCTAAGCAAATATAGGCAAATTGACATACGGCAAGCGCCTCTACACGTTCGGCAAGCGCCTCTCTACACGTTCGGCAAGCTTGAACCAATGCAAATGGCCAATAAGACGAGTTTTGAGGAGACGCCCACATGTTGGGCCCTGTCAGTTGTTATTGTGCATTTAAACAATATTGACGACATAGAAGTCATCGCGGCTGCTGCTATTTATTTAATAAGCGCTTATAATTATTATTATTAAACGGAAAAGTATGAAAAGAACCGAAAACTTCATGTTTGTTTTTTAAAAATGCGTACTTTTTTTTAAATTAATATAAACTAGATGACGCAATCTGATGGTGAGGCGCACTAGTTTATGAGGCCTATGTCCAACAGTGGACAGCAATTCTTATAGCGCCTAAATGGTGATACTTGGGGGAGGCTTATGTTCAACAGTGGACACAAGTAATTATAGCGAGGGGAGACTTATGTCCAACAGTGGATATCAGTCATTATAACGCCTAAATGGCGATACTTGGAGGAGGCTTATGTCCAACAGTGGGCATCAGTCATTATAACGCCTAAACGGTGATATTTGATGGAGGGCTATGTCCAACAGTGGGCATCGATCATTATAGCGCCTAAATGGTGACACTTGGGGAGTGTTATGCCCAACAGTGGGAACAGGTCATTATCGCGAGGAGGCATATGTCCAACTGTGGGCATCAATTATTATAACGCCTAGGTGGTGACACTAGGAGGAGGCTTATGCCCAACAGTGGGCATAGGCCATTATCGCGAGAGGAGGCATATGTCCAACAGTGGGCATCAATTATTATAACGCATAGGTGGTGACACTTGGTGGAGGATTATGCCCAACAGTGGGCATAGGTCATTATCGCGGGAGGAGGCCTATGTCCAACAGTGGACAGCAGTCATTAAAGCCCTAAATGGCGATACTTGGGAGAGGCTTGTGTCCAACATTGGGCACCGATCATTATGGTGACACTTGGGGGAGGCTTGAGGGAGTTGGATTCTGATCAAGCTGACGACAGTGAAATCGAGATTTTGGCTGAGGAATATTATTATTATTATGTGTATAGTGGGCGAAAATGTACCCCACCCACCCACCACCACTATAATATTTCAATTTCAATAAAACTTGTTTTTTTTTTCAATTTTTCATGAAATTAACCGAAACAATTAATAAAACATTCGAAAGATTTCTATTTTGTTCCCAAACGATTTTTTTCGCAAAATTTCAATGCAACATGTGAAAAAAACGGAAAAAAACAACAATTTGTTTTTTTTTCATTGAAAGAAACAATTGTTTCTTTATGAGGTCTATACACTTTGGCGCACATTTGCGAGCGTCTTTGATTTGTGCAGAAAAACCGACACCGCTCCGAAGTGAGGCAAGTGATCGCGAGCGGCTGCGAGTCGTGACAAGCTACTCCAAATGAGGTCTATACACATTGGCGCACATTTGCTTTGATTGGCGCAAGTCTACTCAACCAACTAGACGAGCGACACCGAGCGATGGCAAGACAAGGCAAATATACTGTCTACATATTGGTATTGGCCTTCACTCGGCAACGCTCGGCCAACGTGTATTGCAGGCTTAAAAAATAATAATAACAGTATGCGCGTTGTCAGTTTCAGGTTTTAGCACAGATGCGTAAAATGGAACGTCAAATGTTATTGACGCCATCGATTGACTGCTATCTGATAAATATTCGCGTTCATGTCTCCGCGTTTGCTGCGTTTGTTGCGAATTGTGTGATACGTACTGTGCGATTTTGGCTTTCGTATTGTTTTTCGACCCTGGCATTAGTACGGACTGATATCTACTGCTTGTGACGATTATACTGTGCTTTCGGCTCCTGGATACTGATTTTTACTTTCGACTTGAAGAGATTGTTGTTGTTGTGTTGTTAGAAGAATCAATATGCAGATACCATAAGCAGCCACGCAATTGCTTTGTGTTAATTGCAATATACGTATTAACACACTTCGTCGCTATCTCGTCTTTGAGCTTGACTCGAGAGTTATTTCCTTGATCTGCGAGTGGAATTCTTCAATAATAGTACGTATTTCTACATTTACCAAACTGATCTTACATTAATATTATCTTAAATCATATAAAGTAATTCTAAATCTTGTTTTAGATTACCGAAAAAGATTACTTAGGTGAAGCTTGTTATCAATTAGCATTGCAACATATAAACATAAGACTACCTAATGAACCTGGTGCTTCATCCTCCTATAGCTACATTCATGTTTGCATTCTTTGTGGAAGTTCTCTCCTAAGACGTAGATGCGATCTTATTGTGAGACAGAATGCGTCTCCATTACAACAAGCAATACATAAAGCAATTCAAAATAGAATTGCCCCAGGACAGGTATTTATTAATTTGTCGGCGCACCTGCTTCTCAATACGTCAGTTGTCACCTTATGTCAATGTCCATAACGAACACCGAGCACTGGAGAGGCGGCCATCTCAGAAAAGTGACACTGAAGGTTGAACCACGGTGAAGTGCGCACGCAGCCACGTGCTCGGTGGACGTTACATCTTAAATCCATTTTAATCTTAATCATCTATATTTAGTTTGTGAAACTATTGATTGTATTATCGAGAATTATAAGTGAAGTGATTATTGCAATAGTGATTTTATTGAAATACCGTCTCCCTACCCGACAATCCACGCCTACCCGAAAATGTCTAACCATTCTGATGATAGTCGAAAGACTTCATCAGAAGTGGGATGCGAAGGGTCAAACGAACAGGAGACAGCATCCAATCGAGGAAATAAAGATCTTGGTGCAAGTACCCACGATTTGCTCACCGGTATGGAGTCAATTTTGACAAGACTGCTAGCTGCAACTTCTCACGGCACCCACCCATCGCCGCAACAGCATAATTCAACTGTGTTGGTGAAATTTGATCCAGACGACGCTGAAGCGGATATTGAAGGTTGGTGCAGAATTACTGACATCATAGTTGCTAGCCGAAATCTCTCCGGAACAGAGTTGTTACTTGCCTTAATCAACGCATTGAAGGGACGCGCTGCTTCTTGTCTGACTAAACTAAAAAGTACAGAAATAGATTGGCCGCGTGTTAAGGAGTTGCTACTAGCAAGATTCGGTAAACCCATGTTAATGCAAGACTATTTTGACAGCGTGATAAGATTTGAAATTGCACCCCGAGAGTGTGCTTCTGAAACAGCTATGCGTTTGTGGAATCTCATTGAGCGTATACCGAAGGTGGAAATGAATGAAGAAGTCATTACTGGTTTTGTCATGTCAGTCCTTAGCCAAAGGAGCTCGTTAATACGTAGAGAGCTCAATTCATACACAATCACAACAAGAGCTCAATTGTATCGCGCCCTTAGTGGAATATCACTAAAGAGACGCCACGATGAAAATGAAGAGCAACCTTCCAATTCAAAGAAACCACGTACGACTGCTGATTCGAAATTCGGAGGATCCTGCCACTATTGCGGCCATCGTGGACACAAGATCGAAGAGTGTCGCAAACGTCGAGATGGTGTCACTGCCACAAAGGTGCCGGAACGAGAGAAGACAGTCACGTGTTTCACATGTCAAAAACCGGGACATGTCAGTACGGCTTGCCCAAACAACAAAGCAGAACCAGCTAAGAAGGATGTGAACATTTGTGAACGGAGTCTTGCAAAAGGTACGCTGTCAACGTCGACTGGTAAGTCAATTGCGTTTCTATTCGACAGTGGTTCGGCATGTTCATTTATCAAAAATAGCTTAGCTGCCCAGCTTCCGGGCTCCGTACGCAAGGACACGGTTTATTTGTCAGGCATAGGTGGTGAGGATGTAAAATGCTCGACTCAAATTTCTAGTCTCGTTCATATTCAGAATATTCCAGTTAGTATACTATTTCACGTGGTCCCAGATGACACTTTGGTAGAGTCAGTCATTGTAGGTAGAGACATTTTAGATCAAGGGTTTCATGTTGAAATCAACAGCGATTCAATTCGATTTTCATCGCGCAAACGTATCAACGCCTGCCGAACCTCTGATCACCTAGATTTTAGTTCGATTGACACAGATTTAGAAGGCGAAAAAAAGCAGCAATTGTTCAGCATCCTAAGCAACTATAGTGAGTATTTTATAGAAGGCATGCCCACTCGTAGAGTCACTACCGGAGAGATGAAAATTGACCTGATCGACCCACATAAAACGGTGCAGAGACGTCCCCATCAGATGTCACCATCAGAGAAGGTAACTGTTAGAGACAAGATACAATCGCTTTTAGATGCAGGTATCATCCGAGAGAGTTCATCACCTTTTGCAAGCCCCATTGTTTTGGTAAAGAAAAAAGATGGTACAGACCGGTTATGCGTTGATTATAGAGAGCTTAACGCCAACACTCGACCAGAACATTACCCACTCCCAAGAATAGAAGAACAGGTAGACCGTTTAAACGGAGCGCATTTCTTCAGCTCTTTAGACATGGCGGCAGGCTACCACCAAGTCAAGGTCAGTTCTGAGTCCATCGAGCGTACAGCCTTCGTAACCCCCGATGGGCAGTTCGAATACCTCGCCATGCCCTTTGGTTTACGAAATGCTGCATCTATTTACCAGAGATGCATCAACAAAGCCCTTAAGTCTCTGAAAGACACAATGGCTTTAGCATACATGGATGACGTCCTTTCGTATTCGTCCACTATTGACGAAGGGTTACAGCGTCTCGACGCCGTACTCAGAGCTCTGACAGAAGCTGGGTTCTCTTTGAAGTTAGCCAAGTGCAAGTTCATGAAAACTGAGGTTAATTATCTAGGATACGTCATAAGGGCCGGAGAGGTAAGGCCTAATCCGGGAAAAATTCAAGCCCTCCTAGAAGTCCCATTTCCTAAGACAGCACGACAAGTAAGGCAATTTCTAGGGTTGGCCTCCTATTTCCGACGTTTCATACCCAATTTTGCCAACATCGCAAGTCCCCTATATCCTTTGACCAAACTCAAAGGCCGTATAACTTGGACACACGAGCATTCGGAAGCTCACAGGAAAATTGTCAAAATTCTATCTTCTGAACCCGTATTAACGATCTTTAACCCCGACAAACCGGTAGAGCTACATACTGATGCCAGCTCCGAAGGCTATGGTGCCATATTGATTCAAAGAGAACAGAATGTACCACATGTTGTGGCGTATTTCAGCCGCCGTACAACCGAAGTGGAGTCGAGGTACCACTCGTACGAATTAGAAACCCTGGCGGTTGTACGAGCGGTCGAAAGTTTCCGCCACTACCTTTACGGCCAACATTTCACAGTCTACACCGACTGTAATTCCTTAAAAGCTTCCAAAGCTAAAACAGACTTGTCACCTCGCGTTCACAGATGGTGGGCGTTTCTCCAAGCATATGATTTTGATATCATTTATAAAGAAGGACGTCACATGGCACATGCTGACTTTTTATCTAGAAACCCTTTGCCTTCCTCATCGAGTACGGAAGAACTCGGCACCGCTTCCGTTAATTCAAACCCCACAGACTTTCGTAAATCCGTTAATTTTGTAGAATTACACAATAGTTGGATTCAGGTAGAGCAGAAAAGGGACCAGGAAATTCAGAACCTCATAAGTCAGCACGAAAGAGGTGAACTGCCAGGAACAGTCGCTCACACCTACGATGTTCGGGAGGGCATCCTTTATCGGAAAGTAGAAAGGAACAAGGTAAGCACTTGGCTCCCCATAGTTCCACGCTCCTTAGTATGGACGCTTATAAATCACGTACACACCGAGATCAAACATCTAGGCCATGACAAAACTCTCAACAAATTATATGAGCAGTACTGGTTCCCACAAATGTCGAAAAATGTACAAAAGTTTATCGACTCATGCATAGTCTGCAGGGCCTCTAAAGGCACTTCAGGGGCACAGCAAGTAAGGTTGCATCCCATACCCAAAGTCTCAGTACCATGGCATACCGTGCACATCGACATCACAGGTAAACTTAGCGGCAAGAGTGATAGGAAGGAATATGCCTCTGTCATCATAGATGCGTTCACTAAATATATCCTCCTAGATTATACCCAATCACTAGATTCAGCTTGCGCAGTGAAATCTCTAAAGAAAGCCGTGTGTCTCTTCGGTTCCCCTAAGAAAATAATAGCAGATCAGGGCAGATGTTTTATTAGCACAGAATTTAAAGAATTTTGTACTGATCACAATATAGAGCTACATCTAATTGCAACTGGCTCTGCCAGAGCGAACGGGCAGGTAGAGAGAGTAATGCGCACCTTAAAAAGCCTACTAACTATTATCGAAAATGACACCAATAAGGTTTGGAGAGATGAGCTAGATGAAGTACAATTAGCCCTAAATAGCACCAGATCTAGGGTTACAGGTTTCACACCAACAGAGCTTATGTTTGGCATACGTGCACAATCCTTAGGAATGTCCCAAATAGCTTCTAATGTTAGCACCCCTTCACGGGCTGATCTAGATGTCATAAGAAGTCAAGCTTCAGCAAATATTCTTGAGGCGGCTAGTTCACAAGAACAACTTTTCAATAGGGGTAAGGCTACGATAAAACCATTTGAGCTGGGCGATTATGTCTTCATTAAGTGTAGCGAGCGTAATCAGACAAAGTTAGCTAAAAAGTTTAAGGGACCATTCGTCATAACTAGAGTCTTAGACAACGACCGCTATGAACTAAAGAGTATTAATAGATCTAACAGGATCTATAAGTACTCACATGAAAACTTGCGTGCGGTGACTAGGGGTTTTGCGGGAATGGTAGAGATATCTACAACTTTGATCAATGATGAGGATGACGTGTCGGCGGTCGATGAAAACGGGATTGATCTAATAGGGTCCTCAGACACCGATACCGAGACAGTGTCCAATGCTAGTGAACAAACCATCACTGCCAGTTCTGGCACACTTTCGGCTTCGGAAGACGACTAACGCATAGTTGCGGACTAAGCTTAAGTACACCGAAGTAAATGATGTCGATTTGTACGATGTGGCATGCCTGTTTTAATGCTATAACGTAAAGCTGGTTGAAGGGGCCTCGTACGCCCGGGCCACGCTTTAGTAGTTGGTTGAAGGGGCCTCGTACGCCCGGGCCACGCTTTAGTAGTTGGTTGAAGGGGCCTCGTACGCCCGAGCCACGCTTTAGTAGTTGGTTGAAGGGGCCTCGTACGCCCGAGCCAGGCTTTAGTAGTTGGTTGTAGGGGCCTCGTACGCCCGGACCACACTACGAGATACGGTTGAAGGGGCCCAGCACGCCCGGACCATAGTTGAGTAACCGGATGAAAGGGCCTAGCACGCCCGATCTAAATTTCCTTATAACAGCATTGATTCTCAGTCTGGTCAGAAAGGACCGAGCGTATGTTAATGTGTACATTCGCTTTTTCGTTGGAACAGGTATACATCTCAGCATGTAGATGCACGACATTATGCGCACGAGGTCGTGCGACTATCAGGATTGGCCGTGTCGGCGCACCTGCTTCTCAATACGTCAGTTGTCACCTTATGTCAATGTCCATAACGAACACCGAGCACTGGAGAGGCGGCCATCTCAGAAAAGTGACACTGAAGGTTGAACCACGGTGAAGTGCGCACGCAGCCACGTGCTCGGTGGACGTTACATCTTAAATCCATTTTAATCTTAATCATCTATATTTAGTTTGTGAAACTATTGATTGTATTATCGAGAATTATAAGTGAAGTGATTATTGCAATAGTGATTTTATTGAAATACCGTCTCCCTACCCGACAATCCACGCCTACCCGAAAATGTCTAACCATTCTGATGATAGTTGAAAGACTTCAAATTTATTGTTTTGTTTTTATTTTCTTTCTTGCCTCCAAAATTCTCACAAAATTCATCAGCAATTTGTCATTTTTTTTTGGTAACTATATTTGTATGGTTTTATAAGAAACAACTAGCCGTAACTTTTGTATAGTAAAAACAGATTTTCTGGTTGTTTCAGGCTGGTGCTTCAGACCATGTATGTCATCCTTGTTGGCTGAGACTTAAGAGATCTGTAATGTGGGACAATTATGAGCAACAGGCACATCTTGAGCCACAGGCGGAACCTGAGCTACGGGCAGAGCCCGAGCTGAAAATGAGAACTGGTGACTCCGATGACCGCTTGTCACAGTTATTAATGGTCCCAAGGCGCATATTAGAAAGATGGATGAATAAGGTTAGGGAAATATTGGTGCAAGATTTTGTGCCCAGAAATCTTGGAATCGGACATATATCCCGTGAGCAACTGTTGCAGCAGAACTTAATAATACCCAGTGCAATTTATAACCAAAATAATGAAAATCCAATAATAATATGTGATGAGACTTATATTTATTTAAATAAAAGTTCGAACTATATGTTCCAAAAAGACACATACTCATTACATAACAATAGAAACTTATTAAAACCATTTCTGCTGGTAGCACCTGATGGTTACATTGTAGACTGCTTTGGGCTATTGGGTGCTACACATGTTTTGACGCTTATGTGGCTTGGATGGGCTAGGAATCAACCAACAATATCAGCGCCAGCAGAATTCCTCGATGCTGTAGTTGTGAAAGAGTATGATGAATTTTTGCTGGGTTGCTTGGGTTTCAATTCCTTAGAAGCTAGACGGTCACGCGATCAGATGATTGTGGCATTCAAAATACTTAGGGGAATTATAGATGCTCCTGCCCTGCAAAACCTTATCTGTAACTTGTATGTGCCAAACAACTACAACCGTGGCAGGAAGCATCGGCTCCTGGCAGTTCCGACGTGTCTTACAGTTACACACTCCAAATCGCCCATACCGCAGACACTCTGTGCTTAATGCTCTCCTTCACAAAAACACAGATTTGTGATATGTTTGGGAAAGAATGGAAGACGATACTGTCAGAATGTATGAAATGCTGTGAGATGAATGCATGACTGTCCATATTTATTAAATAAGTAGGTATCTACCCAAGTCCAGCAGGAAATAAATAACTTGTTTGTTTTCATTTTAATGTTTTATATTTTACTAGCTTTTACCCGCGGCTTCGCCCGCGTCTCCCCTTTTCTTCCCTGTTTCTCCCCCTTTTCTCACTTTAAAAAAAAAATTTAGCCTATGTCCGTCTCCAGGGTCCCAACTATCTCTATACCAAAATTCATCAAAATCGGTTTTGCCATTTAGGCGTGAAGACGTAACAAGCAAACAAATAAATAAACTCACTTTCGCTTTTATAATATTAGTAAAGATTGTTTTGTCTTTTTAGCGTTGTCTGTGTTTAAATGGTGTAATTGGCTTTTTTTTTTTTTTTTTTTTTTTATTAATAACTTTTTTTTTTTTTTTAGTAATTGGCTACAGCCGTTCTATTTAAATTAAATAAATAAATTGTCTTCTTGTCAAGACTTTTAATTCTTTACTCACTCCCTAAGGTTTTTTTTTGGTGCTTCCCTAATCTACACCATATTATGGTAAGTAAAAAGAAACGGGATACCAAAAACTGAACATTATCTGTCAGTAAATCGACTTATTTGTTATTCTAACCTCAAAAAGTATTTTTGGCAATAAAAAAGTTTTGCGGCCATTTAGATATAATTTTCACATCGGATAGTGTTTACAACATAAAAACAATCTAATCTCACTATAATTTATTTTTGGACGCGAAAAATAAAAGTCAGGTACAACTGCTATAGAAATTTGGCCGATGTTCTTCGGCTTCGATGAGAGGTCATTTACAAAAACAATATCGATGCTTCCGGCAACAAATGTCGTAAACGCCATTTTGGCGAAAATGAGTTAAGAATGCAGCTCTACTTAATTTTTGGCGCTGCGTCGATCTAAAAATGTGAAAAAAATATTCGCCTAAAAAAAATACTTTTACACCCAAAATTTTTACTAGTATAATCAAGATTTTTTAGAAAAGAGGGTATGTATAACTCATATTGCTTAGAACCGAATAACCGTGCAGGTCGTATAATACAACGTACAAACAGCTGTCGGTCGTAAAAACATGAATACATAATTAATTGTAATTACACCCCACAATCATTTTTAAAACGTAAGCTCTGCTGAGAAATACAATATAATCGAGTAAAGCAGTTGACTCCAAAACAGCTATATACGGATAAACTACCAATTACCGCAGCTAAATACAAAGATCTGCAACGATTGTGTGATCAGGGGACATTACACAAACGGTTTCATGCCGAATACAAACAGCTTCCTTGTCAGTCTCATAATGTCATTGATACTCTTCCTGAGACTGACGAGGAAGATGAAATTTCTGATTAATTATCTTCTATCAGAAAATCAGGTCTTCAAATTTCTGGTTAATAATCTTCTATCCAATGACAGAAGATTATTAATCAGAAATTTGAAGACCTGATTTTCTTTAACTCGTCGTCGTATTATGTTTTGCATCTACTTTTTTATTATCTTGTCGATAACACTTTCCCATTTTCACCAACGACACTAAAAGTTAGGTAGACCATAGTACAGAAGCTTTCCGAACAAACAAGATCTAGAAAGATGAACTACCTAAATTTTTAAGGGCGTTGGTGAAAATGGGCATTGTTTATTAAAATTATTAGAGCAGTAAGCTTGGTAGAATGTTTACTTATATTTTTTTGTAATTCATTATCAATACGTTTTAAAAAAATGTCGTGATTATAAAATCTTCTTGAAATCAATGAAACAAAATGATTACTTAACATTTTGAATTATGTCTGGCTGGTTAGGTACGCCGTTGGAGGTAGAACACTATAGGCATCTTGTAACAAACGCTTGATTAAATTATACGGGACGATGCCTATAATATACTTACTTAAGTGTATTTTTATACCTTTAGGACCTGCCAGGTCCTAAAGGTATAAAAATTTCGAGCCGCGACACAAACAATGATGATGAATGATGATTGATATACAAGATCCTCTAATGGAAATTTAAGTGATTGGTTTAGACATTTTTTTACTTTGAATTTGTATTAGTGCCTTGCTTAACCATTATCTTGATTAAACGATGACGGTCAATGAATAAAAAACCTTTTTTAATTATGTCAATTTGTGTTTTATTTTATTGTTTTTATTACAAGTAATGAAAACTCAACTTACAGTCTTAAATTCATTGATTTGCTTCAGATATTTCCATGTTTGTTACATACCATCGCATCAGATCGTGGTGTTTACATTCATTTTTATTTCAGTATATGGTTTTTAAAACCAAACCCAGAACTATTGTATTTAAAAACTGGTGCATACTTCTAACTTCCGTTAGACAAATCGTTCTCCATTGATTTATTAGTGGTCGTAAATACCAACTTCTTGAATTTTCTGGGGTGTATGTCCAAGCTAACTTTTAAAATAAGGCTTTAACATAAATAGCAATAATATATTATGAAACACCATCGTATTTTACGTATTTCTTGTATAGAACACAATTTTACAACTTTTAAAGTTAAAAAGATATAAGCCAAAAACGAAATTATTTTTTGTTTTTCGTTGATTACCAAAAGTGCTATTTTGGTGTTTACGACCTTTGTTGTCGGAAGCATCGATATAGTAATATTGTTTTTGTAAATGACCTCTCATGTTGGTGGGGTTAAATCAGTTTACCTAGCTAAGTCATAGGATGTCAAGACCGAAAAGGTTTGGAGACACTGTCCTAAAGCAATGACAAAATCTAAAAAGTACATGACTCTGTTTAGATTTTAACGAGTATTGTGTTCTAAAGTTTGACAATAATTTGACAGCGTGTGTAGCGCCGTCACGTTTTATCTTTTCAGAGTCAACTACGGATTGAATTTCTTATTGTGCAAGAAAATCAAAGAAATAATTATTAGAGTGCTGCTACCGCTCAAACGAGCTTTCAGCTTATTAAAAATATACAGCTAAATTTTGATCGTTTTAATCCCGTGGAGGGTCGATCCGGTACATGAAACTCTATCGATTAATCGGCGTTGTGTATACTAACTACCTACAGAACCTCCACGGGATTAAAACGATCAAAATTTAACGGTGTTTACTTGATCGTATCGATAACAACGTAATTTAGTCGATTTACTTTAAAACTAGTGTACTTTTTAATACCTATGGTCACCAAAAAGACGGATCCGAACGACATATTTTAAGACAAGTGAGAATGTTCTCTTATGCTCTCATACTCTCTGGTAAAAAATGGTGACGTTTGAGATCATCTGTCAATGTCAAAATTAGTATCGCTGTATCGCCTATTCTTTCACACGAAAAGTAGACTTGACTTCATTTCGGTAGTCTGTCTTATTTGTTTACGAGTGTTATTGTAAGTACTTCTATTTGTTGTTTTATATATTATTTACCGTGTAAATTTTGATATTTTTTTCTGATTTTATCGATATAGGTTTGTCTAGGATAGTAAGCTAAGTTGCATTTGTACCTATTTGTAAGCCGGCTGCTAGTTTCAATAGGTAGGTACGTGCCTGTTTTTTGATATGTAGGTACCTATTTCGTGATATAGTAACTAAAAGTAATTAAATAATAGTAGTTTAGAAGGTAGAATAGAATAGAATAAAATAAAGTAGGTCGTAGGTGTAGGTACTTATAAGATCAACGATCTAATAGGTAAGGTTATAATTACCAATAAGCTTCATTCAGCTTCAACTTATTTAAGTGTAGGTATGAGAGACAACTGGTAGATAGAATAGTACCTACAGGTCATAATTCGTTTTTACAGTTGTGAGACTATTAAACCCCGTGGGGTTAATGAATTAATTTACTTACAAGCAGCTCATATTATTATCATGGAGGTCAAATTAGTGGTTGCTATTTTTTTGTCTGAATAGGAAAACTAAGTCTACATTGATGACGATGAGTAAATACAAATGCCTAAGTGCTTAAATAGTTACTTTCGTATTTTGAAGCTCCTAACATTCCTTAAAAATGGAAAATTTGTATCAATAGGTACAAATTTTCCATTTTTAAGGAATGTTAGGAGGATAAAACCCAAAGACTTACGGAAATATTTTGTCAATCAGGTACCAACCATGTTTGCAAACAAAGTGGTACTCATTACTGGTGCCAGCTCAGGAATTGGTGCAGAAACTGCCCTAGACTTCTCAAAGCTTGATGCCAAGCTGGTACTTACAGGAAGAAATAAAGAAAATCTAGACAAAGTTTCAAAACAATGCCAAGAATATTCACCAAGTAATTTGAAGCCGTTGATCGTTGTCGCCGACATGAACATTGAAAGTGACGTAGAAAACATTATTAAGAAGACAATAGACGAATTCAAACAACTCGATGTCCTAGTGAACAATGCTGGCGTTCTTGAATCGGGAACTATAGAAAACACGAGTTTGGCTCAATACGATCGTGTTATGAACACAAATGTCCGCGGGCCGTATCATTTAACGATGTTGGCTACTCCTCACCTTATCAAAACACAAGGCAATATCGTTAATGTATCCAGTGTTACTGGTTTAAGATCTTTTCCGAATGTTCTTGCCTACTGCATGTCTAAATCTGCTTTGGATCAATTTACGAGGTGTGTTGCTCTCGAGCTGGCACCGAAGAATGTTCGCGTTAACGCTGTTAATCCTGGTGTTATTACAACGGGTATTCACATGAAGTCAAGCATGAATGAACAAGAATATGAAGTGTTTATTAAGAGGTGCGCAGACAGTCATGCGCTGGGTAGAGCTGGTGATGCAAAGGAAGTCTCGTCTGTGATTCTATTTTTAGCAAGTGATGCAGCCAGTAACATTACTGGTGTAACTATGCCGGTTGACGGTGGTCGCCATGCTATGTGTCCACGATAGAGTTTTTGGTTCTCACATCGATAAAAGCTGAATAATGCTTCTATAAATCATTTTTTTTTTTAATAAAGGCATTGAGTAATCATACAATTTCATTATTTTCGTTCAACGCCAAATGCCGCACAATTTGAAAGTTAAATTTTTGAAATACCTACTTACATTGGTAACTATGTAGTACCTACTTAGAATGAATTAATACTTCAAGAAAGCTTATGACCAAGCACTATAGGCTTATTGCGTTTTTACATAGAATATAATTGAATAACTATGAAATGAAATGCTGCAAAAGTCCCTATTAATCTGTAAAACACACTGTAATACACTACTTAGGCTTTGTTAGGTAGGTATTACTAATCAAGCTCTTCAGAACAGTTTGATTAGTCAGATTGAGTACCCATTGTACTTTGGTCATGGTGATATTAACTAGCAAATTATATTTCAATTAATTTATCGCAAATTGAATCCTCTAAACTGCTAGAGTGATCGATAAAATGTTCTTATCAACAAGTAGCCTTTACAGACAAGTAGATGACGTCAAAATAAGCGACTAATGTCAATATTTTCGGTCGACGGCGATAATACAAGCAGACCCAGACAAAAACCAGTTTTGTTATAATAATACTGCGCGAAAAACGTTTAAAAAGAAAGAAACCTAAAGTGGTTGTTGTACTTTTGTTATTCTCAATACTTTTTAAGTTAGACTGACGTATCTAAAACTTGCTTTGTTTTTTAATCAGGTATCAAGAATGTTCACCAATAAAGTAGTTCTTGTAACTGGAGCTAGCTCAGGAATAGGAGCAGAAACTGCAAAAGAATTTGCGAAGCAAGATGCGAAACTAGTCCTAACAGGAAGGAACAAGGAAAACTTGGAGAAGACTGCTAAAGAATGCGAAGCCGTTTCACCCAGCAAGCTTACACCATTCTCTGTTATCGCCGATATTGACAAGGAAGCTGATGTCGAGAGGTTAATAAAGGAAACCATCAACAATTTCCAGCAACTTGATGTGCTGGTCAACAATGCCGGCATTATGCAAGTCGGCTCAATTGAGAATACTTCTCTTGCTCAATACGACAGCATAATGAATACAAATGTGCGTGGACCATATCATTTGACTATGTTGGCTTCACCGCATCTTGTGAAGTCTAAAGGGAACATCGTTAATGTATCCAGTGTGGCTGGACTGAGGTCTTTTCCAGGTATTCTTGCGTATTGCATGTCCAAAGCAGCCTTGGACCAGTTTACAAGATGCGTGTCCTTAGAGCTTGCTAGCAAAGGTGTTCGAGTGAATGCTGTGAATCCGGGTGTGATTGAAACTGGTATACACTTGAGAGGTGGAATTAGTGAAGAAGATTATGCTGCGTATTTGGTTAAATGTAAGGAGACGCATGCATTGGGAAGGACTGGAACTACCAAGGAGGTGGCGAATACCATATTATTTTTGGCTAGTGAAGGTGCCAGTAATATCACTGGTGCAACAATCGCAGTTGATGGTGGTCGTCATGCTATGTGCCCGCGATAAAATTAAAACCAGATTATAAATATAAATTTTTGTTAATATTGTGCTAATATTTTAAGTGTTAATCTGTTATCAATGAAAACTTAAGCATCACAATGTTTTGTACCTGAGCATTTATTCTTGTTACACTTCTGTCATCATCTTGTTCTGAATAAATATTTGTTATTAATGTAATAATTCATGGGCTATAATTTTTCGTTACATTTCAATTAGAAACCTCTTGTTCGTTAGGAGTGTGATAGAAATTATCACTTTGGTGTATTTAGGTTGAACCGACTTGTTTCAGGTACAGTAACATATGTTCTGTAAAATCCTTGCTCAACCTCTGAAAGTCTGTTCCATTTTTTTTTTAGTAAAACATTCTTCACACATTATTCCTGTATCATGGGTGCGCTCACAAACATGTAAACTTATATACAAACACCCAGAATTGGAACAAATATCTGTAGGTCCTACAAATACTATTTTTTCCGTGCGAGAATTGAATTCGCGACACGCAGCGCAGCATCGCTCAACCACTACGCCAAACTTGCCGACAAAAAAATGTATTTTAGCAATAATATTGCTGCAATATATATTTAAGTTGTGATGGGACTGAAATATCCATTTACCTAATTAAATCATTAAGTAGGTACATATTAAAAAATAATCTCTGTCTAGTAATGTAGTCTGTCTGTAATTCGCAATAAACTCAAATAATTCTGAACGAGTTTTCGCCAATAGACAGTGAGCAACGTTTAGATGTATCATTTGTTACTTGTTGAAAATGTCTGACAAAGTTAAGCCAACTGTGAGTTATAGGCTAGTCCATGCCTATGCTAGTGTACCCATAGCTGACAGACACGATTGTTCTCTCATGTGGAAATTAGTACAGTGAACTAAGTCCCTGCTTACTAGTTGTATGCAGAGGAATCGGAACCATTTTATGAGATTTGTCTTTAGAAGAAAGATAATTGTTTGTTAGCGAACTTAGTTAACAAAGGCTTGTGAAATTGTTAATGTGAGTGCAATAGGCTCTTCACATAATTAGGTAGATACTCGTAGGTACTTGATCGAAATAAAAATACGCAGAATGTAGTAGAAGTTCCTTTATTTAATTCCTTCACTTGATTTCTTATACAGGGTGGCTTAACTGGATGCACACAACTTTAAGTTAAGATATTTTTCTGTGTAAATGAAAATTGAACCAGATATTTGTACTTAAATATAGATCAATCAACGACAAAAATTGAAACTTATGGTGCCATTATAAGCTGTAGTATAAATACATCTTAGTTGGTCACCCTATACATAAAACATCTTATTTTTCAACATGAGTAGGTTTACCAATGATCGTGTTGAAGATTCCGGTTGCTGAACAGGTACCAACATCAACGATGATCTTTCCAGTCTGGATTCCAGTTTGGATCAGGCGCCCACCGGCACAAAATTCAAGTGTAACTGGTAGGGAAGCAATGCCCAAGTTAATGCGACCAATCTGAAACAAAACATACAGGTACCTAAATATTAATTTTAAGGAATTTCCTCGCAGACTGATCGACATTGCGTGGCCTAAGGGTTTGCTCGTTCTTTGTCCAAAGACAGCATTGTTTTTCACGGGCACGTTTCCGGATGACAGTTAAGTGGGTGGAGGAGTATCTACTTCGACTCTTTAAAGTTTGATAAATATTGACGATCCTCCAGGCCCACGAGTTACACAGCTTGGTGGCGTTGAAGGAGTTACCAAGGTAACAATACCATCATTCGTATCGTCGGCTTGAAATTTCCGCCTCCAATGAATGAGCCCCACAAACAAAACTCTACAAAGTAGATACCGTTTGTTTATTTAACTAAGAAGGTACCTGCTAGGCCTTCAGGCAACTTAGAACAAAGATTGCTAAACTAAATAATAGGAAGGTTTTTACCGTCATAGAAGACTGTCCAAGAAAACCGACAGATTTCATCTCAGTCTGCACAGCTACGGTTCCAAGGCAGGAACCAGCAGTCCACAAGTTGGTGTTAGCCGCGGTACACTTCTTCATGTCTTCCATAGCCTGTGAGCTAGCTCCGATAGCATCATTGGCGAGAGTTACTAAGTGCTGGATCTCTTTGGAGACGTCAGCGATGCGTTCGTCGACGCAAATTAGTGTGTTGGAAAGTGTATCGTTGAATACAGCCGCTGCAGTGCTTCTGTGAGACTACATAATGAAAGAAAAAATATGCAAGTAAGTATACTTAATGAGATCTTCCAGTTACTTAATTTTTAACTTGAAATAGATACCTACACTAAAACAAACTAAATTGATTCCTGCTATACTGTTTACAAATTAACTTCTTGATCGTGGTTTTGGTCCTGAGTCGCGAAAGCTCGCTTGATTGAAAGTTCGCTTCGCGCGCGATTACTCCTTATAATAACGCCCAGTAAAAGTTCCATCAAAATCAGAAACAAAATCAAATTAGATGCCGTCAAACAGGTAGATAATTTTACCACATTCAAATTCATTTAGTAAAAAAAAAATGTTTTTATATTAAGGGGCCGGCGGAGGATGAATTTCCATACAAACGTAATACCACGCTCATTTGCAGTTGGAGCATATTTCCAACATATTATGATGATATTTGGTTATAGACAATATTTATCTAGGTTCCTACGTCTTTCTTTTTAAAAAAAACAAAAAGAAATTTAAGCAAATTGTATTTCGCACTTTTTTATAGCGTAAATGGCAAAACATGCCATTTGGCTTTTCTTGTATTAAAAATAACAATATTTCTAATATTCTCGACGTAGGAACCTAGATAAATATTGTCTTTAACCGAATATCATCATAATATGTTGGATATATGCTCCAACTGCAAATGAGCGTGGTATTACGTTTGTATGGAAATTCATCCTCCGCCGGCCCCTTAAGTAGGTACATACAGTCACTTCAATTTTATTTATAGTAAGTAGTTATACTCACATCGACACATTCCTTGACAGCCACACTGGTGTTGGAAATTCTGTTCATAACATTCTCAATTGCTTCTGTGACACGTTTCCTGAAGTTCTGCACATCGCTGATGATTTTATCTTTGATCTGCTGTGCCTCTTTCAGGATGCCAGCATTGAAGATTTTGACAGAATTCAAGGCTTCTTGCGCAGATTTACGTAGATTCTCAACCAGTTGTATTATGAGGTCCCTGTAATTTTGAATAGATGGATGGTACTTAGTTAATAGGTAGGCCTAAGTAGTAGAAAAATGCCAGTGAAGTTACTCATGTTACGATGTAGTCATGCACCGAGGATTCCATACACGCTTACCTATGTAAATAGTTCAATTCCCGAATAGAATCTCCCATTTTTTTTTGTGGCGTTAGGTACTACACATTTACCTAGTTTTCAGTTTTTTTTTGAGACCTTGTTTCATGAGAAAATTCAGGATTCTAGGTCAACGCAAAGTACCATATAGGTACACCACGGCGATGCTCCCCCAAGCAGGGCACACCTCGACTGTGTGCTCCACCGTGTCCTCCGGGCGTTTCGCATAGTGGCGACACCCGGGAGTCACTTCCGCACGAATCCAGTACAGGAACCTCCCGAACTTGTCATGTCCGGTGAGGATCTGCGTCATGCGGAAGGTAAGGACGCCGTGAGGTCTTTCCAGCCACGCCTCAAAGAAGGGACTTACCAACGGTCTTATGTTTATACTGCGAGGACTTAGAAAGTTAGAAGTTTGCTTTTTTCACTTCTGCTTGAAGTAATAAACTTGACTATTTAATATATTCATTTCAGCTTTCAACTTTCACGCAGTCCTGAAAAAGGGTCTTGAGTTCTTGACAGAAGGACATCAAAGTGATCCTATATGGGTTCCGTTCTTGCCGAGTTTGATACGGAACCCTAAAAACCGAAAACATCATAGAATGATAACATTTTTTCACAAAAACTAAGATCACTTTTAAATGAATGTTGACGAATAAAACTATTACAAGTTTGCTTAGCATTCAGTTGGAAATGTTTGCGAAGTAAACATAACACATACCTACCTGCTTAAACTGTTGTCTGCCAAACTACTGCGTAGGTATTTTAGGGGTCATATCTATAGTCAGCAGCAGAGAAAACCCTTTCGGCTTCCACACTACACTACAATTGCTACAGGATGGTGCGGGTGACAGCTGTCAGATTCATACAATGTAGCTACCTATCCTTTTCTCTCATCTTAAAGATGCTTATTTTCGTCCTGCTATCATCCTACCCTTGCTATGTAAAAAGGCTACGAGTATTTACGTTATAATGTAAACGATGACTACTTACACATTGACTCTCAAGGGATTGGATACTCTGCGACCACCTTATTACAACGTATCCCATGTAGGTTTTTTGTTCCTTGTACAATATTAAAGGTAATCACTTAGAGGTGCCTCTACTTCTTTGTATGAGTATATGAACTATGCATATATACCTAACATTATTTTTGGTCTAAGCGAAACCTGAATATATATAGTTCAGAATCAGTAACTGAATAGATTCCAATAATTTTAACACCATGTTACATTTTTCTCCCAAAATATAAAAAAAGAACCACCGACACTAAATACGACACAAGTCACGGAAGGTCATAGTGGGCATTAGGTGCCAGCAAACAGCTGGGTGCAAGTGCCAAACAACCCCTCAGTCGCCTGGATGGCCCGATGACTATGTAGGTATTTTTGCAGACATAACAAGCTGATAACTTTTTGATTTTTCATAAGACAGTTATGAAATTTTGTACATAGATTCTATACATAAAAATACTAGACACGTGTTATGGGTTTTGTATATACCACGGATATCTATGGTATATACTAAAGGTTACCTTGTATGCGACATCAGATCGATATCGCGATTGGCTACTTCCATCAAGTCATTGTTGGACACATCTGGAGCCCCAAACGTTGAGCACACCTGAAATTAAGATACTATTAATTTTGGCCCCACACTTACGAATTACTCCTTTATAATTAGTGGCTTCACAAACATGTAAACTCACCTACACAAGACACCCAGACCCATAACAACTAGCTGTAGGTCATACAAATACCTAATTGTTCCAAGCGGGAATCGAACCCGCGACACGCACTGCAGCAGTCAATCGCTCAAACACTGCCAGACCGTTCAGTCTGATATTCTTTTTAATTTCTGACAGTTTACAGACTTACCCACTTAACTATCCCGTAAGTACATAAGTTTCTATAGAGAATGTTTAGACAGTACCTACCTAAAGTTTTATTGACGTAATAATAATATTTAGGTAATGTAGGAATTTTTAAATCAACTAAGTCATCTTATTAGGGGTGGGAAATCTTCAACTAACTCCTCTCGCGTAGGGCAAGAGGGAGTTTTAGACTTTTACTGACTAAACCCACCTGTCTTTTAGTTGCCCTTTACGTTCCAAGGCTGCTGTAACTCTATCAAAGAATCCTGCAGCCCTAGCCGGCTTAACTTAGCCCTCATCTCTCTACATAAATTTTATCATTACTTGTACATATTATAAAACTAAGTCGCACACTGTGTCTGTCTGTCAGTAAGTTCACATTAAACTCAAAAACTACTGAACAGATTTTCATCGGGTATTCATCGATAGACAAAGTGATTCATGACAATGGTTCGGGTGTATAAATGTATCTAGGCTCGATCTCGCTATTTAGCAGCTCCAGGCAAAGATAATTTTCGCCGCCCTATAAATAGGTACTTACACAAAACCATCTATGACATGAATCTTAAGTCTTAAATATTTCCACTATCCAACCTGAAGTAGGTTGGAAGGTGGCATATAAAATTCTCAACCTGCCAACTTGGGTGTAGATGGATAATGGCTAGGTTGAAAGATGAATAAGTCAATTTTGCCGCCCCTCATTTTATGCTGCTCTGGGCAAATGCCAGGCTCGTCCCCCTTAGATCGGGCCCTGCCTAGTATATACATATGTATACAAGCTAGTTATAATATAAAAAGCGGAGAATTTCAAAGATTTCTAACACCCTTGCAAAGCTGGGGCAGTTCGCTAGTATGTTAGCATAGCCTAGTCGGCCTTATAATGTTCCGATTGTTGGGACTCAGGCCTCCTCTCTAGGAGAGGGAATGGGCCGTAATCCACCACGCGGGCCCAGTGCGGGTTGGTGGATGTCACATGTCTTCGAATTTTTGGTTCTAGGACATGCCGGTTTCCTCACGATGTTTTCCTTCACCGTTTTTAGAGCAGTGGTGATGAAATAAATTACACAAAGTAATGCACTTGACTGGGTTTGAACCCGCGACCTACAATCGCAAGTCGGGGCCGTAGTATGTTAATTATATATTATTATTTAAATATCTTACCACGGCCAAAACACAGAATGCACTGAACAGTTTCATGGTGAACTTTCAAAGGGTTTCGTCGATTCCAAGTTAAGATCTGATGCTACCACAGCATCCCTAAGGTTTTTATACAGAATCATGTTTAATTGTTGTCCGTTATTTTGTCATAGAACAAATATAATTTATCTTATCTTAATAGTAGGCCGACGCTGAAATATTGCGTTAGATTCTAAATATTTGAATGAGGTGTTATTTAATTTGTCGTTTTTAATCAATTGCAACACTTTTTCGTAGTATTAGGGATTAGAAATCTTGAAATACAAAACAGTTGTTTATTTAATTGTTAGACAGAAGCGTTTTGGTGATAATAAATACCACTATATTTTATAAATGTGTGTTTTATGAAATATTTATGAGTAAATGTACTAAATATGTTTTTAAAGAAAATGAGATGATGTATAGGTGTATTGGCGGTTACCTATAGGTAGTCGCTACCTATATCAGTTGATTACAGCGCAGCGGTTCTCAGCTTATCTGGTGTTATCAATGATGTTATCGTTGTAAAAATTGATTGTTTTTTTTCTTTTTTAGACTATTGATTTATCAAATCTACAGTTAAGAGACGTATTTACAGTACAAATGAACAAATCCACCTATACCTGCCGTTATATTTATTTCAGCTTTTTTTAAGGTGGCAATTAATTCAATGTCGGCCGCCATGGCATACGCACAATGGTTTACTATGGACTAAGTGCGGAAACCAAATCGTAAAGACAATAGAAGACGATCATCTAATGACTTCTCCCGCTCTAGTGCGGAGTGGGAAAGCGTGTCAGATTTTTACTAATTTAAAACCACGCCTATGTTCCTTTGCATTCCAAGACCACGGGTTAACTTTTTCAGATTTTTTTTCAGAATTGTCTTTAATTCAGTATGCAACCAGACTCCAGACTGCTATGCTACTAAAGTCTTCTGGATGGTTAGACTCAATAAATGCCCGGGCATCGAGCCCTAGACATGTAGGTACTTAGCAGTTGGTAGCACTTACCACTTGCAGAGGTAGAGGTAAGTACAAACATACCTACATTTTTTCGGCTTTTCTCATACCTATATAATCTGTGAATGTACTTGATCATAATTTTCTTTGGGCATATCACCTGTACCGAGGACTCGATGAAACGATTGGTGGTGAAGGGGAAGTTCAGGGCAAAAGGTCACGTGGACGCTCTCCAACATGGTGGACGGAGCTCATCAAATCGATGACATACTGCAGCGTTAACGAAAACTCCTAAGCCGCCAAACACAGTGCTGCATGGCGTCGTATCGCGAGAGAGGCGGTGGTGCAGAACTTGACCGAGACATAACCACGACTACTCTGTCAAGAGTGTACGACTTAGAAGAAGAGGCTTGATCATTCTGTAGCTATTAAGTACAAATCAAGTTACTACATCCCTGAAACCTAAAGAGCAACTGAAGGAGCACTAGTAGGGCTTATCTAACTCCCTCTCGCTCCTCCCAGAGCACCCAGACTATTGCCTATATTTAGTAACACTAACCAAAGTACTAGTTTTTAACAAGCAGAGCCACAGGAAAAATATTGTTGATTAAGTAGATAAAGACGACGCCACATTTAGCAATATTTTTGGTAGGCTTAATTTAGTAAAGTCATTGTGCTCTCATTTCTGATATGATGCAATGTCTGATAGATACGTACCTACGTGCCTATCTACGTACTGATAACAAATATTGTTTAAGAGAATGTCAAGGTTTGCCAAATAAAACATTTTTATTATTCTTTATTATGTTACTTCATAGAGCAATAGTGAAGAGTAGATAGATGAAACTTCAGCAACGCGTCTGAATAGTTCATTGACCTACTTTGTGAGACATGAAAATTCGAGAATGAAAGATAATTATGGAATCTGTATACTCTGATTCAACATTTGTTTGAAACGGTGTAAAGATTATTTCGATTGTTACCAATTTTTTTAGTAAATACCTTTTCTAAGGCTATATTGGAGCGTCTCGCCTTGCGTCGTATTCCTTAATGCTGAGTGTCGTGACCTGCCATGCTCCATCACTTTCATTTTTATGATGTTACTCCATCTATTTCTGTCTCTGGCAGTGGAGTCAAGAGCGGTGCTGATCTGGACGGACCAACTTATTGGGTTGCACCCACGAGGCCTTTTCCCGTCTTCTTTACTGGTCACGATGCGCTTTTCGAGATTGCCACTATGAACACTGAACTCCAAACACCTGAAAACTTAGAGAGATTGATCAATCAGTGATATGCAGTGAGATGCAGATACTTCTGAAACATTACTAATATCGATGAAGCAAAACCTCAACAGAAAATCATCAAATCGCCTTGATAGTTACAAGTTGGCATTATAAATATTTAAACATGTAATAAGTACATCCACGAGTACATCTAACCCTTTTTTTATGGTGGAAAAAATCATCCAATGACAACCCTCGCTCTTGGGCGGAGCGGGAGATAGTGTCAGACTCTTACTGACTAAAAGCCCACCCTGTTCCTTTGTAATGTTGGGGTTCCTAAGAGGTGGTTTCAAGGAAACAACCACATGCTTGTAGTACTATTTAATGAGTGTAATCAATGTTACTTACATACATGGATTTGTGGCTTATGAGGTATAGTGCTAATTCAGCATATTAGGTATAAAGGAGTGTGTATACTTAATAATATAAGAGAGCATGCATATTATTACACTTCACCTCCCAGGGGCATAAAAAAAAAAGAAATTGGCACAACTCTTGTCTTTTTTTTTCCATAATTATTTTGATTAGTTACTTACTAAAAAAAAAAGTTGTTACATATTTTTATAAATATAAAATTATACTAGTTCTTAGCCTATTACTAATTTTATATGAAATAAATGGGTACCTATTTATTCTTATCATTATACATTGCATTGTTTTTTTTCCTAATCTTATATTAAATCTATTGATAATAAGGCCTAGTCCTATTCTTATGTAGGGTAGACCGGGGACAATAGTACCATTTTTGAAACAACGGTTGATAACACAAAGTTGACTGTTGCTTTTGGTTTTAAATATTATTATTTTACAGCTTTGGTTTATTATCTATCGAAGAAAATATCTAAAGCTGGCCTAGATTAAACCAAACTTGGTCAAAATTGACTTTAAATGAAATGATGGCTAGTGCTACAAATGTCCCCCTTTGCGGGTCAATTGTACCAAAACTGCATTGGGTAATAAAACGCGAATAAAGGTATTAATCATATTTTCTCAGTCATTTATTTAAAGTCTTATGGGATTATAACCATTCTTAAAAATTAGGAACAAAAAATCGTGGGATTGGTGTTGTAAATAAACACAAATGTAAAGTCACAACATTAACATGACAATTCTTCGCTTAAAACAAAAATAAAATAAGTTTTTATTAACACGTAATCAACTTTGGTTCACAAGATGCATATTTGCTATTATCTAGCTGTATAACAATGATAGAATAGAAATAATCAAGAAAAATATTTTAGTATGGAGGTACAATTGACCCCTGGTACAATTGACCCCCATAGAATATTAGGTATTTAAATAATAAAAAAATATATATTAGTCAGATTCGCAATTATGACAAACATAAATCGACTCCTGAGGTGTACATTCCTCGTTTGTCCATAATCGGCATTAAGCGCATACATACAACACAAAACTATTCTTCTTTTTCTTCACTACTTTCAGACTCATTTTTTGCTGCAGTTTTCTTTTTCTGCCTAGAATCACATTTCATCTAATAAATACTTTGTTTTTGTTGCTGGATTATACCCCATAGAAATAAATTCGTCAGGATTAGCTTCTTTTTTAGTTTATATCTTATCAGAGAAACATGATAAACGTTGAACATATTCGGAGTGGCGCGGATGCTACGCCCTTTTAAAATCTCATCATACGCCAGTTCATACAACAAAGTATCTCTTGTCCCACGGTCCATCTTTTTTATTCTGTTTCGTGGCATATATAACAAGACCATGTCTAATATGTAATGGCATATTTTAAGTACCTACCTATTTATTTTTTTACTTTGTTATTATTATTACGGGGTTATTTCTACCATGGGGTCAATTGTACCGGTAATATTGACCCCGACGATGTTGGTACAATTGCACCCAAGTTACTAATTTAGAAAAACCGTCTAATAGACACATAATTCTAAAGTTATAGTTTCGGTATTTATTATAAATCAAAAGTTTAATATCTGTTTAATATGGCAACAACAATTACTTATCGAAAAGGCTCTGGTAGTACGAGTTACATTCAATCAAATTTTACGTAAAAACTTACCTCGGCTAGCCGAAAATCAAAATTTTGCCCCTAACATGCCCATTTCACAGCACTCGCGCTGGCGACTGAGGGGTGCCTCGGGACTCAAGTAGCGCGTGTGCTGGCGCACTCACAAACGCAAAATTTTGCTCAGAAGGAGAAATATCGATGATGGTACTATTGACCCGTGTTACTATTGTACCCGGTCTACCCTACTAATTCTATTTTATTATTTTTAAATATTTTTACATTACAACCTAAATCTTGCACTACTGTATAGGGACCTTCAAACAGGGTGTCTAATTTACTACCTGTTTCATTTTTTAATAAAATCAAATCATCTTTTTCATACGTTGTTGAATTAACAGATCTATCATGTATTTCCTTACGTTTATGCTTATTTAACAACAAATTGTTCCTTGCGCCAGCGTGAGCTAACTGCAATCTTTATTTTAATTGTAATGGATAGCTGTCTAAATTGTATAATAGGTCTACAGTATCGCTAATGCTATCTGGTATCCGACAAAGTTTTCCAAAAACAACTTCATATGGCGTGTATTTTGTTTCTGAATGGACTGTGTTGTTGAAACTAAAGCACCAAAATGGTAACCAATAGCTCCATCTATTCTTATGGTTTCCGCATTGAATTCTTAAAAATGCACCCAAACTTTTGTGAGCATTTTCAAGTGCTCCAATCAACTGATGGTGATAGGCTGTAGAAGATAATTTTTCAATATTAAGGATTTTACAAACCTGTTCCATAGTTGCAGAAATAAATTCTGTTCCTCGATCCGTAGCTATTGTTTCCGGAATACCAAATCTTAATATGAACTGTCTAACAAATGCATCTGCAATGGACACCGTTTCTTTGTTTTGTAATGGAATAGCTTGTACAAATTTTGTTGATTCACACTGCATAGTCAATATGTAACAATTCCCGCTTTCGTCTCTATCTAAAGGACCCACCACATCTAAATAAATCTTTTCGAATGCCGAGGAAGCCGTTGTAGTAATTTCCATCGGTTCTTTAATGTAACGATAATGTTTAGATTTTTGACATTTCGCACATTTTTTAACATATTCTTGAATATCCTTGTCAATACTTGTACTTGGCCAATAATATCGTCTTTTGATAGTATTGACCATTCTACGCACTCCAGCATGTCCACTGGAAGGCAATAAATGAAAGTCATTCCTAATTATTTTCTTTACATTATCATCAGTTATTCTTTTTACTCCTTTTAATATACATATTCGTAATCCGGACCAATTAGGGATGTGTTGTCTCTTCACAAATACTTTTAATAAATTCTATATTATCATTATTCTTAATTATACATACTTCGCTGATATGTATCTTTTTGCAAAAATAACTTAATTCTTGCACAAATTCGGCTCGCAAGAAATGCGTCTTGAAATTAAGATTAATGTATAATGTCTTTTTAGTCTCTTCAAATGCAAAACATTCAATTTCTTCAGTTATCATGTCATTATCCTTAAATCTTTTCAATTTGCTACCTTAAATCAAACACATTTCCACTGACCCACTCGGTTTTCTTAATATATCCACAACCCTTGGGTGATCAGTCCAGTCGTTTATGGATTTATTAAGAGCCTTCTTTCCATCTTCTTCCTTACTGTTACTTAGTTCTTCTATCTTTCTCTTTTGCATCCTAGTCGTTACAGCCATAATTTGCTCATTCATACTTTCAAGTTCGTCAGACGTTATATGAACTCTAGATAAAGCATCTGCCACAACATTATCTCTTCCTTTCATATAGAATATTTTAAAGTTATATTCTTCTAGGGTTAACCTAAATTTGAGTAACCTACTTGACGGATCTTATATCAACGGTTTGTGATCTGTCATTATGGTAAATTTATTTCCATATAAATATGGTCTAAAATATTTAACAGACCACACGATAGTCAAAAGTTCTTTTTGAATAGTCGGATAGTTCTTTTCCGCTTTATTCAAGGGTCTACTCGCATATGCAACTGGTCTAAGATCTTTGTTACATAATAAGGAACCAATAGCAGTACCCGAAGCATCTGTTTGTAAAATAAACTCTGATTTTCTGATAAATCGGGATACTGCAGAATAGGTGACGATACTAGCGCATTTTTTAAAGAATCAAAAGCGTTCTGGCATTCAGTAGACCATATAAATGATTCATTTTTCCTACTTAACTTATACAAGGGCATTGCTATTTCCGAAAAATGTCTAATAAATTTACGGTAATAATTACAGAAAGCTACGAAACGTTTTACTTCATCTGCATTTTTGGGAATAAGGTAATTTTTTAATACTCTAGTTTTTTCCGGATCTGGTTATCCCTTAACCACCTGCCAGCGGTCATGATGACCGCAACGACTTTTTGAATTTGAATTTCGTCGAAATCCGTTATCGCGTGTTAGTGTGCGTCTGTGTACCTTTTCTATTGGCGGTTTAGTTTTGCGTGATCGCTCGGCAAGGATACTCGTGCGAGCGTTTGGCTTGGGTGAGTAAAAATATTTTCTTAGCGGTCATGGTGACCGCGTGCAGGTAGTTATGTGATTATTGTGTATTACATTCATGTTTATTGTTTAGCGTAAAAATGGATGTAAACCACGAAAATATTGCGAGATGGTTGGAGGAGGAACATTCGGATGTGGAGGATTCCCTTGATGAGAGTTGCAGTGATGTAGAACCTGAAGATTTGGAAGTTCTTGTGATTTTAGAAGATTGTGAATATGATAACTGCCTGCAAGTGTCATCTTCTGATGAACAAAGTGCCGATGGACAGCCTGATGGTAGTCTTTCTACGCAGCGCTTTTCTGTGAGTTGGATGTCAGTTGAGGAATTTTCTTCAGAATTTGCGTGAAATGTTCTAACAAAATGTGCGAAAATTGTTGTGAAAAATTGTATGACTTTACCCCCTGCAATTTTCTTTAAGTATAATTTTTTTTCAAGCTTTTATTTTTTTATAGAATAGAATAGAATAGAATAGAATAGCATTTATTCGGCGCAAGCAACACAATATACAACAACATAAAATAATAATAAGAAAAGAGTACAGACATACAATACAAGTTGCAGTGACTGTGCCTGAACCGAAAGGGTCACCAACTCAGCAATTGCTGGGCGTCAAACACCCAGCGCTGATTTTCAGCTGGCACCCCGCAGTGACGCACGGATGATGGTAAATAAAGTATACTTAAACAAATATGTAAATATAATCTATATAAATATAACCCATACTTAAAATAAATATTGATACTAGTGTATTTGTGTGATAATATTGTTACATAATTATGTGCGTAACTAAATATTTTATAAAATGTGCCATGGTAGTTACAAAACCAATTTTCTCACTATACCCACAATATTTCAACAAAATATATCGCGGGAAACATAGTGCATCGCGCGTTGCGACGGTTGACTTGATGACGCATAAATCGAGACACACATCGCTGCACCGGCTCGGCAACTAGCCGCTATCTTGGTCTAAGACAAATGTATACAAATATTACGTAAAAATAATTTTGGCTTCCAGAAAAAGAGTTTATTTAGATTGCTAAGGTTTATAATTACAAATTGGAAAGGAGTAGAATAGAGACAAAACGAAAGTGGAGTGAATACTATGTGGTTCCTGGCGACACAGATGCTACGCGCTCGTCAAATACAGACTGCCTACTTTGATTATAAATCTAAGACTAAGACTACCTACAGACACCCTTATTACCTAGAATTTGGAACAAAACATAATGGTAAGTTTTGTATTACACGAGCAAAAGATTAGATTAAAAATTGAATATTAGAGAATGCATAATTAAATTGGTGATTGATTAGATTAATGATTACTTTTATAATAATAATTAAAAATAATTAAAAATAAATAGACATGTAACTACTGTATTATATAAATGATTTATCAATATTAACGTCATTAAATTCGATTTGTGAACTCAAAATAAAATTCTTAAGACTAGCCTTAAACGTACTTATATTTTTCAGGTCCCTAATTGGTGGGGGAATATTATTCCAACATTTACTAGCCATGTACCGAAAACTTCCTCTGAAGGCTGCAGTACGGTGATGCGGGGTAGCCAGTTGCTGAGCACACCGCCTGGCCTTGCGCTGCCGGTAACTATTTACCCACGTAAGCTTTGAGTACAGGTATGACGGACATTTATTTTTGATGACACCAAAAAGGAGACAAGCTAAGTGTAACTTCCGACGCGACTTCATTTTTAAAATATTATGCTTGTTTAGAAAAGGTGTAATGTGACTCCTCGGTGGTACGTTGAAGCAAAAGCGCGCGCAAGCATTTTGAACCCGTTGAATAAGTCTTACAGTACGTGCCAGAAGTCTAGGTCCCACAACGGTATCTGCATAATTTAATTTCGAAAGAACCAGACTTTCAACCAGCTGAACACGCAGTTCTTCACTTAGATAGGGGCGCATCTTGTACAGTACCTTCAGACGGTAGAAACAGTTTTTCACATTGTTTGCAATATGAGCCTCATAGCGCAATTCTTGGTCCATGATCAAACCCAGATTTCTCGCCTCAAAGACACGCTCAATACATTGCCCCATTACTGTCACCTTTGCATGACTATAGTTTATCTTATTTAGTTGACTCTTAGGACCGAAAAGCATAAATTTAGTTTTAGCCGGGTTTAGTAATAGGGAGTTTTGTTTCGACCAGTCCACGATCCGGTCTAGATCTTCATTTAGCAATTTTACTGCAGATTCATAGTCTTGGGGTTTAAAAGAAATATATAATTGAATGTCATCCGCATAAATATGAAATTTAGAATTTTTTATAACATTTACTATATCTGCACTATACAAAATAAACAAAGGAGGTCCCAATATTGATCCCTGTGGAACACCCTTCACGACTGGAGTCATGTCTGAAAATATACTCGATCCATGTGCATCCTTTATTTCTACCAGCTGTTTACGGTTATTTAGGTAGCTTCTGAACCATGCAACCGCAGCCTCGTCAAAACCATAATATATCATCTTAGCGAGCAAAAGAGACAAATTAATTGCATCAAACGCTCGGGAAAAGTCTAGTAGAACCAACAGAGTACATTCTCCTTCATCTTGAGCCGATAATATGTTGTCGGTTACTTCTAACAGAGCCGTTGCAGTACTGCGACCCTTTCTAAAACCTGATTGCGTCTCCGGTAGAATGTTATTTTGCTCAAGATATGTACTCAGCTGAGAATTCACTACCCTCTCCAACACTTTTGACAAGAAGGGTAAAATGCTTATCGGCCTTAAATCCTTAACAGTGCTTGGATTAACCACTTTTGGAATCGGCCGGACCACGGCAATTTTCCACAGGTCCGGGAAGCTCGATGTAGAAATGGAACAGTTAACAATAGAGGTCAACATATCTAAAGTTTGAGGGAGAGTCAGAGAAAACATGTCAAGCGTAATGTGGTCAAAACCTTCTGCGTTAGATTTAATTTTTGATACAATTTTGATAATGTCAGATTGATCTACAGAATTAATAGAGAAAACAGCCTCATTAAATCTGTGAGTCTCATAGAAATTTAAACATGATTCTGGTGCCATACTATCACCTGGAACATTCAAGAAATGTGAATTAATTTCGTCAGGGTCATTGATATGAGAGGGTAATTCCGATACAGCTTTAAAAGGTAACAAGGTTGATTTTAGATTTTTCCACAGAATTTTGGGTTGATGTATTTTACTATTAATGTTGTGTTTAAAATAAGCCACTTTTTCGTAGTATAAAGATTTGTTTACTAGACCTTTTAACTCCTTATAATACGATAGTTTACTCTCTGAAACTGACCTTGTACACCGAATGTGCGCCTGATTTCGCAGACGCATCATGAACTTGATATTATCTGTAATCCATGGATACGACCTATCCCTAATTACCCGAGTCCCACGTGGAGCATATTTATCAAAAAGTATGGTGATGTTATAATTGAGTTGAGCCACCATAGCGTTCACGTCACCCGATGCGAGCCAATCCATTGAGCCCATGTCCTCGTTAAACTTATCTAATGGTATAGCTTTTAGGTTTCTACGAGTTACAACCATTGGCGGTATTTTCTCTTTTTTAAAATGAAAAACAGCAGTTATGAAAGCATGCGCACCAAGCGCACTAATCCAGTCCACCTCAACGGCACGCGCAATCGCATCTGTGCACACCAGGTCAATAAGAGTCTCGCTAGTGGCAGTAAAGTGAGTGGCTGATGTCACCAATTGACTTAGATCGAGACTTTGAAGAAACATATTTAATTTATTTGTTTTAGGGTCAGTTTGGTTCAAACAATTAATATTGAAATCACCAAGTAGAATGGTGTGTTTGCAAAACGTCATTGAATTTATAGAACAGGTCAGGGCATCCAAAAACAATTCAACATCCATCCATGGCGGTCTGTACGCAGTTCCGATAGCAATTTTGACCCTACTGAGAACAAGCCACATTTGTTCAACAGCCTCATGAAGAGGGTCAACCGGGTGCGCATGGGTATGCACCTTAATACCGCGTTTGATGTAAAATCCGACGCCGCCGCCGCGGCCATTGCGCACGCTCATCGGTCGCGGAACGTGCCGCAATCGGTACCCAGGCACAACGGGCGCACGTCCAATTTGATCCGTCTTTAGCCAAGTTTCATTTATTGCCATTATACTGACGTCATGATTCCCCAAAGCAACAATAAACTCATCATGGCGAGTGCCCAGTGAGCCAGGGTTGAGAAAACCAAATTTAAGGTACTTTGAGTTCATTGCAGTGTTTTAGTATCACCTAGCAGCACAAAACGACATCTGTGTGTAGTTAATGACTTTTTGTAATAAAAATATTTACTCATAAAATGTATTGAGACGTCATGATAAATGTAAAACAATGCTAAAATAGGCCCATGTGCGATTAAAATGAGATTAAATATTATTAATGAATTGTTAATTTGTAGTGTAATAGTAAGCATGTATAAAACTAAGTCACAGATTACTGAATAGTTACTACGTACTAAGTATGTAGGAGATACTTGTGAAAAATAATTAAAATAACAAAATATATAAAGATATAATAACAACTTAATATGGTGGGAGAGGGGTACCGACAAAACTGTGCGACTGCGGAAAATGCCAACTGAAAAAACGCACCCTTTAGGCTGGGCCAGGTGGGCTAGCTGCGGCCAGGAATATACATAAAAATTAATTATGAAATGTTCAAAACAAACATCAACAGACACGAGAAAATAACAATAGTTTAATTTTTTAGGTGTGTTTATATAAATCAAATTTCCAGTCAAACCGAACCATTGCCAAAAATTCGAACCAAATCTAGGTCGGAACGAATGCGTTGCGGTGGCACACCATCATCTTTCCTTACAAAAATGCGGCCGTCTTTGGTCCACACATACTTAAATCTATGTTTCTGTCCAGCCTGACGTGCATTAAAAAATAACTTCCCGTTTATCGGCGTCAACCGTTCATTTAAATAAAACCTTCTGGAGGGTCCGCGCAGCTCGAGGTCCGTAGTGGTGAGGCCGCGTCGCACGCGCGCCGCCCTCAACAGTTGATCGCGGACAGAGCGGCGCGCCAGTCGCACAGCGAGCGCGCGCGGCCGCGGCGACTCTGCCATGTCTTCACTGCCTGCCGCCGTGAAGTTGCGGCGCACCGCACCAACACGCTCCACGTTCACGATGTCACGGTCGTCGACGGTGACACCCAGTTTCACAGACACCAATTGTATAATATGAAGTGGGTTCTCCTCTTTCGTTTCCGGTACACCCGTGATCATGACGTCATTTAACAGAAGATCCTGATCGCGGTCATTCAACTGCATCTTCAGTTCAGAGATGGTCTCCTCAAGGTGGTCATAAGACGATGGGCCCGTCTCCTCAAAACGCTTCTCGAGGTGGGAAACCTTGCTCTCAATGACACTCATTCGTTCCCCACACAACCCAACGTCAGCCTTCAAACTCGCCATTTCGTCCCGGAACAGTCGCAACTCCACTCTCATGGCACTTAGCTCCTCACGAAAACAACGAATTTCATGGGCCACATTTAGCTCCCCAGACTCTGCTGTAATTGGGGAGAGGGGCTGAATAGGCTGGTTGATTGCTGGTTCTCTGGTTGATTGCTCAACCATCGCACCCCGGTTCACCGCTGCTAGATGAGCTTTCGGCGGAGACTGAACTATATTTGGCTGTTATGTTTTTATGTTGTGTTTTATGTCATTAGAATATTGTTAAGTTCTTTAAAAAAAGTCAAAATTTGATGTAATATTTTGTTTCTATGTTAATTGATCTCAAACTAAGCAAATAGTTATATTTTAAGTTAAAATGTGCCAGCAATTTAATTGTTCACATTTATGAGAAAAATATGTTTTGTTATTGTTTCTTTTTTCACTTAAATAAATAAATTAATATGTATTAATGAGTTTTATTAATTTATTCTTATAATAAAACCTTAATATCCTAAGAAAACTAATGTGCATCCGACGCGGTCACTGTGACCGCGCGCAGGTGGTTATGTTACTGATATAAGGGTCAGGTGGCTCAGGGTTATACACCTTTATCTGTAACCAAATGTCCTAAATAAAGAATTTCTTTCTTTAAAAATTCACATTTCATTTGCGGCGACCGCCTGCCACTCCTCCTCGCTCCGGACCATGGCCTCAATCAAGGCCCGGCGCGAGAGGTCTCCGCCGCCGATCACCCCTGACAATAAAAGATTATTAAGGCTGATACACCAAATATAGAAGAAAGACAACGCTGCGTTGAGCCCTTATAAATTAGAACCCCTTATTAATATTAATTAATCAATATTATTTATAGTAAATCTGGACCGCCACTTGATCTGCTCTATCTGTGATAGAATTTCATGCTGTTTGAAGTTAGATTGCAAAACCAGCCAAGTATGTACCTACCGAGCCACACGTTGTGTAGCGTTCCGTAGTGTCCCTTATTATCAGACTTAGAAGAAAAAGAGCTAAAATACATGGTTTAAAACGGGTCCACATAAGAAGATGGTTATTGGAAAAGGAATTATAAATTCTGACTCCACTTCAGCAGAGCATCGTCGTGTCCTTGTGGAGGTGATCGGCGTCCGGCTCTGGTTTAGGCTATTGTCCGGAGCCAGAGGGAATGGCAGGCTGTCACCTCCTTCTGCCTGGGCTTTATGTTTTTATTTTATATATTGATGATTGTCCGGCTCTGGTTCAAGCCATGGTCCGAAGCGAGAGGGAATGGAAAGCAGTAATGCAAGCGAAGAAGATAGTCCACAATCGCGAGGGAATGGGCATCCTCACGCTCTAGACATCGCCGTAGAAAAAACCACAGGCGCGGGTTTGTGGACTACGAGCAACGCGTAGCTTGCCATTCGGCCATCCGGTGAGGTTCAAGCCTGAGTTGTTCCCCGAGCGCCTAAAAGAGATCATCAAATCTAAAAGGGGTCTAGTAGGACCGATACCTGCTGGGGCTGCGGGAACGTTTAAAAGAGTGACCGTGACCGTAAAACGCAAAAGGTAGGAAGGCTGAAGAACGTAGGCCTAGCTAGAGCATGAGAAGTGGTTCGATGATTTCCCACTTCAAAAAGAAGCACCATCTATTGATTGGAATCCTGCAGTTTTGTTGTTGCGGAGATAGTCTTCTTCGTTAAAATCTCCAAGGTGTGTTTAGTGATAATACTCGTAAATTGCTTAAAAAACCTACTGCTAGACTGTTGGGGCATTTGCTTGATCCATACAACGCTACTTCTGCTAGACCTAAACCACCTCCAGCAGTATCACTGTAAGATCGCGTGTTGAAGTATTCAATATTTTTAATTCTCCTGTACTCTTTGTTTTGGTAGCAGTCACCGTCTCAAACTTTTCCACTGCAGTCGCGGTCTCCTGTCTCTGTCTCTGGTATCAGTCACCGGTCGCGATAGCGGCATAAATTGCCACCTTAAAGGTTCCTTAATAGAAGTACGCGACCCTAAAAAGGGCTCTTAATATGTTACCATCTTTGGTTTATCTGATCGCCCAGATACAAAAATGGCATTCTAAAGGTTTGTCTTACAGGGCAAGGCTGCAAAAAATGTGTGGGCGATCAATAAATTAAAACTAATTATATTATAATGACTAAACTATCTCTATAAATTGCATAAACAACATACGATTATTCAGATTGCCTATTAAATTCTTACTTTAATAGACAAGCCTTATTATAAATTAATCTACATTTATGTACCTACATGGTTGGAATAATTCATGTCACTTGGTTAAAGTAGGTTAAATTTAGATAGGTTTCAAGGTGGCTCACTCATGTGAGCTGGTAACCTGCTTGCCTACTTGGTAGTTATGTATCTAGGTATATTGGAAATTTTGCTTTGAGTATCTCGTGCCGAAGGGTAAGTCTTCTCTTCTCTTAATTTGCGTTACAACTCCAACAGCTATGATAGTTCCTTTTCTGTAACTGCAATTTGCGTCCCTGGAATTCTCTCCCACACTCCTTTGCCGACAAATCTCCTCTAGATAGAGCTGAAATGAAGAAGAAGAGCTATCGCGGATCACTAGTGGAATGCCGTAAGATTTATACCTCGGAATCCAGGGCCAGTCAGTGAATCTTTGTACAAATTTTTGAAATGTGTTTTTAACAATATATTATGTAAAAATTAAAAAAAAAAATTGTCCGAACTTCATTTTTTTATTATTTTTCAATACTCGAAAACTGACTCTTATCGCACTTCGATTCGTATCGATATTTTTAGTATTATTATTCGAATCGTAGTGCGATATGGATACTTGTAAAGATAGCTAAAGCTACAATTTAAGCGAAACTAGAGCAAAATTTGTCAATTAATTACGAATATACAGCAAGTCAAATTCTACCGCAGTGCTCGGAAAACTGTAAAATTCTGTCACTTGTTTCAGTTTCTTTTCAAGTGCTCTATGCTATGTTTCTTTTGCCAAGGTCGAAATTGCAACAACGCCAATCCTGTCGTCCTGGATGAAAAGGACGAAAATGTGGAAAACCTAACACCATATACCAGTCTCCACCTCCAGAAAACTTTATTCCTCCTTCTCCACTCACTCCACTGATCTAGACTGGATGAAACCTGGTCCTTCCAAAAGGGCGAAAATCTGTGGACTTCGTACTGCATAACAGTCAATAAATGTAATATATTCTTTCGATATAGTCAACCGATTGCGATGAAACAAAGCCTAAGTAAGTTATATCAAGTTACACACAATTTTAATGTATAAAAGTTATAAACGTCGATTTCGTACATTTTACATGATGCGCGCACGACAAAAAACTTCTACAGATTTATTATATGTATAGACGAACCCGATATTTTTGTAACTTTTGAGAAAACTGTGAAGCCTAGACGCATTACTCTGGTATCAAATTTAAGCTAATTAAATTTGATACAAATTGTTGCTTCATACTTTTCTCTAGGACTATTAGTTTAGCCAGTACGTGTCTTTAAATATGACGCAAACACAAAACTTTCACTTAAAAAAAAAATGCTTACTTTGACAAACTGTATCTCTGCAACTTATGAACCTAGAGTAATGGGGTTAAGCTCAAATTGTAGTATAATTATTTAGTTGGCTTTATTATATTATAAGCAAATATACTTAAAAAAACGCTCTGTTCAGGTAGTTTTTACGAAAAAACTGAAAAAAGTGCCAACATTTCGCAGTTTTTCGAGCACCATGGGGGGTAGCACAGGGTGTTCAGGGTTGCAAACTTAGGTGTTAAACCTTTTTTTTTCTCTTGTCCCTTTTATTTTTCAGTAAATTGTTGTTATCAATTGTTGGGATCGCAGTTAAGCACTAGTTTATATCAGGTAAAAAAAAGAGCGGAATTTTTTTTTTTTACTTTTTTATTTGAGCTTTTAACAATACAGTCCAATGGTTTGAAAATTCATTGACTGGCGCCGGATTCCGAGGTTTTATAATGTACAACACTACACCTCCGTATATAAAAGGAAAGTTAAATAACATTTCCTTTCATACTGGACTTATTATTAGTATAATATATTGGTATTGATTAATATGTATAATATATATTTTTATTTCGTAGATATATTACTTACCTACGTAGGTTTATATTGTACACTGGACTGGACCCTACCCTCTAATGTGATCTCTCGCTGTTACCCAAATGTTTGCTGGGTGGAAACTCGTAGTTAAGTTCGTTTTTGTACATTTTTCATCTGTAACGCTGTTGTTGAAACGTCTTCATCATCATCATTATCAGCCTGCGTCAATCTACAGCTGGGCAGGTAGGTACTTCGTTACGTTACCTATGAATATCAAAGAAATTATCTACTTATCGGCTCTCCTAGATCGACATAGGTACGAATTATCTTGTGATATTATCTTAGTATTTGCTAATGTATGCGCCAGATAAACGTGGAATAACGGTCATTGACCCTCCTGCAATTGTTGACATTCTTAATTTCAAAATCGAAATAAAGACATAAAGCTGTCTTGAATCGACATGTATTGTGATCCTTTACATGATCTAGTAATGAAAAGCAGTTCATTGTTTGTTTTGCGGGTATCTAAGTACGTAGAGATATTTGGAAAAGGTCAATGTATTTTATTCCACGGTTATCTGGCCCCTTCTATAGTACCATTGTCAGGAATAGGTATGTGTTACAATACCATATGTGAGAACAGCATACCTATAAATCATCAGCTCGTGTCATGTTGTGGCTGACCGACATTTGTGCGAATTCTAGGGCTCTGATGTTATGTAAGTAATTATTTATCGTGTACGTAAGCAAATTGTTTATTTTGCTCCAGTTGTGCAGGCTCAGTTTTCTTTCAAGGTAGGCTACGCATAGGTATATGTTACTAGCTTCGCCAGCGGCTTCACCCGCGTAGGACTAGGATTTTCTATACAAACTTTAAACCTCTATTTCGTTCCTTTATAAACGTCATAAAAGGAATCTCTGTGCAAAATTTCAGCGTTCTAGTTCCAAGGATTTTTAATTTATTATTTTAAATAAGTATAAGCCCTACCAGTACAAAAGACTGACTGGATAGGTTAACATTTTGCTTTGACCCTTATGATCCATGTCATATTTACTTTATTTTGTTTCTCAACCTGCTTAAGCCATTTATGACACTTGTATATTCGCCCAAAATTAACTGTATTGCTTTTCAGCGCTTGCAGGACGGTCTTGCTAACAGAGAGTATACGAATTGATTGAAATTGTGTCTGAAGATGTCAGGAAACAGCCCAGCTTGGAATTCTCGGAATGAAATACGGAGAACTATATTAGTATTTTTTTTTCTATTGATTGAATTCGGGGTTTTTATTCACATGGATACGTCAATCCCGTCGTACCCTCTTAGTTCTAGTAACACTAACTAAATAATTACTTTGAGGAGAGAGAATTATCAATTGTTTATCCTTGCTAAACTACAAATTTTGCTAACAGTGATTTAGGACTTGCTGAAATTGTTTGTACTTACCCAACATCTAAAAAAGTCAGTTAAATTTCTTTAATTAATGCTCCTCTGTCATCTTTATTTATATTCGTTTTTTTTTTATGCAGTTAAACTTGAAAATTCTAAGCGCCTGTCAAATTATGTTTAGCATTCATTCCGTCCCTCACGACATAACTATCTGCTCTAATTTTCATAGTAGGCGTTGCACTATTTCGAAATGGCATAAATTAATCTAATCAAATGCAAATAGTAAGTTCCGATTTATAAAAGGAAATATTAAGCAATAAATACACACCTGATAATATAAAAACTTAGTTGTAAATGTCAAAGTAATTGAACTAATTTGCTGGTGTAAAAGATTGCGAAGTGGTGCAATCAGGCGATAAATTGCAATGTGATTTCGAGGTTAACATCCATATTAATATTCAGGATCTGCTTATTATAAACAAGTAATAAGTGCTAGTAAAGCTATGCATATAGGTAATAACAGGTTTTGACGTAGTATTAGATCCAGGATAAATTATAGAATAATCAGCTGACTGATCTGCGCATGCGCATGCAATGATAATAAAGGTACTTACTTAATCATTCATTACAAATGTAGTCGAACGAACTGTCTTTCAAGTAAAAAAATCTCTCCATATTATCTATTTACCAAGTTTTTCAATGCTTCATCGATGCTAATGATTTTAATAATCTCATGTAGGTACCTAAGTAGATTAGTTTTTTTTTTTTAAATAAATTTGAATATTTTTATTTCGGTCATGCGAACGTTACCTACTCGCATTTTGTGCCGCTCCGCTCGGTTTGCTCGCAGTCATAAAAACCTTTTTTGGTGGAAAATTAAAAAAACAACTCCTTCCGTTCTGAGGAGCTAGCTAGTACCTGTGTTCCTTCAGTTACTCTTTGCATTCTAACGCTACGGTCTCTCTTTCGAACATTCCCGTAGAGTCGTAAGATCCTGAAATGTAGACGTACGGGTCAATCAAGATGGTAAAAGAAATGATGTCTGAAGACACTTGGGCTCTAAGATGTCTATGACCCTATTAATATAACCTACTTATAAGCTATCTGATATTTATTTTGCAAGTAGGTTTAAATAACACTTTTATACGTAATTTTTTTTTTCGTCATTTTAACTAGATGAGGCCGGTTTTTCCTACTGACTACCTTGAGGAGAAACACTGAAACAAACTCAGGCGTTTTCGATTTATCTGGCTCCATCTATTGTCGATAACGTAATTTACAATACATATAAGTATAATGTCATAATAAGATGTCTACAAATGTGGCATGTGAATTAGACATATATGTATAAATTAATGTCAATTTTCATAATATATATTATGGCTTTACAAATCAGTAGGCCATGGTTTTCCACTCGCACAAAACCTACTTATAGGTACCTGCTATTTAAATACAATGTATTGTATTTTCCTTTAATAGATCGTTGAAGGAGGTACCTACATATCTGTTTATTTTGTACGATTGAAACCATTGTTCGAAGTTTTCGTATATAAAGCCACCGAAACGGTCAATTGCTATTTACAATATTTATTAGATTGATAGGCAGCGGGCGTGTTAGGCTTGGATAGATTATTTGTTTAAACATTCACGTATAGCATAAAGTCCCTTGAACATTTGGTCGGAGTTAAATGCACACATACTCGTACTGCTACCTGCACTGGCATAGAGGCCTGCGCTCGCATAAAGCCCCGCTGAACTTTAAAACCACAACATTTTCTTTAAGAAATGTTGATTGATTTTATGCTATGTACTTACATTCTGAAGGAACTTAAGAAGCATTTTTTTTGTGTAAAAATATTTTTAAAGATCGAAGCCGTTTGAAAGAAGTACCTATAAGGAAAACAAGCGAAAAAATATATTATGTTGTTAATTTTTTTTTTTGCATAAGCATCCTAACAAGCAACCTAGTTGTTGTCAGTCATAATTCTGGACTGTCTACGATTCTAGAAAGATTCGTATTCATAGAGGTTATATTAATTTTTAACCGACTTCCAAAAAAGGAAGACGTTCTCAAGTCGTCAAATTTTTGTTTTGTACCTTGCGTAATGATAACATAAAAGCTTGTAATAAAATCTTGTAGCTAAATGTAAACCGATTTTGATTTACAACAAAAAAAAAACCGGGCAAGTGCGAGTCGGACTCGCCCATGGAGGGTTCCGTAGCAGCAAGTAACATAATATAAAAGTTCCTTGTAGTTCGTTGTAACTTTGATCGATGTTTTAATAATAGTGTATTTTTTTAGATTTATGACGTATTAAAAAAAAAACTACTTACTAGATCTCGTTCAAACCAATTTTCGTTGGTAGTTTACATGGCAATGTATATCATATATTTTTTTCAGTTTTATCATTCCCTTATTTTAGAAGTTACAGGGGGGGCGACACATTTTACCACTTTGGAAGTGTCTCTCGCGTAAACTATTCAATTCAGAAAAAAATGATATTAGAAACCTCAATATCATTTTTTAAAACCTATCCATTGATACCCCACACGTATGGGTTTGATGAAAAAAAAATGTTTGAGTTTCAGTTCTAAGTATGGGGACCCCCAAAATTTATTGCTTTTTTTCTATTTTTGTGTGAAAATCTTAAAGCGGTTCACAGAATACATCTACTTACTAAGTTTCAATAGTATAGCTCTTATAGTTTCCGAAAAAAGTGGCTGTGACATACGGACGGACAGACAGACAGACAGACATGACGAATCTTTAAGGGTTCCGTTTTTTGCCATTTGGCTACGGAACCCTAAAAAATCAATCGAATTTACTTTACTTATAGTTTTTGTAAAAAAATTTTTCACTATTAGGTATTATTGACGTAAAGTTTTTTTCTCAAACAATCGACTATATCTCTAAATTGCTCAATAAAGTAAAACAACTTTTACTAACTTTGTTTTTGTATACAATAAGCAAACAAAGAAACGAGTTGAGTGACACCTCAACTCAATGCAAATTGTATGCCGTTACAATTAGAACAATTAAAAATTGTACAGTTTGCGTCATAGAAGCTTATTGCGTGTGATGGGTTGTAATAGACATAATATTAACCAAATGGGACTTACTGTTTAGTTAATTTGACAGCAGCTTATGTATTTAAGATAATTAGACATCATTATTAGTAGGTACCTACACATGAACAGTAATCACGACAACTCTTGACAGTAGTACCTACAGAGTAGGTATATTTTGGGCTTGGCTCCAGGCCCGACGAGAGAGGTCGCTGCCGCCGATTCCCTTCACGAAAACACGGCGGTACTCCGCCCAAGCGGGGCAACACACCTCGACCGTGTCCCTGGGAGGTTCACACAATGTTGACAACCGGGCGATTCTTCCGCCTGAATCCGATGCGGGAATCTCCAAAACTTACCATGTCCGGTGATGACCTGCGTCATACGGAAGGTGAGGACGCCATGACGCCTCTCCAACTACTCCTCAAATAGGAGACTTACAGCCATGATTATGGCGGGTCCATTGCTTAGGTAGGTACTTACGTTATCGCTTCCCTGAAGCATGTCCTAACAAAAATGATAGACCGAAAACAATCCAAGAATTTACTTTTATTGAGTGATATAAAAGGCAACTGAAGCACCGCAGGTGCGTATCAGTCAATAAAAGTCTGACAGTTCCTCTGGCTTCACCTAGAGCGGGAGGAAAAATTTGATGATTTCAAACATTTTTGAATAAAACATTTTTGATGCATCAAAGAGCAACTTACCATGCTTAACCTTTCGTATGCCATAATTAGAGACACAATTAAAAAGTTATTGTGTCTCGCGTGGATCCACGTTCCGGACACACAACGGGTTCGTGGAGCATTTCCGACGTCTGGCTCCCAAACTCAACCGGACTGGGGCCGCTCTCAAGCGGCTCCTGCCCAACCTTGGGGGTCCAGACGCCTCCTCCCGGAGGCTCTACGCGGGGATCGTTCGGTCCATGGCCCTCTACGGGGCGCCGGTGTGGGCGCCGTCGCTGAAAAAGCGACCGGCGGCCATTCTGAACGCCTGCCAGAGGGTCATGGCAATTCGGATGGTGCGGGGATACCACACGATTTCCTGCGAAGCGGCGAGCCTTCTGGCTGGCCTACCACCGTGGGATCTGGAGGCAACAGTCCTTGCACACATTCACGACATGCGCGTGGAGATGCAACGCCGGGGTGAAAGTCCTCTGCCGCGACAGGTCACGGCATGGCGGACAGAGCTCCGGCGGGATCTCATGGTGGAATGGCGTCAGCGACTATCGCAACCCCGTCATGGGCACGCCACAATTATGGCGATAAGTCCCCTCTTTGAGGCGTGGCTGGAAAGACCTCACGGCGTCCTTACCTTCCGCATGACACAGGTCCTCACCGGAAATGGCAAGTTCGGGAGGTTCCTGTTCCGAATTAAAGCGGAAGTGACGCCCGGGTGTCGCCACCGTGTGGAACGCCCGGAGGACACGGTGGAGCACACAATCGCGGTGTGCCCTGCTTGGGCGGAGCATCACCGTGCCCTCGTGGGGGTGATCGGCGGCGGAGACCTCTCGCGCCGGGCCTTGGTCGAGGCCATGGTCCGGAGCGAGGAGGAGTGGCAGGTGGTCGCCGACTTCTGCGAAGCAGTAATGCTCGCTAAGGAGGAGGCCGACCGCATCAGGCAACGGCGCTCTCGTCGCCGCCGGGATTCCGATCCCGATTTCCAGCCACCGTAGGCGCGGGCTTGCGGACAGTGAGCAATGGGTAGCTTGCTGTCCGGCCGTCCGGTAACTGTCCGGACCAAGTCCAAGTCGTCGACGGCGCGCGCTGTTCCCGCGCGCCTCAAGGAGTTGTCAGCAACAGCAGGGGCCAGCCAGGTCGAAGCCTACTGGGGCCAGGGTTATCCGAAAGGGCGCTCGAGCCCCGGTATGAAGGCTTGAAGGAACGGGATGGGTTTTTTAGTCAGTAAGAGTCTGACATTATCTCCCGCTCCGCCCAAGAGCGGGGGTTGTCATAAGATGATTTTTCCCATCGGAAAAAAAAAACACACACAACGGGTTAAACATAAATAAGTTATGTTAACAAGTCTTGTAAGCGAACTTATAACCATAAGTGAGTCAAATCTAACTCGTTATGTAGGTAGTGCACCGATGACATAACGTTATATAAGTGCTGATAATCAAATGCACCTTGACCTATAGGAATACTTAACGACAATATATCACAGATAAATACGTAAGGAGTGAAAGCTTCCATTTTTATAGACGTCTTTAAGTGATTGTTAATGATGAAATTGTTATAGACAGGCGTGTAAATCTATACTAATATTATCTACTAGCTGTGCCCGCGACTTCGTTCGCGTGAACTACAGGATTTTGAATTTATTTTTCCTAAAATAAAAGTAACCTATGTTACTCCTTATTAAATCAGCTACCTGCCAAAAAAAGTCCCGTCAAAATCGATCTTTTCAGAGATTAGCCCGGACAAACAGACAGACAGACAAAAATTGTAAAAAATGTTATTTTGGTGTATGTACCGTATGTATATTCATATGCACGTCGTAAAAAGCAGTTATTTCAATATTACAAACAGACACTCCAATTTTATTTATATTTATATATAAAATGAATGGCTGTTTGTTAGTCTCGCTAAAACTCGAGAACGGCTGGACCAACTGCGGGATCGCAGTCAAGTACTAGTTTATAACAGATAAAAAAAAAAAAAAATTGAGTTCATTTTGGTCTTGATATATTCGTGATACCCCAGGGAAGATTTAAACGGTAAGAAAGTCTGGAAAAAAATACAAAAATAATAAATCGAATACAACGTCATTTCTAATTAAAATGTCATTTTGAAATTAATTATGCTGGTTGCTGGTTCTGGTAATGACTGTAGATGGTGTTATCCTTTGACAGCTTAGCTAAAAGGACTATTAGACAGTACGAAGATTGCCGGGTAAGCTAGTACCTAAAGAGATAAAAGTATTTGTATGTAATGTCTGAAAGTACTGAACCAATTCTGAAAATTCTTTCACTAATACTTATGAAGCTGCGCTATTCCTCCCTGGTTTTAGAGTGGCGACCATGTTCTGGAAGAAGCAGAAAGAATGTTAGGAATGTTGTGTAGGATGTTTGGAAGGCTACCCACAAGGGGGCCGGCGACCCGATGGTGGAGGTTCACGGGAATCCGATGGATGCGATTCGTACAGGATCGTCCATTGTGACACTAGGGAAGGTCTATGTCCAGGAGTGGATTTCATTCAGCTAATATGATGATGATGACTATACCTGAGTGCTGTGGATGGCGACCATCTTAATATGCCAAGGTTTCTCTGTGCCTCGGAAAGTATACCCACCTGGTTGTTTCCACAAATACATGGTCACTGGGCATCCGGGCGACTGAGGGGTTGTTTTGTGTGCTGGCACCTAACGCCCGCTATGACCTGCCGTGATCTGTGTTGTAGGTACTTAGTGTAGGTGATGTCCAACTTGTGACCTTGTTTTAAATATTTTTGGGAAAAAAATGTATCGTGGTGTAAAAATATTGGAATCGATTCAGTTATTGATTGACTGATTCTGAAATATTCAAAATATTCAGGTTTTGCATATACTAAAAATAATGTTAACGCTGATTATTGACTACAATCTTTACTAATATTATAAAGCTGTAGTATTTGTATGTCTGTTTGAACTCGTTTTATTTAGCGACTAGTTCGAATTGAAAATTTTATTATATTATTAAATAGTCCATCATTATAACATTACGCGGCGAGCCACAGAAATAGAGCAGTAACTTAATAGTACTAATAATCTTTTATTAATCTTATAAACGACATTGTTACACATTGTTTCATCACGTAAGTAAATAATCTTATACACTAATGACTATGTGTTTAATTAATGACTACGTGTTTAATGAAATTATCAATATTTAAGTAAATGTTTTCTTCTGGAAAGATGACTTTAAAACTAAAATTATGCATAATTAGCGACCTGTCCCAGTTAAGTTTATAAAAAAAAGTAAAAAACTAAAACCCGACTACGAGAAAAAAAGACGACGCTGAAAAAGTATGGAACAAGATTTTCAGGATGCTGAAATAAACAAAGTTCTGTTCTGTTCTTGTTTTTACAGTTACTTTGTTTATATCAGCATCCTGTAAATTTTGATTAACTATTTTGAAGGCGACATTAATGTAGACAAATAAATAAATATTTTTTTCAAAAAACGAAAATTCCCGTTATATTTTGAACAGAGGGGTACATAGCCTGTCAAAGTCATAACCCTCCTTTGGCTTTGCCGTAGTCGGGTAAAAACCCGTAGTTCAGACAATAACAGGTGCAAAAGACGATACTAATCACTATGGAAGCATAAGTTACAACAACAAAGTAGAAACTTCCGAAGTAAACTTTGTAAAAATTATAAAACTTTAGCAACCAAAGACGTGGGTAAAACCGCGGGGTACAGGTTAGTAACCAATAAAATCCATGTTACGTCATTTACTGTACAAAAGCGACCCCGTATTACCTTGTAGGTCAGTGGCTATCTTCGTTCGGAAACGCATGCATTCGAGTTCATGCGACTTGTGCAATATTCAAGAGAATCAATAAAGAAACAGTTATGTCGTGCATTTCTTGACACAAATACTTGCATAATAATATGGCTTTAAGTATTTGTTAGAATATTAAGACCCTGACTAACGGCTCACAGCGCAACGGCTAACAGCTTTATGTCTTTATTTTCGTTTTTGAAATTAAGAATTTCAACAAATGTAGGAGGTGCAATGACCGTTATTGCACGTTTATCTGGAATATAATTTAGGCAAGGACATAGGATACTTTTTACCCCGGGAGTATGTTCCCTTGGGATAATTTTCTACGTTCACGTCGGTAAAGCAGCTGGCAGAAGCTAGGGTCAAATAAATACTTGAGCTTTTGGAAAACTGTTTTTCTCTAACTTTCTTATCGAGTTTCTGTTGTCAAGTCTTCTCATATTGTTTACCAGCTTTTACCCCGGCTTCACCCGCGTATTTGAAATATAGCAAACATCACTCAGGAATAAAGCAGCTTTCCATCGGTGAAAAATTTTAGCAATCGGACCAGTACTTCCAGAGATTACCCCGTACAATCAAAAAAACATAAAACCAAACTTTACCTCTCTATAATATTAGTGTAGATTTGTTTTCCTTGTTTGTGGAATGCCATCTAATAGTTTTTCTGAATTATATTGCACAGTATATCCCTAACGGTTCCTGCAAAAAAAAAAAACAATATGATAAACTAGTCGCCGCCCGCGGCTCGGCCCTTGTTAGATGAGTACTTCCCACTTTTATAAATTGTTAGCTTATGGGTTAAACCAGGATACAAGTTGTTTCATCGAAATCCGTTCAGAAGTTTAAGAGTGAAGGAGTAACAAAGATACATACAGACATACATAAGACTGGGATCACGTGCCTCTATATCGAAGGTGACAGGCCTACCGTATCATCATTTTTTTTTTGTAATTGATATAAACTAGTGCTTGACTGCAATCTCACCTGTAAACAGTGATCAATCTCTGATGGTGAGGCGCACTAGTTTATGAGCCCATCCAGTCTTGCCTTGACGACACTCAAATTATATTCGGACAGGAAGACCGCAGCAGGCAAATTGTTCCAGTCCTTCGTCATCATTTCAGCCGATAGACGTCCACTATTGGACATAGGCCTCCCACAAGTGTCGCCACAATGAACGATCCTATTCGTCCCACATCCATCGGATTCCCGCAACCTTCACCAGGTCATCGGTCCACCTTGTAGGAGGCCTACCTTATACCGATGACTCAATTAGCCGCGCCAAAGTCTGTCTTGTAAATGTACGAGTATCGTATTGTGTTGTATCTATTTGTATTGGATATATTTCGTTTATTTGGATATAAATCTAAACGATAAACAATTTCATTTAATTCATTAAACCCCAAGCGAGATCGCTCACCCATTGTCTTTCTATTGTGTCTCTATTAAAGTATTTGAAAGGTTAATTTAATTTCATACAAATTTTCACTTCTACATTATTAGTCTTTTTTTTTTTATGGTGGGAAAAAATCATGCATTGACATCCCCCGCTCTTGGGCGGAGCGGGAGATAGTGTCAGACTCTTACTGACTAAAAGACCCACCCCGTTCTTTCTAGCCTTCATACCGGGGCTCGAGCGCCCTTTCGGATAACCCTGGCCCCAGTAGGCTTCGACCCGGCTGGGTCCCTGCTGTTGCTGACAACTCCTTGAGGCGCGCGGGAACAGTGCGCGCCGTCGACGACTTGGGCTTGGTCCGGACAGTTACCGGACGGCCGGACAGCGAGCTACCCATTGCTCACTGTCCGCAAGCCCGCGCCTACGGTGGCCGGAAATCGGGATCAGAATCCCGGCGGCGGTGGCGGTGGCGATAACGCCGTTGCCTGATGCGTTCGGCCTCCTCCTTTGCGAGCATTACTGCTTCGCAGAAGTTGGCGACCGCTTGCCACTCCTCCTCGCTCCGGACCATGGCCTCAACCAAGGCCCGGCGCGAGAGGTCTCCGCCGCCGATATTATTAGTCTGAGCAATTAAAGGTTTTTAAACTGGAATTAATTTCTAGTGAACATATTAAATGGCACCGGTTCTGTGTTCACGAGAAATTCTTTGATTATGGCATTATCAATTTCAAGGCATAGGTATTACATCACTAGCTTCTGCCAGCGGTTTCGTTTGCGTGGAACTAAGATATTATCCTAAGGGAAGATCATAGTCACGGGGGCAAAAAGTATTCTATGTGCTGTTCCAATACATAGTCTACCCGTGTGCCAAATTTCATCCATAATCCTTCAGTAGTTTTAGCGTGAAGGTGCATAGGCAGCCATACTAGCTAAGGTACATATAGGGTAAACCTGACAGGTTTGCCTGTACAGGTGCACAACTGTGCAGGTTCGCACACAAGCTTACCTGACAGGTATAACTGTGCAGGCACACCGTCAAGTATACCCTAGCGTGTATAGCTACCTTTATTTGATCCTGATCATTCGTTTTTTCGCAGTGTTGGAAGGCCTCCTACAAGGTGGACCGATGACCTGGTGAAGGTAGCAGGAAACCGATGGATGCAGGACGCACAGGAACGTTCGATGTGGCGACGCTTGGGGGAGGCCTATGTCCAACAGTGGACGTGTATCGGCTGAAATGATGATGATGATGATTCGTTTTTCATCTCAGTGGGATCTACGACGAGAGTTTTTAGAAAAAAGATTTTAACGCTTCGATCTTGAGGATTTATGTAGGTATAAATATAGATAAATGTAAAGGTTGCTTATTTTTGATGTTTACAGACTACTCTAAGAAAAACTTCTTATTTACATTCTTAGATACATACCCTATAAATAAAACGCTCAATATTTTAATAATCTATGCGGACTTTTAATAATCTTAATGTTTGAGAGGTAAGCTGATACTTCAATTCATGGATTTAGGAGGACGAAAGGGCTGCAGAGAAACCCACATGTGTTCCAGGGCCGTGGTGACTATTTCGAGCAATCCCACTATCCTCGGTAAGGGTCAAATGTAGCTTTTTTTTAAGGTGTGAAATCATCTAATGACCATAGCAAGATTGTCTCGGGCGGAGCGGGACTGCGGGAGAGTGTGTCAGACTTTTACTGACTAAAAGTACACCTGTGTTCCTTCAGTTACTCTTTGCGTTCTAGGACCGCTGGTTTTTCTTTCAGAAGTCAACCCGACCCAAGCAAGATTTAGCCCTGCTGGGGCTCGTCCGCAAAGGCCGTCAACCGTAGACTGCTGTTCTATTTAAAACTAAGTAAGTGCGCCTTACCCTTCAAAAACTTGAAGTATCACGATTACATAGGTATTTAGGTTATTAACATTACAACCAATGTCAAATCATGTCTTACTGTTAAAGTAAATATGTACACATCTTAATGTCCTTAGAATAACAATTGTGATCAGTTACGGTATTGACTTTGATATTGTGAGAAGGTAAATGTCAAACTAACGTAACTTGAACCATAATTTTTTTAGGCTTTGTTCTAAAATAATTGTTGTGCTGTGTCTTCGTAAGATGGTCCTTTGGAACACTTGTCTATATAAAAGCAATTTGTTATCAACTAAGGTTAATAGTTAATTGTATTAAGTAATTATTCGAGTAAGTAGTTTATTGATTGATGTGTTTATTCTGATGATGTCTTAGCATGTGACTAATATCAGTTTTGTTTTTACTATGAACATTGCTAGATATTTATTCTCTGATAACTTGTTTATAATAATATTCTGAGTAATGTTTTAAAATAACAAGTTTACTTTGATAGATATTATAGTCTGTTTTAACCTTTCGGATACCGATAATACCGTAATTAGAGACACAATAGAAAGATAATGAGAGAGCGAACGCGTTTGCTTGGGGTTTAATGAATTAAAATGTTTACCGTAAAGGTTGTCGCAGAAAGTTACGAGGTTTTTTAACGTAACTGCGGTCTTCCCGTCCGATTATAATTTGGGTGTCTTCAAGGCTAGAGTGAATATAAATCATACGCCGCACCATCAACGATTGCATCACTGCTTACCATCAGGTGGGATCGCAGTCAAGCACTAGTTTATATCTGATAAAAAAACTCCTCTATTGCCCGTAAACATTCACTCGTATGAAAAAGCACAGGTTTTCCATTATTGTCACCAGATGGCGCTTATTAAGTGTGATTGACCACGAGATTTTTATTGTTATCCGCAACTCCACGACTAAAGCTAGTATTTTGCGTATATACGAGTAAGCGAGATTTTTAATAATTAGAAGTATATTGACCACGTCGTCATTTTGACAACTCATTGCTTCTGATAAATTATTATTGCACTGCCATTTAAGCGGACATAGTTTTTATTCATAATCGGCTATTGAAGACTTAACTTTTTTTTCTCATCAAGTTGTCGACCTCCCGTACGTTCTAAAAAGTTAAAACCTGCAGTTGTGTTTAGTCGACGGTAGTCAGGCGGTAAACACGAAGATTGTCGTGTCATGCATTTAAAACATGTTACCCAATCTTACAAGGAATCCGTGTTTTACCTACTGATTTAAGGTCTTAGCTTGTGACATGTTATTTTAGTCTTGTAAATATACGGATGTTTCTTTAAAAATTGTGGGAAGTGGATGGTTAGAAGGTTGTATGTTTACTTTGCCAATGACACGTTCATTGGGCAAAGTAGTGACAATACCATTTGTAGTCAGCAAAGACAGTGATACTAGTATTATTTATTTATTTATTTATTAGAACTTTATGCAACGCACAGGTACAAAGGCGGACTTAATGCCTTAGGCATCATTTTGATTATATATCTATCATATGATTATTAAATCATTTGATTATCCAATAATTTGATTATTAAATAGATCATTTGATAATTAAATCATTTGATTACTAAAAGATCGGATTACTAAAAGATTTGATAATTGAATCATTTGATTATTAAAATATTTGATAATTAAATCATTAAATTACTTTAAATCTCGCTATAAAATCAGAGTAAAGCCAAACACATGACGATGAATAGACTGAGTGAAAGATGATACCAATTGCAGCTAAATCTTCAAATGACTCCTGCGGAACTGTGGAACGAGAGTTCAGACTTGTGTAAGACTTTTGTTAACAAAAACTTTCCAAAATCCCACCAACTGTCTTTTGCGGTCCAGGGCCACGGTAACCATTTCGAACCCTGGTTGGACATAGGCCTCCCCCAAGTGTCGCCACAACGTCCGGTCCTGTGCGTCACGCATCCATCGGATTCCCGCGACCCTGACCAAGTCATCGGTCCACCTTGTTGGAGGCCTTCCACGCTGCGTCTTCCGGTACGTGGTCGCCACTCCAGAACCTTTCGTCCCCATCGACCATCTGTTCTGCATGCAGTGTGCCCTGCTCATTGCCACTTAAGTTTGGCGATTTTTCGAGCTATGTCGGTAATCTTGGTTCTCCTGCGGATATCTTCATTTCTGATGTGATCACGCAAGGAAACTCCGAGCCTTTCCACCTTTCCATCGCCCTTTGGGTTACTTTGAGTCTTCTTATGAGGCCCATTGTAAGTGACCACGCATTTATGACATAGGTGAGCACAAAGAAAGGTTTTCTGAAATTCACCTCCAAACGGAGGTCTAAAGTTTGTATGGAGAAACCTACAAAACGCAAGCGAAGCCGCTAGCAGAGCTAGTACAATAATAAATACCGTCAATTCAGTATTTTACTGAAAGATTTTTTGCCTTCACGATCATAATTTTAAAATGGTGATAAAAGAATAGAATTTATTATACGCAATACAATGATAACAACAAAAAATAATAAAAAAGAGAGTACAGAAATACAATACAGTTGCGCTGAGCGTGCCCGAACTGAAAGGGAAACGAAAGAAAACCATGGCGTCATTGATACTATTTGGCAGTCGTACAATTATTTCAGAATAGCGAAATGTTTTAGGAAATTGCATGCAATTTTTTTGAGGTAAATTAAATAGTTTTTAGATCTAGTAAACAAATACGAAAAAAAAGTAGCGGATATTTTTAAAGTCTTAATATTTAATGAAAATTGAAATTGTGTTTAAGAAAGAATATTATAAATAAATATGATTATTTATACAACAATTTTTTATTACCGACAAATTAATAATTCATCATCATCATCATCATTTCAGCCGATACACGTCCACTGTTGGGCATAGGCCTCCCCCAAGCGTCGCCACATCGAACGTTCCTGTGCGTCCCGCATCCATCGGTTTCCTGCTACCTTCACCAGGTCATCGGTCCACCTTGTAGGAGGCCTTCCAACACTGCGTCTTCCGGTACGCGGTCGCCACTCCAAAACCTTTCGGCCCCAACGGCCATCTATTCTGCGAGCAATGTGCCCTGCCCATTGCCACTTAAGTTTGGCAATTCTTTGTGCTATGTCGGCAACCTTAATTTTCCTGCGGATATCTTCATTTTTTATTCGATCACGCAAGGAAACCCCGAGCATAGCCCTTTCCATTGCTCTTTGGGTGACTTTAAGCCTTCTGATGAGGCCCATTGTGAGTGACCACGTTTCGGAGCCATATGTCATCACTGGCAACACGCACTGATTAAAGACTTTCGTCTTGAGACACTGTGGTATGTTGGACGAGAAGATACCGCGTAGCTTCCCGAACGCTGCCCAACCGAGTTGGATTCGACGGTTGACCTCTTTCTCGAAGTTAGACCTACCCAACTGGACTGTCTGTCCGAGGTAGACGTAATCGTCCACAACTTCGAGTGTAGAGTCTCCGACCTTGATAGGAGTGGGCGCTACATGGTTGTTAATCATGATCTTGGTTTTATCCATGTTCATTTTAAGAGCCACTCTTAGAGAAGCTCTACTGAGGTCATTGAGCATTGTACTGAGCTCCTCCATAGTCTCCGCCATGACTACTATGGCGTCGGCGTAACCGAAGGTGAGTGATGTACTCGCCATTGACATTAATGCCTAGTCCACTCCAGTCCAGAACCTTGAAGACATCCTCCATTGCGTGAACAGTTTCGGAGAGATGACGTCTCCCTGCCTCACACCTCGCTGCAGGAGGATAGGTTTCGAAGTCTGGTCCTGGAGTCGGACTGACATGGTGGCGTTTTCGTACAAACACCTCAGCACTTCGATGTACCGATAGTCAATTTGGCACCTCTGGAGAGATTGCAGCACAGCCCAAGTCTCGATCGAATCAAAAGCTTTCTCGTAGTCCATAAACGCTAAGCAGAGAGGCAGGTTATACTCCTCGGTCTTCTGTATGACCTGCCGTAGCGTATGTATGTGGTCTACGGTGCTGAAACCTTTTCGGAATCCGGCTTGTTCGGGAGGCTGGAAGTCGTCAAACCTCCGCGCAAGACGGTTCGTGATGACCCTGGAAAACATCTTGTAGACATGGCTCAGAAGTGAGATGGGCCTGTAATTCTTCAGCAGGGTTTTATCATCCTTCTTAAAAAAGAGTACCACCACACTTCTGCTGCCTGTGGCGTTTTTCCCTCGAGTATGACGGAATCGAACAACTTCTGAAGGGCCTTTAGGACCGGTTTTCCACCCGCCTTCAGGAGCTCAGCCGTAATTCCGTCCTCACCCGACCCCTTGTTGTTCTTCAACTGCTTTAGAGCCATCATAATCTCGTACAGGCTGACGTCCGGGATATCTTCAGTGTAGTGTCGAGTCAATCTAGCTCTTGGGTCGTTTGCCAGATTTGTAGCGGGTTTGGAGATCGACGTGTATACTGTCCATAAAATGCCTCGATCTCTCCCAGAAGCTCCGATTTGGCGGATATGACTCTGCCATCTTCGGTCTTCAGTTTCATGAGTTGGCTCTGCCCAATAGACAGATCCCGTGCAAAAACTTTGGAGCCCTTATTCCGCTCAATCGCGTCCTTAATCCTCTCGGTATTAAATCGGCGAAGGTCGCGTTTCAGAGACTTCGAGATCTGTTTATTGAGCTGCCGGTACGTGCACGCATTATCTGAAGACTGCAAAGTCATTTCACGCCTCTTCTTCATGAGCTCGAGAGTTTGATCCGTGAGCCTCTTGGTCTTACTTGTACGGGTCTTAAAAAACTGAGACCCGACTGTATGGACAGCTTCCACGAACCCATCAAACTGAGACCCGACTGTATGGACAGCTTCCACGAACCCATCATTATATTGGTCCACGGAGCTTCCTAGGCACTCGAAACGGTTTTGAAGTTCGAGCTGAAAGCTCTCGGAGTTTTGGATCTGGATCTGTGCAGGACGGAGCGTAGACTTCATCAGTCGAGATCTTTCAAGCTTAACATTGATATTCAATGTGCCTCTTACCATACGGTGATCACTCCCGGTTTTCACCGCATTGATCACAGAGACATCACTGAATATTTGCTTCTTCGTCGACATGATGAAGTCAATCTCATTTTTAGTTATGCCATCAGGGCTTTGCCAGGTCCACTTCCTGTGCTTACGCTTTCTGAAGAAGGAGTTCATCATGTAGAGGCCCTCCTTCTCCATAAAACTAGCCAGTAGGTGTCCCCGGCGGTTCCGATGTCCAAATCCAAATTGCCCCACTCACACCTCATCACCGTCTCGTTTGCCCAGTTTCGCATTAAATTATTAATAATAATTAAATTAATAATTATCTGTTCTGAATTCAAAAATATTTGAATTTCCATTTTTAAAATTTGGGTGTATAACGGTTCGAAACCTTTCCTTTTTTCTACCTATAAAGGCTAAGCGCGGGAAAAATTCCATTTTTTGGTTACTAGAATGACGTCTGAAAATAAATATAAAATGTAATTTATAAAAGTGTCATAGAAGGCTAATAAATATAAAAACTAGCCTTATATGTACTTCCATAATTATCAAAAGATGACAACCATCTGCTTCAGGATACTTCAAGAGTGGTTTATGAAGCCATTAACGCAATTCTTGAATTCATAAATTTATTATTCATCAGTTTCTTTTACGTACTTGTCCCTTAAGGTACGTCCATATTTATTTCACTGCAATAAAACTGACACATAATATGGAAGGTAAGGTTTTTTAAGCAAGACGACTTTTTTTTCTTTTAAAATGGGATCCATCCGCATGCAATAATTTTGTAACGTTGAAATTATGATTGGTTCTGTATGTCATTATATCATAACATAACCATACTTAAATTTTCTACTGGTGGGCAGAGTGAAGTCAGAGTTGCATAATATAAACACAGTTATATTTCGCAAATTGAGCAGTTATCTTTAGGACATTTTTTCTATTCATTTGCTCGTGCTTGACCATAACCTCTTATCTTACAAGATGGTAAGCAATGATGTGGTCGGCGGTAGCACACGCTTGCCTAGAAGAAACCTATTCACTTTTGACTTAAAAATGCTCAAATTGTAGCTATCACGAAACGTCGACATCGGCAGGAAATTCCGCTCCTTAGCTAAATACAATGAATGTATTTCCAAACATTTTGTGCGTATGTATGGGGTTGAGATCTCATTAAAGAACAATCCTGTTGGCCTTAGTCATACCCTAATAACTAATCAACCATTGCAATGCAACCAACATAGCAGAAAAAAGATCAGTTGGTTTGCAAAGAAAGTGAACGTGAGACATACATATATGGTTGCCTTATGGGTTTTTTTAAAGAGATACCGCGGCCCTGGAACATGAAGGCACTGATGCAGGTTCAAAGCATCGAAGAGGCAGAGTTGAAGCCTACTGGAGCCATGGCTTGTGCGAAAGAGAACCCCGGGGCCCTGGAACAAAGGCAAAGAAGGAACAGGGAATTTTAGCCAGTAAAAGTCTGACACGCCCTCTCGCCCTGCCCAAGAGCGGGAGACGTCATTAGATATCCCACCTAAAAAAAGGTGGGATTAGTAGTTACCAAATAACATTCCCTATTGCCCTACTCAGAGCAGGAGCAGCTAATTGATGATTTCCCACTTCCAAAAAAAAAAAAAAATATATATGGTTGCTACTATAGGTAATCTTTTGACATGAAGCCTGTAAGTGATCGAGTGCTTAACTTTACACTTAATTACAAGTCAAACTCGTTCCATAAAAGAGGTTTTACGAGATTTTATGCATAATCTGTTTCAACAAACATCTGGAGTGCTCGCTAGACGGCTTATTACTTATTGAAAGTTAATAGCTACTAGCTAACTTCTACGATTAGAACGATTACAGCTCCAGATGTAAACCTTTGCTAATTAAATAAGCTTGTGAAGCTGTAGCAGGTAATTAGTCCCACTAATATTATTAAGAGCGGCCAACCCGAGGTACATTTTCATACACCGCTCTTAGGTGATTAGGATTTTATTACACATATTTCTCCAGATATTTTAGATAAGTACACAGATATCTTGTGGATATTATCTAGACTTCTACAGAAATCAAAACATAAAAACTAATCCAGCTCTGAAAATCTGCTATTTTACGTGAACTTTAGCCCTCCATAATCTACTCATATATTGGATATGTATTATATATTCGAGTAAATCACGGAATTACCAAATGCCCACAGAGTTTTCTTCTTCATCAAACAGAGCGTTGGATTGCGTTAGATGAAGCAGCAAGCTCGAAAAGAGTCCTCTTAAGGCAAAAGTTTGTGACTGTGTATGTTTGTTACTTCTTCTCGCTCAAACAGCTAAACGAGTTTTGACGAAACTTAGTCATGTTCTGGAATAACACTTAAGAAATCTTTATATCCTGGGACTATATTCTCATGGAACAACTTTCTACAATCACGCTGGCGAAGTCGCTGGCAGCAAATTGTATTGTTATACAGCCAAAAGTTTGAAAATGTAAATGTTTGTTACTTCGTCACACGCGAACAGTTCAACAGATTTCAATGAAATTTGGCGCACGAGTAGATTGGTAGATCATGTCTAGGGATAGCACATAAGATACTTTTGTGGTAGGAGTAAGTTCTCTTGGGGTAATCCCTACTTTCATTCGGTTGGTGATGCTGGCATCAGCTACAGTAATATAATCGCAAAATCATCCAGCGACAGGCAGGCTAACAGCTACTAAAGTAAATAAAAACACAATATTTTACGAATACAGTATACCTAGAATGTAGTCAGCCAAGTTTTATTTGGTCCTCTGACCTTAGCTCTGATCTCCTTTCAATCCTTTCTAATTAAAATGTTGATAAATTAGCTGCGTGACAACGGACCTGAGACCTTCACTAGCGCTTTGCTACCAGACTGCTTAACGTGGTGGATTGGTGGATTGCATCAATTTGAAATTTAAATTGCGCACACGTTCTTTACGAAGTGCAGGTGACCCTTCCTTTAAAAAGGTACCAGAATAAATTAACAAGCTTAGTTAATTTATCTAAAGGGTTTAATGGAAACGGTTTCACCAGACTTCGGGGATGCCAAAACGAGTTTTATGTTTTTCAAAGCGCGCTTATTTGCAGTCGGAGTTTAGTTTTTTTTTTTAAGTTTAATCTTATGGAAACGAACAACTTTCTTCTAACAAGTCATAGCTAGTCAATTTAAAAATTTGTTTTTTCATTACTAATTTTAATAATCTAGTGCGGAAAGGCCAAATTATTTCTTGTCAATTCGTTGGGATTACATGTGAAAATGAGTGTGCCCCAAGGATCAATTTTAGGTCCTTTTTTATTTTTAGATTATATTAATGATTTACCCCATTTATTGCAAAACAAACTTAATATTATGGTGTTGTTTGCCGATTACACTTCTTTTATTTTTAAGATAAATAGAAAGAACAGCGAATTTTTATGACGAAAATAACGCCGGTCTAAGACGGGTTTACTGCTAATAATCTAGTTCTAAATGCGAAAAAAACTAAGTGCATAAGATTTTCCTTATCGAATACCAAAAGTAGTGATTGTGACATAGTAATAATAATGTAATAATCTTGTATTAACGCACACTATGCAGGCAAGCATACCTTAAATTGGAGTATTACATTCAAGATAAAAATGCATGGTTCAATGCTGGTGATGCTTCACTACCACTAAGGAGATTCTATTGAAAATACTGTTCCAACTATTCTCGCGGTATTGGCATTCCGTCACGTCCGGTCAAATGTTGTAGCATCAATTGTCTTTCTTCCGTATTAATTTTCCCTTGACTTTTCAAAAACCTAAAATGAAAGACCTTCTTCAAGTACTTACGAGATTTAACAGCTTTGCCGCCTACGCATACTACTTGGTTGTAGGTACACGACTGACGATAATAACAAACCTTGGAGTATTTCCTCGACGTCATAAACACAGTGACTTCTCAGAAGAAATTCTGATAGCAATCAAGATAATATACTGACCTACCTGAACCGAGGTCTTCCTCCTGGAGGTCATTCAAATATTTACTTTGGCCAACGGTCTATGGAACGACTGCGACAGAACTATCTCCTCTGTCGAAACAAGAACATGCATAAATCAGGCAGACTGATTTATCATCATCATTTCAGTCGAAAGACATTTGCTACACCGACAGGTCCTGTAAGGTCACATCCATCACCAGCAGGGATATCTCAAGCTCATAACGCTTTGTAACATTTTTTGACCTAACCTGAACTGTTAATGGATGGGGCTAAATAGGGCGTATAACTCCATCCTTCTTTCTCACTCGCACGACTAATATTTTAACACGTCATGGTAAGTCCACAGGTCGTTGATCCATAATGGGAGGTCTTCCAATGCTGCGTCTTGCGTAGTCGTCACTCCAGAACCGCTACCAGTTTGGGTTTTGGTCAGACTAAAAACACTGAAGGCTTAACACGTGCAGTTATCTCTCATCTCTTCACTAAAGCGGTTGCTATCTGGTCACTAACAAACGGCGTAGATAGATCAATGAAGTCAGCGGGCAAGTTTAGAAAATGTGGATAATTACGTGGAAAGCAGGAAGAAGCTGTGCACGATGCCGACGCTACGTGACTCGGATTGGGGTCATATGGAGCAACGTCAATACTTATCCATAATTTTAATGATCGACGCTCTCTTTTTCTATTTTGTATTGAATGAGATATAAAAATGATTTCCGTAGATGAAGTAACACACAAACAGCTTATTAGCGATAGCAATACTATACAATTACATATTCAGAGTTTACAAAAAAAAGAAATCGTTTTTAAGATTCATTTTTAATTTCAAAATTTAGTGGTTATCATATTTGGTTGTGTTGCCCAAAAATATACACAAATCTGTACTTTAGGGACCTAAAAATTGCCAGAAATATCTACTGGCTTTAACTGTAAGTAATGTGCCTTTACTATAGGTTCTAAAAATTGTTTTTTTTTAGAAATTATATGTGTGAATAGACTGTAGATGAAGATGATAATGACAATTCACAAAACGCAAGATAGCGCAGGAGTTCACTGCTTGATTATTCGAAAAAGTTCTCTGGAACGTCCAAAGTAACTGGAGGAACACAGATGAGTTTTAGTCAGTTAGTCTAAAATTCCCTCTACCCAAAACAGGAGGAGTTATTTGATGATTTTTTATCTCAAACAAAAAGGCGATGGATACGAAACTCTAATTCGATTGATTGATCTATACGACTATCGCAAAAAGTCTCACGCTTACACCAATTGCAAAGAACAGTTGACCCAAATCGAAGATCACGTGAAAAAATTCCCTCTTACTGAATTGCCTTTTTCAATTGTGTGACATATGACCCGACAATTTGCCGAGTCATGTGACTAACATCACGAGTGCTCACGAGTCCTATTCGCTCCTTTTGTGAAGGATGTGAGTAGAGCTATCGTTATTGCTAAATTACGCTCGAGAATAGACGGTTCGCTGTGGGTTTGGAAATTTGAAATGCTTGTTAAGACGCTGCGCAAATGTAGACACTTTTAATTCATCATCATCATTTCAGCCGATATACGTCCACTGTTGGACATAGGCCAAGTGTCACCACAATGAACGATCCTGTGCGTCTTGCATCCATCGGATTCACGCAACCTTCACCAGGTCATCGGTCCATCTAGTAGGAGGCCTTCCAACGCTGCGTCTTCCGGTACGCAGTCGCCACTCAAGAACCTTTGGTGATGGCCCTAACGGCCATCTGTTCTTTGAGCAATGTGCCTTGCCCATTGCCACTTAAGTTTGGCTATTCTTCGTGCTATGTCGGCAACCTCAGTTACCGCGTCATCGAACACTTTTTGATCGTCATAGGTATGTGTTAAATGGAAGAAACTGGATACAAAAATGTTTATGTATACGTAGGTAGTGCATGATTTTATACTGGTTCTATAGAAATCAAATATTTATCGGTAGCTTGTATCTGACACAAGACACACGTTTGCGCCCTGCCTAAAAGTAAATAGAGTAGGGTAGTTGACGTAAAAAATGTAATTAGTCCGTCTTTTAGATTATTCAAAAATAAGAGACACGTATTTTTTTATTTGTAAATTAAACCAAAAATGACAAAGATATAGCCCATTAAAGTTACGTGTCACGTCACGCATTTTTTCGCACGGGGTGACGTCACACGTAATTTTAATAGGCTATATCTTTGTTATTTTTTGTTTAATCGAAAAAAGAATAAATACGTGTCCAATATTTTTTTTAATCTAAAATACGGACTAAATAAAATGTAATTATTTTGACCCTGGAAACCACCCTATTGGACTTTTCCTACTGGCCCGAATTTTTTTCGATGAGTAGAGTATGTAGTATTTTTGTTTTACTTTGTAGTTGTTAATAAATTAATGATGAGATGCAAGTAATTTTGAAACAATGGACAATTATGTTTATCATAATTACACAAGGCTACTTCATCAGTAGGGGTCAGTTACAGGTTAAGTAGATTCAGACTAGATAAGCGCATTTTTGCATTTTAATTTATAAATTGGCAATACCAGTTTTTCTTATTTGCTAGTCTATGACTTTTTAAAATTTCGAATCCAATTCTGGTCATAAACAAAGGTGTTCGTTCTATCTTTGTGCGGATATATAAGTTTGTTATCAATTGTTCTTAAAAGGTAATGTGACAATATCGTGACATTGCTGAAGCAACTAACTGTAGAATCATGGCTAAGGTCTTCAAAACTGTAAAGACGATATGTAAATAAATAAAAAAGAAGGTTACAACTAACTTTATTTAAGTTAACGGTGTTTGTGTTAACGTAAACGCAAATAGACTGATTTGGGGCAAATAGCTTATAGGGTTGTCAATACCATTATCGAGTTAACTAGGTATATACTGCATAATATTCTTAGACTATAACTAAGTAATAGTTGTACCTAAGTTCTTCGATTCGCTTATAGTACTTCACTGTATGTATCCTCGTTTCTTATCATTCTTATCCGATCCTATTCCTTCTATCGAGTATTATTATATTATATCTAGCCTATACTGTCCTTCTGTAGTGCAAATGCCTCTCTCTATTATTTCCATTGTTCCCGGCTTTGAGCCACTTCTTGCCAATTATTAAGGAAGACGTCCAAGTCGTCCTGCCATCTCCTTCTCGATCTGCCGTGATCTCGTCGTGTAATTTCGCGTATTATCTCGGATTAACTTCGTCTTCTGTTAAAACGTTCATAAATCACCAAATAAGCTCCTCCTTCTGTAGTTGGAGCGAAAGGAAGTATCAGACTTTTACTGACCAAAACCCCACCTGCGTTCGTTCAGTTGCCCTTTGCGTTTCAGGGCTATGGTAACTCTTTTGGAAAATTCCGCATCTCTTCAATTTGGTCCTCCAAATTCAAAACATCCTCACCAATATTTTCTGTCAGCCCTCACTTCTCTAACACGGCATACGTTACACGATAGTGTTAATTGGACCGTATCAGAGGCTTCTAAGTATTATGTTCGAGGTGATCTGCCGGTTACCTAGCCCAGGTCGCCAATAAGGAGCATTGTGTTGATAAAAGTTCCGCCCGGCTATACGTCAGTTATTTCTTTGATCGGTGTTTTATGTGTCATGTGAGGTGTATCTCATGTAGTAGTCACACAAGTGTACTGTATATGTGTGTTCTCGATAAGAGGACTTCTTTGTGTATTTGTTATCAGCATCCGAGCTATAATTATCTTATCAAAAGGAACGAGACCACACACGAAGATATTTCCCGAGTCGAGTTTTCATCAATTGCAGAAGGTGAAATCGACTAATAGGTTCATTAATGATGATATAGGAATTACATATACATATTTTATCAGTCAAAGAATCAGTCATCAGTCAAAAAATCGGTTGTCTTGGTATGGTCATGTGAAGAGGAGGGATGAAGCGCATATTACTAAAAGACTTCTGAGTATACATGTAGATGGATGGAGAGGGAGAGGAAGGCCGAAAAAAAGATGAATGGATTGTGTGAGAATGATATGAAAGAAAAGGGAGTTAGTGATAGTTTGACGGGTGACAGGACAGAATGGAAGAAGAAAACGTGTTGCGCCGACCCCAAGTAATATGGGATAAGGGCAGGAAGAAGAATTTTATCAGTCAAAGGAACATTCACCTGTGTGGTGAGTTGTGGCAATGCTTGAGTTAGGTCTTTTTTTTTTAGGTGGGAACATCATTCAATGATATCTCGTAATAGTGACAGACTTTTACTGATTAAAAACCCACTCCTAAAAATAATATGTTCGTATTTTATTTATTTTTTTATTCATTTTAATTTGCATTATGTTTGAATTATGTCGTACATTATTTAATTTATAACAACTAAAATTAATAAATGGTGAATTTCAAACAGTAAACTAATACTAAATAAGCACCAAGTAAATCAAGAGTAAATAAATACTACAACTGTTTCGAGAAAAGGATGGTACGGCCGTGCCACTTTTTTTGCTCGCCTTGGTGGCACTGCCGTGCCCCGTAATTGAAAAAATATAATCATTCTATATAATTATGTGTCAAAATATCTCAGAATCCTGAGGTCCTGGTCCTTTGGAAGGCGTACGAGGAGCCGAAACCAACTCACAGACGCCATTTAAACACTTTTAATAGAACGAGGTAGCAACCGACGTTTATCCTTGTATGCGCTATGCTTGTGCACGCAAGGACAGCCCCTGGTTGGTGAAAAATTATTGCGATATAATGGAAAACAAAGATAATAGGGCTATGGATTTATATTGATATCAAATTCATAATAAGTAGCGTGGAAAGTAGCTTCTCAGCCTTAGCGAGTGAGTTGAGCATAATACAATTAGTATTATCTAATTAACCTGTCAACAAAAGCAGCAATGCAGCAATTTCATCAATTCTAGGTTTTTGTTGCCGAATTAACCGCCATGATATATTTTTTGTGCATAGTAGTAGCAATAGTGAAATTGCAACAGGATACCGATGCCTCGGGAGGAGAGGGTATTGCTGGTCAAGAAAATGGCGCTGGAACCAGTAGAACACCATTTTGTTATCATAATTTAATATTTTTTTGGTAGCCATTTGTTGTGTTTTAAGTACTAGTGCTTGCCTGCGATCCTACCTGATGGTAAGCAGTGATGTTTTGTGTGTTTTGGTTTTACATATATGCGTGCCAAATAAAATATGTTTCTTTCTTTCTTTTGCACTAGTTTATTAAGAGCCTTGAAAACACCTAAATTATAATCGTAATTATGTTGTTTGAACTTAAATATAATACCTACCTATAATATTTGCTCCTTCGACAAAGATAACAACATTTTGGTCTTTGGCAAACCCAAATTTAATCTAAGTTTACCTGAATTTTAGTCATCATCATCATCATTTTAGTCAAAAGACGTCCACTGCTGGACATAGGCCTTCCCCAAGCGTCGCCACGACGACCGGTTCTATGTGTCTGTGGTCGAAAGGATCTAGGGTGGCGACCGTGTATCAGAAATTACCGCGTTGAAAGGACCGATGCTCTAGCGAGGTTTGCGGGAATCAATCAAAATCAAAATCAAAACATTTATTTCAAATAGACCATTTACAGGCACTTTTGAATAGTCAAATGTCGGTCAGTCCAAGAAAAGTGAAGCTAAATTGCACGTTCCAAAGAGTAGGTCTCTATGGAGAAGAACGTGCAAGAAACTCCATGGACACTCTTTTAAATCATATTATGTGTTACATATAATGCTTGGTTACATATTACTTGTTGCTTCTATCATGTGAGCACAATGTCGATAATGAAATAAAAAATGTAAAATAATTAAAAGATAGAAACTGAATTAAGCCACTGGCAGCTAAGAGATGACCAGTCCCATCTGACGGCACCCGTTCACGAGCATGACGCGTGCATCAGCCCCACTCAGCTCAACCATTTTGAAGGGAACTGAACGACCCAATAACACGTGCCACCAACAGCGAGACATTTGAGTGAGCATGACAAACTCTCAACTGCCATGCTCGTAATGTCAAAAAAGAAGTTGTAACCTAATAAAAATGCTCCATGGTGCTTCACATTCACAAACTTGGAAAAAGTGCTTCTACATTATACAATGCAATTGTGTCTTTCAAATTAAAAATAATAATATTAGTTTCCAACTAATCAACTAATTAGTACGCCCTAGTGGTAGTGGAGCTGGACCAGCATTGAGCCAAGCATTTTTATCTTGAATATAATCCTCCAACTTATAATATGCTTGCCTGCATAGTGTGCGTTTAATACAAGATTTAAATTTCGTTTCATTGAGTTCTAATATTTGGGGTGGTATTTTATTATAACATTTCAAACAGTACCCCATGAAAGAAGAGGCCACTTTAGCCAGTCTGAAACCTGGTTGAACTAATTGATCCCTATTTCTTGTAACATAATTATGTCTATCGCCTCTTTTGCTAAAAAGATGAAGATTTTTTCTAACATACATGATGTTTTCATAGATATATTGACAAGGTACCGTCATTATGTTAATATCTTTAAACAGTTCCCTTAAAGAATCGCACCGGCGGAGATTGTAAATAGCTCTGATGGCTCTTTTCTGTAATATAAAGATTGACTCGATGTCTGCAGCCCGTCCCCATAGTAAGATACCGTACGACATGACACTATGAAAATAACTAAAATAGACTAGTCTAGCGGTATCAACATCCGTAAATTGGCGGATTTTTCTAACAGCATATGCAGCCGAGCTAAGCCGTCCTGCAAGAGATGTTAAGTGAGGACCCCATTGTAGCCTAGAGTCAAGCGTAATCCCCAAGAAAACTGTTTTATCAACAAATTCTAGTTTCTCATTGTTCAATACTATGTCGCAATCACTACTTATGACATTTGGTAAGGAAAATCTTATGCATTTAGTTTTTTTCCCATTTAGAACTAGATTATTAGCAGTGAACCAGTTTTGGACCTGCAATAAAGCGTTATTTTCATCGTCAAGATTATTAGTCCTTCTATTTATCTTAAAAATCAAAGAAGTGTCGTCAGCAAACAACACCATATTAAGTTTATTTTTCAGCAAATAGGGTAAATCATTAATATAAACTAAAAATAAAAAAGGACCTAAAATTGAACCTTGGGGTACCCCCATTTTCACATTTAATCCCGACAATTCGTCGTCTCGTCGTCGACACCGTTTATTTGAACTAGTTGCTGTCTGTCATTCAAATACGATTTTAATAAGCTTAACGCTGCTTTGCCTAGTCCGTAATGCTCCAGTTTCAGGAGTAATGTTTCATGAACCACACAATCAAACGCCTTAGACAGGTCGCAGAAGATGCCTATAGCATCTTGTGCCTCCTCCCACGCATTAAAAATGTGTTTTAGTAAGGAGACACCAGCGTCAGTTGTACAACGCCCTTTGGTGAAACCATACTGTTTATCGTGTAAGATGTTATTGGTGTTAAAATGATTAAGCATTTGATTTAACATCACCTTTTCAAATATCTTGCTAAAAACCGGCAAAACGGACACCGGCCTATAATTATTAGTGTCTTTACTGTCTCCGGATTTAAAAAGTGGTATCACTTTACTATATTTCATTAGATCCGGAAAGACTCCTTGATCTATACACAAATTAAATATTAACGCTAAGTACGGCGCTACAGTCTCAATAATTGAGGTACAAACTTTGATAGACATACCCCATAGATCTTCTGTCAATTTAATCTTGATTTCTTTAAAAGCTTTTATTACTGTTATGGGGTTTATATGTTTAAAGTTAAATTCAGTCGAACAGGCTGCAACGTTCGCCTGTAATAAACCAAAAGCATGCGATGGCGACGAATTTAGGGCTTCAGTAGTTTTAATTGGAATGCTGGTAAAGAAATTTACAAATTCTTCTGCAACTAGTTTGTTATCGCTAATAAGACCATGATGAGTCTCCAATGTGTAATCATTATTATTTCTTTTGTTTCTGTTGGTTTCATTATTTATTATATTCCAAACCGTTTTTATTTTATTATCTGCTGTCCGATTTATTTTATTATCCTATTATTATGTGAATCCGACTGTTTTATTTTTAAATGATATAAACTAGTGCTTGACTGTGATCTCACCTGATGGTAAGCAGTGATGCAATCGATGATGGTGAATCGCAATGTGCGAGTTAAGTATTTTTAATACATTTTTCATTTTTATTATTATTAGGTAAAAGACACACTATCAGATACGAGCTGATGCGTGTGTTTTAAATAATTTGGAGAGATTTAGTCTGTCCAACCGATTTTCAGTGTGGGAGCTGTCACAACACTTTCCGGGAGCTTGTTAAGTGTTAAGCTTAGTCCATTTGAGTAACTTCTAGCGTTAAAGTGCACAAGCATAATTAACTTCCTCATTTTAACATAAATATGTCGTTATAGATCATTAAAATCTTACCTCTGATCACATTTATTCATAAAGTGACATATAATAAAAATGTAATGATTTTATGTTCTCCAGAAGGCTAACGCGAGGTCGGCTGCGTTGTTGTAAGAAATCGTTTTATATATTCTAGTTTTCCTTCAATTTTGATAGTGTAGTTCATTATTAAGTATTACCATAATGCTCGAACTTGGTTTGACGGACCAAATCTGCCGACCATATCTATTCTCGCTACAGACGACCGTATTGGACAGTTGCTTTGCGTACGATGACGTCAAGTGCACGCCTTCCGTTAGCTAGTTAAATATTTTTTTAATAGATATATAAACTAGTGCTTGACTGCGATTCTACCTGATTATAAGCATTGATGCAATCGTTGATTAAAAGTCCTACTAGTTTATTATGAGCCTATTCACTCTAACCAAAATTATAATCGGACGGAAAGACCGCAACATGCAAATTGTTCCAGTCCCTCGATGTATGCGGTATAAACGATAAAACGAAATGCTTACTTAGTCCGGACAAGGTTACCAGTACTTAGGTTTCAACCATGGTGGTGGTGGTGGATACTTGCCAGACTACTCTATAGATGAACTGATTGGGTTCGGAAGCGTACTAATTTCGTATGCCGATCGCACTAATTTCAAGCGTGTGTATTATTATATTAGTAGCTATTAAACGTTCGTTAGATTTCCTTGTTAAGTTCCGTGACTTTAACGAGTACCTAGCAACGTTCAAATTTCAATTGTCATAATTTAGATCTAAATGATTGTTAAATCAAGATCAAAAATTTTGTTCTAAGCTTAAGGAAGTCTACTGCTTATCGTGCGTCGAAATCATTTTTGAATTTGAATTTTTTTTTTGTGGTTCTGTGTTGAACTTACAACAATGGTTTTTCTTGTTACGTTGATCTGTCTGTCAGTGGTTCATTATTGATTTTATAGGAAGTAGTTACAGTTGCGTAAGCGGTGTCAGTTTGTTAGTTCATCACTTACGTGTGTAGCTCTGGCTAACGAACCGAGCATAATCACTGATCTTTTCTTAGTGACGTTTGTGACGCTTGAAGGTAAAGTCTGTTAGTGGATCTTGCAATTAATTGAAGTTAAGAGAGGTTCCATTTAGATAATAACTTAAAGTATTTGATAAGGTGTCTCCTGCGGTCTTCCCGTCCGATTATAATTTCAGTATCTTCAAGGCAAGACTGAATAGGCTCATAAACTTGTGCGAAACGCACTAGTTATATGTGAATAGCCTCTTAGTAAACTAGAGCGCCTCATCATCAGAGACTGCATCACTGCTTACCATCAGGTGGAATCGCAGTCAAGCGCTAGTTTATATCAATCAAAAAGAAACGGTTTGTACACTTTAATAGGTCATTACATTGGCGTACCTAGAATTATTTTACAAGGGAATCCTGGGCCTTGAAATACTTGATTTTTATGCAAAGTTACCAGTATTTTGGCACCCATCATAAGATTTCGAATCGATAGCCCAACATCCTGGGGTGGAAACTGGAACGTACTGTTTTTTTAAGGTAGAAAATCTAATAATTTCTCCCGCTCAAGGCCGGAGCGGGACGGCATATCAGCCTTTTACTGACTTAAACCACACCTATTTTCCTTCTTTACACTTTGCGTTCCAGGACCACCGGTTTACCTTCCAGTAATCAACACGGCCGACTCTCTCTCTCCCCTCTATTATAATATGCGCCTAAGGATGACTTTTACCTATGATATTTAAATTGTAATATATGTGTTTCAGTTCCGCCATCATAAATAAATCTCATTTGGGGCCAGATCAGAATTTATATTTTATTATTATTTTGTTTTTATTAATTCGATTACATCTAAAACACGACCAACTTTATTGCATAATAAATAAAGTTGGTCGTGTTTTAGAATAAATTGTAATTAAGAGAATATTAAGACATGTGCAAAAAAGCATGTCGAATGCTCAGTATTTAAATAAGTTCCCAGAAAAATAATTATCTATTTTTAATACTTAAACACGTTCTGGTAGTGTTCATTAATAATACTAAATATTAATTCAGTAAAGTAATTACCTACAGTGTAGTCCGTGAGCATACTATTAAAACGTCAACTCATTCGTTTTACAATTAAAGAGCACGATTTATTAGAAGCAAAGATAAAAACTAGATTACAGTGATCACCAATTTTGGGACCATTGTTTGGCCCAATATTGAGCTTGTGGCTAAATGGTAATAGTCGCATAGGTTGATTTTCGAGGTTAGGTAAAGTTTGTCTGCAGATGGTTCATACATTACATACTGAGTCTCTACCGTCCCTCGGGAAGCGTGTAAATTTGTTGGATTTGTTTTGTAGATCTGTGATACTCACAGTAGATAACCTGACACCAGTTCACAATCATCATCATTTAAGCCGAACGCCCACTGTTGGACATAGGCTTCCCTCAAGTGTCGCCACAATGAACGACACTATGCGTCTCGCATCTTTCGGATTCCTGCAACCCTCACCAGGTTATTTTCCAACACTGTGTCTTCCGGTTCGCAGTCGCCACTTCAGAAACTTTTGGCCCCATCGATTATCTGCTCAAGATCAGATGCTAAGAATCACATATGTGGTAATTCCATGCAAACAACTGATAATCAGATGTATCTGGTAAGAATGGAAACCGATCCAAACTTAGTTGAAAAAAACTAGGCGGTTTGATTTATTTGGTCCAACAATATCCGTTTGAAAAGAGATCGGAAGTTTTACCTAATATAACATAATTTTGTAATATTCTTATCTGAGTAGCATAATAAATTAGGTAATCATTACCAGGATATAGCTAATTAGGCAGAATATAATTAAAGACAATTAGGGTTCCGAACGTCTGCATGTAAAAACGTTACCTTGATAGGATCACTTGTGTCTGTCACAGTTGTATCTGTCAGTATACATCAGCAGGGTCGATGCCCGCTATGGCCATAGGGAATTTCTGAAAAGGACACTCGTGGCCTTAGAACCGAAAGGGTAACTGAAGGAACATAGCTGGGTTTTAGTCACTGAAAGTTTAACATGCCCTCGCGCTCTGCCCTGGAGCGGCAAAAATCAAGGATGATCCAACAACCTCCCAAAAAAAAAAGATCTGATGGTGGAGTCGATAAGTGGCCATAGGATTCCCGCATCTAAAAAAGATAGCACCATCGTGTCACGGCTCATTGGATTTGTTTATTCAGATTGAAAAATTATTTAACATAAGTTGTTACTCAAGTTCTGATAATGTAGCTGAAAGAAGAACTCCTCAACCAAACAAGACAGCTCTGGAGTGTTTGAGTTTTTTGATTTTGTTTTGACATAAATGAAAAAGTAATGAATGATACTAATCTTCGTAAACATAAAACTATAATTTTTTTTTAAGTAGAAGCCCCTCAAACAGCGTCACTTGGAGGTTCATAATTTGGATGTTTTCATTCGTAAGCGGCATTTAATTCGTCATAAAAAAAAAAAGACGTGTGGCACTCGGGGACTGCCGCGGTAAAGCTATTGCATAGCATTTTTATCAACTTATGCAATTATAATTATTTATTTATTTTATTTATGCAGTATTTTTTTTCCTTTGTTTTTTTCTTTGATATTAATTGAAGTTACACTTTTTTAAGCTATTCACACATTGAATTGAGTTTTGATTGATTGTTGAGCTTAATAATAATTAGGTTTATTTTATTATAAAATATGTTTTGTTTGGAACCCTTTGCACATAAGTCTGGCTTGCACATGGCTGGTTTTTATTGACCTAGAAATGCTAATATTACTCTGATTATCGTTTCGCATATTAATTTAAACTATACATCTAAACTAATATATTAAAGAGGTAAATTTTGTTTTTATGTTTTTTTAAGCTATTGAATAGCTTCTATCGCGGGCCTTGAGCGTGGAGACCGAATCCAGAAATTCCGTAACGAAAATAACCTAACACCCCCCACTCATTTGTTTTTTGAGCGTGGTGACCGATAACAAAACAAATGAGTGAATCAATCAAAATTCAATTCAATGTGTGAAAGTGTAACTTCAATTAATATCAAAGAAAAAAAAACAAAGGAAAAAAAATACTGCATATAAAATAAATAAATAATTAAAATTGCATAAGTTGATAAAAATGCTATGCAATAGCTTTACCGCGGCAGTCCCCGAGTGTCACACGTCTTTTTTTTTGTTTGTAGGAGATAATCTCTGAAAGTAATGGTGCGATTGCTAAATTTTTTTCACCGATAGAAAGCTGGCATATTTCTGAGTGACATAGGCTATATTTTATGTACGCGGGTGAAGCCGCTGGCAAAAGCTATAATATATAAATCAGTCCAAGGGTCTCACTGTAACGCCTCCTATATGTAAGAGAGAGTGGCCTGTAATCCACCACAGGCCCAGAGAGGGTTGGTGGATGTCAGACAACTTCGTGTTTTTGATCCTAGGGCATGGTCTTCACAAAGTGTTCCATCAGCGTTTTGAGGAACTATTAATTGAGAAATTACATAGAAGAGAATAGAATAGAATAGAATAGCATTTATTCGGCGCAAGCAACACAATATACAACAACATAAAATAATAATAAAAAAATAAAAAAAGTACAGACATACAATACAAGTTGCAGTAACTGTGCCTGAACCGAAAGGGTCACCAACTCAGCAATTGCTGGGCGTCAAACACCCAGCGCTGATTTTAAGCTGGCACCCCGCAGTGACGCACGGATGATGGTCTCGGTTCGGACTAAGCGTTTCACCTCGTCGTTTATATACCGCGTACATTGAAGGACTGGAATAATTTTCAAGTCCGATTATAATTTAGGTGTCTTCAAGGCTAGAGTGAATAGGCTCTTAATAAAGTAGTGCGTCTCACCATCAACGATTGCATCACTGTTTACCATTAGTTGGGATCGCAGTCGAGCACTAGTTTATGCCAATAAAAAAAATATTGAGTGTAACTCATAGGTACCTTACTTAGAATCTGCAAGTAAGTCTTTTTTGCTTTTTCAAGGCTTGGTTAGTTAAAATGTTGGCTCCAAAGTGTGAGTCAGCCTCATGCTCTAGTACATTCGTGAGAAACAATCTAGCTGTTTGTAATCAGTAAATCGTGATAATTTCAAAGTTTATGCTGTTCACTGTGATTATAATTCACGTCTCGCTAATTAGAACTCTAATTGAAGTGGTAATGGATACGAATCAAGAAATAAGATTATAAAATGCTCGAAATATTTTTGCCTGGCTTTACTTTCGTTTAAAATAGAAAGTAGTCGGTAATACATTTCAGACATAAATTGCATTCGGTGAAATGGCGTTATGAATATTATTTGACGTTATATTATTAGCATTTCACCTCACCTTATAAGTGAAATGTGTAGCTGCGGGAATGTTCGTGAGAGTTACTGAGGCCTTGTAACGCAAAGGACTACTGAAGGTACACAGGTGGGGTTTAGTCTGTAAAAGTCTGACAAGTCCTGCTCCACACAGAGCGTGAAATAGGACATTTTGATACAAATGCAGAAAGTTTGTCATTGCGACTGAGGCGGAAGGGCTTTTTTTTTTTTTTTTTTTTTTATGGTGGGAAAAAATCATGCATTGACATCCCCCGCTCTTGGGCGGAGCGGGAGATAGTGTCAGACTCTTACTGACTAAAAGACCCACCCCGTTCCTTCTAGCCTTCATACCGGGGCTCGAGCGCCCTTTCGGATAACCCTGGCCCCAGTAGGCTTCGACCCGGCTGGGTCCCTGCTGTTGCTGACAACTCCTTGAGGCGCGCGGGAACAGTGAGGCGGAAGGGCTGTAGTGACAAATATGCACGTACATCGAACGACTTTTTTCAATATACTCGTACTTACGAAGAAATTAATAAACAGGGGTGACCGGCGATTCCTGAGCGTCGACGCGCGTCCAGCCTGACACGATAAATGTAATAACATTGTGGCGGCGGTGAGCATGTGAACTTTTTTGCACTAGTACGGAAAACCGTATATTGAGTGCCTAAAAGCAGTGGGATAAGAGCGTGTTTTCGAGTAAATGTATTGAAAAGCTATTTGATCAATTCTCATCTTAAAAAATTAAGATATAGAGATGCAGATGTATTAATAAAAAGCATATTCATAGTAATTATTTTCGGTGTCTACAAGGTAGACCGATAACCTGGTGAGGGTCGCGGAAATCCGATGGATGTGAGACGCACAGAACCGGTCGTTATGGCGACGCTTGTTCCCCAGGCCTCGCTGAAATGATGATGATGATGATGATAATTTTCGGGTGTCGATATTATATTTAGTAGTCAGTAATGGCTGCTCTATCTAGAAGTTTTAAGGACTTGGTTCCCTTTTTGTTTTGAACAAATTGAAATTGCTAGTCTCAGAAAATTATCCCTCATAGCTGTATGCACAATGATTGTGTTTCCAAAATGATTTGTGGATACATCCTGTGCAAATCACAGCATAATGAAAAGCCTAACCATTATTAATCTTTAGGGGAGACTATTGTATAGTTCACTAGCTTTTGCTCACGGCTTTATCCGCATAGTACATCAATTATAAACTATGTCAGTCAGGAATAAAGCAGGTTTCTATGGGTGAATATGAAATTTTTATGAATCGGACATTTTTTTTATGGTGGGAAAAATTATCCAATGACAACCACCGCTCTTGGGCGGAGCGGGAGATAGTGTCAGACTCTTACTGACTAAAAACTCACTCCAGTTCCTTCGTTGCCTTTCGTATTGGGGGCTGAGCTACCCTGGCCCCAGTAGGCTTCGACCCAGCTGGGCCCCTGCCGTTGCTGACAACTCCTTGAGGCGCGCGGGAACAGTGCGCGCCATAGACGACTTGAGCTCGGTCCAGACAGTTACCGGACGATCGGACAGCGAGCTACCCATTGCTCACTGTCCGCAAGCCCGCGCCTTCGGTGGCCGGAAATCGGGATCCAGAATCCCGGCGGCGGCGGCGAGAACTCCGTTGCCTGATGCGGTCGGCCTCCTCCTTTGCGAGCATTACTGCTTCGCAGAAGTCGGCGACCGCCTGCCACCCCTCCTCGCTCCGGACTATGAATCGGACCAGTACTTTCAGAGATTACCTCCTACAAACATAAAAAAATATACGAAGTCGCCGCTATAGCAATTAGAATTCTTCGGGTATTTATTGTGCAGTCTGCCATTTCAGTACATTTACAGTATAGATAGTTCAGTTTTTTCAAGAGTAGATACTTTGTTAATGTGAAACTTTTATGAGAAAAAAATAACATTCTAGTACTTATCTCAAGTAATCGTGATGAAATGAAAAAGAAATAGCGCTGTTACACGATCACTTTTCTGTTGTGTTACCTAGTCTCGAAGCTAATGCATTAACATAGTCATTTTTTCTTTCTCTCTGAACAAAAATGCTGTATGAAATGCATGCCCGAAAGTTTTATTGACCAAAAAATATTTCACGAAACGAAAACGAAAGTGTTTTAAGTGAAAGTGACATAAGAGTATAATTATTTGCATTAATTATAGCTTACAAAGCCTGCGTAAGAATATTTTTTAGGGTCGGAAATAAGTAGCATTAAAATATAGAATAACCTTTATTGTACATCAAAATAAAGTCTATAAATAGTCTATTTAGTATTGTATAATGTAAAAGCACTTTATTTTTTTCAAGTTTTGTGAATGTGACACCATGGAGCATTTTTATTAGGTTACAAATTTATTTGACACTGGCTGTGCCCGCGACTTCGTTCGCGTGGACTACAGGATTTTGAATTTATTTTTTTCTAAAATAAAAGTAGCCTGTTACTTCTTATTACATCAGCTACTTGCCAATAAAAGTCTCGTCAAAATCGGGCCAGCCATTTCAGAGGTTAGCCGGAACAAACAGACAGACAGACAAAAATTGTAAAAAATGTTATTTTGGTGTATGTACCGTATATATATTCATTTGCATGTAGTAACAAGCAGTTACTTTAATATTACAAACAGACACTCCAATTTTTTATTTATATGTATAGATGTATAGATTATGAGCGTGGCAGTTGAGAGTTCATGCTCACTCAAATGTCTTGCAGATGGTGGCACGTGTTATTGGGTGATTCGGTTCCCTTCAAAATGGTTGAACTGAGTGGGGCTGGTGCACGCGTCATGCCCCTGAACGGGTGCCATCGGTTGAGTCTGGTCATCTCTTAGCTGCCAGTGGCTTAATTCAGTTTTTTTTTTATTAGTTTTCTTTTTTTTAATTATATATTATTATTACTTGTCTACATTGTGCTCAAATATTAGAAGCGATAAAAAATATGTAACCAAGATTTACGTATCTCATAATATGATTTAAAAAGAGTGTCCATAGAGTTTCTTGCACGTTCTTCTCCATAGAGATCTACACTTTGGAATGTACAAGCTTCACTTTTTTGTTTTTGACTGTCCGACATTCTGACAATTTAAAAGTTCCTGTAATTGGTCTATTCGAAATAAACGTTTCTGATTACTGATACAATTTTGCTATCAAGAGCCTTTTTTTAACGTTACATGTTGAAAGGTAGAGTTGACTAGGTAACTTTACCTCTTCTAGATTGCCGAGTTGGATTTAATGTTGATGTTCTACGTTCCTGTTTGGCAGACACTGGTTCTAAGATATTCTGGTCCTTTCATGATATTTCCCTTTACCATTTTGAGAGCAATGGTGATGAAATAACACAAAGTAAAGCGCCTGGCTGGGTTTGAGCCGACGTGTATCTTGTAAGTCAGAGCCGTAACGACAAAACTTGTAGGTCACGTCTTAAGGGTGAGTTGCACCATTTAACTATAACGATAACCAAACCTTAACCAGCCGTGAAACGGCCGCCTATTGGTCAATTCGACGATTTGACAACTGTTAACGGCTTTGTTATCGTTATAGTTAAATGGTGCAACTCACCCTTAGAATAGCACATAGGATACTTTTTAGACTAAAACATAAAATGAAATTATACTTATTTTATTAATATTTGTTCATCACTTATGTGACAGATTACAGATATACTTTTGTAATATCTATGTGTGAACAAATAATCTTTTTATATTTTTATTTATCCTTGGAGTATCGTCCCTTGACGTGGTCGCTCACAGTTCCCAACATCAGAAGGCTTAAAGTTACCCAAAGGGCAATGGAAAGAGCTATGCTCGGAGTATTTTTGCGTGATCAAATCAAGAATGAAGATATCCGCAGGAGAACCAAGGTTACTGACTTAGCACGATGAATCGCCAGACTAAAGTAGTAATGCGCAGGGCATATTAACTGCAGAACAGATAGCCATTGGAGCCGAAAGGTTCTGGAGTGGCGATAGCGTACTCGAAGACGCAGCGTTACAAGGTGGACAGATGACCTGGTAAGGGTTACAGGAATCCGAGGAATGCGAGACGCACAGGACCGTTAATTGTGGCGAAATCGGGGGAGGCCTGTGTCCAACGGTGGTCGACATTTTGGTGAAATGATGATCTTCCTTTGGGATAATTTTGGATGCCATAAGTCTTTGATTTTTTGTATCTAGGACATACCGGTCTCCTTACAATGTTTTCGAGGCTTTTCCGGTGAATATCGGAAAAGCTTCTACATTAAATATAGCATTATGCCTTTATGAAGGTGTTACGTTTATTCCTTGTCATAATATTGACGGCACGGGAATCCGACACGTCATGTTTTCTCCAGTAAGCACATATGCGAATACCTACTGCACATGTGTCACATCATTTTACCAAGATAGGTTAACCTACTTGATTGTAATAATAGATACAGATTTGTATTTATGCGAAACCAGCTGCTGACCGCTGCCCTGCCTCGTGGAATTTGTATTTTCCACTTTTACAGATATAGCCTGTGTTAATCCAGGATCTAAGCTATCCTCGTACCAAATTTTATCAAAATCTGTCCAGGTGTTTGGGTGTGAAGAAGTAACAAATAAACAATAAATGTACTTGTCACAAGTATATATTTGTTACACAATCACTCTCAAATGGCTGAACGCTTTATGTGAACGATATGTTCCGTTGGGTTAATTTTGTATTTTCACGAGAGCGAAGCCATTAGCAGAAACTAGTAACTTATAAAATAATTATGTAAATGAACTATTTGCTATTAAATTTGATATCCAATTAGCTAGCTTATAATGATTACATTATTTACTGTTACAGTAAGTATTTGTACTATTTATGGTAACGGTAAAACCTAGTTAGATAACGGTAGTATAAACTGTATGATATCTAATCGATAATGTTTTATGATAATAATATTACAACTTGTTCGTTGTTATTAAATAATTACCATCCATTGCAATATTCAAATGCTTCTTAATTTATTGCGATGTATTCTTCTAGACATAACGGTGTTTACCTTTTATTATGCACTGGCCCTGTTTGAAAGCTGTTTATAATATAATAAATTAATAATATAATAATGAGAATGAAAATGTAACTAATGATAGTATGTATCAAAAATGTCTGAAATAAAAAGATATTTTTTATTTTTTATTTATCCGAAAAAAAAATAGATAACGTGATTGCTGCGCCATCTACTTAGTTTATTTTTATTTTCAAATCATCCAGGGACTTACTCAATTATACGCACAAAATTTCATACAAATCGGTAAGTAAGGATTACATGCAACATAATTTTCAGTTTATGCGAAACCTCAATATAGTTTGTTCAAAAAAAAAAATGTTTTTATAATATGTTATATTTTTCACAAAAATATTTGTAGAAGTCACAAGTTGGACGCCACCGGCCTTAAGTACAACATAGGTCACGCCGGTTTATAGGGGGTATTCGGTGCCATCAATTTACTTTACCTTTCTTATGAGGGTTCGAAATCAGCTAGCTTCTCCCACCTCGAGTGAAGTGAAAAGGAGTGTCAGACTTTTGCTGACGTTATACAACCCATTCGTGACCCTTTGCGTTTCACGGCAGCAATATATTTATTCCACCTTAGTTTAATTTTTTAAGCTATTCCATAGCTTCTATCGCGGGCCTTGAGCGTGGAGACCGAATCCAGAAATTCCGTAACGAAAATAACCTAACACTCCCCACTCATTTGTTTTTTGAGCGTGGTGACCGATAAGAAAACAAATGAGTGAACAATCAATCAAAATTTAATTCAATGTGTGAAGGTGTAACTTCAATTAATATCAAAGAAAAAAAAAAACAAAGGAAAAAAAATACTGCATAAATAAAATAAATAAATAATTATAATTTCATAAGTTGATAAAAATGCTATGCAATAGCTTTACCGCGGCAGTCCCCGAGTGCCACACGTCTTTTTTTTTTTATAAAACGTGAAGAGGAATTACTTCTGCATCGTGGGTTTTTTTTTTTTTTTTTTTTTTCGATGGGAAAAATCATCTTATGACAACCCCCGCTCTTGGGCGGAGCGGGAGATAGTGTCAGACTCTTACTGACTAAAAAACCCATCCCGTTCCTTCAAGCCTTCATACCGGGGCTCGAGCGCCCTTTCGGATAACCCTGGCCCCGGTAGGCTTCGACCCGGCTGGGCCCCTGCTGTTGCTGACAACTCCTTGAGGCGCGCGGGAACAGCGCGCGCCGTCGACGACTTGGGCTTGGTCCGGACAGTTACCAGACGGCCGGACAGCGAGCTACCCATTGCTCACTGTCCGCAAGCCCGCGCCTACGGTGGCTGGAAATCGGGATCGGAATCCCGGCGGCGGCGAGGGCGCCGTTGCCTGATGCGGTCGGCCTCCTCCTTAGCGAGCATTACTGCTTCGCAGAAGTCGGCGACCGCCTGCCACTCCTCCTCGCTCCGGACCATGGCCTCGACCAAGGCCCGGCGCGAGAGGTCTCCGCCGCCGATCACCCCCACGAGGGCACGGCGATGCTCCGCCCAAGCAGGGCACACCGCGATTGTGTGCTCCACCGTGTCCTCCGGGCGTTCCGCACAGTGCCGACACCCGGGCGTCACTTCCGCTTTAATTCGGAACAGGAACCTCCCGAACTTGCCATTTCCGGTGAGGACCTGTGTCATGCGGAAGGTTAGGACGCCGTGAGGTCTTTCCAGCCACGCCTCAAAGAGGGGACTTATCGCCATAATTGTGGCGTGCCCATGACGGGGTTGCGATAGTCGCTGACGCCATTCCACCATGAGATCCCGCCGGAGCTCTGTCCGCCATGCCGTGACCTTTCGCGGCAGAGGACTTGGAGAGGACCCGGCGTTGCATCTCCACCCGCATGTCGTGCATGTGTGCAAGGACTGTTGCCTCCAGATCCCACGGTGGTAGGCCAGCCAGAAGGCTCGCCGCTTCGCAGGAAATCGTGCGGTATCCCCGCACCATCCGAATTGCCATGACCCTCTGGCAGGCGTTCAGAATGGCCGCCGGTCGCTTTTGCAGCGACGGCGCCCACACCGGCGCCCCGTAGAGGGCCATGGACCGAACGATCCCCGCGTAGAGCCTCCGGCAGGAGGCGTCTGGACCCCCAAGGTTGGGCAGGAGCCGCTTGAGAGCGGCCCCAGTCCGGTTGAGTTTGGGAGCCAGACGTCGGAAATGCTCCACGAAATTCCATCGACTGTCGAGGATGAGTCCCAGGTACCTCATCGATGTCCCGACGCCGATGCGAACTCCTCCTACCGTTAGTTGGGAACCCGACGGTGGCGCGTTCCGACGGCCGCGACCGTGAAAACACATGGCCTCGGATTTGCGCAGCGCCACCTCGAGTCCCAACTCCTGGATCCTACCAACGACTATCGCAACCCCGCGTGTCGCTAATGCGGCCGCCGCCCGGTATGACTCTCCCTGCGCTAGAACCAGCGTGTCGTCTGCGTAGCAGACCACGCTGACCCCGTCAGGGAGGTCGCCCCGCAGCACGTAATCGTACCCGATGTTCCACAAGGGTGGCCCTAGTACCGACCCCTGCGGAACACCGCACGACATCTCCCGACGTTTCCAGTCTCCCTGGTGACCGGGGTAGACAATATACCTGTCCGACAGGTAGGCCTCGACTACTCGACAGAGGTATTCGGGCACCCGGTGGTACCGGAGTGCCCTCCGGATCGTACTCCAGGGCAGGGAATTGAAAGCGTTGGCAATGTCCAAGGACACTGCCACGACACACCTACCCTGGGACACCGCATCCCCCGTCGTGAGGGCTCGCACGCGCATGATGGCGTCCACCGTCGAGCGCATCCTGCGAAAGCCGAACTGTCCGTCCGAAAGGTCCGGCCCCACCCGTGAAAGACGCGCGACGAGGCGGCTCGCAATCACTCTTTCAAAGAGCTTGCCCACCTCGTCGAGCAGCACAATGGGCCGGTACGCGGACGGAGAGTCCGCAGGGCGCCCTGGCTTCGCGATGAGGACCAGTTTCCCCGTCTTCCAGCGAAGTGGGAACTGGCCCCTCTCCAAGCATGCGCTGAAGAACCCTCTCAGTCGAGGCCCGAGAGCCTCCATGGCCAGGGCCCAGGCTTTCCCAGGCAAGCCATCGGGTCCTGGGGCGGCGTTCTTGGCACTCAGCCTTTGCACCGCCACTCTCATCTCTGCCTCGGTCACCTCTGGAGCATTATCGTCGTCGTCGCTATTGCGGTCCGCGTCAGACACCGCTGGCGGAGGCGGAGCCATGGGCGGGGGGGAGTGTTGCGTTCACAAACATATAAACTCACATACACAACACGCCCATACTTGGAACCAATATCTATAGGTCATGCAAATAATTACTCCGTGTGGGAACCGAACCTGCAACACACAGCGCAGCCAAAAGCTCAACCACTGCGCTAAGCGTGAAAATTGCGTTTGTCGGCCGTATTTACCAAAAGTACTTTCACCGAAATATCTGACATTACAAAATCAGTTTTTCAAAACCAAACATAATATAAAACTTTCCTTATTCATATTGAACTCCGTGCTAAAACCTTTCAAGATCATTATTTTGGTCTTCATTTTAAAATAATATTACTTTATTTATTTACATTTAAAAATACTTACCTAACTATTATTACAGTAAAATAAAAATAATTAAATAAAAACCGTACGCTAATTACAACTAACTAAAATCAAACTAAAATATGGCGTCAAACTCTTCCACATCGCTGTCGACTAGTAATGTGCCCAAAAGACTGGCGGCATTGCCACAAATAATATTAAAAACATGTAAATAAGAATCTTTTATTTTAGGTGTTAAAACAAAGACGGGTTCATTCTAGAAGGTTCGATTTCGACCTTGCAATTTTAAAAAGAAGATGTCCCAAGAAATGCAAGCATCGGAAGAGACCGGTTATTGTTCGTATCAATCGTACCGGTTGCAAAACATGTTATTTTGTAATAAAAAAAGGACATTAAGACAAACATTGTGACGGTGATCACAACCCTAAAAATATTTTGTGAAAGACTTAACTGCTGCTGTGTTTGTGGCTCTTATTCTATGACTGGCATCTTGTCATATCCTATTAAAGGTATGAAATATTTTTTCACAATTTTCACATTTTAGGAGAGCTTACAGACTAATAACAACAATTAAAAAAACTTACAGACTAATAATAACAATAGTAAATAACTAAATTGCTAATTACAAGCTTCCACATGTAGGAGCTCCTGGATTTACTTTTGTTTTCATCGTCATCCAATGACTTCTCCGTCACAATGGTGGAGCGGGAGAAAGTGTCCAACTTTTACTGATTAAAACCCACTCCTATGTACCTTCTTACCCTTGGGTTCCAGGACAGTTGTCCCTTTTGGAAGCAAGCTTACTGGGGCCATACCCAGTAACTTTTGGTCCTGCTGGGCCCTTATGGTTTTGCTCGACATTTGACGACTTTGGTTCGGTCCAGACGGCGAGGTACCTAGTACTTGTCGTCCGTAAGCCCACGCCTACGGTGGCTGGAAATCAGGGTTGGGATCCCAGTGACTGAGTCGTGAGTAAGTCTATTCCCTCGCGCGTGAGGCCGCATCCTTTGCTAGATTACTGCTCCGCAGAAGGATGTAATTGCTTGCCATCCCTCCTCGTTCCGGACCATGACCTCTACCAGGGCCTGACGCAGGATTTTCTTTAGGTAGTTCTCAGTAGGTACCTATTACCCTTGCCACTTAGGCCGAAAAAAGTAAATATTCTCGTCCTGGTTTACTGGAACGTTATACGTCAATGACAAAATACATCAACATTTTTTTTAAGTCCCGTTGTTAGCCTCGTTAAAAGCATCTTATAAAAAAAAAATCTTAATAATATTCGTGGCGTTTTAAAAAAATAACGGTTGTTGATCTGCAATGTTGACAGGGACAGGCGGCGGTGGTGGCGGGTCGACGGTTCGTCGTGGTCTGAGTGCGTCTCGAAGATATGTCAGCAAAATTGATGGGGTTTGCCAGGCTCGATATCTGCCAGTGCTGCGGGATTAATCGATAAAGTTAATGCTGCTTTGGAACACAAAGGGCAACTCATGGAACTTAGGTAGGGTTTAGTCAATAAAAGTCGAAAGAAAGACTCATTGGATGATTACCCACCATAAAAAACGGATTTAAAAACTAAACTCTCGTCCTGGTTTATTCGGAATTTATACGTCAAAGACAAAATACATCAACAGTTTTTTTGCTTTGTGTCCCGTTGTTAGCCTCGTTATGTATTATACAACAACATCTATAAAAATATTCGAGGCGATATAAGAATAACGGTGTTGATCTGCAATGTTGACAAGTTAATCAACTTTACAGAATCCATTATAACGCTGTGATTACAAATTCGGTAAACCTACAAAAAATATACCTACTGCAATTTAAAACGCCAATTATTTACAGAAAAAAGTAAAGCATAAATACTAGCTAAGAAATATTATTCTGTCATTAATTATTTCTGTTGCTATGTTACAAAGATTATTTATACACAAATAATATTTGTCAATCGTATGATTAAACCAGCTCTTTTGCATTAAATTCATCTAAAGTGTCTGCGAGTAGAGTTAAACTCGTACGTCACAAGAATTTTACATAGAACAAACTAAACACACACACGCAATTCCAACTCTTATTACTTAACTGTTAAGGTTGTATATAACTTCCATTGTGTTACTTAATCACAGCTGATATGTTTTCTATGCGAGTTTAGTAGCCTTGTTCCACATAGACGAGTTCGTACGTAGTAATTTAGTGAAATATGGTCTAAACTTAAAGGTAAGTTGAGCTTGAATACCATCCTTGACACGTTATATTTTCATATCACGTACTATTGATAATAAATGACTAATAATGAAGAAGGCGGTGAGAAGCTGATGATAAAATATGTGTATCAAGAAAAACAGTTGGATATGTGTGAGAGAAAGAGAGTCTATTTCTGTCTTTTTAGCTTTCTATCGCATCGCTGACTTTTTAGGTAGGAAATCATCAAATGACTTCTCATGCTCCAAGGTTCATCCATCAGTATTCGTTCGTGTTCCAAGGCAACTCTCGAACAATTCCACAGTACTGGCAGGCATCGGCTCTGCTGGGTCCCTTCAGTTTTGCCGGCATTTGTTTGATGCCCGCGTGGAACACTACACGCCTTCGACTGAGGACCAGACGGCCCAATAGCGAGCTTGACCCTACATTCGCTCTGTCTCTTTCTAAAGGTTAAGTCAATTTTGGAACGGCAATGCTCTCTCCGTCTCTATATCTATGGATGGTGATCGTACACTAATATTATGAAGAAGTAAAGTTAGTTTTTTTGTTTGTAGGAGGTAATCTCTGAAGGTACTGGTCCGATTGCAAAATTTTTTTCACCGATAGTAAGTTGCTTTATTTCTGAGTGACTTATGCTATATTTTATGTACACGGGTGAAGCTGAGGGCAAAAGCTAGGCATGAATAAATGATGTCATTAGTCGAATAAGAGAAGACTGTTTGATTATTATCATTGAATTAATATAAAAATTATTGTTGAGGATAATGACACGATGCTCATTTTATTACATGCTTCATAATATAAATGCATAAATACAATATTATACTGATCTTAAAACGGGTTTTATAAGTGGACCCCAATATTACTGTCTTATCAGTTTTCCTTGAGGTTCCTATCTACAATATTGTTAACATTAAAAAGAGTAAGTTACTTAAAAAGCAATAAAATTTGACACGAATTGTAAGGAATGTGACAAATTGATTATTCATGTTTAGTTATAAAAATTCACGGTCAAAAACAATTCTCAATATCAATTAAATTATTCCGAGAATGCATGACTTTTTCATTTATTTAAAGTCGACAAATGTAAAGGCTGATTAGCGATGCGATTAGATGAGCATTTTTGTAAGGCCTACGGTAACGTCGCGTCGTCATGTTGTTACCACTTCGTCGACAGAGTTCCTCAGTTTTGTACGTAAGCTGTGACAGGGGTACACCAAGCGTAAAATGACGAATACGCGTCTATGAAGCTACGCGTCCGTGGACGTGGTCTTAGTCATATTTATAATAGGCTAGTGGCCATAAAAAATGTAATTAGTCCGTCTTTTAGATTATTCAAAAATAAGGGACACGTATTTTTTTATTTGTAAATTAAACCAAAAATGACAAAGATATAGCCCATTAAAGTTACGTGTAACGACACGCCGTGCTACATTTTTTCGCACGGGGTGACATCACTCGTAATTTTAATGGGCTATATCTTTGTCGTTTTTGGTTTAATTTACAAATAAAAAAATGCGTGTCCAATATTTTTTTATAATCTAAAATACGGACTAAATAAAATTTAATTATTTTGACCCTGGACACTACCCTATTAGCATAATCTGCTTTATTATGTCATCACTGATAAGTTTCAGGCCGCCTCTAAAAGAGAAAATAGGCTGTAATCAACCACACGGCCCAGTGCGGTTTACTCTGCTAGTCAGCATTGTCATTTTTAATGAAAACTTAAGATGCTAAGGGGTTTTTACAGGAAAATATGTAACGGCAGTCCCGGCAGACTTTTTCCGGATTCCGATTGCAACGTCACATACCGGGTCTACTTGTATTTTCAAATCATCTAAAGACCTACTCAAGTATTAACACAAAATTACATCTAAATCGGTCAAGCCGTTTAGGAAGAGTTAAGTACAGAAGAATTAAATATATAAAGATAATGTATTGTAAGAGGATTGGTATGAAAAAAAGAGAGTGAAAAATAGCGTAAAGCGAGAACTACACTAGACCGATGCACACGTGGACCACGCCTGATTTGGATGTAGTGGCGCGTTGCGTCGTCTGGATCTAATGTAGCTCTGCAAGTCTAGTTGCCATATAAAATGTATGGGGACCGACGCGCCCAGTAGCCTGATTCACGTAAAATCAAAAAGCCAAATATCTTTGAAGTTTTATAGTCGTTCGATCGAAGTCCTATCCAAAAGCGGTATTCACGATCTATCGACTTATTTCCAGTTACATTAATAAGTATTCTATCAGGATAAAATAATACAGATATTTTTTTTAAATCGAGGAATTTCAAACGACTTTAAAATCGGTGTCTTTCAAACTCGATTGATGGATGTGAATACGGAAATGGTCTAAACGACTAAATCGCTACGTTATCGTTACGGTTCTCATTACGTGAATCGGGCTACTGATCGGCGCACGTGGCCCACTTTAATGACCAGCCATACTCCAGTAACAACCATTACGTTATTTTTCCTAAGTACCCTTTAAGTACCTAGAAAATTAGTTGAGCCGACATGATATGGGGTAATGACAGGATGGTAATGATGTTTTAGTATTGGGTTAAGTGGTCTTTTTGTTTGTTTTTTTGGGGTGTGATATCTTCAAATAACTTCTCCCGCTCTGTCCCTTCATGTTCCGCATATTGCCCTTTACGTTCCGGGACTCTTTTGAACTATTCGTTTTGCGCAATTTCTTCTGCAGCTCTGGCAAGTATTGTATCCCGTCTATTTTGCTGATCGTTCTTTGAGACGTGCGTTGAACATAATGGGTTTGGTTCTTATTGGATGGCGAGCTAACCATTGTACGCTATCATTAAACCTGTGCCTAAGGTAGCCAGGCATTGGCTTAAATTCTGACGTCTGAGTCTCTCTTGCGGTGGCTTGGGCGAGAGGTTGTCCTATCCTTTATGCCTTCTGCCACCTCCTTCGCTTGCGTTACTGTTTCACAAAAGGAGGTGACTGCTTTCCAAGCTGACTCTGTCGGTACCATGGCCTGAACCAGGGGCGCACGTGAGAGGCCACCGATGGTTTAAATTGTCTACACACTGAAGTATGATGTTGATGTTGATAGTTATTCGTGTCGACATTGCAGGTTTCATGAAAATAAATATAATTTAAGTAGGAAAAAAAATCTAAAAACACGAATTTTAATTCATTGTTGTGTGGTGTATAGAATACGTATAAAAAGTTTGTATGACTGCATAGAGTTTTTGCGCATCCATCAACGTTGGCCACACAATAGGATTTAATTTTTTTTAGTTATCGTATCGTATTCTGTGTGCTTGAAGCCTTAACCGCAAAAATGTATTAATAATTTAGTGGTTCCCCTGGTTTGATGTTACTAATTGACTTGTCAGTATCAAACTATCAATAGATGAGGAAATTAGTGTTAATCGTTAAAATAATTATTTTACTAATTACCTTATCTATGTAATTATCAAAACAGAATAAAATTATGGTTACCGTTATGGTTATACGGTTGTTATTGATATTTTTGTGGTATTGTGGGTCTAACCAAATTAAAAATTAGGAACATCTTAATTCTTCAGAACAGGACTGCTGATTATAGAGCACAATATTAAAAAAAAGTTTATCAGAAAAGGAAAATATTCTTCATACTGTTCATATAAAAGCCGAAGTCACACGTTATTAAAATGTTTCTGTTGGTACCTATAACGTGTGACTGCGGCTTTTTATTTTGTTCTGTTCTTGTTTTTCCAGTTACGTACCTTGTTTTTCTCTCTATATTCATACTTTTTTAGCAGCGTTTTTTTTGTCGTAGTCAGGTTTTAGTTCTTTTTTTTTTGCTGTCAAAACAAGCTTATAACTTCGTGATTTTTCATAATACAGTTATGAATATTTTTATATATAAAAATACTAGACAGGTGTATCGGGTTTCGTATATACTTAAACTAATGTTGCATATTGCATAATGATCACATAATGATCATATAATCACATAATGTCATTAGTTAATCAGCAAGTATATGATCCCAACGCTATTCTAACTGTATTTGTGGGTAATAGCTTAAATGTGAAGACAGATGACATCACCAATAATGTCACTGAGCTGTTGAAGATAAATTGTAGGAAGATAATTTTGTGCGCTTTTCCTTACTTTGAGCACTTGTCAGACAGACAAAATAAGTACATACATATGCTAAATATGCATATGCATTTTTTAGTTAGTCATCATAGTGATAAGTTTTTCTTTTTTGACATCAACAATTTTGTTGATAAACTTTTTTCGACCAGGTATACTGTGTACCTGCCTATTATATTAAGACGTCAAATAGCGCAGCTATTAGCAGTTAATATTAACTCAGACATAAGCAGTATGTCGGCGTACCCAGTAATCAGTTGCACCATTAGTAATAGTACTAATATTTTAAACTAGGTAATAAGACAACAGTTGGTACTGATGTTGGCAATGTATGTCAACTTAAAAATAAAGTATCTTCTAGCATTCAAGCTACAGGGGGTAAGCAAAAATCCTTTAATATGTTTCTTCAAAACATTCAGGGTTTTTCTGCAAAACAATTGGAAATTGAATTATTCTTAGAAAAAACTATGTTTGACATTATTTGTTTTACTGAGCATTGGTTAAAGGATTTTGAAATGCTAATTAATTATGATAATTATAATGTGGGCAGTTGTTTTAGCCGAAAGTCAATGTTACGTGGGGGTTCATTAATCCTTATTAAAAATAGTATCAAATTTAAAACTCGTAAAGATATAGTTGCACTGTCCGTTGAACATAGCATTGAAGTGTCGTGTGTTGAGCTGGATAGGCATGTCATAGTGTGCGTTTACAGGCCCCCTAATTATCAAAACTACTCTATTTTTGAGTCAGTCATGGAAGATGTTATGGCTAAACTTTCAACTGGTAATAAACCAGTAATTATCTGCGGAGACTTTAATGTTAATATTTTAGAAAATAATTCAGATAGCAGTAGATTATTAAATCTTTTCAAATCATTTAATTTATCAAATGTGTTTATTGAACCAACTCGAACAACGACAACTACTGCTACATGTATCGATAATGTTTTTTGTTGCTGCAAGTATTTAGAAAAAGCCATTGTAAATTATCTGCCTTCTGATCATAGCGGCCTAATGGTAACATTTGAATCCAACTTACCAATACAACAAGTGCAGATACAATTCAGACCAATAACATCCGGTAAACTAAATAAATTTAATAGCACTTTAACTAGCAGGTTGGGTGATTGGAACCTTGCAGAAAACAATGGTAATATTTTGTATAAAAATTTTTTTTCAGTAGTTCAAAAGGAGTTTAATCAGACGTTTGAGAAAAAAACTAAAACTATCTGCCCTAAGTTTAGATTTAGTGACTGGGCAACTAAAGGAATCAGAATAAGTAGGGAAAGACTTTTCGAGTTGTATGGCCTTAAGCCTATTATTAACACTGAAACTTTTAATAAATATGTTGCTACTTATTCTAAAATGTTTAAAAATACTTGTAAGGCAGCTAAGGCCTTATACATCAGCAACAAAGTTAAAACAGCAGATAATAAAATAAAAACGGTTTGGAATATAATAAATAATGAAACCAACAGAAACAAAAGAAATAATAATGATTACACATTGGAGACTCATCATGGTCTTATTAGCGATAACAAACTAGTTGCAGAAGAATTTGTAAATTTCTTTACCAGCATTCCAATTAAAACTACTGAAGCCCTAAATTCGTCGCCATCGCATGCTTTTGGTTTATTACAGGCGAACGTTGCAGCCTGTTCGACTGAATTTAACTTTAAACATATAAACCCCATAACAGTAATAAAAGCTTTTAAAGAAATCAAGATTAAATTGACAGAAGATCTATGGGGTATGTCTATCAAAGTTTGTACCTCAATTATTGAGACTGTAGCGCCGTACTTAGCGTTAATATTTAATTTGTGTATAGATCAAGGAGTCTTTCCGGATCTAATGAAATATAGTAAAGTGATACCACTTTTTAAATCCGGAGACAGTAAAGACACTAATAATTATAGGCCGGTGTCCGTTTTGCCGGTTTTTAGCAAGATATTTGAAAAGGTGATGTTAAATCAAATGCTTAATCATTTTAACACCAATAACATCTTACACGATAAACAGTATGGTTTCACCAAAGGGCGTTGTACAACTGACGCTGGTGTCTCCTTACTAAAACACATTTTTAATGCGTGGGAGGAGGCACAAGATGCTATAGGCATCTTCTGCGACCTGTCTAAGGCGTTTGATTGTGTGGTTCATGAAACATTACTCCTGAAACTGGAGCATTACGGACTAGGCAAAGCAGCGTTAAGCTTATTAAAATCGTATTTGAATGACAGACAGCAACTAGTTCAAATAAACGGTGTCGACGACGAGACGACGAATTGTCGGGATTAAATGTGAAAATGGGGGTACCCCAAGGTTCAATTTTAGGTCCTTTTTTATTTTTAGTTTATATTAATGATTTACCCTATTTGCTGAAAAATAAACTTAATATGGTGTTGTTTGCTGACGACACTTCTTTGATTTTTAAGATAAATAGAAGGACTAATAATCTTGACGATGAAAATAACGCTTTATTGCAGGTCCAAAACTGGTTCACTGCTAATAATCTAGTTCTAAATGGGAAAAAAACTAAATGCATAAGATTTTCCTTACCAAATGTCATAAGTAGTGATTGCGACATAGTATTGAACAATGAGAAACTAGAATTTGTTGATAAAACAGTTTTCTTGGGGATTACGCTTGACTCTAGGCTACAATGGGGTCCTCACTTAACATCTCTTGCAGGACGGCTTAGCTCGGCTGCATATGCTGTTAGAAAAATCCGCCAATTTACGGATGTTGATACCGCTAGACTAGTCTATTTTAGTTATTTTCATAGTGTCATGTCGTACGGTATCTTACTATGGGGACGGGCTGCAGACATCGAGTCAATCTTTATATTACAGAAAAGAGCCATCAGAGCTATTTACAATCTCCGCCGGTGCGATTCTTTAAGGGAACTGTTTAAAGATATTAACATAATGACGGTACCTTGTCAATATATCTATGAAAACATCATGTATGTTAGAAAAAATCTTCATCTTTTTAGCAAAAGAGGCGATAGACATAATTATGTTACAAGAAATAGGGATCAATTAGTTCAACCAGGTTTCAGACTGGCTAAAGTGGCCTCTTCTTTCATGGGGTACTGTTTGAAATGTTATAATAAAATACCACCCCAAATATTAGAACTCAATGAAACGAAATTTAAATCTTGTATTAAACGCACACTATGCAGGCAAGCATATTATAAGTTGGAGGATTATATTCAAGATAAAAATGCTTGGCTCAATGCTGGTCCAGCTCCACTACCACTAGGGCGTACTAATTAGTTGATTAGTTGGAAACTAATATTATTATTTTTAATTTGAAAGACACAATTGCATTGTATAATGTAGAAGCACTTTTTCCAAGTTTGTGAATGTGAAGCACCATGGAGCATTTTTATTAGGTTACAACTTCTTTTTTGACATTACGAGCATGGCAGTTGAGAGTTTGTCATGCTCACTCAAATGTCTCGCTGTTGGTGGCACGTGTTATTGGGTCGTTCAGTTCCCTTCAAAATGGTTGAGCTGAGTGGGGCTGATGCACGCGTCATGCTCGTGAACGGGTGCCGTCAGATGGGACTGGTCATCTCTTAGCTGCCAGTGGCTTAATTCAGTTTCTATCTTTTAATTATTTTACATTTTTTATTTCATTATCGACATTGTGCTCACATGATAGAAGCAACAAGTAATATGTAACCAAGCATTATATGTAACACATAATATGATTTAAAAGAGTGTCCATGGAGTTTCTTGCACGTTCTTCTCCATAGAGACCTACTCTTTTGAACGTGCAATTTAGCTTCACTTTTCTTGGACTGACCGACATTTGACTATTCAAAAGTGCCTGTAAATGGTCTATTTGAAATAAATGTTTTGATTTGATTTGATTTGATTGATATACACCAAATAAAAAAAACCCTAAAGAACTAAACTAACTAAAGTACTTAATTTAAAGTATGGCGTCGAAAAACTCCTCCACATCTTTGTCGACTGGTAATATATTCAAAAAGCTGGCGGCTTTGCCACGCTGTATGGCAATGTATATTGTATACAGTAAATTTTCATTATAACTAAGTAGCATAATAAAGCATAATCAGCCTTTTAATGTTCCCACTGCTGGGAATCAGGCCTCCTCTCTAGGAGAGGGAATGGGCCGTAATCCACCACGCGGGCCCAGTGCGTGTTGGTGAATGTTACATGTCTTCGAATGTTTGTTTCTAGGACATGCCTGCATGCATGCATTGAGAGCAGTGGTGATGAAATAAATTAAACAAAGTAATGCGCTTGGCTGGGTTTGAACCCGCGACCTACAACTCTTTCAGTAGGGGCGGTTACCACTCTGCCACCACTACTCTATAACTAAGTACTAATACAAAAAAGCTAATACAGTGAATTTTATTGGAAAATTTTGCATTGCAAATATTTAAGTACGTTTATTAGTTGTCTAGTACTAATAACACAAGCTCTGCTTGGCTTGGGGCTAGACGGCATTGTATGATAGTTGTGTGAATATTATTATATTATATATGTATAGAATGTATTTTGTTTCTGAAACTTCACACTGTTTGTTTTCCATTACAATGCGGATGTAACACACATTCTAATGTTTTTGCAGTATTTGGCAGCAAATGTTTCGAGTCTTCTCGGCAATTTTCACTTAGATAATAGATACTGCAATAAAATTCTCAGCTTCATTTTGCCGAGATTGCACCTGTTCCATTGGTTCCATATACCTATTACCCAGTTTTATAAACACTTGAGATATACAAGGTGTAAGGGACAGCCCTCCACAAACTTTAAGGGCTTGCTCAGTAGACGAAACTGAACAACCTTCCACAAAATTTTTTTTCAGGAAACGAAAAAGAAAATCCGCCTCGCCATAGAAAATTATAAACTTGATTGGACAGTTTGTATGGAGAGGTCGAATTTTTTTTTCGTTTCCTGAAAAAAATGTTTGTGTAAGGTTGTTCAGTTTCGTCTACTGAGCAAGCCCTTAAAGTTTGTGGAGGGCTGTCCCTTACACCTTGTACCCGAATAATTAACACAGGCAGACTCCAGCAAAATCCAGGCTAAGAACCAAATAGGTATAGATATCTTAGAAGCAAAACCGTGTAAACATACAATTGAACATCATCTGTATCGGTGAAAGCAGGCAAATGAAATGTACCTACCTGAAAGATACTTGCAAGCATATAAAAAGGAAAAAAATATTCCATACTTGAATTTATGATTCTATTAAATTTTGATATTACACACTCTTTGTCATAGATCATACAGTTCAACTTCCATTAGATTCCCATAATATTTAGGACATTTTCAATATAAATGTCATTTAAAAACGAACTTAAATTACACAAAGCTAAAGTCGATATAACATAATGTCACTTAAAAACTAACCTAAAATATACAAGGCTAAAGTCATTTCTTGACACATGCCATTATCAAATTATGACCACGCAAACAACTGACCTAAAATATACAACTTTAAAGTCGATTCTTGAATTACTCTTGATTGATTGAAATTATTTCAAGTATAGAATGAAAACTACTTCTAGAAGACATAAAAAAATCTAAACAAACATCAGACAAAATAGTTGGCATGTAGACGCAAATATAAATAAAAAGTTCCTATACGGTTTTTCTACATTTTGAGTTGCACTTGTTTTCATAAAAAATACCCAACATGTCAAATATTTCGCCTATTTATTTAACATGCTTTCTATTGGTTTCCGATATTAATATTTGTGCATACAGTCGTTTAGCGAGATTTTAAGAGAAATTATCTCCCATCTTTGGCAAGCTGACGTCTTGAAGTCTCTCAGTTGTAAAACCTTTATAAATTGGAACATTGCAATAATATTTTGACGACTTTAACTCAGCAGTTTAACTTTCAAATTAGCGTAGCACGTTATTATTCTACAGCTCAAGATGTTTTGGTTTTTTCTCTAGACGAAACGACTTGATTTATTGTATAGGTGATAAAACCTTTCTCTTCACGTGAGATATCCATTTTAGAACGGCATGTAGTGTAAATTGCATTGTAGATAACAATGTTTTGTGCACGATCAAATGGCGGAATGTCTTGAATTAGATTTTCCACAGATGTTTGCTAACTCTCTATTTCCAGTTAGATTAATGTTGTTTAGTGCTGTCTTAGTTGGTTGCAACTAGGGAAATAAGTGATGCAGCTCAAAGGTGACTGGTTAATGTGAAATATTGAACTTGGATTTTGTGGTCGTGTTTTATACTATTGACTTATTGTTTTATGTCTTGTTTTTTTTTGTATTGAAAAAAAGCTATTGTGTTGTGATAATAATTTAAAGCTGTGATCGTTTTAGGACAATCTGTTGTAAAATATTTACCTTAGTATATTTTTCCTAATCCTTAAAAATAAGTATAATAATTTTAGTAAACTAGTAATAAAATTTTGTGCTGATGGTACTTTTAAGCTAAACGGACTTGCGACCACTCTGAACCATCCTATTCCTTCTTTTTCACGCGCCCGAAAAATGCCATAAAACAGTGACTTTCTGAAGCCTACTCCTCGGTAACGGCCGGGTTAATAGGTTTGAAAAAAATATATGTTTATTATAGATTCATGAACAACTTTATCAACATTTATATTTTTCGTGCTATTAATACTTTTGTCTAAAAAAAATATTTAGTAAATTCGCAACTTTTCGCAACCTTTCCCTACTCCTTCGAAACGACTTGGATTTTTAGAAACATTTTTACACATAAAAATAGTTGGTTAAATATTCTTCAAAGTGAACATTGCATATGTAAATCAATCAATATTTCGCAAAGAAAATGGATTTAAAGGTCAGCCGCGCGCTTTCCGGGCGCTGTTGGCCGCAAATAAATGCACAGATTTGCGTACTGCCGCCTAGGCGGGTGCGAGAGGTGCGTCCACATAATTTTGGCCAGATGGTTCAAGGGACTATAAGCCTTAAACTTTTACTGACTAAAACCTGCTTGTGTTTCTTCACTAGCCTTTTGCGTTCCAAGACGTCGATGTCAGATTAATTCATCCGAAAAATCTCGCAACTTCCCTAATGTAACACACAGATTGATACTCATTTTTGGATTTGATTGAAACCTTTTAGGCAGTCTATAAGACATTCGAGTCTTACAAAATTTTCGTTGCTTCGTGCAAAATGCTGACATTCAAATAATTCTGTATGAGCAGATAAACAAACCTGAATTCTGCAAATTTGTTAAAGGTTAAGACGACACGTGAGTATTTAAAAGCATTAAAGTAATTATGCGATTATATAAAAAAGAACCGCCTTTTTCTCACCATCGGGTTTTGTTATGTATTCGCTAATGGACTTCACTTTTTATTGCATGACTTAAGAATGAGAGTTAAAAACATTTTATTGGTAGCTGCACCTATAGGAACATAATTGCAGATGTTCGTCGTTAACTCAGAGTAATTTTGAGCGCCTTAGGCGGCCAACGTAAAAGATTTCAGAGAAAAAACCCTCCGTCTGACTGCAGCCTAAGGCCTCTTGTGAACAAAGAGTTTTAAATTAATGGACGTAGAACCGATACTCTAGTTATCGACTAAGTAATTTCTATAGTTGTTATTTCAATAAAAATACATAAATTAAATTGTTAGAGTTTAAATTGAGATGTGTTTTATATATTGTATCTATCTATGTGTTCATTGATTAATTAAAATTGAATTATTGAGTCGATCAAGCTTTTCAATACTCGTGACTTGAGTATAAAAACACCCAATTATTGCTATGATATTACTTATAGATTTTTTGTTTGTGGTGAGTAAAAAGTCTATAAGTCTAATCTTATGAAGCTGTCAGACAATGTGACTAAAATTGAATTCGGTACCTAAATGTGTAAATCTGCTTATAAAAAAGGTTCCTCATATTTTTATGCCATTTTTTAAATATAGGAATTCATTAGATGGCTGCTCGCGCTCTCTGTAAAGCAAAAGGGAGTGTCAGACTTTTACTGACTAAAAACCACAGGGTTCTTTTTTTTTTTTATATCTGTCATAAACTAGTACTTGACTGCGATCCCGCCTGATGGTAAGCAGTGATGCAATCGTTGATGGTGAGGCGCACTAGTCTAGTTCTTTCAGTTATTCTTTACGAGGGTCACGGCGGATTGTTTGAAAGAGAGTTATTTAGAATAATTTGCAGCCATAATCCTATACCTACGCATAAAATAATTAGTTTTGTGTTGATTAAAATCAGAACTAAAATTGTTACCGCTTGGTTTTCCCGTATACGTAATACCCTTTTTTGTAACCCATTCTGCGACCCACCAAAGACTAAAATAAAAAGGTGACGTTCAAACAAACCCGCCTTCATTATCATGCTGCCTTTACACCGACTCCCAGAATTGGGTAGACGTCGATCAAGTTATACGATTATGATGGAACACGCATCGGGCCAGTAGCTTTTGCTGTAGAGAATTAAAACGAGGTAGAACCGACTAACTGATTAGAAAAGATGTAATACTTACAATAATTGCAGAAAATCTCCATTTATTTAGAAAAAGATTGAAAATATATTTTAACATGATGTCAATTTCTTTAATTGGTTGCATAGTCAGGATAACAGATACATAGAAAAACATACAAACAAAGCATTTCGTAAATGAATGCCGCGGAAAAGGAAGTAAATGACATATGTAACACTTTGATCAATTGTTGCTTGTGACGCCTGTCTTACTGATGAAACTGGCATGATTATAATTTTGTCATCAATAATATAGGTCATGTTCCTCTTTAGGTCAGGTAACTTAACAAAGCGTGTTTTTTCTAGTAAATGAGAAAATGAAATGTTTGGTGTAAAAGGAAAGTGCTACTTCAAAGCCAAAGACGATGAGTGGACAGAACTATGAAAGGGAGAAGTGGAACTAAATAGTGGCGTATAGTCAAGGCAAGGAATAAGTACATACAGTTTTACCTTTTGACCTCCACAATGATGACAAAACATCACAAAGTAAAATATGTCCAGGGCGGTCATGACTACATGACAGGTTAAAGGATGAAAGTGTAGCTTGTAGCCGAGAGCAGGCTATTGCTTTTTTGACATGGAATGCAAAGGTTAAGATCACCGAACCTCTTGACCAGACAGCAGTCATTGCCTCATTAATAGGACAAGTCTATACCACTGCATATTGACAAACTGTTTATAAAGATAATAAAGAACAACAAGGTGACACACCTTTCATAGAAACAAATGTTTAAAAACAAACTCATTGTAGTCTTATCTATACGTCACAGGGGTCAGAAGTCGAAAATATGTAGGTTACTGATGTGCTCTTGTCTCCAACAATAATAATTTAAAAACATTGTTGTGTTTTAATATTTATATCGTTTTCGTCATAAAAATATTTTGTTTTCGGGACTTGTGTTGTAGACTTGTAGTGAGCGTATTTTAAGATTTTTTTTACAAAGGTTTTGCACAATTATTTCTTAAATTCATAAACATTCTTCTAATGAACTGATTGAATTTTATGTGCATGCAAAAATTTCTGTCAATAAAACTTTATATCCATTGCGAATTCATTATAACCTTTCGAACAAACTAATTTGCTATAGACAAATTCGTTGTGGTAATTTTGTTAATGGTATGTCTGTCATTTACTTTTTCTTAACACATACAGATTCAAAATTTTGAAAAGTGTTTTGATTAATATGAAAAATTAAATCAAAATATGACCTAATCGTTGAAATTATGATGCCTTGAACTACATATACTTTAAAATGTCAAGATTAAACATAGTTCAATTATCGTGCGTCTGTTAAACTTCTTAAGTATAATCACTGCAATCATACTGGCTGAATAAGCACTGTAAAGCAATACTTTCTAGATCTTGAAAACAAGAATCGGCTCACAGTAATCTTGACTATTCAAGATTATTTATTGCTCTTTGATTAAGAACAATTGTGTCGTCTCTACTCTGACCTTTTTGATTCGAAATACTCCAAGTAGGAAAGGAATATGAAGAGGACACAACAGATAGAGCAAACTTTCAAAAAGCCGCAACAGTAATTGATACTACTGTTGCTATTGCAGTTTACATTCCATATTAAGAAACGAGCGTAGAGATGTACCAGCAGTACTCACCAACTGCATTGAAAATTAATAAAAGAAAGCTGACTCATCTAGTTTACCATATACTGGCGTCGAGGGTTGACGACCGACTACATCGGTCAAAAGCGATTTAATTGAAACGCCATAAACGGAGGCCGCACCTGCATGGATGCGTACAGCAAGAAGATAATATAGTGACGTAGCCACGTAGCCATTAATCTCGCAATCGAGTCTCGAGAAATTGCAAATGTCCGACTTTACGAGTCGTCTAGTGTGAGCCGATAACGAATTAAATCCACGTTTATGTGGTCGGGTCTTGAAGCTGTTCGAAGCCAGACAAATTGCAGTTTGGTGAGTGCGATTGGAGCACTTGTTTTTTTGATGAGTTTTATTACAACGTCTTTCAGTAAGATAATTGGAGTCAAATGAAGGTTAACCACAGTATAACTTATATTTTTTTATTTATTTGTAGGTTATGAGGAAAATAAAGTTATTCCTTTTGATAAACAACAAATTTTAATTAAAATCAAAATTTTACCCCGTCATTCAACTCTTTGTTGCAGTGCGCTTTAATGAACAAGCGATATCAAAAAATGACCAGGATGAAAGTGAACCAAATCAGTAATATGGTCATTATTACGGTACTCTGACGAAGGCAGCTGTCAAGCAATCAGGCTTCGTAAAAAATATTGAGTAATTATCTTTAAATTATTGGCCTTTTTTGAAGATATATGAGCATGGCTAATTTGTTGAAACTCCCTCTTTTTACGGCAACATCAACTTTGCTTGTTAGTCTTTTATCTGGAGTTGGTGAACTGTGTTTTCAATTTGTCAAGGTAATCATTTGTTTTGATCTTTTTGTGCACGGTTTCCACTCGCTAATTTAAAATACTTACCAATGTTTTCTCTTCCGATAGTGGCAATACCTGCCTGAATAGCTTCTGCTACATTATTACGAGGAACTAGTATTGTACGAGTGAGAAATTACGCCATCAACACTTCCAAAATGGCTACCATCTAATCAAAAGTATTTTATTACATTTTTCGCATTTTTTAAGTATTTGTTTAATTGATGGTTTACTAAAAATCAGAAACCATTGTAGAAAAACAAAGTTTGTTTGTTTTATTGACATAATTTTGCGACAGAAAATTATCAACAAATGCACGTGTTTTATTTATTGTAATGTGCTTTTATTATAATTATACTATCATTTCCTGGGCCTTCTATTATCATCGGAAACCAACATTACCAATGCGACATTCATTCTCAATTTGAATGGTTGTTTACAAGTCGTCACAGTGTCGGTATGAGTTGAAATCCTGTAACAGGTTTGAGCACTTATTATATACCTACACTTTTGGTCACTTAAAGGAACGTAAAAAAGGTCAAATAATATTTTATATGGTCTCATTACGTACAGTTAGTCTTCATTACTATTAATAATTTAAAAAAGAAAGTTTTTGTCTGTCTTTTTTCCGAGTATCATTTGTTTTTTTTCAGCTAAGTGTCAATTTGATTCATACGTTTTGTAAGAAAGCTTGCTGATGTTAGCTGTGTTTTTCGAATTCAGCTCTTTCATCATTTTGCTTCGTTGTCGTGTAAACATCATTTGTTAAACTAAAGAAATAATTTTGGATCTCAACGTAGCTCCGGTGCTTAGAGTTGTAATTTTGAATGAAAATGGTTTTAACTAATAACAATGAAATGCATTGTTAGTAAAACCATTTTCATCTGTAATTTTCCGTAATTTAAACGATATCGGCAGGCTGGGGACGAGACTTAAAGGGCAAGGTCGCAAAAAGTGACAACAGCGTGAAACGACAGATTTATTGTGAGCAGTGTGCTGAGAAATCGTATTTCAACTTCTTTTGAGGTAAGAACTTAGTTCCGAGAAGTTCGTCATGTGACAGTTAGTAGCAATACAAAAATTCTTCTTTCAAAAGAGACATACTTACCGGCTAGAGGATCTTTGCTTACTACAGGTCAACAGCTCGGTCTTTTACTTACTTACATCGAAACTGGGATGATGACGCTTGGAGAAGAGTTTTGTTTACTGACGACTCTAGTTTTGTAAGCCAGATGATAGAAGAATCAAAATTTGGAGGCGACTCGAAGAAAGATACGCTCAATATTGTTGTGGTAGATAGTCAGTAATGGTATGGGTATGGATTTGTATGAGAGTACATACGGAACAACAAACCGCAGAAAACGAATCCATAATCACGGCACGGTACATAATGGACATTTCTGAATAGATTGATGATGCGTTTGCAACATACTTACATTGGATTTAATTTTCTTATAATGCATGATAATGCTCGGCCTTTCACAGCAGCAATAGGTTTGGATTATTTAAGAGAGGTTGATGTTTAGGATAAACGTAGAAGGCAACTGAAACAAAGAAACCATGTACTAGTTAACTACGGAACTTCAAAAGTGCATCGGGAATAATGGAATGCCATAAAGTGTTGTTGATGATTTAAAAAGTATTCCCTAACGGATGCCAGCTTTTTTGACAGCTAAATATTGATTTCAAACAAGAAAAAAAATAAAGGTTTGAATAATAATCAACTTCCTCTTTAAAAGAACAAACTCGATAATTTTCCGCATAAATATGAAAAAAAGATGTTTGTCTCTAATTTGTCTTTTTTTTACAGAAGCTAAGTTTTGCTTTGTTCAAGAATGATTAGTTTATTGACTAATTTCAATAATTCCTTTAATAGGTAATAATTAATCATTGTTGAGGCAAATTTATCCTTTTTTTTGCATGTCTTTAAATATGTCCATGAGCGTGTATATTATATATACTGATTCTGAGTCACATGTTCTTGCTTCTTTGCATCAATATACTGCAATATTCAGTATCTCAAATCGGAGAACAGTGACGGCCAAATGGTAACGGCCCCGACTTACGAGTAGTATAGTGTAGGTCGCGGGTTCAAACCCAGTCAGGCACATTCATTTTGGTAATTTATTTCATCACCACTGCTCTCACAAGAGCGGGGGTTGTCATAAGATGATTTTTCCCATCGAAAAAAAAAAAAAAAAAAATACCACTGCTCTCAAAACGGTGAAGAAAAACATCGTAAGGAAGTCCTAGAACCAAAAATTCTAAGACATGTGACATGCATCAACCCGCACTGGGTCTGCGTGGTGAATTATTGCCCATTTTCTCTCATAAAGGAGAGGCCTGAGTCCCAACAGTGGAAACATTATAAGGCTGACTATACTATAACTATAAACCGTAGATTTCCCAGCACAATACTACGTTTTATCTTTATAGTTAATCATGCGTTGTTACAACATTCCTTGTCACAGTTTTCTCGTCTGTGTGATCTTTAACCTAACACGTCAAAGATGGCCGTACTTAGTTGGAAGTTTTCACGTAATGGTAGTTATTGTTTAGAACTGACCCTCACAACATTGTCTAGGTAGATAGAAACTAAAGTATTCAATCTAGACTATGACTTCGTACAACTGTTTTTTAGACATGTAAAACCGTAACAAGCTGTATAAACACAAGAAATATGTAGTTGCTCAAGTGTAATTTTGCTGGCCGGTTAGTCTGCGGTATTATGCCCCTGACTGCTATGCCTTAAGTCGTGGGTTCGATTCCAACCCAAGACAAATATTTGTGTATTGAGCACAATCAATTGTTCTGTGTCTGGGTGTATTTTTTGTGTAATATTTTTGTGTTTAGAAATATATAGGTATGATTAATAATCATTTGTTTCTGACAACAGCAGTGGTGGCCGAGTGGTAATGGACCCGACTTACGAGTTGTAGGTTGCGGGTTTGTACCCAGTCAGGCGCATTACTTTGTGTAATTTATTTCATCACCACTGCTCTCAAAACGGTGAAGGAAAACATCGTGATGAAACCGGCAAGTCTTGGTACCAAAAATATGGAGACGTGTGACATTCACCAACCCGCACTGGGCACGCGTGGTGGATTACGGTCTATTCCGTCTGCTAGAGAGGAGGCCTGAGTCCCAGCAGTGGGAACATTTAAAAGGCTGATGATGATGATGATGATCAGTTGTCTAGTACTCCTAGTACACATGGTGTTTTGTGAAAGTTGTGGAATATCATTATTATTGATAATCTTTTTAGCGTTATATTATTGATATACTATAGGATCTCATGAGACATCTAAGGAATCCAACAGATATGTCTGATCGATCGCTACGAAGGATGAAATATGTCAAAGTTGAAAAAATACTCCATCAATAATAAACAATGTTACGTTAGACAATACGTCTTTAAAGCTTATGGTTGTTGATTTGATTTCCGCACTACAACGATATTTGTACGATCTACACGTAAACGTTGCTTTAAAAACCGGATGTTGGTGAATGAGAGTCAGATCTACACACAGAATGAGTATAATACCAGATTGAGTTTATAAACGCACTTTTGTTAGTCAAATCATGATTTATTACGGCTTAACCATTTTTTTTAAAACTCCACAAAAAATGTAACGAAAAGTGTTTCATAAAAATATTGTGTAAGGTAGAGTAAATGCTGAAATGTGTAAGTGCTACTTAGAATCACTGTCAAAATATTATCTGCATGTACTCAATGATGTATGGTATAATATCGAAAAAACAAATATTACACACACGTGTCTTGTTTTGTAACTCAATGTATTGTATTTAATACGCTACTGGCCTACCGTCGAAGCCCTTTCACCGGCATTGATAACACTTCGCGAAAAGTCACCAGTACATTGTATATAATAGTTATACGTATATATTTGTAGGTCAACGTTGAAAGTGTACGATTATCCTCTCATGCCTTGAACCGTTATGACTAATTTTGGTGATGTACGAGACAAGACGGTAATTTGGGTTTATTATAGGTATGAATGTTTATATATCTTTTTATTATTGATGTCTATTGTGATTTTTCGTGGTCATTAGACTGCCTTGCAAGGTTTCTTAAAGGCTATAGGTACGAATAAAATAACATCTATATCAATACAAGTATGATCTATGTCAAGATAGTCGTCGTGACCGACGTCGTCGGATTGGATCAGTTCCGGTATCCAGCATCATCTCTTTATTATCTCCCCTGTCTTTCACGTAGTAATTACCCAATAAATTATATTTTTTGTGACAAGGTGTCTTATTTCTATTTTTCAGCCTATTCTGTTACAGGCCTCACTCAACTCTTTTTTTTTTGGTGGGGATAATCACCCAATGACAACCCCCGCTTTTGGACGGAGCGGGAGATAGTGTCAGACTCTTACTGACTAAAAACCCACCCCGTTTTTTCTAGCCTTCATACCGGGGCTCAAGCTCCCTTTCGGATAACCCCGGCCCCAGTAGGCTTCGACCCGGCTGGGTCCCTGCTGTTGCTGACAACTCCTTGAGGCGCGCGGGAACAGTGCGCGCCGTCGACGACTTGGGCTTGGTCCGGACAGTTACCGGACGCTCGGACAGCGAGCTACTCATTGCTCACTGTCCGCAAGCCCGTGCATGCGGCTGGAAATCGGGATCAGAATCCCTTCGGTGGCGAGAGCGCCGTTGCCTGATGCGTTCGGCCTCCTCCTTTGCGAGCATTACTGCTTCAAAATAATGCTGGCCTGAACCAAGGCCCGGCGCGAGAGGTCTCCGCATCTGATCGCCCCCACGAGGGCACGTTGATGCTCCGCCCAAGCAGGGCACACCTCGACTGTGTGCTCCACCGTGTCCTCCGGGCGTTCCGCACAGTGGCGGCACCCGGGCGTCAGTTCCGCACGAATCCGGTACAGGAACCTCCCGAACTTGCCATGTCCGGTGAGTCTTTTCAGCCACGCCTCAAAGAGGGGACTTACCGCCATAATTGTGGCGTGCCCAGCACTGGGTTGCGATAGTCGCTGACGCCATTTCACCATGAGATCCCGACGGAGCTCTGTCCACCATGCCTTGACCTGTCGCGGCAGCGGACTTTCACCCCGGCGTTGCATCTCCACGCGCATATTGTGCATGTGTGCAAGGACTGTTGCCTCCAGATCCCACGGTGGTAGGCCAGCAAGAAGGCTCGCCGCTTCGCGGGAAATCGTGAGGTATCCCTGAGTGAGTGAGGCAGGAGTTCAGAATGGCCGCCGGTCGCTTTTGCAGCGACGGCGACCACACCGGCGCCCCGTAAAGAGCCATGGACCGAACGATCCCCGCGTAGAGCCTCCGGCAGGAGGCGTCTGCACTCCCAAGGTTGGGCAGGAGCCGCTTGAGAGCAGCCCCAGTCCGGTTCAGTTTGGGAGCCAGACGTCGGAAATGCTCCTCGAAATTCTACCGGCTGTCGAGGACGAGTCCCAGGTACCTCATCGTCGACTCGACGCTGATGCTTACTCCTCCTACCGTTAATTGGGAACCCGATGGTGGCGCGTTTCGAGGGCCGCAGCCGTGAAATCACATAGCCTCAGATTTGCGCAGCGCCACCTCGAGTCCCAACTCCTGGATCCTACCAACCCCGCATCTACGACAATCGCAACCCCGCGTGTCGCTAGATCGGCCGCCGCCCGGTACGACTCTCCCTGCGCTAGAACAAGCGTGTCGTTTGCGTAGCAGACCACGCTGACTCCGTCAGGTAGGTCGCCTCGCAGCACGTACCGACCCTTGCACCCTCCACTCTTCCCATCTTTTGCGAGCCCGCGTTTCCTCTTGCCAGTTCTGGCGAAATCTGTCTAATAAAATCTAATAAAGGCATTTCTTCCTAATATGACACTATTTGTGTTTATGAGTTAAAAAAAAATGTAACAAATCAATCATACCGCAATAATTCTCAGAGCGGGGCAAAATTATTTTTTTAGGTTTCATTTTTGGTATATGCGAAACCTGAAACACCAGTCTAGTATTTTTTGTAAAGAATCTATATATATGATACAATTTTGAAATGTTGTATACATTTCAAAATTGTATGAAAAATCACCAAGTTATAGGCCAGTTATTCTGGTTGGCGACATAAATTCGTGGTCACCGGACCACCCGGGCGACTCAGGGGTTGTGTTGCTTCCGCATCCAGCTGTGCGCTGGCGCCTAATACCCGCTATGACATGCTGTGACCTGGTTTGTACTTAGTGTCGGTGATGTCTAACTTGAGACCTTTTTAAAACATTTTTGGGAAAAAATATGTATAACATGAAGTAAAAAATATTGGGATCGATTTAGTTACTTACTAATTCTGAACAAAATATGTTCAGATTTTGCATATACTAAAAATAATGTTGTTGTATATTAGGTGGAATATTTATATTCTTTTATAATACGAAAAAAACGAATATCCTCTAAATATCGAATTTAATAAATTGTTCTCACATTTTAAACCGTAAACATCGAAATCTAGAACTGGTAAGTCACGACAGTTTGTTCAAATGATTCGTTTAATTCAAGGTTTTTTTATAAGAACGAAGAAGTAGATAACTTAAGCCTATACCTTCATCCTTGTTATGAAGATAGACGAACAGTATTGTGAACGAATAAAGGAACCTTCAATAATAATTTATTGTTTGATGTATTTTTTTTATTCAAACGTCGTCGAGTATTTACTAAACTATGATGAAACTACCTAACTGTGAAAGAAAACATGGTGTGTGGTGTGAGACTAGATCATCACTGCCGTGTTTTTATTTTTTCAAAGTATCTAGAATACCGCCTAGAAAGGAGGCCGGATTCACAGTATGGACACACTATAAGGGTGATTATATTATACTATATTTATCATATCAAGAAAACGGGCTTATTAAGAATTTTTTTTTAAATCAATAGGCTCTTGAGCTTCTTTTTTGTATGTAGAAAGAAACTATCAAGCAGTCGAGTTTAGTTAGCCGCAAAGTTGTAAACAACCAGGGGCCCAAGTCTACTATTTTTATAAGTTCGTCATTCCAACACGATCCCATTGTCATTTTGCTGAAAGTTCGTAATCTGCTAATTCATAATGATCGATCATTGATCGACCAATGGTCTCGTAATAGAGTTGTAGTAGAATGACAATATCGGGCTTATTAAAAGGAATAACTGCACAATGACGTTCTAATAGTAGATCACTGATCAAAGGAACTGTCAAAATCTTGGCAGATTTCCGCATACGTCAGACATTCATTTGTTAATGTGTACGAGATTAACTTTCTATGCCATTTCCTTCAATGGAGTGTCAGTGGTTGACCATAGGAAAGTCATACTGACACCAGTATATTAGTAGATTACCAAACTTGTCAAAATCTACAATTTTGTAATCAATGATAGACCATTCTGACACTATTTTAATAGCAGACTTGAGGCCCTGTTTACACGTCTAGATTGAATTATTTTGGGAATCAAAATCGTTTATTCCATTGGCACAAGAAGCTGTCACTTAGTTTTTTTTTTACCGTACTCAGTCGCGTTAAAATGTAAAAGCGCCTTCTGAGGACAACATTAACATTAGTAACTATTTTATAATATGTCAAATATTATCAAACAATCAAGGTTACCGACATAGCCCGAAGAATCTTTCAAGAACTTAAATGGCAGTGGGCTGGGCACATTGTTCGCAGCTGGTCGATGGAATTAAAAGGTTCTGGAGTAGCAACATCGTACTGGAAGACGTAGCGTTGGAAGGTCTCCCATAAGGTAGACCGATGACCTGGTGAGGGTCGCGAAAATCCGATGGATGCGAGACGCATAGGACCGGTCGTTATGGCGACACTTGGTGGAGACCTATGTCCAACAGTGGAGGTCTTTCGGTTGAACTGATGATTATGATGATTATGCGCCTACCATAATTATTGTCTATGCACCACCCTAGGTTGACTGGCAGAGAATGCCTAAGGCATTAAGTCCGCCTATGTACTTTGTGTTGCATGAAGATTAATTAAATAAATAAGATGACATTATAAATTCTCTTTCCTGACCACGGATATTAATAAAAATGTAATATAATATATATAATAAATTTCCTTTCCTTAACAGCAAAGCAGAACTGAGTAAGCATTAACCTTACCTTAGTACCACATGCCAATACCACTTAGAACATTCCACGGTCCATTAAAGTGAAAAGCGTTATCGATAAATGCTGGCAAACAATAGTTAATTAAGTGGTTAGCCTTCTGCTGTCTGCAGGGCGTGTTAACTAGGTATGTACTGACACTATCAATTAGTAATGTTTGCCTTTTATTACTTTCTGGAAAGTTAAAGTGAAATTATTAAAAAAAAATTAATTGTAGATAATAAAGGTCTTGTTATTATTTAAGTAAAGTATCAATAAATAAAATTCATAAACAGCAAAGTTGTTGTTGTTGCTAGTTTGTATCTCAAAATGTCACTCGATTTATGGAAATATTAAGGCCGCCCATTGTATGTATGTGTTTTAGTTTTAGTTTCTTTTTTGTATATAAAGCGTATAATAAATAATAATAAATAAATAAATAAATAAATATTGTACTGGCTATTGATTTTATGAATGAATAAATTGCACAGGCTATTGAAATTGAAATGACGATTAAAATGGAAAACACAACTTAGGATTTTCTAGTAGCAAATTGTTATGAATGATTGATTCTATTATGAATTTACCAATGATGACAAATTTTCGTGGATTTTAGGTTTCGTTTTGTTTTACTTTTGACTATAAAAATGATCAGTAACGGGCAGGTACGGATAGAGCCCAATTTTTTGTGTACTTATAATAAAAAAATAGAAGTGTATAAAATTGTGACCCCAACTTTCGGAACAGTTTTATGACTTCTAAGTTTTTATTATTGTTAACTGAATTCTGTTACTTATTGAACTAAATCTGACATTTTATTATTTATTTAACTGAATCTAACATTTTATTATTATATATTTTTAATTTTAACGACTTCAAATTGTAAATGAAATGTAACTATTGGTATTCAAAAGCTTCAAATAAATGATTTCATTTTTATTCACACACATTAGTGGGACATCACTATGTAGTAGGTTAAGATGCATGTGACCAAAGCATACATGTCAACTTGAATTATTTTGTGCAAGTAACTATAAATTTCTAATACGGGTTAAATAAATTTTATAGGCTAGTAGGTCAAACATACTTCGACCAAGTTACGGAAGACTTTTGATCTAAACTCGAGCCAATATGACAATCAAAGACATACATATTCTCATATGGTCAAATTACTTATATTTATTTATAAATAAAGATAAGTACTTTTACATGTATAGAAGCATACTTCTATACGTGTCATTGTTATCTAACTTCTCTTTTGACCTATTTGGAAGAAATTTTGTGTGTCTATTGAAAATAAAAGTAAACCCGTGGAGACGATACAATTTGGTTCTCAATTTTTTTTATTGATGGTAATGTAGCTTTTTTTAGACGGGGCCGAGGCAGACCAAGAAGGAGATGGCGGGACGACTTGGATGTCTTCCTTGGGAATTGGAAAGAGGTGGCTCAAAACCGGGAACATTGGAAGGAGTGGAGGGAGGCCTTTGCCCAGCAGTGGGACAGTATGGGCTAGAACAAAAAAAAAAATGTAGCTTTTGGGGTGAGATAACTTCTGCTGGACCCGCTAGTTTTATTATAAATACACGAATAAGATAAAGATAACGGTGTTTTGGTAGTAACCTTACAGTTACATGGAAGTTGTCTGTTTCAATATTCATAATGTTGATAACTACGTAATACGTACTAGCGAAAAACAATTTTAGACACTATAACTGTTTACTCTAAAGATATTTGTTATTTCCATGAGCTTCGAGCCTAATGAGCTGAACTAAAAGCCAAGTGCTAATGATGAGGTACGTAATCGTTTTAGGAGTTATTAGAAAATAATGCATTATTTGTACAAGCTAGTTAAAATGCGATCACATAATTATGTAGTTGTTTGTATAGTTTGTTGACCCTAGAGCAGGAGAAGTAATTTATATATATATTTTTATATCTAGTAAAACTAACGACGTTTTTAACTAAAATTTAAAAGCAAAGGTACTTATAATAAAACTGTTGAAGTGTTTAAAATTCTAGACAAAGATCAAAATCTCCAGTCGTTATATATACTAGCCTAGGCGCCAAATGATATGGAAACTGGTATTCAAATGAAAAAATGTCAGTGTCCTTGAAATGGTTTAAGAATTACAAATTTATTTATTTATTTAAAGTTCACGTACAATAGTGGTACATAGGCGGACTTAATGCAACAAGGCATGGTCTACCAGTCAATCTTTGGGTTAAAAAGACAACACTGTGGTAGGTGTGCACAATAAATAAATAAATAACAGATATATCAAGTAGAATGTAGTATCATTAAATTAACTTATAATATAAAATACATATTATAAACTAATAAATACTTTAATAAATTATATCAAATCAATATAATAAGGAGAACTAAAAAATATCAATTATGACAAAGACTGAACTAAGGTTGAAAGGACTTTCAGTAGTAGTTCCGAATTTTACACTTAAAAGAAAAGAAAATTTACTTTCAGCTTTTTTGATGTCAAAGGGCATTTCGGACATTTCGGAGTTTTATAGTAGAGACAACGTAAGAATTAGCCATAAACCCAGTACGATGAGAAAGAATATGAAAAAGTATGTATTTAGATGCTCAAAGGTTGAAATTATGAGAACTGTCCAACACTGTTTTTAATAATCACAAATTAAATAAAAATGACATAAAAACTAGAATAGAATAAACTTTATTGTACACCAAAATAGTAACTAACAAAAACTTTTACAAAAAACTTAAATAAAGGATCCTAATGGAACATGTGGAAGACATAAATAAAATTTATGATTAATGTTTGATACACAACATTTATTCAAGTTGAAAACCGTATAATAGTAACAACCAAACGGAATAAAAAATACAAAACATAATGTCCATGTTATACCTAGAAGTTATGTATATTTTCCACTGTAGAATACAAACACCACCTAACAACATGGCAGTATTTCCTGAAGAGTAATTTATAGTTAGTAGAGTTGATGAGTATTTAACTCAAACATTTTGCTAGTTCCATGCATGTAGTTCTAATGAAACAGTTCGCAAGCCAACTGCAAAATTTATACTTCGAGTTGTAACTGAGATTTTTTTTAAATCTGAGTGACTTCAGGTTATTAGCCCAACACTGGCCCTTGAAAATATTTCTATTTAAGTAAATAGAATAGTTATTCTTATAGCTATCATCAGTTTCACATCCGCCTATGACGTCAGCACGTTAAGTAAAGCCATTGTTATCAATCAAAGTGGAGGTATAATATCAATGGGAATATTATCAAGTTTCCATGTTATAATTAATACCATGATCATCATATTCATGGAGTGTTTCTTCTGCCTTCACGTATCTTTTTTGTCATTGTTTTTTCACTTTACAATTAAGATTGGTACCTAGGATTCACCTACCGGTACCAATTTTAATTTTCTAGGTACCGTTTTTCATTTGTCTCATTAATTATTTTTATTTCTTTTATTTTCTTTATTTATATATATTTTTTTTTTTTTTGATACGTTGTTAATAAACAACGTATCAAAAATATTACTATTTGTATTGATTTTATCTGATGTAATTAAATAACTGCGTATTATTAGAACAGCTGTGTTAGAGCTGAGGCGCATATTCGAAAACGATCATTGGTCATGAAGAATAATCATGACAGATTTGTAATTTGGAAATGTTGAGAAAAACAACAACAAAAAATATAGAGTTTAGAAAGTAGTGATTAGGGTGTTTTCAATTACATTGATAATAAAAGCGCACCTGATTAATCTGATCTAGCGAGGATTACAACTTGATGCATTGGAAAACAATAAGAATTGCTGCAATTATCATTTGATCAGCCTATGCTTTGTTAAGTCAAGTCAAGGTCTACCCGATCGTTTACCTGCTTAAGTGTATCTGTACCTCGACATTTTCAATACAAACTAGGACTTATAATTAATTATTTTTCTAGGAAAAAATATTACTAAACAAACAAATCATTTCTGCACTTTGCCCATTTGCAGATCAAAAATTAAAGCAAAGATTTATGGAATAGTTAATAAAGATTAAAATTTATCAACGTGGTTTTTATTGCCACTTTGTTGTAATTAAACACTAGAAAAATATTGTTCTTGTAACGGATACTGTTATAGATAATCGAGGTCATTGACAAATCCTTCTTCATGAAAATCACCTTTGCAGATGAAACAACTCACAGTGGTGCCGTGCTTGTCAACGTCATAGTTATAAATGGCATGACGTGGGAAGACAATGCGTTCGCTTACATATCAGCGGAGTACAATAACTTGTATATTTGCACATGCATCGTCACTTGAAAGTCTGTCTGTACCTGCGTCGTACTCACGGCGAGCAAGTCCTTCAACCTTGGGACCTGTACTGCGGATATTTTGCTTGTTGATTTTTTCTCCTTTCCGCAAATCTCCGCTTTGCTATTTACTTGCGAATCTTGTCGGCATCAGCTCAATAATAACGTTCTTTAACGAACACGGTCACGTCTTTGGCATTTGTTGTTGTACCTACCGTAATTGCTATTACGAATCACATCACTGCTTTAGTGCAACATTTATGAGTTATAAACATTTGTTTGACAACAAAAATTTTTAGGAATTATTGTTACTTAATGCTAATTGTGCTTTTACAATTTTTGATAAAATGCTTCTTCTGCTTCTCTTTGATTCTGAGTGCTTGGTTTAAAAATAAATTAAAGGTCTTATGCATTTTCTTATTGAAATGATAATGAAAAACGTATGTTGAACACTGTATTATTCTCCAGAGGGCAATAGGTGGCGCGATATGATAGCCCAGGGCTCGACAAGTGCGGTCGAGGCCGGGAGCCCGGGAGAGGTGGCAGCCGCTCGCATACCGCACTCAGTATACAATCGCGCGCCGCAAGTGTTGCGCGCACGCCGCTCACTGCAACAAGCTCGCGTACTTATCGAATCGACCGCCTTATCGATTACGCCTTCCGCTCCTTTGAACGACGCGCGATTCCGAACAGTGATGGGTTGCTCTCGCGATAACGTGTGAATAATTGGAGGATTAGGAATATAGACAAGTGCACGTGATGCAGTGGTAGATCACGCCGACAGTGTAGACCTATCGGCGCCGCTCCTGGTGGACCAGGCCCATGAGTGTCAGTCCCCTACCGGTGTCCAAGGAGATAACGTGATGTGACAGCGATACGTGTCGTAGTGCCAGTGGAATTGTTTTGTGAAAGTGTGCACCGAGCGTGAGTGAGCAGACGGCTGCCGGCGCGGCCGGTGCTCCGTGACAATGTTGAATTGCACCGATCTGGAATGCATCCTACACCATCATCATTATTATGCCCACCTGCACCACATTCATCATTTGCAAAATGCACAGGATACAGGTACGTCGACGCTGATATTAATAATCATCCCAGAGAAGGCGATGATTAGGTTTTTAAATCAATCAGGGGAGAACAATGACTAACCAAAGGTAGTAACAATGAAATTGTTTGTTGAAGAGCTAACGATGAGTGCTAATGATAACAAATGAGAAGAGCGAAACGTGAAGGCCTCGGTAGGAATCCTTGATTTAGATACTGCATCAGATGCAAACATTCAAACTGAAACTCATGACAAAATTACATTAGGTAAATGACTATTTATTGCGATGTGCTTTTATAATACGAGATACGTACTTGACCTTTGTGAACAATACATAAAAAAGGAAAATTGGGCACAACACTTACGAGCGATAATAGACTGAAACACAAGGTTTGGTGCAATAACTAGCAGGTGTTTGGCGTAGATATCACGCAACGTACTTGCCTATTGCAAGCTGTTTTCACTCTGTTAACTCACTTGGACGAGCGACTTTAAAACCTGCCTGACGACGCGAAATGGACAAAATATTTGTACACACAAATGTTACACGTTTTCTCTTTCAACCCGTCGCAGACATATTGAATAACTAAATTGATTATATTAACCTTACCACCATGACCAGTTCATATTCACAAAACAAAAATCTTCTCCGAAAAACTTTAATTTTGATAAACGCTTCAATTAACGGTATTTAGGCTAATAATGAACTCAAAGAATTATTTTGTTTATGTCCAATTAGTACAGTTAAGCCAAGAATGTAATTTCCGTTAAAAAAATGTAAAGATAATTTTTTGGTTAAATGTGCTATACAGTTGTGTAAATAATCCTACACATTGGAAATCAAAAGATGTTGTCATTTTCGTATTGCGTCTTTCCATACGTTCCATTAGAATTTGATACGAAATCATTGTTGTTTATTATTTTCAAGCCGATCGAATGTTTTGCTGCACTCTTCAATATACTAATTGAAATCTGCCAAACTCTTCTTCAAATGGAGAGAAGTCATATTTGTTTTTCTGTCTATTGATTCATTGGTTTATTATCGTTGAGTGAACAATGATCAATGAGTTTCAAGTTCGTTAGTATCATAACTACACGCGAACTATTTGAAAACAAAAACAAAAAGAAGTAAACAATTCTCTTATGCAAGACGTACGTTAGGCTGGTCTCGAAACCTGTATACCTGGCGTTCTGTTGGATATTAATGGTGTGAATTCACGCCATAGTCCTTGTCAGTTTGGTAGGGGAATGTTCTTTTGTATTACAATCTATTTTATGAGTCATGATAATTGTTTCTGGCGTTGAATTTACAATTTTAGAATTTACAATCGACATATCTATAGAAAAATTGCATTATAGAATCTTTACATTTTTCGATAGTGTAACCTATTAAAAAATATGTATCACATTAGGGATACGTTCAGTTGGCATGGTACCATCACAATTGATACGCTTTTTATTATTTTTCATTTGGGACCTTTATATTTGAATTGTTATTTTTTGTTTATATTGTTATCACTGTAAATAGACGCAACATGAATAATGTAACTAATATGCTTTTAATACATAGCATGATTGAAAAGAGAGTTTATGGAGTTTTTTGAGCATTCTTCTTTATAGTGATCTACGCTTTCGAATGTGTATTCATCTTCCTTACTGTCTGACATTTTGACAATTCAAAAGGTTTAGTTGAAATAATTGCTTGGCTTCCCTGTGATTTTTTTTGAGATATTTTGTATGCATTTCATTAAGCCGACTATTGGAATTTCTTCTAATATTTTCTGTTCCATATGTACATATTTATCTGTTTTCAATTTTGATGCTTCAATTAATTATTGCATTTCGTTCACAACGTGATGATAAAATATCACCGTCAATCAGTGAAATTTATTCGAAAGAGTATTTTAGTATCATTCCAAATCAAAGTCGGTTAATCCGTTTGGAAATTATTGTAATCAGGATTATGTTTGTAAAGCACTTATGTGAAGCGATAATTTTGATTATCACGGTAATCATTTGAAAATGTTCAACGTCGTTAACCCTAAAACAACTCATTTTAACTTTATTACCGTACTCAGCGAGTGTTTCGAGTGCAGCATTTCATTAAGGTTAATCCAATAATGCTAACGAAGGAGCAAGGTATTTGCCATCTGTTCTAAACATTCTAAGACTGGGGTCTCAATTTGTGTTCTCGATTCCAACCATATGAACCTACCAATCATTTCAAATATTTATTGATACCTGTTTTGAAAATACACACGTTTATACAATCCGCAAATCTCGTACAAAGCTTTAGTGTTTCTTTGAGTGGCTAAATATTACTTAATTATTATTGCTATTTGATAACCTCGTCTCTAAGATTTATTGGATAAATTATGTCAGTTTTCCTCATTCTTATATCCATGAAGTGATAAATAAAGTTGTCATTATTTTATTCCAATTGTCTCATTCAAGTGTCTAACAGCATTAAGCGTTTATAACCGTTTGTAGCCGTGACCAATTAGATTGAGTCTTTTAAATGGATCTTTATCTTATTAAAAACTCAGACGTTTTTCCAGTCCATTTACTTGTCTTTACCTGACGTTATAGTTGATGCAGGTTCTACAGTAAACTTCATGTCAAGATCAAAAGAAGAATTAGCAATTGTTTTTCTATACAAAGCGATGGCTGATAATAATGTTTAGGAACCAATATTAACCTCTCTGTATTTATCATTGATTAGTCCGGAAGTTTTTTACGCAAGTAGGTAGTTATTTATAGTCTTAAGCTACACCCAGATCTAATGACTCACAAATCCGTGAGTGTTATAATACATTTTAAATTAATTGTTTTGTCTTTGTTACGATGAAAAGTTATTTTGTATTGGCTTGCAACCGAAAAAGTGAATAATATTTATGTTTTCATTTTGAACAATAATTACTGTGAACATAAACTGTTTACGTAATGGCTTGAATTACAAACCATTTCGGTTCAATTTAAGCTAAATCCATTCAATGGTTTTTAAATTTATCTTACCTCTAAGCTGAAATCCTTTTTTTTTGGAGTACAAAATCACCAAATAACTTCTCCTGTTCTGGAAAGAGCGATTGACAGTGCTAGATTTTTACTGACTAAATTCGATCTACATTCCTTCAGTTGCTTTTTACGTTCCAGGGCCGCGGACTCTTTCCGACAATCGGCAATGGGATTGTACTTCCTAAGTCTTTTTAGGTTATTTGTTGTATGTTTTATGTGTCTATGTTGCAATCGTTGATTGGGTTAATTGAGTTCGAGCGTAGCATAATCAATAGCATTTGGTGTCATTAAATTACATCAAGTGCAACATGTTTTGATCAATGAATACCTATTGTTACATTTAGCTTTAAGTTTTGCATCGTACCTATTTTATGCACGAGCTTAGCCACATGTAACATGACCAATTGGTTAGAGATCTCCCCTATACCGGGGGATCGCCATAATCATCTCGTTTAACTACAAGGCCAATGTCACTAATATTTGTTGCAGATCCGCCTCTATCGGCAACAGGTAGTTCCCAATTTAATCATTTGCAACGTGTTCCTTCCTAAGGTGGTGGTTTTATAAATAGGTTTAATAAATCTCTTACATAGGCAGATACGAATTGCCTTGTCGAATCAATTCACTGTCTAGTCTCTATTTAAATTTGCATTTGCTCTGCAATGATTTCAATTTGTTCCAAGTTATAGATCTTAACTTTCTAATCTTGTCTTCAGGTGTTTGCCTGTATACAATCAATTGGCTTATGAGTAATGAGAAGTCATTCTGCATAGTAATAAGAGTTAAAATTAACTATGTTTTTTGTCCCACATACCTAAGTGTAGACCAATGGACCAACATTGGTATTTTTTTATTAATTTGTGAGATTGTGTATTTTATCCATGGGGCTCGTTGCCTGAATTTGAAGAACTTTTATTATTTATTATTATAAAGTTAAAGTTGATATTACTCAAAAGATAATACTGAGTTAAGCTCGCCTATGTACATGACCTTGTTATCCACTTATTTTATAAGTTGTTATAGTGTACAATAAAGTATTAAAGATAAAATTTTCAGTTTCTAACTTAACATTTTATCTTAAATAGAAACGACAAGCCTAATTGTAAATTCGTCAACGATAGAGTGGGAAAGACAAAGAAAATAATGCTGGTCAAGACTATATTATCGCCTTTGGCTATCAAAGCTCTATTTTCACATCGCAACCCAAACTTTATGTTCGTACAAACCCGTATTTCACGCATTTCCTTCCACTCTCTTCGAGTTCAGTAAAAGGTATCTTAGATAATATCCTGGACCAGTATCCGTCTAGGAAACGCATGTCACGATATTGAAACTGATAATTATTTCACTGATAATGTTGTTGTTTGGTGGCAAAGAACAGGTTTTACGCCTCGTAATGATCGCTATTACGTGGATTTTAATTAAGATGGACGATAAATGTTAGTTTTTGCTTAACGTGTATTGAAAAGGACACTGTGTGAATTGCAACATTGATTTTGAAAAAAAAACAGCGTATCTAACCTTGCTTATAATATGGTTGTGATCTATGATGTAGGTGACTATTGCAGGTATTATTTTACATTGTATAATGATTGACTGGTAATAATATTATCTTTGTGTCAAGTTATTATGAATGATGGGTACACTTGCATCACACAGTTGTGTTGGTTCGTTATACTAAGTAGAAAGGTAATGACATTGTCACAAGTAAAAGTAGTAGTAGTAGGTTTTTATTTTTACCATCATCTTAACCTTTTCCCAAATAGCTTGAGGTTGGCTTCTAGTCTAACCGAGTGCTCATATTTTACATGGAGCCACTGCATATCAGACTGTCACAACCGAGTTACTGGACAATACAATATTTTTTGGATTGACAAATGGAGTTCATGGGACTTTTATTTCTATACAGGTGACTAATTTCTTTATACCAATTTTAGTGCAGGTAGACACTGCAACGATAAATCCTATGATATAAATAAATATCTGCAACATACTATTTAGAATCCCAATTTATACTTCGAGCCTATCTTACAGAATAAGTAATTGTTAGAGTACTTAAAGACAGACTAGAATTTCATGCTTCTGGATACAGTTGAAAGGTATTAATAAAAGATAAAAATAATATTGTAATTGGCACAACTTTACTCAGTATGATATTATAATATAATTCATAGCTTACATTTGATCGATGTTTGGATTAAGTCAATACAATTTATCATATGCTTAGTTAACAAGCTGATGGCATTACCACCTACAGTTGTTTTATGTTATAGTGAAAGTATAAAAAGAAATCTTGCTATAAGTAATGCAGTTTAGTATACAAACTTGTAAAACCCACACCTTTTTAGTGAGTAAATTTTGTGACTTTTTTGAACAATCCCACAACCCTGCCAGGAATCAAACCCACATCACTGGTCTTAGTGCGAGTTTCTCACTTACATAAACTTGATCGCATTAAAGTCAACTTGTACTAAAACTCAATAAGCGTAATCTAGTGACAACGTCAATATCCTGTGACACATACTGACTTAACCGAACGTTTACGCTTACGTTAACGTGATTGACTAAGTTTAAAAACTAGCTCTAGGCAGTATAAGCAATCTTAATCCAATCATTCACAGTGATTGACAAATAGAAATTATAATTTCACATTCTTCACGTACCTAATTGTTAATACCTGTAACTAAAATATTACCGTCGGTCGAATCATGTTTGGAAATCTAGTTAAGTAACGTGACCTTGGCTTGTTAGGCCAAAATATTCAAAACATAGGTATCGTTTAGATCTAAGTTTCTGATAAAACGGTTTGTTAAGCTTGGGTTAGACAATGACACAATTCTGGCAGAAGACGAGTTGCATACAAAACAGAGAAACCGAATCTAGATTGTCCAACTAGTGTAATTTCCTTTCCTTCTTTTTATACCAGTTCTTAAAGTCCCATTTCTTACTTACACTTGTTTGGGTGGCCTTTTCAGAGTCATGCGCTCTCCCAATTCATAAGTCATTTTACCTATCGTTTCCTAGCCGCAAGTTTTATGTTCACATTGGTAAATCATTGTACGACAATGGAATCATAACTACTATGGAAAACGGAAATATTCGTGAAATGGCAATAACAGTCAAAAATGCTTTAGAATGCTACAGAAAACCAACTAAAAACGTGAGTAATAATCAAATACATTTTCTCTCTACTTTTGATATCAGCATATATGATAATAATAAATGTCAAGTTACTAAAGATGTTGATAGTTTTAAAAAGCTAGACTAGGTGAAATGGATATCCCCTCAGGCAGTCTGGTATCAACTAGATATAGCCTAGGATCAGGGAAAATAATGAAAGTTGGAGAAGATAACAGTATTACAGTACACAATATTCCTATCAGTTATAAAATTGAACATATGAATATGGTTGCTAATGATAATGTATACCCAGCCTTACCATTTTTTCGTGTCCAGATTCCACATGCTAATCATCCTTTTCATTTTTTACACGTTAGAAATGCTGATGACCTTACAAAGTGATTTATGGATTAAGAACCTTTTAAATTATTCATTCAGCACATAATAGTGAGTTATTTTAATTTTTTAATGCATGTTAAAAGACGTTTCTACAAAAATATGTATTTGAAACGTTGAAAAAGCGTGTATGAGCATGTGATTGTGAAGTAAAATATGCACCTATGTTAGTATTGATCGTTACGATTGATAAGAATCTGTATTGTAATCCGAAAAGATTTATTTTCTTAGCAGTTATTTTGACGTTTGTATTTCGACATGCCTTTTTTTTAGTAATCAAACAGAAACCTTCAAAAGATGGTTAATCTTTAAGGATTTTCCCCAAAAGTTTAGGTGACCAGAGAATCTAGAATATTTACCTCACGAAAAACACTCCGATTATAATCAGTCACGGTCACAGGATCCTTTCCATGTGAAGGGGCCCGATGACCCCTTAAAGTACAATTTCAGAAGAGAGGACCATACAAAGCCTTTTAGCATATTCCTAAAGAAAAAATATGTAAGATTCGAACTCCCTCTTTAGATTCACATGTCAGTCTAGAAACCACCGTACCTAGGAAGATAGTCCATGAATTTAGTTTTTCCATTTTTTTTGGCTTTTCATCCTAGAGACGGCTCACTAACAGGCCCGTTAAACTAGCTTTTAGAAGGATCGGTAAAAGGCCCGCACCCGGTAAGCTTCACATCAGAACAGAAGGAGAAAGTCTACCCAAAGAAAGTGAGTGGTTACGTTGATACGTGACATTACAATGTTGACATGTGACGTTACGTTTAATAACCTATCAATGGTTATTTGATACAATCACGTGGTAGAATCAACCTTAAGGAAGGTGTATATCAAACCGTAAAATTAAAAATATGTCAGGATATTTTTTTTTTAATTGCAATTTTATGCAACAACTCTAAATGCAGGGAGGGGTCATTAAAGATTTTCGTTTGTCAAGTAATATCTTATTTATATTTCAATAGCAGTCAACAAAAGATATTTTAATAAAAATACAACACTTGAATACACTGAACCATGACAGCGCTAATAGGGGCTGTATTATCCAAAGTATGTTAAAAAATCCTTTGATGCTAATAGAATCTTTGTTGATTACGATTTTTGCATAAACGACAATGAGGAAATCAAAGCAATCACTGCTTAGATACTTGAATCAGTGCCAATTACGGAAACTGTTAATGAATGCAGCATGCAGTAGATGTAGAGCGACTTTCATGGAACTACGTGAATATTGATATTGATGTAAAAGGCCGGTAGCTACTTAGTTGGTGTCGTAGAAGCAAAAGCGCCGGAGGCTTACAAGCCTGTGGCTAAGAAATACCGTATAGGTTTTACGCTAGCCGTTTTAAGGATTAGGGGTCCGGGTTTCCCCAATAAGGCCTGAAGAGTTTTTTTTTGTGTTCAGTTCGAACAAAATATTTAGGTTTAAAAAACGTTAATAAATACTTTAGTCATAACTGACCTTGTTACTTGCCCTGATACTGAACTCCCCTGATATAATCTTTGGGTTTATTCACCCTTTAAAGGTCTCAAGCACAGTGTTAGCTTCAAGATAAAATACAAAGAAAGGAAAATAGCGGTAAATATATTGAAAAATGAATTATGAATACTAAGTGAAACAAATTCACAATAGAAGAAATAATTTTTGTTTATACTTCCTGGATGTGGTCAGTGTTCTTTACATAAATTTATGAATTTATTATGTGTTAATTATAATGGCTAATTGATGACGTACAAATTAATAACACGTTATCATCGACACTTATTAATAAACTGTAGAAAACCAGTCTTTTGATGATATATCAATGATATTTTTTTATTTTTTTTTGGCTTTATTGTTCATTACATTTTTTTCCTTACATTTGCTACAACAAAAACACTTGTCTGAAACCTTTCAAAGGTTTATGTGACAAAGTGGAGGTAGTAAGCTCGCTCGCAGCATGTTACATTAAAATTTATGTAATTTAGCTTAATGCTATAATTTTTGAGATGTGATGTTACCAGTAATATAAAGCTTTTTCAAAGTAAGTTTACATTTTTTATGTGTACTAGTGACAATATTTGATTGCACAGGTTTTGGAATTTTATTTAAATTATCGGACAATATATATTCCCAAGTTCTCATGCCATAAACATTTACAATCAATATCACGTAAATGTTTTGGTCTACTATTTAACGTTAAAGAGCTAATATAATTAAATTTGTCCAGGATAATTGCCGACCTGAATCTATCAAAGACTGACATAATTTTACAATATTTAAATAATCCATATTCATCATCTTTATATTTAAGTTTAATATTCTTAGGCACAATATTCTTGAGATTATTGTAGGTACCTGTCTAATATATTATTAGTTAGTATTTTTAATAGATTTAGTCATTTAAATATTCCCGTGTTTTAAGACAAATGAATTGTATAAATACGAAGGAATTGATAAAAGAAGCACGTGTTTAAATCAATATAAGGAAAAGAATTTGATTAACTTATAAAAATACACAGTCGCCAGGCTGGTAGCTTATATGTAACCGGTTGGACAAAATATTTGAATTAAATGTTGATGATTGATCCTAAAAACTAAAAGCGCTTGTAATAACTGATCAAACATGAGTTTTTTTCATACACAAACTGAGCTGATATAACCCGAAGAGAACCTTTGACAGAATTTATTTATTTAATGTATGTATATTAAATAAATGCATATAAAAGTACAGAGGTTCCACAAGGATCTACATTGGGTCCAACAATGTCAAGAAATATTTCTTACAGATAATAGGATCGTAAAGACGTGTTTGTAGGTTCTGTTGTGAGGTGGAAAAACCTGCAACACATTTTAAACACGGTACCAGTTTTATTGTTATCCTATGCTAGTACAACATGTTTAGCACAGTAAGACTTATCAACTGTAAGGATTGTCAAATAATAACAATTACGCCAAATTGAACGACGAAGGAAATACCGTTTTAAAAATTGCAATAATATTCTATACTAGCTTTTGCCCGCAACTTCGTCTGCGTACATAAAATATAGCCTGTGTTACTCAGGAATAAAGCAGGTTTCTATCGGTGAAAAAAATATAAGAATCGGACTAATACTTCCAAAGATTACCTCCTACAAACCAAAAAAAAACTTTTTCTTTATTATATTAGTGTAGATTTTTTCTCTTTTCTGTTTTTTTTTTATGATAAAGGTACTTTTCATTAATATTACATGAGACGCGTGAATTTATGAGATTTTTTCATTACCTTCTAACCTAAACTATCAACTTGATTTATTGAATGGACAATTTTTGTGTCGACCGTTGCCCAAATTTTCTTATCGTAATGGTCAAAACTCTGTCAGTCTGTAAAACTTGCAAAAAACCTAAGACTAAACTTCGGTCCATCGAATCAAAAAACATAAATTGGGCCTACGCAAGCCACAATACGCAAATAAGACCCGACTGCTAGAGTAATCGGACTTGGCCGATTGTGCATTTTAGTAAATGTTCGATATCCGAGGAACGATCAGTCAATTACGAAGTACGACGAAGTTTTCCATCAGATGTTACATAAATGTCGTAAACAGTGCACGGGTGTTGAGATGGAGTAATTGGCTGTGAAGTTTTTTGTTACCATTATTGTTGATGCCGACAACACGTAGCTACGAAGATGGATTTTTTGCTTACATTTTAATGCTGGTTTGCATTTAGTTGACTGTGATTGTTTGTTCCACCTTTCGTTGTTTCAAAGGAAATATTTGTTGCGTAATTGGTTTGCTTAAAAGCGTTCAAGTGTTTTCGTAGAAATTGATAGCTTTTGGTTCGCATGGGTACGATTACGAATAAATCATTACGAAGCACGTTTTTTTTATTTTTAGGTAAACGTGTGTCGATGGGTAACCATGCAATTAATAAGATTTATGACGTGACCATCCCGATTTTCCATAACAGATGATGTTTTGTAATTACATGATTATAAATAAGCAGTTTGTAAACCTGCTAGGCCTATTGACAAGACCGGATTTATTTTGTGACACGACGTCTCATTGATATTTCATAGTTAATATTTCTTGTTTCTGGCCCATAAATTATTTGAGATATATGCCGATTCTGTAAGTCTAAAAATATGATTGGACATACAAATGTATGGATGGAGTAGGAATTGTTTATTGAAGGTCTGTAATTTGTCTAGAAGCTTTAACCTCGACCCTCTTATTTCGGTGCCTATGAATGACCTCCGCATTTAAATACTATAGGCAGTATTTAAGAGGTTGTTAAAAGGTTTAAATTGGATAAAAAAAAAATTATGTGCAAAAATCTTTTCCTCTTGGAGATTATTGACCAAAGAATAAAGAATGGCCAAACTTAAATGGCGGTAGTCTGGGCACATTGTTCGCAGAACAGATGGTCAATGGTGCCGAAAGTTTCTGAAGTGGCAACCACGTACTAGAAGACGCAGCGTTGGCAGGGCTTTCTCAAGGTACACCAATGTCGTGGTGAGGGTCTTGAGAATCCGATGGATGCGAAATGCACATGTGACACTCGAGGAGGCACTGTTCAACACTGAACAAGATTACAACACAAAAATACAGGATTATGGGTCAACAAAATTTTACTCCTTCCCGAGATAAAGAGTCTTGACAGACAGACACACGGACAAAAAAGTGATTCTATAAGGGATCCGTGTTTTCTTTTTGAGGTACGTAACCCTAAAAAGGACATAGTTTAAAAAATAATCATAGCAAAACACGAGCAATGCTAGAAAGTATTTACATAGGAAAGAGCTAGCAGCATTAGAAAATTTTATGATTTTACTTAGAAATACTTACTGCTTAGTATTCAAGAAAAACAGATCTAAATCTTTCCAATGTGCCTGGATCATATCAAAGTCATATACTTTGCATTTTATTAGTATGCCATAGAGATGCGGACAACCTTCTAGGGAGAACAGAATATCTTTATTACGTTGTAAGGCACACAGAACGTGACAGCTGGTTTATTAGGATTCCTAGTGCATATTGTATTTGTATATTGTTGACAGTTTGTTTTAAATTTTAGATGTGAGAATTTGTTTGGGCTTTTCCCGCCTGTGTGTTGCGGTGATTGAGTGTTGGGTTATATCTGGAATAAAAGTAATAAAACGTTGCTTGTTACACATTAAATGATCTCAGTAAGTTTAAGTTAATGCTCTCTTCATTAACATAATGATTATTTAAGCCTAAAGGCGTCTTGGGCATAGGCCTCCCCAAATCGTCGCCACAACCGACATGCCTGTTTTCCTTCCACGATTCTCATCAAATCATCGAACCGCCTTCAGAGAGGCCTTCCAACGATGCGTTTTCCGGTACACAGTTGCCAGTCTAGAATCTTTTGGCCCCATCAACCGTCTTTTAAGCGAGAAATATGCTCAATCTGCTGCTACTTAACATAAAATGCTTTTCTATCATAAAATTATAGTTGATCATCCATTTTAAGTGACCAAGTAATCTCATCCAATCACCATCAACATTATACCGACCTGTCTCACGTAAGTTAAGCTTATCAGAAAGGAATCATACTCAGAATAAGTACACCAATTTGCATTTCATTTATAAGGAAGTGGGAATTCGCAACCGTTTAGGATGTCGGTCGGTAGATTAGTTCTGATCGTCGATGCTCCCGAGCCGGTGGGAGCTGACGAATTATTATGAGTTCATCGTACTTGACCTTTGCACTTCGTATGAATTTATGAAGCAATTGGCTAACGCTAACTGGCCGTGTAGGCGGACCCGTGTTGTTGATTAAAATTGGACGTAATTAGATAAAGATGCTGGCTGCCGCTGTTGAGGAATTGTCGATTGATGTTATTGGTGGAAATAAAAGATCTGATCGATATCTGGTGGCACAATAAATTGTGCAGAAAAAGAATGTGCACTAGTTCCGAGCTAAACTAAATATAAAAGTCAGTTAAAAATGGTTCCCAAATGTATTTAAATTTTCATTGAGGAACATAACAGAAAACATTAAACAGAGAAACCATCACAGAACCGACCACTCAAACCTCAACCGAACGCTTCATACATTCTCCACATTCATTTATTGCAAAAAGAAATCAGTTCCGCCTCGCAAATAAATTGACTAAACAAACTTAAGCGTCCATGAAACCGGTAATCTGAGCCGTAGATGGTCGTACCCACTTACCGGATCGTCCACAAATTGTAATAATTGGCTCACACTGCTCACACCCATCACCGCTACGTTGCGGTGCCGCGAACTCAATTGTCGCGTTATAGAGCGTATTTGTGAAAATTATGGGTTAGTTGACTTCAGAAAGTTTGAGCTGGTAGTTAAGATAAATATTGTGTAATTACTTAAACATTCGTAGTATGATGATGTTGAGAAACGTTGTAACATCAATGTTTCGGAACAATAAGGAGAGGCTGGAAAGACTAAAACCAAGTCTGTTGGAAAGTTCTTCTGATGATCTTCAAAAATGAGAGCCGAAGAAGGAGAAACAGCATAAAAAGCAGTAGATATTTACTATTAACAAAAGTTAACAGTAAAACGTTGTTGTAGTGTCTGAGTTTTTCTGGTTTCACTTTTATTTAAACAGGAGTACAACAAGAAAACCGTACACCTACTTAATTTTTTCCTCAAGTGGTGTATTGTGTATTTTCACAGTTGCATTCTCGTCATGTATTCTTTCAGTTTTCAGTTACCGTTATTACTGAAATAGAAAAAGGAAGTTTTAGATATTAATATGAACACAATCAACTATAAAATTCAACTCTATAAACAAACCTTTTGTTTCATGCTGTCAATTAACTTTTATTTTACGTTTGTTTAGGCTTTCACACGGACATTAATGGTTCTATATAAATATATATTTTAGTATTAGGTCGGTAATTTATTTGTATCAACTAAATGTTTAATATCTTTTTTAACCGACTTCGAAAAGGAGGAGGTTCTATGTTCGGCTGAAAGGTTTTTTTTTATGTATGTTCACCGATATTCGGTCAATTGTGAATCGATTTTGAAAATTCTTTTTTTGATTGAAAGGTTGAAGTTGGTCCCATTCAAAAATTGTTATGATCTGATCATGAATTTCGAAGATATAGAACAGAACTCCTCATAGAATCACAGCAGAACTATGGTTACAAGTAAAATTGCTTTGTTTATACGTGTAGTCGATGACCGACTGTCAGAAAAGGAGGGGGGGGGGGCGATGTATTCAACTGATCTGATGATGAAGCCAGAAGGAAAAAATAAATTAATGTAATCTAACCGTGTTTGGGGTTATAAGAATCGTTATGAGATGCACTCGCATGCATTATTTAAGTTTTTCTAAGGGGTACTTTTTAGTGGTGGTACCATAACTAAAAAGTGTAAAATAAAAAACTTTTTACAAAAAAAATATAACATACTTCAATGTTAAAAAACACTGAAAAGTATAAAATAACTTTAATTTCGGAAGTCGGTGTTTCTATAATAGTTTTGTCTCTTTGTTATTTAACACCGACTTCCGAAATTAAAGTTATTTTATACTTTTCAGTAGAAGAAGTCGGTTATATATTTTTTTGTAAAAAGTTTTTTATTGCACCTAGCACCTCATTTCTAGTCAAGGCAATCTCTATCCACTCCAGTTTGCCTAGAAGAGATCGCAGATTGCTATATGTTCATTATTCATAGTTTTTTTTTACTATTTCAGCTATCCTGAGTGAATCAAGATCAAAACTCTGGACTACTAATATTTGAAAAAAGTCTAATACATATCATTATTTTTACATCATCAGTGCCATGTAAGGGTATTGTTTTACAACTTTGTTTTACAGATTTTACTAATTGCAACTGAAAATCTAAATAAGATGGAATTTTTCTGCTATCAAATTCTAACTAAGGAGCTTTCAGATAAAACGAAACGCTTATGGTCATACTTGTTGCATTTAAAAAAAAAATAGACTAGTAAATTGAGTAAATGCATCAAGTGGCAAACTTAAGTTAATATTTGTGTATGAAAATACTACCAACAGAATGGTTTGAGCACGTAACGAAAAAAAAAAATTGCAACCGCTTTAAGTGACTGTCCCAGTTCTAAACAAAGGTCTCTTTGGTTAGTTATCACTACAATATGCGGTGATTAAACTAATCACTGCACCTTGACACAAACGTGCCAATTTTGAGTCCAAACACACTGCAGTGTGACTATCAAAAGGAAAATAAAAGATTTATTTTTCATTTATGGCAATCACTGATGTTAGATATACCAATTTCGACTAATTTGTATGCGTTTATTGAAATTAGTGTTCAATAACAACGTTGGGTTATTTATTTGTTGCGAAATTTATTGAAATTTTTGTTCTGAATGCCAAAATAAAGCTTGATTATAATTAAAAAAAACTGCATTTTAAATCAATTTGCTTGATGAACAAATATCAGCCATTTAAAATTACGTTCGTACTTTGTTTTGTTAATTGAAAATGAAAGAAATAATTGGCGTTTCAGTTTGAAATTGGTTTCATTGTACAAGTAAAGTCTGTGGTTTTAAATTGAAGGGCTTGCTTCCATGGTGAGTTCTTTGAACCTGCAGTTTTAAGGCCAATGTTAAGTTGCTATACAAATGTTATGTAGGTCATGGTGGCTCACGTGGTACGACTGCTGTTAATGACTTTGCTACACTTAATTACCCGATAAAGGACGTTGACTTAATTCAATCGGAATACCTTATGATACTTTACTGACAATTAGTGTTCTTAATGATTCTTAAAATTGATCATAATACTGTATTATTGAACCAAAAGTGCTAGTTTCGTTAAGTAAATTTACTTGAGCGTGTGTAATAAATAAGATTTAAATTATCTACGTTATTACTGTGCATGTGGCTTCTTTAGGTAGTAAGATGCCACTGAAGTTCAAAGTCGTAGGGGAGCTCCCGACCACAGCAATAGTAGGTACGAACTAGCGGACAATGGGTAGCTCGCCGTCCAGCCGTTTGGCCAGGACCGAACCAAAGACGACGGCGCTTAGTGTTCCATGCGTTTAAATGTCCTGATGTAGTCTGATTTTGTCAGAAAAAAATTATGAATCCGATTGCAACGCCACCTACCAAGTCCAACTGTAGTTTTAAACCATCCAGATATATAAGTAAGAATTATCATAATGGACTCGCTCGAAGATGGTTTAAATGGTCGAATGGCGTGCAACGGCGTTTTGTACCGGCATTTAGTGGCCGTTTAGGGCCACAAGAAGAAAACAGCGGCGATTTGTAGCGGGTGGCGGCCACCGGCTTCAAGCATGCGCGGCGAATCCGTATAAAATGTATGGAACCCACAGCAACGGCATTTTGTGTTTGTGGCCGTTGTGACCCTTGGTTATTTAGTTAGTAGTACTAAGTTAAGCGAAGTGTAATTTGAATAAAACCTACATTGTTGCTTTTTTATGAGGAGTTTGTTAAGTAAACGTTGGTTTATAATTTTGTAGAAGAATTAGTATGGTTAATGAGGTCAGTGATGAAACTATAAGAGTTTAGGCAATAGAGCATAACGGTGTGATTTGTGGCATAACCAAATAGGTGATAAACACGCAATAGACTCGATCACATTCAAAGTATTTATTTTAGAGCAAACTTAAGTGGCAGTGGGCAGGGACATTGCCTCGCAGAACTGATAGTCGATGGTTCCGAAAGGTTCTGGAGTAGCGGCCGCGTACTGGAAGACGCAACGTTGAAAGGCTTCTCACAAGGTGAACCAATGACCTGGTTGAGGATACAGGAATCCGATAGATGTGAAACGCGCAAGACCTATCGTCGTGGCAACACTTGGGGAGGCCTATGTCCAACAGTGGACGTGTTTAGGCTGAAATGGTGATTTTAACGCTGAGTCTTAGGTTGGTTGGTAAAAAGTTGAAAAACCATAGCCCAGTCTGTCTAGCGTAGTGACGACATGACAAATTACAAAGAATTGTTAACATCATCAAAACTTGAAATGCATTTTTCTCAAAGTTCTCTTTGGGACCACAAATAAAATAAATACAGTTTTTTGATAACTGTGCTTGATGCTTTTGCCATTGTGGTCCCAAAATACCTACTAAACAACAAAAAAAAATTGAAGGTGGAAGTTGGGACCGCGATCCCGGTCCAAAGAGCACTACGACCCGATACAAAACCCGTGTCCTAGCTGTGTTAACATCATAAGCTGAATATGTCTAAAGTATTTTTAAAGCATCTTTGAATTACCGAAGTAAAACCAACATGAAACCGTACGCAATTTTCATTTCTCCAAGAACAGATCGCTAGCAAAAATGTGAAAATCTACAACAAACTAAAGCGGTTCGTAATGACCAATCTACATTACTGTTACGATTTGAAGACAGATTCCAAGTAATGTTTAGTAAACATTAAATAGTTGTAAACATAACGTTTGCTTCTGCATGAAGCATAGGCTTGTGTTACTAAAATTAATCATAATTGTTATAAACAATAATTATGTAAGATAACATATGAAGTTGATAGTTATGATTTCCTTTTGATACTTATGATTGATCAAAATACTGGCGATTAAGTTAGCGAGAATCTTGTTTGTGCGAGCTTCCACTTCCTATTTTAAGTAAAAAAAAACACTGTATAATTACAATGTTTTTTTTTATGATACTGTGGAAGTTTTAAATTGGCTGATATTTATTAAATAGTCTTTATTATTTTAGTAAAAACATATAAATGTATTTTACAATTACAAGTATTTAATCTTAATGATACTCACACTCTTGCCTTTTTTAAACTAAAGATTGACTGGTAAAGAATGCCTTGCTGCATTAAGTCCGCCTATGTACAACTACTCCACATATTGCTTAAATAAAATAAATAAACTACGTCATTACTATACCCACCTTACAGGTTTCTATCTAGCTGGTTACAAAATAACAAAATCAGACCACGATTTTGGAAAAAATGAATGCCATTAAATTCCAAAAAAAAAAACTGTTCAGTAGTCGAAGAAGTCTTCGAGCACAAAATATTTTTAATGTTGTCATCGCTAAAAATGTTCCTATGGTAGGTTGGTATAATGCCAATACTTTGTCTATTTTCACTTGTAATTCCGGTTTTCAGATGTCGAGTAATTTGCGTATTGTTACATTCACAAAAAAACAATGGTATGATTTTTAATTTTTTATTGGTTCGCTTTTGACTACTATTTCACATGACGGTAAGCGATGATGTGATCGACGATAGAGCACGCTTGAGTGAAAGACCCCTAGATTGTAGCATCAGGAAACACAAACTCTGGCCAGGAATGCTGCTCTAGCTGTAGCTAAGGAGCAGAGTTCCTGGCCAGCACAGTGAATGTGTTTTCGAAACGTTTTGTGCATATGGGTGGCGTCAACGTACGTCTGATGTAAATATGATCGAACGGACTTGACGGAATTAAGTTATGCGATTCTGTCGCTCACTCCACGAAATACAACCAATCGAAAACAACGCTAATACGATTGTCGAAGGTTAATATGCTTTAAAATTATAAAACCGGTCAAACTTAGCCGTATTTTATTATTTGCACAAGAGTGCAACATTAATGCTTCTAAAACTGGCGTTGTAAGAGCAGACGATCGTAATGATAACATCAACAAAACATTAACAAGACACGATAATGATTTTGATGTGATTTTGAAATTGAAATGGTAGGTGCAATTGTAGAAAAAAAAATGTAGTTATGTATTGACCGCATTAGTCTGGTGGTTGCATTTGCTACTGCCGAGCATGAAGTAGGGTTTTGATTCTTGAGTTGTGCAATCCGAAACTTTTCAGCAGTTACCCTTTTTTTTTCAGTAGTGACAGAGAGTTTCAGACTTACTAAAATCCACCCAAGTTCCTTCAATCGTCCTTTCAGTTCCAGTGCTGCGGTAACTCTTGAACAATCCAGCAGCCTTAGAGTAGCAACTCTCACTGTGTTATATACATATAATTGGGGTTTAGGTTTACTACATATAGTTCACACACCTCTGCTTAAATCCTCGGGGAAAACAGGTGAAGATTATGATCATAATCATAATCTTCTTTTATAAAATCTTAGGACTTTTAATAATTCCGTAGGTATCTGCTAGACTGTGCCTTTCGACTTCTTTCTGAAGACAGTTTACGTTTATGACACTGGTACTATCATCTCATGTTTTGCAATCAAGAAGCGGCCGCTATATGGGAGGAGATATTAGTGCATTATTTAAAATGACCACCGCTGATTGGATTGCGGTTAGAATAACCAGTAATTCGACTACCGCTCTATGATTTCTGTGGTATATCTGTAGTAATTTAAGTTCTATTTATGTAACAATTTTTACATGCTATGTACATATTTAAAAGCACTTGATGAACTTTATTTATATTTTAAAAAGTTTATATCATAGCTCACTGCTAAAATAACTCAAGATTTGTCAAAGGACAATGGTGTGCAGCAAAAGCGGTGCTAAGCAAAAAGATCGCGTTAGAAACACCAACTTGTACTCCATAACTCAGGTCAGGGAACGAACGAAGTGTAGAAGTGGGAGTGGACTGGCCACGTCACACGAAAGCACTCGGACAGATGGGCGAAGATTGTCATTTACTGGACGCCTGAGGGAAGACCAAACAAAAATAAAATAAAAGCCTTCACTGATTTAAACTGACTAAAAACAATCTAAAATATGGCGTCGAAAAACTCTTCCGTATCGCTGCTCTGGCTGGTAATGTGGCCAAAAGACTAGCAGCAAAATAAAAGCCAGCTCTTGTGTCATAAATTATATAATAAGGCGTTTAAAAATGTTTTTGTACGATTTGTGAGCACTCAAGATCCGAGAGTTTTAACCCCTAAGGGTTCGAAAATATACACACCAACAAAATTATTGTATTTCCGCCTTCATGTTTTCCGCAGCAGCTACGCTGCAGCATCAGCACAGTACGAAAAGCTAGGAAGATGGAATGGCGCGAGAGTATAGACACAGGTAGCGTCCCATACTAAAGGCCTTGGTACCCATCTTCCATGGAAATAACGACAGCCATCTTGTCTCTTACCACTGTCACGTGGCAGGCTATTGAGTTCACATTCGGTCGGAACGCTGACGGAGACAAGAGCGCTCGATTTAATATGAATCAATGATTTATTTATACTTTTAGAATAAAATGTTAAAAGAACTGGTTTCTTTGATATTTTTGATAAAACTAGTTATGGAAAAATAGCAAAAGGAGGATATACACATACAAAGCTTGAAACCAATTAACATTTTGAATAATTTTAGTGTAAGTAACTGAACTATAATAATAATAATATTTTCGTTTAACTAATGAGTTTTTTATTGTAATCTGGAAGTTTTTGTGAACTTTATTGTTTTATCGAATCAAACGAACTCAGCAAGCCGAAGTACATTGTCGGATATATGCCTCTCTCAAGATGCGCTAAAACATCGAGGAGACCGGGAGTTTTAGCACACCATGATGTGATGTGAGGCAGCTGTAAGTAGGGCAGGTAGATGGAGGAAGCGTGTGTTCTGCTAAGCTGGGTTAATACAGCTCAGCATCATACAAAAAACAGTCTCGAGGTAGATTTGAATGAAAAGAACAGCAAGATTAGTATCGAAGATACCCAGGTTATACCGGACGCCAAGAGAAACTATAATCTGTGGCCGTTATGATAAAATTTTATTTGCCAATCACTAGTCCTACTTTTTCCTTGAAACGATTTTTCTTCAAACATATCATCTTGCATATATTTAAATATGTTGAATAAAACGGTACAAGAATGCACATATATATATTAGAAATATTATGATTTAAACAATTTTAAACATGCAATTCTTTAAACCAACATCTAAAATTTCACGATTTATAAACATAAGTACAGTGAAACTAAAATCAAACAAAAAACAGTGATTGTGCATTGATAACTCAATTATAGTATGAAAATTGATATTACGAGAACAACCTGACGCGAGTTGAATGGCATTCTGAATCATTATCATCATCGTTTTAGCAGAAAATCGTCTAGTGTCGGATAAAGGCCTCCCCAAGTGTCGCCATAATGAACGGTCCTGTGCGTCTCGCAACCATCGTTTTCTCGCGTCTTTCACCAGGTCATCGGTTCACCTGTGAGGCCTTCCTACGCTGCGTTTTCCGATACGCGATCACCACTCACGAACCTTTCAGCCCTGACGGCCATCTGTTCTGTGAGCAATGTGCCCTGCCTACTGCCATTTTAGTTTGGCGATTCTTCGGGCTATGTCGGCAACCTCAGTTCTCCTACGGATAACCTCATTCTGAATAATTTTACCAAAGTTTTTCTGTCACGCCTATTGCCAACTATGTTGGGGTCAGCTTCAAATCTAACCAGATGCAGCTGAATACCAGTATTTTACAAGGAGAAGCTGCCTAGATAGGTAGAGATGAGAACATCTCCACAACCCAATATATTAGTAATTGGTAACGACCATCGACTACGACGATACCCCTTGGCAAGATTGGCGCCAAATTTTCTTTTACTATCGATAGCGAAGAAGAAGAAGTTGGGACCTTTGCCCAGCCAGTTATAGGCTATTAAATAAAAAAAAAACCGTAATGACTGTTGAAGACAAATGACAGCCGGGACAAACGGCTTAGCTTGCTTTCTAAGACATTTAGGAATTTCGACATGTTAAGATGATCACCCTTCTTTAAATCGACCTCGGCAATCGTTGTTTACCATAGGAGATCGGACCGTGCTGCTGATATTATTTTAGCTACAAGTTAGTAGTAGGAAGTAAATATTACACCAGTTGGCATTGCTTTTTATGCGTCAGATTAAAAATGTAACAGCAAAATTTCATTGACATGTTAAGGAAAAGTAAGTAAAGTTATGTTTAATAACTTTTTGCGTGAAGAAGTTTGGGTTTAAAGTTCTTAAAGGTGAGCGAACTTAAAAAAGAAGCTCAAAGTTATAAAAGTATTTTAAGGTTACGAAATGTTGCTTAATGTAACTATGAGAGTAGTTAAGTCAGATATTGTTGCATCTGCTTAGACAGCAAACAGAAAGTCTATTTTGGACGTATAATTGTATTTGGGTGTAAAGTTAATGTCACAATGAACAAAACTAACTCAAGTGCACTTGCACTCAAGCTATCCAATATTTATATTGTACTGATAGCTAATTGTGTCAACTGTCAACTAACTAACCAAACATTGACCAAACAACTCAATATGACATACATTTGGTTGTTTAAATTTCGAACCCAAAGAATATTGCAGTACAAGAATAAGTAGTACTAACCGGAGACAATTAGCGTAAGCTTGAAAAAAAAAGATACTGGACGTATTCAATGCTATAAAAAAAGAAAATAAATAAATTCTACAATCGATTTGCCTCGGCGTTCAATGTCTAACGATGCTTACTGTACCAGCGTTCGTAACGTGTGGAGCAATACTATTGCATTGCTCCACGCCATTTGTGTTAATGACCCGCATTTAAGTTGATATACTTGGGTTAATAACAAGGTTTGTACCGCCCAATGTCAGAGTATTAGGGAAGGAAGAAAGTGAGAAGCCTTTCACTCTCAATGAGATGTTTGTATCTTCGTAAAAAAAACAATTTATGGTTTGTAATAATCTGACAATAACTGACATAGACGCTGCAGTTATAGTAAGGGTCTAATGTGGACGTCATAAAACTATATTATTGTTATCGTGGGTAGTAAAGAGAGGTAAGGATTCTTAAGCATAGTGTGTTGTTACATAGAAAATAGTTACCAGTTGTTTTCTGAATGCCTCACCACAATCAGCTCATGTCGCATCACATGGCTTATTAGCCATGGTGGTGAAATTGGGTACATTTAAAAGCTATCTAGTAGATCAAAGTAGAACAGTAAGTGCTTTGCTTAACAGACGTGTTAATGTGGCATGTAAGTGAAGCTAAATCATGGTAATAAGACTATGGTGATAACAAAAAAAAACATTGTTGACAGGACATAATTTTATGCGACTCAAATCGAAGGCTGGAAAGCCGACTGTGAAATCGTTTCTTTTCAATACAGAAATCAAACAAAAATATGTACATTACAAGAATAAGACAGAAAAAAGAATGACGACAAACACACTTATCGAAAGAATTCTCGAAAGATAGATATACATATTTATGAAAAGAGCTATCGATCATACTTCCAAAGAATTTATAGAAAAAATGTGCTTAATAACCCATTTACAGGCGAGACTTCATGCGCGACAAGAATCGGTTTCCAGCGCCATATTTTTACATCATCTTAATTGAAGAAGTGTAGAAGAAAATTAAAATGTGTTAAACAGCATACTGAAACAAGCAAATCTCGTTTATCGAGCTTGTTCCAACTTTTTATTACTTCATTAAAATTAGTAGGCCGCTTGCTTAGCTTTACTATCAGGCCATACAACTCAGTCATGTCATGCGATAGAAATCTAGGCAAGCGTGTTTTGTCTTCAATCGTCTGTAATTGCGTAAAAACGGTGTACGACGCTTACTGGTTTTCTCTCACCGATGTATAAAATATTTAAATTTAACTATAAATGATTGTTTGTTTTTCTTATAGTAGGTACTGTATGACAGGAAAAAGTTGTAGATTATAAAGATGGATTTATGGACTCCTTTATTGAGGGCCAGACTCCATTAAATAACTCTTCAGTGAGAGGCAGCTGCCCTTATCGTTCTAGGGTCACGGTAGTTCTTTCAAACAACCCCGATGCTCTATGGTTTAAAAAGCCCTCGCAGGTGCCTAGCAAACGTTAGGCATATACAGTAATTTCAATAACTAAATTAGAACTACTAAATTTATCATTAACTTCGAAGATCGGTTGCACGTGTTTGTTTGAATATGCCCATAAAAAATTACGCAGAAGGCCAGAATTAAAAAACATGAAGTAGAAAAACGTGTCATATACCAATGATTTTATCACAATATTGGCAGAATCACAGACTGGTTTGCTAGTCGAATGGTATCAAAAAAAATAACCGGTTCTGCATACAATCACAATTTGCCAGTTTTTAATTTTTAAATTGAAAACACCTGTGTGATACAATTAACGAGAAATTGTATGAATACAGGTGCGTTTACAATTGGTTACTTTAAGCTCGATTCTTACATTTTAATCAATGTTTTTCTTATTAAAACTAAATACTTGCAAAATTAATGATTAATGGCGTATAATAGATTGATGTACACGTAGTGATGTTGTACGAGCATAGTTAGAACCAAGTCTTGCATTTACTTTATGTCTAGTCGCAAATAGTAAGTCTTGCATATATTTTATGATAAACAATTTTAATAATAAAGATTTATTTGATTAATTTTTCATTTGTGTACACAGTAAAATTTTAAGCGAAAGTAAGAAATACAGATTGTACAGGACAAAGATGAGGTCGTTGAACGTTGTGAGGTAGCAAAACTTATGGTCTCTGGCATACTTATAGTTTATTTTTAATTGTGTATATATGTAAATGTAGATTATGACTTTCTGAAGTTTGACTGGCATACTAAGATCGTATTAATTCACAAATTTAAAAAACTTCCATAGCCAAAAAAAAATAATTAGGTATCTACTATATATAATAAGCTAATATACTTAGATAATTTTTTTGTTTTCTTTTTAACATCATTTTTTTTTACTAAAATAACTGAAGGAGACTGTGAGAGTAAGGAGGTTTAAAAAAGTTCGAACTGTATAAGTTCGATATCTCTTCTTTTATTAAAGAGCCTTTATAGAGAACTTTGCATTTTTTTTTATTATCGATAGGCTCGCGTTTGACCACTATCTCACCTGATGGTAAGTGGCATTCTTTTACATCTATGTTTTTATTTAACTTTGTCTTCTAATCCAAACATTAAAGTAGTTATTACTGTATCTACTTCCTACGTACCTTTGTATTTGTATCTATCTACGTCCAATAATCTGCCTCCACATCAATTTTCAAGTAAGTCACTTGGAAGTTGGAAGTCTAAACATTTGGTGGTAAGCGGATGTTATTCTCTTGTGAATGGTAAGAGATCGCAGTCAAGCACCAGTTTATATATTTTTTTTTTTTCGGTAATAAGGTGATTTACAAATAACAAACACAAATTACGTCCAAGTGCGGTCGCGTCAGTTGATGCAATGCTGATGCTGACGTAGTGTTTGTTGGTTTTGGATGTATATGTGAACAAGGGTTTTTCATTGATAATAGCAGAGTTTAGTAATAAGAAGAAGTGCAAAATTGACAGCATGGAGGTCAAATAGATTTAAAGTTATGTGTTTTGTTATTATCGGTGTATCACCGTATTGCTTTGCAAACTTGGCTGACACTGCCATGTCTAGATGAGAGAGTCAAACAAAAATGTGACTTTGTAGGTATCGGTCGTTAATAATTTTATGTTAAAGATAGCGGGTATACGACTGTATGACTCAATTTATGTCAAATTGTTTATTCATAAATAAAGCAAAATATGAATACTCGTAAACCTTAAAACCTTGAAATACCTGCATACTACTAAGTATTTAAGTGTCAAATGTACTTAGATCCGAATAAAACATGTTTTGCCATTTATTTAACTTTATTATGATGGCGAAAGGTTTTTTTTATTGTTGTTTGGCACGCGCTTGTCCACTATCTCATCGATGTTAAGCGATGATGTGGTTGACATTGGAGCACACTTGCCTAGAATAGACGTAGGTAATTTATTCACTCTTTAATTATAAACTACCAGATTATAATCTATTAAGGGGCAGATATGGCGAAAGGTTTTTTTATTATTGTTTGGCACGCATTTGTCCACTATCTCATCTGATGTTAAGCGATGAGGTGGCTGACATTGGAGCACGCTTGCCTAGATGTAGGTAATTTATTCACTCTTTACTTATAAACTACCAGATTATAATCTATTAAGGGGCAGATATATCATTTTTGATGATTTTAAATCCAACATCACGTCTAAGAGACATCGCAAACTAGGCGACTTGTCACCGCGTCCGATCGCCGGGTCTTGTCGAGGCGTTGTCGTTTGCATTTGGCGTCTTGTCGCCGCGACTAGACGCGGAGCTGTCGCTAGCGTTGGCGACTAGTCGTAAGACAGACGACGTGCAGGAAGCAATCATTAGTAGAGGACTATTCAAGAGAGACGGCCGTGTTGTTCATCTTGTGAGTGAATATGGAGCCTCTAGTTGCACTTGCCTTAGTGCTTATCTTGAGTATGCGCAGGCGTAGACGTAGACTACTACAGTTCCATCGTCGTTATTGGATCCATCCAATACCTCTCGCCAAGAACTTGATTTTTCTGATTTTTCTTGTCTCGGTCACTATAGTCATCTGAACGTAAGTCCCAAATAGCAGGACGCGCTTCGACGTTTGAAATGAATACATCGACATTCGAAATTAATACATCGACGTTCGAAATGTCGAACGTATCCATATTTGAGATTCTCAATAAAATAAACACGAGACTGACGCAGAGCTGTCACACGACTATCGTCGTGTGTGCGCGTGCACAGAGTCACTAGACGCGCCGACAAGTAGCGAGTGCGCGCGACGCCCCTAGCTTGTGGTCGCGACTCCGCGACTCTGACGCCAAGTGTGCGAAGCTTTGACCAACATTCATGAAATTGTCGGCCGCAGCCTGTCGCCGCGTCTAGTTGCCGAGCTGTCGTTGTCACGTGTCGCCTAGTGTGCGACTACACTAAACGGCTACTCCTTAAGTTTTGAAAAAAATTTATGTTAAAAAATATATATATATATTCGTATTAAAATTATTAGGCAAATAATTTTAATACGAATATACAAGGTGTCGTTTTGAAGCTGCAAAATATTTCAGGAGGTAATTATGTTAGTGATTCTCGACCCGAATCAATAATAAAATAAGTAGGTAATTTTTTTTTTTTTTATAACCCCGCTTTTTTTCACACACACAAACACGGAACAATAAAGGGCGTTTTCACACACACTAACTCGCAACGATAGTTTCATAAATAATGTATCATCCAATCATCATCCCGCACGCCACACCCTAGCCACGCCCCCGCGGCCATCGATCAATCGATTTAGTTTAGTGTAATTAAAAAATTAAATAACAAGTATTACTGATTATTGACCAGGTTTCGTATTTTTACATGATTATTTATGAGATTTATTACAACCTCCTGAAATATTGTGCAGTTTTAAAACTGCACCTTGTATATATTTTTTTTTTTCATTAAAACTTGGTATGGTTTATTTAAAAAGTTATATTTAACACAGACAAAAAAGCGAAGATCAGGCTTTTTGCTTTATACTTTTATGAATCTTTTACAAACTAAAAGATAATTTAATTACTCTATATATTATGAAAATGCCACGATCAAGATCGCGTTTTGTAACTTTTTTGGCCTTTCAACATGTCATCTAGTAAATTAGCCTAAATGTCTGAGACTGTAGTCGAAAATGACGATGTCGACAGCTAGTGACGTTACCGAAGCAACGATACGCATCAATGATGAAAAAGAACAATGCCCATTTCTATAACATTAGTTATAAGGTGATAATATTATTATGTTAAATAAGTCTATTTCGATATCTATAGCCGCCTACATTTCTCGATTTCTGAATCAATCGACACGCATGCATATCATTTACTAACCATTGTTTAATTTTGCACACGCTGTATTTAGACAAGACTAGTCTACCTTCATCTCGACATACAAACCTACTAATTCTTTTTTTCCGAAGATTTTGGTCATATATTTCGTAACTTTAGTGAATTGGGGACTTACTATTTTTAGAACGTACTGATGACCATGGCTTAAAAAGAAAAATCTGTATAATATATGATTTTTGTGTGCGCCCTATAAGTAGCTGTAGCTGGCGAAATGTTATTGAATAATAATGTGCACTGCCTTATCTTTTAGGGATTTATAGGCATGTTATGTGTTGTGTCTCATCCCACACACTACACTGTCTCAATATGAAACTCTATGTACAATACACTGTCTCAATACCAGTATTTGTTACCTGTGAACACATGGCACTGTAACGTGGTCATATTGGGCCACATTAAAAAGTTTAAAGCCACCCAAAGGGCAATGGAAAGGAATATGCTCGGATTTTCCTCGTGCGATCTAATCAGGAATGAAAATATCCACAGGAAAAATTTAGATTGCCGATATAACCCAAAAAATCGCAAAATTTTAGTGGCAGTAGGTCTGTGAGAAATATACCCTATATTTCTCACAGGCCTTCTAAACTGGCAACCGCGTGCCGATAGACAGAGTTAGAAGGCTTTCCACAAGATGGATCGGTAACCTGGTGTTGTGGCGACACTTAGGGGAGGCCCATGTCCAGCAGTTAGGTTTAAAGAATCTTTATTTCTCATAAGAACACATTACATCGTTCACTAACATGAGATTTAAAATTTATAGTTTAACTGTGGTCGTCTAATGACGAAGCATGCAATACTCCCTATAGTACAGTTACAATAAAATACACAATGGGCTTACAACATTACGTAATAATACTATGATAGAATATAACAGGGCACGACAAAATCATTTAAAACAAGCAAGTAGGTACAACCAACACAATATGGCACAGCTGACCGACTTACTCTAGACGTCACCGAGATACCCTCTTAATTTGCTTTGTAAGAATCGCAGAGTACGACCGATAGGGATACCATTGGTGTGTGCATGTAGGTGTGTGTTTATATGTGGCAGCGCACGACCAGCAGCCAGCGCAATGCTGCTCCATCGTAATCGTAACACCAGCTATACAATAGTCCTATCCTAAGTATAAAACGCGTTCGTCCGTCATGTCAAAAATACATACATTCTATTATAAATTACAGTTTTACTGTGTACTTTTGGACATATTTTTAAGCATTATAATAATAATTAATTAATGTATAAATATATTAATTGCAGAGTACCAATAATAATCTATAATAAGTATATATAATTCTTCCATTCGTGTTTGTCACATAAATCCTCTTAAACGGCTTGACCGATTTGCATGAGATTTGAGTGGGATCCTGGATGGTTCAATAATATAATTAGACCCAGTAGGTGGCACTAAAATCCGGTTCTCAATTTATTATTATTATTTATTTTTATTTTTTTTTCTAACAAAATGCCAGTTTTCGAACAGGACAATGTCTGTTGGGACTTTGGGACAGCTATTATTTATATCATTATATATTTATTAGATAAATTCAACATTAACAGTCCACTAAACTTTATTAAAAGTAAAACTTTTTATACTTACATAAAACTTTATTGATATTTTTCTTCGCCCAACCATGTAGGTACCTATATTATTTATTGGTCGAAGAATCTTATGGAAGATTGTTCGTTATGATATATATGAAAATATACCTAGTTGTATATACTGTACTTTAATTCAAAACGGAATAAATAATTATCATCAACGAAGATTATAAAAGCTTAGAATATAAAGTTATTAATTACACTACTCAAAAAGTACTACTACTAGACAGCGAGCGAACGTCGGTACAGGAGAAAAGACTTTATTGGTAACTACCTACAACATTGCGCTTGCACTAGTCATGTTTACGTTTGCTCGTTATAGTGTGTGCGAGTTGCGAAACTTTTGGTCTCGGAGACCACTGACTATTTTTTTATTTTATTTTTTTCATAACAAAATGATGTTTCCCGTTACTGCCTTATTACAGTATTTTTGTGAAGAAGGTAGTGTCACCTTACGCTATAGTTAGTGCCAAATTTATCACTCGAAATAAGTAGGTATACATAATATATATTACTAAATAATATGTAGAGGATTGTGTTATTTATATTCACTGCAACAGAGTTTTGATTTATTACTACCTAGTTTGTATTTGTGTCCGTATTTATTTAACATCCATTATTGCTATATATTATTGTAACTCTTTGTTTTTTCCTAAAGTATATATTTTATTAGCTTAATAATTAATTACCTTCTTGTAGAATAAAATCTCTTAGTTTTATTTTGTAAATATTGATACTTGTACACTCTTTTATTTCATTTGGCAATTTATTATATAATTGAACTCCTTCGTATAAAAAGTTCTTTTTTCCATATTTTACTGTCCTGGGAAAACGCAGAACTATTTCATTTCTGTTTCTTAGATTGTGTGTATACGTCTTTTTTGTTAGTTTAATGTTGGTTTGCGTAGTATTTTCTAAAATCTTTTTTACTAGTATACAAGTGTAGTATTTATATAGTTGAGGTAAATTAAAAAGTTTAGTTTTCGCATATAGGTATTTGGTAGGTGTTAAGAAATCGTAACAATATAACCGTTTTATAATTTTGTTTTGAGTCCTCTGTAGGTAATTTAGGTTAGTCTTGGAAGCCGATCCCCAGATCTCAATCAGGTATTCTAGATTAGATTTAACTAGCGAATTGTATATGATGCGTTTTATTTTAGATGGTAAGCAGTTTCCCATTTTGCGCAAAGCTCCAGAAAGTGAAACAAGTTTGGCTCTTACTTGGTCGATATGGGGTTTCCAGGATAATTTGTCATCTAATAGTAGACCAAGGTACTTTTCGGTAAAAGACTGTTTTATGGTTAAATTATTAACGTTCAAAGGGGCGTGAGGTGGAATGGTTTTATTTTTAGCTGCAAATATCATGTATGACGTTTTAGAGGTATTAATAGTAAGTAAATTGTGTAGAAACCACTCATTTATAATGTTTAAATCGTTTTGCGCCTCACTAATAACATCGTTTATCGATTGACCAAAGTAAAATAGGCTTGTATCATCAGCATAAAGAGTCAAATATCCCTTTAACCCAATCTGGTTAATGTTGTTCACATAAATGAGAAATAATGGTGGTCCTAGAATTGAGCCTTGTGGAACTCCATATGTAATTTTTTGGGGAACACTCTCGTAGTTACCAATTTTTACAATTTGTAACCGATTTGATAAATAAGATTCAAATAAACTATAAGCTGTTTCAGTGATACCCAAGTTAATCAGCTTCTGTAACAGTTTAGAATGCGAGACTGTATCAAACGCCTTTTTTAAATCTATAAAAATGCCTAGGCCTACATTTTTTTTGTCTATATTATTTTTTATATTTGTAACTAGGTCAATAGTTGCTGATAAGGTGTTTGATTTCGATCTGAAGCCATATTGCTGGTCTATTAGGAAGTTTTTATCATTTAAGTAATCGATTAGGCGCTTGTAAATTATTTTCTCAAAGATTTTAGATATCACTGGAAGCACAGAAATTGGCCTATAATTGCTAGGGTCCGTTTTAGTGCCCGACTTATAAACAGGAGACACTTTTGCTATCTTCAGGCTGTCTGGAAACACTCCTCGGCTAAGGCATTCATTAATGCATTTAACTAAGGGTGTAATTATAGCATTTTTTACACATTTTAAAACTTTTGTGCTAATTCCATCCATACCTGTGCTAGTATCAGCGTCCAAATTATCAATAAGTTTAGCTACCTCTTCGACTGTACAAGGCCTAAATTGGGTAAGTGTTTCTGTGTGTTCATGTCCGTCTTTGTACATAAGTGTGTTACCTGAATTTAAATGATATTCCGATGGTATCCTATCAGCCAACTCCGTGCCAATTGTGGCAAAATAGACGTTCAATATCTCACAGATTTCTTCGCCCTCTGTTACAGTTTTTGCGTTCACTACAAGTTTTGGAGGTAACGTATTGACTTTAATCTTATTCATAGCTAGATAATTAATAGTCTTCCACATCTTTTTTGGATGTTTACTGTATTTTTCGAATTCTTTATAATAGTAATTGTTTTTATAATAATTTATCTTCTTTCGTACTTTACTTCGTTCCTCTAAGAATTTATTCTTCAAGCTTACGTTTGTTTTATCATATTTTAGTTTTTGCCATAGAGTGTTTGTCTAGGCTTAGACTGTGTGTGGTGTGTGTTAGGTCTAGATAGGAGCTGAAAAAGATACTCGTGAAGATTTTATACGTTTATTGGTCTTCCCAATTTTTCTTTTACAATACTTTGAAATCTAATATTACGATGCGACTATACAGAGCAAGTGGGTAGCAGACGTAGACCCCGATGACCGCGGTACACGCACTTTTATACGCACAATTGAAGGGAGAGGGGAGAGGGCGGCGGTGCGTCCCGCACCCCGCACTCCTGCGCGTTAACATACTCCCCCCGTTGAAGGTCGCACCTTCAACTGTCCGTCCTCAGGCTCGAGCAAAGGGCACAGGCGATTGATAGCTCGCCGCACCGTGCCACTCGCCGTCCTCACATCAGCTACTCTGGATACACCGTCGTTACCCATGTGTAAGTCTTGTATACGTCCGATTTTCCATTTTAGGGGTGGCATGTTACTTTCCTTGATTATGACCATATCTCCAATACGTAATGTAACATCTGGGTTGCGCCATTTGGTACGGTGCTGAAGCTCACTTATGTACTCGTGTTGCCATCTCATCCAGAAATGCTGCCTCATCTGTTCCAATAGCTCATATCTGTGGAGTCGATTACAGTTAATGTCTGTTAACACTGGAGAGGGAAGAGCTATCAGTGGTTTGCCAACGAGGAAGTGCCCGGGAGTCAGAGAATGGAAATCGTTGGGATCGGATGACATGGGAATTAAAGGTCGGGAATTTAGTATAGCTTCTACTTGACAAAATAAAGTTGAAAGTTCCTCATATGTCAAGTGCCTATTCCCTAATATTCTTTTTAAATGGAACTTGGCTGATTTGACCCCGGCCTCCCATAATCCTCCAAAATTCGGGGCATAAGGGGGAATAAATGCAAACTTCATACCTTCATTAGAACAAAATTCAGTTAATTTATCCTTATTAACTAATAAAAATTTATTAAGTTCATTACTAGCACCCAAAAAATTGGTTGCATTATCACAACATATTAAACTAGGTTTAGAGCGCCGAGAAATAAATCTCCTGAGAGATAATAGGAATGCGTCGGTACTTAGGTCGCTCACTACTTCTAAGTGTAGTGCTTTAGTAGTGAAACAAACAAATAAACACATATAACATTTACTTATTTTACAACCGCGACCTTTCCTATCGGTTATGAAATAGGGACCCGCCAAATCAACTCCCGTAGTTTCGAAAGGCGTTCCTGGATTTAATCGCTGTTTGGGTAAGTCGCCCATAATTGGGACTATAGGCTTAAATTTAAATCGCTTACATACTATACAATTCTTAACTACACTCCTAGCCACCTTTCTTGCATTCACAATCCAATAATTTTCCCTTACTGCTGATAATAATAACTGAGGACCCGCATGAAACAACTTATTATGTTCATTTTCAAAAATAAGCCTTGTCAATCTATGTTTATAATCTAAAACTAACGGATGTTTTCTTTCATACAAAAGAGGGGAATTACTAAGGCGACCTCCTACACGTATTAAAGTGTGAATCCAAGAAGGGGCTGAGTGATAAAATTCTACTCTTGTTATGTAACGGCTTATTACCTAATAATCTATTATATTCATCACTAAATGAATCTAACTGTGCAAACTTAACCAAATACATTAAGCTATCAGTTAACTCATCAGCCGTTAAATAACTACAGGTAAGTCTATTTTGCATTATTTTGATTTTACAATTCTTAATAAATCTAAGTACATAGGCCATTGTACGTTGTACCTTATGGAGTTTAGAATAACGCTCAAATTCAATTAACATGTTGTTTACGTTTACATGATTTACTAATGAGCCTACCTGCTTCATTTCTGGTAACGTTATACTATTCAACTTATGGTTACCCACATTAGGCCAATGAGATTCACTTAAGGATAAAAATTGAGGACCACTCCACCACAAAGTTTGTACTTTATTATTCATCTGATCTACTCCTCGAGAAATGTAATCAGCTGGATTGTGTTCGGTTGGTACGTATCGCCATTCACAATTCTTAGTTAAACAATTAATTTTATTCACTCGATTAGCCACAAATATCTTTAATTGCTTTGGAGGAGCCCGCGACGTACGCAACCAACCTAGCACGATCATCGAGTCTGTCCAGTAAACACAACGAGAAATAGTACATCGTAAAGAGTGAGTCACCTTATTACCTAACTCGGCGGACAACAACGCGCCGCATAACTCGAGCTTAGGAATTGTTAAACTTTTTAATGGGGCGATCCTTGATTTAGAACAAAGTAACTGTACATGAATTTCTCCATTTTTATTCCTCGAACGCACATAAACACATGACCCATATGCACATGCCGACGCATCAGAAAAAATATGAATTTCGATACTCAATGCATCTTTGCACATCACATGTCTAGGTATTGCTATACAACTAAGGGAATTCACATTTTTTATGAAATTATACCACATTTTTTTTACTTCATCATCGACTAGATCATCCCATTCTAATTTGCATAACCATAGCCTTTGTAAGATTAATTTAGCCTTAACAATAAATATACTTAAAAGACCTAATGGGTCAAAAATTTTTGCAATAGAAGATAATATATTTCGTTTCGTGATTTGTTCATGCATATCTATTTGTACTGAAAATTTGAATAAATCAGACTGAGGGGACCATGATAAACCTAAAGTGCTTGTTACGGTTTTAAATTCGGTGAGTTCTTGTACTTCATTTAATTTATTTTCTACAAACAATTGATTTGCATTCGATCGGAATTTTCGCAAATTAAAACCGGCTGAACTTAACGATTTAGTAATTAATCTGCTTATACGATTTAACCCTTCCTCCGTCTGATGACCAGTTAATAAATCGTCCATGAAAAAATCATGTTTAATTATCTCCTTAATATCTGGATTCTCACACTCATCTGCTAGTTGCGATAGACAACGAGTACTTAAGTACGGCGCGGAAGCGGTTCCGTAGGTAATAGTATTTAATTTTAAATGTTTTACTGGCTCATACTCGTTCTCCCTCCACAATATCATTTGCAAATGTCTTTGACTCTCAGAAATTAATATTTGTCTATACATTTTTTCAATGTCGGAGGTCAAAACATAATTATGTTGTCTAAATCTGAGCAATATACTAAATAGGTCATCTTGAATCACCGGTCCCACCATTTGTATATCATTCAACGAATACCCGCTACTGGTTTTCTCGGAGGCATTAAATACAACCCGAAGTTTTGTTGTCTCACTCTTTTCCCTAATAACCGGGTGATGCGGTAAATAACATGCAAACGGGGGCCTACTACTCTCAGATAAGTGATTCAATTGTTCATATTCATTTATAAATTCTACATAGGTACCCTTTACGTTAGGCTGCTTTTTAAACCTTTTCTCCAAATTCATTAAACGAGATTTGGCCTTCACAAAGGAGTCTCCCAATACAGAAGGAGAAGTATGGAAAGGCATTTTTACACAAAATCTACCATTTTCAGTTCTATACATATTTTTTACAAAGTGTTTTTCACAAAATTCTTCTTCAGTACTAATCGGTAATTGATCTATACAAATAACTTCCTCAACCTTCCAAAATTTCTCCAACTGTTCACTAACATTTCTTGCTAAATTACAATTTGCTTCATATTTAGGTATACATATATCCACGGGACCCGTAACAAGCCAACCTAACTTTGAACTCTGCAGTGTGGGAAGACCTTTACCTAATTTTACTTGTTGACCTGTTACAAGTTCCCAAAACAAATCGGCTCCTATCAATATATCTACTTCAGAGGGCTCATAAAATCTGTTATCTGCCAAATCTACTAATATGTCACCTGGAATATTCAATTTATTTGCATTTATCTTTACACTTGGCAACATATTAGTAATCCTTGGTATAATCATACAATTAACTTCTACGGAAAAATTATTGTGCAATGAGTTTATCACAAAGTTACTACTTTCTACTAATTGTAATTTAGTATTTCCTATACCATTAATATTAAAGTTATGATCTATCCGTTTGCAAGGTAATCCCAGTTTATTACAAAAACTTTCCGTTATTAATGAAATTTGACTACCCGAATCTAACAACGCGCGTGCTACATAATACTTATTTTTCCTTTCGCTAAAAACTTTAACAAGCGCGGTCGACAAAAGAACGTATTGAGTGGCAACTGTTGATAAGGAAACCGGGTCCGCGCCGGGCGGTACGTACCGCGTAGGCACAGCGCAGGCCGCGGCGGCCGGCAGCTGAGTAGGTGGCGGTTCGCATCCAGCCACAACTCCCACGGACGACGTCGAGTGTGACGTAACGGTAGTGACGTCTTGGGTCGAACTCACCTTTTTACTTGTGTCTTCGGATTGAGGTCTATTTCTATGCAATAATACGTTATGTTTGTATTTACAAATTTTACAGCCGAATGATTTGCAGTTATGAGCCCGATGACCTGGTTTAAAACAGTTAATACATAATTTATTCTTAGAAACAACATTGTTTCTTTCATCCATACTCATCGAAATAAACCTCGTACATTCAAATAGACGATGATCTTGATTACAAATGACACAGTTATTATTAAAATTACGGTTACTATTTGCTTGTGAGGATGCGACAAAACTAGCTGCCTTCTCACCCTTAATATACGATTTACTTGGCCTCGCCGCTTCTAGAACATCCGCTCGATCGCGTAAAAACTTAAAAAACTCATTGAGGGTAGGAACCTCTCCTAATGAACCTTTATGTTCCTCCCACCTTCTACTAGTTACATTATCCAGTTTATTCACTGTTAAATGGATAATAATAGTATCCCAATGATCTACAGGTTGGTCTAACGTCTTTAAACCTCTTAAATTCCTAGTTACATTATCAATCATAAGACGCAGCGATTTATCAGACTCCCTATTTATGCCTTCCATATCAAATAATGACTTCATGTGATTGCTTATAAGAAGGCGTTTATTATTATATCTTTCGCATAATAAGTCCCACGCTACACGATAGTTATCAGAACTAAATGTTAAGGATTTAATTATCAAAGCGGAGCTACCCTCTAATGACGATCGCAAGTAATGGAACTTATTTATTGTTTCAATACAATCATTTTTATGAATTAATGCCTCGAATGTGTCTCTGTACTCTAACCATTGACTATAATTACCATCGAATGTTGGTAATTTAATCGTGGGTAATTTAATTGAACCAGAAAATGAATTCGCACTTTCGAAACTACCGGTCTGCCTTATAGTTGGATGGGCCAGACTTTTCCTTCTAATGTTATATTCTTCCACTTTCTCTGAAATACACCGACCTTGAGAAATTAATGAATAAAATTGACCTTCAATCTCGGAACGAATCTTCATTTGTTCCTCTGGATTTTCCGATTCTATTTCAATATCAGATTGTAAGTCATCGAAAGTGGAAAAACACGTTTCTAGTTTGGATAGTCTTAACTTTAACTCGGAAATTTGCTGATCCGTTAATTTCTCTAAATTTGTAATGTCCTCTATGTAACCTTTAAAAATTGTCAATCTACCCTTTATATAACTTCTCTTTTTTATTGGATCTGCAAGTTTCCTGGAGGCTTGAGACATTATTTCTAATACGACCTACGTTGTGTTAATTGAATTAGTTGCAATTGGATATAAGGAACTTTATCAATACTTTGCCAAATATTTGTGCTGCACACGGTTCATATAAGTAGGTAGGAAGGAAAAAAAAATGGAACGGGCTCACCTCGCCTTGTGGCGTTTGTAAATTCCTTGATATAACTCTCTCTTCCCTTTATCCTTGGATTCCTTGACTTTGTCCTTGACCTTGTGCTTCAATTTATTCCTCAAAATCCTGGTCACGGCACCATAAGATGTCTAGGCTTAGACTGTGTGTGGTGTGTGTTAGGTCTAGATAGGAGCTGAAAAAGATACTCGTGAAGATTTTATACGTTTATTGGTCTTCCCAATTTTTCTTTTACAATACTTTGAAATCTAATATTACGATGCGACTATACAGAGCAAGTGGGTAGCAGACGTAGACCCCGATGACCGCGGTACACGCACTTTTATACGCACAATTGAAGGGAGAGGGGAGAGGGCGGCGGTGCGTCCCGCACCCCGCACTCCTGCGCGTTAACAGTGTTTCTGCTATTAATCATCTCAATAACTTCTTTGTTAATCCAGTCGTCCTTTGGCAAATTCATTATTTTTGTTTTTTGCTTCTTGTTTTTTGCGATGTGTGATAAAATGAATTCTTCCAGACATTGGTAGTCATCGTTTTTTCCGATGTATGAAACTTCGTTAATACTTTTACATAAATTTTCATAATCCATTGCCTCATACTGTACTTTTTGTTTGATTTTTGGTTTATATTTAAACATTTCTAGATAAATTTGTTTATGGTCGGACATGGCCGAGTCCAGAATAACGAAATGAAAGGATTGTTTTTGTAAATCTGTTGCAACATGATCCAAGATAGTTGATGTCTTTTGGCTGAAACGATGGTGCTAATATATAAATTCTAGAAAAGTACTTATTGATCAATAAATCTTCCTTTCATATTTTTTTTTTTGTGAGAAAACTTTACGTCATTAATATCTTTTGTTGTTCATACAGAAGTCCAAAATGGTAACGTAACGTGTAAAATGAACGTTTAATGACGTAAAGCAGAAATCTGTTAATCTTTAAATCAATTTATTACATACACAACTAAAAACTATAATTACAGTAAATTAAAAAAATAATAATAATAAAACCCTACGATAATCTGTTAATTAAATCATTTGCTGGCTTTACGACTTACCTAAATGTATATTAATTTAAATACACTACTAAATGGTGAAGAAAATTTGCAATATAAACCTATCAATGCCTAGTAATGTTTTGATCATCCAGACATTAAGTACTTGGCAGTGAGCTTTCATAGTTTTCTCATATACCGTTATAAAATCTTATTACCAATAAATATGTGGTGGTTACTGGTGGTTCTACTCGTAAATCCTAGTGCATAACTGTTCGATGACTAGGCTTAATTAAGTTGGTTATTGTTAACGCACGACTACTAATAATACCTGAATATAAGGAGAAATCGGAATCTTAGCGTATTTCATAGGCTTGTTTGCAGTATTAGTACAGAAATCAGAAACGTTTATTTCAAATAGACCAATTACAGGCACTTTTGAATTGTTAAAATGTGAAACGATCAATCAAACAAGTTAAGCTAAATTTTATAGCTTATATACTTACTTAGATACATTTTTTTTCTTTTTACTCCTTCTTAATGCAATCTGTCCTAGGACATTCAGCAATAGTTATGTGATGTTCGTATCGATCTTGCACAGTATGGAGCCAATGCTTCAACCCGCTCTCTACTATTCTCCATTCAAGCTGGTAATTCTTTGAGTAGGCCTTGGGGTCTCCCTCTTTTCAACCCTGTGAAAGTCAATAGTAGATACATTTAAAGACTAATTTCTGGCAACACTAATCTGTCGGTGTACCAGGAATAAAATTTAACATCTCTACTTTTTTTTTGTATTTTTGGTGGGAAGACATGAAATAAATTTTCCCGCTACGGGTGAAGCGAGCGTTAGACTTTTAGGGTGAGTTGCCATTTAACTATAACGATAACCAAACCCTAACCAGCCGTGAAACGGCCGCCTGGTCAATTCGACGATTTGACAACTGTTAACGGCTTTGTTATCGTAATAGTTAAATGGTGCAACTCACCCTTACTAACTAAAATTTACCCATATAGCGACATCTATGGCGTCACATAAGAACTTAACTCCGAAATCCTGCATCAGGTAATCAAAGTTCTCTGTGCGATTTAAACACATACAACAGACCAAAATCATCTATCGGGATCAGGAACCGTCTGGTCGGAGGATCTTCCTTTTCAACGGAGGACTTTACCTCTTTTTTCATATCTCTAAACCCGTGTTCCTTCAGTTACTCATTGCGTTTCAGGACTGCAGTGATCCTTTTAAAAAAATCTGTATCCCTAGAAACATTTCCACTCTTAACAGAAATACAGGTGTCCAGAAACAGTATTTTTGTACATGTACACCTCCTATGAACAAGTTTTATATATTTCAATCAAAAATAAGCTTTATACGTACGACATACAATAGTATTTCACGTAAATGGAAAAACTCTTCAGGCGGCCTAAAGAATAGAAAACGATAAAATAGTTGAAAATACTATTATTTAATAATTTTATGACAGTGTGCTAATTTATGAAGTCATTTGAATAATATACAGTTGTGTTATAATGTCTTAGCACCTAACTGATTCGACGGAACACTAAAACATTAATGTTCGCTTCGGAAAACCAAAGGGAAAATACCGCTAAGTTATTTCTTTCATGAAAATTGTGTTTGTTGTTCGAATAAGTTCTTTGTAAATTTTTGTTTTTGTGCCTTGCTTTGATTTTTTCTTATTTTTACACTTTTTTGTTTAATGTATTTATTTAGACAAAAAAAAAAAAAACGAAAAAAGAAACAAACAAAAACTAAAACCAACTTATTAACCACCAATTGTGCCAACTCTAGCCTGTACAATTTTTTTGTAAACCTATCACAATGAGGTAGTTTATGATAGGTTTAATTCAAAAATTGACTGATAGAATAATTTGTGACGTTAAATCTGCCCATGTAAAGTCAAACACATTGGAACATTTTCTATCTAACTAAACATCTGCCATTCAAAAAATAAAACGATAATTGGTTTTAAATTACCTGGTTGATAAATGGACATCAATACACTTTTTTTTAGTAAGATAAATAGAAAATGTGACAATTTATATATCATATTGCTTGTGACTATATCCACTATGTTTAAGGAGTTTTGATGTATAAAATGCTACAGATTACTAACCTTTTCAAGACCATCAAAATACTAATCACAGTAATATTATAAAGGTGAAAGTTTATGTGTGTGTGTATGTTGGTAATCCTTCACGCTCAAAAGACAGACCAAATTTCAATGAAATTTTACAGTGAAATAGCACATAGCATACTTTTTAACCTTACGCTAACAGAAGCTAGTACATAAATATTTCTTCAAATCACAGATGATAAGTCATTAAGCAATTTTAAAGTGAATGGAAACCAAAATTGCTTGATAAAGCTATGTGAAAATATCTTAAGTACCCAGCTAGTACATCATAATAATTAGATAATGCGAGCTTACGATACGCAGTAACCTCAACTTGCAAGACGAGATGCCTGTGCGCAACGGGGAAGATAGCGGACTTGTAAAGCAAAATGCACATTGAAAGTTTATCATGTAAGCCGTAAAGAAATGGTTTACATTTTTTTTTTTGTTTTTGGTCAGTATGAGTGCATAGTCATATCATCAAATTAAAAACAAAGACAGAAAGAAGAAGAAAAAAAAAGTTTTTTTTTTATTATTTCACAAAAGCCTACTACAACACAAACATACATAAAAAAGTTAGAAGCTAGTGCAGGGTACCTACCAGTTGGTGGTTTTTTATCCTTCATGACTCCATGGTTACTTCACACTTAAAAAATAATAAGTTGTAGTTTTGGCGGCAACAAAATCACTGTAGACCTGTGTAATTGATTTTACAATGGTCCGGTCACTACACTAACCCTTCAACCTTGTATGAATCTTTTGTTCAAGAATATCTAGGTACCTACCTACCTAGGTATACCATCGTAATTTCCATACAACACGCCCAACGTAACTTGGCGAGCCCGAACATAGGCTCTGCGCATCTCTCTCTTTCTCACGTCGGTTCCTATGAACGATTACAGTTACGTTGGCCGTATTATACGTGTTTATGTTTAATAGGCGTTACACAGAGAGAATTTCGGTTTTGTCTTTAAAGAGGACACTGCCGTAATATATTATATATTGGTGGTAACCGCCGGTATAATTTTGGTATGGTAAAATCCTGCACTCCTCAATCTTATTTCAAGTCTTGACACCTTTTGAAGATTTCCCTCGAACACTAAAAAAATTACTCAAATTTTCTGTACCTACAGTTGATAGCAGGATCACCTCTGGAACCAAATTGCAACGTCGGTAGGTAGTAAAGAGGCTTTAAAGCTGGCTCTTAGGAGCTGTACGGCTACCTAAACCATTTTCCTGTCCAACAAGTCAATATTATGAGTCACAGCGATTGTTTTACTACGTATTGAGTCTACTGTCCGGTCATTAAAGTTTTCCGCATACAGCGCACGATGCGACGACGAACTAATGCTAATGTGTGTGACACTATATGTGTGAAGTGTAGGTTACTTTTTTTGAGTTGGAAAATTATCACTTTTTTGCATGTAATATTATTTGACTGCGTTTATTTTATTTTGTATGTAGATACTAATATACTTTTTACTTTTACACACAGTGTCTATATCTCTATTTTCTCCGACTCTCCTTTTACAGTTATGAAGAAATTTCTTTAGAAATAAGCATCGCCTTTGTCGTATTCTTCTTTTTCCTTCTTCTTTTCTTTTATTATTGTATGTACATAAATTGTTGTATAAATATCAAATGACTTTTCCCGTTCTAAGATAGATCGAGAGGGATGCTCAATAAAACTTACATATGTAACTTCATTTGCTCTTTGCGTTCTAGGGGCACGGTAATCCTTTCAAACGTTCCCGCAGCAGAATTATGTTACTTGTAACCAATAGTCTATAACATAATCTGTTAATAAATCTGTAGAAGTTTTTAGTTGTGCGCGCATTACGTGAAATGTACGAAATCGATGTAGATAAATTTCACATTAAAATTATATGTAACTTGACATACAAAGTACTAAGGCTTTGTTTCATCGCAATCAGTTAACTACATATATATTGAAAGACATACTATGTTCATTAACTGTTAGGCAGTACCAAGTTCTCCGGGTCAGCTCAGCACCAATAGGTCAGTCAAAATAACTAGAAAAATTAAAAGAGGCTTCAGGCTATTCACAGGTTTATTCTGTAAGCACCTTTAACTTTTGCGGTTTTATCTGTAATGACTTTGGTGTGCACTACGCTTAATACGGACTCACCGGACGTGGCTAGGTATTGCATTACCCAAGCTTAGGAAAATCAAGACAGTGCGCAAGGCGATCACTATCAAATGGTACCGTTATATGTGTGAGGGCAATTAATGATTTTATAATTAAATCTGAGAGAACATGATCCACACTCATAGTTACACACATCCAAAGTTTTCTCTTTCGTGACCACAACACTATTGTTTCGAATTTCTGTGTGTAGAAAACTGTTTTGTATAAGTTTAAATATCCTGTTGTAGATACAATGTATGACACACATCCATGAATAATAGCATAAAATATAGCATAGCATAATCAGCCTCATAATATCCCCACTGATGGGACTCAGGTCTCCTGACTGAAAGAGGAAATGATATAGAACAAAAATAGATCGTAAAAACTTCATTAATTCATTAAACCCCGAACGCCGGCGAACACACACAAAAAACACAAAAAAAACTATCACTCAATGTAGATATAAACTAGTGCTTGACTGCAATCCCACCTGATGGTAAGCAGTAATGTACTCTTTGATATTGAAGCGCACTAGTCTATTAAAAGCCTATTCAATCTAATAAGGTGTCTTCAAGGCACACCCTTAAATCGGGCGGAAAGACTGCAGCAGTCAAATTCAGTCCTTCGATATTCACAATTTAATTCATTAAACTTCGAGTTTAATGAATTGCGAACGCCGGCGTACACTCTCTCATTGTCTTTCTATTGTGTTTCTAATTACGGTATTCGAAAGGTTAACTAAAATAGTATATTAGAAAACATAGTTGTAGAAAACTTGGCAGTGTTTGCTTTATTCAACACTTACAACGGATACAACACTTGCTATTTCCCTCTGTTTATAAATTAACCGTGGGAAAATGTGCACGAGCGGCTGACTTCCAGCCAAACACACTAGTAACACGCAAGTATACAGTGTGACCAGAGATAAGGCGTTGAAACAAAGTTCCCAGCACTAGACGCGGGCTTGTGGGCGACGAGTGATGGGCTCGCCATCCGGCCGTGTAGTTAGAAAAAGATCGAGTAGACGGCGCGTTGCTTTCCTCACGCGTCTTATGAGGCTGCTTTTCCACTCGCCTATCGTCAACATTGAGCATGGTTTAAAAGTTTGTTACTTCATCTTATGCAATTCAACGTGATGTTTGGCAAAAAGGCAACGCAAAAAAGAAAGATAACCCCTTAAAACTCTGTTAGCATTCGGTAATTCAATGATTTACTCGAATATTTTACAAAACTTGTTCTAGGAAATACGTGTTTTTTTTTAACATTAAAAAGCTTTTGAAAAATAATCGTCGTCATTTAGAATTTTGATAAAATTTGTAAGGCTCTATTGTTGTACTTTTTTGACTTTTTTAAATTTTTGATTAAATTATGAAGTGTCAAAGTTCGTGCAAAATAACAGCTTTTCAGATGTCTTTACTGGATTAGTTTTATGCAGATTTATAAATTGATTTCAATAGAAGCCTTAGGAGACAGAAGAAAAATAAAAACGTTTATTCGTACTTCATACATACAATAGAAATATAATACATCAAAATCTGTGCAGTACCAAATTGATGATATACCATAAAAAAAAAAACTTGGTACCGTAATTTTATAAAGTTCTGTCTATAGGAAATTACTTGCGTGGTAAAATATGCGTTTTATGAGTGTGGCCTATTGACTTACAAAATTATATAAGAATGAAAAACTTAATGAAAGGCGTTACGGTGGGAAATGTACTAAGTGAGTTTTTATTTGGGTTACTACATTTTCTCATGGTATAGTGAACATGACATGTGTTTTAAGACCAGAAATGAATTTCTAATTTATTTGTTGCATAATTAAATAGAATAAGAATCTTATTGACATGGAGAAGAATTATTGAGTATTTGATGTTCTTCTTCTTCTTATCGTATCGATGGCAAAACTAGTTAAATTCATTGAATGGCCCATAATTCGGCCACGGCAATTCCGTCCGCTGATGCTGTCATTAGGTCCCTACGTGAGCAGGCAACAGGGCACGTGACGCAGGACGGAAGGTGGGACATGGTCTGCGGAGAGACGCCGCACAAACACTGAAGATCGGAACCATCCGTGAACCCCCACCTGTGGAGATTGTCTTTGCTGCGCCCAACCTGGGTGCGGAGCCTGTTTAGAGTTTTCCAGGTTGGCCATGGCAACTCGTGTCCAGGAGAGAGGCTCTCCGACGGCTCGATAAAATCATCGGGAGGTTTAAACTTCTAGCGTCAGAGGTCGCATCTCTCCGAGGTGGTGTTATTTTGAGATGGGCTCACGCTTATGGTGTTATTTTGAGATGTTAAAAACGTAGTGCTATACTTTGATGCCAAGGTTTTTGAGGGTGAAGCGGCTGCGTTGAGTGTCGCGAGTTCGATACCCATGTTGGGGAGCCTTGCTGCAGAAGTGTTAGAAAGAATAATTGTGGCCTTGGATTGCACAGGCTGATTTTTAGTCTACAATAGTTTATCTCTGTCACTCTCTCTCTCTCGCTTCACCCGTAGCAGGGGGTCATTTGACATTGACGTTGCCAATTTCTGGTGAAAAAAAGAGTCTACGTATCATATGTATGTGAGTTTTAAATATGTTTGTGAACGTACCCATGATACAGAACTAATAAACGTTAGAGAGGGGCAACGATTTAAAAGAAATAAAAGTAGGATAGCTTTTAGATATTATAAAAAAAAAGTAAAGACAATCTCGAAATACTTTTCAGACTTTCAGTGACATTTATTCAAATAATTTAAGCCTTGAAAGCCTTTACAACAACTGCATTACACCTAGTCTAAACAAGCGTTGTCATTGATTATAGAGCCTTCCAAATACCACAACGTCATTCATCCGTAGAGAAACCAGCTTCTAACATTTATGTAATAAGCATTTTGTACCAAAACTGTGTTAATGGCTTATCCTAAATGTATCTTGTGTGGACTTGCTTTGGACGCTTTACCACAGAATCTCAACTGTTATTGGGTAGACTATGACATACGCTTCTCTTGATGTGGCCCACTCTCACATGACGTAAAACTGTTATAAAAATCCGGGTTTAATTCATGAAACCGAATTACGAAACTACATGGCAACGAAGCTTACAATAAATTTAGTACATCATGACGATTTAGAATAAATATAGCTATTCATCTTGATTTAACTTGCAAGGGCGTGCATCCAACTTGCATTGCCTCGCTTCAAAACGCAGTCCGTCTGTCTACACTCTAAGAATGACGTAGGCATGACGTAGCACCCATTCGGCGGTTGCGTCAGGCGAGCCGGTGCGATCACAATAGCTGTGAAAGTATACTAGAAAGTGCAAGTCCACTGTCTCACGTACACATTATATCAGACGGGGATTTACATAACAATTATACTTTTGTGGGTAACTAGAGCGATATTACGGGCGTACTTAGCACTTCTAGGCGTTATAAGGTCAGTGAGTTTGATCGTTAGTGTTGATCAGATTCGATTTTATCTTACCATAATTGATAAATTATTAATGATTTTCACAACTTTATTAATGCACTCGAATTGCACAACCTTGCTTTTCGTTTAATAGCGGATGTTTCAATTTATATTATGTAAGATTTTAATGGTAATCTATTTGATTTTAAATGAATGTAACGATAATAAAATTGGTATTAAAAATAAATATAACGATTCATCAAATATGACATTGACAGTTTTGTATTGTATGCAAAAATAATTTATAAAACAGATAAAACCGAGTATCTGCTAGATTTCTCTTGGCATTTATTTAGATATATATCGTTTCCGTATCACGTGTAGAGACAAAATATTGCGCTGTTTAGTGAATTAGTATCTTTTGTATTCGATTTCCATGGACTCGATAAAAAACGAATAAAAAATCAAGTTCCGTAAGGCGAGTTAGTATTTCGATTATGCTGTAAGAATAGAACGAGTGAAGAAGCTGATGAGCACAATCATGTACCTAATTGTTGTAGTGATGACCTTTCAAATCGAACTGTCGCCGTAAACCACATCCTTTATAAAGATATTACATCATCGAGGTCTCACCTCTCAATATGGCTTAGAAGTGACCAGTAACTATAAGTACTTATAATTTGGTCAGAAATCATCAAATAACTTCTCCTACTCTGGATAGAGCGAAAAGTCTAGAGTAAAACTGACTTAGGTTTCAGGGACGCTATACCTAAGTCTTACACGCAGCTTAGGCAAACATCTACAAGGGACCTACTAATGAAATTACGATCTATAGAAGTATGGAAGCACTCAACATGTCTTTTACGCTGACCTCACGGTATAAGGACAAAATAATTACGTGAATGTTCCCTTTTTAGCACAAAAAAAAATGTTACAAAACTTTATATTTGGACAGTATAACTGTGTATAACATATTTCGAGAAACTCTTTTTTTTGCACCAGACGCTCTTTCATATTAAAGCAAATGACAAAAAATTAAGCCGTAGTTTCCGTTTAGTCTGTCAGATTTCCTAAAGGAAAAATGTACCAATAAATAACTCTCATTAAACGTTAAAACTTCCGCTACAAGAGCGAAGTATTCAGACAATTAAATCGCCCAATCGAAGCCTTAACCTTTCCAACGATACAAACTGCACTAGCACTATTCCATACAAGTTTTTGTTCGTTAAAAATCATAATGAGTTCATTAAAAATACTGTGCAAAAAGTTATTATGTTTTGTACAATGATATTCCCACAATATTGGGTGTAAGTGAGACGGAGCATTATTATGTTTGTCATGCATTGTTGGTTCGAGGTTTCGGACATAGGGATGTGTAAGTATACGAACATGTTTACTAAATATTAACATATAAAACAGGAATAGAGATATCCGCAGAAGATGTAAGGTTACCGACATAGCCCGTAGAATCGCCAAACTCAAGTGGCAGTGGACAGGACACATTGCTCGCAGAACACAGACGGTTGAAGCTGAAAGGTTCTGGAGTGGTGACCGGGTACCGGAAGACGCAGTGTTAGTAGGCCTCCCACAAGGTGAGCCGATGACGTGGTGAGGGTCGCGGCAGTCTGATGAATACAAGACGCACAAGACCGTTCGTTGTGGTAACTCTCAGGGGAGGTATATTATGTCCAATTGGACGTCTTGCAGCTGAATTGATGATGATAAAGGTTTCTTAGGAATGGCTCCACGGGTATACAACAAACTGCCTAAATTTTTGCTAGAATGTGACGATCTTAACATATTTAAAAAACAATTGCACAATTTACTGCTAAATAAGACACAGTGAATGAGTACCTGTTAGACAGGAATTTATGTGTACAATAATGACAAGGGTTACTTCTTTCTAAGTCCGACTTACTTTACTTAATCTACTTATTGTATTTATTTTGAGTTTGTTTTTATTTTGTATTGACATTGTTTGTTTGACTATATTAATTTTATTTTGTTTTTTGTTGACATTATTATTAGTAGGTCTCTGACATATATTAAGTATCCATAATGTTTAATTTATTACAATTTTGCATGCCTAATTTGGTAAAACACAGTTTGCTGAGCATTCACATGACATCCAGAAATGTATAATTGATTGTACTGTGTTCTGCAATAAAGATTTTGACTTTGACTTTGACTTTATGATTATAAAAAACAGTGTCCCACTGTGTTTGTGTGTTTGCAACTAACTTGGTAAATACTGGACAGATTTTCACGAGTCGCCAGTGTTATTGATAAAATATAATGCTGTCTAATACATTACAATTAAAAAGTAATTTGTTTTTATTATGAGGTGAAGTAAATTGCAATAAATCCTAAACAACTATGGACAAGCATTAGTGGCAACTGAACAACTGTGGATATGCTTTATTACCTGAGGAAAACTATTTCATTAGATACTTGCTGTCCCCCGCGTTTTCACCCGGGTCTTTGGTTACTACTCCGCTGGGCCATGGACCTTAGCGTAATGCATTATATAAATGGGTTACTTAACATAAAAAGTTTTTTTTTTTCTATTTAAAATAGAGATTAGCGCGTTCTGCTAAACAAACTCTCCAGCTTTATAATATTAGTACAGTTCAATCTAAATAGTCATAGGTGTTAATTTTTTTTATTTGATATTGGAAATTCTATGTGCATAAAAACTGCGACTTTGAAGATAGAAAGTAGTTTATTCCAAAAGACCAATCTGGGTTAGCAGAGTTATTGTGCAAACATTTTCTTAATTAATATCTAACAGTTTTTTTTTTTAATTCTGCGTAGCTTAGCTATGTCACAGAATTTTAATGAGACATTGATTAATTAAAGTAAATGTTTACAAAATTATGCTACGCGCTGCAGGAACGTTTAAACACTTTTACTTTACCGTGGCCATAGAATGCGAAGGGTGCAAGAAAAAACGCCCTCTCGTTCCATCTTAGAGGATTCCGGATATCCAGGTAAAGTCATTGCATGTCCCACCTGGAAAAAGAATACTATTCGTAGAATAAGTTCCCAAGACGGATAACGATTTTAAAATTCCAAATAAATGGAATCAACATGGACTACTGAAATGTAGCCCGATAAATCACAGTACTATTATAAAGCGAAAGTTATATTTACGTGTGAGTGTTTGTTACTTCTTTACGCTCAAATGGCTGAACTTGGCACACAGGTACAGTTGCCATCACGGATCTTGAGCGGTTGCGCAGAAGTCAAATATTCAGTCTCTTTAGTGGTGCGATCATGCGAAGTGAGATGCGGGGGCGGGGAGTGTCAGTGAGCCATCACGTCATAGACGTCACGCCTATTCGTCGTGCCCTGCCTTGCTGCATGTATCTAACAACAAAGACGATTGGCTCGCCAATGTATGGAATGCGCAAAGCAATCCCTACTCTGACGCCGAGCGCTCAAGATCCGTGATGGCAACTGTAGATCATGTCTTGGTATAGCACTTAGGACAATTTTTATTCTGGAAGTGTTTCATATATAGATAGTCTTCTGTTGTCACGCCGGCTAAGCCACTTGGTGAAGTTACTATCTAATATTTAGTGCGTTTGAATGAATATTAAATAAAATTGCTCTTAGAATAAGTTAGACTGTAAGTTCTTTTCATCCTTTCTATTGTTTTCGTCCACGATTGTTTCAAGAAATAATGATAAATCACTAAGATCCAATTTGTTGATAACTATACAGTTGCTTACCTCTAACTCGCTGTATTTATTGGCAGAATTAAACAACAGTATGTCACAAAGGTCTATCAAGCCTCAATAAAAAGTCAACAAAAGCTGGTTACGCAATCGAATGCGAACTCGATATTTAAATAAGTCGATTGTCACGACTAGTGGTATCTATTTGTTGATTTTATCGATAGTGTTTAAAGTTTAGGGAGGAGACCTGACTGCCTACTTAAATAACTTAACAATAGTAGTAGGCCACGACCGACGTGGACGCCCATTTACAAGTACACTCGGTATAAGTGACTTGACTACTTACTTAGGGCCTGTGCACACTTGAGACAAGACAGTATTAGACAGACTTGTTTCGCATGGACGAGTCTGTCTTGCACTTGCGAAACAAATCTGTTTAAGACTGTCTTAAGTGTGCGCAGGCCCTTACAGTATTTCTATTGTATTGCAATGAACTAAGTGTATAATATGTCAATGTCTGTTTAAGTAGGTCATAATATACATTATGAAATCTGTTTTAGAAACTCATCTAAAAAAAAAAATTAGGTAAGCATATTAACACGATGAATTCGTAAAGTGGAATTTATTAGGAAACTTTTTGACAAAGTAATATTTAAGTTATACTTGAGTATTGTGAGCTCTTGTAGTTATTTATAACGCTTATGTTATAAGTAACATTTGTCATTTCGTACAACAAGGCTGTTCAATGAAGAATGAGCCAAAGAAAAAATTTAAGGATTGTATGAAAAGTGATGTGAATCAAAAGAGCCAGTGATAGCCGAACAGAATGGAAAGAATAAAAATGTTGCGCTGATTCGAAACAAGAAGGGCAGGAAGATAATGATAAACGCTCTTACAAATTTGATTAAAAACAATACACAACATACATCGGTGCAATAACAATTGCACCGATGCCATTAAGTGACAATACGACAAAGTTGTTTGTTTATATACGTGGGAATCAGGAAGGAAGGTTGCATAACACCAGCACGCTGCTTATTTATAATCTGATAATGTTCTCTTCCGCAGCAACTACACCTATCATAATTTTATCAAATTGCAATCTACGTTCTCTTACATGGTATTAGCTTTATAGCGTGTAAATACTACGTGAGAATTTATGGTCTGAGAAAAACGAATGATTTATCACTTCTGGGGAAATCTTTGCATATTTTCCGGAGGAACAAGCTGCCTGCAGTATCATTAGAATTACAGTCTCAAGGCGATGTCAGCAAATCGTAGGGGCTCAGGAGGGTCGGAGCCTACTTGGGCTATGGGCTATGTGAAAGTGAACCCAGGGGCCCTGGAATGAAGGTAAAGAGAAACAGGAGTGGGTTTTAGTCAGTAAAAGTCTGACACCCCATCTCGCTCCGCCCAAGAGCTGAAGAAGTCATTGAATGGTTTACCACCTTTTTTTTTTTTTTTTTTTTTTTTTTTTTATTGTGGGAAAAAATCATGCATTGACATCCCCCGCCCTTGGGCGGAGCGGGAGATAGTGTCAGACTCTTACTGACTAAAAGACCCACCCCGTTCCTTCTAGCCTTCATACCGGGGCTCGAGCGCCCTTTCGGATAACCCTGGCCCCAGTAGGCTTCGACCCGGCTGGGTCCCTGCTGTTGCTGACAACTCCTTGAGGCGCGCGGGAACAGTGCGCGCCGTCGACGACTTGGGCTTGGTCCGGACAGTTACCGGACGGCCGGACAGTGAGCTACCCATTGCTCACTGTCCGCAAGCCCGCGTCTACGTTGGCCGGAAATCGGGATCAGAATCCCGGCGACGGCGGCGGCGATAACGCCGTTGCCTGATGCGTTCGGCCTCCTCCTTTGCGAGCATTACTGCTTCGCAGAAGTCGGCGACCGCCTGCCACTCCTCCTCGCTCCGGACCATGGCCTCAACCAAGGCCCGGCGCGAGAGGTCTCCGCCGCCGATCGCCCCCACGAGGGCACGGCGATGCTCCGCCCAAGCAGGGCACACCTCGACTGTGTGCTCCACCGTGTCCTCCGGGCGTTCCGCACAGTGGCGACACCCGGGCGTCACCTCCGCATGAATCCCGTGCAGGAAACTCCCGAAAGAACCATGTCCGGTGAGTACCTGCGTCATGCGGAAGGTAAGGACGCCGTGAGGTCTTTCCAGCCACGCCTCAAAGAGGGGACTTACCGCCATAATTGTGGCGTGCCCAGCACTGGGTTGCGATAGTCGCTGACGCCATTTCACCATGAGATCCCGCCGGAGCTCTGTCCGCCATGCCGTGACCTGTCGCGGCAGCGGACTTTCACCCCGGCGTTGCATCTCCACGCGCATATCGTGCATGTGTGCAAGGACTGTTGCCTCCAGATCCCACGGTGGTAGGCCAGCCAGAAGGCTCGCCGCTTCGCGGGAGACCGTGCAGTATCCCCGCACCATCCTTATCGCCATGACCCTCTGACAGGCGTTCAGTATGGCCGCCGGTTGCTTTTTCAGCGACGGCGCCCACACCGGCGCCCCGTAGAGGGCCATGGACCGAACGATCCCCGCGTAGAGCCTCCGGCAGGAGGCATCTGGACCCCCAAGGTTGGGCAGGAGCCGCTTGAGCGCAGCCCCAGCCCGGTTGAGTTTGGGAGCCAGACGTCGGAAATGCTCCACGAAATTCCACCGGCTGTCGAGGACGAGTCCCAGGTACTTCATCGTCGACCCGACACCGATGTCAACTCCTCCTACCGTTAGTTGGGAACTCATTGGCGGCGCGTTCCGAGACCGGCGACCGTGGAAACACATCGCCTCGGATTTGTGAAGCGCCACCTCGAGTCCCAACTCCTGGATCCTGTCAACGACCATCGCAACCCCGCGTGTCGCTAGAGCGACCGCCGCCCGGTACGACTCTCCCTGCGCTAGAACCAGCGTGTCGTCTGCGTAGCAAACCACGCCGACCCCGTCAGGGAAGTCGCCGCGCAGCACGTAGTCGTACCCGATGTTCCACAAGGGTGGCCCTAGTACCGACCCCTGCGGAACACCGCACGACATCTCTCGACGTTTCCAGTCTCCCTGGTGACCGGGGTAGACTATAAACCTATCCGACAGATAGGCCTCGACCACTCGACAGAGGTATTCGGGCACCCGGTGGTACCGGAGTGCCCTCCGGATCGTACTCCAGGGCAGGGAGTTGAAGGCGTTGGCAATGTCCAAGGACACTGCCACGACACACCTGCCCCGGGACACCGCAGCCCCCGTCGTGAGGGCTCGCACGCGCATGATGGCGTCCACCGTAGAGCGCATCCTGCGAAAGCCGAACTGTCCGTCCGAAAGGTCCGGCCCCACCCGTGTTAGGCGCCCGACGAGGCGGTTTGCAATGACTCTCTCAAAGAGCTTGCCCACCTCGTCGAGCAGCACAATGGGCCGGTACGCGGACGGAGAGTCCGCAGGGCGCCCCGGCTTCGCTATGAGGACCAGCTTCCCCGTCTTCCAGCAAAGTGGGAACTGGCCCCTCTCCAAACATGCGCTGAAGAGCCCTCTCAGTCGAGGCCCGAGAGCCTCCATGGCCAGGACCCAAGCCTTTCCAGGCAAGCCGTCGGGTCCTGGGGCGGTGTTTTTGGCACTCAGCCTTCGCACCGCCACTCTCATCTCTACCTCGGTCACCTCTGGAGCATCGTCATCGTCGCTGTTGCGGTCCGCGTCAGACACCGCTGGCGGTGGAGGCGGAGCCATGGGCGGGGGGGAGTGTTCCCCCCGCGCAGGGAACAGAGCGTTCACCGCACCCTCTACGATCTGGGGCCGGAGACTCTGAGTCAGTGGGGGAGCCCAGGGGCGGAGCTTTTCCCGTACCATATTGTACGGGCGCCCCCATGGGTCCGCGTTCAGAGACCCCAGCCACACGTTGCGGGCCTCCAGTTTGGCCCGCTTGATCTCCGTTCGGAGGGTGCGTTTTGCCGCTCCGTATCCCTCATACAGCTCCGCCTCTCTGGCCTCCGCATCCGGCGGGCGGATGCGGCGCCTGCAGTGTCTGGCGTACCGGCGTCGCGCGTGACTGCATGCGTTGCGCAGTGCAGCAATCTCCGGCGACCACCAGCACACCTGGCGCTTAGCTCGCCCTGGACGGACTCGGGGCATTGCCGCGTCGCAGATTTGCGACATGGCCTCCCGGAACCACTCCGCCTCGACGTCTATGTCGACAGGCCTGTCCGGTGCTTGCACCCAGGCCTGTACAGTCGCGGCTTCCAGGAGAAGCTCCCGGTCCATCTGCTTAAGCGCCCACCGCGGACCGCAAGGGCTCTGTCGGACCGGCGCGGCCGAGGTTTCGGCGGAGACGTCCAACCGGATGTACCGGTGGTCGGAGTACGTCTCCACCTCCTCCATAACGCGCCAGTCGACGACACGCGGCAACAGAGCGGGGCATGGTTTACCACCTAAAAAAAAAAAGAAAATTGTAATTACAATTTTCTTTTCCAATCCCAATTTTGAGATCGGCATCCAATTCAATACTTATAGTACCTACACAACATAAGAAATTCATTCCAACGTTATTACAAGCTAGGCATTAATCAACGTAAGATTCGTGATGCGCAGTAGCTTCTTAGAAAAGATTTTTCGAAAATTGGTTCGACAGTTTCAGAAGACCTTGACAGACAGACAAATTTAAACGAAGGTGACACGTGTAATTTTAATTACACAACTAATAATTCAAAAAAAGGCAATACGGAAATAAATTTACATTTAATTCTGTGCACCGCAAATCGGACATGATTTAACGAGGTCGCCTCTTATCCAATCGATCATACCATAGATTGGGCATCTTAGCTTTCTAATGGTATAAATGGCAAAGATCAGGACACAGTGACAAACTGCTTTAAGGAAAGTAACGACAATTTATATCTACGTATATGTAATCAGTGGTCAGGGTCTCTAATTTAAGGTTCCGTAAGAAATTTAAATGGTTTCTCAGATGTATGAAGCCGGTTTGTTTGTTTCTAATGTTAATATCCGTAATAATTTGTAACTTCCCTGCCACAGCTTCCTATGATGGAGTTCAAAGACATTAGTTATGAAATGAATAACGAATTGAGTGGAGAACTCTTCGTAGCAGAACTGGAAATTATACGCTCGGTACTGTACTTATGCTGTCACATATGTACCGGCCGTACCTGATTTTAAAACGAACTAGTTTTGTCTAGGCTAAACCAGATCTCCTTACAAGCACAGGGCCTCCTTCTTCTGCATTCACATTTTTGGGTGGTTATAAAAAATCGTTCTTGGACTAATGTTGCGGGTTTGCTAGTCATCAATACTCATTGCCACAAAATGTGGCAATACTACCAGTGTTTTGCCTTCAGTTAACAGCAATTTTTTAGCACAGTGCCCTCTGATATTGAAATAAATTATATTTATTTTGCTAATAGGTTTTAAAAATACTTATACACGTAATTTTTTTCGTCATTTCAATCTAGATAAAAATAAATAAAAAATAAATCCGGAGTTTCCTATGTGACTACTCTGAGAAGAAACACCAGTATTAAGTATTTAGTTAGGGAGTTTCGGTTTTAAGTGCATATATTATATGTGTGTTATAATTTCATTTATATAATTTCTTTTTTACGTAGCTTTACTATCCCACTACTGGGCAAAGGCCTTCCCCAAGTTCCTCCAAATTTTCTTCTCCTACGCCGCCCAGACCTGAATAATTTGATAAAAAAAATATGACTTACTCAATCCAAGGTACACAATTAAAGACTACGTGCATGAAATTTCATTAAAAATATAGTATCTCTGGTCAGAGGTTACAAAGCTGCAAAATGACTAGATATTAAATTGCAAATATGAAATCTCCTGCAAGGTCATAACGCGTATAAATTACTAAACCAGATTATACCTAAGTACTTAAAATAGCAAAGTATTTCATAATTGGTGTTACTACGGAACCTAGCTTGGGCAAAGTAGGTGAACATAACCGGATATTTTTAGCAGTTTTTGTAAGTGTTAATATTGAACTTATAACGAAATTGAGACAGGTAAATCCGTGAGTGTTACGAAACTTGGTAACTTGGTTAGAATTAGCAGCAGTCGTAAATCAGATAATATGGTCAAATTTTTATTGAGTCGTTGCTTTTGTTGCGTTGTTTACAAAACACCACGTGCCACAATCCTTTGTTTTTGGGTGGAATCTCATCAAATAACTTCTGCAGCTCTGGATGGTGGGAGAGGAGGGTTTTTTTTGGTGGGCAATAATCATCCAAATGACAACCCCCGCCCTTGGGCGGATCAGGCGATAGTGTCAGACTCTTACTGACTAAAAAACCCACCCGGTTCCTTCTTGCCTTTCGGAGGGTCACAATTTTACTCCTACCCGTGTTCTTTCAGTAGTTCTTTGCACTCTTGGGTAGCGGTAACTCTTTCAAACAATGGGCACATTTGAAAGAAAGTTTTATTTAAAAAAATCCCCGCGGCCCTAGAGGACGTCGGCCCTGCTGGGCCGCTACGTTTTATTGACATCTTTTGGAAGCACGCTTAAAAAGCCCACGATTCACCTCCTTATAAGTGAGAAGTGCTCTCACAACAATTTGAGTTCAGGTTTTTCCAAAATACAGTTGATTGCTAAATAAACCATATGTGGTTAAATTGCGAAACTTATGTGCTTGACATTATAATAAACATGTTTAAATGTCCTACAATGTAAACATAGTAATATACTTATTTGTAATATGCATAAATTAGATAATGTTTGTTATGAGACCCCTGCAGTAGGACAATATAGATTGATTAAAGAATGTGAGATTACGTAAATGTAGAAATGATTAGAAGATATAGATGATGATGTAAAAGTAGATACAAATAAGGGATGTAACAGAAATAGTTATATATGATTAAAATTCGAAAGCCAAGTCTTTTTGGAACTGAAAAAGTCAAAACCGGAATTGGAACCGAAATTGAAGGCGGAGAAGTTTCAAGTAAAACATTACTAAAACTTTCGGGAAGGATGAATAAATCGAGAGCGAACTCACAAAATTACAAGTACGAAACAAAACAATAAGTAAAAGAGTAATCGGCAGAAGGCACACATGAACTTGTTTCTACCTTTGATATAAATTTCAATTAAAATTCATCAGAATTGAAGGTGCAAAATCATTTGGAAGTTCCGAACTCTCAATTGCGTAACATCTCCAGTACAAATCTGGAAACTAAAAAACTTTTGATTCTTTAAAACCAAAGTAAATTGGTTAACTTGGATAACCTTGACATTTTCTTTACGTCAAATCATAAAAACTTTGATGGGTTGTCATCCCTCTCTAATTGAAATTATGCTTGAATCCATTTCGAAAACATGTGACTAGATTTACGAGGCAAATAATTGGAGTTTCCTTGAAGATCTAATTGATTATTTTACTAATGAATATTATTTTTTTCACCAGGTTCTTTTCTTCAGTTTTTACTTTTTGACAACTTTATCAAACTATTGATTAAATATGGTTTAAAGGGCCTTACATTTTAGAATGCCTCCGACAAAGTGACCCGACGGTGACCTGGTACGGATGATGGAAATGCGATGGTTATGAGACGAACAAGACCGATCGGAGGCCTATGTTTAGCAGTGGACTTCTTTCGGCTGAAATGATAAATTTATTAATAAATTTACCAAATTATAAGGCATTCTTCTTCTTCCTGCTCTGGGATAAGGGCACTGGGGTATTACTTGGGGTCGGTGCCACACGTTTTTTTCTACCATCACACTATCACTAACTCCTTTTTCTTTCATATCACTCACAATTCATCTATCTTTTCTTTGGCCTCTCTCCATCCGTCTACCTTATTCTCAGAACTCTTTTAGTAGTAGGTATTCGTTGCATCAAATTAAAGGGCATTTTAAACAAAATTTTATACTTTGCTCTAAGTGTATCAAATGTCTCAATTTGCGATTGAATGAATAAGTTACGCTATGAACTTGAATTACTAATTCCGTTGTCAAGGTTCCCTGTATTAAAAACGTATGTAAACCATTTACTAACATTTATACGTCGCTGTTCTTCTTGTTAGACGTTTGTTGGTATAGGTCAAGGTTTGTGTCAGTTCTCGAAAGCACTTCTTTCTCGATTATAAACAGGTTTGAGACAATGAGTAGCAGCCATTATAAATATTGTAATGAGTCGATTGTTAGGCATGGCTGTAAACTGAGATGCAGAGTTTAACATTACATCTTGGTGTTTGATTATACTAATTACAGTAAATTGTTACGTAAATGTGAGCAATTCAAGTTTGATTAATTGGATCACGTCCGCTGTTCGACATAGGCCTCACCTAACTGTCGCTACAATTACCAGTCCTGTGAATCTTGTATTTGTCGGATTCCTGCAACCCTTACTAGGTCGTCGGTCCATGATAACTCTGCTTATTCAATAAATATTATAGTAATACTATCGTACGCATGTACGTAGCTTTTTGTATTTTACTTTTTTATCGTTGATAGACTTGCGCATGTCTCGCTTTGAACGTTTTGCACATTTAACCATTATCAGGCTTAGAAAACCCTCAGTTTTTTTATTAGAAGTGCAGTTAGTACACTTTGTTTTTCATTAAAATGCGAATGTGACTCATTTTCATGTTTTAGCAGTATTTGTTGGCAACTTTTTGTATTCTATCTAGCCAGTGTTATCGGAAAGCTTCTTTGAGGTAGTTAATATATCAATAAAATTATCAGCTCCACTTCACCAAGATTGCGCCTGTTTCAATGATTCCAATAGTCCAGCTGTGACGACATTTGATACACCAAATTACTCCTATGTTACATCGCAACACCCACCAGGAAAAAAATCTACAATTAAAACAGCGACTGAACTGCAATCGAAAAAACCCATCAAAAAGTTCCACACGTAATTAATAAACACCGTCACTGTCTGCACTATTGTTATCTGACAGCCATCATGAATATTGGGAAGTGCTTCTCGTTAAACTCGTTAAAAAATGAAAGGACCGTTTTGACATTTGAGAAAAACCCTAAAATGTAACTTCGAACGAAATTGTGGAAACAATAAAATAATAATTAGGGGTCCGGTGAAGTAGTACCTATTTTAATAGTAGCTACACTGCACTGGACAAGCCACTAGGTAGTCAAACTACTACCGAGATTCTGATCCCGATTTCCGGCCACCGTAGGAGCAGGCTTGCGAACGGCGAGCAATGGGTAGCTCGTCGTCTGACCGAGCCCAAGCCGTCGACGGCGTGTATTGTTCCACGCGCGTCTCAAGTAGTAGTCAGCAAACAGTAGGGGCCCAACAACAGAGCTGTACAGGTTGCCAAACATTGGTCAGAAAAAGTATAGTTTGAGAGCATCGACACGAAAAGAAGAAGAAGAAGGGGCCCAAGAGGGTCAAAGCGCACTGAGGCCACAGGAAATGTGAAAATGAGACTCTGGCCCTGAGACGAAGGCAAGGAAGGAACAGGAGTGAGTTTTTAGTCAGTAACAGTCTGACATTATCTTCCGCTCTGCCCAAAAGAGGGAGATGTCACTGGATGATTTTCCCACCTAAAAAAAAATTACTATGACTAAACTTACATAGAAAATATACCCAGAATTAGGACAATAAAATTATGGCCTACAGGCCATAAAAATATTTTGTTATTTGCGGGAATTCAACTTTCGATCCGCAGTGCTACAGACCATCGTTTAACCACATCACCGACTGTATCGCATACCTCCCTACGGTATGTTATGCAGAAAAAGGATGCTACTGTTTTGATCTTGTTATGCTGTGTAATCTTCAAGGGCAGACCGGTCAACCTAAATCAATGTCAATGTTAACAATTGAAGAGACGAATGTGAAGGTTCACAAATAAAGGAACTTAATTTTAAGTTGACTGATGGTCCGCAAAACAACAATATTTAAGATTTTTTTGCAAAGCTGTAAAAAAATACCTTAAAACTTAACCTTAATCAGGTTTTTAATGTTCCCACTGCTGGGACTCAGGCCCCTCTCTAAGAGAGGGAATGGACAGTAATCTACCACGCGGGCCCAGTGCGGGTAGGTGAACGTCACATGTCTTCGAATTTTTGGTTCTAGAACGTGCCAGTTTCGTCACGATGTTTTTGTGTACAAAATTAAATAAAACTAGCCTCTGCCAGTGGCTTTGCCCGCGTGAAAGTAGAAAATTATCCCAAGGGATAAAAACTGGTCTAAAAATTCAAAATTTGGTACATAGTACCTTTCATCCAAATCCGCCGTGGAGTTTCACACACGTACTAGCATATTTAAACTTTCATCCATATATATGCAGGACATAGGGTACCCATGTACTAAATATCGTCCAAATTAGTTCAGCCGTTTGGACGTTAAGGAGTAACAAGCAAACACACACATACTTGTACATACAAGCTTTCGCTTTTATGATATTAGTATGATGCGCTACTCTCTAGTTAAAATGTAATTATATCGTTTTATGACAATATATTTTTATTAGCTTTCAGTTAGTTTCTCTGGAGTATTTATGGCTTTTGCTGTGTAACGTATAAACATGAAAACTGCTTATTTTCACTGTGTTGCATTAACCTATATATAAACAATGATTTATAGCAAACTAGCTCCTGCCAGCTGCTTCACCCGCATGAAAGTAGAAAATATATAGCCTATGTTACTCAGTGATAAAGTAGGATTAGCCGGGTACAAGAATTTAAAAAATCGCTCCAGTAGTTTTCGCTCTCGAGGTTATTCATTACAAACAAAAATACAAATCTTTTCTCTTTATAATATTAGTAGATAAATATATTGTGCCATGATTTTTATGTTGACAAAACAGCAAAAAATTACTTCAGAAGTTTCGTTGAATTACATTACTGCTGACCAATTTTCGTAAGTGCTAGTATAGCTAAGCTCGCATAGTTTTTTTTTTTTTTTTTACTTTATTTTTCATAGTGTTGTGTGTAGACATATAAAATAGCCGATCCTAAAAATTTTCTAAAAAATTTTACGATTTTCCTAATTTAATTGATAAAGTAATTTAATAATTCTTTATTCCATATTTTATTGATTCTATGTTTTAGGTTTGTACCATATTACTATTTATTAAATGTGGACGAACAATTGATTCATAAAATATATAACATGAGTTTACTAACTGGTCCTTTAGGTGAAGAATTGGCTGTGATAATTTTATTTATTGAGAAGTTTATTCTTTTGTATTTTTTTTGCGAACAATTCATTGGATTGCCGTAATAAATAAATAAATAAATAAAATTAAATAAAGTTGCTAGTAAAACTTCTAACGTAGGTGCGAACACTCCAAAATTAATCACTTTTAATATTGCGTTTCACGTAGTGTGAAATCTATAACAACTGATTTCATAGTTTGTTTATTGCACTTATCGCTCGGAAAATATTTCATGGAATGGAACTTGATTAGGAAAATGATTTTAAAATGTTGCCAGAGAATGACAGTGCAGACGCTATTTGCTTCATGCAAAAAAAAGAAGGTTTAAAGTTTACGTGACAGAGCGGACGGAATACACCTCCGTCACACTATGTTATACTAATCGATTATATTATAAAAAAAAGAACAACATCCCAATTTAAAAGTCTAAAAAGTCAAAAGTCAAGTCAAAAGTTTTTTATTTCACATATGCCTACATGGGCACTTATAAAACGAACGAAATTAAATTATTTGTCGACTTTGTTTTATACTATGACTGTTAGACGTGTTCATTTATATGGAAATAGTATTACTTTCATTGCCTTATTACGCGATGTTATTTTTGGTCGAATCAATGTTGCTGTCACTACACATTTCTTTCTTTATGATCTGTTCACCATTCATATTTTTTAAATAAAAAGAAAATTACTTTTGCGTGTCCTTAACAAGATCGACCTAATGCAAAAAGTTTATTGAATCTGATTTTAGTCGTGTACCTATGTAATATCGATATAAATCCAGATCTTAAAATTGATCGCTTCATGATGTGATCGATCGTATCATGTAATGGTGGCGTTTAAAATCCTATGCTACCAAGCACCAGAAGCTCGAACAAAGTGAATGTCAAACGATCAATTACCACAAGAATGCTGAATAAAGCGGATGTTTTATTTTGCATTCATATGTAAATGGGTTTTTACTGATTTTCACAGCATTCGCTTATCAATTCTAGGTAGTAGTTAATTTACATAGATATAGGTGGTACATGAGTACCAGAAAACGCTTTGATCAGTAGGTAAACTTCGCTTGTCATCATCGTCAAAGGATAAAAGTTTATAGGGTTGGGGAATAGGATTTAATACCCGCAAACCTCCGTTGAAAAGGACTTTAAAGATCCTTTGACCGTGGGTGTTGTTTGTTTGGAAAGCGACGATGTGGTCTACGAGGGAGTACCCTTGACATAAAGACTGACAGAAAGAGGTATTAGGAAACACAGAATCCGGCAGTGAATTTCACTGCTTAGTATGTGCTTGACTCCGATCCCACATGATGGTAAGCAGTGATGCAATCGTTGATGGTAAATCACACTAGTCTATTATGAGCTTATTCATTATAGCCTTGAAGACATCTAGATTATAATCGGACAGGAAAACCGCAGCAGGCAGATTAATGAATTTAGCCTACTTGAATTAGGTTTAGTTTTTATACTGGTGTATGTCACCATTCCATCTGCTAGATAGAGTTGTTTCTGTATACTTGGTTATCAGCTGACTACATTATGATTTAGTTGTACTTATACTTATTAAATCATTCAACAAAATGTATTAGCTACCTAAAAAAAAATAAGTCATTCCAGCATTTCAGTTAACTTTCCCGAAAATAAGAAAATATTGCTCATTAAGTTGGTCTTAGGTATGCGAGTAGTTTGCTAGAGATTATTCGAAAGAGTAACCATGGCCTTGAACACAATAAACCAACTGAAAGTATATAAGTGGGTTTTGGTCAGTAATAGTCCGACTGATCGGGTGGAGAGGAAGCCTCCTTGAGAGGGAAAAGTTATTTGATGGTTTTCTAACTAAAAAAATCAAGGGATGAAGGGTTCCATATCTATCTTATTGTAGCAAAAAAAAAAAATACTTTTTACAAAAAAAAAAAATACCGACTTCAATGTTAAAAAACACTGAAAAGTATAAAATACTTTAATTTCGGAAGTCGGTGTTACTATATAGTTTTGTCTCTTCGTTATTTAACATTGAAGTCGGTTATATTTTTTTTGTAAAAAGTTTTTTATTTTACACTTTTTAGTTACCACTAAAAAGTACCACTCAGACAAACTTAAATAACTTATAGCCACAGTGCATCTCATAACGATTCTAATAATCCCAAACACGGTTAGATTACATTAATTTACCTTCTGGCTTCATCATTAGATCAGTTCGATACATCCTTTTCTGTCAGTCAGTCATCGACTACACGTATAAACAAAGCAACTTTACTTGTAACCACAGTTCTGCTGTGATCCTATGAGGAGTTCTGTTCCATATCTTCGAAATTCATGATCAGATCTTAACAATATTTCTATGGGACCAACTTGGAAGCCTAACCTTTTAATCAAAAAAATAATTTTCAAAATCGGACCATAATTGACTGAGATATCGGTGAAAAAAAAAACATATATTCAGCCGAACATAGAACCTCCTCCTTTTCGAAGTCGGTTAAAAATCATACGCCACTTATTTTCATTTTAACTGTTTAGCTATCACGGTTCATGACAGTCTGGTAACAGACAGACGGACATCAAAGCGATACGGTCCCGTTTTTCCCCTTTGTAAAGCTTGCCTCTAATGTTTGATTAAAACAAATTCGCAAGACTCCTGGGTGGTAGCTTAAGCACTGCCCACATCAATATGCTACCAAGTCCCTGGAATGTTCTTTGTATGATGATTAGCTGAATGACGGAATGCTCGCCGGGCAAGATTACGACGATTGACAATTAACTAATTTATGGCTTCAATGGGCCGTTTGCCTGCCATTGTTTGTCAAATTCTTTTTCAATGTTCAAACCATAACGTCTTATATGGATCAGTAGGTAAATAGGCAGGGAATAATTGCATACGTAGTATTCTAAAGTAATTGCGGCTCTGGTACGCAAATGACAAATTGGAACAGGATTGGATTGTAGTCAGTAAAAGTCAGACCCTTCCTCTCTCTCCAACTAGAGCTTGAGGAGTGACATTTGATGATTTCCCATCTCAAAAAAAATTGGTACTGCTTAGATAATAATGTTAAGTGGTTGTGAGTTACTGCTAATTTTTTTCCTGTTTATACCTACTGTTCAATGTGAAACACTTTTTTTATGGTGGCAATATATCAAGTGACTTTTCCTGCTGTGGGTGGAGTGAGAGAGTGACAGACTTTTAGTGAGTTAGTAAAACTCACCTAAATTCTTTCAGTCACGTTTTCCATTCCAGTGCTATGGTAACTCACCCTTAAATGTCATCGATGAAATTTGAGACGCACGCGCCGTTCCCGTCCCATTATAATTTGGGTGTGTTCAAGGCGAGTGTGAATAGGCTCATAAAATAGTGCGCCTCACCATTACTACTTACCAACAGGTGGGATCGCAGTAATATTATTTAAATGTGACCGGGCATTGCGACTACGGATACGCCCGGCGTCTCTTTTGGTGGCCGCTGAAATGAGAGGATATCCTCTACCTTACGGTTTCAATCACTTCCCTCGTTCGATTTACTGATTTGCTGAAGATGTCCGCTTCCCATTCCTTATCGCCCCACAACATGGCCTAGGACGGGACGCTAGAGATCGCCGCCGCCGATCGCCTCCACTAGGACACGATGGTGCTCCACTCAAGCAGGGCGGGAATGAGAAACCTGGTGATTGTAACTAACAGGATACCTAATTAAACATTATGAAATTAATATTTTTCAAATACTAAAAAGGTAGAAATGATTCACTGATAGTTTTAAGTTCCAGCTTGGCCGTTATGATAACATGGGCATACGCATCGAAGCGACCGTTGTTGCGAAACAAAATAATCTATGTATGACACATACCTGTAGAAAAATTTAAATGTATTTTTTTGCTATTTTCATTGTGTAAAACTGCGTCGTAGTTTGAAAACTGAATTGTAAACGGTTTTTTACAGAGTCGTTTTTATTTATTTACATAACATAGCATAATCGACCTATTACAAGGCCCATTCCCACTTCTGGGCACGAGAGGAAGCAGGAGAGGGAATGGGCCATAATCCACCACGCGGGCCCAGTGCAGATAAGTAGAAGTCTCATGTCCTCGAATTTTTGGTTCTAGGACATGTTGGTTTCCTCACGATGTTTTCCTTCACCATTTTGAGAGTAGTGGTGATGAAATAAATGACACAAAACACAAGTTGGACCCGCGGCCTATAACAAGTCGAGGCAGAATGGACTACCACTGCACCGCTGCTATTTACTTGAACAAATCAATTAACCGGAGGTGAGAGCTCGAAGAACACAAAGCATGTTTAATCGGAAAATAAAATATAGAAAACGCAAAATAAAGCACGGTTGGCGTAGTGGTTTAACCATTAACCATTGCGCTGCGTGTCGTGTATTCGATTCCCACATGATAAATGATAATATATTTAATTTGCAAATAGGTTTAAAAAAAAACACTTTTACACGTCAATTTTTTTTTTTCGTTGTTTTAAACTAAATGAGGCCGGTGTTTCTTGGCTGACTACCCTGAGAAGAAACACCAAAACAAACTCAAAGGTCAGTCTTTTTTAAAGTCCAAAGCAGATTAGTGTCTCAGATGCTCCTCTGAAGAAAGATCCACACAGATTTGAGTGGACCTGTTCAGTCAGTGCAAGAATTTGTCAGTATTCATGTAGTTCAAACTCAGGACTACCTAAGGAGCTCACCTACATAACGAACAAAGAAAGGACATTAAATATCGTGTACGTATTGTCATCAAATTTTTGATAAGGCCGCATCAAATACTCCATACTGCCAGAACACTGCATAAAACAAATATTTGTAGGTGTGGCTTTTAGATAGATTTACCGGTTCTAGTCTGTCTTCTCTATGTGAGTTTACACGTCCGTATACGAACCAACGATACGGAAGTTATGCTAGGGGTAATGCTTTTTTTTAAAGAAAACTAGTCCAATAATGATAAAAAACAATTAAATAGAAAAACTTTAGAAATCAAGAAATGACCTATTCTGTTTGTAGAAATGAAAAGGTCACGATTTCACAAACCTTTGAGAAAGCTGCCATAATCACTAGAAGATAATTGTTTTTCTACGACATTAGTTAATGTTGATAGCAGCTGATTGAGACAGTCGTAACCTCGATAACCCTTGTGGAAAATTAAAAGGACGTTTAATAAGTTACTGGATATTAACAAATGTCAATAGGCACTGTCTCGGATAAAACAGAGATTGTTATGAGCTGACTGTGAGAGAAATATTTACTCTCGTTTTGTGAAGATCCCTTTCACAAATTTGTAACGATAGTCATGTGTAAGCGACGCTACCGCAGCGTCGTCTGTACTGCGGGATTGATCAAAAGAGTTACTATGGCCGTGGAACGGTTGGATCTCAAAGAGAAGCCAGAAGAACATGGTTCAATAAAAGTCTGACTCTCCCTTTTGCCCCATCTAGAGCGGGAGAAGATATTTGATGATTCTCCATTCCAAAAATAAAATATGTAGTTTGTACAGCGTCAGTGCAACGTCATCCAACTACATAATGCGAAGGTACCATTTGGTGCAATAACCATCAAGCTATGCTTTAACTAAACTAATTTAATAGAGAGGTAAAAATGTTTGATAAACTAGGTATCATCATAATGTAATCTGTTAAATATCTGATCCGATTGCAAAAATTCTTATACTGATAGTGTTTTTTTATTGTCCTAAATTGGTTCCCACTGCTGGTCACTTGGCAAAGATAGCCCTCTTGCCCTTCAAAACTTTTTTTTCGGTGATTTCCTGCTAATTTTACTCCGTACATAAGCTATTTTTATTATGTATTAAAACCACGGTTTCCATCTGTAAAAAAAGCATCGACCGTAGGCCATAATAATATAATTATATCGATGGGAAAAAGCAAGTCAGTAATAAATTTTAGTCTAAATTAGCGTCATCGACACAGTCATCGATCACTCTATTTGATGAAAGGATTGAGATTTGATGTGATTTGTGTGCAACCACTCATGTTACAGTCACATGCGCATAAATTACCACACATGACATCAACTACTGTCAGCTGTCAAAAATAGACATCTCTACGGCTACATCATGGGGTTCGGAGAAAGGAACTTTCGCCATTTCGAATACGATTGACTGGCTGTATGGAAAACCGAGAATTATTTAACATATTTCGCATACTTTCAATGCCATGACAGTTAATGCTTATGATACTTTACGGGAAAATGTCCTCTAACATGACGCGCAACACTGTCAAATTGTCCAACAACTTGTCCCGCGTCACGCGAATATTAAGGAGGCAAGTTGCGGGACATTGGGCAACGTTGCAGCGACACATAGATTAAGCGTTACGAGTGTAGGGGGGACGTTCTGTCCCCTAGTGTATTTGAGGCTAAAAACACTGTGTTACCAATTTAAATTGTACTACATGTTCCCAAAAATGAATAGGAGAGTAGAGAAGGAGGTGGAGGTAAAAAAAAGATGGATGGATTGTGTTTAGAAGACAAGGGAGTCCAGTGATACCAAGGCGGTGGACAGAACAGAATTAAAGAAGAAAAAAAACGAGTTGTACCGACTCCAGGAAAAATAGGACAAGGTCAGGAAGATAATGATGTAGTGATTAAACCCAATAATGATGGTCGATAGAAAAATATGCTTGTTTTTAGACTAATCGACGACTGGGTTGCTGTTAACTGTACCCACGTTTACAAACATCTAATAGTGCACGGATACCGTTTGTGCTATTGTTAGAGAAATGATGATAACATGGGCATTTTTCAAACATATGGGAATAAATGATCAATTATACAAAGGAACAATGAACTGTGGTACAGTGGTGCCTTTTGATCAAAAGTGAATGCAGTCTATAGATAGGTGCAGATAAATTATGACAACATACGCAATGGAAAGGACTGTACTTAATGTTTCTTGCGTTATCGCATCAGGAATGAAGATATCTGCAAGAGAACGAAGGTTACCGACATAACCCGAAAAATCGCTAAACTTAATTGGCAGTGGGCAGAGCCCAAAAGGTCCTGTAGTAGCGACCGCGTACCAGAAGATGCGGCGTTGAAAGGCCTTCCACTAGGTGACCGATGAGCTGGTGAGGGTCATGGGAGTTTGATGGATGCAAGACTCGACGATGATGATGATACAAAAATATACAGTACTTTTTTAATTAAACAAGAATGTACGTACTTTTTGTTAATGCCAAACTAATAAACAACATTGAAATCGTAACATACGTTAAGAATGTTTGTTTCACTCATATGCAATACATTCAGTCTTTAAGTGTGTAATTAAATGATAAATGAATGTTTTGTTTGTTAAATATTTGGCTAATTGGTTCTTGAATGCATTGAATTAGTGTATGTTTTTCTTATGCGACAAAAAGTGTATTTTGTTGTATTTAAATAACAGGTTTTCATCAAAACCTGTTTTTTTTTTTAACGCTGATGAAAACACAAAATCTCACGAATCTTAATTTAATTTTAAGCTTTTATCGGTATTCTATTTACACACTTACTTGAAAACCCGCTCCTAGTCTTACCGCTTTTAGGTTTAGAAGTTTTTGTAATGGAGAGTATTTTATAAGTACTAGTGTGGAAAAGAGTGGGGGCCGGGCCCAAAAATAATTTATTATTTCACAGACTGGTCGTGCGACAGCTCCCTTTGGTCGCGTGGCAGCCCTTCTACCAACTTGCACGAAAAACAATTCGCGTGCCATTTCTCACTACAATTTGTTTCTTTATTATGTTTATAAAGTTTTACATTTTATATATTATTTAAACTTCATGTACAGTGGTGGTACATAGACGAATGCACTAAGGCATTCTCTATCAGTCGTTTGGTCCATATGAGCCCTTGTTTCTGCAGTTTGTTTGCTTCAAAACGACCTCACCTTCGGTGCGGGTCTGGTAATGATAAATTTAAGCCCAATAGTACAAAACGTAGGGGCCCAGCAAGGTCGAAGCTTACTGGGGCCAAGGGTTTGTTTCTGGAAGAAAATCTTAGTCTTGGTATGAAAGGCAACGAAAGAACAAGAGTAGGTTTTTAGTAAGTATAAGTATGACGCATCCTCGCGCTCCGCCTAAGAGTGGGGGATGTCATTGGATGATTTTCCAACCGAAAAAAAGCCCAATAGTACACTTGCGTTCAAAGGTATTGGGCATTTTGACAATCGTTACCGCTTATGGAATGTCTCTTGCTAACTATTTTTTTTTTTTAAACAAGCGTTGTGTCACTCTAGGAATAGGGAGTTAGTATTTGTTTACTTAAATGTTTATAAATGTTATTAACTTTGCAACTAAAGAAGATATCAATTTGTTGGTTTATTGTAAACAGGAAAGTCACTTCTTGTTTTACTAAATAATGTATGTGGCCAAATTCCTAACAGGTTTCTGTTTGTTTGTTTTGTTTTTGTCAGCACTAAACATGCGATATTTTTAACGTACACTGTTTATTTTTTAAAAAGAAACGGAGTTCACGTCAGTTGTATTTGTAAAGCAAAAATGTGTAGGTATCAGTTTTAGTTACGCCTACATTCATGGAAGGCCGCCTGCCTAAAAACAAATTTATTACGAAATTTTTTCTTTTTAAAACTGAATCTGTTACAAATTGAACGTCCATACTAGGTAAAGGTCTCTATATTAATGCGCTTTTGACTATTTTTAGATAATTATTCTATTAAATATTCATGTCACAATCTTGTCAAATATGTATATTAAAAAACTGGGCTAGTGCAAGTTGGCCTCGTGCACTGAGGGTTCCGTAAAAACTTACTTATGTAAATACTTCAATTCCCGAATGGAGTCTCGAAGATTTTTCTGAATCGCAATAAAAAAAAAATTTTTGTAACGTAACTACAAATTTACTGTTTTCAGATTTATTTCTCTATCAGTGCTATAAGACCTTGCGTTATGCTAAATTTCAGGTTTCTGGGTCAACGGAAAGTACCCTATGAATTTTGATTTCCTTGAGAATGTCGAAATATACGTTTTTTGGGACATAAATGGCCGTATCTTTTTTTTTTGTTTAACTAAGTAGTTTGATTTTTTTACAGCATCTAGAGACCATACACTTGTATATGGTTTTAATTTCAACTCGATATCGAATAACCCTAAAATACTCGTTTGGTTTAAGGCGATATGACAATTTCCATTAAACCTCATCAAGATACCAATTGTAGTTTTGGTTCCCTATCCATTTGCATACAATTTTAAGACCTAATATAACTTAGCATAATTTTGTTTGGCATAATTATATTTTCGCATAATATAATTACGCATAACAGCTTACGCATAATTTTTTTAAGCATAATTTCTCTAACCATAACAATGATTAAGCATAATATTCTAAAGCATAAATTTATTAGACATAAAGTTCTAAAGCATAACTTTTTTAAGCATAATATCCTAAAGCATATAAGCATGAAACAAGCAAGCATACAGCATGCAAGCAAGCATGCAAGCAAGCATGCAGCAAACAAGCAAGCATGCAGCGTGCAAGCAAGCATGCAGCATGCAAACAAGCATGCAGCATGCAGCATTCAAGCGAGCATGCAACATGCAGCAGGCAGGGTTTCTGTCACGGCTCCGGCGCTGCGGGCCTCCGGCGGCCCCGCGCGTGCTAATCGTCGCAGACGGCTTTCGGTCACCACCGCAGCTTCGGCTTGTTGGCCGGTTTCGCCGGCCAGCCTCAGCCACGGCGGCTCGCACGCAGCCGCCTGCTCCTCAGCCCGCGGGCCGCCTCGCCCCTACGCGATTTTAAATTACACTCTAGGGGTAGGACAAACAAGACTACGTGGAGTCGGTTATGCAGCAATTCGGTTCTGTCACTAACTTTTGTTGCACAGCATATTAAATTTTTAACCAACAGTATTATTTAATTGTTACAGAAACTATAGCAAATTGGTTTGATCAGAATTGTGTATCGGGCACTAAAAGTTGTTATTTATATTAATTGTATGCCTAAATATTATTATGCTAATAGTCATTAGGCCTACTAACGTTATGCGAATCAAATTTATGCCAAAACAAATTAGTCTTTAAGATGATTATGCCAACATAAAATGTATACCTAAAAAAATTATGCCCAAGTATTATTATGCCAAAACAAATTGTGCCAAAATCGTTATGCCGAAGTATATTAGGACAAAGAACATTATGCGAAAATAAGGGATCCCTGTAGTTTTTAAGTCGTTGTTACTAAAATTGTCTAATAATGTGTGCGTTATGAGTTATGGTTTTCTTTACTCATTTCATCCGATAAAGGCATTAATATCATTTTAAAAATTATAAACCTGAAAGTTTGCAGCTCTGTAATATGTATGTATATTAATTACTCTTTCACACTCAAACGGATTAGGATATGAGTAGACCATGTCCTAGAACTTATACTCTCAGTTAAAAAGTATCCTATGTATATAGGATAATTTTAGGTAATGGGTGTTAAATACACCTTTTACAATTTTCCACAAGGGTTATTAAGGTTATAACTGTCACAATCAGCATTAACTAAAGCCATAGAAAGAAAATAATTATCTTCTAGTGATTGTGGCAGCTTTCTCAAAGGTTCGTGAAATCGTGACCTCTTCATTTGTGATAGAATAATTTGTTGATTTCTAAAGTTTTTCTTTTTAATTGAGTATCCTATATTATAACATAGGATACTTTATGATCTAAGAGTGTGTGTTTCCTTGAAAAAAAAAACAACATTTAATCGGAGGAAGCCACAGATACATCCTCGTCAAATGTAAATGCCCTTGTGTAAAATTATTAAAAATCAAAATAAAGAATAGTCACAATTCAATGTTGAGTTGTTATCAGTTTATCACACACGCCACCCATATTATATGTATACAAGGTGTCGTTTTGAAGCTGCAAAATATTTCAGGAGGTAATTATGTTAGTGATTCTCGACCCGAATCAATAATAAAATAAGTAGGTAATTTTTTTATTTTTATAACCGCGCTTTCTTTCACGCACACAAACACGGAACAATAAAGGGCGTTTTCACACACACTAACTCGCAACGATAGTTTCATAAATAATGTATCATCCAATCATCATCCCGCACGCCACACCCTAGCCACGCCCCCGCGGCCATCGATCAATCGATTTAGTTTAGTGTAATTAAAAAAATAAATAACAAGTATTACTGATTATTGACCAGGTATCGTTTTTTTACATGATTATTTATGAGTTTTATTACAACCTCCTGAAATATTGTGCAGTTTTAAAACTGCACCTTGTATACTTGTGCATTTATTTGTAACCAAGGATCAATTTCAGATACGACGGGATATTTTGTTTTATTATTGTATTTTTACTAAAATTAAGTGGAACTCGAAGAATAGAAGGAACGGGGTGGGTCTTTTAGTCAGTAAGAGTCTGACACTATCTCCCGCTCCGCCCAAGGGCGGGGGATGTCAATGCATGATTTTTTCCCACCATAAAAAAAAAAAGGATCATCCACCAGCAACTTGCTTTGAAGTACAACCTGTGGATTTTGAGGTACCGTATTACAAGTATGTACCCGACCCAGTTCTCAAAAATGGCTATGTCACGTTGTACTGGGATCGGTCTATCATTACTGACCGGACTATTGTAGCCAATAAGCCGGATATAGTGGTGATAGACCGAATAGCGCGCAGTGCAATGATAGTCGATATCACCATCCCGCATGACGATCTCGTGAAAGCTGAGAAAGAGAAGCTAATGAAATATCTCGACTTAGCACACGAGGTTGTCGACATGTGGAATGTGAACTCGGCTGTCATTGTGCCGATTGTCGTGACCGCCAATGGTCTTATAGCCAAAAACTTCGACGACCATCTGTCGAAGCTGTCGTTGCGCGGTTGAATCAAGGGCCTGATACAAAAGGCAGTACTCCTCGATACGGCTCGCATTATGAGGAAGTTCCTGTCTCTGGAGCCCTAACCACCGGTAGCTTGGACCCTGCTACTGACTACTATTGACTACTTTTTTTTAATATTTGTTATAAGAAATATTTAAAAATATCAAAATATGCATAGAAGAAAAATAAAAGATAATAATAATAATCAATTTATTTCAGGCAACATGTAGGTACTTACCCATATCATAAATACCTTATAGACTAACATACATAATTACTTATAATAAAACATTTTGTTAGTAAACAAGATTTAAAACAATAATATTATATTAATGTGACTAAGCAATATTCGTTTCAAAGTTTACTGCTTTAACACTTGATACATACGTAAATAGTAACAACCAAAATATGGTTCGAACTTTTGCCGACAGGGTGTCAGAAATTATCCATTACTAAATTAGCAGCTAAAATAATCTGAATTACATAATTTAGTGAAACCCTCACAAATTTAAAAATAGACTTATGTCATAATCACAATGAGAGTAATCGTTTTAAATTGAAACTTCCTTTACGGAAACAACACTGAGTTGTCCCTTGAACCTTTCGAGCAATGATCTCATAACACACTCGTTTGGAAAAAGAAATAAAACAATTTGTTCAAAGCCGTTGCAATTTACGATATAGTCGCAATGAACTTGAACGATTTGTGCGACTGGATGACACAGTGGCGGATGGTAATGCGATTCCTGTACTTGCATTTTATGTTTGATATTATTTTTTCTATATTTGTAGTAATCAAGATCAAACAGAATCTTGATCTTGAAATAAAATACAATTTACTAAAGAGTTCCACTTAATTTTAGTAAAAATACAATAATAAAACAAAATATCCCGTCGTATCCCGTTCTATTCTTCATACCGGGGCTCGAGCGCCCTTTCGGATAACCCTGGCCCCAGTAGGCTTCGACCCGGCTGGGTCCCTGCTGTTGCTAACAACTCCTTGAGGCGCGCGGGAACAGTGCGCGCCGTCGACGACTTGGGCTTGGTCCGGACAGTTACCGGACGGCCGGATAGTGAGCTACCCATTGCTCACTGTCCGCGTCTACGTTGGCCGGAAATCGGGATCAGAATCCCGGCGACGGCGGCGGCGATAACGCCGTTGCCTGATGCGTTCGGCCTCCTCCTTTGCGAGCATTACCGCTTCGCAGAAGTCGGCAACCGCCTGCCACTCCTCCTCGCTCCGGACCATGGCCTCAACCAAGGCCCGGCGCGAGAGGTCTCCGCCGCCGATCGCCCCCACGAGGGCACGGCGATGCTCCGCCCAAGCAGGGCACACCTCGACTGTGTGCTCCACCGTGTCCTCCGGGCGTTCCGCACAGCGGCGACACTCGGGCGTAACTTCCGCATGAATCGAGTGCAGGAAACTCCCGAACGAACCATGTCCGGTGAGTACCTGCGTCATGTGGAAGGTAAGGACGCCGTGAGGTCTTTCCAGCCACGCCTCAAAGAGGGGACTTACCGCCATGATTGTGGCGTGCCCGGTGGATAATCCTAGCTACTTGGTTATGTCTGTGCAAATACTCGCCGTTAGCCAAACGAGAACAACCAGAGATAATATGTCTGATAGACTCACCTGGACCTCCGAAGTCCTATTTACCACAAATCTTACGCATTCGCAAAAAACATCACAACACCAGTAACTCAGGAACTTCAGACAAGTATAAAGTGCTCACAGAATAATGACTTCCTTAAATAAAACTACATTCGTCAGCTACTTGAAATATTTATTCCTTTTTCCTTTATTTACTTTTAACTTAATGGAAACGAAGCTCATCGTTCAGGTTTATATCTGATATATGGCTTCTGAGTTGAACATTTATTACCGACTTGGAAGCAAGAAGTGTAATTTAATTACTTTATGAATTATAGATTCGTATGACCAGATATTATCCTACTAGATTGCTAACTTAAAATATATTAGGACTTGTTCCTACTATGGTTTACTAAATACTCATCAAAATTGAAAATCTTCCTTCAATCAAAATATATTCATACAAATATTTTAAAGGCGAAAGTTTGTGTGTCTTTGTATTTATGTTTGTTACTTATTCATCCTAGAATGGTTCAACGGATTTGGATGAAATTTGGCTTATGGGTACCTACACTATGTTCTGGAATAGTATACTGTATTTTTTTTTCCCGGGGTATGTACCCTTGAGACAATTTTCTACTGTCACGCGATTGAAGTTGCTAGCTGCAGTTTGTAGTACCTAAGTAATATAATATTTTAAGTACTATACTCTTAATTAATAAACTTTTGTATTGTCCACAGGTAATATAAACTTCCTTCTTGATGGAAATGATTACCAGAAAAACGTTGAGGGTGTTCAGAAAAATTCACACCACCAGTTGGCACCACTTTGCCGTCAGGTCTTTTCCTTTGAAAACTTATACTTAACATTGACGTCTAACGTTTGACGTTGACGTTGATGTCTAAGTAATGTCATTAATATAAGCATTTTGACAGGTGCCTGGACCTTACGCCTGATACTGCCACCTGGTGAACTTTATTTATGAACACCCTCATAAAATAATAAATATAAAGGTATTACTAAGGTAGGTGTATTCAGTGTGACTTGTGTGCCGTTCCGTTTCAAAAAGAATAAAACTTAGTATGAAGCAGGAAAACAATTTATTCTGAAAATTAAATCATGACAATTTACTGGCCCTTGATCAGCCAATCAGAAACTTTTTCTGCAACCGCCATTATGGGTTGCTGAGGGTTACCACAGACAAGGGTTGGCATCATAGAAGCGTCGGCCACGCGCATCCGTCTAACACCGCGCACGTACAAGCGGCTGTCCAACACCGGGCCCATGGCGCATGTGCCGCTGTAGTGACCCATACTACTCATCATACACAACGAATAACATCGCCAGTACGCCCTGGACCCCTTCTTATACTTATTACACTTCAATGAAGGATCAACCATTGTAGCACCAATTTTCCTGAAAATGTCTGTGCCTTCCACTTTCACGTAGTCAATAACATAATTTATCATTCCTTCCAAGTCTTCGTCTTCAGAAAACACCCCGGTTTCAATCCTAGGCTGATCTTTTGGGTTAGCACTACGTAACGTGATCTGACCACGAGATATCGTGTCCACATTACTGATTAAACTTAATAAAACTTCCCTATTTCTCGTCAGGTTTAACAACCGTTGGCATATTTGATCATTAAATGTCATTAACATTTTACACAATTGCTCTGTGGGTCCTGAATCAGTTACTACGAAATCCATTGCTTGGTAGTCTGGATATTCACATGATTTATTGAGAGCGACATAACCAACTAATAGAGGAGAAATATAGTCTCTAGGACCACAATTTTTTGGTCTTGCGTGTGAAAATTTATTTGTTCTATGAAACAAGACAGCTGCAGTATGATCTTGTAAATTCTTGCCAACTTGTGGTGAATCTACTATGACTTTAATTTTCATTTTATCCAAGTGAGCTTTCGGTCCTATCCCTGATAACAATAAAAGTTGAGCAGATTTTACAGCACCAGCTGTAACAATTATCTCTTTGGTTGCCTTTACGGTTACTGTTTGGTTCTTATCATTAATTACTTCTACAGCAACAGCGTTTTTTCGATCATCAAATAAAATTTTAGTAGCTAAAGAGTGTTTTGCTATTGTTAAATATCGATTATTTTTAACGCGAGTCAAGTAAGAACTGGCGCCAGCTTGTCTCCTGCCCATATATGATGTAATCACGCCTTGAAAATATCCGAGCGTATTACCGTCAGTACCTGTCGTTATTCTTTTACCAGATTGTTTAAAAGCCTGTAGATATTCTTTTGTTATTGCATGTTGGTCTCTACTTACTTTCACTGGACCTTTAGTGCCATAACTTCCTTTGTTAAGAAGTTTTTCATCAGTTACATTTTCAGATTTCATATAATACGGAAGAACGTTAGACCATTTCCATGTAGTATCATTTGTTATACGATACCAGTGATCGTAATTACGAACATGTCCTCGTGAGTAAATCAGAGCGTTTAGCTCGCTTGTGCCCCCAAGCATTTTACCAATGCCTAATTCTAAAACTCCTTTGGGGCTGCATTGCTCAGTGTATCCATCATTCGTTGAAGAATACTTCCAGTCTACGCTGGTGTTCCTTAAATACGATGCCAACGATGAAAGCTGAAATATAAATGCTATATTGTAAAAAAAAATGTAGGAAGATTAATTGTACAAACATACCAGCCAAACGACTATTGATGTAAATTGTGTCAAGGACTTTTTTTTTTGGTTTTAGTGAGAAATTATTAAATAACCCTGCCCGCTCTAGGTGGAACAAGAGTGTCAAATTTTTCCTGACTGAAACCTATGTTCTTTCAGTTATACTTTGCTTTCCAGAGCCATGGTAACTGATAACTGTGTGGCAGGCATCGGCCTTTGCGGGCTCAGTCCATTTACGGATTTTTTTTTTTAAGGTATTCGTAGAACACGATGCCTCGTCGACTTGGTACTGGTTCCTATAGGACGGTGAGCTATTACTTGTCGTCACGCCACGCTTGCTATGGTCACCGCAGGACAGTGCTACGAGTGCTTTTATCTTTACGTTGGGCAAAAACTTCAATTGTCAAATTGCTTACTTCAGTTTCATACGGTGGATCACCGCCGGCTTCAATCAGGAGTACTTTTTTCCTTGCTTCTGCCAGTCTGGTTGCAATAACGCTGCCTGCAGTTCCTCCACCAACGATTATGAATTCAAAACTACAATCATCTGGGGAAATAGTAATGGCTAAAGTAATTTGCTTAATCTTTTAACCACCTGTGTCGAAGTAATCGGATTGTCCGATTAATTCGACACAGGTGGTACAAACTCGTATCGATTTCACTAAAGTCGCACATCCACGACCAAATACGCCATTTCGTTAGCTCTTCTGTCACCGATGGGAAGTGAAGAGCTAAACGAGATGGAGTACCCGGTCGTAAACACCCGATTCTGGTGAAATGGACACAAAAATACCCGTCGGACCTATCCGACGCAAGTATTTAAAGGATTAAAAAGAATTTGTCTCCCACCATGCATATTTATGTAAGATTGTGCATTTTTTATTTTATAAATGAAGAAAGAGATCCATTAACAAATAATGATTTCCCAAACTTTTTAGCTTTAGAAAAGTATCTTATAATTCAAATACTACTTACTGGTCAGAGTAGTTGATGGAGAATACTTAGGTGTAGTAGTTAGTATCATCGCTAGCATATTGATGGCTACTTGAAACCATAAGAGGGCCTTCCCCATTCTAACGTCCATTATACCTGGCCAGCTATATTTGTCTTATTCTGAAATTATTTATTTATTTATTTTACAATTTATGCTAATTTTTTTATAATATATATTTACACACAGTATACAGAAGAAGATACAACATTATTATAAATTATGTACAAAGGTACTGCTTATTTCATAAAGAAATTTCTTCCAGCAGATCTGCGAAAGGAAAGATCAGAAGAGATGTAGACAATAGTGTACAGAAATAAGCAAAGAAGAGTTAGTGAAATCTTAAACTAATAAATACTTATATAACTATATATATACCTTATACTAAAAATAAATACATAATAAATAATGTGTATGTAAAAAAAAACATTATCATCACCTTTTTAGAAATTATAATTACAGTTAGTCTACAATTAAACGATTCTATAAATTTATAATTTGGTAGGCATGTTGCGGCCATAGATTAAGGCCGAAACTACATAAGTGCTCCATTTATGAATGTTCCCGTATGAATGGCACAGCATTACAAAGATATTCATCGTGATTCACAGTGATGACCACGACCACTTTAGCAAGAGTATACCGACTCAGAAGAAGAAGAAGGCCTTCGTGAATATGTTAAGAGTAAATTACTCTTAACATATATTCTGACTGGCCTGTTGGTGTAGTGGTTAGTGACCCTGCCTACTATGCCGGAGGTCGTGGGTTCGATGCCCACTCAGGACAAATGTTTGTGTGATGAGCATAATCATTTGTTCTGTGTCTGGGTGAATTTATCTATAATATAATTTAGAAATATACAAGTATGTTTATCAGTTGTCTAGTACCCATAATACAAGCTCTGCTTAGCTTGAGACTAGACGGCGTTGTGTGATAGTTGTGGAATATTATTATTATTATTCCATTCATTTACTATAATATACATATTTTTAAATATTTATTCAAAAAATAAAATTAAAAAAATATTATTATTATTATTGTATTATATTCCCCTACGAGCCAATTATTTATTGCAGAAGAAAATTAGTTGTTTGAACAATATTAAGACTACATTTATTTTATAGATGATAGGAACTTACCTGAACTATTTTATAACACTTGTTGACGTTCTACTGCAGAAATTCTGATAAAACTACATATCCCGTCTTGTATGATACATTTATATACTTAGTGTCAATGAAATTGAAATTCTTATCAATTTTGGCTTAGAATTACTTACTCGAAAACGGGCTCTTATCGCACTACGAATAGGTTCGACATTTTAAGTTCTTGCATAGCTTCTATCGCGGGCCTTGAGCGTGAAAACGAAAATAACCTAACACTCATTTGTTTTTTGAGCGTGGTGACCGATAAGAAAACAAATGAGTGAACAATCAATCAAAATTCAATTCAATGTGTGAAAGTTTAATGTCAATGAAATTTAAATTCTTATCAATTTTGGCTTAGAATTACTTACTCGAAAACAGGCTCTTATCGCACTACGAATAGGTTCGACATTTTAAGTTATTGCATAACTTCTATCGCGGGCCTTGAGCGTGAAAACGAAAATAACCTAACTAACACTCATTTGTTTTTTGAGCGTGGTGACCGATATGAAAACAAATGAGTGAACAATCAATCAAAATTCAATTCAATGTGTGAAAGTGTAACTTCAATTAATATCAAAGAAAAAAAAACAACGGAAAAAAAATACTGCATAGATAAAATAAATAAATAATTATAATTGCATAAGTTGATAAAAATGCCATGCAATAGCTTTGCCGTGGCAGTTCCCGAGTGCCACACGTCTTTTTTTTTTTTTTTTGATGGGAAAAATCATTTTATGACAACCCCCGTTCTTGGGCGGAGCGGGAGATAGTGTCAGACTCTTACTGACTAAAAAACCCATCCCGTTCCTTCAAGCCTTCATACCGGGGCTCGAACGCCCTTTCGGATAACCCTGGACCCAGTAGGCTTCGACCCGGCTGGGCCCCTGCTGTTGATGACAACTCCTTGAGGCGCGCGGGAACAGCGTGCGCCGTCGACGACTTGGGCTTGGTCCGGACAGTTACCGGACGGCCGGACAGCGAGCTACCCATTGCTCACTGTCCGCAAGCCCGCGCCTACGGTGGCTGGAAATCGGGATTGGAATCCCGGCGGCGGCGAGTGCGCCGTTGCCTGATGCGGTCGGCCTCCTCCTTAGCGAGCATTACTGCTTCGCAGAAGTCGGCGACCGCCTGCCACTCCTCCTCGCTCCAGACCATGGCCTCGACCAAGGCCCGGCGCGAGAGGTCTCCGCCGCCGATCACCCCCACGAGGGCACGGCGATGCTCCGCCCAAGCAGTGTGCTCCACCGTGTCCTCCGGGCGTTCCGCACAGTGGCGACACCCGGGCGACACTTCCGCTTTAATTCGGAACAGGAACCTCCCGAACTAGCCATTTCCGCCGTGAGGTCTTTCCAGCCACGCCTCAAAGAGGGGACTTATCGCCATAATTGTGGCGTGCCCATACCGGGGTTGCGATAGTCGCTGACGCCATTCCACCATGAGATCCCGCCGGAGCTCTGTCCGCCATGCCGTGACCTGTCGCGGCAGAGGACTTTCACCCCGGCATTGCATCTCCACGCGCATGTCGTGCATGTGTGCAAGGACTGTTGCCTCCAGATCCCACGGTGGTAGGCCAGCCAGAAGCAGGTGCGGTATCCCCGCACCATCCGAATTGCCATGACCCTCTGGCAGGCGTTCAGAATGGCCGCCGGTCGCTTTTGCAGCGACGGCGCCCACACCGGCGCCCCGTAGAGGGCCATGGACCGAACGATCCCCGCGTAGAGCTTCCGGCAGGAGGCGTCTGGACCCCCAAGGTTGGGCAGGAGCCGCTTGAGAGCGGCCCCAGTCCGGTTGAGTTTGGGAGCCAGACGTCGGAAATGCTCCTCGAAATTCCATCGGCTGTCGAGGATGAGTCCCAGGTACCTCATCGATGTCCCGACGCCGCACTATGGAAAATATGGGTCGTTTGCTGATTAAAAATCTATATCTCCTTTGTTTTTAAAGATAAAGAGTTGAAATTTTGCAGCGACATAGTACAAACTATAGGTATATAAATAGGTATACATTTAATAAGCACTAGGGTTTGCTTGCGGTTTTACTTGCGTTTTAATTTGCGATGATGTCAAAAAACCGTATGTATGACATTTTAAATTCACTACAATGTGGTTTTTGTCTCTTTTTAATTCATTAAACCCCAAGCGAACGCCGGCGTTCGCGCACCTATTGTCTTTCTATTGTGTCTGTAATTATCACGATTGAAAGGCGATCCTTCTCCAGTTGCTAAAGCAGCCAGAGTTACCTATAGAAAATTCTGTGTACTGCCAACTAATATTGGCTTCAAGAAATTTACCAGTAAAACTTGTGCAACAACAACAAATAACAAAAACAATTTCTGGTGAAAATCACTTATTACTGCTTGTAAGTTATTTTTGAAATATAATTTTCAGGTAAAAATAATGATAGGGCTGAAATATTTTTATCGTTCTAAGTTTGTAACAATCAAGTAATGTCTAGAATAATTTAAAAAACCCAATATAAAAGTGATCATTATTTTGGAGAATAAAATAATAACGTATTATAGGGATTGTGATATTGTGTGTTCTATGGCCAACTTTTTATGTCAAAATCATTGGGATGTTTTATCACATGACGCATCATAACACAAAAAAAAACGCAGATATGCGCAAGATTTTATTTTTGCATATGTCAGGTAGATACTTTGCGTAGGATATAAAATCAAATTTAGAACTTAGGCAAGCTTAGCTAACTACTAAAATTCTCATTGAAGTCAAAGCACTTTGTATTTTTCTAATATTTTACGTAAATAATTATGACAGTTATGTTTTATCATTAAGGGGCCGGCGACGAATGAATTTCCATACAAACGTAATACCACGCTCATTTGCAGTTGGAGCATATTTCTAACATATTATGATGATATTCGGTTATAGACAATATTTATCTAGGTTCCTACGTCGAGAATATTAGAAATATTGTCATTTTTAATAGAGGAAAAGCCAAATGGCATGTTTTGCCATTTACGCTGTAAAAAAGTGCGAAATACAATTCGCTTAAATTTATTTTTGTTTTTTTAAAAAAGAATGACGTGGGAACCTAGATAAATATTGTCTATAACTGAATATCATCATAATATGTTGGAAACATGCTCCAACTGCAAATGAGCGTGGTATTACGTTTGTATGGAAATTCATCCGTCGCCGGCCCCTTAATTATAAAATTAATTACAGGTTACAATTTACATAAAATACCCTTTCTAAATATATGACACACTATGGTTCTTATATCACAAGTGCTCAATATTTAACTCTGAACATACCTAATTTAAGGGTTACAATTCGTTGAACTTCCGTACTTTTGAGTTCTAATGCAATTTTATCAGTTTTCTTTATTTAATTGTTAAAAAACGAATTGTAATCGCAATAAAATTTTTATTATTGTAACGTAATGTAACAACAAATTTAGTGTTTTCAGATTTATTGCTCTATCTGTGCTATAAGACCTTGCGTTATGCTAAATTTCAGGTTTCTGGGTCAACGGGAAGTACCCTATGAATTTTGATTTCCTTGAGAATGTCGAAATATTCGTTTTTTGGGACATAAATGGCCGTATCTTTTTTTTTTGTTTAACTAAGTAGTTTGGTTTTTTTACAGCATCTAGAGACCATACACTTGTATATGGTTTTAATTTCAACTCGATATCGAATAACCCTAAAATACTCGTTTGTTTTAAGGCGATATGACAATTTCCATTCAACCTTATCAAGAGAAAATTGTCTAATAATGTGTGCGTTATGAGTTATGGTTTTCTTTACTCATTGCATCCGATGAAGGCATTAATATCATTTTAAAAATTATAAAGCCGAAAGTTTGCAGCTCTGTAATATGTATGTATATTAATTACTCTTTCACACTCAAACGGATTAGGACATGGGTAGACCATGTCCTAGAATTTATACTTTCTGTTAAAAAGTATCCCATGTCCTAATATAGGATAATTTTAGGTAATAGGTATTTAATACACCTTTTACAATTTTCCACAAGGGTTATTAAGGTTATAACTGTCACAATCAGCATTAACTAAAGCCATAGAAAGAAAATAATTATCTTCTAGTGATTGTGGCAGCTTTCTCAAAGGTTCGTGAAATCGTGACCTCATCATTTGTGATAGAATAATTTGTTGATTTCTAAAGTTTTTCTTTATAATTGAGTATCCTATATTATAACATAGGATACTTTATGATCTAAGGGTGAGTTGCACCATTTAACTATAACCATAACCAGCCGCAAAACGGCCAGCTATTGGTCAATTCGACGATTTGACAACTGTTAACGGCTTTGTTATCGTTATAGTTAAATGGTGGAACTCACCCTAAGAGTGTGTGTTTCCTTGAAAAAAAAATCAACATTTAATCGGAGAAAGTCACAGACAGATCCTAGTCAAATAAAAATGCCCTTGTGTAAAATTATTAAAAATCAAAATAAAGAATAGTCACAATTCAATGTTGAGTTGTTATCACATACGCCACCCATATTATATGTATATTTTTGTGCATTTATTTGTAACTAAGTATCAATTTCAGATACGACGAGATACTTTGTTTGATTATTGTTTTTTTTTACTAAAATTAAGCGGAACTCTTTAGTAAATTGTATTTTATTTCAAGATCAAGATTCTGTTTGATCTTGAATACTACAAATATAGGGAAAATAATATCAAACATAAAATGCAAGTACAGGAAATCGCATTACCATCCGCCACTGTGTCATCCAGTCGGCCACAAATCGTTCAAGTTCATTGCGACTATATCGTAAATTGCAACGGCTTTGAACAAATTGTGTTATTTCTTTTTTCCAAAGGAGTGTGTTATGAGATCATTGCTCGAAAGGTTCAAGGGACAACTCAGTGTTGTTTCCGTAAAGGAAGTTTCAATTTAAAACGATTACTCTCATTGTGATTATGACATAAGTCTATTTTTAAAGTGAGGGTTTCACCAAATTATGTAATTCAGATTATTTTAGCTGCTAATTTAGTAATGGATAATTTCTGACACCCTGTCGGCAAAAGTTCGAACCATATTTTGGTTGTTTCTCTGAATATTAAATAAAGTTCCATGACTATTTACGTCTGTATGAAGTGGTAAAGCAGTAAACTTTGAAACTAATACTGCTTAGTCACATTAATATAATATTATTGTTTTAAATCTTGTTTACTAACAAAATGTTTTATTATAAGTAATTATGTATGTTAGTCTATAAGGTATTTATGATATGAGTAGGTACCTACATGTTGCCTGAAATAAATTGATTATTATTATTATCTTTTATTTTTCTTCTATACATATTTTAATATTTTTAAATATTTCTTATAACAAATATAAAAAAAAAAACATTAAAAATATAAAAACAGTAGTCAGTAGCAGGGTCCAAGCTACCGGTGGTTAGGGCTCCAGAGACAGGAACTTCCTCATAATGCGAGCCGTATCGCGGAGTACTGCCTTTTGTATCAGGCCCTTGATCCAACCGCGCAACGACAGCTTCGACAGATGTCGTCGAAGTTTTTGGCTATAAGACCATTGGCGGTCACGACAATCGGCACAATGACAGCCGAGTTCACATTCCACATGTCGACAACCTCGTGTGCTAAGTCGAGATATTTAATTTGTTTCTCTTTCTCAGCTTTCACGAGATTCTTGTCATGCGGTATGGTGATATCGACTATCATTGCACGGCGCGCTATTCGGTCTATCACCACTATATCCGGCTTATTGGCTACAATAGTCCGGTCAGTAATGATAGACCGATCCCAGTACAACGTGACATAGCCATTTTCGAGAACTGGGTCGGGTACATACTTGTAATACGGTACCTCAAAATCCACTAGATTGTACTTCAACGCAAGTTGCTGGTGGATAATCCTGGCTACTTGGTTATGTCTGTGCAAATACTCGCCGTTAGCCAAACGAGAACAACCAGAGATAATATGTCTGATACACACACCTGGACGGTGGCATGCCCGAAACACGTCAACCGTCCCGTCCTTCATTATATATCTTCGGTAATTATTCGTTAAGATAACTTCGTCCATAATCGCACAGACAAAACCTTCAGTTTCCCCAAAAAGGTCACTAAAACGTAACCAGACCATGGACGCCGAGAAATCTCCATCAGGCTCGTGAAGAGCCCGGTAAAAGCGCCCGTGAAGCTCCTTGCCTTTCCATATTTCCTTGAGGTTCGTACTTATATAATAATATAATTATTATTAAGCTGTAGGAAGTCCTATTTACCACAAATCTTACGCATTCGCAAGAAACATCACAACACCAGTAACTCAGGAACTTCAGACAAGTATAAAGTGCTCACAGATTAATGACTTCCTTAAATAAAACCACATTCGTCAGCTACTTGAAATATTTATTCCTTTTTCCTTTATTTACTTTTAACTTAATGGAAACGAAGCTCATCGTTCAGGTTTATATCTGATATATGGCTTCTGAGTTGAAAATTTATTACCGACTTGGAAGCAAGAAGTGTAATTTAATTACTTTATGAATTATAGATTCGTATGACCAGATGTTATCCTACTAGATTGCTAACTTAAAATATATTAAGACTTGTTCCTACTATGGTTTACTAAATACTCATCAAAATTGAAAACCTTCCTTCAATGAAAATTATAATCACACCAATATTATAAAGGCGAAAGTTTATGTGTGTGTTTGTATGTTTGTTACTTATTCATCCTCGAATGGTTCAACGGATTTGGATGAAATTTGGCACATATGTAGACCAGGTTCTGGAATAGTACACAGGATACTTTTTATCCCAAGAGTAAGTTCCCTTTAGACAATTTTCTACTGCGAGCGAAGCCACTGGCAGCAATTAGTAGTACCTAAGTAATATAATATTTTAATTATTTTACTCATAATTAATAATCTTTTGTATTGTCCACAGGTAATATAAACTTCCTTCTTGATGGAAATGATTACCAGAAAAACGTTGAGGGTGTTCAGGAAAATTCACACCACCAGTTTGCCGTCAGGTCTTTTCCTTTGAAAACAAAGAGATTTAAAGAGATACAAGAGAGCGGCTATCAGGAGAAATGTCTTAGAAAAACTGTCATCCTATCGCTCAGTGACTAGATGGCGTCACTTTGAATAGCAATCACGCGAATTAAATTTGTCAAAATTTGTATAAATTTAACTATTGCTCGGTAGGTGGCCAGGAGCTTTATCATGATATGTTAAAATGTCAGTAGTACGAACGAAAAAGAGTCAAACAGTTCGGTTTAGGTCGTAAAATAGATCACGTTATGAGCTCGCGGTAGAAGCTTCAGTGTGTGCCAGTGCCGTAGCTTGGGGAGGGGAGGGCGGTAGGGGCCATGGCCCTAGGCGGCATACGAAAGGAAGCGGCAGTAAGCGCCAATTTATTTATTTGTCGGACCAAGCTCAACCATGACTTGGCACTGAGTGTGTTCAAGCTGACGCGATTAAACACGCGCATACCGACCTTAGGCGACCACTCGTATGCGCAAGGCAAGTGACGTGACTCTTAAGGTGTTGTGGAGGTCTCAATTTGACCACATTGGCCGAATAGGGAACAAACCCCGTTGGTAGTAAAGCGTTTTGGTCCCTGGCAAACTCGAGTGAATCGAACTTCTGCCGTCCCTCACCTTTTTTTTTTTTTTTTTTTTATGGTGGGAAAAAATCATGCATTGACATCCCCCGCCCTTGGGCGAAGCGGGAGATAGTGTCAGACTCTTACTGACTAAAAGACCCACCCCGTTCCTTCTAGCCTTCATACCGGGGCTCGAGCGCCCTTTCGGATAACCCTGGCCCCAGTAGGCTTCGACCCGGCTGGGTCCCTGCTGTTGCTGACAACTCCTTGAGGCGCGCGGGAACAGTGCGCGCCGTCGACGACTTGGGCTTGGTCCGGACAGTTACCGAACGGCCGGACAGTGAGCTACCCATTGCTCACCGTCCGCAAGCCCGCGTCTACGTTGGCCGGAAATCGGGATCAGAATCCCGGCGACGGCGGCGGCGATAACGCCGTTGCCTGATGCGTTCGGCCTCCTCCTTTGTGAGCATTACTGCTTCGCAGAAGTCGGCGACCGCCTGCCACTCCTCCTCGCTCCGGACCATGGCCTCAACCAAGGCCCGGCGCGAGAGGTCTCCGCCGCCGATCGCCCCCACGAGGGCACGGCGATGCTCCGCCCAAGCAGGGCACACCTCGACTGTGTGCTCCACCGTGTCCTCCGGGCGTTCCGCACAGTGGCGACACCCGGGCGTCACTTCCGCATGAATCCCGTGCAGGAAACTCCCGAACGAACCATGTCCGGTGAGTACCTGCGTCATGCGGAAGGTAAGGACGCCGTGAGGTCTTTCCAGCCACGCCTCAAAGAGGGGACTTACCGCCATGATTGTGGCGTGCCCAGCACTGGGTTGCGATAGTCGCTGACGCCATTTCACCATGAGATCCCGCCGGAGCTCTGTCCGCCATGCCGTGACCTGTCGCGGCAGCGGACTTTCACCCCGGCGTTGCATCTCCACGCGCATATCGTGCATGTGTGCAAGGACTGTTGCCTCCAGATCCCACGGTGGTAGGCCAGCCAGAAGGCTCGCCGCTTCGCGGGAGACCGTGCAGTATCCCCGCACCATCCTTATCGCCATGACCCTGTGACAGGCGTTCAGTATGGCCGCCGGTTGCCATACTGAACGCCTGTCACAGGGTCATGGCGATTTTCAGCGACGGCGCCCACACCGGCGCCCCGTAGAAGGCCATGGACCGAACGATCCCCGCGTAGAGCCTTCGGCAGGAGGCATCCGGACCCCCAAGGTTGGGCAGGAGCCGCTTGAGCGCAGCCCCAGCCCGGTTAAGTTTGGGAGCCAGACGTCGGAAATGCTCCACGAAATTCCACCGGCTGTCGAGGACGAGTCCCAGGTACTTCATCGTCGACCCGACACCGACGTCAACTCCTCCTACCGTAAGTTGGGAACTCAATGGCGGCGCGTTCCGAGACCGGCGACCGTGGAAACACATCGCCTCGGATTTGTGAAGCGCCACCTCGAGTCCCAACTCCTGGATCCTGTCAACGACCATCGCAACCCCGCGTGTCGCTAGAGCGACCGCCGCCTGGTACGACTCTCCCTGCGCTAGAACCAGCGTGTCGTCTGCGTAGCAAACCACGCTGACCCCGTCAGGGAAGTCGCCGCGCAGCACGTAGTCGTACCCGATGTTCCACAAGGGTGGCCCTAGTACCGACCCCTGCGGAACCGGAACCGCACGACATCTCTCGACGTTTCCAGTCTCCCTGGTGACCGGGGTAGACTATAAATCTCTCCGACAGATAGGCCTCGACCACTCGACAGAGGTATTCGGGCACCCGGTGGTACCGGAGTGCCCTCCGGATCGTACTCCAGGGCAGGGAGTTGAAGGCGTTGGCAATGTCCAAGGACACTGCCACGACACACCTGCCCCGGGACACCGCAGCCCCCGTCGTGAGGGCTCGCACGCGCATGATGGCGTCCACCGTAGAGCGCATCCTGCGAAAGCCGAACTGTCCGTCCGAAAGGTCCGGCCCCACCCGTGTTAGGCGCCCGACGAGGCGGTTTGCAATGACTCTCTCAAAGAGCTTGCCCACCTCGTCGAGCAGCACAATGGGCCGGTACGCGGACGGAGAGTCCACAGGGCGCCCTGGCTTCGCTATGAGGACCAGTTTCCCCGTCTTCCAGCAAAGTGGGAACTGGCCCCTCTCCAAACATGCGCTGAAGAGCCCTCTCAGTCGAGGCCCGAGAGCCTCCATGGCTAGGACCCAAGCCTTTCCAGGCAAGCCGTCGGGTCCTGGGGCGGTGTTTTTGGCACTCAGCCTTAGCACCGCCACTCTCATTTCTACCTCGGTCACCTCTGGAGCATCGTCGTCGTCGCTGTTGCGGTCCGCGTCAGACACCGCTGGCGGTGGAGGCGGAGCCATGGGCGGGGGGGAGTGTTCTCCCCGCGCAGGGAACAGAGCGTTCACCGCACCCTCTACGATCTGGGGCCGGAGACTCTGAGTCAGTGGGGGAGCCCAGGGGCGGAGCTTTTCCCGTACCATATTGTACGGGCGCCCCCATGGGTCCGCGTTCAGAGACCCCAGCCACACGTTGCGGGCCTCCAGTTTGGCCCGCTTGATCTCCGTTCGGAGGGTGCGTTTTGCCGCTCTGTATCCCTCATACAGCTCCGCCTCTCTGGCCTCCGCATCCGGCGGGCGGATGCGGCGCCTGCAGTGTCTGGCGTACCGGCGCCGCGCGTGACTGCATGCGTTGCGCAGTGCAGCAATCTCCGGCGACCACCAGCACACCTGGCGCTTAGCTCGCCCTGGACGGACTCGGGGCATTGCCGCGTCACAGATTTGCGACATGGCCTCCCGGAACCACTCCGCCTCGACGTCTATGTCGACAGGCCTGTCCGGTGCTTGCACCCAGGCCTGTACCGTCGCGGCTTCCAGGAGGAGCTCCCGGTCCATCTGCTTAAGCGCCCACCGCGGACCGCAAGGGCTCCGTCGGACCGGCGCGGCCGAGGTTTCGGCGGAGACGTCCAACCGGATGTACCGGTGGTCGGAGTACGTCTCCACCTCCTCCATAACGCGCCAGTCGACGACACGCGGCAACAGAGCGGGGCTGGCGAACGAAATGTCCACCACTGATTCACCCCGCATCCGCGCCAACGTGGGGACAGAACCCCGGTTCAGGACGACCAGGCCCAGCTCCAAAGCCCAGTCCTCCACCATCTGACCCCGTGGGTTCGTGTACCGGGAACCCCAAGCCGTATTCCAGGCGTTGAAGTCCCCGCAAACGACCACGGGGAGGGAACCAAACCCAGCGACGACGACATTTAGCTCCATAAGGGAGACCTGGAGTTCGTCGAGAGACCTGCTCGGGGACAGGTAGACGCCTACCACTGCAATGTCCCCGAACCGTGCTGCCACGCAGCCCCGCCCCCTCGCAACAGCCTCGAGGGGCGGGGTACCGGCGGCGGCCGACGAGATTAACGTCACCGAGCCGTCCAGGTCCTGAACCCAGTCTCCACGGGGATGGACGTAGTACGGCTCGGAGACGACGGCGACATTTATCGACCACTGCGCCATGCTCTGGAGCAACAGATCCTGAGCGGGGGCGCAGTGGTTGATATTCGCCTGGAGGAGACGGAATGGGGCCGTTATTGGCAGTCCATTGTCTCCTCCCGAGCCCTTCTAGGGGGCACTGCCGCGGCGGGTGCGGCGGCGACTGCGGCGGGTGCGGCGGCGAGAGCGGCGGGTGCGGCGGCGATAGCGGCGGCGGCCAAGGAGGCGGCTGCGGCGGTGAGGACGTCGGCGGGGATGGGCCTACGGGCCCTGCCCTTGTCCTTGGCGGGGGGGTCGCAGGACCTGCCCCCAGCCCGGTGGTTGGCCGGCTTGCCTGCCGCCGCACATGCGTAGCAGTGCGGCGGAGCACGGCATTCTGCGGCCTTGTGACCGGGCTGGCCACACTGGTGGCAGCGGTCGCTGCGGTCCACCTCCGCGGCGCAGTGGGCGCCAACGTGGTGCCCCACTTGGCACCGGAAGCACCGCAGAGGTCTGGGCTCCAGCAGTTTCACCTGCGCGGAGACCCAGCCCGCCGTCCCTCACCTCCGCCACTGCTAAAACCCGACGGGTTCCTGGCTCACACCGCTGAGGAGAAAGTAAACTTAATTGCCTCTCTTATTGCGGAATCTTCGCGTCTGAATTCCGGTGACGCACCGCCCCCTGTTTCTCCTGATGGGTACGTGACAAGTATGTCGGATATTCGTATCCATCAGAAAGACGTACACGTACGTAAGAATAAAGCTAGTGACCCCGACGGGATACCTGCAGTCGTTCTTAATACTGGTGTTCTTAAACATAATAAACAGCAAAGGGCGGCGTATTTCTGGTCGACCCCAAGCGGCGAAAACCCCCGCTACGCCACTGGTGTGTGCTAGGTAAGGTTAAACTTTTCAGCAATAGATGGCGCTATCATAAAATCAGCAAATGTTCTAGAACTATTCATGGAAATTGTTGAATTTTAATTAATTACTGCGTAAATACCAAGAATATTTACGAAAATAAACCGAAGTTAGGTCCAATAATTTTACCATAACAAGATTTGCAAAAGCGTAATGCGCAACTCAGCACATTTTCTCTGAAAATGATTTTCTTTTAGTGCCTAAAGCGGATACAAACACGACTTGACGTTTAGGAGTGTCATACTAGACTGAGCGACTTGTTACTACCAAGTAACAAGTATCGGTTTGGACTTTTGTTCGCTATGTCCTGTCTATTGGTAGTATATTATATTTAATGTCTTTGTTTGAAAACTTATACTTAACATTGACGTTTAACGTTTGACGTTGACGTTGATGTCTAAGTAATGTCATTAATATAAGCATTTTGACATGTGCCTGGATCTTACGCCTCAGTACTGCCACCTGGTGAACTTTATTTTGGAACACCATCATAAAATAATAAATATAAAGGTATTACTAAGGTAGGTGTATTCAGTGTGACTTGTGTGCCCTTCCGTTTCAAAAAGAATAAAACTTAGTATGAAGTAGGAAAACAATTTATTCTGAAAATTAAATCATGACAATTTACTGGCCCTTGATCAGCCAATCAGAAACTTTTTCTGCAACAGCCATTATGGGTTGCTGAGGGTTACCACAGACAAGGGTTGGCATCATAGAAGCGTCGGCCACGCGCATCCGTCTAACGCCGCGCACGTACAAGCGGCTGTCCAACACCGGGCCCATGGCGCATGTGCCGCTGTAGTGACCCATACTACTCATGACACACAACGAATAACATCGCCAGTACGCCCTGGACCCCTTCTTATACTTATTACACTTCGATGAAAGATCAACCATTGTAGCACCAATTTTCCTGAAAATGTCTGTGCCTTCCACTTTCACGTAGTCAATAACATAATCTATCATTCCTTCCAAGTCTTCGTCTTTAGAATACACCCCGGATTCGATCCTAGGCTGATCTTTTGGGTTAGCACTACGTAACGTGATCTGACCACGAGATATCGTGTCCACATTACTGATTAAACTTAATAAAACTTCCCTATTTCTCGTCAGGTTTAACAACCGTTGGCACATTTGATCATTGAGTGTCGTTAGCATTTTACACAATTCCTCTGTGAGTCCTGAATCAGTTACTACGAAATCCATTGCTTGGTAGTCTGGATATTCACTTGATTTATTGAGAGCGACATAACCAACTAATAGAGGAGAAATATAGTTTCTAGGACCACAATTTTTTGGTCTTGCGTGTGAAAGTTTATTTGTTCTATGAAACAAGACAGCTGCAGTATGATCTTGTAAATTCTTGCCAACTTGTGGTGAATCTACTATGACTTTAATTTTTATTTTATCCAAGTGAGCTTTCGGTCCTATCCCTGACAACAATAAAAGTTGAGCAGATTTTACAGCACCAGCTGTAACAATTATCTCTTTGGTTGCCTTTACGGTTACTGTTTGGTTCTTATCATTAATTACTTCTACAGCAACAGCGTTTTTTCGATCATCAAATAAAATTTTAGTAGCTAAAGAGTGTTTTGCTATTGTTAAATATCGATTATTTTTAACGCGAGTCAAGTAAGAACTGGCGCCAGCTTGTCTCCTGCCCATATATGTTGTAATCACGCCTTGAAAATATCCGAGCGTATTACCGTCAGTACCTATCGTTATTCTTTTACCAGCTTGTTTAAAAGCCTGTAGATATTCTTTTGTTATTGCATGTCGGTCTCTACTTACTTTCACTGGACCTTTAGTGCCATAACTTCCTTTGTTAATAAGTTTTTCATCGGTTACATTTTCAGATTTCATATAATACGGAAGAACGTTAGACCATTTCCAAGTAGTATCATTTGTTATACGATACCAGTGATCGTAATTACGAACATGTCCTCGTGAGTAAATCATATAGTTTAGTTCGCTTGTGCCCCCAAGCATTTTTCCAATGCCTAATTCTAAAACTCGTTTGGGGCTGCATTGCTCAGTGTATCCATCATTCGTTGAAGAATACTTCCAATCTACGCTGGTGTTCCTTAAACGCGATACCAACGATGGAAGCTGAAATATAAATGTTATATTGTAAAAAAACAAATGTAGGAAGATTAATTGTACAAACATACCAGCCAAACGACTATTGATGTAAATTGTGTCAAGGACTTTTTTTTTGGTTTTAGTGAGAAATTATCAAATAACCCTGCCCGCTCTAGGTGGAACAAGAGTGTCACATTTTTCCTGACTGAAACCTATGTTCTTTCAGTTATACTTTGCTTTCCAGAGCCACGGTAACTGATAACTGTATGGCAGGCATCGGCCTTTGCGGTCTCAGTCCATTTATGGATTTTTTTATTAAGGTATTCATAGAACACGATGCTTCGTCGACTTGGTACTGGTTCCTATAGGACGGTGAGCTACCCATTACTTGTCGTCACGCCACGCTTGCTGTGGTCAGCGCAGGACAGTGCTACGAGTGCTTTTATCTTTACGTTGGGCAAAAACTTCAATTGTCAAATTGCTTACTTCAGTTTCATACGGTGGATCACCGCCGGCTTCAATCAGGAGTACTTTTTTCCTTGCTTCTGCCAGTCTGGTTGCAATAACGCTGCCTGCAGTTCCTCCACCAACGATTATGAATTCATAACTACTACCATCTGGGGAAATAGTAATGGCTAAAGTAATTTGCTTAATCTTTTAACCACCTGTGTCGAAGTAATCGGATTGTCCGATTAATTCGACACAGGTGGTACAAACTCGTATCGATTTCACTAAAGTCGCACATCCACGACCAAATACGCCATTTCGTTAGCTCTTCTGTCACTAATTGGTGTGTCGGGAAGTGAAGAGCTAAACGAGATGGAGTACCCGGTCGTAAACACCCGATTCTGGTGAAATGGACACAAAAATACCCGTCGGACCTATCCGACGCAAGTATTTAAAGGATTAAAAACAATTTGTCTCCCACCATGCATATTTATGTAAGATTGTGCATTTTTTATTTTATAAATGAAGAAAGAGAAATAAAGAAAAAAATAAATGAAGAAATGGATGCCTATACGCCAGAGAAGAAGTTTGCGCGCATTGACTACACTTTTCTCTCTGCTGAATTCTCCCACCCCTCCTTCTTATCTTATATCAAACTTTCAATTTCTATGTTCTTCCCATGCCAAGAATCTGCGTTCTTCCAACAACCATCTTCTGCTTTGTCCTTCTCATTCTTCTGATTTTGTCCATTCTTCCTTTCATATACAGTCCATTCTTCTGTGGAATGCGCTTCCTCTTGAAATCAGGACGGCCACCAGTCGGTATGCATTTAAGCGGAAGTTGCGGCTTCATTTTCAACACAAATAGCGGAGTAGTCTCAAAAATCCTTTCGTTACCTTATATAAATTATATATATTTGTATATATGTAGGTTTATATTATATTGAATATTTAAGTATGTTTATTATATAAATATTTGTACACTTGTTTTCTTATCAAACTATTCTTTTTTTTATGCACCTGCCATGTTTTCTCTTCACCACCATAGGTTGATTGGTACAGAATGCCTAAGGCATTAAGTCCGCCTTTGTACCTTTGTGTTGCATGAAGTTGTAATAAATAAATAAAGAGATCCATTAACAAATAATGATATCCCAAACTTTTTAGCTTTAGAAAAGTATCTTATAATTCAAATACTACTTACTGGTCAGAGTAGTTGATGGAGAATACTTAGGTGTAGTAGTTAGTATCATCGCTAGCATATTGATGGCTACTTGAAACCATAAGAGGGCCTTCCCCATTCTAACGTCCATTATACCTGGCCAGCTATATTTGTCTTATTCTGAAATTATTTATTTATTTATTTTACAATTTATGTACACACAGTATACAGAAGAAGATACAACATTATTATAAATTATGTACAAAGGTACTGCTTATTTCATAAAGAAATTTCTTCCAGCAGATCTGCGAAAGGAAAGATCAGAAGAGATGTAGACAATAGTGTGCAGAAATAAGTAGAGTTAGTGAAATCTTAAACTAATAAATACTTCTATAACTATATACACTGTTAAATTTTAATCGTTTTCCCTCCTTGAATCCTTTGAACCGGTGGTTTCACTTATAAAATACTATTCATCCAAAGCTTGTAGAGCGGTGTAACTTTTAAAATAAAAAAAACAGCAAGTGATAAGGTAATACTCGCAAAATACATGAAACAATTGGTAACGCCACGAGATAGTACCTACGTCTCGGTCGCCTGCTCAAGCAAGGTCATTGACTCGCTCAGCTAATCTTTGCGTAAAACAAATAAAATGATTCCAAATTTCCTTAATACTTTTACAGAATTAGGGCGGACTTAACTGCTTTGTGCCTAAGACATACCTAATAAAATAATTACTTATGCTAAAAGTGTTAGGTAATTAATTACATTACATGTAAAAATAAATCTCTACAGGCCTGCTAGTTATGGCGTATTTAAAAATGTGGAATCAATAATTTTGATTACAATGATTTAAAAAAGTTCTGTTACAATGATTTAAAAAAAAGTCCTATTAGGTACTTACCTAAATCGCCTTTGTATTTTTATTTATTTAACACTTAAATTGTTCACTTAAACGACACGTTAAATTGTTCAAAGTTTTAAGAGTTCTGGGTCAATGGGTCGTCTTAGGGGCTGTTATAAACCTAATAACTAATCACCTCCGAATCGTCACTGGTTAGATAAACTTCACAAGAGCATAGCATTCCTTTGGATACATAATCTTGCACGTTTAACACAAAGAAAGCTGGTTTGGCACTGTAAAAACGTGGAGCAACAAGACTCGCGATTTCGTCACCAACTCCAGGTTGGAATACAGATAATTCCGAGACGCCATTATTTTCGCGCGACGACACCACACCTATGACGTCTTGAGGGAAACTGAATTATTCCATGACGTGTCACTCACGCGATGCACTTAGCGCGCGGGGAGGGCGGGGCGCACAGGTCGCGCGCCGCGTCGCATGGCCAATCAAATAGGGTTTGAAGGCGTGTTTGATCTAGGATTGGCTATTTTTAGTGAGTCCACGTTGACTAGGTGAACGCATTATTATTGTTATTGTGGAATGGTGTCTACTAATGGTTTGCATTATTTATTCATTTATGCGAGAATTGGTTCGAGTTATTAAAAAAAAGTATTTTATTTTTTAATTTTATCTTTACAAATCGATAGTGTTTCATGCACCGGTTCGACCCTCCACGGGATTAAAACGACTAAAAAGTAACCTTGTATATATCTTATACTAAAAATAAATACATAATAAATAATGTGTATGTAAAAAAAAAAACATGACAACTTTTTAGAAATTATAATTACAATTAAACGATTCTATAAATTTATAATTTGGTAGGCATATTGCGGCCGTAGATTAAGGCCGAACCTAAGTGCTCCATTTATGAATGTTCCCGGATGAATGGCACTGCATTACAAAGATATTCATCGTGATTCACAGTGATGACCACGACCATTTTAGCAAGAGTATAGCGACTCAGAAGAGGAAGAAGTATTTTTTTGTGAATATGTTAAGAGTAAATTACTCTTAACATAATAATATATTCTGACTGGCCTGTTGGTGTAGTGGTTAGTGACCCTGCCTGCTATGCCGGAGGTCGTGGGTTCGATGCCCACCCAGGACAAATGTTTGTGTGATGAGCATAATCATTTGTTCTGTGTCTGGGTGAATTTATCAATAATATAATTTAGAAATATACAAGTATGTTTATCAGTTGTCTAGTACCCATAATACAAGCTCTGCTTAGCTTGAGACTAGACGGCGTTGTGTGATAGTTGTGGAATATTACTATTATTATTCCATTCATTTACTATAATATACATATTTTTAAATATTTCTTCAAAAAATAACATTTAAAAAAATATTATTATTATTATATTATATTCCCCTACGAGCCAATTATTTATTGCAGAAGAAAATTAGTTGTTTGAACAATATTAAGACTACATTTATTTTATAGATGATAGGAACTTACCTGAACTATTTTATAACACTTGTTGCTACGTTCTACTGCAGAAATTCTGAAAAAACTGCATATTCCGTCTTGTATGATACTTTTATATACTTAGTGTCAATGAAATTTAAATTCTTATCAATTTTGGCTTAGAATTACTTTATCAATGCACTTACTCGAAAACCGGCTCTTATCGCACTACGAATAGGTTCGACATACCATGTTTATAAACCTTGTGTTTTTTTTTTTAATTTATAATATCAAGGGCTTTTTTCATTCCTGTTTCGTCACGGGTCAACCGTGATTTTTATTTTTTTAAAGCAAAGAGGTGGATACTTTTAATGTTTTAATATTTAAAAAAAATTTAATTTGTGTTTTAGGAACAGAATATCATGAATAAATCTAAGCACACGGCCGTGCGCAGGCCAAGTTCCAGCAACAGGCCGCGCGCATGCCGTGCACTATTTACACGAACCGTTTCGACCCACTTTTGACCCCCCTGTAGCTCAGTGCCTATTGCGAGTACAGAGATAAAATTGTACCTACGTTATTATATACTAGTATTTAAGCAGTATGCCAAATTTCATAGATATAGCTTCAGTAGATCCTGAAATATGACCCTGTGAATATAGCTAATTTTGGCACTGACTCACTGACCGGTAATCAAAACCTCTAAGCCACTTCCAATTGTCCTAGCGTTATAAAATTTGGCACACAGGTCGTGTGTTATATGTAGATTAACAAAAAATTAAGAAATTTAAGAAATCTGTCAAGCGTGAGTTGACTCAATCTAATATTTATGAATCAGTGATATGAGAATACGAAGAGGAGGGGGGAGGAAGGGGGGAGGGGGTATAAAATATGTCATAAGAAATTTAAGAAATCGGTCAAGCGTGAGTTGGCTTAATCGAATATCAAATTTTTTATAAAATATTTATGAACCAGTTATACAATGAGAATACGATCTAAGGTTAACAATGGACGCGGGCGTGGCACAAAAAGAAAAAAATACGTACGATTTCTTGAAAAAAAGTATTGAAATCCCACTAAAAACATACCTGTTAAAAGGGGGCCAAGTTCCTATCGGCTAATTGTTCGCCTAAAAAGGGTTGAAATCCAATCCAATGCCAAGTTTAGATGCACTTTAAAATCGATCATAATCATCTTCATCAACAGCCTGATCATCGTTAAATTTGAACTTGGCAGGTTTTCATGCTACACGTAACACTTGATTAATTGTATAATTAAATTTACTACTATATTTACTTTACGGCTCGGGTGAATTTCACCTCGGTTGCAACGACAAACTTTCCCCACTTGTATCAAAATGTATTATTTTAATCAAAAACAGGGAGTGCACGTTGTATTTCAAACTCTAAACCAAAGCCTAATTCTAAATGTTAAGGACATATCAGTTAAGATCCCGAAACGCTAGTAAATCAAACAAATCTTATGATTTCGCAACTAAAGCCACTATTTCAAAATTTTTTATGCGTGTGTGAGGCAAAGCGTAGATTTATAAAAAGTCTGGATTAATAAACGGTAAGATATTCGTAATAGTACATTATGATGTAAGTGTGTAATGTTAGTGATTACAGTCGAAGCGGTATTTAGACCCGAGCCGTGGCGAGGGTCTTAAGAGAGCCGAGAACGGTAATCATTAGTTACTCACGTATATCATACGACGTTTTTCAATACACTCGTGAAGAAAATAACAGTAAAACTACAACTAAGTGACTTTTTTTGTAGCATGGTGGTAAAAATCTGTTTTCATATGCGCGCGCATAATTTTTTATTTACCCCTAGAGGAAGGCTAAGGTATTCTAATTATACTGCCTAGTCTTACGTTTATGTTTTTTGCGTGAGAGATTTTTGCTATAATGCCTTTCGTAGTGACAATGGAATACGCATGTAACATTTTCTAACGATTTTATAGTATTTAATTTAATTTAATTAATACAGCCACTGAATTACACTCGAATAAATCAAGCCAAAAACTGCGCGCATCTCATCCATTTATATACCTAAGTGCAGTGCAATAAGAGTTATTTTCTGAGCAAGTGTATTGAAAAATATGATATTTATTTGTTTTTATCAATTATATATTTGACTGGCCTGTTGGTCTAGTGGTTAGTGACCCTGACTGCTATGCCGGAGGTCGTGGGTTCGATTCCCACCCAGGACAAATGTTTGTGTGATGAGCATAAACATTTGTTCGGTGTCTGGGTGTAATTTATCTACAATATAGAAATATATAAGTATGTTTATCAGTTGTCTAGTACCCATAACACAAGCTCTGCTTAGCTTGGGACTAGACGGCGTTGTGTGATAGTTGTGGAATATTATTATTATATTATATATTATTTTTGGATTTATGCTTATTATGGTATATAATTTTTTGTGCATCCTGTATGTAAAAAGTGTGCATAAAATTATCTTTTTAGGTTAGTGTCTTAATAAAAAAAGTGGTACCTATCAAATGCATTTATTTAAATATTCGGTTCTGCATTCATTGTCACTTTTTTTGAATATGCATCACATGATTAAAATAAAGAGCATTCACCTAAATACGTGAGTTAATGTTGTTAGTGTTAAAGATTAGTCGACATTTGCAATTTGGAGAACCACTCACGTTCACTTTTGCACAACCCATGGATTAACTGTCCAGTAACTACTCAATCTTCAAAGTAACGTCCACTTTTTCTAGAACTTAATAAAAACGACAGCTAGGCGACCAGAGATCGCTTAAAAAAGAAAGGTTTGGAATAAGACAGGGCTGCCTTTGCCTATCGATGGGACATAATTGACTGGCCTGTTGGTCTAGTGGCTAGTGGCCCTGACTGCTATGCCGCAGGTCGTGGGTTCGGTTCCCACCCAGGACAAATGTTTATGTGATAAGCATGATCATTTGTTCTATGTCTGGGTGTAATTTATCTATAATAAGCATTGTATTTAGAAATATATAAGTATGTTTATCAGCTGTATAATACTCATAACACAAGCTACGCTTAGCTTGGGACTAGACGGCGTTGTGTGATAGTTGTGGAATATTATTATTTATTCTAGGCTCACAAAAAAAAAAACAACTCAGAAGATAAGTCTCCAAAACCCAAGATTTCTATATCCTCAAACAATGAGACAGAAGGATTACTTTATTAAAAAAAATGGTGAGACTTATTTGCGAAATTTCTTTAAAAAACTCCAAGTCAAAAGGTTATTGGGTCAGTCTTTGCATTGAGTAGGTACTTAGCACGACATTATGACCGTACTGTAATAAACAGTTTGACTGATTGCAGTTAACATTAGAGAATGACATTTAAAGCTGAAAACGCAACTTCCGTGAAAGGAATGTATGTGTAATAAAAATATGAGGTCGTACTAAGTATTGCGATTTATAATTTGATGCTTGATTAACTTTTAACTGTTATTCGTACATTGATAAATCAAATCAAACTCTTTCATTAACATGATTGTTTCTTTCTAGATCGTATGCTTTAGTTTTGACATTTACACTAACCTTTAAAAGGACATAAAAATAAATTGGATTTCCATTGTGGAGAAAAATTCGTATCATTTAAATCAAGAGTGAATAGATTGCTTCTAGGTAAGCGTGTTTCATCGTCGGCCACATTATCGGTTACGATCTGGTGAAATAGTGGTCTAACGCGAGCTTATCCATAAAAAATAATAATTTTACCAACATGTAAAACTGAGTGAACTTGAAGTAAAGTTTTACAAGCATAAACGTAATCAGCCTAATAAGTCCACTTCAATTAATCCTCTTCTCTAGAAGAAGGAATGGTCTGTAATCAGCCAAGTGAGCCCAGAGGATTGGTAGTTATTTAATTTTATTTCAACACTAAATTACAAAGGCGGAAAGGGGGTAGACATTCTCTACCAGTCAACTTAGGGTGGTAAAGAGACAATATATAGTAGGTGCATAATAAAGAAAATGTTATATGTCACATGTCTTCGAATTATGGTTCTAGGAGACTGTACTTAAATACATTAGATTTTTACGTTCGAACGAGTTGATGATAGAAAAAGTAGGTAAAATCGGAAGGTACAAGCTCGCGCAGATTCGCGAGTTTTGCAGTAGCAGGTTGACGAATAAGTCACATCTTGACGCTGTTTTCCATCACCGTTTAGAGAGCAGAGATGATCACATAAATTACACAAAGTAAAGGTGCCTGCCTGAGTTTGAACCCACGACCTATAAAGAACCTAACCAGACCTGTAAAGGGCTACAAGTTTTTATACTTGATGGCATTGATATAAACGTTCATATTAGCAGTGAAACTGGATAAGTGTTTCGCCTCGTCGTTTATACTGCGTACATTGAAGGGTTACAGAAATTTGCCTGCTGCGGTCTTCCCATCCGATTATAATTTCGGTGTCTTCAAGGCTGGAGTGAATAGGCTCTTAATAAACTAGTGTGCCTCACCATCAACAATTGCATCACTGCTTACCATTAGGCGGGATTGCAGTCAAGCACTAGTTTATAAAAAAAAATACTGTGAAACAAATTAACTACACTAATACGGTGAAACACATTTATCCCATACGATTTGACATAAGCAATTTCGATTTACCTTTTACTTTTATTTGTAATAAGGCTTGCATTTCAGCAGTCTTTCATTAGATAGGTATAGTGTCGGTGAGTAAATTTGTCGCAAAAAGGTATCAGCACGCTTAGCCAAGTTGTTATTCTGCAATCGTTAACGCTGTAGAAAAGTGATGAAACGTATGGGAATGACGTCATCTCAACGTAAAGTCGCGCGGTCGGAACAAACGAATAGAAAATTCTTAGCTAAGTTCACATCGTTCAAAATGATAGAATGAATTTCTACAACGTTTAACGCTACATCCTTTGATAAACAAACGCTACATTGTAGAATGAGCGGCCGACGCAGGTGCGCCAACATGGCTACCCGCTTGGAGAACGGAATTCGACACGATACGGTTGTAACTTGGCTAGGGGGGCAGATCTCCCCTCAATAATTTAGCAACTAGGTACAAGTCACGTTCGAACTTAACCATAAACTCAGAGACTAGGACCACACCATAGCTTACATTGACATTGCCTTTATGTCTCGACGTTCGCTTTTGGATAAGATATCTTTTACAAAACCAGTTCTTAGTGTTGTCGAAATGCGAAGAAAGTTATGTCAAAACAATTGGTCTAAGACCAGGGGGCCTAGACAAGACGCATTCGCTCCGTGTCGAAGTCGCTTCGAAGTTCGATTTCGCCTTAACGATGTCGACTATAAAATGGTAGACAATGTCACATCGACCAACATATCGCTAAGTCGAAGTGTGCATTCGAAAGAAAGATAACTTCTTGGCTATGGTCGCGAAATGAAACGTCAAATTCTGACGTGAAAATACGTCAATCGGGTTGCGGCAAATATAAACAAACAACTCTTGGTAATTTTTCTGAGTGAAAGTGTTATTAGTGGTGTTGGCGATCGCTGTGCTCTAAAAACATGAAGGACGGCGACGGCTTTGGAGTGCTGAGTGACGTCACGGGATCGGCATGGGCGTTCAAGTGCTCACGATACCCCGAACCCCGACAAAAAAACATCCTTTAACCTCTTAACTTAAGAGCCATGGGAACTGTAGCAAGACCCTATGCTTCCATCAAATATTAAGACATTATTCGTTCAGTTTTAAGCTAACCTCTGTGTAAGCCACTCATCGTAAACTGTATTAGTATAGGCTTTGTTCATGACCAAAGTGTTCACTATAAGTAAACTAATATACCTAGTTAAAAGTAAAATTGGCGAGTGGTGGTGTTAAAATAACCAATTCAACAAGGAATTCATAAGTAAGTTGCACATTACTTTTATGAACAACAATAACTGTGGATTTTTTTTTATGATGATAAACAAACTGAAACTAACAGGTTATTTTTTTCATTTTTAGGATAATTATAATGGAGTCACGAATGCGAGCCAGTGGTGAACAATTTTCAACTATTTTGGAGTTCATGGAAAGGTAAGGAAGTGTTCACCTCGACCATGAACTTGACTCAATTCATATCACCTGAAAACGCTCAATGTAAACAATGACGTGATCCTAACTATTCTTTGTTTGATTACAGTCACGGCGATCTTTCGAATCCCCGTAGTGGGCTTCAAGGGCGATTGAAATCTGAGCGTCTGTGGTGTGAGTTGGTGACAATATTAAACTCGATTGGTGGTGGAGTCAATAAATCGACAGAAAAATGGAAAAAGGTAATAATTGAACAGCCATCTAATCATCGTTACTCCTTACTACCTACCTTATATACATATTTGCTACATATTGCTTAATTTATTTCGTAGGTTTGGGCAGACTGGAAGTCGAAAACAAAAAAAAAAAGCATCTTTAATAAGACGTCATGCAAGTGGTACTGGTAGTGGGCCTAGTAATCGCCAAACCCTCACAACTTTTGAGGAAAGGGTGCTAGCGATTATGGGAAATGTGGCTGTAGAGGGTCAGGCAAGCATCCACGAGCAAGGATTTGCCGTAAGTATTACACATGCCCATTTATAATGCAGGAATGACTGATCACTCGAATATTTTTTTAAACATGCCCGTGATAAAAATGACGACAACTATTGTATGGGAGCTATATAAATCTTATGTCGTTGGAATTCTTATGAAATAAGCTAAAATTTTGATTAAAACAAAACATAGATTTAACTAGTAATACTCGTATATTGTTATTCTAATTTGAAAAGGTGGGCGAGTGTTTTCCAGTTTATTGTACAAGAGGTACTCGTTATAATTAAGAAAACACACCAATATATTCAAAAGTTTCTATGTCATTTACGTAAACAACACATACATAAATTGATAAAGAACCCACCACGCCATACAATTTTTTGTCATGTCATAAAGCTTTTTTTACAAAAACAACGACGCGACCCAAACACCTCAGCAAAAAAAAAAGGGTGAGCTTATACTTAAAATCCGAGAACACTAGTTCAAGTGGCATTGGCTGTCGACTTATATTTTAGTATAGTCCACAAACTTATTAAAAACAAAGTGTCAGGTTTAAAAAATGTTGAATTTAATAGAAATCTATCAATAAACCAAGCGCTATAACCGCAGCAAAAACGAAAACGTCCTTTCGAACTTTAAATTAGAGAGTAAACTTCAATGTATTCATTATAAATAACTAACATTCTACAATTTGATAGATTTTACTAATCAAGAAGTACATGAATATATGAATAGTACAAGAAGGCATGCTGCCTTACATGTGCCATATACAATACATTACAGAAATCAGCAACCAAAATTATCAGTTTCATTACATAACATACCCCGTAGAAATCGATAAAAAAAATAAGTATTATTATTCACTAAAAAAATTAAATGGGAAATTAATCATATCTAACCTATAAGCACCTTGTGTAATAAAATGAGTATTATTACAAAAGGTTTCATATACAATATATTTTATATATAGATAAACTTTTTTCAGGGACCACTGCAGCTCATCCCATCCACAACGCAGGCTACTACTTCTCATCTCTCACCACCACCTTCTACGCACGAACAAGACGCGATTGGTTTTGAAACCACAACAGCCGACGGTAGGTTTACCTACATAAAATACATTTTATGAATGCGTTAAGCAGGCATTTGAATTCCACTCAGGTAAAGCTTATTTTGTTTACAGAGCCAATATCATCACCCGCGCCTGTAACTCCATCTATAAGCTGGCAGCCACTGCACCCAGAAACTCTCGCTCAAGGATCACAAAATCGCTCACAAAATCAATCCGCAACAAGACGTTCATGGGTGCAACCTGTCCCGCCTGCACCTTCCACTCCTCCACCGACCAGCAGGCGACGGTTGTTCTCCACCCCGAGGTCTGGGCTAACGGCTTCTCCTGCACGCACGACACTAAGGACGCGCCGAAGGCGTACACTCACACCATTTGATAGAGCAACAAGTGAGTTCGTTGCTATCGAAAAATTACGTCTTCGCCAGGAGGAGAAACGGGACAGGCAGCTCCATGAACGGGAGACTCGTAGGATAGAGGTCGACCATGAGCGTAACCAAGTCTTACGCAGGTTTGGAGACATTGCGCAAGCATGGTTTGACCACTATCGAAGTAAAGACGGCACCGAGCGATTAGGCACTCCATAATTATTTAATATTTTGACGATAGTTTTTGATTAGGTTTTATATTTATTTTAAGTAGGTAATGATAGTTTCTTTAAAATGTAATTGTTAAGTTTAATGAATAAATTATTTATTTTTTATTTAGTGCATGTACATAGTTATTATTAAGTAATTATTTTACTATGAGGAAAATTAATTAAATCAGATAGTTAAAACCTTTTGTATTGCATTTTTTTATTTTAACAACACATCCGGTATGGACTCTATGGATGAGACTGTAGCGAGTGGATAATGTGAATACTAAGATGACGGCTGAAAGAATATAGAAGGAAAATACTAAGTATTCCACTGATCTCAAATAAGTTAGGACAAACCGATGACACCCAGTAATAAGTAAATCTCGTTTTTATTTGTCTCTACAATTATGATAATTTGGAGACTGATTTATTATTAATACATCAATAAAAAAAAAAACGGTTACATTGATGGTTTAATATTTCTGAGAAAGACAATTATAGAAATTTAAGTATAATAATAAAACGAAGTACTAAATATCTATCATCATTATCAGCTTAAACTGACAAAAAATCAAACTAATTTCTTACTTACATTACTAATTTAGTTACCTATATTTAATTACACACATTGCTAATTTACAAGTGTCTTTAAGGCAAGAGTGAAAAGCTCTTAATAAATTAGTGCACCTCACCATCAATAATTGCATCTTACTTACCATCAGGTGCGATCGCAGTCAAGCACTAGTTGTTTAAATCAATAAAAAATATACCAAGCAAGAAATCAAACATTTAATAAAAATTATTATAGTAGTATTTGTCTATAAAATGACAATTAAAATTAAAAAACTGGGTACAAATATTGTCGCAGATGAACAATTACACACTCTATAATTAATAAATATGGCTAAACTTGACTACATCTATAACCTACTTATTAAATAATTGAGCATTGCCCTGCCTCGGATTAATTCGCTTCGATTTTCTGTGGAGGTGTTGCTAATTTGTGTATTGGAGTCATCATTATCATCCACAGCAGGAATATAACTTGGAGCCGGTAAATGTGCATGAAGCGAGATGTTGTGTAGCACACAACATGCAATTGTTATTTTGCTGGCAACAGTGGGATGATAATGAAGAGCCCTGTCACGAAGCAAACACCTCCAACGTGTTTTAAGTAATCCGAAGCAACGTTCAATGCATGTCCTGGCTTGCACATGACGAGTGGTATACAATTCCTCTCTAGACCCCTGCGGAGCATTTAATATAGGGGTCATAAGCCAGGGGCGTTGTGGATAACCAGAATCCCCTGAAAGCAAAAAGTTTTGAATTATAAAATATTTAAAGTAATATTTAAATTTTACTTAGTATATTAAACTAATGCATATATTTAAAATAAAATACATACCAAGTAACCAAACATGTTCACCATTTTCATGAAGGTAACGCATATAGGGTTCTACCAAACTTGATGACCATATGTGGGAATCATGTGTTGCTCCACCAAACTTAGCATTAACATTTATAATATTCAAACTAGGATCACATACCTGAAAATATTGTTTTTTGTAATATTAGTCACAGCTTTGACAATCAAAATAGGCAGTTATAATAGCAGCAACACTATTTCTAGATTTAAATATAACATTATGATTTCAATACAAACCATTTGAACATTTAAGGAATGATATCCTTTTCTATTATAGAAAGCATGCTCTTCTTCAGCTGGTTTCACTATTGCAATGTGAGTGCAATCAATGCATCCTATCACACCAGGCAAATTGTACTTTCTTTGAAATCTGAAAATGAAGTTAGTAATTTATGTTGATAAGTAAGTAATACACTAAACATACTTCAACATAATAATTACTTAACACATATTTATTAAAATTTGATCACTTACTGTTCTTTGATTAATGACCTTTCTTGTATTGTTTGTGGAAATTTAATCCATTTGTTCATGACTGCGGGGTGGTTGAGGGCATCAACAACTTGCCAGATACACCGGCTTGTTGTTCTTTGTGTCAGTTGTTGACTCACACCCACGATCCTTTGATAGGATCCGGTAGCAAGAAAACTAAGAGCAGTGAGCACCTAAAACACCAATTAAGTAATTAGGAAAATAAAATTATTGAAACCAAACACACAAATTTTCGTTTTTAGTAGATAACATCAAATCAATTGTCTAACTTTTGCTATTTGAAAACTTTTCAGTAAGGTTACCTTAATTTCCAAAGGAATTTCTCTAGATCCTCTTAACGAAGTGTGAACACGCAAATCGTTGCAGAGCTGCCGGAAAATGCTCTTATTTATTCTAAAATTTTCTACGAACAATAACTCTGGCATATTTTCCACTCTTTCCATTTTTTTTCGGTAATTGTATCGTTTTTGACGCCTCAACCACACACTTTCATTATGTGCTGCCCGTAGTAAACGCAATGTATGCATTTTTATTTAAAAAAAAACAACAAAAGACGAGAAACACGCGCACTTGATGCAAATAAAACCACCAGCTGACTAATAATCAGCCATGTTGTTTTGCTTTTCTACAGGGTCCAAGAGTTCGCTTAGCCGTCGAACGAGAATTTCGAGATCTCAGCGAAGTCGAATGTCAAAAGTGCCACTTGTCTAAGCATTTGTATGAGAATATCGTTTATGTTGATCGAAGTTCGCTGTCGTTTCGTAACGCAGTGTGACGTTGTCTAGCAATTAGCGATCGATCACGTGACACTTCGAAAGCTTATGTCAGTTCCATACATTTCGGAGATATCGAATTTCGTTATCGTTGATGAAAATGTAACGTTGTCTAGGCCCCCAGGGTTGGCATGACAAAAGGTATGGTTGTGTGTAGGTACCTATGCATTATAATCATAAACGTATATTGGAGGTAAGGAAAGGGACACACCAGTATGGTCTAGTGTCTACCCCAGAGTGTTGGTTTACCTATTCGAAATTTTATGATGGATGCCAAAATTATAATAGTTGTAATTTTGGCATCCATCATAAAATTTCAAATAAACAAGAATCATGAATGATGGGATGGATGGGGGGCAGACCCACTAAAATGTAACTTTAGATATAGTTATCGGCACGGATATTGAGCGCTCGGCGTCAGAGTGGGGATCGCTTTTGCGCATTCCATACATTGGCGAGCCAATCGTCGTCGTTGATAGATACATGCAGCAACCGCAGGCAACGAATCGACGTCTATGACTCGATGGCGCGGCGAGCTAATCATTGACATTCCCCGCCCCCGCGTCTCACGTCGCACCACTAATGAGACCGAATATTTGACTTCTGCGCAACTTAATACCAGCCCTCAAGATCCATGCCAATAACTATACTTACGGTAAAGATTATTATGTATTCAACATTAACCCTTTATTTACAGTGGAATAAATAAGCGCTATTACATGCTAATGCTTTCCAGGTAGAAAGCCTGTAAGATCTTATTTTAATGGCAAAATGAGATCAGAGAGATGTAACCTTTGGTTCCGCACTCGGTCGATTCCGATGTTCAGTGTTTGTGCGGCGTCTCCCGGCATACCATGAGCCACCTTCCATCTTGTGTTACATGCCCTGTTATCTTTTCACGTAAGGATTTATTGACAGCGGCAGCGGACAACTTTACAGTGGGCGAGTGCTGGATCAGGCAAGGAATTCAATTTGGAAAATCAACTATTTCTGCCATCATCGACACGTTAATAAGAAGAAGTGGCAAAATAAATGTTCTGCAACATACACAATTACACATGTGCGTACAATCAAGTCAGTATTTTTAGAGTACAGTGAGATGAATTTACAGTAGATACTCGTCTATTATCGTCCTATAACCGCTTCCAAGAGAACCTTGAGCGCGGAAAGAGTGGGAGGAACGAAATACTTGGCTACGGTGAGCTCTTCCAGCTTTTCCAAAATCAAGTACCTATATACCAAGCTACTTTTGCTCTTAGGTATATTCTAAATATACCTAAGAGCTCTATAATAACAACAATTTATAGTAAAAGAAGTAGGTCGTAAGTGCAACTTGCGTGTTGAACTGTTGATATATCATCAAGACTTTACTTTCACTACTACCGGCGATGGTTCCGCGAATTTTAGCGAATGCATACCACGGATATCGAGACTTGATCCATCAAATATCTCACTCGTATTAAAAAATGTCGGTCAACACTCCACAAAAAATAATCATCAGGAAATACGAGTTCAACAAGTTGCGCAAAGGTGCAATTTAAACTTGTTTAAAAAACACGCTGTTTATAAACAGATAATAAATAATTGTTTTCTTAGTTGTTATTTTTAAATTAGTACAGCCACTCTTTATTTTGTTGACATTTACCGAAGATGTCTCGCTGCACGTTGTTGCAATAAAAAATCCTCTTTTTATGGAGTATCTTATTACAATGTTATTTTAGAGCCACAAAACCTTTAATTAAGAAAAATTGCTTATGTTTAACTAAGTGTAAACAAAAATAATTTATATTATATTTTTTCACGTAACTTTGTAACTACTAACTTCATTTGTGATACCCTACAAAACAAAAAAGCATGAAATGACATAGCACGGTTTTAAGGTAATTTTTCGAGCAATTGATCTCAAATCTTATCAAGATTTTATGTATTCATCTCACACAATGTTGCCCCTAAAATCCACTGTTGTATAATACACGAGCTTGGTATAAATAAACAAGTTCCGACCAGCAAACAATCAGGACAGCGGGTAAAATTGTAGAGTAATTATGTTAAATATATTCAATTATATAACTGAAAAAAATCTTGCAAAAAAAAAAACACTTGTATGAATACTATGAATAAACAAACGGGTTTAAAGCTAAATGATAATATTTGTCTAGTTTATCATGGCGTATGGTAAAGTTGCGTAATGTAAATAAAAATGCTTGCGAATTATGCGTGTGCGCACACCGCACACGCAATGAGCATTGAACAGGTTTTGTGAAGTACGAAAGTACTTACTGAAATATGTTTTTTATTGCGAATTTTACTGCGTTGTTGAGATTTGACGGCAAGCCTCCGTTTTGTAACTAAAAATACCAGTTATATTAGTTTCGGTTGGTATCATAGATGATGAATGGACTGTGTGTCAGATATTGTAAGGAAGGAAGTGAACATTAAAATTACAGCTGTGAAAAGTATGCTATTTGTTTTTTTTTTTACATTTTGATCTTAAAAAGTTATCCTTTTGAAGATTTTGCAATAGTTTTAAAATTCAATAGTTTTATATTTCTGTGTAAATCAATGGAAATCATAAAATAACTTCTTCATCTTTAAGTTGAGTGCAAGATTATTTACTTACTCAAACTCACCCGTGTTTCTTTAGTTGCCTTTTACGTTCGAGGGCCGTGGTAACTTTATCAAACAATCCTGTCTCTCGCAGGCGCTAAGGAATGACAGGGGGAAGACGAAGTCGCCTAGGGACGAGCAAACAATAGATATTAATATTTAAGCCAAATATAACTTCCTTACACCGAACGTTTTCACTGTAGGAAAAATGCCACCTATGTTTGAGAGTGAGTGACCTATAATCCAGAAATTAGCATGGGCTCAAAATCCAATTCGATTAGGTGAATTAAATCTAAACTAAATATATTTTAAAGATATTCTCTAGTGCAAAAAAAAAACTAGATATACTCGTAGAAAGCCATTAAAAGTAAGAAATCGTGCAAAACGTGATCGTAATGATGAGAGGAAATGATAGTTTGTAAAACATTCTGTTATGTTTGCAACAAAATTTTATGCAATATTGTTGCTGCCATTATATTTTTTAAATAACAGAAAGTATACCAGAAATAAAAAATAAAAAAATTGATTGTGACCTATCTAAGTAACCACTCTGTATTCCTCTATAAAAGTTCGTTAATAACCTATCAACAAAACATTAAAGACCATAAACAAACACAGTAATAAAATAAAAAGAAAACTACTCTAAAATAAAATTAACGATTGTAATTTTTTTATAACCCTCAATTAGGTAGACACTAATCTTATGTAACTAATAAATAACGCTAAATACCGCCAGAACCACGTGCGATGCCAAATTAACTCTTGATAACTTCAATCGTTTATTTATAACGTGCTCATATACATGTGTTTCTGTGTGACATGAGTTCATGCACACTAAGACTCGTTTGGGTCCATAACGGTGCCTTGACGAATTTATTCGCAAACACGCGTATAAATGACGTTGAGAATAGCGAACTGGCAGGAGATGAGATATACTAGTTTTTTTTTTATATATTACTAGACACATGTTTCGGGTTTTGCATGTACTAAAATTAATAACTTGACTTCTGCACTTTTATCCAGCATAAATGGTCACGTGCTCTTTTCCCGAATCAGTTTGAATACACAAATATCTTAAAAGTATGAAACGTGAACTTCGAGCATGTAATAGAAAACTTCAATTCTATACATATTATACATACTTACATTTCATATAATGTACTATATATAGCTTTTGACCACAGCTTCGCCCACGTACATGAAATATAGCATATGACACTCAGGAATAAAGCAGCTTTACATCGGTGAAAAATTTTTCGCAATCGGACCAGTACTTTCAGAGATTACCTCCTACAAACAAAAAAAAAACAAACTTTAAATCTTTCTAATATTAATATAGATTATTTTCAACGGGACTTCATCAATCAATCATCATTATGATCATGCGCATATAATTATATTAGAAAGTAGTACTAGCTGTATTGTTTGATGCAGTTTTTTTGTTTGTTTAAGTGGGCTGTAATTAAGGATTTTTTGAGGTATTCAGAACAGAGAGTAAAGTCCTCCTTTAAGTACCTCCTTTGTAAAGGGAGGATCCTTCGACCAGACGGATGTTATGTCTGGTGGGCTGCCCGATAGATGGTTTCGGGCTGTTCTATATGTTCAAATCGCGCGAAGAATTTTAATTGCGTCATGCAGGATTAGTTCTTATGTGACGCCATAAATGTTGCTACAGTTTTATTCCTAAAGTTCTCTCGTTTTGCTTCATTTTTTTTTTTGTTTATAGTTGGTACATACGCGGCAGTACACGTAGTAAAAAGTTTAAGTTTTTAATGTTGACCATCTGATGAATATTTTGATGAAAACTTTTTACAAAAAAAAATATAACCGACTTCAATGTTAAAAAACACTGAAAAGTATATAATAACTTTAATTTCGGAAGTCGGTGTTAAATAACGAAGAGACAAAACTATTATAGAAACACCGTCTTCCGAAATTAAAGTTATTTTATACTTTTCAGTGTTTTTTAACATTGAAGTCGGTTATAATTTTTTTTTTGTAAAAAGTTTTCATTTTACACTTTTTAGCTAGGGTACCTTACCTACCACCACTAAAAAGTACCCCTCAAACAAACTTAAATAACTTATAGCCACAGTGCATCTCATAACGATTCTAATAATCCCAAACACGGTTAGATTACATTAATTTATTTTTTTTCCTTCTGGCTTCATCATCAGATCAGTTCGATACACCCCCCCCCACTTTTCTGACAGTCAGTCATCGACTACACGTATAAACAAAGCAACTTTACTTGTAACCATAGTTCTGCTGTAATTCTATGAGGAGTTCTGTATCTTCGAAGTTCATGATCAGATCATAATAATATTTCTATGGGACCAAATTGAAAGCCTTTCAATCAAAAAAAGAATTTTCAAAATCAGTCCACAATTGACCGAGATATCGGTAAACATACATAAAAAAAAACATACATTCAGCCGAACATAGAACCTCCTCCTTTTCGAAGTCGGTTAAAAATAGGATTGGACAAATCTGTTCACTATGTTTTAAGTCAGGGTAAAGTCGCAAGCTTGCCATCCAGCCATCCGGTAAAGACTAAACGCGAGTCAGCTGCGCGTTGTTTGTGTTTACGGGCCTTTCAAAAAGATATCAGCAAAATAGAGAGGGCCCATTAGGCCCGACGCCTGCTAGGGCTTTTTTTAGGTGGGAAATCATCTAATGACATCTTCCGCCCTTGGGCGGAGCAAGAGGGCATGTCAGACTTTTACTGACTAAAACCCACTCCTCGTTCTTTTGTTGCTTTTCATTTCGGGATGATTTTCCTTTCAAAGGCATAGCCTTGGCCCCAGTAGGCTTCGGCCCTACTGCCACACAGTGATGACACCCGGGCGTTTCTTCCGCACGAATGTGGTTCAGGAACTTTCCAAACTGAACATGTCCGCTGGGGACCAACATAGTTCTTGATCTGTAATCGGTAAAAAAAATTGAAGTGCCTAAAATACTTTCGAACGCCAAATGAAAGGATATGGTTACTTACTAGAGTTTTATTTACATCTTATGTTATGGGAATAAGATTCAAATATGTACATACATAGAAGTACTAGGACTGCAAATGGCGGTAGAGCTGTCATGTTCGTGATTTTAATTTGCATCCTCAGCGACTGATTTCTTGTAGAAATTGATTCGAGCTTTCCTTAATATGCGCGGTCATGCTCTCATGCCACAGTTACGCACAAAGTATGAGATATAGGAACGGCTCTGACATAATGTTACCATACGTCGGTAATATTAATGTTCTATTACGGCACACTGCTTTATTATGTAAAAAGTACAGTGTAGGTCTATTTTAATTATATAATGAGTAATCTAACCTATAACATAAGTTGGTGATTTTATCAGTGTATGTCTGATATGTCTTCTTTAAACGGTTATATATACATGTAGGTAAGTGTTTTTGTGTGAGTTTCGATAAATAAAGACAACAACGTTAACAAAAAGAAATGTACCTAATTAGCAGTTCATATATCTTCTGGATAAGTGTAATTTATTTAAAGAATTTAAGCTATCAATATAAGGATCTTTTTTGTTGATGAAAAATTTATCAAATAACTTTTACTTTACCGCTCTGTGTGGATCGAGTATAAATGCCTGATTTTTACTGATTAAAACTAACTTTTGTTCCTTAAGATCTCCTTTGCGTTTTTGGACCGTGGTAAATCTTTTAAATAATCCCACAACCCATGGCAAGAATTTAAAGCCCAAATAGAAGAAACTTGGAAGAAGATAATTAAATAGACGAGTATTGTAATAACAAGCGTTGAACATTTTTTTAATGATTGTTCATGTTCAGTAAAACTATACACATAATACAAAAATCTCCAAACCTGTTTAAAATCATAAAAATATCGAGAAAGCTATTAAATTCAATACTGATAAGGGAATTTAGAACTAATACAGGCCTCACTTTACAATTTTAATAAACATGTGGAATACATTACAATGTTTGTCGTATAAGGTGTTCGATCAAATTAAATCAAGTCGCATGTCTGACCTACCCCATTGCTCAATTTAAACTGGACACGATCTCTGATTTCAATTGCTAATACTACACTTAGTGATGGCATTGTAGCCCTACCACTGGTCAGAATAGAATATTATAGGTCTCATTTTCCTGTGACGTTAGTTTGACAACTACGTTTTTTTAGGGTTCCGTACACAAAAGGTAAAAACGGGACCCTATTGCTAAGACTCCGCTGTCCGTCTGTCTGTCACCGGGCTTTATCTCATGAACCGTATAAGCTAGACAGTTGAAATGTATATCTGCGCCGCTTCATCAACAAATACTAAAAATAGAATAAAAAATGTTTAAGTGAGACTCTCATAAATGAATGTCCTTCAAATGTGTTTTTTTTGCCGTTTTTTGCTATGGTACAGAACGTTTTGTACTCGAGTCCAACTCGCACTTGGCCGGTTTTTTTAAATTGATTTTTGTATCTATGTTAGTTGAAAGCATTTGAATTGTTAGTCAATCTAGTTTTAATATTTCGTGATTTTTTTTTTTCACCAAAATGTTTTTAATGATTTAAAAACGGTAAACGAATAATTTATTGCGTTAAAACTATTTATTTTAGAATGCTTTTAATTTTGCGACTCGTTTCATGAGTTGATTCTGAAAATATATGCATGGTTCCAAATAAACAAAAATATATACATGTCGTCAAAATATGTCAGTATAATAAAATTCAGATGTCTGAAGTTACATCGAGCGCCTTAATATAATCCACTAATATATTTTAAAGTGACATTGAATCGACCGTCGTTAGTAATCTAAGCATTTCAGTTTTGGTGTCAACATAGTATAGGTACAATGTTATGTGCAGGACTGCAACTAAACGAGAATGGTAATTGGGCTAACGGTACTATAGTGTTATGATTGAATCCGAATGCCGTATTATTAGATATGATACGAATGATATTTGAAATGACTTAGAATTTTGATCAGCAGAAAATATTGCTGTATACACTATTATTGCTGTATATTTCGTTCGCGAAAGATAGAAGGTGTAGTTGTGAGATAGAACAGTTTTGTAAAAATATTATATTTTGTAATGTCATCATCATCATCGTTATGACTTATGGGGAAATGCATCAAAAAAGAAGCCTTTGAAACAATTTCTACATAACTGAGTTGTAACAGTATGGAACAGGCCCCCTGAAAGTGTTGTGAGAGCTGATTTGACCTGCTTTAAAAATCAGTTGGACAGACTAAACATCTCCAAACTATATGAAACATACGCATCAGCTAATAGCTGCTAGTGTGTCTTAATAAATAATAATAATCATGATTTCAGCCGAAAGACGTCCACTGTTGAACATAGGCCTCCCCCAAGTGTCAGTGTAAGTGTAAGATTGTCGATGGGGACGAAAGGTTCTGGAATTGGGACCATGTTGTAATGTCAACTATTAAATCATTCCTTATCTTTTGCCATATCCAGGCTTACATTGTGTGAGTTCACTTTAGATCTAAATCAGCCTATGGGGTGGTTCCAAAGAGTTACCGCGGCTCTGTAACGCAAAGGGCAACTGAAGGAACATAGGCTGGTTTTACTCAGTAAAAGACAAACCATCACACAGCACCCAGAGCGGAAGGATTTATTTTATAATATCCCTTCAAAGAAAGGCCTACAATTTCCAGCAATGTCATGGGATTGCTGAAAATGATATCATCACTGAATCACCAAATTATCCGTTACAGTGCTTCTCACATTTAGGGGAAATCTGCAGCTACAATTTATATCTTGACGCTGAGATCTAGTGATCATCAAGTGTAGTGATAGTGTTCTTCAGGGAATTTCTGAAAAGGAAACCATGATCCTAGAATGCAAGACACAGGTACGTTTTAGTTAACCCCTCGAGCGCCAAGGGTTCATTGACCCGGAAAATTGCACTGTTTGCGTAAATCACTAAAAAAAAAAAGTCTGACATGTCTTACCGCTCCACCCTAGAGCGAGAAAAGTCATTGAATGATGATTGATGACCCACCTCAAAAATAGTACTAGTGTTAGTGAATGATAGCATTCAGCATGTTGAATTAATTTCTTCAAGTCAAGATATTCTAGTTCCAACAATATTTATCTAAAGTTCAAAAAAGAATAATAATACCTGTCACTTCGATGTACTGCCAAGTTTTCACGTTGTAATGGTGTAAGTGTGGTTTATGCAGCACACGATGCAAGTCCCTGTTATATTAAAGCGTGCAACATTTTAGTACCGCTCGTTCCTATTAGCACCGACTTTACAACATTAGTTTTTGTATTTGCTAAATTGAAACACGGGTCTAGTATTTTTTTGTAAAGAATCTGTGTAAAAAATTTCATAACTGTATCATTAAAAATTACAAAGTTATAAGTTTGTTATGTCAGCAAAAATATATAGCCTCCGGGCCGTCCAGTCGACTGTATGGCCGTGAACTTAGCAGATCATTTTCCAGCAGAGTATAAAAAAATGAGAGTTCTACTCGCATGCAGCATAGTTCTGGAGTTCCTGATACTCTTCAGGAAAAGTTCTTGTGATTTTCCTGAAAAAAATATCAAATGAAAATATGATCTGCTAACTTCCGGTAGCAGATCATTTTTTCCAAAAGCAAAATTTTAAAAGTGCTTTAGGCGCAAAGGCGAGTTCTATAGTTCTGTGGTGCCTAATACCCGCTATGACCTTCCGTGACCTGTGTTGTACTTAGTGTCGGTGGTATCCAACTTGTGACCTTTTTAAATATTTTTGGGAAAAAAAATGTAGTAGATATAGTGTAAAAACTATTGAAATCTATTTAGTTACTGATTCTGAACAAAACATATTTAGGTTTCGCATATACTAAAAATAAAGTTGTAAAATAAGTTCAAATGTAACATTTTAAAATAGTGTTCCGGACAGGAAATTTAAAAACATCATACTTACAAAGTATCAACTATTTTCTGAAATATTAGGGATACAATACATTCAGTGAACGTTTTTAGAGGCCGTTGTCCCGAAAATTACTTCAAGTTTGATTGTTTTGAAATAGATCATGTTAAAATACTCTGAACACTCTAGGTGCATGTCTGACAGATTTATCCAACCGTACTTTTCTAAGGGTGAGTTGCACCATTTAACTATAACGATAACAAAGCCGTTAACAGTTGTCAAATCGTCGAATTGACCAATAGGCGGCCCTTTCACGGCTGGTTATGGTTTGGTTATCGTTATAGTTAAATGGTGCAACTCACCCTAAGTTTATCTAGGACATTACTGACACTCTCACAAAACATGACGCAAGTATTTGCCAAGTATTTCTGTCTATCAGTTTACCTTGTTTATGGTTCTAAGAACTGCTGTAGGTATTTAGTAAGTACTTGCGACTATGCACCGTACTCATAGATATCCTGACCGTACTTTTGTCTTAGCGCAAACTTCCGCATTATTATCATAAAGATATGGTTGACTGATGGTTCGTTGCTCTTTAATTAGGGATAACCATTAAATCTGATATAAAGAGATTAACGTACAACGCACTGACTTAAATGTTGGTCCAACAAATAATGTTGGTTTTTTTGATAATTAAAACTTTTCAGAGAGAAGGTAGGTGTATTCATATTTTCAAAATTAATTTAATGAGAATCGTAAGTTTTCTTTCTTGAATTCTTTATTGTACACTATAACGACTTATAAAATAATTGGATAACAAAGTTCATGTACATAGGCGAGCTTAGCTCAAAGTTGAGTTTTTTTCCAGCAAGCCATTGAGCAATAGAGAGAGATGACAATAGAGGGTAGGGTCCTGTGTACATAAATGAGTATACCTACGTACATAAAAACACACATACTTTATACCTACCAACGCTGCATCTTTTTTTAAAATTATTGATAGGTTCGCGTTTGACCGCTATATCACCTGATGGAAAGCTACGATGCGGTCGACGATGGAGCGCGCTTTCCTGGAAGTAACCTGATCACTCTTGACTTAAAGATTCCCGGGTTGTAGCCATAATGAAAAACAGATTCCGGCAAGGAATTCCACTCCTTAGCTGTACGCTAAGGAGTGTAATCTGCCGGTACGCGGTCGTCAATCCAGAACCTTTTGACCCTATCGACCATCTGTTCACCTGCACATTGCCACTTTTAATCTAGGTGTCGGGAAACTATATGGATGAAAAACCTAACCTTTGAGCTTCCAGTAGTACTAAACCAGATTTCACTGTATAAACAAACAATAAAATTGTGCATTACGTAAAACACATTAGTCAGCTCAGTGCTGCTTGTTTTGTCACCTTACATGCTTTGTTCTCTAAAATACTAGTTTTTAACAGGAAAACAAGTTAATGCACTAGTACACTAGTCTAGGTGACCTACTAACTTCTGTTGGGAAACATTGCACATACACGAAAAAACGCTTATTTCTAATATTGTTGCTCAAAAGTGACAAAATTAAGTTTCTGGTGGTCATTTACAGTAGTCACAAAGTGCCTTATGAATTTTAATAAAATATTTTGAAATTTTAGTTAGTGTCCAGTCACTATTATTATTAGGTCGTCGATCTCTTTGTCACAAACGCGACTTGAGTGAGAGTTCTTGGGTACAATTCTCAAGTCGGGGAAAAAGATAGATTCTCACACAGTGACTATATATAATATCTGACTGATCCAATTTGAATGAAAGAAAGAAAGAAAGAAAAAACTTTGAATGGAAATCAATACCAACGTAACTGGAAAAATAACTTATCAGATTGATTAGTTTACAATCAAGTATGAATAAATAATTAAATAAGTACCTATAGGTAATAATAATATATATGTATTTTTGCACCTCGATGAATTAGTATTTTTAGGATTGGGATATCCGTGCAGACAGAGAAAAATTCTGTGCCTATTCAACATGATTTTATCCAAAGTACGTCCACAGCTGGTCATAGGCCTCTCGTAAATGTCTGGACTCTAAATTAAATGGTACAATACTTAAATAGTGCACTAATTGGTTATTATCGTGTCTGTATTGATAAACAATCATCGTCATCGTTTCAGCCGAAGGACTGTTGGACATAAGCCTCCCCCAACGAACGGTCCTGTACGTCTCACATCCATCATATTCCCGCGACTCTCACTAGGTCTTTTTTTTATGGTGGGAAAAAATCATCCAATGACAACCCCCGCTCTTGGGCGGAGCGGGAGATAGTGTCAGACTCTTACTGACTAAAAGACCCACCCCGTTCCTTCTAGCCTTCATACCGGGGCTCGAGCTCCCTTTCGGATAACCCTGGCCCCAGTAGGCTTCGACCCGGCTGGGTCCCTGCTGTTGCTGACAACTCCTTGAAGCGCGCGAGAACAATGCGCGCCGTCGACGACTTGGGCTTAGTCCGGACAGTTAACGGACGGCTACCCATTGCTCACTGTCCGCAAGCCCGCGCCTACGGTGGCTTTAAATCGGGATCAGAATCCCGGTGGCGGCGGCAGCGGCGAGAACGCCGTTGCCTGATGCGTTCGGCCTCCTCCTTTGCGAGCATTACACTCTCACTAGGTCTTCGGTTCACTTTGTGGTAGGCTACCGACGCTGAATCCGGTGCTCGGTCACCACTCTAGAGCCTTTCGGCCTCATCGACCATCCGTTCTACGAGTAATGTGCCCTGCCCACTGCCACTTAGGTTTGGCAATTCTTCGCTTTACAATACTTCACACTAAACAACAAATAACACTTAGAAATACTTAAGTATTTTTTGAAAATAGCTTTACAAGCTTACTTAGGCGGTTATCATATTGTCACGCACCACGCAGCGTAGCGCGTGAGAACGCTTCTACGCACGTACTTGCGAGAGTGCAGATCTGCATCATCGTGCGGGTTTTTTACGCACTCACGCGCTTAGATGCGTCTTGTAAATTCACGCAGGAACGCACTCATTTCATACAAAATCACGCACGGTACTACGAGACTCAGTGTGGCATATCTTGCGTGTCGCCCCGCACCCACGCGCGTGAGTGCGCGTTTCTCCGCACGTAGGTGCATGATCTGCATGAACGCGCGTGGATGCAGTTTCAGTGTGTTGGACTGTGCGTGTTTTCTATACAAACGGAGATAGGAGCAGCGTTAAGACACGCATTCACGCACTACGCTGCAGGATGCGTAGCAGTGTGATAACGGTCATAAAGGGGTTTCTCCATGGCAACCCGTGAAATTCTATTTTTGTAAGGTAAACCTAAGTAAAAAATTAGGTATTGCAGGTCAGTATCAAGTTGTATAACGATTAAAATATGATTGGCGGCCGTAACAGGTATTTATGTACGGTATGTCAATACAATCCTTTCAGTTCGTCATAGCCATTCCATAATGTAATACTGAATGGCTATGTCGTAAAAAGATTTTATTAGTTAAAAATTCAACATGGTACATGGTATTATAATTTGGTAACTGACCGGTAAAATGCAAAAACTTGCACTTTTACTTTAAGAAAAAATAAAACACGTAACAGAAATGAGTAATAGAGAGGTGAAGAATGCCATTAATCTAACGCATTGTGCAAGCGGAATTTAAAGAACCATCTAGGTGCTTGATAAGTCATGCTTATTTTTAACTTCCTGTTGTTAAGAATTCTTCATTACGTCTTTTCTTAGATGTAAGAAAAGCTACCGTAACATCCTCAGACCAAACTCAGCAATCTCTTAATGAATTAATTTAGAAATTTATTTAAAGCAATTCAATATATCAATTTGGAATGTGTTTTAAAGCCATCTAAATTATCATAATATTATTATTATTTAATCACCACGATCAGTTTTAAAAATTCTGTGTTTTCTGATAGCTACAACCTGGGGTCTATAAGAGTGAAATTAATTACACTTCTTCTTCTTAGCGTGTCAATGGCAAAACTAATTAAATTCCATGCCTGGCACAGTATTTGGCCACGGCAATTCCGGTCACTGATGCTGTCATTAGATCCTTACGTGAACAGGTAATAGGGCACGTTATGCAGGATGGAAGGTGGGACATGGTCTGCGGAGAGACGCCGTACAAACACTGAAGGTCGGAACCGTCCAGGAATCCCCATCTGTCGAGATTGTCTTTGCTGCACCCAACCTGGATGCGGAGTCTGTTTAGAATTTTCCAGGTTGGCCATGGCAACTCGTGTCCACAAGAGAGGTTTTCCGATGGCTCTTCTGGAGGTTTAAACTTGTCCCGCCATTAATTACACTATCGCTCAACTCTTGCCATCAGGTGAGATAGTGGTAAAGGGCTAGCCTTTATATAATAATAAATTAACTCTGATATATTTGACAACCATGTCGTCTACAAAGGAAACGCAACAACAGTTTTCACAAGTACCTCGTATTTTCTAAATTAGTATAATAGACACTTCCTAAGTATTTTAGCAAGCACTAGAACAGTAACCATTTCCTTATTCTTCCTTAAAAAAGTTAATTCTAGACAACACACATGTCACAATCCTTATTTTTTGGGAGAGTGAGTGTTATATTTTTGCAGGAATGGCAGCACGTAGAATTGGAAAACGGTAGTTTGAAAGCGGAAAAAAAGAGGGAATATGACGTTTTGAAGAAAAAAGCTAAGAAAGCCGTGGCATTAGCAAAATCAATGGCCCAGGACAAACTGTACAACACACTGGACAGTCCTGCAGGCCAAAAAGAGCTGTACCGGCTAGCTAAAACAAGAGAGCGTAAGACGAGAGATGTTTGTCAGGTAAGATGTGTAAGGAATGAAGCGGGAGTGGTCCTGTCGGATGATGAAAAAATCAAAGAGAGGTGGAAGGACTATTTTGAAAGACTGATGAATGAAGAAAATAATTGGAGTGGAATTTTAGAGAGTAAACCAGTGAATGTAGGGTTAGTGAGAATGGTTAGTATGGATGAAGTCAGAGTAGCAGTAAATGGAATGAAAAATGGTAAAGCCATGGGTCCAGATGGAATACCCGTTGAAGTGTGGAAGTTATTGCGAGTGGATGGATGGACGTGGTTAGCTTTATTCTTCAATAAGTTGTTGCGGGAAGAAGCCATACCTGATGAGTGGTGCAGCAGTTCTTTGGTGCCCATTTTTAAAAACAAAGGTGATGTGCTTGAGTGCAACAATTATAGAGGAATAAAGCTAATGTCACATACTATGAAAGCCTGGGAGAAAGTTATTGAAAGGCGACTGAGAGAAGAGAGTGAAATTTCACAGAAACAATTCGGTTTTATGCCTGGTCGGGGTACGACGGATGCCATTTTTGCTATACGCCAGCTGTGCGAGAAATACAGAGGTGCGCATAAAAACTTGCACATGGCATTCGTTGACCTCGAAAAGGCATACGACCGGGTACCTCGAGAGGTTCTGTGGTGGGCCCTTAAGGAGAAAGGTGTGCCTGGAAAGTATGTGCAGTTGATCCGAGCGATGTACAGTCGATGTAGTACGCAAGTCCGGTCAACAGTGGGCACCACTGGAAATTTCAATGTGGCTGTCGGCTTACATCAGGGATCGGCTCTCAGCCCTTATCTCTTCCTGATGATAATGGACGCTCTGACGTCGGACATTCAGGAGGAGGGTCCCTGGTGTATGCTGTTTGCCGACGACATTGTGCTGGTTGCCGAGAGTGGCCTAGAGGTCCAAAACAGATTGGAGGTGTGGTGGCACAGACTGGAGAGTGTTGGCCTGAAAGTAAGTAGAACCAAAACGGAGTACTTGTTCTGCGATTTCGGCGGTCTCTCTAACCCTGTGCCTTTAGCTCTCGCCGGAACGCCCATACCAATCTGTTCCGACTTTCGGTACCTCGGGTCACTCGTCCAAGGGGATGGTGAGGTAGACCGAGACGTAACACGTCGGATCAACGCAGGATGGATGAAATGGCGACAGGTCACGGGAACAACTTGTGACCCACAGATGCCCCTCAAGTTGAAGGGTAAAATTTACAAGTCCGTCATAAGACCTGTCATACTGTATGGATCAGAATGTTGGGCTCTGAAAAAGAAGGATGAAAAAAGATTGCATGTAGCGGAGATGAGAATGTTGAGATGGATGTGTGGTGTGACGAGAATGGATAAAGTGAGAAATGAGTATATTAGAGGAAGTTTGAAAGTGGCGCCAGTGACTGAAAAGTTGAAAGGTAATCGGTTGTCTTGGTATGGTCATGTGAAGCGGAGGGATGAAGCGCATATTACTAAAAAAGTTCTGAGTATACATGTAGATGGATGGAGAGGGAGAGGAAGGCCGAAAAAAAGATGGATGGATTGTGTGAGAAGTGATATGAAAGAAAAGGGAGTTAGTGATAGTTTGACGGGTGACAGGACAGAATGGAAGAAGAAAACGTGTTGCGCCGACCCCAAGTAATATGGGATAAGGGCAAGAAGAAGAAGAAGAGTGTTATATTTTTACTTTAATCTTTACTTGGCCGTTGAGTTCCAGAACAGCGTTGACTCTTTCAAACAATCTCGTAGTCCTAGCAGGCGTCAGCTTAGGGCGGACTCCGTTATTTAGGCTGTCACCTCTTTGAGGTGCCGGTGGAACACGACACGCCATCAGTCCGAGCCTGGTCCTTCTCGGAGGGCGATCTACTATTGCTCACCGTTCTCAAACCCGCGCTACGGTGGCAAGAAACGTCCTATCCTGCTACGATCCTTAGATACTGTTTTCGTTTTGTTTAGAGTTTTTTTTTTTCATTTCATTCATATTTTGAGACACTACCAAATACAAAACTTTATGGATTCCTACATTTGTACGCCTTCGGGCATAACATAACGCGCTTATTACCTATTTTATGAATGACTTACCTATGTTAAACAAAGGAATAAGTGACTATTTATTTAGCCGGTTTTTCCCACCGGTGGGCAAAAGCCTTCCTCCATTCTTTCCAAAGATTACGGTACCTCAATTTTTCATTCCAATTCTTTTAGAATTGGAATGAGAAATTGAGGTAGCCACCAGTCATCCCGGTATCTTCTTCATAGCCTCCCGCGATCCCGCGTCGCTGTATCCAGATACCAATCCTGTGTTTTACAGGCCCACAGCTCATTAGACATGCGGAAAACATGTTCTGCCCAGTCTTATTTAAGTTGAACAGCCTTTCTTTTTTTATTAATTCATTTTAATTTCTTGATCATTATATTGCTAGCGTTCAAAACTTGGTTTTTGGTGTTAAAATAAAATAGAAATCAGAAATCTGTGACATTGGAAATAATAAACTTAGATTACTCTATATACCTAAACCTCGATACAGAAAATCCAACATGCAAGCTTGACAGCCCTACCCACAAGCTAGCCTATGTATGTATCAAACTTGTATGCACTAAGTCGTTGCTAATTACTAGCCTGATTTCTCCTTCGTGACAGATAACTTGAGACATTTTTTCTAATAGTTGGTCATAAACTGGTTTGCGGGCAGTGTAATTAGCCAATCTTGAGCGGAATGCGGAGGATAGAACTGCTTAGCTTTATTACCAAGTCTGGGATGAATTGTTAAAAAAAAAAACAGAAATGGCTAAGGTTTATGGGATTTCATCAAGAAATTGAAAAAGTTCCTAGATGAAGGATTTGCAAACGTAACCAACATCTTGATGTCATTCATCGCTCTGATATTATTCAGTGTTTTTTTTCTTTTTTCAGCCTATTTCTCTGTGAAATGAGCTTCCTAGGACATCACGGTGGCTGCCAACCGATTCCTTTGAGTTTATGTTTACGAGCACATTCGTGAAATAAGCAGTATGTAGTATCGTTCCAACTCTAATAATTTTCTATAATCTATCTCTATATATTGTTTAAGTATTGTCGTGTACTTAGTTTATTATTCATTTTAGTATATCGATCTATAGACTAGCCTTGCTATGTTGGGGTCGACTTCCACCCTAAACGAATGCTTTTTAATATCAGTGTTTAACACAGAGCTTATGCCTTTAGACTTCCACAACCTAGTTACAGTTGCCATCACGGATCTTGAGCGGTTGCGCAGAAGTCAAATATTCGGTCTCTTTAGTGGTGCGAGTGGCGGGGAGTGTCAGTGATTGGCTCGCCGCGCCATCGCGTCATAGACGTCACTCCTAATTTGTTCCCTGCGTTGCTGCATGTATCTAACAACGAAGACGATTGGCTCGGCAATGTATGGAATGCGCAAAGCTCCGACGCCGAGCGCTCAAGATCCGTTTTGGCAATTGTACTGGGTAACACGATACCTCTTGATTAGACTAATGGCTGAACATTAAGGAAGGCGGAAGAAGAAAGCCAGGAAATCCTGGGCTGTTCTGGCTTTTGACTACCCTTAACGATCTACGAATGACAACCGGGACCAACCGCTAGCAATCTCGATAAACGGGCTATCTAACACTAAAAGATTTTTTAACTCTAACAGCGATCCCTGAGATTGGAGCGTTCAAACAAACTCTTCAGATTTGTAATGTTAGAATACATAGATAATAATCCGCTGTCTAATCTGTCTGTCTGTCGTGTCGTGATAATTGCAATATATCGCCTCGAGCGGTCGTCGCTTGTTTCTCTTAGAACTGCCGTTTAGATTCTAGCGAGACATGCATGAACAAGGATGGAGTTCTAATTAATTTTATAGGAAAGTTAGTAGCTATTAGAATGTCTAGGTTGGTCAATTTTTAAAAATCAAATACATTTAAAAATACTTAATAATATCTTGTCACTGCATAAGACAGTTCCTATTGCCAAATTGATACAGTTATTAGATTTAATTGTATTCCTGGGAAGTTGAAACATTAGTTAAGCTATTTTTATCAAATTACTCGTACAACAAAAGTGCCTTCACATTTGAAACCGGTAGGAGCCAGTTTGTATTTGAATCACTATCAGAATAATCTGATATTCTTAATGTCTGTTGATTGCAATGGATACTCTGGGAACAATGATACTCAGAATTTAACAATGGCGGTCAAGTGCGAGCGTTCGTAAAACGAACGTTTAATTACCAATCCACTTACAAATGCTCTATCATTGCATCAAACATATACTACATATTTATATCTGAAGAATTAGACACATTGTCGAACCGGATGTCCGACCCAATTCGACTTGTAGCGACATCTATGGCGCCACATAAGAACTAATCCTGTATCGCGCAATTAGAGCCATATTTCACCGGGACACCCGGGTAGCGCCACTGGTTGCGCTACCGTGGTGTCCCAGTGAAATATAGCAAGACACCAAACAGACACCAGAGCAAAGATTTTATGTATCCTACGGATAATCTAGATTGCCTGCGCAGCAAACACACTCTATAGTGTTCTTTATTCTCATTGCCATTAAGTTCATATTGACAAGCAAACGGGGAAAAATGTACTGAACAAGACAACGAGAAAGGGTCGGTGTATCCCTTTCTTACCTCTGTTTTAACTAGGGTAACCATGATTTTACAAAATTAATTGTTATTATTTTTGTCACTGCAGCATTTGATATTAATTAATGTATTTTTTTATATCGACAGCAAAGTACCAATAACACCAAACTGTCTGTCAGACCTGAAAACAAAAAAAATTACTCGAATTTTACTAAGACGATTATCGTATGATTTTGTATGAAATGAGTCAGAGCCCGCGTGAATTTACAAAACGCACCAACGCGCGTGAGTGCGTAAAAAACCCGTACGATGATGCAGATCTGCACTTCCGCAGGTACGCGCGTAGGTGCGTCGACACGCAACGTGCAGCGTCATGCGTGGCAGTGTGATAATCGCTTAAAACACGCGGAAAAACCTTTTTAAATTCATAGCGGTAAATTATGATTTTCTTGAAAAAATATTTTTAGGCGGTATTGGTACTTCACGGTCGATAAATATAATATTCTAGCATTTGCCCGCGGCTTCGCCCGCGAACACCCCACTCAGGAATAAAGCAGCTTTCTATCGGTGAAAAACTTTTTGCTATCGGACCAGTACTTCCAGAGATTACCTAATATGGCTTGTTCGTCAACTCGCTTAAGCAATTCGCGCGAGTCCGCGCGAGTTGGGACCTTCCGATTCACCTACTTTTTCTGTCGTCCTCTCGCTTAAACGTATAAAATACAGTCAAATAATAACAATTACTATAAATAACTAGCTATTGCCCGTGGATTTTTTCACGCAGGCTATACCGGTTATCTACTTAGATTTCGGGATATTATGTTAAAGGTGAGGAATGAGGCGAGTAGGATGTGGCCAATGGTACACGATACCCAAGTTACTTTAAAAACATTTTACGTTACTTTTGACTTTCTCATGTTACCTGCACCTGCATGGTCCTCACCGAAAATGGCAAGTTCGGTCGGTTCCTGCATCGGATTCAGACGGCAGTAAAGCTCGGGTATTACTATTGTGTGGACCACTCGGAGGACACGGTGGAGCACCCGAGGACATGGTAGAGTTGTGCCCCGCTCGGGCAGAGCACCGCTGTTGCCTCGTGGAGGCAATTTTTGGCAACAACCTTTCACGCAGGGCCCTAGTTCAGACTATGGTCCGGAGCGAGGAGGAATGGCAGGCGGTCGCCTCTTTCTGCGAAGCAGTAATGTTAGCGAAGAAGGAGGCCAAAGGACCATCGGCCGCCGAAATTCCGAGCCCGACAACGGACCACGGTAGACGCGGGCTTGCGGACGTCGAGCAATGGGTAGTCCGCTATCCGGACGTCCGGTAATTAACCGAACCGAGCTCAGTCGTCAACAGCGCGTAGTGATCGACGTGCTCCTCAAAGAGATGACATCAAACCGTAGGAGTCCAGAAGGGCCGATGCCCGCAAGCTAGGACCCCGGCGAATTCCTAAAAAGGAAACCCGTAGTCCTAGAATGCAAAGGGCAACTGAAGGTCACAGGTTAATCGTGAAATGGAACGCATCCAAGAAAGATTTTGTTCATCGTGTGGGCGCTCTTAACTTTTTTGACACATACATGACGTATCGATACTGCATATTCACTCACTTACGTGTATTTCTAAGTCTCCTATTCCGCTTACTTAAACGTGTGCTAACATTAACTAATATTTGGACGTCAACTTTGGTTGCTTATTGCTGATAATGTTGTGATTTGTTGGTAATTAATAGGTAAATATGCAATATTATATTATTGTAATGTTGATTTATAAGTGTTTTATTTTAAAGTCAAGTCGAATACAATTTCTAATACATTTTTAGTGGGTACCTATGTTATAATTTTTTTATAAGTTAAAATTATTTATATATTTTTGAAAAAAAAAATAGATACGTAGTCAATTTGACGAATATTTCCAGAATTTTGTGATAGATTCCATTCATCGTGATATGCTCTCTATGCAAATTCTGGCATCCTGTTGCAGGTTTGTGTTGTTGAGAGCTGCAATTTAATCAGCTAGTGTTTATATAACAATAATAATAAATAATTTATTAGTTTGGTGGTGATCACTTGCTAAGCGATCTCCTGCTTGGTGAGCTCCTACATGTTTTCAATAGCGTTCATGTCTGGTGTATTGATTGACTAGTTTTTTTGTCCTATGATGAGTTCCCTGACAGTTTTTGTCTGACAATTATAGTGATGTGACCTAACGAATTTTAATCGATTTTTTACAATAACGAATCAGTTGGCAAAGGTAATGGAATCGGATTACCGATTTTAGATTTATAGATGATAAATGTGAAAGTTTGTATGTGTGTGTGGATGTTTGTTACTCTTTCACGCAAGAACTAGTCTACGGATTTTGAAGAATTTTTACAGTAAATTAAAAAATCTGACAAAAACTAAAAACCTGAAATAACGCGGGCGAAACCGCGGGGGACGGGTAGTGGTAAATAAAATGCAGTCTGTTTAAAATAATAATTTATTTATTATTCACTGTCAGAACTTGACTCTTGATTTGAACTCATATCCATATCGGAATCGGAATCTTCTTCAACTAACCGCGATGATTAATTATTAGTCCTCTGTTATAGTTTTTTGAGTTTTTTCTATTACTTTTTTCCAATTTTACATGCGATTACAAGATGGCCGCTCCGATTTTGTCGATTAGTGTGTCGTCGAGTAGTGTCAATCTCTATTGGCAGAAGTTCCGTTTAACGCATTACACATTTTTAAGTTCTATTCTTTTTTATTTTATTTACTTAATTTATTAACAGTTAATTATAACCACAATAACTTACTTAGTAATTTACGAAAGACAATATTTTTTTTATCATTTCCTTTTATTTTGCCAGTTTATTGTTTTAGTAATCTAAAGTAGTATGCGTGCCACGGAAAAAAATGAACTGTCAGGGAACTCATCATAGGGCAAAAAAGGTATAGGGTAAAACATTTATGTTTTTTAGCCAAGTATGCAGTAACACCCCTGGTTTTGTAGCACAATGCAGATTCGGGCATAAAAATGGACTCTTCGTCAATAAGGAACCATTCTTCGAGATGCGGCAGCAGTCCAGTTTCTAGTACTCGCTTGTACTGGTCATGCCTCATGGTCCCTTTCACGATATGTAGACCCTTGCTTGAGATTAAAGACCACATCATAATACTAATTGGGAATTTAGCTGTCTCTTAACACCGGTTTTTATGGAGCTATTCTCCAGGGCGTCGTCGGAAAGGAGCTTTTTTTGAACGGACAAAAGAGCTTTTGTCAACCAAAACCTGAAACGTCGATTCATCGGAGAAACATGTCTGAAAAATTATATTATTTCATCAGATAATGGCAGTAGTTTATTAACAATGTACTGTACTATTTAAAGTCTTATTTTTAACCGACTTCAGTCTGAAACAGTCATATTTTGATGTTGTTTGGCCCTGTGTCTCTTCTTAATGACCTCGGTGAGGCGTGGTTTTTTGGCAGGCCGATGACCTATCAACTTCTCTTTTGCTTACTCTCGAAGAATTGTCTTATCGAAAACTTCTAGGCTCTCGTAGTTTGTAATCGTGGTAAGGTCTTACCTGTCTAATATACATATTAGTTTTTGATTAGTTTTCTAAAATATAATGTATTAATAACAACTTGAACTTCTTTAGAACACAATGGCTCGTAGTACGAACTAATCTATGGACACACTAGTAGAAAGGGATAGAGAGCGTTCTTGGGTCGCCACACCCAAGAATCTTTTATACTATCTGGATTGATTACGTCAACCTCAAAAATGTACTGAAGAGTACGATACAAGTACGCCCTTTTTTTAATTCTTTTTTATTTTGTTTTGTAGACTATTCCATAATGTGGGATGTCGTTAGATAGGTCTTTCAAAAATATTGCGAGTGTGTGAAAACTATTTATCAATTTAGGGATCCTATTGTGAATTATAAATATAGTTTTTTACCTAATGCTAGTTTTCAATTGAACCTTATTGAGTTAACAGATGAAAACCAGTTTATTTATTTATTTCCACACTGATAAGGTGTAATTTGTTAAGCTTAAAATAAAGAAAAAACAGGTTAAATAAAGTAACACTTAAAGGTATTTCACCTAGTATGTTTCAGTACATTTGCTATTACAATCTTTGTCTTGGACGGCTTTTAATATTCTCACTTTACTTAGATTTTTATAAACACACTTGTTTTTCCAATTTACTATGGACTTGGCAGAATAGTCGAAATCGGCTCGATTTGAATAAAGAATACACAAAAAAACACTAAAACGATCAAAATAACTTTAATTTCGGAAGTCGATGTTTCTGGTATATTTTTTTATTTAACACCGACTTCCGAATTTAAAGTTATTTTGATCGTTTTACAGTTACTGTAAAACAAACATAAGTAACTAATTGTTGTTATAGATAGTTTTTGTTAAAAAAATAACTATTAGTTTGGTTTGATTCTATAGTTTTGTACCAACTTTATGGTTATATATTTTTGTTAAATTTTTTGTTTATTTAATTGGCCATTATTGGTCTTGTTCATCAGTTCAACTTCATCAAATGATACTTTTTGACTGTAGTAGAATGTATGTAATGTATGTATGAATACAGAGACTTCTTGGTAAAAACACCAAAATCCCTATAGATATACACACATACATAATCAGCCTTTTTAATGTTCCCACTGCTGGAACTCAGGCCTCCTCTCTAGGAGAGGGAATGGGTCTCCATCGAATTTAGAAGGAAAAAACAATCGAATTGAGAACCTCCTGCTTTTTTGAAGTCAGTTAAAAAAAATTACATCCACCTTCTTCAATTAAAAGAATGATATATTCGTAGCCACAACCCCCAAAAATGAATTTCATATCAATTTACTCAATTAAAGTTGTTAAAAATATTGTTTTTAGTTTCATTCTATATCAGTAAATCAATACCTGTCTAATTCTAAAAAAAAAGTGTGGTAGAGTCTGTCTAAAAAGTCAAACGACTTAGCTAATTATTAGGGTAAAATTAAATCTGATGTAGCTAACACAGGTTTAATAATCAAGGTTGATGAAGGGATCTTGATAATTATTTACTAGTAGAAGAACCTTATAAAAAGTATCGAATAGTATTTTTTTAATGATTAAATATTATACAAAATTCCCAAGTCGTTTTTTATTTTTATACTCATAACTAGGTACTTAATTTTATTTCGAAAAAGTATCAATGCATACAATCGCAGTATACGTTTTTTAAAGAAAGCGAAACGGCCCGTGCTTCTCAGAACGCGGACGCGTTCAGCGCGGACTGAGGCTTGGAAGTGGTGGGTTCAATGAAAAATCTATGAAGATTTTTTTAGAGTGGTTTTATTTTGGTCATAAATCATAAAGTTATCTATGTAAGTTCAAAATAATTAATTAAAGGTGTAGAAGACTATATAAGCTGTGGTATTTTATGATTTTTAAGCTAAAAATGTGCACTGGATTTAGCTTACGCGACCTATTCAGACCCTTGTATTTTGTAATTTTCTTGATTAGTGCGTTGGTAAAATCGTATTTAACTATATGAAAGTTTTATACAAAACCATAATATTTTTTTATGCCATCCTAGAGATGAATATGTATATTATCTTTTATTTGATACCGTGACATCCTCATAGTTATGATTCTTGGTGCATTATAATGGTACCCGAAAAAACGAGATATTTGTCTAAAACGGTCAAAGCGTCCTTAATAACATCTTGAACTTCTTTAGAACAGAATGTCTCGTAGTACGAACTAGTCTATACACACTGGTAGAAAGGGATAAAGATTCTTGTATGGTACTTCTTTCTTACATCTTTAAGGTTGTCGTAATCAATCCAGATTGTATTGTACAAGATTCTTGGTTCACTGTCACTAACGTTTGACAGTTGGTTAATTATTGTTTTCAAAGGTTAGATTTCCATCTTATTATACACGTTCTTTGGTGGGGGGCGTGACTGGCGGCCGGACTGGTGTCCGCACTGGTTGCGCCGCCAAATGGGTTGCGCTACCAAACAGACACCAGGTGAGTAACGCTCTATAGAGCTCTATACATTTTACTGGTGGCGCAACCAGTTGCGCTACCAGTGGCGTCCCGGTGAAATATGGCCCTTAAAGTTCTCTGCGCGATTTGAATATATACGACAGCCCGAAATCATCTATCGGCCAGTTGTCCACCAGACCATAATGTCTGGCCGGAGGCTATTTCCTTTTCAACGGAGGTTTGCAGGACTTTACTCTCTGTTCTACATACCCCCAAACACTTTGGAATATAGCAGCTTTTCGGTTCTCATCTTCTTGACAAGCATGCTCCATTATCGACCACATCTTCGCTTACCATCAGGTAAGATAGTGGTCAAACGCGAGTCTATCTATAGACAAAAAAAAAACTGTGGTCTCAGTTTTGACATGCAGTATTGTATTTTTAAGCACAAGTTAGATGGGCTGTGAACGAAAAGAGTCATTTATTGGGTCTTTTCAAATGCTAGGCGATATCATAGTAGACCAAGACGAAGGTGGAGACTTTTACTAGAGGGACTGGACAAAGACAGACGTGTGTAAAAAAGGAACAGGGATGCTTTTACCCATCATTGAAAAATAATGGGCTAATTAGATTCATTATTTCAGCCGAAAGATGTCCACCGCTGGACAAGAGCCTAATGACATAAGCCTAATAAGGATATACTCCAGACGTCGCCACCATGACCGGTCATAGGCGTCTCGTATCCATCAGACTCCCGCGACTCTCACCAGATCGTCGGCCGATCTTGTGGGGCTGTGCAATGCTCGTCATCCGGCAAGTGTTCACCATTCCAGAAGCTTTCGTTTCCATCGGCTATCTGCTCACCTGTTAAGACAAATATTATAAGTTTACACTAACATCTTTAAAGATACATTTTGTGAGGAAACCTGTACTTTGAAATCCCCAATCCGCGTTGAGCAAGTATGGCGAATGTTCATTCCTTCTCTTTATGAGAAGAAGCATTAGACTTGAAAAAAAGACACGAACCAGGTAGATAGAGTAGGTACCTCGGACTGGCCCGCGAAGGGTATCGTAACATTATCTATAATAACGGCAGAAAAATCATGTCTGTTGTATTGGTTGGAAACCCCTTTAATGATTATTTTATTCTGTTTTTTTAGTATTTGTTGTCATAGCGGCATCAGAAATAGATCTTCTGCGAACATTCAACTATCTAACTATCACAGTTCATGAGACACAGCCTGGTGATAGACGGACAGACAGATGGAGAGACAGCAGTCTTAGTAACAGGATCCCGTTTGACCCTTTGGGTACGAAAGCCTAAAAAAAAACTTTATAAAAAAAAAGTATAACCGACTTCACTAAAAAAACATTAAAACGATCAAAATAATTTTAATTTCGGAAGTCGGTGTTTTTCGTTATTGTTTGTTCCTTATTTAACACCGACTTCCGAAATTAAAATTATTTTGATCGTTTTAATGTTTTTTTAGTGAAGTCGGTTTTACTTTTTTTTTATAAAGTTTTTTATTTCATACTTTTTAGTTGCAACACACTTACAACCAGAGTACTTTTTTCTCATGTCAATTCCAATCAACTCAAACCCTGCTAGAATACATCATTTTTATATGAAGTTCCCGTGTCTACCTTCCACCTTCCGGCTCCATCATCAGATCACTTCGATAGTACCTTATAGCCAAAGTGCATCTCATGACATTTCTAATAAGCCCAAACACGGGTAGGATACATTGATTAATTACGGAGTTCCGGTGCCTATCTTCCAGCTCCATCACTATCATCAGGTTAATTCGATGATACCATTTTCAACATAACTATTCTGAACTATTCATTTATTTGTATTGTCATAGTCGCTTAACTATGTTCATTGTGATATTTGTTTGAGTATGAAGTTCCGTTGGCAATTTCTGGTCTTCTTAACCAGTTCCATCTCATCAAATGTCACTTTTTGACTGTAAATGCTTAATTCCTTGATGAAAATATCAAAATGACTATATAGTTGCCTATAATATTTGAGGAGTTTCCTCGATTTAGCCAAGATTCCATCATCAGATCCCGACTTGGTGACTATGGGACCATTTGGGAAGTATACCCTTTACAACAAAAAAAGAATTTTTCAAATCGGTTGGCAAGCGACGAAGTTATGCCCGAACATACATAAAAAAAAATAATAAAAAAAATACAAACATCCGAATTGAGAACCTCCTCCTTTTTTAGAAGTCGGTTAAAAAAGGCACAAACCATTCAAAATTCAAACTACGGAGTGGCTACTAAGAACTACCTACCACTCTATTATGTGGAAATTTGTGAAAGGCGATTAGTAAAACGGATTTAACGCTAATGTAAGTCAATGTATTGAGCGAGGACAACCTAGAAGGAAGTACAACGAACTTATTAGTGGCATCCTTCGGTAAGGTCAGGTGCGTACCGATCTTACGGCCCATTGAAAGGGCTTCGGGCCTTGACTGTAGTAGGTACTACCTATCATATATTATATGAGAAACACGTATCATTTTGTGGTTTTGTCACTCTAATGAAATCAGTGTTGATATTCTGAGGTTAAGAGTGGGTACAGTAAATAAAAGAGATATGTAACCGGGGTCGTTGGATAAAGTTAAAGTTGTTATGGTAACCGATGGATGGATATGAATGGAACATAATTAAATTCATAGTAAATAAACCACTCATTAATGATTATTATTATAAGCAATGGTGCATAAAGTTCAACTATATCTGACGGCCCTGGTTACTTATCGCCTTTGTTCACTGTACATATTTATAAGCTGGTATACAGTTTTAGGTTAGTGGTTCAGAAAACTATAAAAAAATACAAAGTGGTCATGATTAAATAAATATGTATTAAGTGGTGCCATCTGTCTTTTATTTTCGGAACTATTGTAATTCAGGCGCTACACAACACATTGTTTTGTATAGCACGCCATTTACACACACGTCAATATTCTATTGAGTTTGGTTTTAGAGTTTTCCTTCTAAAGTTTAGTTATTTATGAAACAATAATACCTCCTTTGGGGAGAAATTATATACTATTTTCTCCCGCTTTGGGAGTCTTGGAGACATTTACTGACTAAAACTCAACCTAAAAACTTTACGTTTAGACATTGCTAATCAATCACATTTCTAGGGCTCAATCAACAATCATACGCGTAGCAACGAATTGTAATAGCACACGACTGGAATACCATTTAGGGTAATTTTATCCCGGGGAAAGGGAACCCACTTCCCTTAAACGAGGCGAGGACGCTGGCAGAAGCTGCGTGGGCGCCGTCGCTGAAAAAGCAACCGGCGGCCATACTGAACGCCTGCCAGAGGGTCATGGCAATAAGGATGGTGCGGGGATACCGCACGATTTCCCGCGAAGCGGCGAGCCTTCTGGCTGGCCTACCACCGTGGGATCTGGAGGCAACAGTCCTTGCACACATGCACGACATGCGCGTGGAGATGCAACGTCGGGGTGAAAGTCCTCTGCCGCGACAGGTCACGGCATGGCGGACAGAGCTCCGGCGGGATCTCATGGTGGAATGGCGTCAGCGACTATCGCAACCTCGTCATGGGCACGCCACAATTATGGCGATATGTCCCCTCTTTGAGGCGTGGCTGGAAAGACCTCACGGCGTCCTTACCTTCCGCATGACACAGGTCCTCACCGGAAATGGCAAGTTCGGGAGGTTCCTGTTCCGAATTAAAGCGGAAGTGACGCCCGGGTGTCGCCACTGTGCGGAACGCCCGGAGGACACGGTGGAGCACACAATCGCGGTGTGCCCTGCTTGGGCGGAGCATCGCCGTGCCCTCGTGGGGGTGATCGGCGGCGGAGACCTCTCGCGCCGGGCCTTGGTCGAGGCCATGGTCCGGAGCGAGGAGGAGTGGCAGGCGGTCGCCGACTTCTGCGAAGCAGTAATGCTCGCTAAGGAGGAGGCCGACCGCATCAGGCAACGGCGCTCTCGCCGCCGCCGGGATTCCGATCCCGATTTCCAGCCACCGTAGGCGCGGGCTTGCGGACAGTGAGCAATGGGTAGCTCGCTGTCTGGCCGTCTGGTAACCGTCCGGACGAAGCCCAAGTCGTCGACGGCGCGCGCTGTTCCCGTGCGCCTCAAGGAGTTGTCAGCAACAGCAGGGCCCAACCGGGTCGAAGCTTACTGGGGCCAGGGTTATCCGAAAGGGCGCTCGAGCCCCGGTATGAAGGCTTGAAGGAACGGGATGGGTTTTTTAGTCAGTAAGAGTCTGACACTATCTCCCGCTCCGCCCAAGAGTGGGGGTTGTCATAAGATAATTTTTCCCAACGAAAAAAAAAAAAAGGACACTGGCAGAAGCTAGTAAGTTTATAAATAACTTTAATTTATTTCAAGAATAAACTACCACAGAGTTATGTTCACAATAAGTGCCATCGGAAATTTTATACAACAACAAGTAAACAGTGACTTTTATAGCTTGTAATACAATAAAAAGATAACCTCTTTATTACCAATCATCATTCATGTTGTGGCCATGTACTAAAGACAACACGGTTGACTCAGTGGTTGAGTGATTCGTTGCTGTGCTGTGTGTCGCAGGTTCGAGTGCCGCACGAAACGAATATTTGTGCGGTAATAGGGTAGTTTCCAGGGTCAAAATAATTACATTTTATTTAGTACGTATTTTAGACTATAAAAAAATATGGGACACGTTTTTTTCTTTTTTCGATTAAAAAAAATAACAAAGATATAGCCCATTAAAGTTACGTGTGACGTCACGCCGTGCTGCATTTTTTGCACGGGGTGACGTCACACGTAACTTTATTGGGCTATATATATATTTACAAATAAAAAAATACGTGTCCGTTATTTTTGAATAATCTAAAAGACGGACTAATTACATTTTTTACGGCCACTAGCCTATTGTACGTCGATCGACGTCGCGTGGCGTTGTCGTGGATCAAGTGTAGCTCTACAAGTCTAGTTTCCATATAAGATGTCTGGAGACCGACGCGCCCAGATCGGCGTGTGTGGCAAACGTGTGCGCAGTGTAATTCTACCTTAATTCCTAGAACGGAACAAAGTTCAAGATAAAGAAACAAAACTACACGAATGACAAGCTATAGACAATATAGAGGAAGTAACACTGTTTTAGACTAACAGCCAGTTTTTTCATCTAAAGTAACAGCCAAAGTAACGTCATAAAGTAAAAGTAACGGTCAAATTCGTTTCTTCAAAATTTTAACTGTTGATTTAACTGTTACTTTTGCCTTTAACTTTTACTACTCATTAGGGGGCTGTTAAAGCTAAAGTCACTGTCATTTTGACAAAGTTGTAGGTTATTTAGGTTTCACTAATATGTCTTCACGAACTTCGTCCAGTGAAAGTTCAAGATCATCAGACGATGAACTTATCGTTAGTTATTTAACGCGTAGACGTAAAAAGTTTAATGTTCGCAAAGATCATTTCGTATGGGACGACGCTGATTTTCTGTTCCGATACAGAATTTCAAAGGAAACAGTTACATACCTCAGCCTGTTGTTACAAGATAAACTGACGCCAACCACAGAAAATTAAGTTTATTTTCAGTTTGTATTTAATAAGACTACGTTAAATTAACTAATGTACAGTACGGCCGTTCTATCTTGGCGAGTGTGAAGTTAGGCTCTGCGAACTTTAGCGCTTGTGTACCTACTCGTATAAAAATAACGGTTTAAAAAAAAAATCCAAAAACAGTTGTTAATAGCAATAACAACAACTAATAGCATTAATTTTTTTAAATCATTTAGGCGATTAACACACGGCACCGCGCACCGCCGCGGTTGGCGGTGAAGCGGATCTCATGTTACAATGGTCACTTAGAAATCCGTTGATACCTTACACACGTACACCGCCCGACCGCGCGGTCGAGCCACGGTCGAGCGGTGCTCTCGCAACCACCGCTCCTCCGTGCTGATTTCCGCGCGGTGGAGCGCGCTTACACACGGGGCACCGCATAACCGCGCGGATTTTTGTGGATGCAGGACGTGTTGCAATTTATCTTTGCTAACAAATAATCAAATGAAGAAGTGGACATTCGTGTATAGTTCAAAAAAAATATTTTCGTGTTTTCTCAAACTTTTGTAGGATAACATGAAAGTCCCATTTAGAGTTCTGCTACGTAAAAATGGATGAACTCAATAACTTCTTACTTTTTTCTTTCTACGCCATAAAAGCCAGATGCTGCCACCACTTCAGAGTCCATTTTCGCCAGTGGCTGTGATAAAACTGGTCAAAATTGCGTTAAATCCATCCGCGCGGTTGGGCGCATAAACCGCCTAACCGCGCGGAGCACCGCTAAGAAATCCGCTTCACCGCCACCGCCCTCCGCGGCGCGGCGGTGCGCGGTGCCGTGTGTTAATCGCCTTACTTATGTTATCAATCAATTCAATTCTAAAAAAATTCGTTCGTTGGCGTTCGTATAAACAGAATCAACTGACATTCGACTTTTTGACACTACTTGACAGTGGATATTGCGATGTTGTCATGCGTAAAAAAAGCTCCCCACGTTTTTTTGGGGTAATTATGCCGTTTGTGTTATGGTAACTCTATTGACTTTTAGTTTAGCTGTTACTTGGATGAAGAAACACATTTGCTATAATATCAGTAATAGTCAAGTAAAAGTTAATACTTTTACTGATAGTTTTAGTTGTTGATGAAAAAACTGGCTGTAAGTGTTCAATAATAAATATACAAGTACCTTGACAAGTGACAAGATTGGATTAAGACACATGAACTATGGTCGTGCAGATGGAGTCTTAATAAGACAAGCATTGAAGGCCTTAATAGAAGGAAAACCGTGTATAAAACAGAAAGACTGGCAAAAAAAATAACTGGGCAACTGCGAGTCGAACCCACGGGTCCTGGGGGTTCCATACAAACTTACCTATTTAAATCCCGAATGGAGTCACGAAGATTTTTCCGAATCGCAAAAAATTAGTCCCTACAACTTGGCGAGTTATATGCACATAAGTATTCTATTTTTTTCTGTTCTTTAAATTATTTTATTTTGACATTTATGTTCCAGAGTTAGGGCCATTATGAAAGTTTTTAATGTTCATAAATACCTACCTTCTAGCTCCTCGCGTTATGTAACTAAAGCTTGTCTAATCTATACCCAAAGGTAAACTTGCAAATGTAAGTACTTTTCTATACAACTTAATATTCGTTAGCTGTTACCCCTATCGCCTTGGGCGCAGTCAACGTTTGAAGACTCGAACATTCGGAATGTACAATGACACGGAACTGCTACTAAAGCTTTTATTGGTTATGGTACCCTAATGATAATTTTTCTGATGATTCATATTGCTTGGACATGATTTTCATGATAAACTGTATAAAATCAGTACTTAGTCATAGACGGAGAATATTTTTAAAGTAGCACATTTTATTATCAGAGTTTTACGTAGGTAATAAAAGTTGTAATTAGATGAGTATCTAGTAATAAAAAAACTTAAGCAGACTATACTCAGATTTATATGGTCCCTTAAAAAAAATTGTAAATCAACCAACGCTGAGACCCTTTTTTTATTATCATAATTTCGGCCGAAAAACATCCTTTGCTGGACGGAAATAAAATTACCTAATAATTAATATTAGGAGAACAAAGTCTGGAAGGATTTGAAAGAGACCTTTGCCCAACCGAGGGAAAAAATAATAATATTGTAGTAATGCATTTAACTCATGCTTTCACAAGGGAAATCCCATCTTTATCATCTCTGAATCTGATATCACAGAAACAACATAACGTAACAATTCGCTAGTGTTTTGTTTTCCCTACCTCGCCTCAAATGATCCAGCAAAGCTATTACGCACGTTCCTCCATCACTCAAGAGGAAAATAACACACAAACGGCCACTTCCTAACATTTATCCTAGGTCAATCTTGTTAAGTCGACGTGTACTGGTTTCCGTTTGACAGTCAGGAAAAATGTCAGTCTGTCTTACTCACAGCAGTAACGCTGAGGACTTGGTCTTTCTTTTTTCTTTTAAGGTGAGAAACCATCGAAAAAACTTCTCCTTTTCTGGGTGAATCTCATTTTTACTGATTAAAACCCACCTTAGTTCTTCCAGTTGCCCTTAGCATCCAAAGACCGCGGTAACTCTTTTCAACAATCGCACCGACCGAAGATTAGGTCTAGTGCCTTATTACATTTTTTTGCAGTTCAAATTTAATGATGCAAGACATCTCTCTTATCTTTAGGTGGGGCTTGTTAGACTTTTACTGACTAAAACCCACTCCTGTTCCTTCTTTGCCATCGTTCCGTGGCCCTGGGATCTCTTTCGCATCACTCATGGCCCTAGGAGACTTCGACCCTGCTGCGTCCCTACGGTTGCCGACATCTCTTAGAGGCGCGCTTGGAACATACGCGCCCTCGGCCCACGACTTGGGCTCAGTCCGGACGGTTACTGGACGGTACTGGTTAAACCGAAACGTGTGTAAAAATTGTTCAAACTAATCAGAAAAAGAAATTCAAATCAAAGATGAGAAGATCGTTTGCGTGAAATACGCAAACGATCAATGTGAATGTGATGGGTGAATCGCGTATGATTATACGCGATCCAACAGAATATTGTTATTAAAATATTTATATAAGAATGATACCTTTTTAGTCATAATACTTGTTGTAGAAAATATGATTCTCATTATTATTATAATCTTTATTGTACAACAAATAAACAAAAATACAGGACAAACATTTAAAAGAATATGATATGTTTTGTTTAGCAAGTGTTGCAACCAGTATCTGAATGTGCTACAAACAAGAAAAAAAGACCGCTAAGTGTAATTATAAAAACTTAGAAGAAAAGTGGGTCACTCGTTTTTCTGTAATTCTTAACTGTAGTTTAAAAAATGCTAATAAACTAATTTATGCTTTGAGCTTCGAAATGGGTCGAGAGCGTTCCAAGACCGTGGTGTTTTAACGCAAAATGGAACCGAAGGATCACATGCGAGCTTTTATACTAATATAGATAAGATCATTGCTAATTAATAAACACATGAGTTCAGAGATTCTGTACTTATGTTTTTATTAATTAGCAATGATCTTGAGCTTCTGACATCGTATAATCAGGGATCAAAAAATATCGCACTTGAGGACGGAGTTGAGCATCGTTTATTAATACGGGCCTTAGGGCGGGTTTCTGAATTGAGTATTTTGAGTTCAGCACGTCTCAAACCCTGCTTAAATGTCAAATTTTGACAGATGCTAAAGTAGAGTTTGAGAAATACTCAACTTCAAATGCTTAAATCAGAAATGGGGGGTTAGTCAGTAAAAGTCTAACACTCGCGCTCCGCCCGGAGTACGATATGTTATTTCATGATTACACAGTCACAAACAAAAAAAAAAAATTAATAGCTATATTACCAGAGTTCTTTCACTTAACAACTTAACTGATTTAGCATGATGACTAAAAAACAAACATAACGGGACTTTCCGCAGAAAGCAATAAACTTTTGAGCAGAACTCTTACGTAAATGGTCGGTAAATACTACAATCAACGTTGGCGATACATAACGTTCTTAGAAACCGGTATGTAACACATGGTTATCAATAACAAAAATAAAAAAAAAATTGTCGTTTCCGGATGTAATTTAGATTATGTACAGTTAAATATCAAACGGCTTTGTGCCGGAACTAGCTACTTCATTTTAATTATTATGATTTGAATATAACACCATTTATATGTCTTAATTGTTTAATATGCCTTGAGAAGTGTGACTGTTTGACTTTTCGAGGTGAAAAAGTGATTTGACGTTTACGTCACTCTGTCATAGTGTAGGTAAACACGCAGTCTTGTTACATTGATATATTGTAATAGTGATTGATTTGATTACTATAAAATATGTACTATAAAACGAGCATTATTAATGGAAAAACTGCTGAGTCAGGGGTTTTGAGTACCTACTAGAGTTAATCCGTGAGGCAACAGCCCTCACGTTACGTCTCAGCTGCCGGGATCCCGATACCGATTTCCAACCTCTGTAAGCGCTTGCGGCTTGCGGACCGCGAGCAGTGGGTAGCTCGCCGTCTGACCATGCGGTAATCGTCCGAACTAAGCCCAAATCGTCGACGACGCGTAATGTTCCACGCGCGCCTCAAGTAGATGTCAGCAAACCGCAAAGCCGAAGCCTACGGGGCAATGGGTACGCTTCTGAAACGAAAACCCGGTCCTGGAATGAAAGGTAACGAAAGAAATAGGAGTGGGTTTTAGTCAGTAAAAGTCTGGATGGAGATGGTCGAAGGGGCTGAAAGGTTCTGGAGTAGCGTCGTGGTCACCTGGAAGACGCAGCGTGGCCGTCTGGAAGACGCAGCGTTTAAAAGCCTCCTAGGTGGATTGGCGAACTGGTGAGGGTCGCGGGAATCCGATAGATGCGAGATGTATAAGATGGCTCATTTGAGGGAAGCCTTTGTCCAGCAGTGGACGTCTTTCTGCTGAAGCTGAAATGATGATGATGATACGGTAAGGAGGTTTTGGTCACGTTGTTCGCAACGAACACTCCATGGAGCGACTCCTTGTTCAGGGAAAAGTGGAGGGGAAGCGGTCACGCGGGCGCTCAGCTACGCGTTGGACAGACCTCATCAAAGCTGCAACACAAGCCTCCATAGTTCAGAGTTCTCGAGACGCCGTAAACCGGGACAAATAGAGACGCATCGCGAGAGCCTCACTCGCCAAATGAAAATGCAATATCGTCAACCACGACCACTCTGTCAAGAGTGAACGATTAAGGAGGAGGATACGGTAAAGCAGATTTATTGTATGATATTGGCACCAAAAGTATGTACAGATATGAAGCTTTTATGTATATACCGTTAAATTTTAATCGTTTTAATCCCGTGGAGAGTCGATCCGGTACATGAAACACTATTGATTTGTAAAGATAAAATTAAAAAATAAAGTAACTTTTTTTAAAACTCGTATTAATTTACGCATGTACGAAATTAATTTCTTTAAGAAAACGTCAGCTAAGCGAGTCCAATGACTTATAGGTAGTAGTACTTTATTTTTAAATTAACCCTCCATGGGATTAAAACGATTAAAATTTAACGGTGTATACTAACATTTTGTATGAAACACTAACGATAAAGTGTATGACTGGATGCGTCATCTGATAGGAATCAGAATGCACCCAACACGTGTCAAAGTATCATGCAGCTTTAAGTACTTGGACATCTTTAATGTACCGATAACTGTTTTTGCGATGATTCATATATTCATAAAATAATCAGCTTTACAAAGTTCCCACTGTTGGGACTCAGGCTTCCTCTTTAAGAGAGGAAATGGGCCACACGGGCTTAAATAGGCTGGTGGATGTCATATTATGTAATCGTTTTTTTTTTTTTTTTAAGACATGTCAGTTTGTTTTTTTTTTGGTAAAAATCATCCAAATGACATCTCCCGCACTTGGGTGGAGAGGGAGATAGTGTCAGACTTTTTCTGACTAAAAAACCCACCCCGTTCCTTTCATACCGGGGCCGAGCCTTCCTTTCAGAAGCAGACCTTTGGCCCCAGTAAGCTTCGACCCTGCTGGGCCCCTACGGCTGCTGACCACTTCTTGGGGTGCGCGGAAACAGTACGCGCCGTCGAAAAGCATGTCGGTTTTCTCACAATATATTCCCTTAACATTTTGAAAGCAGTAACAATAAACTAAATAATACAAAGTAAAGCACTAGCCTTGATTTTGAAACCATGTACAATCCACGTCTGCTCATCACATCACAAATGTCTTTACGTCAGACAACTATCACACAACACTGTCTAGTCCCAAGCTAAGCAGAGCTTGTGTTATAAGTACTAAACAACTGATAAACATACTTATATGTATATCTCAACGCTACTAGACCAACAGGCCAGTCATTGTATGTACCAATAACATAAATGTATCTATAAAATGTTACTATAGTAATGTGGCAGCTTAAGATAAGTATATATAAATTTACTTTTTTATAAGCTCACACAACAAGAGTAATTCCTAGGGTGGGGCAATGTTAAATAAAAGAAAAAAGTTTGTTGTATCATTGTAAATTGAATCATTAATCCTAATAATTTGATGATATAACTAAGACGCTAATACTCGTATCTACTGGAAAAAAATCGAACATTATAAAACTTTATCACAACATAACACAATAAACAATATAAACGTGATTTAATTATATCACAATTGCGTCAATTCTAAATAACTTACTGTCCGCAAATAATAACATACACAAGTCTACGATGTTGTTAACTGTTTAACATCATTGTAATAAATAAAAAAACATTCAATTTACATACATCTATTCTAATATAATATATGTATAATATATATAAAAATAAAATATATAAAAAATTATATTATTTTGTTTATTCGAAGACGTGACATTCATCAACCCGCACTGGGCCCGCGTGGTGGATTACGCCCCATTCCCTCTGATAGCAGCAGTGGAAACATTAAAAAGGCTGATGATGATAATGATACTAATATTTTAAAGCTGAAGACTTAGTAAGTCATCCGCAAGAGAACCAAGGTTGCCGACATAGCCCGAAGAATCGCCAAACGTCAATGGCAGTAGACAGAGCACTTTGCTGGCAGAACAGATGGTTGATGCAGCCGATAGTTTCTAGAGTGGTGACTATGTACCGAAAAATGCAGCGTTATTAGGTCTCCCACAAGATGGATCGATGGAATCTGATGGATGCGAGACGTACAGGACCGTTCAGTAATCATTAAAATCAGGCGCGAGATAGGTTCGCGCCTGATTTTAAATAATAATAATAATAAAATATCTACAAACCTCATAATTCATTTAACCCTATTCAAACTTAAAGCACTTATCCTAACTAATATTATAAATTTGAAAGTGTGGATGTTTGGATGTTTGTATGTTTGTTACTTAATCACGCAAAAACGGCTGAACGGATTTGGATGAAATGGCATGCATATAGCCTTAGACATAGAAAAGAACATAGGCTACTTTTTATCCCGGAAAAACATCTTATTCCTACGGGAAAACACGTTTAGAGTGCGATAACCGAAGTACACGCGGACGAAGTCGCGGGCGGACAGCTAGTTTCAAATAAACCTTTTACACCTGTAAATGGTTTATTTGAATTGTCAAGGTCAGTCAGTAACAAAAAAGGTATTTGCAATTGAATGGAAAAAAAATCGTGAAAAAACATTCAATAGGATTTTTTTTATCTTCAAAAATAAACAGTTTCTGTTCTTACACGTCATATCGAAGCTCCTACAAAATATGCATCAGTATTATTAAATAACATTTACGCAATCATATAATGCCAATTTCATATCGATTATGTTACATTGATCGAACTGAGAAGATTAATAATGACTCTAAGGGTAAGCGTACACCAAAAGCAGAGTATTTTCTGAGGCTACGGAAAATTAAATCATATGACTACACAAACACAATACATTGCAAAATGAAATACACAACACGCATTTTGCAAGCTCGAGCATCAAGTTTGGATGTACCTACTCGTATACTCGTATTTTATTTTTGCAATTAATGGTAAAGTCATAAGATTCATTTTTCCGTAGTCTCAGAAAAAGCCCTGCTATGTTTTGCTCTTGGTGTGCGCTGACGCTAATGCTTTGCCGATATTTTCTACCGGAAGTGCTAGTGCCATGCATCTTAGTTATATCGAGTGTGTATGCAAGGCGACGAGATTTAGTGTGTGGCCATGAAATGAGCTTTATAATGCGGAAATGACAGCAAAAGATAGATAGCTGTCGGTGCATGTGAACTGTTTTTACTCGTGGTTATTGTCTTTAATACATTTTTAGGGTTCCGTATCCAAAGGATAAAACGGGACCCTATTATTAAGACTCCGCTGTCCGTTCGTCTGTTACCAAGCTGTATTTCATGAACCGTGATAGTAAGACAGTTAAAATTTTCACAGATGTATTTTTGTTGTCGTTATAACGTAAAATACTAAAAAACAGAATAAAATAAATATTTAAGGGGCTCCTATACAACAGACGAGACAGACGGTGGTGCGGGACTCGACCGAGACATGACCACGACCACTCTGTCAAGAGTGTACGACTAAGAAGAAGAGAGAGTACAACAGACATGATTTTTTATGCCGTTTTATGGATTATGGTACGGAACCCTTCGTGCGCGAGTACGACTCGCACTTGGAAAGTTTTTTATAAGAGAAGGCAAATTAATAGAACTCACACTCTCTTATAGTTGTATCGTTAGTTGTTTATTTATTAGTGAGAATACATGATGACTTAACCAAAATTGGCTGTTATTTAAGTTCGATTGAACCGTTTCATTTATTTAAACTTTATGTACAGTAGTGATACACAGGCGGACTTAATGCAACAAAACATTCTGTACTAGTCAACCTTTGGGTAAACCCAAATAAAAACAAAAGAATAAATTCAATGCTGCTGTTATGCTATTATGCTCTAATGGATTCGTAGTTCCGTTCTATGAATATCCCAAGGAATAAAAAGGCGATACACTATATTTAAGGACAAATATTTCTATTATATTTACTGTGCCTAATTTTGTGCCCTTACTATTATTTTAATATTAATGTTCCAAAAACTAAATTGCTATCATCAGTCATAAATTATAAACTTATAAAATGTATGGCTCACGAATTACGATAGTATGTTAACAATATATTTAGGAATATACTCATATAATTACTATCATGCACACTAATATTATAAAGGCGAAAGTTTGTGAGTGTGTTTGTTTGTCACTTCTTCATTCTCAAACGGCTGAACGGATTTTGCTGATAATTAGAGCATAGGTAGACCATGTCCTAGGATAACACATTTCATATCACATCATATTCCTTTGGGATAATTTCCTATTATCACGGGCGAAGTCGCTGGCAACTACTAGTCAATATATAATTATGCTGTCATTAATTAAAAACAAATAAATACTTAAACAAAACATACTGTTTAAAGAGCCTTGACATTTTACAAGACAAAATTCATCTCTCAGATACATAATCATTGATCGCAGGGACGATTAAGAATGACCAATGATCACATGATTAAATAGCTTGATTAATTTATTCAATGTTAATTGATAGCTCCTGGCATTATCAATGTTTGAATTTGAATTCAAACCTTCGGTTATAGTAACTAGATACTTGATTATGAATGCCAAATTTTATTTTAATTTTGAAATATTTCATAAGAATATCTCTATGAGTTATATTTGCTGTTTAGCGAATCCAAACCGCACTGGACAAGTGGACACACAATTGAACATTGCACTTTATAACGCCAAGAACCGTTACAGATGGCGAGACGTCAGTAAGAAGCTAATCCAGCGGGAACTTCACGTCATAATTGGGGAAAAAGACTCTAGGAGGAAGAAGAGCGAATCCAAAGACTATAATGTACCTATTTGTTATTATTTTTATTTTCCTATAGCTGGTCAAAGGCCTCTCCAACTTCTTTCAGTCTGTGTTTCCTGGTAGCTACAACCTAGGGGTCTTTAAAATAAGAGTGAATAGGTTACTTCTAGGCAAGCAAGCTCCATCGTCGGCCACATCGTCGCTTACCATCAGGTGAGATAGTGGCCATACGCGAGCTTATCCATAATCCTCACCGGACATGGCAAGTTCGGGAGGTTCCTGTACCGGATTCGTGCGAAAGTGACGCCCGGGTGTCGTCACTGCGACAGCGCTCTCACCGCCGCCGGGATTCTGATCCCGATTTCCGGCCACCGTGCACCGTAGGCGCGGGTTGGGGATGGCGAGCAATGGGTAGCTCGCTGCCGACCGTCCGGTAACTGTCCGGATCGAGCCCAAGTCGTCGGCGGCGCGCACTGTTTCCGCGCACCTCAAGGAGTTGTCAGCAACAGCAGGAGTCCAGCTGGGTCGAAGCCTGCTGGGGCCAGGGTTAGTTTCGAAAGAGTAGCTCGAGCCGCGGTATGAAGGCACGAAGGAACGGAGTGGATTTTTAGTCAGTAAGAGTCTGACACTATCTCCCGCTGCTCCCAAGAGCGGGGGTTATCATTAGATGATTTTCCCACCATAAAAAAGCCTATCCATAATAATAAAAAAAATCTTTTATCGAGCCACCTCGGACCATAAATATTAAAGTAATAAAAAGTCGTAATTGACCTCGATTTGCCCTAATTACTCGGTCTTTTACCGAGTAATTATAACCAATATTTTTTGTTATATTTAGTGCTGTTTGCACCATATTTGAAATTAAACGATTATTTATTTATTGATCTATTAAAATAATAAAGATCACATTAAATTTTAACTAAGCGTAATTTTTTGATGGCCTATTTAGATAAAGGATCGAATAAAGTCATATTTATATAAATTTATAGGCATAATTATAATTAAGTTTTTATAGCATTGTTGAAATCGCGTATTTTGGAGCCACTCCGGTAATGTACAATTGATAAACTCCTTTGCAAAAGGCACTGCTCCTTCCAGTTCCAGAATGGCAGTATAAGCCTTACATTTTGTATTTATGTCACCATCAATTTTAATTATCCTTATTTTTAGTACTTAACAGAAACTAAAGTTGGTGTTACTGTGATCATAAATGTTACTTATTACTTACTAACTGTCTCCCTCGGTTTCAACTGCGTCTTTGGCTAGGTAGTGCTCCACGTTCGTGAGTGAGAGATGTTATTATAGCTTGTCCTGATTGCTTTGAACTAGACTATGTTATACAAAAAGATTTTTTCCATTCCGACTGATATTTCCAGAGATTAACGCTTTTAAACAAATATAAAAGATATCCCGCTTTATTATAAATAAGTAGGTATATATTTTGTTAAATTACTTTTTATGCCAGAAATCAGAAAGATATTTGTTTTATTATTTTTTGAAAAAGATAAACCTTTTGCTTTATAATCTTTAATCAAACAACGTTTGTTTTACTGTTGATAGCTCGCACTGGTCGACGATAGTTTACGCTCGCCTAGAAGTAACTAACAGTACCCCTAGCTAAGTTGCTGATTTGCAATAGTTAACGCTAGTAGAAAGCTTCAAATGTACGGAAATGACGTCTTCTCAACGCTCAGTCACGTGGTCAGAACAAAAAAATTCGCGAAACGGTTGTAACTTGGCTAGGGGGGCAGGTTCTAGTTGTAGCTAACAGGAAACACAAACTCCGGCAGGGAATTCTACTCTTCAGCTGTATGCAATATGAATGTGTTCCCAAAACGGTCTAAAGATAGAAAGAGTTTGGCGGAATTAAGTTATGTACTTAATTCCTATACACTCCCCGAAATGCAACCGGTAGAAAACCATCCGGCTAGCAACTCGGCATCGAAGTTCAACTGTTAGGGATGCCAAAATAAATAATGAACTAATATAATGTGAATGACAAGAATAATCTCATGAAAATAAAGTTCGAAGCTTTAAATATATTTTACTATAGATACCTATTTATCGTTATAATATAATTGTAATTCATTCGAGAAAGTTATTGAAAAAATTCTCAGAAGAGATCAACGGCTCTGAGTGTAAAATGGGATAACACGACTCTCTAAAATAAGAAATATTTACTGTTAATGCTTTGCTTACCGTTTATATCTGCACAAGCAAATATCGAACAGTTGTTTGGATAGGTTAGTGACGTAGCCTTCGACAGACCTGAGAAAACTATCGACTATCGAATACGGCTCGGACTTGATCCGGACGGCTACCGGACGGCCGGACGGCGGGCTATCCGTTATTTGTCGCCGGCAAACCCTTGCCGATTTTTTTCTTTTTTTTATGGTTGGAAAAAATCATGCATTGACATCCCCCGCCCTTGGGCGGAGCGGGAGATAGTGTCAGACTCTTACTGACTAAAAGACCCACCCCGTTCTTTCTAGCCTTCATACCGGGGCTCGAGCGCCCTTTCGGATAACCCTGGCCCCAGTAGGCTTCGACCCGGCTGGGTCCCTGCTGTTGCTGACAACTCCTTGAGGCGCGCGGGAACAGTGCGCGCCGTCGACGACTTGGGCTTGGTCCGGACAGTTACCGGACGGCCGGACAGTGAGCTACCCATTGCTCACTGTCCGCAAGCCCGCGTCTACGTTGGCCGGAAATCGGGATCAGAATCCCGGCGACGGCGGCGGCGATAACGCCGTTGCCTGATGCGTTCGGCCTCCTCCTTTGAAACCCGTGCCGATGGTGGCTGGTATTCGGGGTCTGGGTCTAAACGGCTGGGCAGTGAGGGTGCATTCAGTGTGCATCTCTCATCAAAGAACCACCTTAAATAACTAACCTACTTTTTTGTAAATGATTAAAATTTTTCCTATTTTTAGCTATCTTCCATCATATTCTAAATATGTATTCAAAACATAAGTACCTATTTGGAACGTAAATTGTGACGTCAATCCTTGGGGGTTGGGTATGCCGAACAAAGATCATAAGAGAATCGTGATGCACGATTTGACAGGTAAAATTATAATGGTAATAATTCGCAAAGCAAATATTTTGCGAGTCAAACTGAATTCCTGATCACTTCATTTGATCTTGCACACGATAATTTAATAGAAGGAACCTACTTTAAGATGATAACTTGATTTGTACATTTATTAGTTTTTTTTTTTGTTTCAGGTACTAAATTCTGTTTGTTGATTCCGAAGATGTCTGTAAGTAAAAAGGATGTGTAAAAAAAACATTTTTTAGATATTTTTTTATATCTACCTCTTTTTTTTGTTGTGGATACACTTCCAATACAACAAAAATGGTGTTTAAGATGTTAGTAGATAATAATTTTAGAATATAAACTATATTATATCTAATTACTTAGGTGTATACAAGGTGTAAGGGACAGCCCTCCACAAACTTTAAGGGCTTGCTTAGTAGAAACTTAGCAACCTTCCACAAATTTTTTTTTCAGGAAACGAAAAAAAAAATCGGGCTCGCCATACAAATTGTCCAATCAAGTTTATCATTTTGTATGGTGAGGCTGATTTTTTTTTTCGTTTTCTGAAAAAAAAAAAATTGTGGAAGGTTGTTCAGTTTCGTCTACTGAGCAAGCCCTTAAAGTTTGTGGAGGGCTGTCCCTTACACCTTTTATATATAATTACTTACACTATTTCTATGATTTTTTATTTTTCGCCTTGATTCTTTCTTGTACGAAAGTGTTTGATATTTATTTTGTCGAAAGTTCCTAAAAGTTCAAACAATAACACAGAAAAAGTGGTAGGTATTTGGATTTTTTTTTCATGGCTTTTTATTGGCTCGTTTTACAAACCAGGCTTGTTTTCTAATATGGTTTACTTGAACCGAATTTTTAAGTAACACTGAATTTTCATTTTGTATTAAAAAAAAATATTATTAATTTAAACAATTACGTGACTAAAAAGATTGTTGGATTGTTGGTTTATAAGCAAACTACATGCAGTTAATTTACAATTTTGTTTAACATTGTAATAGCAATAAAACTTCAGTTGTAATAACTAGCGTCATCTAGCGGCAATGACTGGAACAATTAACAAGTCTAAGAGTTTTCGTATTAGCTGTATTGTTTGTGCTATTAGTCTTTACAACTGGGTGGGTTTAAGTTAATTATTACTGGTTCATTATTATGAAAGGATCTATTATGCTTACCTACTTAATATAATGATATGTCATTACTAAGAATTTTAGCATAAGTGATCTCGTTTGTTTTTTATTCTCTGTACTTACTTATGTGATGAAGGTTACACTTATCACTTGCTTAAGCACTTATTTAAGTATTTTTGACTTAAGCATAATAATTGCCTGCTCCATAAGCCTTTGCAAAAAAAAAATAGTATTAAAAATATAATTATAATTTATTTATAGCCAATTATATTTATTTATAATTAGATTTAATTACAATTTTAATTTATTTATAATTATATATTTTAAAATTTTTTTCGTAGGTAGGCATTTTTATGGTGGGAAAAATCATCCAATGACAACATTTAATCAGTTTCTCATCTAATAGTAAGCAACAATGGATGATATAATAGAGCAGATTTCTATAACATTAATCACAACTAGATAAACAGTAGGCTTATAAAGCCGTCCTAAAATCATTTTTTACTTAAGCGTTTTAGTTTTTCATTGAGATATATTACAAGAACACTTTAGTAATTTAGTGATTGTAGATACTAAAGTGTTCTCTTTCATTAAGAGTAGAGTTGGTTATAATAATAAAAAAAAAACATGCAGGTTACATTCCACGTTTTGAAGTCGTGAAATGTTTATATACGCGACAATAAATCTATATGAGCTAATTTTTTTTTTAAATTTAGAACACCTAGTAGGCTATACAAATATTTGTTCCGTGTGAGTATCGAACCCGCGACACAAAGCGCAACAGTGCCAACTGTGCCGTCATATTATGTTTGGACGTCTATTTAAAACGGTAGACGTAAGAAAATGCGTCACAATAATTATTTTACAATAAGGAAAAGACGTGAGTCCGTAATTTCAAATTACATTTATTACTGGCTTTTAGATCGGTCGTCTTTATGAGGGTTATGTAAACTAAAATGGCGCCGATCAATATGATAAAAAATCTATGCGCATGAGCACGCTCTGTGAATGTTGTGTGTTCATTACTTAGTGATAATCAATACTTTTTTTGTTATTTTTAGACTTTATGTTGACGATACCTACGTCACTATCTTCTTTAATATTCAATATACACAAATATACCATACTAAGTAGTTTTAGATTTGGCGCTAAGTGTTCCACGCGCGCCTCAGGGAGATATCAGCAAAACCGTAGGGGCTTAGCAGAGTCGAAGCCTGCTGGGGTCATTGGTTTGCTTCTGAAAGGAAAACCCGGGGCTCTGGAATGCAAGACAATGAAGGAAGTTATGAGTGGGTTTTAATCCGTAAAAGTCTGACACACCCTCCCGCTGCGCCCAAGAGCGGGAGATGTCATTGGATGATTTTGACAGGCCTGTTGGTCTAGTGGTTAGTGACCCTGACTGCTATGCCGGAGGTCGTGGGTTCGATTCCCACCCAGGACAAATGTTTGTGTGATGAGCATGATCATTTGTTCTGTGTCTGGGTGTAATTTATCTATAATATGTATGTATTTAGAAATATATAAGTATGTTTATCAGTTGTCTAGTACCCATAACACAAGCTCTGCTTAGCTTGGGACTAGACGGCGCTGTGTGATAGTTGTAGAATATTATTATTATTATTATTTCCCACCCAAAAAAAACGAGGTAGTATTAAAACGCTAAATCACTCTATCTGTATGCTACCTAAACACATTGTGAAAACTGATTGAGTTTGAATAAAACTAGATACTCTTAGAATATTAGCTGTATAGGATATTTTTTATCCCGGGAGTATATTCACGTGGGTGGATCCGCTGGTATATGCTAGTCATGAAATAAATGTGAGATTTTCTCATATCGTTTTCGTCTCTGCATGGAGATGCCTCAATAGTATATAGCTATGAAACTATCAACACCATCATTGATTTGGTAGCCGCTGTAAAAAGAAACCATCCATACAAATCAACCGTATCAATTGGTTTCACTAATTACACATTTTTGGACGGTTCGAGATGGCTCTATGACTGTGACTGCTGAAATATCCGTTCAGCGTGACATTACAACTTTGGTAGATTTTTTTTTATATAGTGAGAAAATCATCAATGACAATGCTCTTGGGCAGAGCGGGAGATAGTGTCAGACTCTTACTGACTAAAAACCCACCACGTTCCTTCAAGCCTTCAAACCGGGGCTCGAGCTGTCTTTCGAAACCAACCCTGGCCCCGGTAGGCTTCGACTCAGCTGGGCTCCTATTATTGCTGACAACTCCTTGAGGTGCGCGGGAACAGTGCGCGCCGTCGACGACTTGGGCTCGGTCCGGACAGTTCCCGGAGGGTCAGACAGCGAGCTACCCATTGCTCAATGTCTGCAAGCCCGCGCCTACGGTGGCCGGAAATCTTGATTAGAATACGATGAGAGAGAGCGCCGTTGCCTGATGCGGTCGGCCTCCTCCTTTGCGAGCATTACTGCTTCGCAGAAGTCGGCGACCGTCTGCCACTCCTCCTCGCTCCGAACCATGGCCTGAACCAAGGCCCGGCGCGAGAAGTCTCCGCCGCCGATCCGAGCCACGACAACTTTGGTAGCTTTGGTATACGAGTCCCTTTTTACACAAATATCAAATCTTTATTGCAATATATAATTAATGAAACGCTACGCCCAAGGGCGGGAGATGTCATTGGATGATTTGCCACCTAAAAAAAACCTACCGCACCCAATTTCTTCCAAATTGGTCAAGCCGTTAAAGAAAAGTTAGGTGACACACGCACGTACTGATAGAACAATGATATAGGTACTTGCTTATAGATATAATTACCTAAGATTACGATTTACATAAAAAAAAAACACTGAGATATCTAAGTTTATCTATTCAATTATCATCTAAAACCAACGCACTATTCCAAACTTCATTCGTTGTTATTTGTAAACCTTTGATCTTAAGACAAAAACTCTACTAAAAGATACGAGTACAAAGTCTATAAGTATTTTTACGAAAAAAGCATAACAAATTAAGATAAGTGGAAAAACCATAATTTTAATTGTTTATTCGACTATAAAATTTAACTTTAGACCTTCGCTAAAGGTGAACTTTGTTATTGACGTTAAAAGATTATTTAAGATTGGATCAAAGTCTTTGATTGCTAATTTAATAAAGTAAACTTAATGTGAGCGAAAAACCCATGATACATATTTTAGTAATTTTCCTTAAGTAATGCAATTTGTTGATTGATCTAATCTGGATTATTAATTATACCTATACAGGTATTGATTGATCACTATGATAATAATTGAAAAGTATACGGAACTAACCTTACTAGCCTTTTTTAAATTTAAGTTTCTATAAATACTGGTTTCTTCATTATTTGTGTCTGTATCTTAAATAAATGAAATTTCTTTAAGAAATTCTCTTTATGTTTCTTCTTCCTTTTTTAATCGATTAGTTGGTTTGGTATTATTATGAAGGTACAGTTTTAATTGAGACAGGCAGTTTTATTGCTCAGTAGAGGACATGCAAGTGTTTGAAAATTTGTTACTTATCATTGGATTTTTTAATTATCATCACAATGGTAAAACTTTAAGATAAATTACGTAGATTCATAGTGTGGGCAGTAGCTTGATTGCTTATATCAATAATCGATCTCAAGAAAGCGGTAGTAAGTACATAAATACCACTTTTTTTCGAGGTGGAATCCATTATATGACTTTTCTCGCTCTTGATGGAGCGCGAGGGCGAGCCAGACTTTAACTCCCTAAAACCCACATGTTTTCGTATTGCATGCGCAGTAATTCATTTTCAGAATCATACGGCAAATGCGTATTGCATATTTTTTCGACTATGTGCAATAGTTTGGAATAACAACTTCAGAGTAGCGATTTAGTTAACATATATTTTGACTGTACTGTAAACTCACATACCTACTACAAGACATCAAGACTCGAGAGAGTGATAATAATGCGAGTTATTTGCGTCTAAAACAGGATGTTTTGCGGTGCATTCGTCTTCATACAACGCTCAACTCATTTGCGATAACAATGATCTAAAAACATGTACGTTATTACTAGCCATTTCCTAGATGCTCACATTATTAGTGTCCTAAGGAAAATCTATAGTAAATTATTATACCTTTACACATAACTTCATGTATATTCATATTACAGTTCGTGATTCTGTCTATTATTATCTTGGAGCAGATCTAATCTACATCACGATAATATGGAGTTATGTAACTATGATCTTTATTTACCTATATCCTGTAAATAATTATATTGATAGTTTGCTTATGGATCTGATGACTTTACTCTGGCTTACGGATCTTAATATGTCTCCTATCGTTTTACGCGAAGGACACCTTCCGCGAAAACTCGCGTACCTAAGGATTATACCACTCTTGCATAAACTGTCTTCCTTCACTGTCAGTTTCAGAAAGCAGTTGACTATAAGTCCGGCGATGGTAATAAGCTTTGCAGTTTGCTATTGCTCCCTGGTTTGTTTTTCTAGAAACAAAAATGAGCTTCCGTAAGAAGTAAATGGGGGGTGCAAATGTTTTTCAATACAGTCCAAAATACTCTTACCGCTTTTAGGCTCGTTATCGCCCGCTCGTATTTCGCATTAGTGCAAAAAAAATCAGTTTGCCCACTTGCATCAAATGCAAGTGATTTATTTCGCTTAGTATATATATATTAGATATATTTGTTTCGCTTATAAGTTTTCAGTTGTTTTATGTCCTTTCTATGCTAATATAAATTCATAAATAATAGGTCTTTACCTATGAAATTGACATTTTTTAAACGGATTGCTCTGAAGTGCTATTTCTTAAAATATCTTTGGCTTGACTTCGAATTATAAGTTCAAATAAGTTATTTTGTTTTAGAAATTAGGTATATTGGTTACTTTGTGTTTTGTATGTTTTGTAATATCGAAGTACTTATCATTTTTGTATGAAATCTAAGAAAACTCGCATTATTTTGTAGTATGGGGCTTTTTTAATTCAGGCCTATTGGAAATGTTGATTACGTACGATGACGTTTTAAAACTCTCAACATGAATCTATCGGTTTCAGATGGGATGAGAACTGTTAAAGGAGGCAGCGATGCAGTAAGATGTAGTTACACGTCGTGTGTGATAAGAAAACGTGACTTACGCAGAAAATTATCTGCAAGAAAAACATCTTAGGAAAAATATAGGGTTCCATTTTTTGTCGACACACGTGGATTCAGTTTCAGTTTGAATATCAACCGACTAAGTTATAAAAGTAACTTTTTTAGGTATTTTGAGACTTAAGTTGACTTTATCTGTATTTTTTGTAAGATTACGTTTTTTTTTTAAATTTTCAGTCATAGATTTTGTTTGAGGTGGGCGATATCACACTCCCGGTGGATCTAAATGGGAATGTTAAAACTCACCTGGGATTTTCAGTTACCCTTTGCGTTCTATCGCCGTGATAACATGGTAGCATAGAACATCCCACCCATACACACAAAACGTTTTGAAAACACATTTTGCGCCAAGACCAGCGTGTCGTCTGCGTAATAGACCACGCTGACCCCGTCAGGGCAATTATGTGTACAGCTAAGGAGTGGAATTCCCTGCCGGAGTCTGCGTTTCCTGATAACTGTGGGACTATGTGGGCTTTAAGTAAAGAGTGAATAAGTTACTTCTAGGCTCCATCGACGACCTTATCATAGATTACCATCAGGTATGATAGTGGGCATGCGCTAACATGCCAATAATAAAAAAAAAACTTTCTAACAATTTGGCAGCCCTCGTGTAGGTATAGACCTAAAGTTAGAAATAAAATACCTACCTAAATAAAACTTTAGTTAGATTTTTATTAGATAAAGTCTTTTAAACAGCCTGTCACATATACAAACACTCGCAGATAGCTTATTTATTCAGCATTCTACACGGTAGCTTTCCTGAATACGTAATACCTGATGATACGAGCATAATCATGCATTAGATGTACACTGAGATTTCATACAAAGTAGGGACATTAGTAATATAGATTTACAACTAATTATATGTCAGTGAGATAACAATTATAATACTAATAATCTATATCCACATTCCACATTTGCCTCGAGGAGTAGTTAGCAACCGTAGGGGCCCAGCAGGGTCGAAGCCTACTGGGGCCAAGGATCTTTTTTTTTATGATGGGAAAAAATCATCCAATGACAACCCCCGCTATTGGGTGGAGCGGGAAATAGTGTCAGACTCTTACTGACTAAAAGACCCACCCCGTTCCTTCTAGCCTTCATACCGGGGCTCGAGCTGTTTTTCGAAACTAACCCTGGCCCCAGTAGGCTTCGACCCGGCTGGGTCCCTGCTGTTGCTGATAACTCCTTGAGGCGCGCGGGAACAGTGCGCGCCGTCGACGACTTTGGTCCGGACAATTACCGGACGGCCGGACAGCGAGCTACCCATTGCTCACTGTCCGCAAGCCCGCGCCTACGGTGGTGGAGCCAAGGGTCTATTTCTGGAAGGTCAGCTCGGCCCCGGTATGAAAGGCAACGAAGGAACAGGGTGGGTTTTTTAGTCAGTAAAAGTCTGACACAATCTTCGGCTCCGCTCAAGGGCGGGGGATGTCATCTGGATCATATTTACCCACCGAACAAAAAAAACATTCCACATTTAAACTGGTTATAATTAGGTGGAGACCAGCCTTTGGCCTTGGGGTTAGGCTTGGGCTTGGCCGTAGTTGCTGATGATTAGCTTCTTGACGACGGTTATTCGATCCCAATGTTATTTGAGGGATTGTTTGAAAGTGTTGAAGCGGCCCTGGAACATAAACGGCTTCTGAATTAAAACAGACGAGTTTTAGTCAGTAGAAATCTTACACTCTCTCTCTCTTCACTCAGGGAAAGAAGATTATATATAATGAATTCAGGGTCTTTGAAACTTGGAACTGATTCAAGAAATTACAGGCTCTTGAATCAAATCATTGAAATTAAGTCTAACCGAAACACTAAAACAGAGTTTACTTAAAATTATATGGCATAAGTACCATAGCGGTCATTTCTGCCTGATCAGTAAAAAAAAAATTCGCTTGAATTTTTCGACGCGACGCCAAACCAAACCCTTCGAAGTTTTTGTTTCGAACGCAAGCAAAAATGAACATAGCGGTGGACAGGCGGAAGTGTATTTGATGGTACTTTCCATTGAATCCTTCATCATCATCGTTTCATTCTGCCAACTTAATTCAGTTACTTCCAAGGTATTATTTTTCAATATTTTTATTTAAATGTTCAAGAATCTATTACAAATAATATACCAGTTGGTAGGTTAGTCGCGTAAATTATGTTTTCTTGATATGCTAAAGGATGGTGTATAAATTAGCAATTGATAACTTTTACCTGTGCTTGTCAAGCAGGTTTCTAACACCATCATATCCAGTTTCTCAAGTACTATAGTCGTGAATATTATTTTTCTGCATTAATTACCTAGTATACAAAAATAGACACATTTTTATTATCACTAGCCGTTTTTACATTTCTTTGATAGCATCAAAACTGTATAATTAACAAGGAGTCATTATGTCTCCTTGTGGTGATAATATTTTTTAGTAATTGCGACATTTTTATGAAATTTTAAGCTTCGGAAGTACTTTTATTTACGTCGAGATAACATCAATAAAATGAGATGGTAAAATTACTTAAATAGGTTTAATGACTTATACAGAGGGCTCTACATATTTTGACTCATTAGTGTCAGAATTGTGAGTACCTACTATAATTATAATTATCATGACAATAAGGATGTTTTAATTGTATAGTTAGCATTATGAAGTATAGTATATTATAGTCGGCTTTATAATGTTCTCACAATTGGGATTCAAGCTACCTCTCTAGGAGACGGAATGGGCCGTAAACCACCACGCGGGCCCTGTGCGGGTTGGTGGATGTCACATGTTTTGGAATGTTTGGTTCTCGGACATGCCGGTTTCCTCACGATGTTTTCCTTACCGTTAACCGTAAATTACACAAAGTAATTCACCTGGCTGGGTTTGAACCGGCGACCTATAACTCGTAAGTCAGGGCCGTTACCACTCGGCTACCACTGTGTACACGTTTACTCTCTTCACACACCTAAGTAATATGCAATATGAACATATTGTAAATTCAAACATATTTTAGAGAGTAACATGAAGTTTCTTGCCGGTTCTTCTCCATAAGAAACTACCAATTGTAACCGTATACTAGCTTTTAACGTTTTATAGTACCCGTAAAGGCCTACGTAGACAAAATATTTTCAATTGAATTAAATGATACGAATAAGAGAAATGCTGATTCACCCGTAACAAAAGGAACTCAACAAAAAGCTGGTTTCACTTTTAAAATAATAATAATCATTGAAAAAGTGGTTTAAATTAATTACAGTTGAAAAGCACCTGTTTAAGTTCGGAGTCAAATTAAGCATAATAATAAAATTACAGGTTATCAGTGCCGTCTGCAATTCCGCCGTCACGACTTTGCATGATCCGAGGCTGTTTTGGACGAACACTTTTTAAATAATATAATTCAGGGCAGTCATTTTTCGTTTTCTTTTTAGGCATTGTGTGAATTTTAAAGCTTTTTAAGTACTTGTAATTTCGTTTCAATATCCACCGCACCTTGAGGGAAGCCTTCCGACGCTGAATTTTCCGGACGTGGTTGTATAGTGCGTTGGGGTAAGATCGGCATTGGGGTAAGACCGTATAAAAATAAATTATACCACTTATATAGCTTTATTTTTAATGCTAGTCATATTGCGTGCCGCGTTATTATGCTCCACCTTGCCCAGCAATGTAACTGGCATTAAAAATAAAGCTAAATAAGTGGTATATTGATTTATACGTTCTTATCCCAATGCCGATCTTCCCCCAAGTCACTAATTCCAGAACCTTTCGGCAACATCGATCATCTATTCTGTTAGCAATGTAGTACCTTGCACACTGCTATATAAGTTTGGCGATTCTTCAATCTGTGTCGTTCTCACCTCGGTTCTCCTGCGGATATCTTCATTCTTGATTCGATAACGTAAAAAAATTCCGAGCATAGCCGTTGAATGACTTCCACAAGGTGAGCCGATGACCTGGGAAGGGTTGCGGGAATTCGATAGATGTGAGATGCAAAAAATTGTTTATTGTGGCGACATTTGGGGAGTTATATGTTCAGCAGTGGACGTTATTTGGCTGAAATAATGATAATGCCATGCATTCAGATTAAGCAGCCTTAATAGTAACATCTGTGACGAGGGTGGTGATCTTTCATTACATTGCATACCATTAACGAACATTAAACAGGACGTAAACTAGTGCGCCTCACCATCAACGATTGCATCACATCACTGCTTACAATCAGGTGGGATCGCACTCAAACACTATATTAGATCAATTAAATTTTTTTTTTTTTCCAGCTGATTTTTGTAAAGTTGATGTATACCTGAAAGAAAGATACTGCTCCGATTAAAAGGTTATCGAAGCCACCACTCTGGGTTGAAGGACTATTAACTCTAGTACCTTTTTAGGGTTCCGTAGCCAAATGGCAAAAAACGGAACCCTTATAGATTCGTCATGTCTGTCTGTCTGTCTGTCTGTCTGTCTGTCTGTTTGTCTGTCTGTCTGTCCGTCCGTATGTCACAGCCACTTTTTTCCGAAACTATAAGAGCTATACTGTTGAAACTTTGTAAGTAGATGTATTCTGTGAACCGCATTAAGATTTTCACACAAAAATAGAAAAAAAGCAATAAATTTTGGGGGTCCCCATACTTAGAACTGAAACTCAAAAATTTTTTTTTCATCAAACCCATGCGTGTGGGGTATCTATGGATGGGTCTTCAAAAATGATACTGAGGTTTCTGATACCATTTTTTTCTAAACTGAATAGTTTGCGCGAGAGACACTTCCAAAGTGGTAAAATGTGTGTCCCCCCCCCTCTAACTTCTAAAATAAGAGAATGATAAAACTAAAAAAAATATATGATGTACATTACTATAAAAACTGCCAACGAAAATTGGTTTGAACGAAATCTAGTAAGTAGTTTTTTTTTAACGCGTCATAAATCGATAAAAATACACTATTATTAAAACATCGATCAAAGTTACAACACATTACAAGAGCTTTTATATTATGTTACTTGCTGCTACGGAACCCTTCATGGGCGAGTCCGACTCGCACTTGGCCGGTTTTATTTTTTATGGTGGGAAAAATCATGCATTGACATCCCCCGCCCTTGGGCGGAGCGGGACTCTAGTACCTGAGTTATGGAGGTTGTCACTCTATCTAAAACACTGATATTATGATCTGTATTCGATTAATCTGAAAACCGACTCCATTCCGTAGTTGAAAGATGATATAATCTAACTAGGCAATTAGGCAATTTTTTTAATATAATTAGGGAATTTATCAGTATTTCCTGATAAACTCCCTGTAGAAGACTCTGTGGTCGTTGAGGGGATTCGCTGGCAGCAGGGCAGCTTTTTTTTTTTTTTTTTTCGATGGGAAAAATCATCTTATGACAACCCCCGCTCTTGGGCGGAGCGGGAGATAGTGTCAGACTCTTACTGACTAAAAAACCCATCCCGTTCCTTCAAGCCTTCATACCAGGGCTCGAGCGCCCTTTCGGATAACCCTGGCCCCAGTAGGCTTCGACCCGGCTGGGCCCCTGTTGCTGACAACTCCTTGAGGCGCGCGGGAACAGCGCGCGCCGTCGACGACTTGGGCTTGGTCCGGACAGTTACCGGACGGCCGGACAGCTAACTACCCATTGCTCACTGTCCGCAAGCCCGCGCCTACGGTGGCCGGAAATCGGGATCGGAATCCCGGCGGCGGCGAGAGCGCCGTTGCCTGATGCGGTCGGCCTCCTCCTTAGCGAGCAGCAGGGCAGCTCCCAGCCACCGTAGGCACAGGCTTGCGGATGGCGAGTAAAGGGTCGCTCGCCGTTCGATAAGGACCAGGCCTGGGTCGACGGCGTTTCATGTTCCGTAGGCATCTCAAAGAGAAATCCATCAAAAGGATGGTGTCCACTAGAACTGATGCCTGCCAGAGCTGTGGTGTTGTTTAAAAGAAGTATCGTGGTTCAAAATGCAAAGGGCAAGTAAAGAAACACAGGCGGGTCTGAGACTCAGCCAGATTTGATGATTTCTCATTAAACAAAAAATTTACGAAATAACTTTGTGGTTTTTCTGACAGTGAAAAATACGTCTTATTTGTGGAATGTCCTTTATAGGATAGGACCTCAAACGTCTGTTATCTTCAAACGCAAGTCATGTAACTTGCAATAACTTTATACGTGTTTATACCTTTCATATAACTTGCATTACTTTCAACAACAGTGAGGTGACTTAAAATAATTACTATTTATTGAACACTTGAAAATGATTTCATTTCATTGTTTTTTATCGGATTGTTATTAATATAAAATTAAACCTATGTATTTAAATTGACAAGTAGGTACTTATGTACCACTTAAACAATTATATTGTGGTACAATATTTTAAGTATTATTAATTTATTGAATTCATTCAAAATCAATGTTACCTCAGTCACGTTTATTTATAGCCACTTATAAATAAAATTAAAAAACAACCTTATATTCAGGAATAAATTAGAAAATAGCAGTAGGCTACTTATTCTCCATTTTTTTTTTACTCTGAAACGTGATGCTCTTTAAACCATAATCGATACTAATAAAATATTTTATGAATTAATCAATCTTGTTTCATTTACATAAGTCATTACATAAATAATTGGACCAGTATCAGCCAAGTTCTTCTCATTTAATCAAGCAAAATTATATCTTAGCTATCAATAGGTAATTAATTATTATCAACACTTATTCTAAAACCTGCTGTAGGTATCGTCAATAAATAAAATAAATTTAAATTCTCAATATATAGATTCCGAAAACCAAAACTACCTGGATATTTAACTTAGTAAAACGCTTTTATAAACTCAACTACATAATAAGCAGTTCTCCAAACAGCGTACTTATAGAAAAAACAAACGCCTAAACGCAAAGGCTAAGATTGCATTTATACACACTTTCGTCTGATTAACCTGTCGTCAACAAATGCAGGTAATGACGTATCGCTTCGAGATTTTCCGCCTTAGAGCCTTCGACCCGTAAACTCGATCGAAATGAAAATGTAATTATCGAAGTAAACAATGGTCAAGTCGTTTGGCGGCATTCGTGCGTCGAACATCGCGGCAGTCGCACGCGCGCGGTGCTAAACAGGTACAAGCGACGAACGATCGTACGTTTTACCTTATCGCGAGTTCCTTACATCGCATTGTTCGCATGAGATGCACTTATCTCTATGGCATACAATCGAAAGTGATAAATGATTCAGTACCGCGGATGCACTTGACATTGACGGGTCAAAATTTCGATGTAAGTTAAGTGATTTAAGGTTGTTTCAGTGGCAGTGTTCCCAACAATTAGCTAAGGCACTAATGTATTCACACTTTTGTATTATTTATCCGGAAAACTCCGTTTGTTATCTGCATTTTATTGTTGTAGTATCATTGTTATGGTGATTCCAGACGTTAGGCTTGTTACGCGTTAATAGCGCAAAATGAGTGGAGATTAGTGAAAATAAGTATTCAATTACCTTGTCATGTTGAAAATGCCTATTTCTTCTTTCAGCAAATATGAGGTAGTTATCGGTGTGACTGATTTATGTTCGCTATTTTATGACGTTATTACAGCAATTAGCATTATTTTAAAAGTGTATAAAAGTGTGGACCAATTTGCGTTTGTCAAGTTGTTTTTTGGTTGACTTCAAGGGTAAGACGGCCGCGGTATTGTCGATCACGTGCGTGTGATGCGTTTACGCAGTGTGGAGCGCGCTGATTAGAAGTAAACGATTAATTACCGGTTTTGAACAGAATATTAATGAGGTTCTGTCACTTGAACTAATTTACATGAGTAGGTAAGGATAATTGAACTTGTCCTTCTCAAGGACATGTTTACATTGACGTGCATGTTTACCCTAATTAACCAAATAAGAGCAAAATTAAATGAAGTGAAATGCCACTTCATTTGTGAATTCTCCATAAAACGGTGACCGTCAAAAAATTCAAATAAATCTAGTGTTAGCTTTGCCATTTCTATGAATAATTAACCAAAAAATACCAGTTTTTTATATGGTCTATCAGTTATAATTACCGTAATGAGTTCTATATTTCTGACTCTAATTTTAATTAATATGTGAAGAGACAATGTGAGCTGTTAATAATATATAATTTAAGCGCGTCAAAATCACAAAAAAGTTAATTGTACAAATTAAAAATTATAATCGTAACTAAGTAAAAAATCGCTACAAAAATTTTTCGTCAAGTTTGTAAAAGATTCGTCTTTTACAGTTTGATCTTGAAAAGTCAATATTTTGAAGAACAAGCATTTGTTTTAAATTCTTTTTGTTTCTGTGTACTTTAAGTGTTTTATTTTTTGAGGTGACAAATCGTCAAATAACTCCTCACGCGGTGGGTGAAGCGAGAAGTTAGACTTTTACTGACTTAAACCCACCTATACTATACTCCTTCAGTTGCCTTTTGCAATCCAGGGTTACGATGACTCTCTCAAGCAATCCAGCAACGTCATCAGTGTTACGATATGAAGTATATAAATGTACAGGGTTAGTATTTTAACCCTGTACATACAGGCATTCGCCTGACTACTAAGATATAATTATGTAAATAGCATGTGACAGAAACCACGGGTGGACTGACGTATTTTCAGATAAGTGGAGTTGTTCGCTTGTGTACATTTGAACGTTGATTTTGTTAGCACGTCGCGCTATATCAACCTGTGATTCTTTACATAGTGAGTGTTGAAATTGATATGTTTTTTCTTAAAATGCTTAAAAAATACTCCTAGTTTTACCAAATAAAAAGAAATTTCCAGAAATATCTTTGAAAGAAGATTTAAAGTTGTAGCTAGATATCGGTTTCATATTAACCTTCCATAAATCTTTATCGCCCTCATTTAATATCTGCCATAGAAGGTCTTCCAGAGATAAAATATAAATAAATTGAAAAATATTTGTATAACTCAGCAATTGTTTGATTTTTCAAAATTTTTGCTTTGTCAAATAATTGTTTTTGAGTGTATCATGTACTATCGCTAACTGATAATAAAATCAGTTAAGTACCGAATTTTACTATATAGTGCATCAGCATGAAGATTTGCTTGTGCATATCAGATAGTTCATTCCAAGCATGAAGTGATGATATTAAGATAAAAATGTATGAAAACATCGTATAAGGTTTACCTTATTCTGTTAATATAGACGTAACAAGAATTTTTATTTAAGATTCTTAGTAGTTAGAGACATGACAAGTTACCTAAGAAATTGATGTTGATGATTTTCAGAAACATATTTCATAAGACAAACTAACAATGTAAAATTCATAAATAAATGTATGAGTATAATTATGTATTTTGCAATTCAACATTAGTATAGACGAGTCTCAATAAACTGTCGATTAAGAGACACGTTTTTGTATATAAAGTATAGGTAATATTTAAATTAAAGTTTGCTCTCCGTTATGCAGTTAGATTTCGTACACTAAATCATAAAAAGATCTAACTCAAAAAAAGTTATTTCAAAAGTGAATCATACTGCATAATCTTTATGATTCAATTTTCAAATACTTCTTTACAGATTTACATAGGTCTCTTGTATAAATTTCAAAGTATATTGCAAATTAAGTTATTTGCAACTTTAATTTGTTTTTACACATCGGCCATTTAAATCCATAGTTGCATTAAAAAGGTTAACATTGTTTTAAACTATTACGATTACAACAATCAACACAAATTGGAACTTAAATTTCTGTAATAGCCTCCGCAAAAAAAAACGATTAGGTACTAATATGTAGAAGGCTATGTAACTACGATAATATCAATAACTGGAGCGGATTGACCTTGGTCAAGCTTTTAGTTAATAAATCAAATTAAAAACTGTCGTGTAACCTTTTGTTTAAGATATTTCATCAAGAATGCATAACTATTTGAACGGAGTTCACGCTTGCCACTGAAACAATTAAGATTTATACAAATATTCTTGTGTAGGTAATAATTATTTCTTTTCTTTTAGATAATCGATAAAAAAGTCGATACTTATCTGAACGACAACGAACATAGCTACTAAACAATTGATTGGGCAGCGGAAGAGGAAACGTTACAGTGACGGATCACGAAAAAAAACATCACAGTGACTTTTGATCAGATCACTTGATCAAATTGTTTTAGTTTTGTGTTAAAAGTGAACCTTTAGTGAGCAAGATTGTGTTGTGAGTACATGCGATGACACGTCTGCGATTTTGACGTGTGCTTTTAGTCGCAAATCGCAGAAAAACTGGAGGCCGACACGTATGAGGTGTCAGTTGTCGTCCAGCTGACAACAGATGTCATCCCCATTGAAGTCGGTGAGTCAGATATTTACAAAAGAATACTAATTTTAGGTACTGATTTATGCAGAGATTTGAAAATGAATTCTATACGTATAATTGCCAAGTACAATGGAATAAGCTGTTTGGTATCATTCTTTTGTACCATGCTTTTAACCTAGTAATATGCAATCCTGAAAAAAAAAAAGCTATAAACCATTTTCAGAGCGTACTAAGTACCTAACTCGACAACTGTTTTATTTATACATTAATCTGTCGAAATACTTCCATGTTACTAAATAAATATCATTATAACTCTGTTTGTTATGCTTCCAAGTTTAAACTACAAAACCGATTTTTTGAATTTGGAACAGAGTAGGTAAGTGTGAAGCCCAAACAATAACAGAAGTTACTTTTTATCCATTTTCAACTTCATGTCCGTATAACAACCGACATTCACACAGACGAATTCGCGGGCAAAAGTTAGTAAAGTTGATCACAATTTCATGAAAAAAAGTAGTAGGTAACTAATAAGTATGTATTAGTAGTTAGTATTAACATGACTAATTTTGTTTTGTAGTACTTACCTGCCTATACCAAAATACCATGTTGACGGTCGACATTGAATGAAGATCTTTTGTGGTCAAAACATTGTCATCTCTCCTACGGCTTACGTGATCTATCAGCACAGTTTTACACGTTTTGTTTACTTATATGTTTATCAGGATTCCTATCAACTCGCTAAGGAGAAGCATGTGATCAATAATGGCCGATTTATTAAATGCATTTAGTCTCCAAGTTTGCTATAGCTATCTATTGTCCCTGTTAAGGAAAAACGTGACCTATTATAAATCACAAAAGAATAAATTTTTAAAATTTCAATTTTACGGTCACTTAAATCGCTTTTTTTTTATTTGATTATAAGGTGTTGATTTGATTGATGAAGATAATTTAGGCACTTTAGACTTTAAAGATGCCTTAGGCTACAGTTTTTAGTGTCTTTAGTAAGCTATAGGCTACCGTGGTGGCATTTTCCGATACACTGATACAAAATGCTTTAACCCTTTAAGGGCCAAGCGCCCGAAAAGTGCCATAAAACAGTGATTTTCTGAGGCCTACTCCTCCGTAACGGCTAAGTCAATTGGTTTGAAAAAATATATGTTTATTATAGATTCATGAACAATAATATCAACATTTGATTTTTTCGTGCAATTAATACTTTTGTCAAAAAAAAATATTTAGCAATTTCGCAACTTTTCGCAATTTTTTCCTACTCCTTCGAAACGGCTTGGACGTTTAGAAACATTTTTACACATAAAAATTGGTGGTTAAGTATTCTTCAAAGTGAACACTGCATATGTAAATCAATCAATATCTCACAGAGAAAATGGATTTAAAGCGCTTCCCGGGCGCTGCTGGCCGCAAATAAATGCACAGATTTGCGTACTGCCGCCTAGGCGAGTGCGAGAGTTGCGTTCACATAATTTCGGCCAGATGGTTCAAGGAACTATACGCCTTAATCGTCCGCGTCAGATTGGTTCGACCAGTGTTTTAGTGTCCTATTCGCCTGTGTCGTGTATTGGCGACTGGGTATTCCATTTCGTTTAGCTCTTCAATCCCCATACGTGACAGATAGTGTTGCCAGGTCTGTTTGGATAAAAATCGGGACAGATGGTAAAACAAATCGGGATTTAGGGTTTTAGATCGGGATAAATATTTTTTTTTTAGTATAGATTTTTTTAGATGGGAAATCATCCATTGACTTCTTCCCCTCTGGGGTGAAATGAGAGGGCGTGTGAAATTTTTACTGAGTAAAACCCAGACTTCTTCAGTCGCTATTTGAGTTTCAGGGATTTTGATTTATCGGGACATTTAGCGTCCCGATGAGGCGCAAATCGGGACGCGTCCCCAGACCCCTAAAAATCGGGACATCCCGCGCAAATCAGAACGCCTGGCAACACTAGACTGACAGAAGAACTGACGAGATGAACCATTAGGTCGAAGATGTGCGACCCTGGCGGAATAAACGCGAGAGTGTTGGTCGGATCTAACCGACGTTGGCGGTTATAATATCGTTTTTATAGACTTTAATAAATTTTAAAATAATTAAAGCATACCTGTTTGACTTATACCAAATGACCTAATATTCTACAATAGATAGTACTCTTGAAAATAACTAAAATATCTTGTACTTATTATTAATGTATCGTAAAAATAACAAGCCTTTCTTCGGAAGCCATTTTAAAGTTAAAACTGGCACTATTTACCAACAGCCAATTATCGTGAGTACTTCCAATCGAATCTAATTAGAAAACACATTTGGCATTAAACGTGCCGTACTAAATTAACTTAAGGTTCGGCTTATACGGTACGGTTGGTGCAATGGTTAAGCGATTGACTGCAGAGCTACATGTCGCGGGTTCGATTTCCACACGGAACAAATATTAGTATGGTCTACACCTAGATCTGAGGGTCTTGAAAAGTCACATTTTTCAAATTTGTAAACACCCGTTTACAAATTTGAAAAATGTGACTTTTCACGGTACAAGAACAATTCCTTGTGGGAGCAACGTTTTCATTAAGAAACAATAACGAAAATAGGGACGTGACGTGACAATCATAGTAATACAATAAGAAACTTAATATCTACTAAAAAATTAAAAAGAGAATTCATTTTTTTCAATATGGCGTAATGTCTTCAAAAAACTGAATTGTGAACCTTTTTGTGTAGAGCATTTTAACATTGCAACGCTTCCTTAAAAAGTGCACACAACGTCATCGCTTCAGGTATGAGCTGATCCTTAAGAATTCTTTATTTGAAAATCAAGAATTCGAGTGCTGTATACTCGATTCGTTTAATTAATGCAAAAAATGTCCTCTTTACAAATTTGTCTTCTAGACATTACTTATCGAAGATGGTAAAACAGGTCTTGCAAGTGTTTTTGTAAAATTAAACACGAATTAACGGCAGCCGTGTTTTTAGTCAGACACTAAATTATTAGGAGGCGTAGGGGGAGTGTTTACACAACGCCTCCTAATATTTTAGCGATTGATAGACACTATGATGATAAATGAACTAAGATCTTCTATGAATATTAACATTGAACTTTATGCATTAATTAAGTCTTAAAATAGATTTTGCGAATTTTCTTTCCTTATTTACCCAGTCGGTATTAAACAAAACGCTTTCCGCTTCTGTCTGTTTATCCGCTAAGTTCTTCTAAACCAAGCAAAGTATTTTGTTGCGGCTTACACTAAAAAAAGTAATGATATTATGACGGAGGATTAAGTATATAATTTACGCACGTGTAACGCTGGTAATAGTTTTAACATAAGTAGAAAGATCTATTCAGTTTATAAAGTTATTAAAACACGTTGCTTTATTTCATTACTTTACACCATTATGTTTTACTTTATGCGAAACCTGAATACTATGTACAACAAACTATGTTCAGAATCATTAACTGAATGGATTCCAATAGTTTTTCCACCATGTTATATTTTTTCCCAAAAATATTTAAAAGGCCATACATTGAACACCACTGACACTAAGTACAACACAGGTAACGGTGAGTCATAGCGGGCATTAGGTGCCGTCAAACAGCTGGGTGCAAGAGCAAAACAACCCCTCAGTCGCCTGGATGGCCCGGTGACCTTGTATTTTTGCTGACAAGCTTTTAACTTTGTGATTTTTCATGATACAGTTATGAAATTTTGTACATACAATCTTTACATAAAAATACTAGTCACGTGTTTCATGTTTCGCATATTTTTTTTTTTTTTTTTTTATTATTGATAGGCTCGCGTTTGACCACTATCTCACCTGATGGTAAGTGATGATGTGGCCGACGATGGAGCACGCTTGCCTAGAAGTAACCTATTCACTCTCGACTTAAAGACCCCTAGGTTGTAGCTATCAGGAAACACAGACTCCAGCAGGGAATTCCACTCTTTAGCTGTACGCATAATGAATGTGTTTCCAAAACGCTTAAAACTAAAATACTTACTTTACTTACTTTACTTTACTTTATATACTAAAAATAATGTTGTATGTACTTTAGTTCATTCAAAACGGTGAAGGACAACATTACGAAGAAACGTTCGAAAACCAAAACTTACAAAGCAAACATCCACCAACCCGCGCTGGACCCGCGTGGTCGATTATGGCTTATTACTTCTAGAGAGCAGGCCTGAGTCACACAGCACTTGGAACAGTATTGGCTGTTATTATTATGAGTCACTGTGAACTAGGTGGTACTTAGGTGGGTACTAGTTCTCATTGATGGCAGCAGGTGTCATGAAAAATCTGGTCACGCTCATTTATTAATGCATGACCTTGTGGAGAACAAATAATAATAATTGAATGAACTTATTGTCCCTGTTTTATTTATTAGTGCACGTTTTATGGTAACGGAGCAGAATTTGCTGTATAATTTTATGTAGTTCTTATAAGTTGTTTATTTTTTTAATTAAATTTGATGTGACTGTAAATACGATCAACATGAAGAGCACTTTCTTTCATAAATGACATAATATTATTATATAAACCACTATTTTTTAATTAGTACAAATACTTAAAGGGCTTATTAGAAAAGCCCTTGTTATTTTATAAGTAAAATCTCAATAAATAATATTCATAAACAGCAAAGTTATTAGCGTTGGTTTATGTCCCAAAATGTCATTCGATTTATGAAAATATTGATTAATGAATGAATAAGTGACAATTATTAAGGAAAAACACTGCCCGCAGTATTTTCTACTAGCAATTGTTATGTTTGATTGATTCTATGATGAATTTATCTTTTCGGGGTCAATTTTAGGATTTCGGTTTTTTCTACTTTTGACTACAAAAATATGATCAGTGACGGGTACAGATAGAGCCCCATTTTTTTTGTCCAGAACCATTTGCCTGCAACGGCCTTCCCATCTAATTATAATTTAGGTGTCTTCAAGGTTGGAGTGAATAGGCCCTTAAAATCCAGTGTGCTTCACCATCAACGATTGCATCACTGCTTGCTATCAGACGGAATCGCAGTCTACTACTGGTTTTTATCAATAAAAAAAAAACAGTATGTATACTATATTTTGAATATATTAGACTTTTTATGTAAGTTTATATCGTACACTGGATCATATGGTCGAATATGATTTCTACCTATCACCCAAAGGTTTGTTGGTAGAAAACTGACTTCTAAGTTAAGCTCGTCTTTGTAAGAATGAATTGTAAAATCACTGCCTTCATTATTTGTCAAATCACTGCGTACTATGTTAAAGTTGTTGTTTACAACAAAGTATTAAGAATGAATTCATGCAACAATTTATTTTATGAGTGTCATTTCGAATTACGATTAACACTAATTAATTCAGCTCAAACATTTTTGATTAAATATAATTCAACACTGAATTAAAATTGCATAATATGTTTTAGAATTATGCAATCAAAAATCACGTTACCTAGATATAAAGTTATTAAGATGTGTAAAACACTACTTTAATAAAGGCAAAAAGAAAGTCACGCGCACACGCAGCCAGTTCTAAATTCAAAATGGGTTAAAATAAGTTTTATTTTTCTCATTCAACCTTGCCAGTGTTATTTGTTATAAAAACAGGACCGCTGTGACCTTGTCAATGCGGCTGAGTGATGAAGATAAAAGAGGACGAAACAATACACCGTGCAAGGATATACCTATCGCTTATCACCGCGGCTTCGCCACTTAAGGCTGCTTCTTCATTATATTTACACTTTATTGCAATTTTTATGGTAGCTACGTCTTCCTGTTAGGGCTATGAATATTTATATCATCCAATATTATACATGCAAAAGTGACTCTGTCTGTCTGTTTGTTTGTTACCTTGTTACGACTTAACGGTTGAACGGGTTTGGATGAAATTAGCACTCGCGTGGATCGTGTCCTAAAATAGGTTGTAGAATACTTTTTACAAGAAGTCCCTTAGTTATCGGACTTTTATGAGTTACTGGAAGAAACTAGTTGCAAATAAATGACTACGTCACCTGATTTTTATAAAAGACGCAAGTTATCGACAGACAATTTTTTTTCTAATAGATGGTATCATAGTGTCAATGATGTCATTTACAAGGCTAATTGTTAGGTCTCATTGTTTATTATTTCACGCGAAAATCTTTTATTAGTAAAATAAAAGACAACGATACGAGCACAGCCTCTATTGCTCTTCGCACCGGAACGGTTGTTGTGGCGACGCTTGGGGAAGGCCTTTGTTCAGCAGCAGACGTCTTGTAGCTGAAGTACTGTGATGACCATCTATGTTTGATAAAGTAGAATGTCCTAATATCGAAAAGAAGCTACAAGGGTCTACGCGTAGCCGTTGTTATAGATCTACGCCAAAACGGTTACAACTCGCTACGAATTTTTTGTTACCAATTTTCTACGAGCATAACTGGTATAAATCAATGCATAATATTATTGGAATTTATACACACTGTAGTATGATTAATAACACATGTTAAACAATGATAAGTACCTTATCAATAACTTCAAGATATCCTAAGCCTATCTCAACATATGCGAAGAAAAATGTGGAATGTATTTGTAATTAATTTCCTTGCAAAACTCTTGAGTGAAATGTGGTAATGTAATGATCTTAGGCAAGGGTTAGGCTGTCGTAAGGGTTAGAAACTTGTTATATTATGTGAAACTGGCTTTATACCTGTATTTGTATTAGAGGTAGATCGACTAGTCGCCAACTAATCGGGAAAACCGAATAGATTGCCACATTTATTGTCGGCAATTAGTTGGTACTAAATGAGATTCAGAAAAAAGGAAATAAAAAGGCGAGAAATTACTTTATGTTATGTATTTTTGAGAATTAAAACTGTCTCAAATGAACAGTGTGAAAAGTGCGTTAATCAATATTTAAAACAAAAATAAATTATATAGGTAATTGGGCCGCCAAGTCTCATTATAATATTCTACAGCATTTATAGAAAGTAATTAATCATCAGACTATACTATTCGGCTATTTGAGCGCCGACTAGTCGTCTAGTCGGTCAAGTTCATACGCAGCCCATGCCACCTCTTTCTACACATAACGTCACACCTTAGGTTCCCATGCTTACTTATTTCCTACCAACAATTATTTAACTTTAAGTTATTGCTATGTGCTGTATGCATAAAGTCAAGTTTTTGTAAGGGTTAATGTTGCATAGACTGGTATAATAAATAAAGGAGTGTTATTATGAAAACATCTGTGATTTACAGACATACAAGATGCTAGTTTTAATTGAATTGAACACGCCTATGAGGTATCGGTACTGATTTATTTCTTTAATTTGGTTATGAAAAAGATGGATGAAAAAAGATTGCATGTAGTGGAGATGAGAATGTTGAGATGGATGTGCGGTGTGACGAGAATGGATAAAGTGAGAAATGAGTACCTATATTAGAGGAAGTTTGAAGGTGGCACCAGTAACTGAAAAGTAGAAAGGCAATCGGTTGTCTTGGTATGGTCATGTAAAGAGGAGGGATGAAACGCATGTCACTAAAAAAGTCCTGAGTATACATGTAGATGGATGGAGAGGGAGAGGGAGGCCAAAGAAAGGATGAATGGATTCTGTGAAGAGTGATATGAAAGAAAAAGGAGTTAGTGGCAGTGAGACGGGTGACAGGACAGAATGGAAGAAAAAAACGTGTTGCGCCGACCCTAAGTAATATGGGATAAGGGCAGGAAGAAGAAGAATTTGGTTCTTCAACAATGAGTACACTATTAAATGTAGAGAAAAACAATTCGATCTTAAGTCTAAGTGCCCCATCACTTACAGAAGAGCACTACAAGCACTAATTAATACACCTTAACAGCTAATTAGTGCATGTAGTGCTCTTCTTTAAGTGATGATGCAGAACTATTTGTGTATCTTCTTCTTTCTCTTATTCTTCAACAAAAGGTAGATTTTCACACATTTTTAAATCAATTACAGTTAAAGCATTACAATTACATTTTCCCACGTATGTACATTAAAGTTAACAACTATACTTTACTGTTAAAATTGGTACAAATTAACTATAATGTTCTGACGTCATAGCAAAATACAATTGCTTACAAGAACACAGATTTCTATGAACTGTAACAGAATTATTGAAAAAATGGATGAATCGTGGTGTTTTGTTACAAACTTATAATTTTACAGAAGAACTCCAAAGTTTTTTGTTTTTATTTGAAGATTATTTGTGTATTTATGTGTGTCAGTTTGAGGTACAAACAGTTTGCATTAGGTATAAAGTTATGTTTTTCAAACACAAAAATCTCGTGTTACAGTCTTTTTTATCGAATCCACCGCAACAGTTTGACCGATTTTTTGTGTTTACTTGATAGGTTTGAGCTAGTTTTTCAAATATGTTCAAATATCATATTTAAAACAAAACAAGGTATAAATATCAGACTTTAAGTAAAAAAAAACATATCATCATTCCATGATTAACTTTATTATCTACTTAGCTAAGTATACATCACTCCTTTCTCCATAACAAAACTTAATGATTTTGTAAATCATTTTAAAAAGAAGATGAAACTAATAAGTGGCCTTAACACTTTTATTAATTACTGTGACTACTTAATTAGTGCACATAACATCGACATCCACTTAGTTATTTCTTTTCTACATATAATATCTATCGTACGTCTAACTTTGAAAGAGCAAAATGCGTATCTGGATGTAGAGTTTTCAATTATGGCAAAAAGTCAGCAAGTCTCTAAAATGTGACATAACTTCATCTATGCATATCTTCAATTCTTAGAACTATATTGTGATTATGTGTATTTTAAATACTCTTGTTCGGTTTATCATATTGTCATTATCATCTACGTCATAACACAATTATTGCAGCTTCCATGGCAGGTACCAGTTTGCAGAAATAATAATAATTTCATTGTTGCTATGCCGGAGGTCGTAGGTTCGATTCCCACCCAGGACAAATGTTTGTGTGATGAGCATGATCATTTGTTCTGTGTCTGGGTGTAATTTATCTATAATATGTATGTATTTAGAAATATATATGTATGTTTATCAGTTGTCTAGTACCCATAACACAAGCTCTGCTTAGCTTGGGACTAGACGGCGTTGTGTGATAGTTATGTGGAATATTAGGATTAGTATTTGTAATATATTGTATTTTATTGATGAATAAGCCAACGTTGTCGGGTCTTTTCATGATTTTTGTTTAATGAGGAGTAACAGTGGTGTTAATCACTGTACCAGATGTTTTCGTTCTCGATAAAATACTTTATTTATTTAGCTTAAACATTAGGTTACCCAAAGTAACTAATATATATTATTACAAAGTAACTAATATATAACTAATATTATTATATTATAATATATAATAATTGTAGTGATGTACCAATCGTTTAATCATTACAGTATGCAGAAGCTGCAGAAAACATTATACATATCTGATTCTCATCACCTTCAAAGATTGATACTTAGATGCATAATTGAAATACTTTTGCTATATTAACCACCTACAACTAAATAATAAATGCTTCCCTCTAGCAGTATCGATTTTATGTTACTTACTAAATGCCAAGCCCAAAAGGTCAGAGGAAATGAATTATTAGCAATACTATGCTTTCAGCGCGTGTTCGTGATAGTAATTTTAGGACAAGTTAATTAAATTAAATTGAAAAAATACGTGTTCATCAGACTTGTAAAAACCGGTACGGTAAGGATATAAAACTGCATGTTTATTATTGTGTCGAAATCTTGCGTCATGTTTTTTTAATCTGGTTTTCTTGATGGACAAAAATGCATCCGAATAAAACTACTACTAAAATCATAAAATTGGTAGGTGGAAGAAAAGATGAGTCAGCAAAATAAAATGCCAGAACGCTCCCTCAACTGATAAAGTGGTTTTAAATCAGGTCACATAAATAACAGTCAAACATCAAGCTAAAATACACCACACCCTTTGTCAAGCGACGACCTAGAGACTATTTCGGACCATTCCCAAATCCACTCCCATTAAACAAATTGATACACCCATAAACCCTATTCGCACCCTTACAAAGACAATAGTTGAGCGATGGGACCACCTACTATAATGGTATACCATTGACCTTGATTCTTTGCGTCAGCGACTGTCCCAGGGGCCATTTCGCCGACCCCACCAAGGTTAGTATCGAACACACTGCTCCAATGTTTGGCTAACACGCAATCCATCATTGTGTTTTAAGCAAATTGTTATATAATATTTTAATAATGTTCTACCTACACGCCAAGTTCAGATTTTTAATTAATGAATGGCCATGTGAGATTATAGATTTATATTGGTTTTATGATAAATATATCAATGTCAAGTCAGATGACATTGCATTTTATTAGCCAGTTCTATGATTTTGCTTGCATTTCTATGATAACATTGTTTTAAGTTTCTATATTTAAAAAATATAGAAACCACTGCTCTCAGAACGGTGAAGGAAAACATCGTGAGGAAACCGGCATGTCTTAGAACCAAAAATTCGAAGACATGTGACATTCACCAACCCGCACTGGGCCCGCGTGGTGGATTACGGCCCATTCCCTCTCCTAGAGAGGAGGCCTGAGTCCCAGCAGTGGGAACATTAAAAGGCTGATGATGATGATGATGATTTAAAAAATAGAACAAATATTTGAGTGTCTTTTGTTTATCTTGTAACTTGTTGTTATTCATGTTTTATTTTCATCATTTGATACTTGGTACTCATTTTTATGTCAGCCTTGTTCCCATTTTCCTTGTTCCGCACATATACGATGTCTGTCGGTATACACGAGACACTTAGTTCACAGGTTGTCAAACCAGCTAGGCGCCACACAGGAAAATATACAGCCAGTCTTTTTATACCTTGTCTTTTCAACAATATTAATTTAACACCGTAAATTGTTATGGTTCTATATTTAAGTTAGTTATTTATTTATTCGTACTTGTTAGATTTTATTTTGATCTCTGCTAGTTTTTATTGTCGTTTTCACTTTGACTTTTTTTAAAGTTTGTTCCTTTTACAGTCATACAAACTAGTCCTTACTAAGATTAAATTATTGATCGTCAACTTATAATAAATATAAAACACAGAACCAGTAAATATTTTCTGAATTACCGACTACCTAGTAATTTTCACTTGAATTGGTAGTAAGAAACTTGCTTTGAAATGGGTAAACTAGTAAAATACTATAATTAATCATGTAACAAGCATTCTAAGGAAACGTTGACGATAGCTCAGTCTTGATTTACGTAATCGTATGTTAATTGTAGCGTAACTTGAGACAGTCTGTTTCTATTTTGGGTTTTCATGTCTATTCCAGTGTCAATTTCTTCGTCTTTATATCTACACTAATACATATTATAAAGAAGTAGAGTTGGTTTTTTTTTATTTTTTTGTTTGTAGGAGGTAATCTCAAAAAGTACTAGTCTGATTGCTGAAATCTTTTCACCGATAGAAAGCTGCATTATTTTTGAGTAAAATAGGCTATATTTTATGTACGCGAGCAAAGCTGTGGGCAAAAGCTAGCAATATGTATCTTTTTGTTTATTTTATGTTTAAAACCTGCTTGACATAAAAAAATGAAGTAACTAAATTAATATTTATAGGTACGAGTACATCAACAAAAAAAGAATAATAAAAACCTTTAACTAATTAAAACTAACTAAAAACAATCTAAAATATGACATCATTCGTTACCAGTTCAATGTTGACAATATAATTATTAACAATCCAATTGTTTAATTATATTTTTATTATTACATTTTATCTACCATTTTTTTATTTATTTTTGCAAGCCTATATAGTATTCGTTAATTCAATTTATGTTGCTTGACAAATTCTAAGAACTTGACGATGGTATATAAAAATAGCAATTTAACATAACAACGACATTGAATAAACCCAAAGGTTGACTGGTAGAGAATTCCTTGCATTGCATTAAGACCATCTATGAACCAGTACTACCAATACAATTTGAACAAATAAATAAAGTTAGTTATGGAAAGCTTAAATATTTCTTGAGTAATGACATTTTTATGTGTGAAATTGTGCTCTGAAGGGGTTGACTGTGTGTCCCGTAAAGGTAAGGCCGTTCTGTCTGCTAATTCCAGTAACATTTAGACCAGTTGTAAACGAAACAAGCTGGATTTGGTACAAGGCCGGTTTGACACTAGACACAGACAATAATACCTGTTACTTTAAAATATACCTCCAATACCTGTAGTAACACTAATAACACCAATACCGTGGGTGGAATATCTAGCTACTCATGTTTACCAATAATATTTTCACATCAAAAGATTAAATTATGTTGTCAAGATTACGAATAAGACTAGGTTTCTGAGTGTGAGATAAAATGATTGGGTGACATGTATTGAAACAATGCCGACTGCAATCGTTATTGCATACACTATCATAGCGAATGTCTAAACTAATAATTTTGCAGTCAACAGAATTGAATCAATGATCGATTAAGATATTTTTAATAAGAAGTCCTTACTAATTTTTATTTGCAAGTTTGACAACATAATTAGTTCTGATGAAATCGTTAAACTTATAATATAAAAGTTGAATAGTAAGCCCTTGTTTATGGAGAATGTTTTTGATTATATTTTTTTTTGGTAATTGATATAAATCAGTAGGTACTTGACTAAGATCTCACCTGATGGTAAGCAGTGCTGCAATTGTTGATGATGAGGCGTTTATTAAGAGCCTCTTGATTCTAGCCTTGAAGACACCTAAATTATCCATCAATTTTTCATCATTTTATAGATAATATTGTTCCAGATGGTTAACAAATATTTCTTCAATATAAACTATAAAAAAACCATAATTATTATTATAAGTACAAAATATGCTCATCCTTTTTTTCACTATCACCAGCGACTGGCAAAAAAGTCATAAAGTGTATCATTTGCGAATTGGTTTAGAGTCAACCGTGCGTGATGGATGGTGGCACATGACGTTATACTCAGTCATGAGAGACAACGTGGAAAATTTTACAGCAATTGCTCTTGTGTAGGCATAAAATATGATGGGCAAGCTAGTCAATGGCGGTCGTTCCTTGTTAAAATATCTATAGATATAAAAATGAATCCCTATTTCCTTGGTCACGCCATCACGCGTGAAGGGCTGGACCGATTTCGCTAATTCTTTTTTGTTGTGTTCGTTGTTGTGAGGAAAAGGTTCTTATGGAAAAAAAATGAAAATTAGGGTAGTGTAGGGTAGAGTAAGGTAGTGTAAGGTAGAGTTGGGTAGAGTAGGGTACAGTAGGGTAGAGTAGGGTACAGTAGGATGAAGCAGGGAAGAGCGGGAGCGAAGCCGCGGGCAAAAGCCAGTGTACAATAAAATATGCATTTGGGATGAACAAATATGGAATCAAGATAAGGTGCTACTCGTCGCAAAAATTAAGCAAAGCCTTGCTAAGTCCTTCTACATATTTTATAATACCCAAATCCTTTTTAAAATATAATATATATTGTATTTTAAAAAGGATTTTGTGTATATATATACATATATATAAACAATGATGACTCGAAGATTACTACGAAGAAATGATAAAGACTTAGTGTCCAGGTCAAAAAAAAATTGTACAAAAAAATCTAATAATTTATTTAGTATCCCTATAAATCAAACAGAAGAACACAAGATTAATTATTATTAAAATAATTGAATATACAAAAAAAATCATCACCTATATTTCAGGGTTTTTACAAACTGTTTAGTAATTCAATTTACTACTACATTCATGTAGTGTCGATAAATTAAAGGCTAGGGCTCACTTACTTTTTATTATGTACGCGGGTCATGTTCAACATGTCAGGCTGTCAGACTAAACCCATTAATCTATCACATAAACAATTCTCTTATAAACGAGGTTTTAATTGAATATTCATATATGTAACCAAGTCGATATATTGTGAATATTTTCTTTAATATGGGAAAATAAAAAAGTAAAGTATCCGATGCATTACGAAGCTATTTATAGAAAGATATACACACAGACTCACTTGATGAACTGCGATCTAGAAATGCAGACAAACAGACATCAGTAAATAGATTAATGACTGCAAACTGAGGAAAAAGGGACAAGGACGCAATAAAATTGCGTTCTACTTGGAACCTTTAAACAGACAATACTAGTCTAGTCAACTTTTATTGATCAATCGCAATCCTTAAATGCATGAAACAGGAACATGAAACGATAAAAAGATTGGTTCAACAAAAACTGTGCGTTTAAATACGAGTAAATAAGATCTTAATGACATATAAGAAAAATAAAGTGCTAAAAGTGATTATGAAAATGTAAAGCAAACAGACATTGATGACTTTAACAATAAACCTGTGACAATATAAATATCAACTGATGTGTTATGTACAGACAGTTTCATTGCTATGTCCTTACTGAACATATAAACGATAATGCGAACATCACTGGACACTTGTGTACAAAAGACATTTAACTAAACACATAATACGAAAAATTATCATAATAATACGTTCTCAAGGGAAGGAAAGATACTGTTTAAGTAAGCCATAGAATGTGTAAACATTGAAGGTGAACATGAAAATGCTTTCAAATTTAGATATCCATGTAGTTCTAGTTTTTTTCTGACTATCATAGCATTGAAGGTAAAATAAATGTCAGCAGCATTATTCTTTTTAAACTGTCATGTGTTCATTGCGAAAGCAACACACAAAAACGAAATAAATATTAAGAACAATTACAATGTCATATGGAAGTGAATTATTCGTAGTGATTGCTATAATTCGATACGTGACTCGCATTAGAGGTCCATGGCAAGGTCCTATGATGATTTAACTTGCTGTTCTGTAAAACAACATCATTCTTTATGATTGAAGACATTAGTTCAAATTTTGTATGTGCACCTGTTTGATGTCAGCAATTCTAACTTTGTCCAGTTTTCATCAGCCACGTAAGGATAAACAGGAAGACTCCTATCTAAAAAGTCCTTGATCCTCTGAACCTCGTTATCAAGTTCAATATGATTCATCTTTTAATAATGCAAATCTTTTGGTTGCATTGACCTGAGTGAATGTTATGAATGTATGTAAATGAATGAATGTACTAACTTTTCAATCAAAATATGCGATTTAAGTAACCTTAGCTTTACAATCTCTTAACCTACTTCTTTATACATATCTTAACTAATAAATATTATAACTTAATAGCAAACCACAACATATATAAACTGAAAGTAATAATAATCTCTAGATAAACATTATCTCAAACACAATAAGTTGAAGAAAATTTGCCTTCAAATCGCCTGTGCTTTTAATTGTAGACGATAATTACAAGATGACGGAATTACATGATTATGAACATAAACCTGGTAATCGTTGATTACGTCTTGTTTAATGTTAACTATAAAATTAAGTAATATCGCGAAATAAATAAATTAAGTAATATTATTGGAATCGCAACTGATTATCGTGGTATTTCTCAAAATGTTTATACACTGTCAAATACATTCTTTCATATATTATACTAGCTTTTGCCCGCGCGGCTTTGCTCCGGCTCATCCCTATTCCACCCTACTATACCCTACTCTCCCCTACTCTCCCCTACTCTCCCCTACTCTACCCTACTCTACCCTACTCTACCCTACTCTACCCTACCCTGCCCTACCCTACTCTACCCTACTCTACCCTACTCTACTCTACACTACTCTATCCTACTATACTATACTAAACTTCACATAAACCATCTACTTTGGTTTGGATAGATGAGCCCGTTCTTGAGTTATAAAATTACAACGAAAAGTGGCATTGATTTTTATATATATAGATTACAAAAGATTCAAACGTCAAAGTTAAATTGATTAATTGCAAAAACAAATACGACGTTACTACGTCGAGTCTAAAACACATATTATTTATGACTTGATGCATAATATTGTGTGGTGCGGAGTTATTTTAAGATTCTCGATATTTATGCATTATTTGATAGAGAACTTTATTAGATATCTTTCCTCCGTAAAATTCGAATTCGTATAAAGGAAAATGTAGTTAAAAACCTGTAATTATTTAATAAAAATTCAAAGCATGTCTCGCAGATAGTTGAGATGGTGTTCCTTGTGTTATAGAACATACGTATATAAGAATAAGCTATTGGCACAATGACGTATATCAAGTAGATATATTTATTACGACGTTTACTCTCCATTAGGGATCTTAAGGTACGCATTGTACACTATGTAAATATTTATAGCTAACTTTTGGCTGCGTCTTCACTCGCACGAAAGTAGAGAATTATCCTAAGGGAGTAACTAAGGGAAGTATCCTATATGCTATCCTAGGACATTGTCTATCCGTGTACCGAATTTCAAATTTCTAAATTAATTTCAGCGTACAGGTGTCACAAATATACATACCCACACATACCAACATATACAAACTTTAGACTTTGTAATATTAGAGTGATTTGTCCACATTTGATGTGATTCATTCTGTTTTGGTCAGCGTTTCTTTTCGATCTCAGAATCAAATACGTGAATTAAGATAAGTAAGATTGTCGTGTCCATAGATATTTATTCAGGGATCAGATTTGTCTGAAAATAAAAAAGAAAGTTGATAAGATATGTCAACGTCTATCAAAATAACTCGTATAGGAATAATACAATCGGTTAGTATGACAAAAAACTGAATGATAAATCGCTACAATTTATTTTACGTGACAATCTTTTTGTATAATGCCGACTTGACAGTCAAAATAATAAATTAGGTAAACACAATACAAACTACTGATTGCGTGTGAAAATACGCACCAACTTTGCCTGAACTAACATAGAATGCAGACGGAGAGTTTGTTTGTTCGTCTAATGAAATTAATGAAGCGATAGATCTGAGTTCAGTATTAGAGAATTGTAGGTCAAGGAAGGACGAATTCGTGGAGCACTTTTTATCACCGAATATATAGTTTTTTAGGTTCTATGCGAGTGAAGCTGCGGTATCGTCTAGCTGTACATAAAACATGAGCACTCCGTAACCTTGACTGCTCCGATGATCACAAGCAACTCGATGATTGTGTACTCAAGCGCTCTTGATAACGACTCCGTTTATACTTTTGTCTTGCTCTTTTCAGTTTTTTCTTCTAATTTTCAAAGCGATTGTTCGTTTTGGATGTGTTTGGATATAAGGTACAGTTTGATTTTGCGTAGACGAGCAGGTAATTTGTTACTCCTTACCGACCTCTTGGGTGACTCTGTAACTTGAAATGTTATACTAAGGCTATTTTCCAAAGCCTGCGAAGAACTGCGGGATTGTTCGATAGAACAAATGGCAACTAAAGAGACAGAGACGAGATTTAGTCAGTAAAAGTCAAACACTCCCTTTCGCCCCACCCAAAGCAAAAAGAGTTATTTGATAATTATCAATTCATGTATAATTTTTTAGGGAAAGTTATAATTAGTCACCCCAAAAAATCATACATGAATAACACCAACATTTAGAGGATAGAACGCAATATTTTTATAAAATTCCAGTTAGCAATAGAGCAAAGTCCTTAATAAATAACTGTTTAGGTAAACCTAAACCTGAACGAATGGTAGACGTGACGTATGATGTTTGTAGTAAACTCGGCCTCACGTACAACGTAAAAACCGTACAATGAATAGGTACAACAAAACTATCGTACAAATATTTTCTCTCTATAGGTACCTACGTAAGGCTTGAATTTGTGTGACGTGTGGCCAAAATATTAGGATGACAAATAATTTAAATAATTACTTACCGCATTATTAATAGTCATTGAAATTTTGAAAACCTATTAATTTTCTAAATTTTTTTAAAAATAAAAATAAAGCATTTATTTCACTTAGCTTGATCCATGTAGGCCAATTTAAATCATAACAGATATTTAAGCTTTATCCAGAACTGAACTGGATAGAATTTTTGTGTCAATTCCAACAATTTTTTTTTATCTGGTGTAAACTAGTACTTTACTGCGATCCCACCTGATGGTAAGCAATGGTAACAAATTCATAATGTTAATTCATTAAATTTCAAATTCATACTTAAAGTGCTCCAAGTACAATATCTATTTATACTTTTATGTAACACGATAATCGTTTGTCAACGACAAAAAATGTACCTATTGTTACGAGTTTTTGTCTTGGCTGTGACAACTTGAAGTCCTAAATGATGCTCGCTGAATGAACGATGGATTCCTTTGTATTCTGTTCGTTGTATCGCGATTATCAACCACTTAAAGTGTACCTAAATGTATTAAACGTTTCATGCGATATAAAAAAAAAGATATTGCCTGGCTTTATTCAACAGACACTTAGAGTGACGCGACGAATCTGTAATTGTAATACTAATGTAAAATCTCAAAGACTATTTAAAATTATTTAAAGAGTAGCTTTTGTACGTGGCTTCGCCTGCTAACATAAAATACAGCCTTTGTAACTCAGGAATAAAGCAGCTTTGTATCGGTGAAAAGAATTTAGCAATCGGACCAGTACTTTCGAGATTACCTCCTCCAAACAAAAAGAAACAAATTTTACCTCTGTATAGTATTACTGTAGATTGTAGATATTGATTGTAGACATGACGTGTTAAAATGTCGAGCGTGCGAACGAGAGAGAGAGATGGATACAACCTATATAGCTCCATCCCTTTAACAGTTCAGTTTAGGTCGTCAAGTGGATCGCGTTAAAAGCTCGCAGTACTGTGGTTGTTGTTCGACTGAATAGGTTTAGCAATTTACATCTCTACCCAAACTTAGTCGTACTATTTAAATAAAAGATGGATGGCTATCATACCATTAAAAAATAAGATAGATGGCTGCCCAAAAATCTGTATTTTAATGCGGAATCTCGCTTGATTAACGGCTGCAAAAAATGATGGGTTGCAAAAATAGATGTACCATTATTTTTAGACAAAAGCGTAGTTAGCGACGGCAAAGCAACTCTATTAGCTTGTATTTATCAATATACACAATGAATACCACCACTTAACTTGAGGAAAAGTCATAAAAATATCGGACTATAGTCTTCATACGAAGGCGTTGTTGACTGAGTTGAACTCATCCGTATTGTCTACAGAAAGGATGAAGGTGATTCATGGTGACCTGTAGCATCAGCAATAAAATCGTAAACACTTATGTTAAATAATGTTCCCGATTAACATAGTACCAGTATCAATACAGGTTCTCGTTTAGGCCTATTCACGGATGCACAGTTTTAAAGACGCGTATTCGTCATTATATGCTTGGTGTATGCCCAGTTCATAGTTTATCTAAAGAACTAAAACTCTGTCGACGTAGCGGCTATGTCCGCGTCGTAATGTCGCGTCGATATCGCTTCGTCGATAGAATTTCATACCCGTTTTATCAAACTACTGGCAGTCAAAATTCTGATCCTGAAATAAAGTTTTATTATCATTAACAAAAAAAAAACCGTTTAAAAAAAACAAACCATGCACTTACGCATGAACAATAGTACCTACCTATGCTTGTTACTTTTTCCTGGGAAACTCTAGGTGAATATGTTCGAGGACATGGGTTATTCCAGTAGGACATACAACAGAACTTAAGTCGGCACTTGCTTTCAACCTCAGCCATGATTCAAGTTATGTCTTTCACCTTACTTTGGTACAGTTTGAATTTTTGCCCATATCCAGTAGCTTCAAGTTCTGGGTCAAAATAAAAATGAGTATTTACGAGTTCTCAAATTATTTTATTTACCTGTCCAAGGTACTGCCTTTTGTGGGCTTCAAGGCATTTCCCTATTTGCTTCATAGATATTTAGGACTGACACATATCGGACTGACCTCGAAGGGCGGTAAATAATGTTACTGCAAATGGATACATTGATAAAGTTAATCATGTCTGTATTTTATACAAGTGGCTATAATATTAAAATGTAGTTCGAGAGCAGTGGTGAAGTAATGCAGCACACTTGGGCAAACGCTTTACATTATTATTTCATCAATACTGCTCTCTAAAGTATGACTGAAAAAAATTAAAACATTTGGAACACATCGAATGACAAGATATGCATTTCGAAGACATTAGTGGTATTTCGCACCGGGCCAACTTGGTAGATTACGGCCTATGCCCTCTCATAGAGAGGAAGCCTTAGTTTCGGCAGTGGGAAAATTATAAGGCTGATTATACTTATACTTAAAATGTGTTTCAATATATTTAAAATTCGGCGTCTATTTAAAAAAAAATCACAAATATTTAAATTAGTCACTTTTGCTTTGTTTATAATTTATAATCTAAAAAACATGTATGAATGAACAAAATACAGGTTGATGCAAAATTTATTGCCAGGCGACACGACCTAAACATGATAGGAATAATTTAACTGATTAATAAAAAACGCAAAATTCAACGTGTTCAGACGTTGTTAAAATAACATCAAACTAAATAACCCATCCATCATTTGTCAAATATTATGTCCGCCTTCCAGCTTTGATAAATATTTATATTTAAACAATACAACATGTTTTCGAAGAAGTGCACAAAAAATATTTCGTTTTGACATTAATATTCGAGCTCAACACTTCAGCTTAAATGAACAAATAAGTTGGTACCTTATGTAAGTAGGAATATGGAATGACGTGCAGTTTGCAAAGTGAATACAATGATTAAGTTAGGAGACAAGATTCAATCAAATTCTCCATTGACGTCATTTAAAACAATGAAGTGAATGTAAGCGAAAACGTTGACGACATATTAAGTGATGGTATAGAATAATTTGGCAGAATGCCTGCTACACAATTGAACTTGTCCCAAGCAAGTAACACTTTATGCACGTCTTACTAACGGTAATAGGTAGTCCAATTGTAATGAAGGTTTGAGATGGTGAATCACTGTTGAACCCACTTGGAATACAAATTAAACAGGTAAAATGCAATTTATATCTAAAGTGATTATCTTATTAACATTATCTCACTTGACTATGAATGTTGATTTTCAGATAGCATAAAATTATTTTATGAAAACAGAGCCAATACGTTTCAATCATTCTTGGCGCCCAATTTGAAACAGTGGAAAATCTGGAAAGCAAGAAAAATAGTAGTACAATATTATTTTCATACATGTAATATTTTTAAGCAGTACAATATTATTTTCATACATGTAATATTTCTAGGGGTAAAAAATATTATCACTTAATTTTCCCCCTAACATTTTCTATGGGCAGTGTGTAAGCACATATCAGCAAACACACATTGTAATTAAAACCGATTTTCAAGTTCTGTTGTTAGTGCCGCTGTGGTGACCCCAGACATTGCAAACCCCTCGTGTTTTCTCCCTTTTCCTACCCCTGTTTTCATCATAGCAGCTACCTGAACCTAATGGCTATTAGATATATATCTATGCATATAGTTTGCTTATGTTTGAAAGCAAGCATACTGTTTGTACTTTGCTAATGAGTGATTTTTAAGGTTGAAACACTTCAATCATGGCGGTAAGTCCCCTCTTTGAGGCGTGGCTGGAAAGACCTCACGGCGTCCTTACTTTCCGCATGACACAGGTACTCACCGGACATGGTTCGTTCGGGAGATTCCTGCACTCGATTCATGCGGAAGTGACGCCCGGGTGTCGCCACTGTGCGGAACGCCCGGAGGACACGGTGGAACACACAGTCGAGGTGTGCCCTGCTTGGGCGGAGCATCGCCGTGCCCTCGTGGGGGCGATCGGCGGCGGAGACCTCTCGCGCCGGGCCATGGTTGAGGCCATGGTCCGGAGCGAGGAGGAGTGGCAGGCGGTCGCCGACTTCTGCGAAGCAGTAATGCTCGCAAAGGAGGAGGCCGAACGCATAAGGCAACGGCGTTATCGCCACCGCCGTCGCCGGGATTCTGATCCCGATTTCCGGCCAACGTAGACGCGGGCTTGCGGACAGTGAGCAATGGGTAGCTCGCTGTCCGGCCGTCCGGTAACTGTCCGGACCAAGCCCAAGTCGTCGACGGCGCGCACTGTTCCCGCGCGCCTCAAGGAGTTGTCAGCAACAGCAGGGACCCAGCCGGGTCGAAGCCTACTGGGGCCAGGGTTATCCGAAAGGGCGCTCGAGCCCCGGTATGAAGGCTAGAAGGAACGGGGTGGGTCTTTTAGTCAGTAAGAGTCTGACACTATCTCCCGCTCCGCCCAAGGGCGGGGGATGTCAATGCATGATTTTTTCCCACCATAAAAAAAAAAAAAAAAAGGTTGAAACACTTGAAATGATTTTTTTTTAATAAGTAAATCTGTAAACATTTATAAATTATTTCATTTTAAAATTATAGGTGTTCAGATTTTATATTGCTTCTGAATATTTATTTTATTCTTTCGATTTCAGTTATCTGAAAGAACGTTTCGTGATTAATCGTGAACCATAAAAGTAGAATAGTCTTAACTTGATATATATCTACCTATTAAAGTATGCGAAGATTAAGAACTAACGTATTTTTAACCAGCAGAGAAAGTTCTGAACGATGTTGTCTTTTTTATAAATATGTGAAGATATAAAACATAAACATGAAAAAATTGGGAACAAAATAATAAGCAAGTACTAGAAGTAGTAATAGTAGTAGTAAATATTGGTAAAATTAGTAAAATATATAATAAATAAATAAATATAATAATAAATAAATAATAGCATTTGTTTGATAAAAAATCTCTTTTTTTTAAAGTTGGACCAATTTAGTCACCCTGTTTAAAGAGCCGGATAAAAGGAAGTTATAATAATTGAATGTCATGTTCTAAGGAGTTTTCCTTCCTTCCTTCTCTGAATAAAGAGTAGGTAGAGGTGATCGATGTTTATGAAAAATATTTTGTGCTTGATAACTTCTATTTCAATACAGGCCAATAAATAAAGTTTTAGCAGCGGCAATCTCTACCTTTTTATCTTAATTTACATTTTTCCTAAGGTCATTTTACAATAGCGTGGGAAATTTAATTACATTCAAATAATAAGAAAAGTAATCAGTTAATGATCGATCATATTAAAATAACAGCCGCTATTTTTTTTTATTTAGTCTATACTCCCACTGCTAGGCATAGGTATACCCTAAATCTTTTCAGCACCCCTAGCCAAGTTGAGAATCTGCAATAGTTAAAGCTCGTCGAAACCTAATGAAATGTATGGGAATGACATCATCTGAACGTTAAGTCACGTGGTCGGAACAAACGAATAGAAAATTCGTAGCCAAGTTCACATCGTTCAAAATGATAGAATAAATTTTTACAATGTTTATGGCTACGTCCTTTGTTAAACAAACGCTATATTGTAGAACGAGTGGCCCACTCAGGCGCGTCGACATGGGTACCAACTTATAGTTTTCTACAATTGCTGACACCGAGACGTTACAGATTGCAGAACGGTATTCGACACGAAACGGTTAACTTGGCTAGGGGGGCTGGTATTATCTTCATGAGCAACCTTGAACTAGCCCTTGCAATAGACGTCTATGTTGTCTCGTCACCTCTTCCCAGATCATTATCGCCAGCATCGTTCATGTCAGCGAAGCCATGACTTATTCAAAAAAATTACTGAAAAATGAGAACTTATATTTTCTGCTAAGTTTCAACTAGTTTTCACTATCATTTCAAAATACACTGAAAACCAAGTAAAATCTGATTGATTGACTACCTTTAACTACTACGAAATTAATGCTATATGTATGTAGCGTGTCTGATTGCTAATGATGTCGATGTTATTATGAATGCCGATTGTGTATCTACCGCCGCTTTATTACAATATAATATAACATTATTTTTAGTTTGTGGAAAACCTGAATATAGTTTGTTCACAATCTGTAACTGAATGGGTTCCAATAGTTTTTACACCATGTTATATTTTTTCCTAAAAATATTTAAAAAGGTCACAAGCTGGATACCACCGACACTATGTACAACACAGGTCACGGTGGGTCATTAGGCGCCAGCCAACAGCTGGGTGCAAGTGAAAAACAACTCCTCAGTCGCCTGGATGGACATAAAAAGCTTATAACTTTGTGATGTTTCATGATACAGTTAGGAAATTTTGTATAAAGATTCTTTACATAAAAATAATAGAAATGTGTTTCGGGTTTTTTTTTTTTTTTTTTCGATGGTAAAAATCATCTTATGACAACCCCCGCTCTTGGGCGGAGCGGGAGATAGTGTCAGACTCTTACTGACTAAAAAACCCATCCCGTTCCTTCAAGCCTTCATACCGGGGCTCGAGCGCCCTTTCGGATAACCCTGGCCCCAGTAGGCTTCGACCCGGCTGGCCCCCTGCTGTTGCTGACAACTCCTTGAGGCGCACGGGAACAGCGCGCGCCGTCGACGACTTGGGCTTGGTCCGGACAGTTACCGGACGGCCGGACAGCGAGCTACCCATTGCTCACTGTCCGCAAGCCCGCGCCTACGGTGGCCGGAAATCGGGATCGGAATCCCGGCGGCGGCGAGAGCGCCGTTGCCTGATGCGGTGGGCCTCCTCCTTAGCGAGCATTACTGCTTCGCAGAAGTCGGCGACCGCCTGCCACTCCTCCTCGCTCCGGACCATGGCCTCGATCAAGGCCCGGCGCGAGAGGTCTCCGCCGCCGATCACCCCCACGAGGGCACGGTGATGCTCCGCCCAAGCAGGGCACACCGCGATTGTGTGCTCCACCGTGTCCTCCGGGCGTTCCGCACAGTGGCGACACCCGGGTGTCACTTCCGCTTTTATTCGGAACAGGAACCTCCCGAACTATGTGTTTCGGGTTTCGCATATACCAAAATTAATGTTGTGTAATTATGTAGGTAAATATATTTTTAACTTTGTCTCACACTATTGGAATTAGTCCTGTATCGTAGGTGAGGTGTAATCACGTGTGTAGGCCTGACGTCAGGGGCTGCATGTCTACGCAATAACTCTGTCGGAGGCGGCGCGCGGTGGTTCAACTATGAGTTGTCGCTCCAAATCCGGCTCGAAGGACCCAAAAGATGAAAATGTTTCTTGACACAATGTTTGACAAATGTTTCAGCAATTCGCTTTATGCATTTCTAATTTTGTATGCAATTGAGATACTAATTGTAAAGCTTCATACGGTACGGTACTATTTGCTTTTATGTATTTTTATTAGTTAACTGAATGCTTAGGGGTGAACATACTCGTGAAAATAAACTGCTTTTATTCCACGACTTTTGGAAACAAGAAAAGGCAACATCTTCCGGTTTAAAGTTAATGTAACGTGTGCGTCAGTGTGTTGAGAATGAATTTAATTTTCTCTTTGTTTTTGTGCAAGATTTCATTGTTTTTTATGATTAATTAATTACCAAAAGGGTAAAAATAATTAATTATTTTAAGATGGTATACGACAGTATATCTCATATTTGAATTGAAATTATTTTTAATTTATTCAGATTAATTTCTGATTGTAATTTTGGGGATTTTATGAGTAGTGTTTCATTTGGTAAAGAAAAGTTTTTCGCTTACAATTTTTGTGAATATTTCCGTGTTTATGTTCAAACTTGAAATAGAAATCCCCAGGGTTTTTGGTTTAAATATTGAGCTTCACTAGTTTTTCTTTCTAATTACCAAAAACTTATCAAAAACCGGAATGCCTTAACCGCATTTCTGCGCACAAAAAACACATAAATGGCTGTACAAATGTTCTGGGGTTGGCAAAAAAGCAAATATTGATGCGCTAGTCATCAACATGTATGTTCTTAAACTTGAACGTGAATACCCGCGGATATTTGATTACCTTTATGATCCATTAATACTCGTAGTGTTTGATGCAGTCTTTGCAAGTAGCCTACCGATTGAGCGGCGTTGTTAATTTGGAATGTTGCTGGCAATCACTATATTCGGAAGTGATATTTACATCGTCTGGTCACCAATCAGAGGTAAATTGCATTATTGTAATAAACAAATTGTTCTTTTTATGTAATGTGTTACATTTGAGATGCCGGATTAACGGTTTTTACAGCTGCTACGAAATAACAGGTAGTAAGGCGCAGACCCTCCTAGCCCCTTTTCTGCTTCTTTATGAAATACCTTTTGATGGGCTTAAATTTTCCGTAGGTCACTCAGGTATACAAATTATCTTAAAATAGCAATAAATAGACATCGACGCATATAATTTAAAGAAGATTCTAAACGTTACTTAAGATATTGTAAGTGTCTTATTAAATATTAACTTTATTAACTGATTTGATTGTTAATTATAGTAGTATATTTCGGTTTTGATTTTTTTTTGTTTATCAACGTAACATGCAATCTTATGTTTTTCGAGTAATTAAAGTATTTTTATGAAATAACTCAAAAATGTACATAATGATTAAGAAGAAGAATTTTAGTATTCGAGTTTTCTTCGATCTTGGCATTTTCTGAGAAATAAAACATTACTATGTGTTCGGGACATAAAAAGGTAAGTTTCCATCAAATTTCGTGGAAAAAAAAAACAACTTTTGTAAAAGATAAAAACCAAAAACTTAGTTCTTTTAATTTTTTACATATATTTTGAGGTTATGTGAAAAAAGTGTAAAGACAAAAGTTGTAGATCTTGTTATTACCTTCAACTTTCCATTTTACTTTTTTCCAGAGGACTTGTAGTTATGCGGGAAATCCAGATAAATTGTTTTTTACCCTTAAAAACGCACACCCATCCATTTACCGACCTCAAATCGCCCGTAAATTATTTTTCCTCTCAATTTTTGTTATATTTTCTTCCTTTTCCTTTCCAATGGTTTTTTTTTTTTTTATCTGTTATAAACTAGTACTTGACTGCGATCCCGCCTGATGGTAAGCAGTGATGCAATCGTTGATGGTGAGGCGTTTCATCCTATTGTGATTTTATTTCACTTTTTAGCATTCTCAACGGCTTCAGCACTGGTCTATAACGTGTTACCGTTTTGTAGGGTTGTGGAGATCAGATAACCAGTCGTTCCACGTAAAGTAGGCACCAGTATACAGCTAAATTCGGTTTGATTCAAAGTTGACCCCGACTGAAAAAAAATAGGCAGATTAATAGTGTACTATACTCCAGTTAAATCAGTAAAATTTTAAACAAAAACCCTTTTGTGAAGCTAACTGTAATAATCAGGTATAGTAGCATTTTTTACAGTAATTAAAACATAACGCTCTGAATAACAGAGCAAATTAATGAATCAGTGAAAATGTGACAGATATAAAATGGTACATGGAAATGATTGTACGAGGGAAGTAAACAATAAAATCACTAGTGAGGTAGGTAGTGTGACACATTGGATGTAAAAAACTGCGCGTGGTTTTTTTTTATACACACTGTTAGATTGTAGCCTACATGCTTCATGATTTTAAATGTTTGGCGGTTTACAATAATGGCTTCTGTTCCTTTTTTTATTGACATCGTCTTCATCATCAGCCTTTTTTTTTAATGTTCCCACTGCTGGGACTCAGGTCTCCTCTCTAGGAGAGGTAATGGGCCGATATCCACCACGCGGGCCCAGTGTGGGTTGATGAATTTTTAGTTCTAGGACATGCCGTTGAAGGTGATTGTAAACAGTGGTAATGAAATAAATTACACAAAGTAATGCTGGCAGGGTTTGAACCCGCGACCTACAATTCGTAAGTCGGAGCCATTACCACTCGACCACCACTGCTTTATTGACATAAAGTCATTAAAAAATATATATTTTTTTATGTTATCAAGCGTACTCCATTGTCAGCCACATTATCGCTTGCCATCAGGGGAGAAAGTGGTCAAAAGCGAGCCATAATTAAAAAAAAAAAAACTTTTTTCCGCACTCATAGTTAATATGCTTTTTACTATAATTTTTGCCACTTTGTTTACGTTATAATATTTAGAGATATTTATTTATAAGCTTTATGAAGATGGAGAACCAAGGTTACCGACATAGGTATATCGAAGAATTACCAAACTTAAGCGGCAGTGGACACTACACATTGCTTGCAGTATAGATGGAACTGAAATGTTCTGGTGTGGCGATCGGATATTGGCAGACGCAGCATTCGTAGGCTTCCCACAAGGTGGTAACCTGGTGACCTGGTGAGAGTCGTGGGATTCTGATAGTTACGAGACCCATGCATAGGACCATTCGTTGTAGCTATACTTGGGGGAGGCCTATGTCCAGCAGTTAACGTTTTTCAGCTGAAATGATGATGATGACAGTTTATGTGTCTGCCTGTGCCTGTAGGGAAACATTGTTTTTTAAAATGTGCGTTTTTGTAAATTTTACATTCAAATGTTCCATTGTGTACACCTGTGTACCTACATTATATTAAAGAAATCTTCGAAATTTGTCAAGTCGTTAAATCAGAAGCAGGCCGCTAGTAAATTAATGATTATGTGTTATTTATACCTAGTATATTAACGTGTTTGAGTACTATAAAACCACTTGATTCACGTGCCTATAGTTCGGTTATTGAACCAGTTTCGGTATAACCTCTAGCCCTTAACCATGAACTCTTTACTCGGTGGTATAGCTACAGAATATTTTTAAAAGAACCTATGTACCTCCATTATGTTTTATGGACTAAGATTTATTAAGTGTCTCACATAATGAACACAGCCTCCTACAGATCACGTGGAAGAATACATAATTTACTCGTAATGTCTTTATGACTCAACTTTGTAAACACGCTAACAATAACATAATTATATTTACGTTGAGATTTTTTACATATAGAGCTCGATAGATTGCGTACAAGCTTTGTAGACTTCTAGGAAAATGAAGAGGTAAAGAGGTCCGTTTCGAATGTCAGCCTCCTTAGAGTGACAAATAATGAAGTATAATCCAAAAGCGTAAAATTTCATTCCGTCTTCGAATTTCAAACGTGACGGAAGGAATAGGCGCTTTTCAATTGTTTGTTTCTTAGGCATTTTTTTTAGCTACCGTTTAGTTAGGCCTGTAACCCAGTTTTTCGTTGGATTCTGTTAATTTTTTGCATAAGTTTTTCATGCGGGTTTTAAATAAACAATCGATACTTCATAATTCAGGGCCAACCAGTTATTTTTCTAAGCAAAATACCATAAATTAGTCAAGAAAAAATCCTATCATAGGTTCGTTATTATACCTTTATAATGGCTGAAGTCATGTCATTGTACTGTCATCAAAGATGTCATTTCAGCACCGATTCCTACAATCAGTAAAGTGATATAATGACTACAATCTGACTATACTTAGGTAGGTACATGCAATGTTATGGCGGAAGCCAAAAGTTTATAAATAAAATTACTATAAAAATAAGTATCTAAATATATACGTTGAAGTTTTTTTCCTCTGTAGACGTAGAGATGGGCTTGTAATATGTGATTAATAATGGTATAATATCATTTTGCCACGTGCAGTTTTTTTTTATTTGAATAGCTGTATGTGTATTTTGTTTTTTCTTTTTGGCTTCGCATGGTTTGTGTCATTTAACCAATGTCATGTTTATCGTACATCATTTAAAATGTGTTCCAAATTCAATTTCTTTTCTTGCATAAAAACAACTCCAGTTACCTCTGTAAGACAGCACGCACTGGTGACTTTTTACAAAAAGTCACTATGGTTATGAGCCCGACATGCAGTGCGCGCACTTGAACACGTGTCAGTTGAGTAAAAATGGGTAAAAAAAATGCCAAAAAAAATATTGTCACCCTGACAAAAGTCACCAGTGCGCGCTAGCTCTAAGAGGCGGAAAAAAGGGATCTTGTAAAGGGCCCGATTTTTTTAAAGTCTAATTGTTCGTTATTCTAAAAAACGTGATTTGAACTTTTTTATCTGTCAAGTAAATTAGAAAAAATAATGTCCACTATACCACTTTTGTAGCTATACCAAAGATGGAACTTTAAAGTAAGTACAAAGATTTTATAACACAGTTAACATTGTAGGACATAATATTCTGCAGTGGTAGATGTTGATGGCAACATAGTAACCGCTTTAATATTATGATTAAGCCATTTACTTCAGGTTACATCGAGACGTGTTGGTAGTAAAGACAAGTATGGTAATTGAGGTATAATCATCAGAGAAGGTATTTGAATCAAAGTTTAATCGATTTAATCACCTCTATTGAAATTTGAAACTGCCTTGTATATTGTAACCAATGTTTAAATATTGGGGCTACTATAAAATAGATGAAAATCCAATTTTTTTTTTAGATATTGATTATCTGTTTAATTTGATAGATATAAAAATGGCTACTAGTTTTTCAAAGCATTTACGGTTCTAAATTTTGACCAATGTTCACGGGAGCCGCGGGTAAAACATTTAACATTAAATTAGACTAAGAAGTATCCAGTAACCTTGTATAAAACTTGCAGAATCCCTTTATAGAAAGAACACCTTTTCCAAAAATTAGAACTACTTTCACTATTAAACGACGTAACAAGTTCATAGTGCGAATATTTAAAAAAAGAACGACATAATACTCCAATGAAATATATAAATAGACGTAACGATAATATAATTAATAGAATGCCCATTAAAATCTTGACATGCGTTTTGAACCGTTCTCTATAACAGTTCACTGATCTTTAAACTTGGCAACTTTGCCCAAGTGCTGTACCATCGCTGAATAACGATATTCATCTGTACACATTACTCTACTTTACTCTGGATTTCCTAAGAAGATGGCTTGAATGCTGATTGGGATTTTCTTAAGGACGTGGGAACTATGGAACACTATGCAACGTTATAGAAGATTAGCATTTTGGAGTGTGGGAAATAAGACTGGCTGTTAAAAGCGCTTAAATGAAACTAAATTATGTTTAACATTTTAGGGCAAACACATGGGATAGGCAGGAAGAGGGTAGACAAAGAAAAAAATGGGTGGATTATGAGAAGAGTATTAGAGTATTAGATTATATGAAAGAAAAGAGAGCCAATGATAGTGTGACTGTTGACAGAGTTGAATAAAATGGAAGAAAAAAGCGTGTGTCCCATATTAGTTGGGGTCGCCCCCAATTAATGAGACAAGGGCAGGAAGATGATGATAATTTCGGTGCTTGTAGTCCAATTTTTAGCAAGTTTTGATATTGACCCATAAATTGTGTCGTTGGTTTTTTATTCTTTTATTAGCACGGTTTGTGCATTTTAGCCACAATCAAGTTTAGATTCGCATATAACACATTCTAATATTATTACAGTATTTTTCATCAAATGACTTCGCTGAGGTAGTATTATAAAAAATATTAGTTATATTTTAAAGAGACTGCGTCATTTTCAATGGTTGTAAAATTACACAAATTTTACTTCACAATACCTATTAGAAATCCCCAATACTTGAAACGGTCACTAAACTCGAAAAAATCCGGTCCAAAAATGAAGTTGCGTTCATGATCAACCTTTTCCCTTTTTATTTTTTTCTTTTTTTGGTTGAATATTCCTTGGAAACGTTTCATCGCGTATTTCAACCATCGGAATATAAGGAGTACAAAACTACTGGTAAAATCTTTTAAGTCCGCTTCTATTTAGTGTACTTATACAATTATTTTTAGTTGATGCGAAACCTGAATATAGTTTGTTCAGATTCAGTAACCCAATAGATTCCAATAGTTTTAACACCATGTTATGTTTTTACCAAAAGCACCGACACTAAGTACAATACAGGTCACGAAAGGTCAAAACGGGTATTGCAGCAACAGCTGGGTGCAAGTACAAAAAACCCCTCAGTCGCCTGGATGGCCCGGTGACTATGTATTTTTGCTGACATAACAAGCTCATAACTTTGTGATTTTTCATGATACAGTTATAAAATTTTGTACATAGGTTCTTTACATAAAAATACTAGACACGTATTTCGGGTTTTGCATAAAACTAATGTAAATAAACAGGTACCGGTGGTTAAATTGGTCTCAAACAAATATGGTTGACAATACTGAATCATTGATTAATAAGGAAAAATTTCCTATTTGTTTAGCCATATGTTTATATAGGCACTTGAGATTGACGTGGGTAATACAATAGTTCTTAGAAAATGTGACTCAAAAAACAAAGGACTCAAATTTTTTAACACTTCAAAATGTTTATCACAAAATATCGGTACCTAATTACCTAAATATGAATGAATATGATGCGAACTATAGAGTAGGTCGTGAGCAATATACGCCATTACTTTTACAACTTCATTTAAAATAACATCCTGTATTTCCTTATTCATTAGGTTTCTATTGATCGTTTATGAAGCAAATCGTTTCGTTTCATTTAAAAACAAAAAAAAAACTACTAACGAATTTGTATTTAATAAATAAAATTAAAATTTAATCTACACTAATATTATAAAGAGGTAAATTTTGTTTGTAATCTCTGAAAGTATTGGTCCGATTGCTAAATTATTTTCACCGATAGAAAGCTGCTTTATTCCTGAGTGACAGGAATAAAGCAGCATTTTATGTACGCGGGCGAAGCCGCGTTCATGGGGCCGTGAAGTTGACATAGACCCGAACCTGTACCTACAAAATACTCTGTAACTGCAACGGGGTCTTAAAATACAACAGTTTAATCAGATGACCATAATTATTTAGCGGTCTTTTGCAACTTTCATATTTCTAAGAAATACATGAAGGTGTACACAATAAATATAAATGTCCAGTACGTAACTAAATAATTTATATATTGTTACAGTCAATTTACATATTTTATATAAACATGTGCTTCTCATCGCGTACGGTTTGCACGTGATTGGATTCTGTAGGTATAAAAATAAAATGTATACCTAATATTTTTGTACCGTTGCACGCGAATGGACCAGTGTAGATCTAAAAAAAGCTGGTCTTTTTTGTAAAAAAGGAAGATGAGTATTAATATTACTTCGGGCCATTTCTAATAGGCAATAAAATTTATAGTTGGGCAGAAATATGGAAGCTATTTGTGTTTTATTTTTAATTTATTTTTATTTTGACATTTACTACTTTTATAGATTTTTTTGTCCTGTTGTGTGGCAGTGACAGTTGATTTTATTAATACTTACTTTTATCAGAAGCCAGAATCTGATTCGGTTTTAAATAAGCCAAAAGAATGTATGGAAAAATATTATTGAAAGTTGTATCCTTTAAATTGCTTTTCTAATCCTTGAAAGTGCTAGCGACTTTTTTGTGAAATACCCATTCAATGGGGTGATGCGAACTGAGAGGCTGTGTTGATGATTTTGATTCCGTAAATAAAGAAGTACCTATTACACTCGCAAATTAATTATAATCAACATATAACTTGAGTGCAAAATGAAAAAAAGAAGCGTAAAGACAATTTCAAATTCACGGGTTATATCATTATAATAATAATCTGTATTTAATCTTTTACACGAAATTGTTACATAGTATAGCTACAAGTAAATCTTACAACAAATAATTATACTGATTGCCAATGAATAATTAAGTCATCAATATTTAAGGACATACGGAAAATAAACTTTAAATCTAAAATTATGTATAAGTAGCGACATGCTCGAGCTAGATTTGTAACACCCCATATAGTTTTTCTCATGTACCCACTAAATCCCTCAAAGAAAATAGTAGTACCTATTTCACGCTGTAACCATTAAGCTTGAACTACATTGCGTACACGTGTGACACCCACGCCGATCTGGGTTCACCGGTCTCCATACATTTTATATGGCAACTAGACTTGTAAAGCTACACTAGATCCACACCGTGTATACAAATACTAATCAGGCGCGTTACACGTGTGCGTTGGTCTAATGTTGTTCTAGCTTTAGTCGCTCGTTCAATGAAGTGGGATGAAGTTCGTTACACTCAATTTGTTCAGTATGTACGGTGCACGTGCAAATACACGTTATTGTGCACTTTGCATGTGCTCCTCTATGCGAGTCAATAGACATCATTATGCTCTTCATAGGAAACATCATTTTGTAAATGGACTTTGAAGAAAAGCGGAATGGCTGCTGATTCGCGTACTAGGTAGGTTTTGATGATTAATCATATTTTGTTCACTGTGTATCTGATTCTTTTTATCTATACATCTAAATAAAATTGGAGTGTCTGTTTGTAATATTGAAATAACTGCTTTTACTATATGCATATTTACGACTACAGTACATACACCAAAATAATACGGTACATACACCAAAATAACATTTTTTTAAAATTTTTGTCTGTCTGTCTGTTTGTCCGGGCTAATCTCTGAAATGGCTGAACCGATTTTGACGGGACTTTATTTGGCTGGTAGCTGATGTAATAAGGAGTAATATAAGCTACTTTTATTTTAGAAAAAATAAATTCAAAATCCTGTAGTCTACGCGAACGAAGTAGCGGGCACAGCTAGTATACACATATATATATATTTGTGTTTTTGTTTGTTCGTACATTCTTCTTGTTCAAAAATATTTGACCCACTCCACCCAAAGCAAAAAGTTATTTGATAATCATTTTTGACATAAAAAAGATACAAATTGTCCAATAATATTGGTAGAAAGAAATAAAATACAATCTCACATTCTTCGTCAGTAAAAAGAAAAGTTATTACTATTGGGAACCAGTGCCTTGCATGGTCAGTATTAGTATTCAAGTTGTTTGAACTCTAACCTTGTACCTTTTATACTAACAAAATTATCGCCATGAAACTGAAAAACACGATAAACTGAACGATCTACGACTATTAATCGCAGGTTTTTGTCGCGTTGACTGTTGGAAGGGTCAATGTTAAGGTAAATGCTCCAGGGTAACCTTCCAAATTCAAATTTTTGTACTTTTTTTTTGGATAGCAGTTTAGAATCGGTAAGATAAAAAAAAAATTATCTTTACCTAGTTATAGGACAGTTTAGGACGGAAAAAATAAATTATAGCAATCTATAATGAAAAGCTGTCTGAGACTAACTGAAGAAAAATATAGTAAAATTGTAATTAGTAGGTATCTATGTATAAATTCATTTTAATTTTTAATTTTACTATGTTTATAGCACAGTTGATACATTAATATATAGGTATGTATAAGGACATCATCGAAAACCCTTTTAATAAGGATTTTGAAAAAAATAAAACAATTATAAAAAGTATATAATCAAAATTAATTAAAAGATAAGAAAATAATACATACTTAAGTGAATAGTTTATCTCCATTTCATAAAATTTTTAGTTTTATATTCTTTCAACCCTGATTCTAGCTTAATAAACCCTTATTTTTAAGTAAAGGCATTCTAATCACGGCACTATGATCTCATAAAAAATACTGGCTTTTTAGGAAGTCCTTGAACTTAGGTCAAAATTTTGCCAAAAAACCGTTTTTTTTTCGTTCGTACATCATGTTAATTATATTATTTACGCATAAATAGGCTTTAACGAAAAAAATCGTTTTATTCATTTATGGCTTCATTATTTTGCATAATGTGATAGCAAAGGAAGCCTCAGTATAAAAAAAGTACGTTTGGAATTTTAATGATTTACAATTATTATTTTTTTACTCAATACTCAATATTAATAGTCAACAAATATTTTTATCACGTGTACTTCCATGCGATAGTAGGTAAGTATATAATATAGTTAATGTCATTGATTGGTGAGATAAATGGTAATATATAATAGATTGCCGAGAAAAATGCTAATATGTAGCTTATGGCAAAAAATTACCATATCAAAGTTGGTATAGCGAACTTAAAGTTTTATCTAAAAAAATTCAAATTATAAAATAATCTAAATGTTAATCTAAATCTAAGATAATAGGGATGCGGGATTGTTCAAAAGAGCAAATGGAAGGACACGGGTGGATTTTAGTCAGTAAAAGTCTGACACTCCCTTTCGCTCCACCCAGAGTTGTTGTCAGAGAGGGGGTTGTCAATTTTGAAAATTTCGATAACAACAACCGCTCTTACAAAAAGTCTTTTATCTATCAGTGAAATAACATTCATGAGATAGTGGTATTTGACGGACATCCCAGCCATAAGTATAAAATGTTTTGGGAAAACATTTTCTTGTACGTACAGATAAGGAGTGAAATTCCCTGCCGGAATCCATTTTTCCTGATAGCTAGATACAACTTAGGGGGTCTTTTTTTTTTCGATGGGAAAAATCATCCTATGACAACCCCCACTCTTGGGCGGAGCGGGAGATAGTGTCAGACTCTTACTGACTAAAAAAACCATCCCGTTCCTTCAAGCCTTTATACCGGGGCTCGAGCGCCCTTTCAGATAGCCCTGGCCCCAGTAGGCTTCGACCCGGCTGGGCCCCTGCTGTTGCTGACAACTTCTTGAGGCGCGCGGGAACAGCGCGCGCCGTCGACGACTTGGGCTTGGTCCGGACAGTTACCGTGGTGGTCTTTAAGTCAAGAATGAAAAAGTTACTTCTAAGCAATCGTGCTCCATCGTAGACCATAATGTTATCATCACTTACCATCATGTCAGATAGTGGTCGAACATGAGCCTATAAATAAAAAGAAATTAACCAACCAGATCAATAGTTTTAATTAGTCAGTGATTTCATATAGACCAGCAAAGCTAAATATAAAACTTCAAAAGCATTACACTTAGTGCCAGAGCATTGACCTATGTAAACGTACCAGTTATGTGTACATAACACAAAGTCGCAAATTAAGTTAGATTTAAGTTGCAGCTGTAGCATATTATTATAAGCATTTCAGAGGTTATTGACTCTACACTTGAAAAGAGGTACACTCTGCATAGATAGTAAATTTTAAATAACTTGAAATACTATATCTATGAAATGCCTGTCTCATGTTTTTTCTAATGAATATTAAAATTTATTTTTCCTTTTTAAATTAATAATACTTGATTAATTATGTTTTTTAACTAAAACATGTTAAAAGCCAAAATGTTTTTTTTTTTTTTAATAGTGTAAACCAATGCTTATGCAGTCGTTGATGGTGAAGTGCATTCCCCTCAAACCCCAAGCGAACGCCGGCGTTCGCGCCATTTGGTTGAACACTAATATTATTAAAAGTCCGCGTAGATTATTGAAATTTTGAGTGTTTATTTATTGGGTATGTATCTAAGAATGTAAATAAGAAATTCTTCATAAAGTAGTCGGTAAATTTCGAAAATAAGCAACCTTTTCTATTTATCCGTATTTATACCTATTTAAATGCTTGGGGTCTCAGGGGTTAAGAGCCTATATTCATTCTAGCCTTGCAGACACCTAAATTATAATTGGACAGGAAGACCGCAGCAGGCAAACTGTTCCAGTCCTTCGATGTACTGTATTATTAACGGAACGTAAGTTGAACTATGAACTGCAATGCGCAGTTACAGGTTTTCGGGACAAGATGACATCCCCCACCCTTGGACGGAGCGGGAGATAATGTCAGACGTTTAGTGACTAAAAAACCTACCCGTTCCTACGTTGCCTTTCATATCTGGGCCGCGCGTAGCTACAATCGACATTTTAGTTCAAGTTACGTGCCGCGTACAATACGCAGCGTAAACGACGAGATAAAACGCTTAGTCCAAGCCGTAGAAAATTAAAGTTTCTTTAACGTTAAAAAAAAAAACACTTTTTGCACCATCTAAAATCAGAAGTAAAGAATGAATTAGGAAGTCAAAATTAAAGTACTGGTTATTTGGTCATTATGTCAGCATAAACACACATTACGTGTTCAGCACAACGTAAAAATGTTATTGTTGTTGTTCCAACTGCCTGTAGGAAATGTTCAATTATTGCCAAATATCGAGGTTGTTAGGCAAGCGGTTCATGAAAATTGTGCACGGGGACGTTAACCCGATCAAGACAGTTTTCACACGATGTCTGTGTTGAGGAATGATGAGTAGCTGTTTCTTGATATTATGGTATATCTTTTTAAAAATGTTTTTGTGTCATGGTGAGTTCTTTGAGAACTCTTCAAACTGTGATTCATTCATCATCAATATGTGATAATAGAAATATTGTTACAAAAAATGCTTACTACAATTTGTCTACGATGTGTGTAATCGAAATCAGGAAATGCTAATTTTTAACCGACTTCAAAAAGGAGGAGGTTCTATGTTCGGCTGTGTTTTTTTTTTACTTTTTTTATATTCACCGATATCTCAGTCAATTGTGGACCGATTTTGGAAATTCTTTTTTTGATTGAAAGGTTATGCTTCCAAGTTGGTCCCACAGAAATATTGTTATGATCTGATCATGAACTTCGAAGATATGGAACAGAACTCCTCATAGAATCACAGCAGAACTGTGGTTACAAGTAAAGTTGCTTTGTTTATACGTTTAGTCGATGACCAACTGACAGAAAAGGGAGGGGGGGAGATGTAAAAAAAGTTATTTTATACTTTTCAGTGTTTTTTAACATTGAAGTCGGTTATATTTTTTTTTGTAAAAAGTTTTTTTATTAATATCTTAATTTTTAATTAACATTTCGAATAGCGCAATATTAGAGACACAATAGAAAGACAATGAGAGAGCGAACGCTTCGGGGTTTAATTAATTAAACCATGTGTATATAAACGTTTTCGCTAAATATCTAATGAAAACTATAGGTTGAAAACTAAGCATCATAAATATTAGTTACCTACCTTTTTTAAATAAACATGCCTTGCCAAGATTTAATCACAAATTATTCAAAACATCTCTAACAAAAATTGCACGCAATTTCATGCCCGGCATTGAGTATGAGGTGCTCAATAAAATGGTAAAAAAACTCAATTTGAATAATAAATATCATTTGTATTTGTCACAAGACTCAGTATGCAACGTACTAGTCCCTCATTAGAATCAATCACTTTTTTTTATTCCGTGATATAATAGCTGAATCATTACGTTAATAACTTATGATGTAATAGCATCTAACGGTACAGTTTTTTTTGCGAGAACACAAACAAATGACAAAGGTAAATACAAATAGTAATTTGTCATAATTGATAATTCTGAGCCGAGATGTATTTATGTAATTGTTTCCTGAAGCAAAGTACTTAATTTAGTAAAACTTAGGTGACTAAAGGAGTGGAGTGATTTGAATATATTATTTTATATGTTATTAGCTTTTGCCCGCGGCTTCACTCGCGTACATAAAATGTTTAGCTTATGTCACTCAAGAATAAAGCAACTTTCTATTTGTGAAAAAAATTTAACAATCAGACCACTATTTTTAGAGATTCCCTCCAAAACAAAAAGCAAACTTTATCTCTTTATAATATTAAGTGTAGACAATCAACGTTGTTGATTTTTTAAAATTAGTTTTGACAGGCTTTAGTCCAAAAAGCAATTAAGGAAAAACGTTTGTTTTATTATTAAATAATTTGGACACATTTTAAGTAGGTACCCGCATAAAATAACAACATAGAAAAAATATAAATAATTCAACACATTTGAAGTAGGTAAAGAGAATCACAACAATAAAAAACATACAAAAAACTTTTTAAAATACTCAAAAAAAAACTATTTACCTGAGAGTTATTTGAGTAAATGTTAATAATTTTAAAGTAGTTTTAACTGGTTAAAAGTATTTCTGACGAATTCGTATGCAATTAAAATAGTTTTGATTTTGGTCGATTTTAATTATAACTATTTTATTTTAAATATAAGGATGAACGTGAAAGAAATGCAAAAAAAAAAATTAGATGGATTGTGTGAGGAAGTACAAAAAAAAAAGATTGAATTTTATAATGACGGTTAAGATGGAAGAACAGAAGAAGAAAACATTAACATGCGAAAATAACAGGAAGATAATTATTACAATATCAAGTTGTTTTTTACAAAGATTTTCACAAAATGATTTGGAAATCTTACAGCCATTTCCAAGGTTTCAAGTAGTATTTCAGGATGTATAGAACAAAAAAGACAAGTTACTAAGTTCGATAACTAGCAGTTAAATTTAACTTCCAGTCGGACATAGATAATAGATCATATTAAGTGTTTAAGCATGTACAACTGACCATTTTTTTTTCTTTTCCAGGTAAGCATCGAGTTTGGAATATTTATGAGCAGGAATCTCTCTTTCCAACAGCTGTATGTATGAAATATAAATTATTATTTATTGGTTGCTAATTAAACAGACTTTTCTAAAAAACTGTATTACCTTCGAAATGATTAAGGCTGCCGAATGATACTATCTGCTGCCGAATGATACTATCTATGCCACTAGTTGTCTTCTATGTAAGTTACTTTCTGGGTGATAAAAATACACACAAGGGCTAATGCGGGAGCTCCGTTCAGCTCCGCTCCTGCCTTAACCTGACCTAATCTGTCCGTGTCGGAGTACCCTTAAATCACTTTAGTTGCTTTGGGACTAAGAATATTTAGTTGGCGTAGTAAAAAAGACGAATTAGTTTATTAGAGGTCTCATTATCCCGTTGTTTATTTATAAAATGAGTTATAACTAAGCTAAGATACATTGACTTATATTTTTTCTTATTTATTGAGTAATAACCTTGATAAAGGAGTTGCGCGGAGCTGCTCTGGGAACATTTCGCTTGTGATGTCTTTGGTATTGCAAATTCCGTAAGAGGAGGTAGTCATTTACCATCTGTATTTATTTAATTAAATTTAATTTTATTTATTCAGGTAAAACCAATAGCTTCTGTGTACAATGGTATCTTAGGTAGAAGTTATAATATTAATGACCTTAGTCTTACAGAGTTACCAATTGCAGGATAAACAGCATTCATAGAAAACAAAACTGATTACAGAAAACAAGACTAGTTAAAAAACTACTTAAGCTTAATTAATCTGTATTGTCCAAATTTATTACACCATCAGATAGGTTGTTTGTTTGTTTACCACTCAATTACATAAAGAAAAAATAATGTGCAAGGAACAAGAATGAAGCTCCTAAATTCATTCGGCACAATTAGGCTCTTGGTCACGGCATATTTCATACATAGAGTAGATATATTTCCGGCATGAAAGGCAACAAATGAATAGAAGTGGGTATTCAGACAGTAAAAGTCTGACCCACCCTATCACTCCAACCACAAGCGAGAGATATATTATCATTAGATGATTTTTCCACCAAAAAAAATGGTTATGTGGTCGAAATCGATTTTCTTTAGCGGGTAATACGCACAAATTGATTCCTTGTGGATATTGTAATATAAAATTGATGCAACTTTGTATCTCAACTGTCTACACGGCTGGACAATCTGTGAAATTATTGGAACATGCGCGATCTCGGTAAAATGGAACTGGGAGTTTTATTTTGTATTACTGCAAAACAAATCAATATGTTACATCCGCATTTTAATGGAAAATAAAGTGAACTGTATTCTGTGTATGTAAAATGAAATACTTTCTATATTTGACACTGGTGAAATGCACAGTGTAAAATTACAACAATAAAAAAGTCATAAAATTTTACAACTATTCTTGACCTGAGGATTTATATACTTACGTTTAATACGGGAGTACCTTTGTTTGTATTAGGAGTAGCAACAGAATAAGTGGTCAATGTCTCACTTTATTTTAATGGAAAATAAAGTGAACTGTATTCTGTATATGTAAAACGAAATACTTTCTATATTTGACACTGGTGAAATGTATAAACTAATGTACAAACAGTGTAAAATTATAACTATAAAAAAGTCATAAAATTTTACTACTATTCTTGACCTGAGGATTTATATACTTACGCTTATTACGGGAGTACCTTTGTTTGTATCAGGAGTAGCAACAGTATAAGTGGTCAATGTCATTGACATGTCTTTGAAGAATACCTGAATACAGTACAGTTAGGGTCAAGCGTGTTATTAAAACGGATATTTATATCGATTCACCGTAACAAATTGATGGTGTGAAATACCACACTTTGAAGGTACGATACTCGTATAGAACTACAGACTACGATTTTGTATAGATTGTATACAAAGTGGAATAGCTATATGGTAAAGTAAAGATATGTAAAAAGCAACAAAAAAAAAAAAAAACAGACGTTGAATTTTTCCCATTCGAAGATATTTGTTTACCCTTTAAATCTTTCTACTTAAAGAATTATCAAAATTAAAATTAAGTACTCAACATTTAGAAGATAGCCAATTCTTGTCTCTTACCAACCTTTTCAAATAAAATACTTTAAGTACTTCCAGTTGGCTACAGCAAAAAGGCATAACAGGCCATGGACAATGTTCAAATTCCATACTTCATAGCCACTTCTCGCGCCATGGTTCAATGGTACTATGAGATAAATATTATTAACATAGAAAATACATCGTCTACTGAAACAACATACCTTCGTAATATTTTGATAACAATCAATAATGTTATTGTAACACAGTACGGTTTTAATCCATAGTATTATCAATGGTGAGCAGTGGTGGCCGACTGACGGGCTGTAGGTCGCGATTTCAAACCCAGGCAGGCGCATTACTTTGTGTAATTTATTTCAACACAACTGCTCTCAAAACGGTGAAGGAAAACATCGTGAGGAAACCGGCATGTCCTAGAACCAAAAATTTGTAGACATGTGACATTCACCAACCAGCATTGGGCCCGCGTGGTGGATTATGGCCCATTCTCTCTCCTAGACAAGAAGCTTGAATCCCAGCAGTGGGAACATTAAAAGGCTGATTATGCTATTATAATACGGTACAATTTTAATCCATAGTAGATCAACGGTTGAACAGTTCATACATATTGCAGGGCAGACGGCTGACCTTTCGCATTAAGCGCTTGAGCAGCTTTAGACAACTAATAAAATTCCAGTGCGCTACGCTAGAACTTAGCGTAAAAATCAAGAAATAAAACGATATCAAGGAAGGAAAATCAATTTGTAAATAGAAACAAAGACATGCTTTTAGGTCATCGTCTTAATCACATTAAGTTACCTACCAGTGAGCAAGGAATTAATAACTGGAAACTCCATGTTGATATACGTACATGCTACATCCATCACGTGCAACAAAATTGAAGTAATGTTTTATACACTTATAAGTTTTTATGAATATGGACCAATTTTGGCCACAAAATTTAAAGCTTTTAGTACATCTGACTGTGTTCAAGAGCAATGCTTCGGGATGCACCACATGTGGGTACAAGTCTATAAAACTGAGATTTTCTCTCTCTCCACCCAGAGCAGAAGTTATTTGATAATTTCCTACCCTCAAGAAAGTAGCTGTCACTGTCTATATTTAATATTTTGGATAATGATTGACTGCTAGAAAATGCCTTGTTGCATTAAGTCTGCCTGTGTATTGGTACACAAAGTTTGCATTTTTCAATTAGAACCAGTAGTCCCTGAGACTAGCTAACAGAGATTTATGTAGTTACTATTTATCTAAATATTAGGAAATAAGTGTAATAAGTGGTCAGTACAAGCACAAAATAGATAGGTACAGAAGACAATCTCATGTATGTACTTCACTTTTTATACCTTCGCTCGGTGGACGCACACTAATGAGCGTTTGAGCCGGAACTGTTCGACGAGTGAGCCGAGACGCGACCGAGATATCGTGTCCGTGAGCGGTGTCTATGTGTGCGTTGCTCGAGCGCGCTTTGTATGTAGATTGACTTCTGTACCTATCTATTTTGTGGTACGAGTACATAGACAAACTTAATTCATTAAACCCCTAGCGATCGCCGGCGATCGATCTCTTATTATCATATTATTGTGTCTCTAATTATGGCATTCGAGTAATCCGCAGACTACCCCCTGTATTATATTAAGTTCTTACGATTCATCCCAAGGTTATCCAGTAGATATTGCTGTCAGCGATAACACCGCCATTTGTCGGCTTACTGCAATAATTCATAAACTGACAAATACAAAATTTTGAATTAAGTCACCATTAGTAACACAAAGTGGCTTTATTCATAGTTTAGTTTAGTAACTAAAAGTGACTTTATTCAATTTAAGATTTAAGTTTCTGTTTATGCTGTGTTACTTTTTTGGTTTACAATAAAGTTTATTCTATTTTATTCTCTGCTAAACTTTCGCTTACTTAGTTAAATAGTAATAAAATTGCCCAGCCCAAATTCAAAGTATATTATCTACCTCGATCCAGTTCAGGTCAGTGTTGGGCGTTGTCCACGTCAGCTATCACTTAGCAGGCAAATGACCAATTTGTCAAAAAGCACGCCAAGGTTAAAAGGTCATGTCATTTAAGGCCCGCGTTGAATGTTAATTTATTTTATTATACGACTTAGTTTTTTGGGTCCATGTTTAATGAAAATATATTTATTAGTGGGAGGGATATTTTACATGTTGTTCGTGTTAAATGAATAAAGAATTAATTATAATTATTCACAAATCGGTTTGCAGCTACCACCCATAAACTAGATACCATTTATTTAATAAAGAAATAGTCTTTCTTTTACTTATATGATATATTTATTAAAAACTCTACAGAAATCGACAAAACGGTGGTGATTTCAGAGTTGAGGCCTTAAGTAAGACATATTTATTTACATGAGAAGGTACGTAGATACTTTCACTACCTACCCTAAAATAGCCAAACAAATAAAAATATACCCTGTAAAATCCACTGCTTCATCTTGTATCAGGATGATATAGGTAACTCTAGCACTAAGTTACCAAATCATTTTAGCTCTCTTCGCTCGCCTTTTTCTATTACGTGTCGAAAGTGGGCGAATATACTATCAATTTAAAAGTCATAAATGCATCATAAATTCGCCACAGAGGTTATAAACTAAATAACGACCCCATAAAGAATAATGAAGCTATAACGCCAACGCTTATACTTCAAGTGACACCATAATTTTAGGGGCGTGTTTCGTGCTTACCAACGATATTTTGTTTCTGACGAAATCTAGTTTAGTCGGTAGGTAGTTATAGGTAGGTTCCTTTCTTGCTAATAAATTGACAGCTTGCATTTTTAGCTAATTGTGTTAATTGGATCCACTAATTTAGCTTTGATAAATTTTTGTTATACACGCACATTGACAGTAGTATTATCGACATTTTAGGTGAAAATTCCCTTCTCAAAGAGTGTTCTAGATTCTAGATCAAATAAAAGGTTACGAAAAAAGGGGTACGTACTTGGAATGTACGAGTATTGCGTACACTTAATAGGGTAGTTTCAAGGGTCAAAATAATTACATTTTAATTAGTCCGTATTATAAATAAATAAAAAAATTTGACATGTATTTTTCTTTTTTCCATTAAACAAAATTTAACAAAGATATAGCCCATTAAAGTTACGTGTGACGTCACCCCGTGCGAAAAAATGCATCACGGCGTGACGTTACACGTAACTTTAATGGGCTATATCTTTGTCATTTTTGGTTTAATTTAAAAATAAAAAAATACGTGTCCCTTATTTTTGAATAATCTAAAAGACGGACTAATTACATTTTTACGGCAACTAGCCTATTATGAAATGAAAATAATGACGTGAATAAATATATATCTAGATTATTTTTATTTAGGCTCGCGCTTCACCACTATCTTACCTGCTGGTAAGAAAATATGATGTGGTCGACGTCAGAGCATGGCTGTCTAGAAATAACTATTCACTCTTGCCTTAAAGAGATCCAAGTCGATGTTATCAGGAAACACAGATTCACTCATAATTTCCACGAGTACACTCCAGTACCAGTGGTGCATCGCCTTACGTCTAGTAGTCTGATGAAACGGGATTGGCTCACGCTCTTCGAAGTGTAACCGGTAGAAAATCGACAGGATACCAACTTGGCGTTGATACTCAAACTTTGCAAGCTTTGCCCCGACAAGTGAACCAGTGAACCTCGTCGGCTCGTTTTTTTATTGATTTAAGTGCATCAAGCACCTAAGATACCTACGCAATTAAATAATAATACTTATCAGGTCAAATGAGTAGCTAGTGCTAGTAGTTAATGAAATTAATTAATTCGTTTACGGCCCGTTCCCTCTCCTAGAGAGGAGGCCTGATTCCCAGCAGTGGGCACATTAAAAAGGCTGATTGTGTTTACTTATGTTTAATTCGACTCTCTTTGCGGTTAGTTAATCAAACCAGATCAAGACGGCCAATTTTAAAATTAACAGGTAAAATATACAAGCTTAATTTTTACTGAAATATCAATGATCATTTTGAACGTCCGGACAACATAGGAATCTATTTATAATTATTTTTTGTGAAGGGAGGAAGCTTTTTCTCAATTTCAAGGTTTATTTCGAGTGGTTATCAAGGCATCAACAACATATGAAAGGGTGGTTCCGTGAAATACATTCGAAGATAGAAGGACATCGATTTCAACAAGTATTTTAAAACATTTTCGTTGTTATTACTGCGTGGTAGTGAGTAATGATAGTCGTGATTTTGCATTTAATTTAATTTTAATTTAAGTGTAGTGTCATGTGAGATTTTAAGTTAATAAATAAGTGCAATGTCAGTGAGTCGCGGTAGTAATTTTAGCCGTACAAAAACAAGAGTTCTGGCAAAAGAGCGCGAGTGTTTATACTTCATAGTGCCATAGCTGTCTATGGTAGCTGAAAACTCACTGGCTGGAAGGAATTTCACGTAGTTCCAAGTAAGTAATATAATAATATTCCATAACTATCACACAACGCCGTCTAGTCTCAAGCTAAGCAGAGCTTGTGCTATGAGTACTAGACAACTGATAAACATACTTATATATTTCTAAATACATACATATTATAGATAAATTACACCCAGACATAGAACAAATGATCGTGCTCATCACACAAACATTTGTCCTGGGTGGGAATCGAACCCACGACCTCCGGCATAGCAGTCAGGGTCACTAACCACTAGACCAACAGGCCTGTCAAAAAGTAAAATAATTTTATCTACAAGCTGTCCATAAAATCTACTGTCCACGGACGCGTAGCTTCTCCGTAATAGACGCGTATTCATTTTTATATGTTTGGTGTATACCTACTCACAGCTTATGTACAAAACTATGAATTTCTGTCGTCGAAGCAGCAATGCCGTGCCGTCGTGTCTACTCTGCCTTGAGTTATGTTCTTTTTTTTGGCGATGAGTAATTTTCGTCTCTTTGAAGTGTTGCTATTACCTCGGCAGTTAAATTGTTGACAATATACAGATGGTCTTGCTTGGAAAATAACTTAGAACTATCACGAAAACCATCCGCTAAAATATCATTGTCTTAGGGAAATTACTATGTGTCCATAATAGGTAATTTATTACGTGAGAACATACAGTAAATAATCATATTTCAAAACCAAACATAATGTATGTATTTGATATCATTATGTAGTTAATCCTTTTAAGGCTTGCAGTACAACCAGTTAGTTAACCGTTGTAAAACTCTTGCAAAACGTACCTAACAGCTTTGAAGTAATGCGTGTAACTTTAGATTGTTAATAGATATGAAGGCATGTGTTCAATATATATCTGTTATTGCCCCTATGTGTACCCACATACTATGTAGGCTGTCGTAACATTCTTTGTAGATACCTACTTGGATATTTCACTCTCTAAACTAGTTAAAAAATAAAAGGGCCGTTCATACATTTGAGAAGAAAACCCTAGAATGTAACTTGGAACGAAACAGAAAAAAAAAACATAAGATAATAATTAGGAGTCCGGTGTATAGTCTGTCTAATAAGTCAACCGACTTGGGAATTTTGTATGATATTTAATCATTAAAAAAATACTTATATTCGATACTTTTCATAAGGTTCTTCTGTAAGTAAACAATGATCTCTATCTCTTAATCAACCTTGATTATTGAACCCGTGTTGACTACATCAGATTTCATTAAATCCTAATAATTACCCAAGTCGTTTAACTTATTAGACTCTAGTAGTAGCTATTTAGCTACTTTAGTAGTAGCTACACAACACCGGACAAGGCGCTAGGTAATAAAAATACAAATGTCAAAACGGACCTTTTATTTTTTGATGAATAATCGATTCAAATCAATCTAAGATGAAGCTTATCGATACTGATTTTAATTGGATGTCTAGTTCCCACATTTTATTTTATTATTTGTATCTACATATATATACACCCCTACTTTTTAATTAGTACACAAAAAAATGGGGCTGTATCTGTACCCGTTACTGATCATATTTTTGTATTCAAAAGTGGAAAAAACCGAAATCCTAAAATTGACCACGAAAAGGTAAATTCATCATAGATTCAATCATACATAACAATTGCTAGTAGAAAATACTGCGGGAACTGTTTTTCCATTTTAATCGTCATTTATTCATTCATAATCAATAGCCTGCACAATATTTCCATAAATTGAGAGACATTTTGGGATAAACACAAACGCTAATATTTTTGCTGTTTATGAATATTATTTATTGAGACTTTACTTAAATAATAACAAGGGCTTTTCTAATAAGCCCTTTAAGTATTTGTACTAATTAAAAATTAGTTGTAAATAAAAAAAAAAAAATTAAACTGCAAGTAAAAAGAATATTTCAAATCGTAAGTTAAAATCCTGTCTAATCTGGCGGTAAACGGAAACGGTCAATTAAAATAAAAAGGATGCGCAAACTAAAATGTGACGTAAACGCAATTAGGTTACATGTGTATCCTTACGCTTCATCATACCACTCTATGAAATGCAAATTGTTGCTTCATATAACAACAACGAACTTCGAAAAAATATCTTTTTGGTGTTGTTTGTTATTTAGTATAATATCTACACTAATATAATAAAGAGGTAAAGCTTTTTTTTTTTATTATAATCTCTGGAAGTACTACTAGAAGCTAGGTACTTTATTCCTATGTCACTCAGGACAGTGACATAGACTATATTTTATGTACGATGGCAAAGATTTGGGCAAAAGCTAGTATTGTATAAAAATAAATACAAGAAATTACCACATTGTTATCATTGTTTGAATGGATTAGAGAGAAAGTGTTTATGAATGTAAAAGAAAAAAAGGAAGTAATAGCGTGACAGTTGATAGAACAACATGGAAAAAGGAAACATGTTTTACCGATTCTAAGTAACAAGGGCAGAAAGACTGTTCGGACCTACTCTTAAACTTTCACATTGACAATGTCCTGGAATCTATATCTATAAAAATCAATGCCACTTTTCGTTGTAATTTTATAACTTTTTTTTTTTTTTTTTTTTTTTTTATGGTGGGAAAAAATCATGCATTGACATCCCCCGCCCTTGGGCGGAGCGGGAGATAGTGTCAGACTCTTACTGACTAAAAGACCCACCCCGTTCCTTCTATCCTTCATACCGGGGCTCGAGCGCCCTTTCGGATAACCCTGGCCCCAGTAGGCTTCGACCCGGCTGGGTCCCTGCTGTTGCTGACAACTCCTTGAGGTGCGCGGGAACAGTGCGCGCCGTCGACGACTTGGGCTTGTATTTAATTTTATAACTCAAGAACGGGCTCACCTATCCAAACCAAATGTTTGGGCTTTGTTCGAACTATTTAGTAGACGGTTTATGTGAAGTTTGGTAGGGTAGAGTAGGGTATAGTAGGGTAGAGTAGGTTAGAGTAGGGTAGAGTAGGGCAGAGTAGGGTAGAGTAGGGTAGAGTAGGGTAGAGTAGGGTAGAGTAGGGTAGAGTAGGGTGGAGTAGGGAAGAGCGGGAGCGAAGCCGCGCGGGCATAAGCTAGAAACACTTAATTTTTTGTTTGTTAGTGTGTTTCCTTGGAACAATTTTCTACTTTCACCCGAGCATAGCCACTGGCAGCTGCTAGTTGATACCATATATCATAAATCAGTCCAAAATTATAAGTGGCCAGTTTTCCTAACAAGCCACTTAGAATCGCTAACTGAATTGTAAAACAAAAACACCTTGTCCCATGCATAAAATTGACGGATGAGCGGTCGGCTTTCAATCATATCGATGTGAGGTTGTGAGGTTGTGTTTCGTCCCCTAGGTGCTTGGGGTTGTAAATAATTGAAGGGTTGACTCACCCTTCCAGACGGGAGGGAATGTCGATAGGGACATGCACTTGCCTAGGTTACTTGGACTTTGAATATCATTGCGAAATGAAGCCTGAAATAAATATTGATTACGTTCAGGTGAAACTACGACTAACAATACATTAACAATAAATATTTAGCTTCTTTTTAAATGTTTTTCATTACGTACATGTTCGATTTTTATCTAATTACTAGCTTTTGCCCGCAGCTTCGCCCGCGTACATAAAATGTAGCCTATATTACTCAGAAATAAAGCAGCTTTCTATCGGTGAAAGAATTTCAGCAATCGGACTCGTACTTCCAGAGGTTACCTTCTACAAAAAAAAAAACAAACTTTACCTCTTTATTATATATCTAATCTAATTATTTATGACTTTGTAGGTATACCAAGGTGGTTAATTAACCAAAAAAATGAGTATGCTTTTTTTTTTTCGATGGGAAAAATCATCTTATGACAACCCCCGCTCTTGGGGGAGATAGTGTCAGACTCTTACCGACTAAAAAACCCATCCCGTTCCTAAAATGAGTATGTTGACTTAGTGACAAAAAACTTGTCAAATTAAAATTTGCGTAAATTGTTTTAATGTTCCGGACCTCATTCTCTATCTATATAATAATATATATTAAATATATAAAAAGAGTGACTGACTGACCGACATATTAACGCACAGCCGCAACCACGAGGACTAGGAGTGTGAAATTTTGCACCAGGTTTTCTTTTATGACGTAGGCGAGCAAGAGAGGATTTTCCAAAACTCATCCTCTAAGAGGATGAAACGGGAGGTCTAGGTTGACTGGTAGAGAATGCCTAAGGAGTCCGCCATTGTATATTTTGTTGCATGAAGATTAAATAAATAAATAAATAAAGTTTATATGTACTTTTCCGCGGGCGAAACCAGAATCTAGTCTTTCTATATTCACTTTGCAAATCACTAACATTTATTGCAAGTTCGAAGTATGAAAAAAAATGTCTTAGTCATCACCATAATATCACAGGAAGACGCAGATACATTCATTAGACCCATCGGCAATTTGCAAAGCATCATAATCTTGTAGGAGGCGTAGTTATGTCATGTGTCTGAGCATGATGTGAAAAACGTGTTTAGTACAACCTATACTTATAACAACCATTAAAACTATACCTGAGTTCATACAGATAATAACTTTGCCATATTAAATCAAGTCAATCAGCTGAGCGTATCACAACACATTTGCATTTCCGCATAAATTTTTTTAGGTTATCTATAGGTCGATGTTCTATTGGACTTAGTGTACATTATTAATGCAACTTTTCTTTCAATGATTTAAACTAGTGTTTGACTGCGATCCCACCGGCCTCAAGTCTGCTATTACAATAGTGTCAGAATAGTCTATCATTGATGTCATAATTGTCGATTTTGACAAGTTTGGTAATCTACTAATATAATGGCGTCATTATGACTTTCCAATGGTCAACCACTGACACTCCATTGAAAAAAGTGGCATAGAATGGTAATCTCGTACATATTGACAAATGAATATTTGACGTTTGCGGTAATCTGCTAAAACTTTGACAGTTTATTTGATCAGTGTTTTCGAAATTATCATTCTACCACAATTCTATTACAAGACCATTGACCGATCAATGATCCATCATTATGAATTAGCAGATTACAAACTTTTAGCAAAATGACAATGGCATCGTGTTGGAATGACGAATTTATAAAAATAGCAGACTTGGGGCCCGGGGTACCTACACCCATTTTTTTATGGTGAAAAATCATCGAATAACTTTTTCTACTCTGGGTGAAAATGACTCACCTTTGTTTTCCTTCAGTCACTCTTTGTGTTCTAAGGCCGTGGTAACTCCTTCAAACATTCCCAGAGCCCTGGTAGCGAGGGTACTCTCTGGCAGTAAACAGTATGACATTGGTACACCAACTGTTGGTCCTTACTTAGTATAATAGCTTAATAAATCAACTCACTATATAAAGTATATCATAAACAATTCATTTGCATTTCTGCATAGTGCTCTATTTATTACAGGTCGTTGATCTTTTTAGCCAGAGACACGTTTTAAAGCTTGAAGACCATACATAGAAACCGTCACATGAATCAAATAGCACGTGATGATCTCAAAGCTTCGTGAAATTAGTAAGAATGCACTAATAATGCTAACAAGCAAACACCTCAGTTTTTGGAAGGTACAAATTGACTGATAAATGATGTCAAATGCCCCTTAAATCTTTGTCTGTAGTCACTATGGCTTGTCTATCTTCTACATAAAGTACATAAATAATTCAATACGGCAACCTACTAAATAAATGTATCTATTCGATCATTCTGTTATAGAATATTAAATTTATCTCTGCATAGAGTAAGTAGCTCACGTTGCGATGCACGAACTATTCTTCGGAGCATTTTGTCACGTCACTTCTGACACCTATTTTGCATTTTATGACGAGCCCCATTTCTCGTAATTTGGAATATCACGCCCAGGCACGATCTGGGCGCGTCGGTCTCCATACATTTTATATGAAAACTAGACTTGTAGAGCTACACTAGATCCACGCCACGCAACGTCGTTCTACGTACAAATCAGGCGTGTTATAGGTACCGGCACGAATCTTGAGCGCTCGGCGTCAGAGTGGGGATCGCTTTGCGCATTCCATACATTGGTGAGCCAATCGTTGTCGTTGTTAGATACATGCCGCAAGCGCAGGGAACGAGAATATTTGATTTCTGCGCAACTTGAAGCCAGCGCTCAAGATCCGTGCCTGTATCTGCACTGCGCAAACGTGTGACTTATATTTTATATGGAAACTGGACTTGTAGAGCTACTCTAGATCCACGCCACTAGACGCCACACAACGTCGTTCTACGTACAAATCAAGATATTTATCCCTACATTGTTGTCTGTGTTATGCGTGTTTCAATTGCATTGTATTAAAAAATGAAGTAAGTATACGTAAATAGCGGTAAGTGCAGTTGAATATTCTTTTTATAACACTAGAAGTACTCACGCAATCAGCCACTTGCTATAAAATATACGTAACCAATTCCTTTACTTAAAAAAAAAATCCGAGCTAGGAATAACTCCTGTATTGTAGGTGTACACAAATATTTAAACAAGACAACCAGACCCAGAACATTTATCTGAAGGCCGTACAAATATTTTGTTGCGTACTAATCAAACCTTCGATACGTGGCGCAGCTGTCAATCGCTTAACCACTGCGCCAACTATGCCGTTAATTTAATTAGTGCACGTATATTAACAGACAAGTGTCTTTTGGTTTCAAACGTTAATTGTTAGTTATTTCGGCTAATAAGTCTGATGCATCGCCCTTTTACTGTACTGAGACTGTATTTTTATTTTTCTATATTCCTCAACTATCATACAATGCCATTTAGTCCTAAAATAAGCAGAGCTTGTGCTATGAGTACCAGACAACTGATAAACATACCTATTATAGACTAATTACACCAAGACACAGAGCAAATGATCGTGCTCATCACACAAACATTTGTCTTGACGACCTCCGGCATAGCAGCCTTACTAACCACTGATTTAGTAGGAATAGAAACTCTAACATGATCTTTTAATGGGATCCATTTTACGACCTAAACTGGACTGTTAATGGGATGGAGCTATATAGGAAGTATAGCTCTGTCTCTCTCGCACGACTAACATTTTAACATGTCATAGTAAAGTAAGGCCCCAGTTCAGAGTTTAAGGGATCACAGACTGAGACAGAGTACTAACGACTAGTACAGTCATACTTCTTATCACAACCAGTTGCATAATTAAAAGTATAAATAAAAAACAAAGCATAAAACCTGCAATTATGCAAAACAAAACGCAAAAAATAGATGCAATCAACGATACACCAACAACAATACTACGTAGAATAAAATAATCCTTCGCAATCACGTTCCATGCACTTGTTAATGGCAAATAGTTGAATTTATCACTCCAGTGGAATCTCTATTGTTTTCTTATCAAACACATTATCTCGTGTTATCACATGTACTGACAAGTATCGCGTCAAAAGAATCTTGTGGACCAATACCGTGGAAACATGTTGAGTGCGGGATTTGGATTTAGAGTTTTTCCGTGTTAGAGTTTTGTTAATCTTTATTTATTTTGTAGTCTATCAGACGGAGATTTTTAGCCTTGCTTTTAGAGGTAATATCATCGCTGAACATTTAAGAAATCTGGGTAGTCTTATATTTAACTATGTAGGTTATTAAAAAAATATATTTATTTGTTAGATAAACATGCAGCTAACATTACAGATCAACCCGAAGTAAAAGTGTAGTTTAAGTGTATTTCATACCAATTACATTCAATTTGAATTTGTACAAAATAACATTTAAAAATTCAAGTAAATTAGTCAATATAATAAAATTAATATAGGTAACACATAATATAATTATTTATTATTATATTACGCATTCATTATAACATAAAAAGTGTAATGCAACTTTTGCGAACTCCCTCAGTGAACATGAGAACATAAAATATTTATATCTGATTGGGTATGTAGGTAAATGTAGGTAGGTTATCGTCATACCCTGAAGAATCACTGAACTTAAGTAGCAGAGTACATTGCCCTCAAAATAGTTGGTCGAAGGAGCCAAAAGGTTTTTGAGTAGTGACCGTGTACCGAAAGACAAAGCTTTAGAATTCAAGTCTCCCACAAGTTGGATGATCTGGTGAGGGTCGTGAGAATTCGATGGATGTGCATAGAAACGGCTGTTGTAGCGTCGCTTGGGGGAGTCTTATAACCAATAGGGGTCGTCTTTTGGCCGAAATGATGATGTTTTTTTTTTTTGTTTTTAATATAAACTAGTGCTTGACTGCAATCCCACCTGATGGTAAGCAGTGATTGTGAGATACATGTGTGTAGCATAAGCATAGCATAATCAGCCGTATAATGTTCCCACTGCTGGTGCTCAGGCCTCTCATCTAGAACAGGGAATGGGCCGTAACGCCACGTGGACCCAGTGCGGATTGTTGGATGTCACATGTCTCCGATTTTTTAGTTCTAGGATTTTTTTTTATTTATTTATTTATAAAAACAAAGGTTTTCCTTAGGTTTACAAAAAGCACACAATTAGACCCCTGGGGTCTGTCTCAGCGTGCCACAACCTGACAATTAGTCAACGCGCTATTAACTGTCAAGGTCAAATTGACTCGATATAGTAATCCTTCAACTTACGTTTTAGGTTTTTGGTGTTGAATGAGCATCTGACGTCTACAGGTATCTGATTTATTAGATTAGGTATTGAATAAGAAGCTGTACGCTTGCCATAAAAGTTATTTTTGCGTGGCACTTGAAGGAGCTTAGATTTGGCCTGCCGTGTGTTTACGTCATTCTTTAGTGGTATTTGAATATCGCTATTATCAAAATGTTCAATAAGGAATAGATACTCAGCGCGCGCTTGTATAGGTAATACTTTGCAGTGTTTAAATAACCCAATGTAATTGTCTCGGTATTTATTTTTCACATATTTTGGTACTACGAGTTTCAGTATACGGGTTTGTAGATTATGAATTTTATCGAGGTAAGATTTAAATGTGCGCCCATAGCTTGTAAGTCCATACGATATTATCGATATATCGGATATACCGGTTTACTCACGATGTTTTTCTTCACCGTTTTGGGAGCAGTGGTGGTGAAATAAATTACACAAAGTAATGTGCCCAGCTGGGTTTGAACCCGCAACCTGTAACTTGTAAGTCGGGACCACTAAGCCATCAATGTTCGTTATACGTGTGTATTATTTCTAAATATTTTAAATTATTGCACACTTAAAAGTTTAGAGTTAAATATGCAAACGGTACGCATATTTTACAAACGATTTTAATCCAAAGCTGTTTTTTAATTCCTACTATTTATACACCGAGACGTTGCTTGTCTAAATACAACCAGTTTGAAGTACATCGTTAAGATTCAAACAAAATTATAAATCTTCTCATGATTTAGTTTGTAAAAACAGATGTATGAAGTAAATGGCCTTGGCTCTATCTAATAAAGATTTTTATTATGGAAATGATCAGAAAATATGAAGCTGCCATATTAAGATTCTGCTTGAACATACTTAGTACGATAAGAAATACACGTGCTTCATGTTTAGTTTATTAAATCCGAAATTACTTGAGATAGTCGTTCGCTAAAACTATTATGGTGGTCGAATCATCACTACTTAACTGCAGATCGACTTTTAATATATCCTTTTTTTAAATTTTCAGAATAATATATATAATATATGGAAAAAGAAAAAAAGGTATGACTTGAGACTCAATTTTAACAGACGACTGGCCTGTTGGTCTAGTGGTTAGTGGCCCTGACTGCTATGCCGGAGGTCGTGGGTTCGATTCCCACCCAGGACAAATGTTTGTGTGATTTTTTTTTTTTCGATGGAAAAATCATCTTATGACAACCCCCGCTCTTGGGCGGAGCGGAAGAGTGTCAGACTCTTACTGACTAAAAAACCCACAAATGTTTGTGTGATGAGCACGATCATTTGTTCAGGGTCTGGGTGTAATTTATCTATAATATGTATATGTTTAGAAATATATAAGTATGTTTATCAGATGTCTAGTACTCATAACACAAGCTCTGCTTAGCTTGAGACTAGATGGCGTTGTGTGATAGTTGTGGAAAAAAAAATGTCAGGAGGTTCAATAAAACTACGTAAAAGGAAAATAGCGTTCTAGACTAACGTAGGCTACGTTTTTGTATAAGTGGGGGGATACCTCCAAAAGGCGCTCGGGCTTCGGAGATTCGTTCGAAGAGTGTGAGACTTTTACCTTAGCAAACCACCTTGATGATCATTATCACCATGTACGTATTAATAGTCTAGTTAGGTACTTCTTAAAATACAACTCCAGAACTCCCCACATTCGCACATCTGTGAGGACTCTGTAATAAAGTACAATACATACTATGAATTTCATACTATGCTTTCCTAACTTAATTTTTACTTTGCATATACTTTCTTAAATATTCAGTCTTGTTACCAACGGGAATTCAAATGGGCCTTCAATAAAATCATGCAACAATCTCTTATTGTCCTTATTGAAACGTGCCAATAAAAGTAGCATTTATTTTATTGGGTTCGATACATTGCATTCAAATTAGCTCGTAAACCATTTATAAATAACGACATGTCTAATGCAATGCGTGTCTTGTAAGCAGGGATTTCCCTATCAGGTGTTATCCTTGTTTTATCAATGGGATCGTGACTACGCTTTGGAATCTTATTTCCAGGAGTCTTCCATGGTCTTTATTCTTAGTGACACGAGGCATGCAAGCTTTGTGTTTGCAAAATAAGACTAATTAAGTTCTAGATCCCCAAAACTAATTATTTAGTTTAAAAAATGTGTCATATTACAGGATATCTAGTTGTTTTTATTGTGATAAGGCTAATTAGGCTAGTCCAGTGTAACATAAGACTTTAATTTCACGACCTCTCTAGAAAATCAAGAAATCATTTTCTTTACATTTCCGTTTCTGTCTGTGTCTGTCTGTTTGTTCACCCGTCTATCCTTCTGTCAAGATTCTTTTTCTCAAAATCACGTAAAGGTATTAAGCTAACATTACTATCAAATATCCAAGTCTGCTATTTATTTTGCAGTGAAAACAGCTCCACCAACAGTATTATTTATTTATATTTTATTATTTATTATTTATTATTTATTATTTATTATTTATTATTTATTATTTATTATTTATTATTTATTATTTATTATTTATTATTTATTATTTATTATTTATTATTTATTATTTATTATTTATTATTTATTATTTATTATTTATTATTTATTATTTATTATTTATTATTTATTATTTATTATTTATTATTTATTATTTATTATTTATTATTTATTATTTATTATTTATTATTTATTATTTATTATTTATTATTTATTATTTATTATTTATTATTTATTATTTATTATTTATTATTTATTATTTATTATTTATTATTTATTATTTATTATTTATTATTTATTATTTATTATTTATTATTTATTATTTATTATTTATTATTTATTATTTATTATTTATTATTTATTATTTATTATTTATTATTTATTATTTATTATTTATTATTTATTATTTATTGTTTATTATTTGTTATTTGTTATTTATTATTTATTTATTATACACTTTATTGTACACCATTACACATACAAAAAGGAAACTAAAACACATACATACAATTTGCGGCTTCCAGTGGCAATACTCATATTGGGGTCGGCTTCCAGTTCAACTGTGGATGCAGCTCAATATCAGTTCAAGTATCAGTGGAAGTGACAGCCTATAAGAAAACATTGGAAATAATAGAAACGGACAAGTCCCTGAATAAAAAAAAATAAGACTTGTATCAATCCCGCAATGGACCCCTGTGGTGAACTACGGCATATTTACTACAATAGAGAGGACGTCTAAGGAGTAGGACTATTAGAAGGATGATAATGGAGTACGTACCTATACGCGTGCTGTAAACTTCACAAGTGGTATTTTGAAAGGATCAAGGTACAATTGATAAATGACTATAATTACCTGTACATTAACGTGTGTTATCTCGATTTACACGTGCTCCTCATTTGCTTTATTTAGTTACTGTACAGCTAGGTTACTTTTTTTTTAAATTTGTGTGAAAGTTTCATTCAAAGAAATAATCATATAAACAACACAATGAAAAAATAAAAAAACTGAGCAAGTGCGAGTCGAACTCTTGCACTGAGAGTTCCGTACAAACTTAGCTATGAAAACAGTTTAAATCCCGAACTGAGTTACGAAGATTTCCGAATCACAAAAAGTTTTTTTTTGTGACGTAACTACTAATTTACAGTTTTCAGATTTTTTCCTATACTTGTGCTATGAGACCTTGCTTCATGCCTTTCAAGATTTTAGGAACAGGAAGTACCCCTTGAATTTTGATTCCCTTGAGAGGGTCAAAATATACATTTTTTGCAACATAATCGTTCGAAACCGTTTTTTTTTTTTCGTTAACTCGGAAGTTTGATTTCTTCACAGCTGTAAGATTCCGCAGATTTTAGTATATGCTTTTAATTTCAACTTGATACCTCCACGCGTTCTCGAGATAAAGGATCTTGACAGACGGACAACAAAGTGATCCTATAAGGGTTCTGTTTTTTCTTTTTGAGGTACGGGACCCTAAAAACAAAAAAAAATCCCTGTTTTCCTTGATCATACAATAAAATTACGGTTTTCGTTCGTCTTTTATTTTTTTTTTAAATACTTTGTAAAAGGTTCTTACGGGAAGAAAAAAAAATGCATAGTAAATTACAAAATTTCAGAAAATAATATAACTATTTAACCTTCGCGTCTTTGGCAGTTTAGCCTTATAATGTAGAACTATGTCCTAGTTAAAGTTAATAGCAAACCAAACATCTTCAAATTCACAATAATAATGATAAGAAAACTTTCCAGATAAGAAGAATCACTCAATACATTATAGATATGAAGAAAGTATGTCAACTATTGAGCTAGTAATTTTGATGATTGAAAGGTGCGTTTGACTACTATCTTACCATAGTAAGCGATGATGGTCAACGATGGAGCACGTTTGCTTAAAAGTAATTAGCAACATGTTTTATGATTTTATGTGGGTTTGGTTTTAACCCACAAGAGGTACCGTGTTACAATTTATCTATGAAAAGTATTTTTGTCTCACATCCTCATTTTCCTGCTAAATTTCTTCCAAATCTGTTCAGCTATTTGAGTATGATGGAGTTATAGTATTACGATTTACAATGTATCTACTCCTAAATCTTCCCCTTCGTCTCTTAATGTAAATCCCTTGGCATATTTTTCGAGGTAGCAAGTACATAGATATACATATAAAATAGGTAGAAAAAGTGTCAAAATTGCGTGGTCTCAATAAAATAACTAGTATTTCAATTTCATGTCAAATTGCGTTCAATCGTAAAACCCACGATTTGCGGTTGGATCAGTGGTTTGCGGCAGAAGGCAACCTCACTTGCCTATATTTTAATTAATATTCTCATTTTCACAGGAATTATTTTTGCCCTTATTACAATAATACAGTTTGATTTAATAAATAAAATCAGTTCTATGATATTTACGGCATGATAATTATTTATTTCATGATTATTTATTATATCAATCAATTGACATTGTTGTTATTAATATGGTTACAGTTACATTTAACTATGCCGTAAGATTTCTTCCGTAAATAAATTTTAAAGTATAAACTGTACCAGATTAAATACCTTTAGCTCTCTTAAAATATTATTGGTTTTGATATATTATTATATAGTTTTTGAAGTACCAATTGTTCAACAAACCTTCCGTCTTATTGAAATTATGCTTATGGAAATTTTATTGAAGCAGCATTTCTCAAGAAGCAATAAGTATTTTTTTATAGTAACGCTACTCAATCGCGCGAGCTTCCTGTAATTAACTTGGTAGCTACATTTATTTTATTTTCTGTTTATTAATATATTGACTTCGCACCCAATCAAAATATATTGCAATATCACAAGAGCTAAATAATCTCCGCAAATTACACTTGTTGCAAATTGCTGTTATAACGTCACTTAAAAATTTATAATTACTTGCCGTACCTTTTTATGGCAGGTTGTCGTAAAAACAACTTTTTGGGGTTTTCCACCATTGCATCTAGTACTTTAATGCTAAAATTCCAGTTTCCTTGGTGCAATGAAAACATGTTTTGGTGCATTCAAACCGCAAAATACCGCCTATATCTTTATTGGTGTGATTATAAAGATTATTAACTTATACTTCTCTAAGTAGTTATAATTATCTAAGTAGTTATTGTTTTTGATTTACATACGTAAAGGTGGGTCTACACTAGAAGAGTCGAGCACGAGCGGAGCTTGAGCCGAGTTTAAATTCGTGTAGTGTGTACCGACTCTAGAGTTGTGTATTGTATAATTATGTAAATAATACACCACGAACAACCTGCGTATCTCCTTCTCTGTCAAATTCATCCAAAGGTTGTCTGTAAAAATTCGCTTTCAGCGATAAGACCGCCCATTGTTACGCCCTATTAATTTTAAACTCCAACTGTATTTTTTATGATGTACAATAAAGTGTATATCTATTTATCTTGAAGAGGCTCATCATCACTAAACGAATGCAGGAGGAAAGCGGCCATCAGAGAGGAATGGCGGCGTGTTGTGAAGTTGGCCACCAACACTTAAAGTAATGACCACGACCACTCTGTCTAGAATGATACTGACAAGGAAGAAAAGAAAGAAAGAAAGAGACAAAGACGAGCGACATTACACGAATTTGAGCTCGGTTTGTGCTCTTCTGGTGGTCGGCTCCTCTAGTGTAGACCCATCTTAACATAATGTAAATCAAAAACAATGCTGATTAGATAATACCTACCGTATCTTACGCTCTTTGATTGATTTATTTCCATATCTTGTATTGTCTTCCGCTTCATAATAGTAACTAAAACTTACTCTATCGAACGTTCGTCTCGCCCTGATGATACAAATTTGCTTTTAAAACCTTGCACTTGCTTCTATAACTAATTAAAAAGTCAGCTTTTCCAGTGTAATAAAAGTGGAAATACAGATTATGCAAAGCTGAAGAGGTAATGGACCGGCTGTAGTTGCGTTGTAGTAAACGTGTTCTTGAGTTGGTATTCGCCTATTCGGTAATTTTCACCCTCAGGCTCGACACAGAGACAATCTTCGATGAATGGTAGATAGTCTTGCAGGCCGGTTTGCAGACGGTGAACAATGGGTAGCACACCTTTCAGCCGTCTGGTAACCATACGAGTCGTCGACGGAGTAGTTCCACGCCCTATTGGGCAAAGCCTACAAGGGTTATAGGTCGACTTCTGACAGGATTCCCCTTTCAGAAGTCGACCTATAACCCCCCCCCCGTGGTCAATGGTTTTAGTCAGTTAAAGTCTGATAAGCCTTCCCACTCTGCCCCTCGAGCGAGAGAAGTTTCGATGACAGGCATTTGATGACTTCCCACCCTAAAAAAAAAATAGCCCCTTTACATTTGTGTAGATTTCCCAAGAAAAAAAAAACAAGGATTTGATTGACGTAAGATTGGCATGAGTCAATGTATAATATTTAATTAGCTGTATACGATACGGTTGCTAGCGCCTGCTGCTAGGCTGCACATGTTCAAAACCAGTTTTCATTGCGTAACTGTAGACTAATACACGTATTGAACCTAAGTGCATGTGCTAGGTGAGTGACACAGCAACACTGTATCTAATATTAGTAATATTTATTTACCCAAAAAGATTGTACAAAAGAAACTTAAAATTTAGTACTTAAGCTATTATTATAGTTATAAATAAAACACAGTGTAATAGGTGCATCTGTAACCGAACTAGGTAAAACCTGTATCTCACTTGTATACCGACATACAGGTTTGTTTAGGCGCTAACGAGTTCAGCATTAATTGGATTCAACAAGAAAAACAAAACTAAAAAAAAAAAATAAGAATAAAGTTAGATAAACTAAACTAGGTGAGTTGGTGCATATCTGTCAAAGCGATGTTTTTAATGCAAAGGCTTTAAATTTAAATTTTACCAACTGTAAGTGTTTTCAAATACCTGCAATACCTATCTAATCATAGAATCCTATTATGCCTCACTGTTTGATTTTTTTTTCCACAGACCTATTTCCGCTGCCATTGCAGGCTAGTTTTTGGGCAGAAGCCACAACGGTTCTCATGGCACTAACCGCAAAATTTTGTTTCCAAACTGCAATTAAATATTACCTCATGGAAAAGCCAAAGTAAATTAGCCAGGTGAGATAGTGGTCAAAAGGGAGCTTATACTTAATAAAAAAAATAGGTTTATCCCAACCTGTGGTACTAAACTTCAAAGTTTCAGGACCATGATTCAGTAAAAACAGAATATTATCCCAAAAGATCATCCTCCAACTCCAACTCCCACGGGGTTGTGAACGATGAGTAATGGGAAGTCGCTCGGACTAAGCCCAAGTCTTTGACAGCGCGTAGTGTTCCACGCGCTCTTCAAATAGTTTTTCTGATACGGAAACTCGTGGCCCTAGAACACTCTTCTTCTTCTTCTTCCTGCCCATGTCCCATCTTATTTGGGGTCGGCGCAATACGTTTTTTTCTTCCATTCTACCCTGTCACTCGTCATGCTATCACTAACTTCCTTTTCTTTCATATCATTCTTCACGCAATCCACCCATCTTTTCTTTGGCCTCCCTCTCCCTCTCCACCCATCCACATGTATACTCATAACTCTTTTGGTAACATGCATTTCATCCCTCCTTTTTACATGACCATACCAAGACAAACGATTCCCCTTCAGCTTGTCAGTCACTGGCGCCACTTTCAAACTTCCTCTAATATACTCATTTCTCACTTTATCCAATCTCGTCACACCACACATCCATCGTGGCCCTAGAACACAAAAGGTTAAATTTTCCACGCCAAGTCATGGGCCTACTGGGATCATGGGTGATGTAAAAGAGATGATCCCGAAACCTTGGAATAATGGCAAAGAAGGAACAGGAGTGGATTTTTAGTCAGTAAAAATCTGACACTATCTCTCACTCCACCCAAGAGCCGGGGATGTCGTTGGATGATTGCCATTGATGATTGGGTCTACGTATGCCAAATGTCATTCAAATCCGTTCAGCTGTTAGAACGTGAAAGAGTAACAAACATACACACACATCCACAAACAGACTATCATCTTTATAATATTAGTGTAATTATAAAGAATCGCACAGCTTCGCTCTGGTCAGCTAGGGCAAGTCTTTAATCAATATAAGTTGAAACCAAATAAGATCATTAACTAGATACTGCGGATACTTGTTTTAACAATTTTCCGGGTCTTTCAAGTTGCAAAAGCTCATAGAATTGAATGGGTATGATACTAGAGTTTCCGGATTGATAAATTGATTGCACAGTTTTCCGAACGACGTGTGGGCTGTATCTTGGAACCTAATGAATTTTAATGCACTAGTCTTGGTAAGTCCACTGTTCTTAATTTTTTTTTTCTTGCAGATAATATGGTCTATTATTTCCTTAAATAAATCTATTACCAGATTTTTTGTAGGAACAAGGAAAGAAGCTTGGCCTTTACATTTTATTTTCAATATATTTTCCTTAAGTATATGACAATGTCTATTTTTTAAACGGTCTTTATAGTAATCCCCTTGAAGTAGCGCTCGTGTTGCATCTAAAGTGTGCGATACATCCAAAGATTAAAAACTTTAGAAAACAATAAATAATGTGATTTACGGAACGGGTATTTACCCAGTCTATTCAAGTGCTACGATATTCTATTGTTTTATGTATTTCGGGGTCATTCAATGAGTGGTAAACTGGATGACTCTTAATCTTCACTTAACTGACGTAATCAAATACGAACCTGCCTTAATGTACACTTCACTCCCTTAAAAATAAATAATTCTATCACATTAACATGCTAAGGCGAAAATTTGTGAGTGTGCAATTGTGCATATTTGTTAATTTTTCACTCTGAAATAGCTGAATGGATTTCAATGGTATACTAGGTATAAAGGTAGACCACAAAGGATACCTTTTTCCTAGAAGTGTGTACTATCATGCTGGTAGCAGCTAATATTTAGATAAATTCTTTAAAGCTACCTTCTCGGATGCATAACTGTTTTATAATTTCGTTATAAAACAGTTATGCATTTTATCTTGATATACCATATTTTTAGTTATACATATCATTACATAACTCACCCTGCTCAGGGTGGAGCAAGAGGGAAACCCACCTGTGATCATTAAGTTGCCCTTTGTGTTCTAAGACCACGGTAACTGTTTTGAACAATCCCGCGCAACACATTGTTATGCCCTTACATTGCCCTTTTAAATTGTTGATGCATTTCACTATTTATTATCATTATAATTATATAGGTACGTTTTGAGGTTTTACTTAGAAACTTGTGGTTTTTCCTTGTTTTTATTCGTCTTCTATCGGGTCAATAGCATGCAATTCATTTTATCAGCCTGGTATGGCGCCATAAGGATACTCTTTAGACAATTGACAATCTCGTTTATTAGCGTTCATTAGTTCCTACCTAGCCAGTGTCACCTGCATTGGACATGCAGGTCAAGATACATATCTACACTAATATATTAGAAAAAAGTAAAGTTGTTTTTATGGTTTTATTGTTTGTAGGAGATAATTTCAAAAATTGCAAAAAAAATAATTCATTTGCTTGATTCCTGAGTGACATAGAAATATCTGTGCGAGCAAATCTGCGGGTAAGAGCTAGTTAGTTGTAGATGTCAAAATGTATTTCGTTTTCAATCCAAAGGATCATAGGGTAACGTTTTGAAAGTGATGTTTAAAAATTCTGTGGTGTTTAGAAAATAAATTGTGTGGTCGTATGGACCCTTTAATGAACAGATTGAGATACCTATCTATGGTACCAAAATGTGACGTATTCAATATAAACATTTTGCGCTGTTGTTGAATCGAAATTGCAGCATAATCAGCCTTATAATGTTCTAACTATTGGGACTAAGAAGGGAATAGGCCGCAATCCACCTCTCGTCGACGTGAGGGTTAGTGGATATTACAAGTCTTCGTTTATAGGAAAGCTGGATTCCTAACGATGTCCTGGGTTTGAACTCACCACGAACAACTCGTAAGTACCACTTACCACTAGTAGATTTCATCATCATCATCATCTTCCTGCCCTAGTCCCGTTTTATTTGGGGTCGGCGCAACACGTTTTTTTCTTCCATTCTGTCCTGTCACTCGTCACGCTATCACTAACTCCCTTTTCTTTCATATCGCTTCTCACACAATCCATCCATTTTTTTTTTGGCCTCCCTTTTCCCCTCCTAGTAGATTTACATTCCATAATTAAATCTATACATATAATAAATCTGTAAAAATAAATCTAATATCTAAATTAATCAATTATTATTTTTATTAATTAATTTATTTAATCTGTCTGATAAAGTTTTTAGTTGTGCGCGCATCGCGTAAAATGTACGAAATAGATATAGATAACTTATACAGTAAAGGTATGCTTTGTTTCATCGCAATCGGTTGACTATGATATCGAAAGATATACTACATACATTGACTATTAGGTGGTACGAAGTTCGCCGGGTTAGCTAGTTTATAATAAAAAGGGGAAATAATAATGGTTCCGAAAAACAATTTAATCTCCAGCTATCTGTGGCCGACTATTATTCTAATTAACTAGCGTTATAATGAATTGCCGACAAAAAATCCAAAACATAAACGAAAAAAAATATCTAATTTAACAACAAATAAGAGCATGTTCAAATTACATTTTCTCCTAAAAAAAAAAATGGATCTTCGAATAACAAAACTAAACTTCCGAATAGAATACTGAACCTCCGACAAAATTACTAAGTTACCGACAACAGAGGTTTGGTCAAAATAATCATATTTTTACAACTTGCATGAACTGTTTTAATTTCTATTGTTGGTTATCAAATTTATTTTTTAGCTCTCAATAATGATGAAAATACCTCAACTGTTCGGCCCGCGCGATGGGGTTCGGATCTACTATGTAACTACATTTTCATAATAAACTGAGTTTTGTTTTATTTTTATCTTTGTTCTCGCTGACATTATAAAAGTTAGGAAATTTGTCGAATAATAATACAGTATAATATTCTAGGAAACCAAAGTCTACTTGGTTTTCGATTAAGGCATGAATAGGGGTACGTATCAAAATCCCGAAAGTTCATTATACCTATGGCTGAAACACCGACGTGCAAAACACCGAAATTCAAAATACCGAAAGGTTTAAATGCCGATAGTCGTTATATCGAAACACAAAATACCGATGTTCAAATGCCCGAAAGGACGAAATCCCAAATAGACGAAACAACTTGAACGTAGCGGTTGGTCACAGTTCTAACGTTACCTAACCTATTTCACCCAGTTCAAAGAGCAATCAAGATACAATCTAAAAGCGACTTCTCAAAATAAAACAAATCGGGACCTTAGGGCACCCCGACACGGACGAGTCGGGATTTTGAACTTCGGGATTTTAAACATTCGAACAAATGACTTTCGGGATTTCGTCCATCGGTAATCTAAAATTCGGGATTTTTATACGTACCCATGAATACGACTGTTTTAACTTTTTGACGCCTGAAATAGGTACCGATATCGAAGCATACCCGTGGTAAGTAAAATTCATCATTATGATGCAATTAAATGTTATTGTTACAAGTACATTTTTATATTTTTTATAAGTTTCTGTATAGCCACTCAAAATAATATTTTCAGTATAATGTGACAGTTAAAATACCACCACAATCTATGAAATATGAAAGGTAATTTATGAATTAATAGTAGGCAAGTAAAGATAAAAATTACAAAGCAAAGTTTTCAGTAGAACGTAATTTATGCTGGTAGAAAAGTATTATAGCAATAGACAGTCATGTTTATTTTTCGAAGATTTCAGTATCTTATTCGGTCGTTTCATCATTTTTATTCGGACAAAAGTAGTCGGAAAGTTAGTATTTTAGGCAGTAGATTTAATATTTTGAGTAAGGACAATTCTTCTTTTTTTGTCGGAGCTTTTATTACTACCCAATAAAAAGTATGAATTTAAGAGTTGTGTATGTGCTACCAGCAAAAAAGTGGAAAAATACACGACCAAATATTATCACTTTACAGCTATGTGCTATTTCCAGGAACATTTGAATCAACACCATTCGTACTTAATAGGTACTAATTGACTTTGTGTGGTACCTTTTAATTCATATGACGATTTATTGCATATTAGAAAAACGACCAAAACGTGATATCTCACGTGGCTTTAAATGATTGAATGGGAAATCGTATTATTTTAAATATATAATATTTCTTGGTATTAAGAGGGGAAAAATTAAATAGATAGGTATTGGGATTTCTGTGTTCGTTTAAAACATCGATATCAAAATTTATTTTCCAGACTAACCAAAGAAACCAGGGTTGCGGGAATATTCGAAAGAGTTATCGCGGTTCTAAAATGCAAAAACCCGGTTGCGGGTTAAATCAGTGAAAGTCTGACACTCTCTCTCGCTCCACCCAGAGCGGGAAGAACATTACCCGCTGAAAAAGATAGACAAACTGTTGAAAATAAAATCAGTTTGGGGGAAAACCCACATTCGTATATTTTTTAAATTTCTTTGTGAAGATTTGCAATTGTTGATAGCAATATACACCAGCCCTTCTAGGCATTATTGTCAAATGCTCATTCTATGAATAAAAACCGTACAAATTCGCACTGCGTGTTGCGTGGTTAAAGAGGATTTAGGCGATTAACATATTGCCACGCACCACGCAGCCTAGCGCGTGAATGCGTGTTTTAACGTTGCTTGTAAGTATCTCCATTTGTATAGAAAAGACGCACAGTCCAACAAACAGAAAGGCAGTGTGATACTCGCCTTAGCGGATAAACAGACAGCTGCGGAAAGTTTATTTTAAATATTTTTACTTTAAAAAAAAAAAATACTTCCTACCTATTGTCAGCGGCTATGCTTAAAGTAGAAAATTATCCAAAAGGAGCATTCTCCAAGGATAAAAGTAGGTATAATTATAATTTGTGTAATTCCAAGACATGGTCTAATCGTGTGCCGAATTTCAGACGTTAGAGCATGAAGAAGAAACGAACAAACACACTCACAAATTTTCGTCTTTATAATATTAGTGTCTTGGATATATTTTTATTTAGAAGATATATCGGTATTACCCACAATATGTGGGTATTAAATACACCTAGAGGGCTTTTTCAGCAATCAATTAATCTATAATATAAAAATGAATCGCAAAATGTGTTGGTAAGCGCATAACTCAACAACGCCTGGACCGATTTCGCTAATTTTTTTTTTGTTGTGTTCGTTATTATGAGGAGAAGGTTCTTATGGGAAAAAAAATGAAAATTAGGGTAGTGTAGGGTAGAGTAGGGTAGTGTAGGGTAGTGTAGGGTAGAGTAAGGTAGAGGAGGGTAGAGTAGGGTAGAGTAGAGTAGAGTAGGGTAGAGTAGGGTAGAGTAGGGTAGAGTAGGGTAGAGTAAGGTAGAGGAGGGTAGAGTAGGGTAGAGTAGGGTAGAGTAGAGTAGAGTAGGGTAGGGTAGAGTAGGGTAGAGTAGGGTATAGTAGGGTAGAGTAGGGTAGAGTAGGGTAGAGTAGAGTATAGTAGGCTGAAGTAGGGAAGAGCGGGAGCGAAGCCGCGCGGGTACAGCTAGTGTAATATAAAATTGACATAGATAAGCGTATTGTCCTTAGTTTACTTACCTACTTTAATTAAATAAATAACATTTACCAACCAACCGAATTAATGTCAAGTTTTGTTAAGATTAGGGTTTGTTAGCTGTATTTCCCCGCGGTCAAAGCACTGCACTTGAGATAACTACATATTAGTAAATAGTTTAGTATGCAACTCTTAGTACCTCTTGGTCATAGTCACTTCTTAGACCATCGGCTTATATTCTAGTGATAGACAAGCCCTTTCATGGAAACTATTTGCGCTGCAGAGCTACATTGGCATTATGTCGTCTAACAAAAATATTAAAATATGCAGCGCTATGAGAGCTTTAAGAGGAAACTTTTTTCGCGACAAAAATGTCTTAAGCACCATGAATTTCGTGGCATTAACGCGTTTCCTTCAACATAGTGTAATGTTCAAGGTGTACAGTCGACATTACACCTGAGTCGACTGAAGTGAGTATTCGGTACACTTAATCTCATTATAAATGGTGTAAGGGACAGCCCTTCACAAACTTTAAGGGCTTGCTCAGTAGACGAAACTGAACAACATACCATAAAAATTTTTTTCAGGAAACGAAAAAAAAATTCAGCCTCTCCATACAAACTGTCCAATCAAGTTCATAATTTTGTATGGTGAGGCGGATTTTTTGAGGGCTGTCCCTTACACCTTGTATACATTTATATCGATGTCTTAGACTATGAAATATGTTACACACATAGAGACGGTGTGTGGTCCTTTTATTTAACTTTGCAATAATTACTGATATTGTAGTTCTCATTAGTATGTAGAATTACAACAAATATAGGCATTTGTTTTTCTAAACTAAATATTATGCAAGTTGCAATTATCATGAACGAGTTATTATACGAGTACATGTAGTTTGTATTTGCGACTGTTCTTACTTTTATTCTTTGGATCGTCGTAAGAGTTATATTTGAACAGCTTTTAATTAAAAAAAATATATACGTATATTTATATAGAAAACTGGTAAATATCATTTATAATTCATTAAACCAGGATTACGTTAGTTTTATTTTTAATTTATATTATTGGAATTTATTATAAAAGTTAAAAAAAACTGGTTCGTGAAGAATGATACTAATTTGTTTGCATTAATTTTGTATTTTTTTTTGGTTTCACACGGTTTGTTTAGGTACCTAGCCAGTGTCAAGTTAAGAAAGTTTTTATTTTTTATACACAATACACTTTTTTTCTTCCATTAAAATGCGGATTTAACACATTCACACATTTTGCAATATTTGGTGTGCAACGGTATCGAATAAGCCTTCTCGGCAAGATTCGCTGAAATAATCAATAACTATAATAAAATTTACACATCAATTTAACGGAGATCGCGCCTGTTTCAATAATACCACATTTTGTTCAGTTGCGTAGACATTTAAAATGCTAAACTACACAATTTTACATCACAATACCCACTAATAATCAATTTTTGAATAATTAAATCAGCTAACTGAGTATTTTTATTTTTTACATTACTTATGGATAAATTGCAAACATTTTGAGTTTATTACCCAATTAGAACCAAAAAAGTAAATCTCAATCGTCTTTTAAAATCAGTGCAAAAGTCACATCACAGAGTTATGTCCAAAGAAGCCACGTTTCCAATGTTGGCGACAATTCCTGAAGGCCCAAACATTTCTTCTACTCAGACTGGCAGAGAATAATATAATATACCCAGAGTCCTCGTACAGATCAGAGGTGGTCAACTTGTTTCGACCCACGATGTTCCGTTTACTAAGTACTCTGAAATTCCGCAATTAGTAAATCAATTTAACAATAAAAGTAGAAAAGCGAGCATGATCAAAAATTTATAAAATAAATAAATAAAACGAGCAAAGTTTCTCGAAAACTTTTCTTTTTACAAACAAGATGTTACGGAGCAACAAAATAATTTAATGCCATTGTGTTAAATACATCCACTGTGTTAGTACATTTACTAGTGCCGATAAAAGCTAGCTATTTGTCACCTCGTGTCATAATCCTCTTGGCCTAAAAGTAAATACGCTAAAATAGCTTGCCAACATTGACTACATTAACAGCAGAAACCTCTGTTGGGCACCACTGATCTAGAACATCACCTCATGCAAACTAGTTTCATGTGACAAAACTGTTCAAGTTAAACACATGAAGTCCAGTTATTAATTCTATTTGCATTAATAAAACATTCAGACGGTTGACTTTAATTGCTAATCGTTTGTCTCTCAGCCAGTTATCACTATATATTATTGTAGAAATAGATTAATTTCATGTTTGATAGATAAAGTAATGAGTGTGTCCGTTATAATGATCACAGTCAATTTATCTGTCTAGTTATCCCCACATAATTTGCATGAGTAATTGAATATGCAGCATGAAACTTATCACATTATGTAGTAGTACATTTGATGATGGCTACAATATAATCTTCTTCTACTTTTCGTGTCGATGCTCTCAAACTATATTTTTTCTGATCAATATATTGCAACCTCTAATGTTGGCCTCTCAGCTCTCTTGTTGGCCTCCTATAGATCCTGAAAACTGCAGGTGGTTATGCAGGATGGACAGCATAGCAGGTGGCGCATGTCTTGTGGAGAGGCTGCACACTGGTACTGTGCTAGAGATGGGTCGAGGAAGCCCCATTTGGCCATATTGTTTTTACAGCGGCCAAACTACTAATGCTTTGCTGTCAGTAAATAAGGTTTGGCTTCATCCTTTTCCTAATTGACTCTTCCTAATTGGCTCTTGTGAACTGGGACAGCGAATCGAAGAAAATGGACCTTAAAGTTTTCACACAAAACCGACGCATCTTTACGTGGTTAGAATTAATCAAATATATTAAACGGGTATGATTGCAAAAGCAAATAATATTGAAGCTTTCTTACTTCAAAACAAAAATAAAATTTCCATAAACGTTTTCATTTTAATCCTTAATACTTACTTATCTTTTAAATATATTCTTATAAAAATTTGTATGCTTAGCAGTTATGATTGTTATATATGAATGAACAAATTAAAAATGTTTTTAAAGAAAAGTAACCCACAATTATGAAGTACAAGATAATTAAGTAAGCGATGGCCCGAAAGATAACCCAACAACTATTTGACTGTGACAAACCGACAGATAACCTCACCACCATTCAATAACACTGTCTTTGTAATTTCATAATTTGTTTTAGTGTTAATTTTTACGACCCGCGAACCCATGATTATCTCATTCATTGAAACAGTGTCTGTTTATATTCGTGTGCACGTTGTATTTACATATTGTACTGTAGAAGGACACTTTGCGGTTTTATTTTCCATCGAGCTCATTAATATTGTAGTTATTAAAATCTTAGATTCAACGAGATTGTTAATCAGATTGAAATAATCGTGAGTGTAATTTATACGTACGATTCGAATGGTCGATTGGTTACATTGGCGCAGGTGGTTCTTAATTTAAAACGTCATCGGACCTTAAAAGCAAACATGGATATCATGATGATGAGAATTGACGATGGTAATTTGGACAAGTTTGTTGGAGAAATTCGGGAAGATTAAAGAAAGAAAGAAAGAAAGAAAACATGTTTATTTGGCACACAATGAACATAACAAGTATTAAAACATTAATATAAATTAATAGCTTAAATAAAACTTAAAAAAAAAATATAAAAAATAAAATAAAATCTATCAGCAATAATGTGTCTCATGGTAGTGCCAAATAGGTTCAGTTCAGTATTCTGTCAGACAACCGTGGCAGTTGCCTGACGCTGGTTTTCAACTGAACCTTTGAGTGCAGGTGAGTAACGGATGAAAATTATAAATTAAATGTTGGCAACTACGAATTTGAATAATTTGTGATAGTGTTGCAGTTTATTTAGTAACGATTTCCAATGGAGCTGTTATTAACGTAAGGCCAACCGAGTGAAATAACTTTTAAGCCGAAGAGAAAAAGGAATTTCATTCTGTTGCTGTAGATTCTCGGGAACATTGGTCCTTTCTGTCTGACAGAGAGACGCTTCTATAGATATAAGTAGGAACACTGTAGGTTTTAAAGTCTTAAAAGTGATATGAATCATTGATCAGAATCATTGGTTCTTTTTCTGACAGAGAGGTGCAACTATGGTTACAAGTAGGAACACTGATAATTGATGAATGAAATGATAAATGATCTTTATTTTGCAAATAGGTTTATTTAAAAAAAAAAAGCACTTTTACACGTCAATTTTCTTTTCAGTCAGTTTAAACTAGATGAGGTCGTAGGTTTTATAGCCTTAAGATTGACAAGCATCATTTATCAAAAACATCGGTTTTTTCTCTGATAGAAAGGCGCTTCTATTTCTAGAAGTAGGAACATTGTAGGTTTTAAAGTAGTAAAGATCAGAATCGGAATTTTTGGTTCTTTTTCTGACAGAGAAGCGCTTCTATGGCTATAAGTAGAAACACTGTAGATTCTTTAGCCTTGAAAGTGATAAGCCAATTTGACGGACAAACACTACATGCACAGGTAGACTCTAACCACCAAAACCACACGTGAACAAATCACATGATACAAACAATAGTGTGACCTCATGTTATGTATCATTGTCACTGACACGGGCTATATGTGTGGACCATATGGGCACGGGTCGTAGACACTGTGCCTCGTGCATACAAATTGATATGATTGACCTTAAAGTGTTTATGTTCCTATTGTACTTCCGATTGTTATTGAACTGTTGATCGATATCGTAATATTTTGGTGTACTAGAGAGGTGTTATAAAACTTGTTTGATTCTTTAAATACATTATAAGCTCTTAAGCTTATCGTCATTCAATGGGTTGTCCGAAAGGGTACTCCGGGGTCCTGAAACGTAAAGCAAAGAAGGAACATAAATATGCTTTTAGTCAGTAAAAGTCTGCCACGCTCTCTTACTCCACCCTAGAGTGGTAGAAGTCATTGGATGAATTCCCATCTTCAAAAAAAAAAAAATTTCATCATTGGCCATGCTTCCCTGCACTATTTTCTAAGTTTATATGATGACTAGCTTCTGCCAGCGGCTTCGCCCACGTGAAATTAGGTTTCTCCGTGCCTACATACTTTCGACCCCCGGTGAATTTTGGAAAATCCTCTTTTAATGCTCGCTTACGTCATAAAACAAAACCTTTTGCAAAATTTGATGTTCCTAGTCTCAGTAGTTTCAGCTGTGCCATATGGTCAGTCAGCCAGTTTCTCCTTTTATGTATTATACACCCCTACTTTTTAATTAGTACACAAAAAAATGGGGCTGTATCTGTACCCGTTACTGATCATATTTTTGTATTCAAAAGTAGAAAAAACCGAAATTCTAATATTGAACACGAAAAGGTAAGTTCAATCATACATAACAATTGCTTGTAGAAAATACTGCGGGCAGTGTTTTTCCATTATAATCGTCCTTTATTCATTCATAATCAATAGCCTGCACAATATTTCCACAAGTTGAGAGACATTTTGGGATAAACACAAACGCTAATAACTTTGCTGTTTATGAATATTATTTATTGAGACTTTACCTATATAATAACAAGGGCTTTTCTAATAAGCCCTTTAAGTATTTGTACTAATTAAAAGTTAGTGGTGTATAGATAAACTTACATTATATTTAGGTGACTGTATAGTTTAAAAGAGTCACCGTGTCTCAATAAAAAAAGTTCAGAAATCATCATCATTATCATTTCATCCGAGACGTCCATTGTTGGACATAAGCCTCCCAAAAGGTAGATAGTTCTTAGATATTTCAATGAAATATAAAGCTGTGGTTGAAATACGTTTGCCGATAAAAATTTGAAGTTTTTATTCACTGTAATCTGGTCAGCCTTGTGTCGACGATAATATTATTGTTCATAAGACAATTAATACTTTCAAGTTAAGAATATTTCCATTTTATTAACTTTTAATTGATTGATTTTGATAATCTCTTAATGCTATGTCTGTGTTTAATTGTTACCTTATACCAAACTGTTCAAATGTTTAATTTTACTTTAAACTTTTGGGAGTACCTAATAACTTTTGATTGTACTTTTCTTCTTTAAGTTTTCGCTAACGTCAAAATTGTAATCCATAGGTATCGAAAAACAAAAATTACTAAGTGACAAGTTTACTCAAAGTCGCTTAGTAATTTTTGCCTTTCAAGCGTCGATATGAAAAACCCGCAAACCTCCATTGAAAAGAGAGGATCTAGACGGGTATTATGTCTAGTCTGGGCAACTGTTGATTTCGGACGGTGTAAGATTATGTAGTTTAGTTCCTATGTAACTATATAACATTTCTTTATTCTTTCTTTATAAAACTTTTTTTTTTAATTATTATTAATGATAGGCTTGCGTTTGACCACTATCTCACCTGATGGTAAGCGATGATGTGGTCGACGATGAAGCACGCTTGCCTAGAAGAAACCTATTCACTCTCGACTTAAAGACTAATGCAACATAAAAGTACATAGGCTGACTTAATGCCTTTGGCATTCTCTACCAGTCAACCTAGGGTGGTGAAGAGAAAACATGGCAGGTGCACAAAAAATAAAAACAAAAAAGCCGTGTGGCACTCGGGGACTGCCGCGGTAAAGCTATTGCATAGCATTTTTATCAATTATGCAATTATAATTATTTATTTATTTTATGTATGCAGTTTTTTTTTCCTTTGTTTTTTTTTCTTTGATATTAATTGAAGTTACACTTTCACACATTGAATTGAATTTTGATTGATTGTTCACTCATTTGTTTTCTTATCGGTCACCACGCTCAAAAAACAAATGAGTGGGGGGTGTTAGGTTATTTTCGTTACGGAATTTCTGGATTCGGTCTCCACGCTCAAGGCCCGCGATAGAAGCTATGCAATAGCTTAATAAAAGATTATTACGAAAAAATAATAACATTATTTTTAACATTAGCTTATGCCAAACTGATTTATAGTTTGTTCAGAATCAGTAACTGAATGGATTCAAATAGTTTTTACAACATGTTTTTCATAAATATTTAAAAAGGTCACAAGTTAAACACCACCGACACTAAATAAAACACAGGTTACTGAGCCGGAGCCTGCAAATAGCTGGGTGTAAGTGCAAAACAACCGCTCAGTCGCGTGGATGGCTCGGTGACTATGTATTTTTGCTGACATAACAAGCTTATAACTTTGTGATTTTTCATGATACAGTTATGAAATTTTGTACATACTAAACGAGTTTTGCATAATTATACTAAAACTTATTTTGTATAGATGGCGTTACCTCACTGATGTTACACTGACTCACTTGATGTTGTATAATCCAATATAAATCATTTACACATATTTAACCTATTTTGATGTCCATTACTACACAAATAATCATTAAACCTTTATATAGAAACCCATTTGATTTTATATTTGTTTGCAAACAATATAGCCAGCGACATAAATGGGTGTTGAGCCTTTTGTATATTCGTTCAAGGGCGAATTGCAATGTATTATGTAGTATGTTATATAATTATTTTAATTGCTTATAAACAATTTGTAAGACTTGCTAACACACTAATTAGTGGTTGATTGGAATTGATATTTATGTAGTTTGGTACATATTTTGTTTGGGTATGCTTGGACTTAATTTTTAAACTAAATTAATAATAATATAATATTCCACAACTATTACACAACGCCGTCTAGTCCCAAGCTAAGCAGAGCTTGTGTTATGAGTACTAGACAACTGATTACATACTTACTTATATATTTCTAAATACATACTTAAGTTAGATAAATTACACCCAGACACAGAAAAAATGATCGTACTCAACATACAAACATTTGTCCTGGGTGGGAATCAAATCCACGACCTGCAGTATAGCAGTCAGGGCCAGCGACCACTAGACCAACAGGATAGTCAAATTAAGATATTTTTGGATAAAAAACGTAGGCATATTCTTTAGAATTTTTTTGGCTTCTATTTATTTATTTGGACCTCACTTCAAAAGTTTAAGCATCACATAAGGGCTGCGGGAAAATTCGAAGAAGTTCGGATTTTCCGTGGCTCTGGATTGAAAAGGGCAACTCAAAGAACACAGGTGGGTTAAAGTCAGTATAAAATTGACAAGCCCTCTCACTCCATTCGGTGCGGGAGAAGTTATTTGATAATTTCCCACTGCAAAAACCATCACTTTAATATTATAAAGGTGAAAGTTTATGAACGGACGACCTAGTAAGGGTCGCGGGAATCCGATAGATGCGAGATGCACAGGACCGGTCGTTGTGGCGACAGTTGGGGGAGGGGGGGGCTATGTGCAAAAGTGGCACGTCTTTCGGGTGAAATGATGATGATGATGATGAAGCTATAGACTAATAAATGTTATTGATTATCACGATATTTTAATTCAATGACGTAACAGTACTACTAATGGAGCCCAGCAGGGTCGAAGACTACTAGGGCCATGGATGATAAGAAAGACAATGCCGGGGCCCTGCAAAGAAGGAACATGGCGGGCGGGAGATGTCATTAGATGATTACCCACCTAAAAAAAAACAATGCTACTACTGAACTACTACGATACTACTACCTACTTACTATTACTGATTCTACTTACCTAATACGGATCTTACTACTACCTAGTTTTTTGTAGTTTTTTGCTCTAAATACAGTATATCAACGTGAGCGCGACTAGAAATAGAGCGTGTTCTATTTTTTTTTTTTTTTTGTAAAATAGGTCAAACATGTCCAGAGTAATTTAATTCCATTCGAACATAATCGTGACGTAATTAATATAATAGTTCTGCAAAACCGCAACCAAATCAAGATAAGTGCTGCTATAAATATATGGAGCAAAACCACGACCAAGAGCTATATAAAAATAAATTCATTAAAAAAAACTAACCGTCTAGACTAGTCATGATACTGACCGATTTATGGTTACGCCATAGAAGCATATTGGTATGTTATAGGCACAATTATTTTTTTATCCTTGGTAATAGGTATAGGTAACTTGATGTTGTTTACGGTAACCACAAAAAAAACAACCGTTTAAAAAAACTTTAATTTCAAAAGTTGGTGTTTCTAGTTTGAAGTTTGTTGCTTTTTAGGGTTTCGTACCTTAAAAGTAAAAAACGGTACCCTTATAGAATTACTTTGTTGTCCGTCTGTCTGTCTGCCAAGACTGTTTATTTATATTTATTTCTAAAATAATGAAAAAAAAAAAAAAACTTAGGTACTGTTTATTGTTACGTTACAAATTTTTTTTTTTGCAATTTAGAAAAATCTAGGTAACTCAATTAGAGAACAGAACTGTTTTCATAGAAGAGTTTGTAACCCTCAATGCGCGAGTCCGACTCGCACTTGTTTATTATTTTACACTTTTCAGTTTTATACACTTTTAGCAAGGGTAGGTACCTACCTACATCTTATGAACAAGTTTTGTGAAATATACGAGTGAGTGATGGAATTACCGGACACCAACAGAGCGTTCAAGCATTATCTTTTTTTCTCTTCATCAAACATTGCGGGATGAAACCACAAGCTTTAAATCATACTGGTGTTGATATAAACGAATCGGCAGAGGACAATTTTGGTTTTCCTCATACCAAAAATATAATGCATAATGGGAAATCCTTCAGCCTTTTTATCTGTAATCAGCTTCTTAAGCAAGCTTAGAGACTTCAAAACAAGTCCGTTCGCAACACCTGTCAGATTTTATGTATCATATTAACGACCTCCTCATCAAAGTGCAAGATTTGGTTAGTTTAGATAAAAGAGATTTTTTTATTAAATCAAGGTTAGAATGTTGCATTACTGTCATGTTGGTTCAAGTTCTTTTTTTTTTATTGAGATAAACTAGTGCTTGACTGCGATCCCACCTGATAGTAAGTAGCGATGCAATCTTTGATGGTGAGGCGCACTAGTTTATTAAGAGCCTATTCACTATACCCTTGAAGACACCCAAATTATAATCGGACTGGAAGACCGCAGCAGGCCAACTGTTCCAGTCCTTCGACGTATGCGGTATAAACGACGAGGCGAAACGCTTAGTTCGGACTAAAAGTTTGAATTTCACATTTTAAACAAAGTATTTTTGTAAATTGGTCTGTCTTCAATTACCAATTTCAAAAGTTATTACCAAATAATATTAATCTTTCGAATACCGAATACCTAATTACAGGTACAATAGAAAGACAATGAGAAAAACAACGCTGGAGTTCGCTTGGGGTTTAATGAAATGAAGTATTCCAAAATTTGTTTTCCAATATTTTGTTTTTTTATTTTACAAATATGTATTAGGGCAGTAGGCAGAAGGTTTTCTATTTCAGAATTGGTTTAGTTCTATCTAGCTATCCATTTTATCTAAGATGGTAGAGTCTGTCTAAAAAGTCAAACGACTTGGGTGATTATTAGATCAAAATGAAATCTGATGTAGTCAACACTGGTTCAATAATCAAGGTTGATTATGAGATCTTGATCATTGTTTACTAATAGAAGAACCTATTATAAAAAGTATCGAATATAAGTATTTTTTAAATGAAATATTATACAAAATTCACAAGTCGTGACTTTTTAGACAGACTATACAAACGGCAGCATCAATTGGATAACCTTCACATTAAAAAATCTTAGAAAAGGGGGTAACCAGTTGACGAAGTTGTCCATACTCCGTACTAAACTTCAGAATGTATGTCTTACAAAAGAAAACAATGAGAAACGTTAAAAATTCATTATTATCAATGAATAGGCCATTACACGATTGTTAACTCATTATGAAATAGCTAAGTAGACCAACATACACATGACTAATTACATTATATTATTTGTGTTGAAAACTAATCGCTCGTTCAATACGTAATATGAAATTTTATCTCACTAGGTATAGGTATGGGAATACCCGTGTGTTATAAGTTACTGCACAGATACAGCTAAGATAAACGTGTCGATCTTTGTAATAAACTACTGATGCATGAGGCTGCGCTTGCGCTGATTTTTCCTTGGTATCGGTCGTGGGGTGAATATTTTACACGTAATGTAAGTAAGTCCTTTATGCTTGTTACTAAAAAAGTTATGAGTATCAATGTGGATGGATGAAGAGCGAGAGGAAAGTCAAAGAAAAAATGGTTGGATTGTGTGAAAAGTGAAATTAAAGAAAAGGAAGTTAGTGATAGTATGACGGGTGACAGAACAGAAAGAAAGAACAAAAACGTGTTGCGATTACCCCAAATAACACGAGACAAGGGCAGGAAGATGGTGATGGTGATGTAAGTAAGTCCTTTACGTATCTTTAATTAGATTTGAATATAACATAGAAGATGTACCTACATTATCATCAAAATTACTGACTGACATAATTTTAAACTCTAACTAAACACACGTGATAACAATCATAAAATTATAATTTCAACACATTCCTTTCTACGTTAATATACCTTATGACTAATAAATGATAAAAATAACACATAACAAAACCCATCGAATATGTTTCGAAACATTTTTTTTTAAATATATTAATTTTTAAAACTACAGAAGTAAATGCAGCAGGAAACAAATGATTTAAAAAACTATAAAATATCGTTTCTCCATTTCCCTAGACCAGCTCTTCCTTTGCATTTCTGATTTTATTTATGGTTCGACTTGTGAGATATGTAACCGCGCTTAACGAAGTCAATATAACATGACTGCCGTAGCAAAACATGATTTATATTATTTGCGCATCTGAAGCTCTCTAAGCTTCAATAGAATTATAAATTAATGCTGAATGTTCAAGTGAATATAAATAAATATAAAGATTTTTTGCAAAGATCAAGCAACTTTAAATTCAAACATGGTGGTACTCCCTAAGTATTTGTACAGTATAACTTATCTTATCCGTCAGCATGAGTACCCCTTTGATTAGTGTTTGACCACGTCAAACAACTGTTGTTGATTTTGTAAAATTCCAGCGGTATCTAGGCACTTGTTTAGGAATCATTGCACCTAAAACAAAGAAGCTAGACACTTGATGTTTGTCTATTACGTTTTTGATTAGATTTATTACCTAAGCAAGTGCCGTCTACGTCAATGAAAGGAAAAATTTCATGCTCTGGTAGGATATACTCAAGCATATGTACCTACCGTGGTGGTCCATGGGACATCATCATCATCTCAACATCTTTCTGCCCTTGTCCCGTTTTATTTGGGGTCGGTAACACGTTTTTTTTTCTTCTATTCTGTCCTGTCATCCGTCACGTTATCACTAACTTCGTTTTCTTTCATATTACTTCTCACACAATCCATCAATCTTTTTTCGCCTCCCTCTTCCCCTCCGTCCATCCACATGTATACTCTTTTAGTAACGTGCGTTGTATCCCTCCTCTTTACTTGGCTTTACCAAGACAAACGATTTCCTTACACAAATAAATGTAATAGTACTGGCACATCCCACCTTATCAAATTCCAAGCGACAAAATATCTTATCAGTATAAAATGTACCTGTAGTCTCTTGAAAGCAGCCTACAGGAACTTGGGTCTAGTTCCCATGCGCTATGATGTGAATGGTAGATACTTATGTATGTCTCCCCAGATACGAGTAATGTACGTAATTACCTAGTCTACTTTCTCATCTCTCTAGGTGATGTTAAATCAAATGCTTAATCATTTTAACACCAATAACATCTTACACGATAAACAGTATGGTTTCACCAAAGGACGTTGTACGACTGACGCTGGTGTCTCCTTACTAAAACACATTTTTAATGCGTGGGAGGAGGCACAAGATGCTATAGGCATCTTCTGCGACCTGTCTAAGGCGTTTGATTGTGTGGTTCATGAAACATTACTCCTGAAACTGGAGCATTACGGACTAGGCAAAACAGCGTTAAGCTTATTAAAATCGTATTTGAATGACAGACAGCAACTAGTTCAAATAAACGGTGTCAATTCGTCGGGATTAAATGTGAAAATGGGGGTACCCCAAGGTTCAATTTTAGGTCCTTTTTTATTTTTAGTATATATTAATGATTTACCCTATTTGTTGAAAAATAAACTTAATATGGTGTTGTTTGCTGACGACACTTCTTTGATTTTTAAGATAAATAGAAGGACTAATAATCTTGACGATGAAAATAACGCCTTATTGCAGGTCCAAAACTGGTTCACTGCTAATAATCTAGTTCTAAATGGGAAAAAAACTAAATGCATAAGATTTTCCTTACCAAATGTCATAAGTAGTGATTGCGACATAGTATTGAACAATGAGAAACTAGAATTGGTTGATAAAACAGTTTTCTTGGGGATTACGCTTGACTCTAGGCTACAATGGGGTCCTCACTTAACATCTCTTGCAGGACGGCTTAGCTCGGCTGCATATGCTGTTAGAAAAATCCGCCAATTTACGGATGTTGATACCGCTAGACTAGTCTATTTTAGTTATTTTCATAGTGTCATGTCGTACGGTATCTTACTATGGGGACGGGCTGCAGACATCGAGTCAATCTTTATATTACAGAAAAGAGCCATCAGAGCTATTTACAATCTCCGCCGGTGCGATTCTTTAAGGGAACTGTTTAAAGATATTAACATAATGACGGTACCTTGTCAATATATCTATGAAAACATCATGTATGTTAGAAAAAATCTTCATCTTTTTAGCAAAAGAGGCGATAGACATAATTATGTTACAAGAAATAGGGATCAATTAGTTCAACCAGGTTTCAGACTGGCTAAAGTGGCCTCTTCTTTCATGGGGTACTGTTTGAAATGTTATAATAAAATACCACCCCAAATATTAGAACTCAATGAAACGAAATTTAAATCTTGTATTAAACGCACACTATGCAGGCAAGCATATTATAAGTTGGAGGATTATATTCAAGATAAAAATGCTTGGCTCAATGCTGGTCCAGCTCCACTACCACTAGGGCGTACTAATTAGTTGATTAGTTGGAAACTAATATTATTATTTTTTAATTTGAAAGACACAATTGCATTGTATAATGTAGAAGCACTTTTTCCAAGTTTGTGAATGTGAAGCACCATGGAGCATTTTTATTAGGTTACAACTTTTTTTTTTTGACATTACGAGCATGGCAGTTGAGAGTTTGTCATGCTCACTCAAATGTCTCGCTGTTGGTGGCACGTGTTATTGGGTCGTTCAGTTCCCTTCAAAATGGTTGAGCTGAGTGGGGCTGATGCACGCGTCATGCTCGTGAACGGGTGCCGTCAGATGGGACTGGTCATCTCTTAGCTGCCAGTGGCTTGATTCAGTTTCTATCTTTTAATTATTTTACATTTTTATTTCATTATCGACATTGTGCTCACATGATAGAAGCAACAAGTAATATGTAACCAAGCATTATATGTAACACATAATATGATTTAAAAGAGTGTCCATGGAGTTTCTTGCACGTTCTTCTCCATAGAGACCTACTCTTTGGAACGTGCAATTTAGCTTCACTTTTCTTGGACTGACCGACATTTGACTATTCAAAAGTGCCTGTAAATGGTCTATTTGAAATAAATGCTTTGATTCTTTGATTCTTTGATTCTACATTTTGTTCGCACAGTACCTACCGACCTATATACCTATGTAGCAACTTGTATGGCTCTATCTTTTGCATAACTGTCTCTGAGGGACTAGGTCGAGTGGTGCACTGCTTTTAGGGACTACTAGACTACCTTGGACCATCTCTTTACCACTCTGGATCACCGAGGCGACGTGGCATGTTTTGCGACTGAGGCTCTTGATTTAGTACACGGCATTAGGGTTGAATCGATGATACCCCACCTAATTAAATAACTTTTTAAACTACTCCACAAACCACCTGCAAAATTGTCACAAGCCAAGTCAAAAGCAGTGAATAATAATTTAAATAACAAACAACTGGCAATGATATGAAATGATCAAATCTCCGTCGACCGTGTCGCGTCGACACGCTCCACTCGCGTCCTTCTCTCGCTGGAGTTACGATTTACGAGTCGCGATCGACATTGCAAATTATGTAATTCAGATTGTAAACATAGGTAAAATATGATGCAATTTTACTGCTATTAAAATACCTTTTTTTAGGTAGGCATAGTAGATATCCTACCCATAAGCATAAAGCGTTTTGAGAACACAATAATTGTGCATACAGCCAAGGAGTGGAATACCCTGCCGGAGTCTGTGTTTCCTGATAGCTACAACTTAGGGGTCTTTAAGTCAAGAGTGAATAGGTTACTTATAGGCAAGCGTGCTCCATCGTCGACCACATTATCGCTTAGCACCAGGTGAGATGGTGGTCAAACGCGAGCCTATCAACAATAATAAAAAAAGGAATCCAATGACTTTTCCCGCCATGTCAGACTTTGACTGACTAAAACCCACTCCAATATCCTTTTGTTGCTTTGCATTCCAGGGCCCCGGGTTTTCCTTTCAAAAGCGAACCAGAAGGCTTCGACGCTATTGGGCCCCTACAGTTAAAAAAATACCTTAGTAGCAGGTAGATTCTATAGGAAGGGCGGGGGTAAACGGGTGTATAAAGCTACCTCAAAGAAAAAATATTTTCCAGATGAAGAATTTCTTATATCTGCTTAACCTTTCAGATGCCGTCAATTTGAGACACAATAGTAAGACAAGCCCAACCCCAAGCCGCCCCAAGCGAACGCCGTTTGCGCATCTATTGTCTTACTATTAGGTCTCAAATTGACGTTATCTGAAAGATTAATGAATAGTTATTTTTCTTCGTGTATTAAGCTTCACAGCTGGTTATTAGCTTAAGCTAATAACCAGCTGTACTAGATATCGAGGATTGTCATCAGCATCGTCATCATGACCATATCACACAGATATGTCCCCTGTCCACTACCCACACACACCTGTATTCTTCAGTTGCCCTTTCCGTTCCAGAGCTACGGCATCTTTTTCAAAAATTCCTGTGGCGAAATGATCTACCTTTTTTGTAGGTGGGAAATCATCAAATGACTTCTCCAGTTCTACCGCGGAGCGGGAGGGCATGTCAAACTTTTACTGACTAAAACCCACACCTATGTTCCTTCTTCGCCCTGCGTTCCAGGAAACTGAATTTTCCTTTCAGATGCGAATCTATGGCCCGTAGGCTTCGGCCCTGAGTTGCTTTTTGACTTTGAATAGATAGGTAAGTATAGGTACAAATAACGATGCGAGACGACCAGGGCCGGTCATTTTGTTTACACTTGGGGAGACCTAAGTCCAGCACTGGTCATCTTTCTGCTGAAAATATGATGATGAATAAGCCAGATTATTCCACCACACTTTGTGAACAATTTATTGAAATAAAGTTAATTTTTAGGTAATATTACAGAGAGCTACCGACGGGGGAGTAATCAAGCTTCTTATTAGTGTTAATAAAAATCTGCAAAGTTTTTATTTGATTACCTATACGTTGACGTTAGAAAAACTAAAATCAATTAGTTTTGATGATGTTAGTTTTTCAGCACTGAACTTGTGGTTAAACCCAATGATATTGGAATCAACTAGCATCCTAATAAATAAATTAAGTACTTATAAGTATAGGTACACTCATAAAGTGGATGTGATATGTTGACTTTAATGTTTTTCTTAATCACTCAGGCGCAAGCAGGTAGCATGAAAAAGCAGTTGTTTATTTGGTTAAACTATATGTTTATGGTACATAATTATTATCCACGGCAACCACATAAATCTTCATTGTAATAATACAAAAAAATATTCTGAAATAATTTTAAAGATAATTTGCACTGAAAAGCCTGAAATTGTAGTGGGTACAAACATAATTGACTGTAACGAATTAGAGAAGTAATGACCATTTTGTTTGTTTGTTTCAGCAATGTCGGCCGATGGGTCGACCACGGACATCAATGCCCTGCTCAATGATACAGGTAATATTATTTTTTTAAATAAATTGAAAAATTTTAAACAATATACAGTTTACTGCCATCTATTGTCTTACAGTTAAACAAGTACTATGACAACGAAGTATTTGTATGAAAAAGTTTAGGAAACATATAACAGATGGCTCTGCAAACAATACAACATCGTGTGACGAAACAGTTGTACGCTTTGTCAATAGATGGCGCTGTTATAAAATAAGTCATGCCGCTACTAGCGACACCTTCCGGAGACTTGTGCGTATTTACCTACCGTTTGCTAGTTCTTAATAATACCACTAGGGAGCACTAGTAGAGAATTCTTATATAAATACCGTCATTGTCTTATAGATGTCGCACATAAGCATTCGTTTTGTACAAATTTTGTATTTCTTTTCATTATGCTCAGTGATTCATAATCATGAAATGAAAATAATTTTACTTTAATACAATTCCATAGTATTACCCTTGCAATTTTTTTTTTAAATACCTGCCTCTAATCTTGTGTTTTTTTATTACTTAATGCCTTTAACAAAAAAATCTTATTCTATTAAACGTTTTGATGAACTAGTACATGTAGTAGTAAAATCTAGTTAAAAATTATGTGCTTGTATTTGTACTCACCTTCCTAATTTAGATTTTCATTCAGACGTCCCATACTTACGATTTATTGTAATGAATATTGCGTCATACCTTTATGGTGGAAATTAGGTATTGTTAAGACTTGTGAATAATATCGATGTTGGTCGACTTAATGGGTCCGTCTGCGTCATAAAATGTCGTCAGTTCCCATAACAGACGGCCGAACACATTTTTTTATGTCTTTGACTCTTTAACAAGTTACTAAAGTGTTAATCTGTTATATCTACTATTAAAATAAATCACTGCTTCAACGTAACCTGCGTCAATGGATATGACAACATTAAGTTTTCTGAATGCCCATTTTTTTTACTGGTTTTCGCGGAAATGTTTTTTTTTTTATGTAAGTACCATATATTAAGTTGCATATATAGGTATATATATGCAAAGGCATGAGGTGTGGAAAAACACTCTTCAAGTGTCTGCTGCTAGGCTGTTCATTATTTGTGTCAAGTTTGATTTGGATTTTGTTTTTTTTTTTGGTTTTGCGAATAGGTACTTACCATCCTAGTGTTTCTTATAAAACTTTTTACATTTGATACAATGGCTAGGTGATTAATTCGTATCATTTTATTAATAACAGCATAGAAAAGGCAGCTCTAAAGTTGCACACATCACTGACTAAATATCCGAGTCAACGTTCAAATGAAACGGTGGCATAAGGCGAAGGCCCGATTATTAGATATGTTGTGGAAAAGTGTCTTTCCATGTCTACTAATAAATTTCAAAGCATTTTATTTCAAATAAACTGAGTCAATGAAATAAACCATTTACAGACAATTTTGAAATGTCAAAAAGTCAAAAAAATTATGCTGATTACACAAACCAAGGCGTACCTAGATCTCTATGGAGAAGAATGTGCAAGAAACTCGATGGACATTCTTTTCAATCATGTTATATATTACAAATATATCTGTTACACGCTACTATTTTCAAAGTCAAAGTCAAAAGTTTTTTATTTCACATAGGCCTACATGGGCACCTATAAAACGTCAGAAGCTAGTGCACGGTTCGAAATTGGTCGTTTCCTATGGAGAAGAACCGGCAAGAAACTCCATGGTTACTCTTTTAAAAAATGGTTGTACTTACAATATTTCCATATAACAGTATTAAAAGGTATTATTTAAGAACAGTGTAAACCGGTCTATATTGGTACTCAAGAGCACAATAAAAATAATCATTTAAAAAAAGTGAGTCAAAATATGAAGTAATCTAAGAATTCGTGGAGTCTACAGTGTTCTTCCATTTACATTATAAAAAGAGGCTATATAAAAAAAAGGTAGAAAAAAAAAATAATAATTACAACTGTCAGTAAATGAGACGTTAACAACCAACAAAAAAAAATTATGTGAGAACTATGGAAATAAAGTAAAAATAAACACTGAATATTGATATTAAAATAGCCATTGGCAGCCAAGAGATGACCAGTCTTAACTGGAATGATGTGGGAATTACCTCGAATCATCTACAAGTAGGTACCTATTTGGCAAATGCCTAAAGGGACAAATAAAGCATCGATCTCAACGTTGTGGAAACGAGTCAACGAACCATATGGTGTCGCATTATACCATAAGGACAGCCCACCTTGTATAATGGGTTAAGGCGAGGGAAAAAGAAGAGAAGTAAAGGTAGAAAAATCCTCCTTTCTACTAGCCGCGAATCGTGTTCATGTTAGCTACAGAACTTTTTGGTTCTTTATATCTTTTTTTAACGTAGCAGAGCCCGATCTAAGAAAGGGGGGGAGGGGGGCAAGCCGGGCATTTGCTCAGAGCGGCAAAAAATGAGAGGCGGCAAAATTGACGTATCTTTCCAACCTAGCCCCGTTGTCCCACGTTGACACCCAAGTTGTCAGGTTGAAAATTTTATGTGCCACCTTCCAACCTACTTCAGGTTGGATAGTGGAAATAGATCTTTAAAACTTAAGACTGACTTATATGGTTTGCCCGGAGCAGCAAAATAGCTAGATTGGGCCCAGTAACGTAGATAAACAATGGTTAAATAGGTGGCGCTACAAGGAGTGTTGCACTTTTACTGATTAAAAATCCCACCTGTCATCCTTTCAGTTGCAGATGCAACTGAAAGGATGACAGGTGGGCCTCCTAACAATACCGTAGCCAAGTTGAAGGTTCCATTATATTGGTTGCTGACATCTCTTTGAGGCGCAAAATACGATACAATTAAATTGATAAGCACTGTGCACTAATTTACAAAAGATTATTTAATAATCCCTGTTTGGCTAAATGTTACCCAGTCATGTCAATCAAACATAAACGGATATCAAATATTATATTCATTAGCTAGGTATATTTTTACCCTAGTTAAATAATCTTGATAATAATTTAGTTATTTTTATTTCATCTAAATAGAATTTAGGACTAGGACTAGGTAGATAGTATTTATATCTATTTTATTTAGGCTTCTCACATAGGTACTTATTAATATTGTAAGTGTTAGGGAAATATTGCAAAACTAATCTTTTTTTTTAAATTAATAGAGTAACCATCGAGTTTCTTGCCAGCTCTTCTTCATAGGGCGACCAATTGGAACCGTGCTCTAGCTTCTGACGTTTTACAAGTGCCCATGTGGATTTAGATTATTTTTTAAAAACATAATTTCTCCATTCTTATTACCCAGATAGCAACAAACTGAAAAGCTCATTTGTAAAAACAAAACGGTTCTCAGTCTCTTTTATCTGTCTGACGTAGTATCGGTGCCTTTCGGCCTTTCGGGTATCATATTCAATAATAATGAGCACGTACTCTTTACTGAAAGGTCAGGATTGACGTATGAAGTAATTATTATCTATCATTGATTGAGGAATAATGGGTTGAAATGAAATAAAAACACAAGTTCGCGTGACATGATATGATTCATGTGTAACTTCTTTATTCATTAAAGGTTAAATGAATACACTGATGTCTCTTGTAGTAGCAAAAAGTATTTATCTATAGTAAACCAGACATACGTGCCCCAGTAGGTAACGTGCCCCATGTTACCGACTGGGGCATGCCTAGTTTACAAACTTAAGACATGCAATTTTAATAACATAATATGTTATCAAAATTGCATTATACTAAGGATATGCTTGCGTATACTAAGGGTGTTTTATCACTCATGCGGGTTTGTGTCGCATGCAGAAAATTTAAAAATGCAAAAATACGCGTCTAGCATACATGTTTCTAGTAAGAAATAGACATTTGCGGGGGTAACGCTTGCGGAGCAATCCTGCTTGCGTGATCAAAACTGCACGATATTAAAAACACCCTGACGATCGGCTCAAATAAGCACTCTTTTAAATGCTTGTCTTTTCGCAAGTGAGCCATGTTACCGACTGGGGCACGTATGCATGGCTTACACATGTCTCAGAATTGTTAATAGTTAACACGGTCCTTAAACTCAAAGCGCTACTGGGAGAATACAGTATCAGTAAAAGTTCGAAGATGGTTTGAAACACCATGTTGCTCCGCCCAGAGCGAGAGGAGTCATTTGGAAAGTTCTGCCTCAACATTAGGCAGGCACTATTAAATTTTGTGTGGCAATGGGCAGGGCACAAAAGGTTCTGTGTTGGCGGCCGCATACCGGAAGACGCAGCGTTAGAAGGCCTCTCACAAGGTGGACCGATGACCTGGTCAGAGCCGCGGGAATCCAATGGATGCGAGACACACAGGACCGGTCGCTGTGGCGACGCTTGGGAGAGGCCTATGTCCAACAGTGGACGTCTTTCGACTGAAATGATGATGATGATTAAATTTTTAACGAAATCGTTTCTGCAAATAAAAAACTTTCAATAAACAAATTACTACAAGCCTGTGAACACTTTTGAAATGCAGGGAAAGTTAAATTATCCACTACATACAAAACTTTTTGCCAAGGATTTTATTACATAATAATTCCAACATAATAAATGATTAAGAATTATTTAATTAGACAGTTTCTTAGCGTGGGAAGGTAAAACCTCCTAAAAGCAAAAAGTCAATGTTAACAATCCTACTATAACTGTAAAGAAAGGAAATGTTTTATGTAAATTGTAGTGCTATTAAAAGAAATAAATCAAAATTTCAAGTTCAAGCTGGTGATTCATTATTTGTAAATGAGCTTTAAATACCGTTGGCGTGTCAAACTTTTCTGACTATAACCCTGCGTTCCATTGCGACAGATGCGATAATATCGCGAATCCGACCAACGCGCAACGTCACAATTATTACTCAATAGCTTATATTTTGTGACTATCAAATTTGGTCGGATTTGCGATATAATCACTTCTGTCGCAATGGAACGCAGGGTTATAGTCAGAAAAGTTTGACACGCCAACGGTATTTAAAGCTCATTTTCTTGTTCCGCCACAACGACATTTAGCTAGCATTTGAACGCTGGGCTATTCGTGTTTCTCAGTTGCCCTTTGCTTTTCTGGAGCCACGGTAACTTCTGAACTGCCCAGGTTTGAATATTTAGCTACCTGCAGTACCTGCAATGTTAATAATACATCTGAAAATTTGCAAATTTGCATTTTACAGTTTACAAAGTTATTCAACTCTCTAGCCTTTTCCCAACTAGCTTGGGGTCGACTTTTTTTTTGTGCGAAATCACCAGAGTTATTCCGCTTTAGGTCTGAACACGATGTTAAATTTTTATTGACTAAATCCCACTCCTATGTTTCATCTTTGCCTGGTGCTTTAGAACCCAGGAGCCCCAGTGCGCTTAGGCCCTGCTGGGCTCTTACGGTTTTGCTGAAATCTCTTGGAGGTGCGAGTGGAAAACTACGTGCTGTCGAACCCAGGCTCGATCCGGACGGTTACCAGACAGCTGAAAGGCGAGCTACTCATTTTTTGTTTTCGTCCACAAGCCCATGCCTACGATAGCTGGACGTATTCCAACCACCGTAGGCTTACTTACAAAGACAAGTCTGTAACCTTTATACTATGTCACTCCTTAGGCAGGTGAGAGGGTTAAGGCACTATCGATATAAGTAAATATTGAGTACATAGATACGTAAATATTGCATACATTAGTAGATCAATATTCAAGAACTTTCATTAGTTATCTATAGCCTTCGGAAAACCCAGCTAGCATTGAGGTCTTTAACCTAGATACGTCTTGTTAAACAAACATAGACTAATACAATAACATTTATATTATTTGAGTTAAACAGTGTACAAATTAAACAAGTAAACTACAACGGTATAAAACGAATTCATTTTAAATTAAAACAACTGACGCGCTAGACAATCAACTCGCTCAATTAGCAACAAAAAATAAACCAATCAAAGAAGACTGTACCAGAATGAAGATGACGTACTAACCAGATATACAGTTCAGAGTTTTGAATTTCTAGAACGAAGTTTAAGGCAAAATAAGTAAGCCGATACTAGCTAGGACTGCGGGTTTGTTGGAATGCAAAGGGCATCTAAAGGAACATAGGTAGATTTTAGTCAATAAAAGTCTGATACTCTCTCTCACACCACCCAGAGTGATAGCACATTTCCAACTCTAGATCCAATTATCAAAATTCTGCTTACCATCAGGTGGGATCGCAGTCAAGCACTGGTTTACATTATTTAAAAAAGAAAGCGGATCAACTGCCCTCTAATACGACCATGCTAAATTTGTAAGAAGTATTGTAAACATTAGTATTGGAGGACAAATCAGACTGAAGAGAAGTCAACAGATTTATACATAATTAACCTTATAATGTTTCCAGTGCTGGTTTGGACTCTTCTCTCTTCTCTCTAGGAGCAATGACATGTAATTTATAACGTAAGCCCAGTGAAGGTGAGGGTGTTATATGCCTTTGTATTTTTTTACTCTATGATAATTACGCCATCCTCTCTAGGTAAGGTAATTTACCACGATGGTCTAGTGTGGGATGATGGATGACACATATTTTTGTATTTTTCATTGTGCCTGTTTTCAAGCCATGTTTTCTTTCACGTTTTTGAGAGCATTGGTAATAAAGAAATACACGTAGAGCGCCTGACTGTAGTACACCTGGTTGGGTTTGAAGTGACGACCTACTAGTCGTAAGTCGGTATCACTCGTGCTCTCTGTAAACAGAAATTAATTTAGTAAAATAATAATGGTAATGGTAGTTAATGAGCTGTACGACTAGTTTCCGAAGGTTACATTACTGACAAAAAAAAATTATTATTCTTCAAAATCTCCATAGAAACTAGATATCAATTAATACGTAATAATCTAACTAAAATAGAAATCATACGATTATATATATGACGCGTATTTAGGAACAACAACAAAAAGTACCAGTGGCCTACACTGATAGCGATTTATTATTATCAATCTGCGGGGGGCACGCTGTCGATAACAAGCTAATAATAGTGCTTGACACACCTTAACCTCTTGACGTGTTTATCAGGCAGTTATCGACCGTGGAATCCTCCATGCCCTCGGATCAAGGCGTACATGATCGGACCAGATAAATTGTAGTCTTGTTTGAAAATACGCGACCCATTTCATCATGCATTGTTTGTTACTGATTTCGCTAACTATTTTCATTCAAGATAGACGCAATTTAAAATGAATGTAAACAAGTTTATTTTTGCGTTTAGTTCAATCTCATTTGGAGGTTTTTATCAAAAAAAAAAAAATAGTGACCAAGTGGAAAAATATCGAAAAGAACATTATTATTGGCTGTTGTTCTATGATCATACAACTAAATTACGAACCTACCACAACATCTAACATATTGTAAAGATTGTTTAACGAAGACTAAACAGACTCCCACTAATTTACAAACACGCGTAGGCAATTGACACGAGCACATCAAAAAAACTTTTGCTTAAAACCTCTTTCCAAATTCGAAATACCGCTTTCAAATCAAATCACAAAAATGACGTCACGCATAACTCCCACCTCTTCTTGTCAAACTCGGATCTCTTAAATACTAAGCAAAAAAAAATTATATATATCTTACATGGACGTGTTCCGGCTGAAATGATGACGATGCTGAACTATTAGCTATAATACCTATAAAATAGTTAAACTAAGATAGTGTCTACTTACCTAGGTATCTATGTTCAGCCTACGATGCAGTATGACGGAACGGCGCCATGCTTATGTTACATCTGCGACCGCAAGCTACGTCAAAGGATAAAACTACGTACCTACATAGATACCTTGAGATCTGATTTCATAGAGCGTTCTCTGTATGCTGGTGGTGCAAAACATGGGTGTTGGCCACACACCCACAAACAATTCAATTAGCTTCCACTACATCCGGTCGTTAAATGAATTAGCGGAAACAGTGCCTCTTAAGGAAGCAAGGAAAGGAAGTTGGTTTTTCCTGGAATAAATTTTCCAAGTGCATCGTCTAGCCTAGACCAATAGATTTATGATCAATTATCCGTTTCCTGATTGTGATAATTTATAGATAATATTTTGTTGTTGACAGCCATCTGACACAAATATTCTTCGTATTCAGATAATTTACAAAGATTCTTATGACGTCTTACGCGATCGTTCCGAATCATAATAAATTCTACATAATGAATGGCATAACTTTGAATATCTTCATAACAGGATGTTACTTGTTCCTATGTAGCAGCAAGAAATACTTGTGATACATATTTGATTCGTTAAATTTTTAAATTAGCATCAACTTAGGTATAACTTATAAACTTATTTCCGAGCTTGGGCTCTTTTGCGAGATTAAAATGTCAGTTGTACTGAAACTGCGTATAGGTGCTATCTGGTGGCAATAGTGAAAAACCTTTTTTTCCGATAAGTACTGTTCGTTTATGCAGATTCACATAAACGAACGCTTACGTTTACGTTAACGCAATCGAGTACCTACATTACAAGACTCTAGGCTCTCAGTAAAGTTACATTGTAAAAGTACATTCTTAGAGTACTGAAACAATACAATGAAATAAATAAATAAAGACAGCTCATTCCGGACTCAATTATGTACAGATAAGTACATAACACGGAAGTCTTTGAGTGCTTGTGTAGATTGCATCTTGAGAGATTTGATCCCATCATGCTATGTTCCATTGTGAGCATTCAACCAACTGTCTTCAGGGACATCCTGTTTAGTTTTTCTTTTGTTTTTGACTGAATTAAAGTGATTCATTTGTTTCGGTGTTTTCTTAATAAAAAAAAAAATAAGTCTGTATTCATGTTTGGTTGTTTGTTACTCAATCATGCTTTAATAGCTGAGCGGATTCTGATGAAACATGGATCCTAATTTGATCATGGTTGGATAAGGGCATATCATTTCAATTCGGGTAGAAAATTCTCGTAGGATATTTTAATCCACTTGCAAGTCGGTAAAACTATAAGCAGAAGGTATAACTTCTTTATAACCAAACTTACCTGAACGGTTGAAAAATTCGGTGATTCCCCGGACATTGCTTTTCGTCAGAATATAACGAAAAAAATATAAAAATAACGTAATGTGTGGAAATAATTACGTAAAGCACGTTTTTGCTCATTGTTGTGTAAAATAATATTTTCAATGTCGAGATAATTTACGTCACTGTAATACAATACATTGGGAACTGTATGTACTTCTACGTGTATCTGATCCGATACCACCTGCGTGTTAATCACTATCATAACTCATAGGTATATATTTCACTATTTATTGGAAAATCTGAGTTTGACTTCTCCTGTTAACGGTTTTTACATAGGCAATACAATCATTAAATGTTTGGTGTCATAAATAATATTAAAACGAAACCATTTTCAGTAGAAGTCCTCAGAATTCGAGAATTTCATCAATAACATCTTCCTGCCTGTCTTGTGATATTTGGGGTCGACGACATATTTTCTTTAATTGATATAAAATAGTGCTTGACTGCGATCTCATCTGATGGTAAGCAGTGATGCAATCTCTGATAGTGAAGAACTTTTTTTTCTTCTATTCTGTTCTGTCAACCGATAATAATTTTAACTAACTCCTTTTTATTTAATATCACTCCTCACACAATCCGTTCATCTTTTCTTTGGCCTCCTTCTAAGGTAGAAGTCCATCCTCATGTATCATGCGTTTTTTATCTCTCTTTTCTTGCTCTCTCTGCTCTTCACATGACTATAATAACAAACTTAAAAATGTTGCCCTCTCAATTTTTTACTCAATGACGCTACTTTAAAAACTCCTGTGTACTCGAGGATATTAGAATCTACGAATACCTACCTATACATAAAAATTTACCCTATACATACCTAATTTGAGGGAAGGTTCAAAACTGTCCTATGCATTCCAGAACGATCCGGACAACCTTCAGTCAAAATATGTAGTTGACATGTGTATGACAGAGGTTTCGCTCACGTGAAAAAAACTGTTTCTACAATAGATTTGTCTCTTCGTTATTTAACACCGACTTCCGCTATTAAAGTTATTTTGTACTTTTCAGTGTTTGTTTAACATTGAAGTCGGTTGTATTTTTTTTTTTTTGTAAAAAGTTTTTTATTTTACACTTTTTAGTTATGGTACCTACCACCACTTAAAAGTACCTCTCAGCCAAACTTAAATACATTATAGCCAGAGGCATCTCATAACGATTCTAATAATCCCAAACACAGTTAGAGTACATTAATTTATCTTCGAGCTTCGTCATCAGATCAGTCCGATACATCCCCTTTTCCTTCAGCCAATCATCGACTACACGTATAAACAAAGCAATTTTACTTGTTACGACAGTTCTGCTATGATCCTATGAGGAGTTCTGTGCTATATCTTCGAAGTTCATGATCAGATCATAATAATATTTCAATGGGACCAACTTGGAAGCATAACCTTTCAATTAAAAAAAGAATTTTCAAAATCGGTCCACAATTATCCAAGATATCGGTGAACATACATAAAAAAAAACATACATTCAGCCGAACATAGAACCTCCTCCTTTTCGAAGTCGGTTAAAAATAGAAAATTACCTCAGGGTAATTTGCTATTTCAAGATTTGATCTATCCGTGTGATTTTCTTCCAAATCTACTCAGCCGTTCAAGTGTGAAGAAGTAACAAACATACACACACTTTTATGAATATGAACGCCTTAACAATAAATATTACTATATTGGAAAAAAAAACTTCACTATTTACATAAAGGTCTCATTTCCTACTATAGAATATCGTGGAAAACAATATATACCATGACGTTATACTTGGAATGTTCCATGATACTGTAACGATAATTCTAGAATAAATAAATTACTATTAATGCCAATAAAAAATACATAAGGCAACAAATCTATGACATAAAATAAAATGCTTAAATAAATAATTTCATAGCGAACGGGACTATGATAATTACTTCTAATTAATGCTAGTAATTATAAATGAACAATGATATTGGTTGCTATAGAAAAAAACTAATAGTAATTTTATTCTACACTTCGAAGTGTGACGCTGGCTGGTATTATAAGGTGAACAACATTTTTATTCAATTAACTAATATTAATAAAAAATAAACCTACCGAAAAGAATGCTAAAAGTTCATGTTTAAATGTCATACATAAACTCAAATTTTATAACATTTACTTTGTTTAGTAGGTACTAATATTGGTCAATTTGCATTACCTGTATTTGGTCATTTATTGTCAACCTTATAGTCCAGTCAAAATCGACATCGAACATCGCATACGCGCATGTATTTACAATTTTTTTATATATTGTTAGTTTCCTTGAGAGTAGTTTACACTCGGGTTTGCAACCCTGAAAACTCTGTGCTACTCCTATGGTAATCGAAAAACTGCGAAATTTTGGCACTTTTTTTAGTTTTTTCGATAAAGCTACCCGAAGAAAGCGTTTTTTAAGTATATTTGCTTAACTTCAGCACTCTAGGTCCATTGGTTGCAGAGATACAGCTTGTCAAAGTAGGCATATTTTTTGAAAAGGGAAAATTTTGTATTTGCGTCATATTCAAAGACACGTACTGGCTAAACTAATTGTCCTAAAGAAAATTATGAGGCAAGAATTTGTAGAAAATTAAATTAGCTTAAATTTGATACCCAAGTAATAGTAGCAAATTTAGTTATCTTTATTATTGTAATGAACAAAGATTTTGAAAAACGCTTTCTTCGGGTAGGTTTTTTGAAAAAACTAAAAAATGTCCCCAAATCTTGCAGTTTTTCGAGCACCATGGGAGTAGCACAGGGTTTTCAGGGTTACAAACTTGGGTGTAAATTACTCTCAAGGGACCTAACAACATATAAAAAAATCGTAGTGTAATCGTAGTACATGCGCGTTTGCGATGTTTGTGCTTTTTTGTGTCGATATTGACTGGTATATTAGCAATTTCATACGAGTTAAATATTCCAATTTCATGAATTTGAATGAGGGTTTTCTAAAATGACGTTCACTACGTGGTAACACTGATTCATCAGATACTGGCACCTGTCAAAATGCTTATGCCAATGATATTAGTTAAATTGACGTCAACGTTATGTATACCTACGTTTTCAAAAGTGGAAGACTTGTTAGTGGCGCCAATTCGTGCTGTGAATTTTCCTGAATGGACTTTTATTGAATAAAACTCACTCGTGTTCCTCCAGTTGTGCTTTATGTTCCCGTAGACTTGGCAATTATCGGCTCTAGTAGGCCCCAATTTCCTATGTTTATTTTTTTATATTATTATATATTTTTATACTATTTTCTTTTATAGTTTTTGTATTTTTTTTTGTACATAATTTCCTCGCCATTGTTTATAGGTTTTATGGCGAGATATCTTCTCTTTTGTTATGTCAACAAAAGTCTACGAAACACATATCAATCAAAACAATAAACGTTACATTCCAATATTTTTTAGTAGTGTTACTTTTATGGTGTATTTACAATAAAGTTTATTCTATTATTATGTTCTTCTGTTCTATTTTTTGCGTAATTGTGTTAATTTAGCACATATATAGTAAACCAACCGATTCAAATCAGTGAAAAGTAAGACAGTCCATTAACTTCATGCTCCACTCTAAAGACCTTCTTCTTTGTTTACAAACATTGTTTTCTGCTGTTTCATTATCGTTGTCTAATTCGGGAATGACATTAAACGTATCGTGGTATCAGCCGTATTTTGAAGCAAAAGTCGTAAAATTTACGCCAGAAATATGGGTTAAATACGAACGAAACTAAACTAATAGACTTGTTTTCCATGGATATAAGCACTTATTTTATTATTATATGTGTGTGTATACAGGTCAATACCCCTACCATTTGCCTTGAATATATTTAGGACAATGTTCGTGTTTTGAGGGGAAATGATTGGCGTATTTGGAGGATTGACAACATTAATTAAATTTTTAATATTATCAGCGAGGTAGGGTTGATTGGAGTTTTGCATAAAGGTATAAATATCCGTTTTTATTAAGAATCTACTTATACTGATCCTGTTCTAAGTATCCAGCGCTGGGTGTGGAATGCCCAGCAATTGCTGAGTTGGCGACCCTTTCGGTTCGGGCATACTCAGCACAACTGTATAGTATTTCTGTACTATTTTTTTTTTTTACTATTTTGTTGTTTTCTGTTGTTTTGTCTGCGTTGAATAAATTCTATTCTATTATTATGAAAATGTCCATTTTATTTTTTTTGGAGACGTCAGATTTTGGACAGTCAATAAATAAAAAACCGGAATTAAAATATACAGAGAAGTATCTTTATTTTGCCGTTTTCCTCACCCGGAATTTCCTGGGATATGGAAAAATGTGTGAACGACTACTGCATATTTTATGATGCGACAACGTAATTTTCCTGCTGCGTTTTCCAATAATTCCGTTTAGTGCGAACGGAAAAAAAATACACACTTGTGTGTAGTGTCGTCGCAATGTAAATTGTGGTGGCACGAGCGCTTTATGAATAAATTAGTTTTTCCTCAAAGTTTTTTTTCTGGTTAAATGTGGAAGTATTTTACAAATGTACTTAAATCAATTTTACGTTTATCATTATGAGCATTGGTGGTTCAGGGGTAAATGCCCTTGACTTACGAGTGGTAGGTCGCGGATCCAAGCCCAGCCAGGTGCATTACTGTGTGAAATCTATTTCATCACCACTGGTTTCTATATTATTATATTATAGATAAATAAAATTGCGGTCGCATCCGATTATAATTTGGGTGTCTTCAAGGCTAGAGTGAATAGGCTCTTAATAAACTAATGCGCTTCACCATCAACGATTGCATCACTGCTTACCATCAGGTAGGATCGCAGTCAAGCACTAGATTATATAAAAAAAAAATACACACAGACACAGAACAGTCGTGATAAATCGTGAGTGATGATCGTGTTCATCATACAAACACTTTTTGTAGATGGGAATCGAACCCACGACCTCCGGCATAGCAGTCAGGGTCACTAACCACAAGTCCGTCCAATAATACAGGTGCTAAGTAAAAAAAAATGTTATAAGGTTTAACAATTTTTTTACTTGGTCTAGCCTTCATACCGGGGCTCGAGCGCCCTTTCGGATAACCCTGGCCCCAGTAGGCTTCGACCCGGCTGGGTCCCTGCTGTTGCTGACAACTCCTTGAGGCGCGCGGGAACAATGCGCGCCGTCGACGACTTGGTCTTGGTCCGGACAGTTACTGGACGGCCGGACAGCGAGCTACCTATTGCTCACTGTCCGCAAGCCCGCGCCTACGTTGGCTGGAATCTTTTTACTTGGTCTGCCTGCTTTAATATGTAGACCTTTGTCATTGTAGACAGTATGCCAATAATTGAATGTCACGTGATTTTGTTCTGTCATGCTACGTTCCTGAACTTGCGACTAAGAATTTATTTAAGTACTATGCAAATAAGAATAAGGTCATTCATTAAAAATATTACTGATTTTATCGCCTTTTTAAACCGCATAAATAAATGCCGTCATGAATGAGAAAAGGAAAATGGCGAGAAATTCCAAAGAGCAAATATGAAATGAACTGTGAATAAAACTGATAATTCAGTATTTATTTGAAACCACAGCTGTCTGACTCAATATTTTCATGAAAAATGAAGTAACCGGTAGGTAGGTGTACAATGTGAAGGAAAAAATATTAAAACAATAACAAATGAATGTAAACACTAGCAATATTCATTTATGAAAAAATTTTACAATGGACCAAATATGAAATCACATATTAAAAATCAGCTGATGAGTTCATTTTGTCAAGTCATGCCAACAATTGAAGGGCAAATGATAGAACACAGGTGGGTTTTAGTCCGTAGACGTCTGGCTCTCCCTCTCTCTCCAACCAGGGCGTAAGAAGTCATTTGATGATTTCCCCAAAAATGATCACTTTTCCAAGAAAATTTTCATTTGATGTTTTGTTAATATTGTGTGACGTGTTTTATGTTTTATGTGTTTTTTACGTCTCAATGTCTGTAAAATCTCATGATGTCATAGTAATTAATTAACAATATTAATGTTTTCCATTTTGTGAGTGTTGCACGCATTTTTCATTTTACATTTTTTTCACGCATTTTATTTTTTTCTATTTCAGAATCAGATCTCACGAGTCTATCACACGTTGGTAAGTACCTACATATATCATTGTTATTGTTTTTCATCAACATTTAATTTTGCTATTTTGTTTTTGTTTTGTAATGTCTAAATACAGGTGATTGGTAATTACGTATATTTATAGCCAAAATGTTATTGATAGTAGTTTTTGCTGTACCGTGAAAATTAATGAACATTCAGTTCGGTAAAAACTGACTTATACCCAGTACAGTAAAACTTTAGGCAAATGATTTTAATTTACATCTAGACAATTACTTTAATTTGAAGTACCTACTATTTATATCAATCAAAATTCTTTGCCCATTCCTGACTATTAAGTAACTTCTAAAATAGTGACCGAGCTGATTGACAGCATGACATAATAATATAATCCCTCAAATAGGATGTTTTGTTTAAACCATTGCCACGAGGCGCGAAATCCAAAATAAACATCTATTCTTACGTGGCCACGTCCTCTCATGTATTGAACACCGGAATCATTAGTAATTTACTCGTCCATTGCTTGAAATGTGAAGAAACATTGACAGTTGAAGGTGACAATACGAGTAATGGATAGAATATAGGAGCTTATGTTCCTAAAAACCTAATTTTTGCTGCTGTAGAAATAGAAGAAGGTTGAACAATGACCGATGTTAGATAACATTGTCACTCAATATCGCACTGAAGTGAAGAATTTATGAGTTCCTCTGCGAGGTTAACGATGATTTGGGGGCCATTCTGGTTACATTAATTAAACAATGGCTTAGTATTAGTAAAAGGAGAACGAGATACAACTGATGTTTGTAATCGAGTTAATGTTTGTTTGGCCTTCTAAATAACTTTACGACAGCCTGAATATCATTTGTAACTTGTACTGTAACATAAAGTAGAAATAGGTTTCAATAATTCATTTGATTAAAGACTTCGTTATGTCTGACGCCTTCCGTAATACCAAGATAAATGTCAGATATTTCTGCAATACTTGAAACACTCTTCATACAAGTAAATACACATTCCATAAATGCCATGCTCAAGTTCTTTTTAGATCAAATATTTAAGTTGTAGTTATACAATAATGCATCTTAAACAAGGACATAGGGTTCTTATTGTAGGTATAGTTTCTGAAAAGTGGTGTTGAAATGTATTGAAGGTTTGTATTACGACGCAGATAAACTATTATTTAGTGTGTTTGTGATCACATTAACATATATATTTATATCAACAGCAGATAGATCCATTACACAATTCAAGTGTTTATTAATATGGAACAGTATAGTTTATGTCATAGGTGAAATTGAAATAATAACAGAAGTCAAAACAACATTTGATGAAATGGTCAGGTTCCTGATGAAAATATTGGTTAAGTAAAGACATATGTTTGATTCAAGAATTGATTTTTAAGTTAAAAACGTACAAAGACATCTTGTATTGAGATCTTGTATAGTAACGGATTTAATGCGCATTCGTCTCAATATCAAATCGATCATCAAGGCACGTAGGGCAGCTGCACACGTTACACATTACAACAATATTATTGATTAACAGACAAACACAAATTGTTCGATATATGATAAACTGATGCTCACAGTGGCCTTATTGTACCAGCATGCGTTTCAATTAAGGCTCATAACAGTAATTGGTGTCAGCATTCGGTACTAACGTACAGTTCCTCCGATGTTCATGTAGTTTATTCTATTAAATGTTCATTTACACAATTTAGTTGTAGCGGAATTTTGCAATTGTTGGCAATTTGTAGGTACATCTTTTTGCGCTGTATATTAAGGTTACTATGAGATACTGCTAGTTACTAAGAATAAAATTCGTAATTCTGTGATGAACCGTTTATATTCCATAATTTACATAATTTAATTCCAGTTTACAATAATACATATATGACTTGTCAATTAACTTGACGCTCACGTGTGGTTTCAGGGGAGCATCAGCCAAAACGTGCTCATTGCAAATGATCAAACTTTTATTTCTCCAAGATCATGTCAAGTGAGTGCAGTAACTTTTACTCGAGAACTCGTTAAAATTCTCAGACATTTTGGCATTTTCCCAATAATTGCCATTAATACGGTTATACTCGTAAATGCCACACACGACCACCTTATTACTTTTCAAGCAGTAACGTTGTTTGCAGCTTCCTCATCCTGCTTGATTTGGCTCTCTATTAGTAATCTATGATTGTAATTTCCGTAAACAGTGGTTCGAGTACATTATCAAAGATTTCCGAAGTTTATAGTTGGGTTGGGGAAATAAATACCGATGCTGGCAATGCTCCAGAGTTCATGACAGTTAAGACAAAGGTTGTAACTAATTATTGTGCATGCAATACCGGTACAAAGATCGCTTAAACTGGGTTCTTAAAATAAGGAGTTTGTGGAGTAGGTACCTACGCAATCTCGTTTCAGCACATAAAACTACTTACGCACGTTCGGTTTGTTTCATTTTGTCAAAATTTGTTTATACTGTGGCATATCACGTCTTGTTTTGCATTGTTACGATTACTCAGCGTAAGTTTTTTTTTCTGTGACAGCTGTGATAAATGTTCGGGAAAATTCTTGAGAAACATTCCTGCGAGAATTTTGCCTGTACTTACCTTTGAACATAAACTATTAGAATAGAAGAAAAAATGCTTAGGGTTTCCTTAATACAGTCATAAATTATATTGATAAAATTATTATTTCTGAATTACTCTTTATGAAAATTAGCTTTTTTAAATTACCTCATTAAAGTTTTTTAGCATGTGGCCAATTCGTGATGGTTATAAGGAATTTGCTTCTAAATCATGAATATATCTGTGGCCCTAGTGAAAAAGGATCTAAGTCCAAAAATTCAACTTTACAGGAGACGTAAAAAACACTCTGCGTGCTTCAAATTCGTGTTTGACCTCGTGTGTCATTCAAACCGCTACCAAATTAAATACATGTGATGTTTTTTATAGGTAAACAATTTATGCTCTTTACTATTATTGGGTTATTTTTTATGTAAAGTTAATAGTTTTTAAGATAGTGACTTATACCAATCACAAAATGAATTCCATAAGGGTATAAAATAAGTTACACCCGTTCTCCCATAAGTTAAATATTAATTCATGCACGTGAAAAGGGATACGCATTTGAAATTAATTTTAATAACTAATTACCTAATGGAAAGAAATATTTTTTCTCTTTATTTCAGTGAAAACGGATATAAGTCTAATAATATCCTTTCTAACTTAAACCATTTTTATGGAATAAGTGTTGTTGTATCGATAAACACCAACCAAATTGAAATTTGGTTGATTTATGTTAATTTAGATTAAAAAACACAAAAGAAAGTTTTTATTTTTCCGTTTAAAACAATATAAATGGACTTGAAACCAACTTGCGTGGTTTTTTTGGTGTCAGTTGAATCCTTTTGCACTAAGTAACTTCCTTATTTTTAGGGCTAGCTTAGATCTCTTTTCACCAAACGATAGAGCATTTTTTTCTGATCATTTTGGTATACTTAACTCATTTTCGACAAAATCGGACTTATACCCCTTTTCACTAGAGCCACAGATATATTTTGTATGAATATTTCTCACATTTATTAAGATTTTCTTCACGTCTCCGGTCTTAACGTGAGTTCGTTTCTCTTGTTATTTTAATAACTTGCACTAATTTATGTGTAACGACAGAATAATAATTTCAGTCACATTGCAAGTCACATTGTCAGTCACATGCGCTATCCATTTAAGACAGACTTCAGTTCTCAGACTGTTTTAATTGGCCACTTACTGGCATGATGGAGTTTACTTTAAGAATAAAGACAAACTGTGTAAATAATGTCATTTATTTTTCTCGTAAATCAACATTATTTAATCGCATTGGCGATTAAAGTTTATTAATTTTTGATAAGGTAATATTCTTTTAACATAAAAAAGACAAATCAAGTTTTTGTTTAAAGACACCATCACAAATGAAAGTAAACGTCTCAGGCCAATGAACTGATGCAAGTTTACGCCTGAGTTGCTAGGCAACGTAGCAATTGTTGACGATGACAAAAAGGTCATTCATAATTGAACAATTGTTGAACACTCAATTTTTAATTTGTATACACAAAAATTATGTAAATTTTGTCGGAGTATTGCGTCAGTACTTTATGATAGTTTATAACGGGAGTATGAGAGGATAAATAGAAATATTAAGCGTCTAAACGGTGACACACATAAGCAGGTAAATGTATTCTAAATTGTTGTTGAAAAGGTAAAAACAACACTAAGCGCATTTGTATTTGTGTGCATCTATCAGACCACTACATTAAAACAAGGAAAAATGTAAACAAAAAACAGGAAAATTAGCTGAAAAATTGTGTAAACACAAAAAAATGGCGTTTTCCCGTGGTTTTTAGACACAATTCCCTAGAATGAACCACATTAAATGTGTTTTCAATACGACTATTTATAATTTTAGAGACGCAGTATATTGTGGTGTTGAAACTGTCCAGAGCATATCAAGCGAACAATTAAACCAGTGTTGATTATTTTTACAAGACGAAAAAAGATCTGACGAGTTTCTACGCAGCGATGTTCCGGAGAAGAATTTTGCTAGTTAGGTATAAGGAGAAAACGTTACCTTAGGATTTACAACCAAAGCTGATAGTAATAACAAAAATAACAACTTTTACGATCAACCTGTATTTCGTGGCCAGAACATTTTCTCGAAAGTGATATGTGTTCTGCTGATAAACGAATTCGGATTTCCCAAGAGGAGTTTGTTTATTTGAGGTTTTTTTCTGCAAATAGCAAAGTAAGACAAGAATTAAATTACTAACTAATTGTTAGTTGGTAACAAGAATAGGGATTAACTAGTCTTTATTCTAAGTATAAAGTTCAGTAGTCATTTGATAAGGCTCTAAAGTATCTTATCTTAAAGGCCAAAGCAGTTTACATAATTTAAAATATCTCTCACTAGGGGCATTGAATTGCATTATAATTTATTGTCCGTAAAGAATGTTGTCTTTAGAATAATGCAAGATTATTTTGATATTTACATTTAGTGTACACTAGTTTTATTCATTTGCTGGGCTTAATACATTAGCGTTAAATAAACCACCATGTTGTTTTGTGAAAACCCGGTTATTACCTATCATTGTATTATTAAACCCATTTAGGTTCTCAATAATTTAAAATTTAAAACATAAGATAAGATATCATCATGTGGGATCGCAGTCAAGCACTAGTTTATATCAATTAAGAAATAAAAGATACTTATCTATTATCGGAATATCTATAATTATCTATCTATCGGAATCTGGTCTCTGCACTAAGCGTCTGCTCGTCTCTCTCCAAAAACTGATTAGGTCTCCCAGATTTCCTAGGGCGTCTGTAAAGGAACTTCGGGATCCTAGAGTTTGCATGCGTGTATCAGTGACAGTGCAGTGAAAGAGAACATGCGCAATTGTATCTTCCTTCTCCAAACATACTCTGCATAGGGGACGACTATCTGTATTGTCTATTGTGTGGAGGTTTTTATTCAGGGTGCAGTGTCCGGTGATTGTCACCGCTATCAAGCGCAAGCTGTCTCTGTCCAGGCGCATGAGGCATAAGATACCTAATTTACAGTCAGTTTTAGCAGCAGTTAATTTATTTAAAACTAATTTCATAATATTTTTTAAATCATAATCATATCATAATTTTTGATTTACGAGCGGCGGAAATGAACGTTTTATTATCATGTAAAATGTAAATTAGTTGCTTATTTGAGGTAGATTTTGTGTTTAGAATTAAAAGTACGATTGATAATAAAATTGCAGTCTCATCCTTCATTGTTTATGAGTACTTTGTCATAATTTATTGGTTACCTATTTTAAAATTAAGTAGCGTAGTGCAAAAGGGTTTGTAACATGAACATCAAATATTTGCTGGTGATTTTCCCTATCATGTCGAACTTTGTGTCACACTTTAATTTAATCTATACATAGACGTATAATATTATATTTTATATTATACCTATTTTTTAAGTTTTTTTGTAGGAACAAATATGAAACTACTAAGTAGAAAAACAATTTTACCAATAGAAATCAGCACCATTTCTAAGTGATATAGGCTAAAAATGTTAAAAATGTTTGACACCCAATGAAATGGGTACAGGTTAGCAAGTTTGTAATATAATTGCCTAGTTTGACGCAGTTACCTACAAATTTCAATGAAAACGAATCGTTTTATGCTTTCTGGGGCATCTGTCAATCATTGTTTATATGATATTCGACTCGCGACGACGTGCAACTCGACGAAGGTCGAATTTTATTTGTCTAGGCGATATCCCGATATATCGCCAAACCAATATTATTTTCGTGTTTTTAATTTTTTTCAGTTGCCTAAAAAACGTTGAACTTTACAGCTTAAGATATAAGGTTTATTTTACGCTTATTGCTAACAAATTGGCGATGAGTTAAAATTGTTTTCGTATGGTGTATGGCCTGTCCATGCTATGACACGACCGACCTACTAACCCGAATGTATGAAATTAAACAATTTCATGCTTTTGTTAAGATATAGGACATCGGTAATTTATAAACGTCACGAAATTGGAGAGTTCAGTTGTATGTACTACCTACCTAGTCACAGTATGTATGTTCCGTTGACGCCATTTCTCTTCTCAGAATCGGTGATTTTGGTTGTTAGAGATAAAATGCAGATTCGAGTTACTGCTCGGTAAAATAACGTGACTGACTAAAAATACTGTGAGCTCACGTGCATCCCAGAAAAACAGATGTTTTTAGTTACTTTTCTCGGCAGCTATACTGGCAGGTTGCGTGTTCACGAAAACAATTAGTTGTGGTATCCACAGGATTGATCGAAAAAATCACTGCGGTCCTAGACCTCTACGGGCAACGGAAATAACAAATCTTTACTGACTAAAACCAACCCAAGGTTTTAGTCAGTAAAGGTTTGATTATCTTCTCGCTCCATCCAAAACGGGACAGGTAACTTGAAGGTTTCAAACAACAATAAAAATAAGGCGATAGGTAATGACGTAACTATTTAGCATCGATAGTAGCTTATTACTTCATCAATAAATGCATTAACGGCCTTAGTGGTATGAGTGAGTACATCTACAAACTCTTCACTCAAGGTTCCAATCTCTTTAATTAATCCAGGCTCGGCACGCACTTAAATCAAGCGCCGACCAGACGTTGAAGAGCTCACGTGCACGTTAATATGTTAAAAAGACAGAACGCCCCGTTACATGTGTTAATTTTCTCGCTATTACAGTGGAAAATTAGAAATTTTGCAGATGCCTGACGATTAGTCAGTATTTATTTTGTTGAAGATCAACGGCATATGCAGCTGTAAATTAAAAATATAATACATATTGCGATTGTTAATCTATCAGCACTTGTTATGGTTTATTAATATTGACAGGAGGATGAACCTTAAATTATCCTCATGACGTAGTATCTATACTGCGTAAATCAACATGCAGGTAATATAGGGACAAAAATATAGGTACTCTAACGTACGTTGAACTAAACTTTTCCATATAAATATTATGGAAAAGTATAGTTCAACGTCGTAAGTCGTATGTAAGTAGGTATATCAACTTCGAAGGACAATAGTTCTGTAAGATTTATGTAATACTTGAAGTATGTGATGCCATAATAATATGTAACTTAGCGTCCGAGACGGTGGTTTAGAATGCACTTAATTAATAGGTATCTGGTGCCTACCAATTAAATGTTATGCAATGATTACATAGTACGGTACACAGTTAACGATGGCTTCAAGGAAATCCATTTTCTGTAGGTACTATATTTGAGCTTTGATAGTCTTGGAACGATTTTACTTATGTCGATTAAGAATGTTCATTTTATTGTGCCTTTAGGTTACCTACGCAAACCGCATTGTTGCACTATTTCAATTATGTTGAAGGAAATAGTCAAATCCAGAATGACCACGTTTGTTTACTACTAAAAATATCTTCCCGCGTCACTTTGCAGACGTTGACGCTAAATAAAGCCGCTTTCGACATTGAGATGTTTGATTACAATTTGTTTTTGCTTGTAAACATCATTTTTGTGTTCAAAATCTAAAGATCCATAAATTACTTAAGATTTTGTCAAGTTTTTGTCGAGTTCAGCCTGACATTGATAGATGTAAGGCCTATTTATTACGTTATCTAAGATTTGAAGGTTTAGATAAGAAAAATGATAGATGTAGTACACGATGTTCAATACTGAAGATTGTGGTTTGAAATTAGAACGACGGAATAAAACAAGGTTACAAACATCAAAAACTATGATAGATCTGGATCTGAGTATAAAACATTAAAATGATAGTTTGATTGAAAACATAAACAAATCATCTAAGTTGATCGCTGATTTTCTAAACAATTTTCGTATCATGTGCCAATATTAACATGTTACAGTTACAGACACTGACGCATTATGATTATCAATAGACGGTTATTATGTACTAGAATAACATTGCAGACCTAAATCCCGTATTTGCGCAACCTAATTGTAGTAATCTCACTTGAAATTACACAATAACATCGCTGGCTACCAAGGCTGGCACATCAGCTGACGAGGAAGAGAAGAAGCGTTAAATAGCATAATATTTATAGCAGTCGATATCTCTGGGGGCGTGACTCTTGCGTCTTCAATACAGGTGCAATGTTTACACAAAGGGGCTTGCGATGCCACGTCTATAAGGACTCTAATGAGTCAATCAATAATGTCGCAATTACTATTTCTATTTCCAGTACTACTGGTATTTAATTTTAATTGCGGATGCAAACAAACAAGGTTTATCAGATTTTCTTGTTTTTGTTGTGAACCTCAGGCTGCAAGCTTCAAGGTTAAACACATGTTTATTATTGTGCTTTGATGCAGTATATTAGCCAATCGATATTATTTACCACCTGCACAATGTGCAAACTTTACGATTCTGATTTGAAGGGTTATGCTAGTGTATAATACAAAGGAAACATATGAAATAAATGAAAAACAACGTTTCGTTGTTCTAGGATCAACGAGACTCATTGTCTTATAGGTCATTGTCTCAAATATTCTTTGGTATTATTCCACGCCCATTCGTTGTCAGGACGATTCGAGATCTATAGAAAACAGCGACACTAATTTGTCAATTAACTTTTGTTCTAAAAGCACGTTCGTCGTTCTTAATGTTCCACTAAAGTTTTATGGTGACCGTGGCGAAATAGTTCAAAAGATTGACGTCAGTAGTGTAAGTATGACCATTTGTTGTATTGGTATCAATAGAACATGTGATTTTAGCTTCATGCTTGATATCAGTGGAACTAATGTGTCGATTATCTTTGAAATTCTCATGAATCAAGTCATCACATTTGTTACGTTGTAACTTTCAAATGTACTTATATTTCAGTAGATATTTAGCTAAATATTGTACTTCCTCCCAAAAATAATCCTTTCGACCTAATTTCCATTATGGTGTCCAATCTCAAAGGAGATTAACCCGGTAAGCATGAGATTTTTTATTGCACAAGCATTTGCGCAAACATGATACTGTTAATTTATTTTCGTTGTACGATAGGACGGCATTCTGACAAGACCAAGGAGAGATCAGGTGTAAGACTAACGGCTTTACGTGTTTTTATGGCACGTGCTATCATACCACTTACTTCTAAACCTTTTCCAATATTATTTAGAATTGGTACAAGATGTTTCTTCCTTTGTGAGCTTACGTTCTGTTCTGTCACCCGTCACGCTATCTATAATTCCCTTTTCTTTCATATCAACTACGTTTTCTTTGAACTTCTCTCTCCTTCTCCATCCACATGTATACTCGGCTTGAAGAATCTTATAGAATGTAAAATACTGAGATCCAGCTTCTAGTGCGACTGGAAGGCGACCCCACAGTAGTTGCGAAAACGCTAGCTAGATTGATTGTGGCTTGCCGAATCTCACGTCCACCAGCAATATTCGAGCCAGATGATAAAGCACCTGAAATATCAGGTGCTTCGTCATCTGGCTTGATCATCGTTTTGGCCTACGCTTTGCTCTGCAGTATAATCTTGCCTGTCGCTTCCATTTCGTCAATGTCGTAATAATTGGTACCAGTTTCTGTTATGTATGATATGTATGATGCCTAAGTGTCATGTCACATTAAATATAAAAGTCGCTTTTTCAGCCTGATGACAATTCAGTTTAAACCGTTTGGATGACTCGTCTAATTATTGTAATACGTAATAGAAGTCTTTTATGTAATCTGACCTGAATGTCAAAAGTCCAATGATTTTGTAGGAATATCAATGATCTTTTTATTGATTTACCTTTATATGTTTGTACAAAAGTACATAAAGGTAATGTTGCATCTTTCAATATACTTACACGTCATGTCAAGGAGAAGGTCACACAAATTGATAAAGCGATGAACTCACTATTTGTTTATCAACATAACCAACAGTACGGATTAGATAATAAAACAAAATCAGTTTCCACCGTGATAATATTTGTTTTTATGATTTTTTAACATTCTTCTACGATTGTCAGTGATAAGATAAATATGTTAAATTATGTTGTAATGTTTATTTATAATTTCGTGGAAAATGTGGAAATTCCTTTACGTTTTCTTATAAACGGATGTTTTGTAAATATTATTGTTTTTACTGAACGTAGGACGTCAGTTCCTTCAACTATTTCTTTGACTTTATTTTGCAAGTACGTGTTTTATTTACTCTACATTTGAGTTAGTTTTCAAACACGCGTAGTTTTAAAGTATCTTAGTTACTTTTTATGATACATCTGTTATTTTTTGTGTCATTCAATCGGCTATTGGCATAGAGGGTAAGAGAACAATCGAATTCAGTTTTAAAGGTTTTAAGTTCAATACCCGGTTCTGGTGCCTAAATATTCTTGTTAAAATCTTTATTGGTTAAAATGTCTGTCACGCTCAATTCAATGGATATTTCGTTTACATTGTAATTGTTTTAATGAAAATAGGTAGCTACGCACTTATTGGACTAGTGTCATTCACCAAAATATTACGGCGTACCTAGCGTTTATTACGCATGTATTGCACAATGTTAATCTTTACGTTTTGTTTTCATACTGATAAAAAAATTAACAGGTGAGCCACGTCAGATAATTTTTTTATGCAAATATCCTTATTATGAATGGGTCTTCTGAAAACGGATATTACGTTGAGGTGGAGTGAAGATAGATCTTCAGTCCACTTCAAAATACCTAAATTAATTGATTAATTATTAAGTAGTGCAATCATTTTTTCCTTTTTGCAAGCTCACTTTTTTTTTATTGTTATAATTTAGTGCTTGACTGCGATCTCAATCAGTGATGCAATTGTTGATGATGATGAGCACTAGTTTATTAGAGCCCATTCACTGTAGTTTTGAAGAGACGTAAATTATTTAATCGGATGGAAAGACCGCAGCAGGTAAATTGTTCCAGTCCTTCGATGTATGCGGTATAAAGAACGAGGCCAAACGCTTAGTTCGGACCGTTGAGGTGTCAACAATGTAAGGGTGGACACTCGCCGTACGTTGGGTTGACCTATGGTAGAAAGACGAAGTCGGAATCAAGTCATGTAATTCCAGCGCAGACTCTCTTAAATGCATTTTATAGAATACTGAAAGGCTGGCGACCCTACGCGTGTACTTACGTGTACACGAGGCTTTTTCTTTGTTATTTCAAATTTTTAGGTGAATTCCAAATAAAAGTGAGATAATAAGAAGGAACGGTTGGGTCCTATTCTCGTGCGGAACAAATCTTTGCATGTCTTACAGATAGGTACCTTTTTAAGGTCTAGGCTGTCTTTTCTATATGTGTTTATACGTCTGTGAATGCACCTACGATAAAGGAGTCATTATTTAAAAAAATCTTCGTCTTTATTCTTACCTTCAGGGTTGTCGTATTGGTTAGTAGGTATTAACTGTGTACCTACTAACTATTGTATTTTATTTTCAAGATTACCTACTTACCATATGAGGTAGGTAGATACTCAAACTTAGATATCACAAAACTGATTACCAGGTGGTTCATAGAAACAAAATCTAACCAGATACGACTACTTGAAGTACTCGGTAATTTACCTTTTATTCATACGATTGGTTATCATAATATGACCACTAATTAGTGGTAAAACTTGGGTTATCTTAATAGTATGAATAGGTATAAAACGCAGTATTTGTTGGTTTACCATTAAGTTTCACCTACCACGTTCTATTCCTGCACCACCCTAAGGTCGACTGAAAGAAAATACTTAAGACATTAAATCCGCCTTTGAACAGCAGCAATAAAATCGTCAAATAACTCCTCCTTCTCTGAATAAAGCGAGAATAAGTGTAAATTTTTTACTGACTAAAACTCACCTGCGTTCATTTAGTTGCTCTTTGGGCTGCAGAAACCCTCTCAAATAGTTCCACAGCCCTAGCAGGACCTAACCGTAACGGCTCAGCAGGACCGATACCTGGTAGAACCATGGGAAAACTTCTGAAAACGAAATTCGTGATTCTTGAACGCGAAACGCACCTGAAGGAACATAGGTGTCCACGGTGCCCTCTCCACCATAGAGTGGGAGAAGTCATTAGATGATTTTCTACAACAAACAAAAAAATAAAAGCCCTGGCAGTCTCTACATATATCGTACCTACAAACCGAATAGTAATAAGTACTCAGCTAATTACCATATCAAATTAATAAATTACAAATTTTTTTTTGTTGTCTTGTACCTAATGGAACTTTGTTCTGTTCAAGGTTTTATTCCGTCTGTCCAATCCTAGCCAACAGAAAGGGTTATCTATTTCTATTACTCGTTTTTATTTGTCTTCTGTTGTTGTTTTTATATTTCCTCTTAAACAAAACAGGTACCACCTATTGTGATACTGTACTTACTTACATGACAAGGTAAAGGACAAGTTCCTAGAGTAAGTACACAAAGGTCCAAGTCTACAAAGGATCCCTTCAGAATGACCAACAACAATGCTATGTACAATAACTGCATTTTAATGAACACCTTCGTATCTTCCTGTTTTATTATGTGCTTTGTTTTAATACATCGATTACGTCTATTGCATAACTAATAAAATATCAGAGGTAGGTAAGTACTACAAAATAATGTAAATTATTAACCTATGGCGTAGTTACGAATAGGTACTATTGTTGAATGATTGTTTATATAAGTATTCCCAAAATAAAATAGAGTCATTTATAGTCGACATTTTTATTACCTATTTTGTTTCCTCTTCTACGAAAATATTGTTTCCAACGGAAAAGTAATTTAAAACGCGTGTTAAAGCATACTGTGACGTATTGGCCCATCCGTCGGCTGTGTGGGCGGCTCGCTCGACACTGTCACACCCGGCGGTCACGTGATCAGACGCAATTAGACAAGACGCACCTTCGCCATGTCATTGAACATATTTAAAAAAGAAAACCACGCAATTCTGACTCTTAAGATCCTAAATATAAGGCTAAAAATTACACCCTTATAAACTAATGACGCGACAATATTGTCGTAGCAATTCAACTGCGCAATACGCGTCGTAACATCGGAATTTTGTGTCCCAAAGATTTGTGTAAGATTGAACAATGGGCACAGTGACGTCTTTACGCAATCTTGGGGAACTTCTACGAATTTTGTAAACAATGTCTTTGTAGCCGTATAATTAATAGCGACACATTTGAACAAACATAAACTTTCGATTTTTGTCTGAAGAAAATGCATCTTTTCAGTGATGCTAATACAATTTATCAACACGACAGTCTTCTAACACGAAGTAATCTGCTTTATTATTTGATATATCGTTGCCCTAAATAAAAAGATGCCAACATGCACTATTCCAGAGAAACTACAAAATAATGAATTAGGGTAGTCAAGATCAAACATTGCAAATTAGAACAGTTTGGCGTTCTCTATTCACTTTCTACAGAATAGAAAAAGTGAAAACTAAAAGTTATGCGCTAATCATATAACGGGTCAAAAACACGAAAGAAATTGGTACCGACTGAATCATTATATCACTGTTAGGATTAGTCTATAAATCTTTTAAAGCACTTTTTATGAACGCCATTTATGAATCATGCAGAAAGTTAATTGGTTTATATTACAGTATTGCGTACTTATCGAAGTCTGGACTACTAATCATCCATGCATATAATATCGTGTCACGTGTTTGGCATATAAAACATTCGTATGAAGGACTAGACGTTACACAGACGGATCAATTTCTTCAAAGTCGTTTGGAGGCCTTGATGACCAAACCTTGACCTGAGCTACTTTCAAGGTGCATGGGTAATGTTTTGAAAGCGATCCTACCTAAGCGATCACCATTATAGGCAATCACAATTTAGTTATTGACGATCCCTTCGTCGTAAACATTTTTTCTTCTGGAAACAGGAACTAGTCTTTGCCCTACAGTTATTACGGTTATTTATCAAATGTTTTTATTTACGTGTGGAAACTTTTGAAGTGTTTGTCATGGCTGGATTCCGAGCGTCTTCTCTACCGCATCGGCGGAGTGTTCCACTCTCAGAAGGTGATCTTGACCTTACGTGGCCAAATCGAGAGTTTGTCACAAACTTTACGATTTCATTTTGGGCGAGGTAAATGGTTTTCGTTTACCGATTTTATGTGAGAATATAAAAATTAAATGTAAGGTAACATTTGGAAGGCCTTCCTACTTTGATACTGCAGCGTTCTTGAAAAATATACAATACAAGGTTTTATAACATAATTCAACTTCTACAAATTACAATGATGAATTCATGGTCGATGGAAGTTCATACTACGAAACACATTAATATATAAAGTTAATAGTATATAAAGTATGTGTGTATTTATGTATGTAAGTATATTTGTTCATGTATTATTATTTTATTCACAATATTTCTAATTTTAAAATTGTACACTGGACCCTACCCTCTAATGTCAACTCTCTCTATCGCTCAATGGTTTGCTGGAAGAAAACTCAACTTTGAGTTAAGCTCGCCTATGTACATGAACTTTGCTATCCACTTATTTTTGTTGTTATAGTGTACAATAAAGAATTAAAGAAACACTAGATGGCCATGTTTATTAAATTATATACGTCACATAATGACGCCAAAATTAATTACGACGTAAAAAACTAATTATGAATGACGAAACTACAAAACAGGAAGTTTATAGTATCTACAATATCATAGACAGATACATGTTGTGGTACTATTTGTGCCACCCACTGGTCTATTTGATTGACAGGGTGACAAATCAAAGGGATTATTTTTATCTGACGAGCCGGGCGAGGGTTGACCCACTGTTGGCGGTCACTAATGACGCAAGCACAGACCTTCAGTTTAATATTTTAGTATTTAGCTCCAAAGTGACCTGATATTGATCGGCGTAAAGCTTTAATCAATATTTTAGTAAGACGAAGGTGATAAATACGAAACATGAATTTTACTGCTCTTTCCGCGTCTTCGTGATCGATTTTCAAGTATTTTTCCCACTGGAGTGAAAAATAGTTTGAGCAACGCGGAAACTATGTTTGATTTTAACGTGAAGTCGAAAATAAAAATTATATCGAATATCGCTCTTGCCCGCAGCTTTGCCCGCGTCCATAAAATATAGTTTATGTCACTCAAGAATGAAGCAGCTTTCTATAGGTGGAAAAAATTTAGCAATCGGACCAGTGCTTCCAGAGATTACCCACTACAAACAAAAAAACAAACTTTACCTCTTTATAATATTAGTGTAGATATAAAAATATTGAGTCAGTCGAACGATGAACTCCTCCGAAATGGCTTGACCGATTTGAATGTTTTTTTGTGTATATTTGGTACCCGTGCCTCTCACCCCCATTTTTTTCTTTGATAATTTATATAGTAGTACGTTTGCCAGGTCAGCTGGTATTTAATTGGAAAGAAATTCACTTTTAGGTTAATACGCCGGAGATTTTTACTCATAATCATCATTTCAGCCGAAAGACATCCACTGCTGGACGTAGGTCATTTTCTATTAAGTGGACCTCCCCCAAGCGTCGCCATAATGACCGGTCCTGTGAGTCTCGCATCCATCGGATTCCGCCACTCCAGAACCTTTCAGCCCCATCGACTATCTGTTCTTAGAGCAATGTGTCCTGTCCACTGATTTTTTATAGTAAAAATTTGATTTGGTTATTGACTACTTAAGCAGAATCAATAATGTTAAGCTTAATATATCCTGTTATTTCTGATTGCCCCACAAAAACAATACTAGTACCAATGCTACATACTGCGTAGGTACTTTCTTTGTTTTTCACAACAACACATTTATTTGTTTTTCAAGATTTTCAAGAAAGATAATTATCTCATTACCCAATCTAATATTTATTTTTAAAAACATATTATGAAAAATATTATGATTAAATCGGTGATTAAAATATTAATAACGTTATCAACAACATTAAAATATATTTTTTATACCAATCAAATAATAATTAGGTAATCATTGAAAATAAACAAAGTAAAAGATATTTATCATACAGATTCGATAAGGCTGGTAATTACCAATTAGTAAAATTTCACATGGCATTATTAGGAAAAACACGTGACCGGACGTTTGCGCTTTTTGCAGGAAGGTTCATGACAATATTATTTTAAAACTGTCATTTGTTATTCAAAAGTTTCCTGATAGCTACAATCTGAGGATTTCTAAGGCAGGGTGCATTCGTGGACACTTTTATGTCTTGTGTCAGATACAAGCTACCGATAAATATAAGATTTCTAAAGAACCAGTATGAAATCATCCACTCCCTGCGGATATGTAAAGCTTTTTTGTATCCAGTTTCTTCCACTTAACACATTTTCGTGAGGATCAAAAAGTGTTCGCTGTCGGTAACTGGAACAAGAGTCTCCGTTTGCGCAGCGCCTTAGTCAGCAAGTTCTATCGTCGATTACATCGTTGCTTTCCATCAGGTGAGAGTGAGATAGTGGTGCAGCATATCAATAGTGAAAACAAACTACAGGTTTATTGGAATAGGCACTATTGATATATTACCATAAACATTTTTTAATTTGGACTGTAAAATCCTTTCTGAAATAATTGCGAAATTGTTGCTTATCGATGGTTGTTTTTCTAAAAAAGCTTGATATACCATACCAAACAGAAATGATGAATGGGTCTGTAAGTCCTAAAATCTTTGATGTGATTTGTGCGACCAGTGGTTTTCAGATACTTACTTATTATAAGGAATCAACCTGTATAACAGGATACACATTAAATGTATAGGGACTTTTCTTGACAATAGGGAAATGATAAAACGCACTTTTAAATTGATAATGTACAAGGCCTTTAGAATTATGTTTTTAACAAATGCGGAAACAAATGCATTTCGTCAACTGCAACTCAATGCCATGTATTAAACCATATTGGATTAATATTGGCATTGAGATCAAAAAAGGGAATTTTTTTATTATCAATACACGCGATTGCATTTTTTTTTGTTTATTATTATTGATAGCTTCTTCTTTGACAACCATCTCACCAAATGGTAAGCGAAGATGTGGTCGACGATGGAGCACGTTTACCTAGAAGTAGCCTATTTACTTTTGACTTAAAGATTTCTAGTATATCCCTTTAATAAAACATTTTGGTGATAGCATTGCACTAATATAGTACATGGTTAACTTTTATCCAGGGTTTTTAACTTGCCAGTCGTGACGTTAAGTGACCCGATAACGGGCCACAAAAAAGCCGCCACAAAAAAATGCCGCCACAAATAAAAAAAGCTAGAAGCGGCCACAAAAAAAAACCTGAAGCGCGCCACAAAAAAGGCCGCCTCAAAAAGAAGCTTAAAGCGACTTTTTTTGTGAGACACTAAGATGTCAGTTGTGCGAGCGAGAAACAAGAATGAAGTTGTATATACTCCCTATATAGCTCCATCCCTTTAACAGTTCAGTTTGGGGCGTAAAATAGATCGCGTTAAGAGCTTGTGGTAGGGCTGTCGTCCGGACTAATACATCGGATATAATTTATAAAGGTGGGAAGAATTAATTTCACGAAGTTAAGACTTCGAGTATATCTAGAAATAGTAGAATCATCACCTAGTTTTCGAGTATCCAGGTATTTTACGGTAGTTTTGCAAAATTTTCCGTTCAAACTAAATTGGTTCAGATCTGACTCACCTGGCCTGTTCAAAGCGAAGTATTGAGGCCCACTTTTATGTGACGACACGGTTGCGATACGTCATAGGCAATTAGGGCGTATACAATTTATTAGCATAGAAGTGAGTGAGAGTGAGTCATATTTAATAATAATATTGATAAGGGCTATCTGTTTGAAAGTGCTATAAATAACTGACACGTATTTTCTAATCAGCTAAATTATACTACCTGTAGTTATTGTTTGGGTTTATATATAGTACGATTATTTTTATTTTTAATATTTCAACTTCACGTAATTCGAAAATTGATAATGGAATAAATTCAAAATGCCTTTTTTGTTTTTAGAGAAGGAGTGATAAAATAAATTGCAAAAAGTTATGCGTCTGGCTGAGCTTTAACCTGTCGGCCTTCTTCTTCTTCCTGCCCTTATCCCATATTACTTGGGGTCGGCGCAACACGTTTTCTTCTTCCATTCTGTCCTGTCACTCGTCAAACTATCACTAACTCCCTTTTCTTTCATATCACTTCTCACACAATCCATCCATCTTTTTTTCAGCCTTCCCCTCCCTCTCCATCCATCTACATGTATACTCAGAACTCTTTTAGTAATATGCGCTTCATCCCTCCTCTTCACATGACCATACCAAGACAACCGATTACCTTTCAACTTTTCAGTCACGGGCGCCACTTTCAAACTTCCTCTAATATACTCATTTCTCACTTTATCCATTCTCGTCACACCACACATCCATCTCAACATTCTCATCTCCGCTACATGCAATCTTTTTTCATCCTTCTTTTTCACAGCCCAACATTCTGATCCATACAGTATGACAGGTCTTATGACGGACTTAGCCGTTACCAGTCGGCCACCCAGCTCATAGTCGGGACGGATTCGTCGGTTGGAACGTTTGATATCTACAGTCGGCATCGTGTCGTCACATGAAAAAAGCTTTGCGATACATGGAAACAGACTTTGTTCAGATACAGAACTCTGCACCATAAAACTCTACACCTGATTTGTAACGATGGCAATAAATGATGCTCTGAGAAGCATAAATATCGTCTGCAGTATTCAGACTTCTCATGTTTGTAACGGTTAATTTGCAGAAGAATTCGAGATGGCTCTTAAGGTGTCGACGTTGTATAGACGACGATACAAAATCGACGAAACCCGATAATATTGCATTTGAAATCAATCTTCTTTGTTACCCAGTCATACAAAATCTTACAGTAATAAAATTATAAATTTTATGGAAGTTGTAGGTACCAGTAACAGAGAGATTTCTTTATTGATTGAGGATACAAAACACTTCGTTATTGAACGCACGTTTTTGGAAAGCGTGCATGATTCACACGAACCGCCATTGCCGCTATAAATGTAGCAACCTAGTGGGCCTAAAAACATTGAGGGTAAGAAAACCATCGATTTGAGAAGAAGAAGAAGCAACAAATCCGAGACAAACAAACAGTCATTAACTTTATAACAAGATACTAAAAATTGAAAAAGAAAAGAAAAGAAAACTATTTTATTTGGCATACACTCTCGTAGATACACACAATGTAGTAACAACATGTAGACACTAATAAATTATTATGATATAAAAAAAGACAACTACCAATGTGTGTCTCACGGCGGCGCCAAAATTCAAAATAGTGTAGTGTATGGAGACGCAAATCAAAGGCTTCTAGTTCGATTTACTATTATTATGTTGTTAAAAGCACTCTTGGTTACATTATTTATTAAAATATTTAATTTGCTTATTCTTTTACTTATTTGAAATTCTCTAATCAATAGTTCTTTCCCTGAACTTTTTTAAACATAAACCTTAAAAGTATATTTCCTTGTCATTTTGCAAGTTAATGAGTATGTGACCTTCTTAGACGCTACAATAGCTTGGAATAAAGCTTACTTTGAAACTTATTGCAAACGATACAATACACGAAGCGTTCAAGGCGTTTACGCAGGACGCACGTAAACGTCCAAGATGTACGTAAACCGTAAATTTATAAAGCTCTGTCTTATTGTTTCTCTCGAAACCAAATTAAATGTGCGGTGTTCCGGCAGACTGAGGAAAAGCAGGACGAAGACAGTTTTATTATTTACATGTACTGGGAAACTTATAAGACGAATATATTTATATTTGGTTAACGTAAGTTTCGGGTGCAAAACTGCTGAAAAGCTATTGATGACGACAAGGTCACCGTGTGCACATATGGCTAATATCTTCACTTGCCCTTTGATATTGAAACAAATTGTGCTAAAATGCTTTGTTGATGATGTGAAATTGCAAGACACATCCAAAGCTCTTCCCAGTTTAGCTAAGTTTCCTTGTACGTCTACATCAAATCCTCTGTTTTTATTATCTGTGTACTTAGATATGCTAGCTGCATCTCTTTCTGTATACTTGACCACCAGGTGGTGGGTGTTCGCCCTCTTTGACATGGTTGTTCAAGGATATTTAAGGCCTTTTTACTGGGTGGTCGTCATTTCGTCTAAGGATATGACCGTATCATCACATGTGATTTTTTTGTGACCGCCTTAAACGATCCTGTGACATATTTGTTTCGCACTTTGTCTAGCCGAGTTACACATCCAATTCATCTGAGCATTTTCATTACACTTTTGCAAGATAGACATAGTGAAATGAATAAGTAAAACTATTATTCTCAACAATATAACTGTAAATAACCATGTCATGTGTCGTTTAACCACTTAAATACGTGCGCGTGATCACTAGAAACTAACACGTTTTATGCTTTTCATCCTTTCAACTTAGAACATAATGAGAAAAATTAAAAAAACATATATGCGACATTAACAACACACGATGCATTTATTTTATTGAACAATTCCATGTATGGTAGATAGTAATTATAAAGTAGATGCCGTTAAAAATGAATAAATGACAATACTTAAAAAGCTTACTGATAATGAGAAACCAGTTTCAACAAAGGTATCTGACGATTTCATTGCAAAACAAATGCCATTATACGCTTGGCACGGAATCAAAAAGACATATCTGTGAACAATATAGAATGAATGATATGAAAATGAATTGTCTCATGCTAGTTTTAGCCATGCCATTTTTGGCAAAGAAAGCCACAAATCTTTATAGTCATCACGCAGATTTCATGCTGTATTACCTACGTCAATGGTACATTGTAGACTTAAAGGCACATGTGACATATTCAAATGTTATGCTATTAACAGTTTTATTGCCTTTTAATATACATTTACTGTCTTCTGTCTGTGACTTGGCCAACGTCTGTTTCTAAATCTGTAAAGGTAATAAGGGTTTTGAAATAAAACGGTTTATGTAGACTGTTGAAAATAAATCTTCTATCGAACAGTTTAGCAGAGCTTATGTCCGAATTCGCTGTTGTTAGCATTAAAATAATAAACTTACTAAGAAAATCTTCACCTGTACTATGGTTACGAACAGATTTATTGGCTTAATGATTAAGACTTGTCGATTTTACGAACTTACAATTAGCAGATATTTTCAAGCTCTTGTTTGGTGCGAGTTTACTTGCGATCGACACGTTTATGACATTCAGTGCTCCGATTGGGTCGCTCCAAGCTCTTAACCAATCAGAGGGTCAAACGCGGTAAACGTTTTAAACGTGTTAACGTAACAACAACTTGTACTCAGCGCACGGCATATACATATTTTCTGTAGTATATTCACGTTACGAGAGTAAACTTTTTACGTACCGCCTAAAGTAATCCGTAAACTGTTAAAGATATAACACTTACGTATGACTAATAATAATATAGTTCGAATTATTTAGTATGCGTCAGACAAATATTTCGATGATAAAGCTATGTTGTAACAGAGATCCACTTAGCCATTTCTCTTTACGATTTCTTGAGTGCAGATGTTAAAAACGGAATTCAGTAGGAGTAGAATAGATCAAACATGAGTTTCCAATAGATTCTATTATTAGAGATCAAACCAAGGAATTATTAAGTCGATTGGAATCATTTACTGTTGCAACGCACGAGACTACTGAAGATTCCAAATGCAACTTGAACGCGTATATGAGAGGAACGCAGTTACGAAATTGTAATCAATATAATGAATCTGAATGCACGCTCTAATAGTAGATTTGATGATATTGACGTGTAAAATCTTAATAAAGACGAGGTAACGAAACATACGGGCACTTAAAATTGAAATAAAATCCAAGATTAAAGTCTTCCATAACTTTAATGATTCAGCTCATCGACGGGTTGATTACGAAGCAAGCAATCAAATTTAATTAGGCCACACGTGTACGCAACGGGAAGGGACGATGCATTTTGAGACTGGGTTACCAATGACGTCAGGAACGCCCTACATCTACTGCCAGACTATTTTGGTTAGGTTTTTTTAGAACGCATCTCTGGATGCATTTTGGTCTACGAGTGACGAAATATAATATATTGGGTTGTCTGTAAGCCAGTTCATAATCATTTCTCACTTTTAATGTGTTATTTAACTCAGTCTGTTGGAATTCACATTAAAATAACTAGGGGGTAACCAACCGATGTCCCGATGATGTCCTTCAGGTGGTCTGACTTTTGCATCTTGTCAACACAAGTAACCTTCTTAAGATCTTTAGATACCTAATAAAAACATCATGTTTAAAGTAAATCAGTAAAAAATATATACCTAATTATAATGAAAAAAAGGTAGGATTTTGTATTCAAGATTGATCAATCGCGTTATTTACCTGATTTTTATAAAGATCCTCTGTTTTTTAGTCGTACTAAAAGATTCAAGTTTAACGCTGAGAAGATAATGTTTCGACAATGAAAACGTCAGTAAAAACCCCCGGTAAAGTTAAGTTTTCCTCATATTTTGTGGTTTTAAATATTCTTATTATTTGAATTATTAGACGACTTACATAATATAATGCCCCCGACAAGGACTTTTAAACGTCTTCTTACAACTCGTCTTCCTAATAGCAGAGTATTCAAAGAGCCATTATTCAAAATTGCCTGTCATTTCACGTAAAATGACAGGTAAGGTCCACTAGAAAGGTCGAAGTGAAATGACATTTCACGGCACTGTTACCTCATACGCTTTACGCTTCCATCTTTATTAACTGGCTTGTATATTTAGTTCGCTAGCTACTCCCCCTATGACGTCAATGCTGACATTTGGGTCTGTGTGTGGCAATCGTTTCTAGTCTAATAGCCATCGCTCAAGAGTTATTGCTAATAAATATATTGTCACGACTCATAACTAGTAGTTTTTTGTAAACTTTCTACTAAAGCTTGATTTAGAATTTATATTATTAGAATTGGTAGGCACTACGTTATGTAAGGTATTAAAAAATGTAGACAGGACTGGGTGTGGTGAAAAGTCGAAATATAAATGCCCCTGTTTATCGACCTTCTAAGCTTTAAGGCATTTGAATAGGTATGAATAAGTGTAGCGTCAACGTTGGGTGACGCGATATAAAAATTTCTAAAAAACAGGCTACAAGGATGGTACAAAATTGGAAGTCAGGTACTCACTGGGTGCTGGGATCCAGGATCATCTTGGACGTACTTTCAGACGATATTTCACGGTATTTTCAGAGGTTGTTAATCGCGCGCGCGTAGAATATGTTAGCCGGCCGGCTCGTTCGATTCGAATCGTAGTTTTTTCCTTACACCGTCAGAGGCGGTGCTGTGCGGTTTGGATATGAGGTTTTTGGGACGGAATGGGATAAGGGAATTCATCCTAAAGCCTGTTCATATCCCCCCACTTGAAATCAACGAGGGATTTCATAAGATAAGATAGATGAAGTTCGAGACTTGCGGTCCATGCAGATTCAGATATGTCACTGTACGGATATAGTTGTATGTTAAGTGTTGAGATTATGCTGGTTAAATGTACTTAATAAGTATAGGAGATGAGAAAAAATAAATAAAATAATAAGTGTTAGACTCTTAAAAAATAAAAAAAAATAGTTGATAGATATTTGATATGATTTGATATGGGTTATTAATTATTTTGAGCGATTGGAAGAGGACAAATTTTGATAGTAGGTCTTACAAGTAAGCCTTTTGAAGTTTTGACTGTCACAACACGAATGATATTATCTTTGCCCGGGTGGAGCTGGACGACGCGACCAAGTCTCCATTCGTTAGCGGGTAAGCTAGGTTCATAAATGGTTACAAGATCGTTCAATTTTGGCTGACCGTTACCGTGTTTAAACCATTTCATTCGCTGTTGCAATGTATGCAGATAGTCCCTCTGCCAAGTGCGCCAAAAGCTCTGAGATAGACGCTGCAAAAGCTGCCATCGAGTACGTAAGGTCTCGTTTTCAGCATACACCGGTTCAGGTAGAGATACCAAAGGTCGACCGATAAGGAAGTGACCAGCTGTAAGAGCGTCAACCTCACCGGGATCGGTAGAGAGTTCCACTAAGGGTCTAGAGTTTAACATAGCTTCCACCTTCGTTAAGATAGTATAAAATTCTTCGTAAGTCAAAATTTGTGATCCTATGACACGTTTGAGATGATATTTTGTTGATTTTATTCCGCTCTCGAAGATGCCTCCGAAATGGGGACCGGAAGGAGGATTGAGCTTCCACGTAATACTTCGAGAAGCGAGTTGACTGGAAATACTATTGCTCTCGCGGTCTAGCATTTCGTTAACTTCCGACAAATAACGTCTGGCACCCACGAAGTTAGTACCACCATCTGTGACTATAGAGTGACAGAGTCCTCTCCGCGACACGAAACGATCTAAAGCCGCTATGAATGCTTCAGATGTGAGCTCAGTAACTAGTTCGAGATGAACGGCTTTAGTGGCATGGCAGACTATGAGGCAAAGGTAAGCTTTATAAGTTTTAGCGTTACGGCGTTTACTCTCTTTTATCATAAAAGGACCTCCGAAGTCGATGCCTACTGTTTGAAAACAGTGACCCAGTTGTAATCGGGAAGGTGGAAGATCACCTTGTAAAGGTTGAAGTGAAAGAGGTTTGATTTTAAAACAGGTTACGCATTTAGATAGCTGCGATCTGATAAGATTTCTAACTCCGAGTATCCAAAATCGACGCATAATTAAAGATTGGAGTAGGCGTGGCCCACAATGAAGATAAGTTTTATGATAGTGGTCAATCAGAAGAGTACTTAACCGAGAAATCTTAGGCAGGAGGTATGGATGTTTGACGCGACCTGGTAACGATGCGTGCTTGAGACGTCCCCCCACTCGCATGATTCCGCGAGTATCGAGAAAAGGAGAGAGTTTAGATAAATGTTTGGGTAAAGGTTTCTTGGATGCTATCAAAGATATGACATCACTAAAACTTTGATGTTGAACATACTTTGTTATCTGATCTAAAGATTGGCTTAATTCAGTGGCTGTCAGGTAAGGTAAGAAGTTACGCTCTGAACGTTTAGCCTTTGCGGTATTAATGAAACGGTATATCCAAGCAACCACTCTTTCAACCTGGGAAAGAGAGGAGTGGCGTTCCATGATAGACTCCAGCACGTCAGCTTCACGTGTCGCACTAGCATGACACGCGCGTGATGCAGGCTTGAGTTCTGGCACGTTATCGGATACTTCTACTGCTGAAACAGGCCAGTTGAAGTGTTCAGTAGACAGCCACTGAGGACCAGACCACCAGATTCGAGAATCAGACAAAGATAAGCACGATAAACCACGGCTACAGATGTCGGCTGGATTGTCATGGGTAGACACATGTCGCCACTCAGTTGGCACAGGACTGTCGTTAATTAGGACCACTCGGTGCGCAACGAAAGTCTTAAGCTTATGTGGCTCAGTGTTTAACCATGACAATACAGTCGAGCTGTCTGTGAATAAGATAGGTTTATTCAAAATGAGTTTTGAACTAAGCAAGGATTGAATGCGATTTATTACTTTAGATAGTAATACAGCACTGCAAAGCTCTAAACGGTTGACAGTCAACACTTTTAGAAGTGCTACCTTGGACTTAGCAACTAAAAGAGAAACGTGTACGTCATGAGAGGTAACGACACGAAGATAAACGCAACATCCATATGCTTTGGTGGATCCATCACAAAATCCGACAAGCTGGAATTCCTTAGATTGAGATGGTATAATCCTACGAGGGATTTTTATTAGTTTTAAGTTATGGAGATCGGCTATGAAGTTTCGCCATATTTGAGTGATGTCTCTCGGCACAGGTTCGTCCCATGAAAGATTAAGACGCCACAAATCTTGAAGGAGCAATTTGGCTTTTAGGATACAAGGTGTAAGCCACCCTAGAGGATCGGAAATACTTGCGACGCTAGATAAGATGGAACGCTTGGTGCATTTACTGTCCTCGATAGGGGACCGTGAGTAACCAAAACTGTCACTCACAGGGTCATATTGGACTCCTAAGATTTTTAAAGTTGATTTAAACACTACTCTCAGTTTAGTGGTCGCGCTCTTAGAGCGAACGACGCAACTGTGAGGGATAAGATAAGGATTGAGAGTAGGTACCGCAAGGTTAGGTACAGGATATATGTGATTTAAATTCTCGTACTCACGCATAAAGTTAATATAATCGGATTTAAGTTTAGTTTGACTACTAAGTTTCTTTTCAAGATGAGTCAACCGCGATAAAGTACTATTGTAAGATTCACCCAAAGAGCATTTGTTATCCTTTAAGAGGATGGGTACGACAGATCGTCCGTCAGGTTCGCGATAGGTAAGATCAGTGTACAAGCGTTCGCCGATGTCATTCTCGGGTACGGTGATAACGCGCGGTGGTTCCTCCACTTCCCAAGATTTTTTGATTTGTTCATCTAATTTGAATGTGGTGGCCACTAAAGAGCACGCGGTGTTTAATGGTGCAGAATTAAAGTTTACTGTCCCTGTGAGAATCCACCCAAAAACGCTATGCATAGCTGCAGGTAAACCGGGCCCCAGATTGATACGTTGACCGTCATAGATTTCGTGGAATAACTCCGCTCCTATTAATAAATCAATTTTGGCGGGAACATCGTAATCGCGATCAGCTAGCACGAGATGGTTGCACCGTTCACGAACAGCTGACGGTACTTTAACGCTAGGTATTAGAGCAGTGATGTTGTCTAATACGACTGGCTTGATATTAAATTGTGGAGCATCACCGTGTACAGGTCGTATAGTGCATTCCACCACCCCTTTTACTTGTGTGACTGAGTTTTGTCCTAGTCCGGCTATGCTAAGATTACACCGGCGGAGTTTTAACCCGAGCGTGCGTGCGCACGCAGAGGTGATAAAGCAGTCCTGCGCCCCACTGTCCACGAGTGCCCGTACAGTACATTGAGTGCCGGCGGCGGTGCTGAACGCGCGCACCTGACATGTTCCTAGTAGGACTAGATCGCGGTTGGGAACGGCGGCCTGAGCGTGAGCCGTGACGCTCGCTCCAGTGGTTGCGCCGACGCTGGATGGCGAAGGATCAATATGCAATAGGGTGTGGTGACGTAATCCACACATCGTACAAGACATTTTAGACAGGCATTTGTCTATGACGTGATTTGTACGTAAACAATTGGTACACATGTTATGTTTACCTTGTACTAACGCGAGTCTAGTACGAGAATCTAAGGATTGAAAGATAGGGCACCGATAAATCGAGTGCGCTTCACTGCAATGAGCACAAGTCACATTTGCAGGTGGGTTGGAATTTGTGAGATAAGATGAGCGTTTGGATCCGCTGCTATTTTGCCTACTAGTCGCGGGCGAAGATTTCTTCCCCTCAAGGTTACGAGGGTTAGAATTGTTGTTGACATTAGATTTAGAAGATAAATGACTAGTTTCTAAGATTTTTACATAATCTTGAAGAAACTTTAACAATTCATTAAAGGTGGGTATTTGAGAAATGTTTTGCGATTCGAAACGATCACGCGTGCCTGAGTCCAGTGCGCGCGAAGTTAAACAAAATAAGATAAAATCACCTAAGTCGTCAATTTTTAAAGCTTGAAGTGCATAGTATGCCTCATAAATTTCGTTTGTTAACCTTTGTAAATCTTGGAAGTTACCCGATTTTAAAACTGGCTGGTTGATGAATTTATCTAAGTATGTCAAAGCTATAATTCGCTTGTTTTGATAACGTTCGATCAAACTATTAAAAACAATTTCATAATTATCAGCGGTCATAGGGACCCCTTTGACAATGGATGAGGCCGGGCCTTGTAAACAGGACGCTAAATAGTGAAATTTTTCTATTTGTGAGATCGAATTGTTGTCGTGAATTAAGGTTTTATAAATATCATAAAATGCTTGCCAGTTCTCAATTTTACTGTCGAATTTAGGTAACTCAAGCTTAGGTAGCCGCGCGTTACGTCCCGTTTGCATGGAAGTCGCAGGCGGCGGCCCGTCGACGTTGTCGCTCCTATCAGTAATGTGCAGATCAGTCGCTGCACTAATTACGGCGTAGTACAAATCGTCAAACGAACTCAAAGACTTTTGACACACTCGAGCGTCAGGTTTTATGGCTAACTCCAAACTTTGTATATTACTACATAACGAAACGAATTCTTCGCGAATTGAATGTATTCGAGTATATCTCGCCTTGAACGCCGATACCTTTGAACGATCTTGAATCATAGTTTTTGATAAGTCGTAAAGGATTTGAATATCACGATATACATATTCGCGTTGAGATTGAAGAAGTTTTAATTTGCTTTCTTCCATTTTGCTTTGTTCGAATAATAAGTAGGTAGGTAGGTACGAAATACGAACGAACTTAAGTTGAGATTTATTAAGTGTGTAAATCGATACCTTTAGGTGAAATATTTATGTAATAATGTTTGTAAGTGTATAAATACCGTGAATAGTAATAGATAATAATATTTCCACAACAAATTACGTAAATTACATGAATTTTTGTGACTATAATCCGACTAAATTAAGATGACCTCTGAATTCGCATGGGTTACACGGCGAATATGACCAACACAATTTTGTAGGATAATACTTTTAAAATGCAAAAATATAGCAAATCTCAGAGTTTTCATTCGAAATTGAACCTGAGAATGCCTGAAAAAACTGTAATCTACAGGTATCCGGCTCGAAGGACCAAAAATATGAATAGGTATGAATAAGTGTAGCGTCAACGTTGGGTGACGCGATATAAAAATTTCTAAAAAACAGGCTACAAGGATGGTACAAAATTGGAAGTCAGGTACTCACTGGGTGCTGGGATCCAGGATCATCTTGGACGTACTTTCAGACGATATTTCACGGTATTTTCAGAGGTTGTTAATCGCGCGCGCGTAGAATATGTTAGCCGGCCGGCTCGTTCGATTCGAATCGTAGTTTTTTCCTTACACCGTCAGAGGCGGTGCTGTGCGGTTTGGATATGAGGTTTTTGGGACGGAATGGGATAAGGGAATTCATCCTAAAGCCTGTTCAGCATTCAATGTAAAACATTTAAGAGTAACGAATCAAACATGGCAATTTAAACTTCTGATAGGCAATCCAGAAAGTATCTTCAACATCACTTGCACAAGATTTTGTAGTTCACCTTACAGGACGTCTGAAAAACGTTTTCATGGAATAGAAAAGTAAATATTTACCTCGAACCGAGGTGAGGAGCAAGGGATTGGCTAATTTTTACCTCGTACCTAGGTGAGAAACATGGGATTGACTATCTGACGTCTAACATAGTAGTAACCGCGTATTGTAACACACCCTAGTGTTTATTGAAAAGTCGGACTGTTTGAATTTGTCTTGCTTTGTTTTGGTTCTGATCTTGAATACGTGCTGGCTGGATATCAAGCACGGGTTTATTGGACAACGTTGTTCTTTACTAATGAATCCAGTTTAAACGGTTTTCAGCGACGTTAATGTGTTTATATCGTAAATTTGCTTTGAAATGTGGCCCTTTCTAAACAGTCACTCATATAACATAAAATATTTGTGTCTATTTGACGCTAACGCTGTAAGCTAAAGCTGATTGAGGAAAATGAGCTGTAGTGGTAGAACCCGGTAAGGGGTTAACTACTCTCCATCGTTTTGGGTTACACAAAGGTGCATTATTATTGTGTGACACAGAAATGGTAGACAGTGATAAAATAAGAAAGATAGGACACTTTAATATTACCGACACGATGACCGTTCCACATGTGTCTGTGCACGAAATTAACGTGAGGACCGTTTTATTGTGAGTCACTGAACTCAAACGAGACACATAAACAAACAGGTGAACAAACTCGAAAACACACAACATTCGGTTTGATGAATCGGTATCGGAAGTAGGTCTGTTGCATTTGATTTGTAATCGATTATTGTAATCGATTCGAAAGATTTACGAATCAGATTCGTAATGTGCTCGAATTAGCCTCATCGTTGATCGTAACGATTGAATGTTTGATGTGTTCCAAATGCATAAATAGCGTCGGATCTATTGATGCTAGTTTTTTTTTCGATTTTGATTTATGTTTCTCGTGTGCCAACAATACAATTACGTTGGGTTATACTGGGAAAAGATCGGATGTTCGTAAATCATTACGAAATAGCATATCAAGAAAGTACCAAACTATTAAATTGCAAAACAGATGAGTTACTTTTAACTCATCGTTTACAGGACAACAAAGAGGTTTTCCTACATCCTTAACAATAAAATCTCTGGGAAATTACATTACACATGTCATCAAGGAAAATAACTTCACGTTTTCTTTATGTTCTCTATATGGCTAACATGTATGCACTTTTAAGTCATAAGCACAGATGACTCAAAAATTGATCACATGTGGTTATCCCAGGAAAAACATACAGGGAAAAGTTTTATTTATGAAAGCTGCAGCTAAATAACTTTTACTAGCATCTGCCAGCGGTTTCACCCGCGTGAAAGTATGTTTCTTCGTACAAACTTTGGACTCCCATTTTCTAAGAGGGTGAATTTTTTGAATATCCCGTTTTATTATTGCTTTATGTTTAATTCTTTATTGAGCACCATAAAAAGTTACAATATATTATGTGGATAACAGAGTTCATGTACTTAGGTGGAGTTTTCTCCCAGCAAACCTTTGTTTTATAGTGAGAGATCACATTAGAGGGTAGGATCCAGTGCATTCTTAGGTGTTTGTAACTTTCTGTGTGCTGTATTTCAACGTGATGCATTCAGTGGTTTGAGTTCTGTATTAATAAATCACTCAATCAGTAACAGTTGCTTTTTATTAGCATATTATTATTACTCTACAAAGTTCTCCTAAGCTGTAACATATGTTTTCTACAAGTTGATTCATAGATTCTGAAGAACACCATTTGGAGCAAAACCAATAAATCATAAACAATATATAAACAGGAACCACCGATTTGAAGCCGACATGCTGTCTGAAGTATGAACAAATGTATCTTATTAATATCTTTTGAATGTAAACATTTGAAGGAAGAGGTTTCCCGACTCCTTTAATTTAGTACAGTCATCGTAAATTTAATTGAATTTATACATGTTTATGTTTTCAGTGCATTAAATTTATATGCTCTGCTTACTAAAATAGTCTTGTTTTTCATCTGCTGAAGTCTTGCTTTGAGTTTAGTTTGTCTTGCAAGTTCATAATTGTGTTGCACAGAGGATATATGGACTCTATCATCACCTTATCTTCCGTATAAAGAGGGATATGGGTCTACACTAAATATTTCTGATCTTGCTTTAAAATTAGCATTTTAATGAGGTTTATATATATAGTCCTGATACAACTAATATCTTGAGGGCATTGACTGTATTAAAATAGTATGCATAGGTAGACTTTTATAAATAGACTGTTTTCAGATTATCTCTCTTTATCTCTTTCTACATATCAAATAATTGCCATAGTATATCATAATTAGCTATTTGTTTTTGTTAGTTACCTACTAAAAAGGACTAATTATGTTATCGCACGTTAATACTTGACTTTAAAATAAAACCGAACCATGTCCGATAGGTTAAAAACCTTTCAAGTTTCAATTATCAGGGAAATTAATTGCGTCTTTGTATATTTTAATACTAGTTTGTTAATTGGGTTTCTACGACGCAAACCGGACTAAAATGGTTACCTGAAATTAGTTCTAGTTTTAAAACTAGTCAATTGCTTTTTTTTTTTCAACGGTACAAATTTGTTAGTTAGGTAGCTACTGGTTCAGGCCATACGACGCAAGAGGGGATCGAAAACGGTCACGTCCTTTAACGAAGTAACAGTTTGCTTAAGGAAGTAAATCAGGTAGCAGCGATAAGAGTGAGGAGGAGACAATCTTTATGCTCTGGCTTCCGCAAAAGATCCTGGGCATCGGGAGTCTACTCCCAGACTCCTTTGACACGGGTTTGCGGATTATGACTAATGGTCAGTTTGCTGTCCGATAAAGAATAGACTAGGTGATGACGAGTCATGATCCAAGCGCACCTGAAAGAGATGTCAGCAAAACTGACAAGGCCCACTAGTACTGACGACTATCATAGCTGTGGGATCAAAACCGTTACCGCGGTCTTAGAACGCAAAGGGTAACCGAAGAAGCACAGGTAAGTTTCAGTCAGTAAGTAGTCACTCATTTTTGCTCCGCAAAGAGCGAAAGGAGTCAATAAAACAAAGAAGGCGTGCTGCTAAAATCAAAGTGTATATTCTGAAGATTAAATAATTTTAAGACGTCGCCGCGTCGTCTATTACTGAAAAATAATAGTCGAACGCATAAGCCTCTCACATTCTTTTATAAATGTTTTACTGTAATAGTAAAAGATAAGATCTATGAGATAATGCAGATACTGTAAGTTATTATAGGATTTACAACCAGAGGTGCGAGTTTCACTTCCTTCGCTAGAACTTCCGTAAACAGCACTTTCTTTAATATTAGCTTTATAGGTACTAAAATATAATTAATATTATTTAAGGCAATACCTTAAAAAAGATAATTATATACCGCATGGTCTACGTATTAATAAATCTGCTAACAAGCCTCTAACAATCAAATTTTAATGCTTTTATATTTTATTATTTCAGTTACAAAAACTAAAGTATAAACACGAATTTCTTTAATTTATTGTCGTACCATCATCAACGTCAAATATTAACCCATATTCTGTTAGGAGAACATTTAAAAGAAAATTAGGACCATTGAAGTTGTTCCAAGAAATCTGGGAGTGAGTATGACTTGTAAATTGGATGTATCTCGCGTGGCCAAGATATCGTCTGGATGGTCCTAGTTGCCAGACTGTCTGATCTGACTGTGTATTTTTAAAATAAATAAGACGTGATATCAATATATCATTTCATACAGATTAAATAAACGTATATATCGACGATCACGCCACGTTAGCCTAAATAAGTTAAGTGACAGAGAAGTTTCATCGGCTCCTATATTATAATATATTTATTTATAACGTTACCGTTTGATGTTTTGCGATGACTTCCAGACTTTTCCATATGTCTGTGGTAAAAACCATGTTTTAGAGCGATTTGTGGACAGCTTTATAGCAATATTCTACGTGAAATGTTCAACAATATCTCCCCAATCATATAAATGATATTTGCTTCATTCTGAGAATTTTACTCTTTGGCGCATCATTCGTTTCGTTTTTGATTGAGATCGGAAGTGTCAGGCGAGGTCTTTGTCTGGCAGTGAGATTATAAGTTAACAATTTTATTGTTCAGCTTTGGCCTTTCTTGTGGGCAAGGACCTTTCTCGTTTTCCAAAATCCTTCACAACTCCAGTAGAAGACTTTTTTGTGGTGGGGTATCATCAAATAATTCGTCACGCTCTGGGTGGAGTAAGAGGACTTTTACTGACGAAACACTCACATCTATTCTTTCAGTTGCCTTTTGCGTTGGAAATATTGAGTTCTACATTGTAGTATGAATGCATGTAGGTTATTATTAAGTCAAATCCGCTGCATTGTATGCTTATCTATTTATTCTAGAATATTTACATGACAACAATTGGAACATACATTTATGTTTCAACTTTACTATTAATAGCAGTTACTATTAGCATTTGTAATCTTTACATAGAGTTTAGTTCAAGTTCAAGGCGTGATTTAAATTTAATGTCCGTTCGCTTTGGAATGAGGACAGTCCGCGGACATCTGACCTCTATAGTCTGAACTGCGTTGCGGCCGACCAAACTACTACTATATTTAATTATTTATGAGACAGGAATCAATAGTCTTGTTAAATTACTGTCTATTCAGTACCGGTACTCCTAATGAAGTGTATGAAATAAAACGTCGTAATGGAAAATTTCCGTCTGCCGGGCTGGTTTAAAATTATAATTTAGAGGAAACGGTATATTTTACCGTTGCAAAAAATAAAGATAAAACACAATGTGTTATTGTTATAAAGCCTCCGATAGAAAGACTTCGTGTCTCGAATATTTAATACTGATTTGGTGTATTGAGGATTGTACGAAAAGAGCAAAATTTTGATTTGAATCGCAAATAAGTTGGACGTATCTTTCCATGTAGCTTATAAAAAAACTGGATTTATATTCTCAAATACATATTGTGCAAAAATAAAAAATAAAACAGTACCTACGTCTGGATGAATATACACTTTGATGTCTTGTATATATGTACCTACCTGTTACTAACACACCCACGTTTGTCTATATACATATGTTATGTATTCGTCTGGTACATTTCAGTCTATTAATATTCAATAGAATATTCGATGATAGTCTTCGATCCAACGGTCACAGAAAGTTGACACCCCTCCAAATAAATGCTATAAATTATTCACCACATAATATTTGATGGAAATCTTCAATTCAAAGTGCACGTGAACCTCAAATCTAATTTAGAATTAATATAAACTGAAAGTTGGTTACAGTCAAAACATCGCTGGCGCCAATTTGTTTAATATCCCACTTTGAAATAGAAAAAATAATGAATTATAGCAAAACATATTCTTGATCATGTGATAATAAATAATTTGAGCACATGAGAAACAGGTTAAACACTCTGGTAGCCAGAATAAACACACGTTTTGAGATTTTTGCAAAGCATCAACAGTATTAATGCTACAGAACAAACGTTATGGAGTGCGGAAGTCGTTACTGTAAAGAATAAAAATAAATCAGTTGACAACTTCACGATTGACATTTTAAAGGAGTATGCACTACATGTATTATTTTACTTCGTGTAGCACGACTATAGCATATTGTATAAGCGGCAAAACAAATGTCAATAACAAACCTAATGAGCCAGTCACTATCGATTAAAGAAGATCACAAACTAAATGAGTACACACACACAGGCACATCTCCTAATATGGTATATATGTTACAATACAGTCCAATTTGACTAATATTTTACTTTTCTCTGATATTTATAAATGTAGGTATGCTTGCTTGCATCTACAAGGATACAAAGTCTTAACAGCTACTTATATCATAATTGCTTCGACACGTGTATCTATTATTACAAATGCTATTGAACCACTAATAATCTTTATTTCTATGAACATATAAGCCATAGTTGCTTGCCACAGAACTTTAAATACACTGTTCCAATTACATCTATTTATGATTATCTTCTCAGCAGTTCATATTTTACGTTAAAATTATATTGCTTTAAGGAAAATTGTTGCTTTTGATACCTGAAAACCTATATGCGCTATCACAAATCTGTTCTATTCAACATAGATTATTATCTTTCGAGACAGAATTAACCAGGTTACATAAACTGATTGAAGTACTTGGAAAAATATAATGTGTTTTTCGTGGTAGAAACACGTCAAATTTTTTCATAATTACATTGACATTGTAATATCATCTTTTCAACCCAAGTGCATTAGCCTTTACAAATAACGAAACTCATTGTCTACCTGATTAAAAAAATAAATGATCAACGGTAAAGAAACAAATAAAACGATGGATGATTGTTTACTCTAAAGGAAAAAATATTGACCAAAATATACATGCTCCAAAAAATTGAGGCAACAAGTCTTACATTACTTGCGGAAGCGTTTGGACCAACCAAACGCTGGGCTTGGTTACATTTTTGCTAAAAACAAACATAACAAAATTATAAACGAAGCCTCGTACTCGAGTTTTTTAAACCTAGATTTATAATGTGGTTGTTGTAACATTTTTATAGTTCAGACATTCACTCGTAATTTATTGCGTACTTCCAAACGTTTGTTCTGAAGAAATATCGAGACAATGCAAATTCTTTCTAAGTGGTAATTAATGTGTCTGCTTTGATTGTTTTACATACATAGCACAGTTTAGAATTGAATTAGTGACCATCAGCCTAAATCAACCTATTGTTAGGATAACGCCTTCACCACTACTTACAGCTGTTTCAGGTCAGGGCAAGTGTGGACCACTAGATGTTACTGTTACCTAATCCGTCCCGCCAACTTATGTGTGGCCTGATACGACACTATCAGTCTTCGCATAGTAGTTGTCTTAGCTCACAGCTTCATAAGACTTCGCGGTTTTTTCAGCACTTTCATTGTTTCGAATTGGTTTAATATTATTTGAGAGCTATCTAAGTTTTCACATATTTAATAACTTTATCAATATCGTTTGATTTCAAATGCAGACAAATTACATTGGCAAGCAACAACGATTTTCATAGTAGGAGCCATGATGGATGCTGTTTGAACACAAATTGTTATGTTATTTATTTTCCTAGCTTACGCTAAACTGTATATCAATTATTTATCCATTTCAGTAACTAGTGTATATACAGAACTCATTAGTTTTAGTTTCTTGTTGTTTACGAAAATTGTTTATTAATGGCCCATAACTTACGCCTTTACCATCTGCAGAGCATTACTTAAGTGAATGAATTACGAGTATTTAATATTTTCCGATTTTAACCTTCGAAGTTTTCAACATCTGGACAAACAGAAATCATTATAATTAAATGACGTGAGAGTCAGTAAACATTTATTCATGAGAATAGAGAGAGCTCGATATTATATTATTCTTTTTTTTTCATAATCTTTTGTCTTACAGGATATACTTAAACAGACACGGTTTCTATAGAAGACATTACGTCTTAGAGATAATAAAACGGCGTCAGATGAACCTCATAAGGAACCATCAGATACCACTATTGTAAGACGACCGTATTAATCGGTTAGTAACAGCGCATTTAGGTACAGACAGAGCACAAATGGCAGAGGTAAAGTTCGATACGCCAATTAGTTTTAAAATATATGCATGCACGTAAATTAAATTTATCACAAGCGATAAACAGGTTTCGGAAACTGAGAAAACTTGGCTGCTTTGTAATACATAAATGGCTTAAGTACCCATAAAGCTACAATAGGGTATAGGTAACTATTGTTTACCTCGTGGAGACTAGAACTGCCAATATTCACGACAATTACAGACCTTGGGACTACAGCCACATTAGTTTGTCTTGTGACGTGAACCTATAGAAATTTGGTATACGTACTACCTCGTTTTCTAAGATCTTTCAGTTCATCCAAAGGTAGTGTGGTAGATATCATTGTTGGAGATAAGACCACCTTTGTAACCATAGATTTAAGTTCATGTAAATGGGAGGTGTGTAACTATTATGCTATTCTATTCCTTATATTTTCATTACTAGCCCCATTAGCTTACTTCACTTGACGTGTGGGAAAGTTGTATTTTAAGTTTATAAAAACGATGACTTGGGTATATTTGGTAATGTTTGTGCAAATAATATCTAATAACTGTGCCTTAATCTTACACTACATGACTGTATTATTATAAATTATTTTATAACACAATCGTGATGAAAATAAAATAGGGAGAAGTTCAGTAGGCATATTATCTTGCGTAAGTGATATAAAATGAAATGTCTTGGCATATCACCAGTTTTATATCGCCCTTGGTAACTGACGGTTCAGTATGTAGGTACCCATACCTACTATTATCGAACTATATCTTTGCCACCATTGTGACGTAAGCAAATGCGTAATAATACAACGCACATTTAGGTTTAAGATTCTGGTTAACCTATTTTCATCAAGAGGTATTTTGTTCGAATTTTATTTTATTTTCAAAAAATATTACAATTTACGTAATTAGTTTCTTAAATACTTTTCATTTTATGATAATATCTGCCTGGATAACATCATCAAAGTTTATGAGAAAATCTAGTATCTGCCAAACCGGATAAGTTGTCATAAATGTAATTCCAAGAGTTAGACAACATTCAACTGTTGATGTTTTAGTTTAATTTTCGCGGATGTTCACTGTGTCAGTTTTATATTTAGTTCATGGCAACAATTTACCAGTTTTTGATGTGGGCCAAATCTTTATCGCGAATCTTAGATAGGTCTTGTCGTTGCTTCCGATATCGTATATTGTAGATTAGTTAAAATTGTAGCCTTATTTCAACTGAATCTGACTTTAAAAATAACAGAACGTAAATTGACTGCGTCATTTGTATTGCTTTCTGGTAGAACAAAAATTTTTATCATCTTGAAACAAGCGTGAATTATGGGTACTTTATGTTCAAATATATTAACGTTTCATTTGTTAAACTAGTTCATCGACTTCAGAATAATATCTTCATTAGCCAAACATGCTCACCCGTGACATCGGAACCAGCTCGACTACAATAAATTTAGTCACCGATCATCTCCTTAATGTCCAGCAATCTTGGCTAGTTTGACTTTCAGCCATAACTTTGTATTTTGACGTCCACTCGTTTATATTCAAACACGTAAAATATTTAGAATTTCACAAAACAAACGTCCATTTTTCTTGGTCTAAAAAGTTTCTGAGAATACTCGTGAATTAGGGCATATTCTGACGGGTAGAATATCCAATTACCTTTAATGTAAACTGCAAGATTAAGGTGACCTAGAAAACAATATTTTGAATCCAAGAACTACAAACCATTAAAATAACCGGCCTAACATTGCCGCCTAAACGTTTGAAGATGATGTTCAATTACTTTGTCACTCACTTATAATTTCCTCGCTCGTTTTCAGTGCAATAAAAGTCACAATCCATTAGCTTATTTCTATGTAACAGCAAATATGAACTATCTATAACAAATTGATGTTTGACGCAGAAGGCGAAAACGGAATACTGACCCATTTCTTTGAGAAGAACGTTCTAATGTGACGTCAATGTGATGTAATTGGATTATCTGAACGTTAACCTGTTTTAAAAAGGGAGATACCGTTGCGTAATAAATATAATATATGAGGGTCAGAGTGATCAATGGTTATGGAATGAATATTAAAAGAAAATGGTTCTAAATGATTTAGAATCAAAACATCATTGGCCATGTAACATTTGGAATGTTATTTTCTTCCATTTGTCTTTTTTTAGAAGGAAAATCGTCTAAGAACTTCTTCTATTCAAATTAGAGTGAGAAGGACTGTCAGATTAGTACTGACTGTACTTCTTCAGTTGTCTTTTTATATTCAGGGTTGTGGCAAAACTTTCTATAAATCTCGCGTTCCTCCATCATTCTAAATAATGGTTCATAATATTGCAACATTGGACGTAAGTATGTACTAAACAACCGTAGAAAATGAATTATGAAACATACATTTTTCAAATGTTTCGTGACTAATTTCTTCTGTGGCTTGTCTTTCACCGGCATACAAAACCGAGGCGACCTAATTGCAATTACTGTTCTGAAAATAAAGTGCTGCGCTAACTTGAGTTTTAAAGTGTTGTAGGAATAAGCTATATAATTATTTAAATTTTAAATATCTCCCCAGAAAATACTAAAATTGTAGTGGTAAAATTTAGCCCCAGACTTTAGACGACATATATTTTATATCTGTCTTAATGGACTATAAGTACATTCATAGTTTCGTCTGGGTTGTTATTTAATTTGGCAAAATGTGCATTTGGCGTCTATTCAAACGTTGTTATTCTGAAATATTGAAGCCAAATAAACAACGTGTTTGTCCAAAACACTAAAAAACTACGTAAATGAAAGATTGTTTATTTCAAAACAAATGATTTTCAATTGTTGTTTTGTAGTGTTTTCAAAAAAAAAGTTAACAGAACTTTCAGATTTTTATCACTTTTCAACAAAATGATTTATCAATCAACTTTAGTAAGATTGATTCGCGTTTTACACGACACATGAGCAACAAAAACTTTTCTTTTAATCCCAAAATGATCCCTAAGGAAAAGTTGGTTTATTATTTCCTTTTAATTTTATAACCACTTCTTATTGTTCTACTATCTAATTACTATGTATTATGAGAAGCTGGTATTAATAGACACATCGTTCTTACCCTACTCTACTTCCTACTATACGATGACATAATTATTAATATTTAATACCCCATATAGCAAAGGGAAATGTTAATGGATGTATGTGTAGGTATAATTTTACTCAATCACGCTCAAATGTCTGAACGGGTTTGGATTAACTTTGGAGTAAGGATAACTTTTATTTTCGATTAACATTAGAATGAGGAGAAGAACTAACTTCATGCAAGAAAAGCTGCTGGCAGAAGCGAGTACCTAATATTATAAACGTGACAATTTGTAAGGATTGAACAGATTTTGAATAATATATGGATTATTATTTGTAATGTGGGGGAATAATTAATGTTAAGCGGATGAAGCAGCTGGTTGAAGCTAGTAGCTTATAAGCAGGAATGTATTAATAGTAATTTAAGTGAAGTGTTTCATGTGCTAGTATTTCTATTGTTTGAATAGTAGGTATCTATCTATTCTTATCTTGACAATGGCTATAATTATACCTAGTTATATTTTTATAGCTCTGTTAAAATCATCCATATCCGTTGCCTCGTGGCGAGCTGGTTGATCTTTTGAAATGCAGTTGTACTTTCAAGGTAGTCTAAAAATGTTAATGCTGGAATTGGCATATAGCTGCTATAAAAATAAATTACAGTCGGATATGTCTTCTAGAATAACCTTTTTGTAATATCAGATTTAACTGATGTAGGTAAATGGTCTTTAGTCAAGTAATTACTAATGTTACCTTTTAGTGTATTTTACACAATGTTAATTATAATATTTTTATTATTATTATTTATTGATCGGCGTATGCTCGATCTGATGGTAAGCGATGATGTGATCGATGACGGAGCACGCTTGCCTAGAAGTAGCTTATTCACGTATGACTTTATTAATCTTTAGTGATATTATTACTAGGAATCTAGATAACCCCAAAACAAATGTTCCCAATCAAAAATAATCTAATATAATTATCGTATTTAACCTAGTCTCTTTTACAAATTAAGGCCATATACCACACCCACCCAAACTGGTCTTAAATTTTCCAATTTGGCACTGGTCTTTTGGGAACATTGGGTAGGGTAAACGCTCTAGTGATGTAGTAGAAACATATTTTGCGATCACGCGAGCAGTCACGCACGATTTTGAGGTCAAGAATCTACGGGTCCTCGACTCATGCCCTTGAATTTTTTTATTCAAACCAACCAACGGTCGTTTCGCCCGGTCTGGGGTGTTGCCAATCGTAAATATGTAAATTCGCTATAGCAAAAATGCGTGGCTGAATGCGGTTCTCTATGTTTAGGCACGCAAAGAAGGTATTAATGCCTGAAGTTTAATTTAAGGTTGATTGTCCTGAAGGTGGTTTTTTTCTTATTTTAATTAAAATATTTGATAAGGTAAAAAGCTGTTACTAGAAATACCAATGGGTATTAAATTATTGTGGTTTGAAACAGCAGATTTATAATTTTCATTACCACACTAACTTTTTTAATTATGTATACATGGCGTCCTGGTGGTTAAGCCACAAGGTTCACTAACATTTATATATGTATATCTGTGTATATAACATACATAGGTTTTGTAATAAATATTTGTGCTTTTTGTTCAACTAATACTGTCATTAGTTATCATTTGGGCTGTAATAATAATTATCATATTTTGACAATGACTGTCCATTCCATTCCATGTTTTAGATATAAGTTTTTCTTTGTAATATTTCTTGTTGTATAATATCTATAATAAAGTATATAATAACCCAATTTTTTTTATACTGAAGCCACAAACACAAGTAGGTATCAGGTATATGTAGATTATAAATAACGGAACAGATAATATATATTATCTTTTTTTTATCACTACGTTATTAGAACAGTAGAACATGGTAGCTTTCAAAGTAAATATGGCTATTAATTTAAAATCATCATTCGTCATTTGCATGATGAGCCTACAGATGATTTATAGAAGTAACCAGAACCATCAACAGAATATTATTTAAGTGGTTAGATATGTGATTGAATTAGTGGGCAATTTCTAAGCGAGTATTGGCAATGTTCATGACTATAAATAAATAAACACAGAAACCTCGTAAACTCTGTGGCTTATTATGAAATCTTTTAAAATCAACTTTAAAAATATAATGATGATGTTTTGTATAAACATTTACAAAATTTAACACTTTTATTGAAAACAATTACACCTAAATTATTTTAAATTAAAATTCATAACCGAAAACAAAAATTCATACAAAACAAACATGTAAACTGTTTTCGTAATAACATACAAACAAAATACAGATGAAACAAATCGTTTGAAGAAAATTGTTTACGATTACAACAACGCACAAAACAATTGCAATACAATCCTTAAGATTTATAAATACAAAGGATAATGGCAACATATGTAGACTTATGTCTTACCTCTTTTATTTGTTCTTGTGCAGTTTACCTTTCAAGTTCGACGCCCGGTTACGCACCTGCGTTCATGATGCTGTTTTTATTTTATTCCTATCGCCCTTTAAGATATAGAGAGAGTACGTACATTATACAGGATTACTGGTAACTTGACTTATCCCTGGTAGGAGGTAAGTGTACCCTATTTACAACAATTAAGCACCCGAATAAGGCAAGACGGTAACCTCCATTAGGTTTTAAAAAAATCCAAGTATTCAATTAGTAGTTTTAAGACCAAACCAAAAGTCACCACATACCTACTCGTAAGTGTCTAAGTCCAAACAAAAAATAATTAACGAATTATCGTGTTTATACCGAGGCTCTAACGCAAGCTTTACACGTTAATAGTTACATAGGTTACTGTGTAACTGTTTAGGGATGGATAAAGGGGTGGATCTATCTACATCCCTCTTTCTTACTCGCACGCTTGACATTTTGACACATCATGGTAATTTGCAAAATTAAGGTCATAAACTGCACCCTTTTAAACTGGTTTTAAATTCTTTTGGGAAAATCAGGTAGGTAGAAACATCAAGTTCTGGGTTAATATAAAAAAAAAAACTTTTTCTCGAGTGCTTAATTGTTGCAAATGAGTCACATTATCATGTCCTGCCGGGAATACGTCAAGTTACCAATAAGCCTGTATAATATGGAGTTAATCGTTATAGCGGAATGTCATCAGTTCCTGTGCCGCCAGTGACTCACTTTAGCAACAAACTAGGGTTCTCAATAGCTCTGCTCGTATCTAGAGTTTGATATTTTGCCTGCTACTCCCACAGAAAAGTCGTACATTACTGTAAAGTTATGTGATTTTGAAGCCAAGAACTATAATAAGTACCTGTATATTACTTCAGAAAAAAAAATCCGTACCAACATATTTTTTTTCTTCACATATTTTATAACATTTTTTTGTTTTAAAATAGTTGGTTAGTATGTAGTACCTACCTAAAGTTCACAGAATAGTTTGCATCTATTTTTTTTAGGTGATAATTCATTTAATGACTTCTTCTACTCTAGGGCGGAGCGGGAAGGCATGTCAGACTTTTACTGACTAAAACCCACACCTATATTCCTTCCTTGCCTTGAGTTCCAGGACGGAACCTCGAGTTTCCCTTTTGGACTACTCATGGAAGTTTGTACTTATAGTAAAATTTAATCATCTTTTTGTCGCGTGACAACGACATACATTTAATTGAAATGTTAACAAAAATAAATAAATTGAAAAAATTCTGTAAAAAAAACTGTAAACTAAGTCTAGAAACGGCGCCAAAAAACTTTTGTGAAGGTTGAGTGAAGTGTTTCATAACTAATACTGTTTATTATTAACGTGCTGATACACGTGATTGAAAATTTTACTATTTCACGCCAATTTTGGGCTGAAACAACTTCAAGTTCCAATTTTTAATTTGAATACGTAAAAATATGGCTGTTTATCTGTCATCATGTGAACCTACAAGAACAATTGAATAATTTTTGCACAGTTTTCCCATTTAGAGCGTTTTTGCATATTACGAATATATTTCAAAATATTACATAGTACCGTATAGTAGGTATTACTTCATTTTATCACGGCTTATGCAATCTTTCAAATGGTTTCAACGATTGTATTATATAATGCAGGCAGTAGTTTTTGTTAACAAACTGATTATTTAAAGTTAATAAGTGAAAATAAACATTTTACTCACTCAAACGTCTCACGGCGTTCCCATCAAAATGGTTGAACTAAACGGTACTGATACACGCGTTATGATCGTGAACAGGCGCCGTCAGTTGAAACTGGTCATCGCTAAACTGCCACTAGTTTATTTATTTTTTTCTTTTTTATCATGTTTAGAAGCAATAAGAATAATGTAACCATGATTTTTACAATAACATAATTTAAAAGAGTGACCATGGAGTTTAAAGCACGAGATCTAAGTTTTGAAATGAATAATTATACTCATCCTTCTAACTGATCGGTTTCTTTACAATTCAAAAGAGCTTGTAAATATTGTATAGCATAATGCATTTATTTCGTGTTTTAAGTAGGTATAGCCGAAAATATCAAAAGCCAAACAAAAATACCTTTTTATCCAAATTAAGGACTTAAGTAATTAGAAACTGACAGAATTATTTTAAAAAAGCTGAAAGAAGGAATTAATTGAAATAACGTAAAATCTTACTGTCAACGATCTTACTCTTCCACACTTCGTTTATTAAAATATACAAAAAAGTCTTTACACAAAAAAGGCGTTACGCGCGTATATTCCCATTTACTTCTAAGAAGTATAGGTTCAACAACCCGCTAAGATCCTTGATCTCTGAATGAAAGACTTTTTATTTTATGCTTGGATCTTGTAGTACTTTAGGTGTAATTACAATAAAAATAACATGGTTTTTGCATCTGTGGGAGATCTCGACCGTGGTAGAACCGAAGTTTAGGATGATAAAAGTAATACGTACCTACTTTTTGTCTATAAAACTAGGAAAGGATGCGAACTAATTCTAAGTTTTGTACCTAGCTTAAAAATTTATTGGGCACTAACTTTTGGCGTGGCTTAGGACTTTTAGTCTGTCTCAGAAGAACCGCCCTTATGGTCCATATTCAGCAATAGTGTCTATTTTTACTTTTCTATTATCTTACCTTTATTCGTTTTAGCATCGGATCAATTCATCTACTACATATTGTAAGCGACCAAACCTTTTTTATTTGGGATTGTGACAAGACAGGATTATCAATCGATTACATTATACATATAGCTATAAATTATATTAAATATACATGTATGTTTATTTTAGTAATGTTTAAAATTAGAAAATAAGGATACCTTATTTACTATGTTTTTTCCCTATGCATGTTACGTGTTGTCTTCATTGCCTATAGATGATTAGTAGAGAATGCCTAAAGCATTAAGTAGGTACCTAATTAGTACCATTGTGTTGCATGAAGTTTTATTAAATAAATAAATATTATATGTGCCTTATGCTATATGTGCCAACACGTTTCTAACAGCTTTCATCTGCTGTGTCCCACACGGATCAAAACGACCCACAGATTTAAAAACCGAGATTAGTAATAACCTCCTTATCTTGGGAAAATAGTGTGAGAAAATACGTGTAAAATGACGATATGTTATGTAAGATTTTATCATGTTAATTTGCTTTATTCTCTTGATTGAAATGATCTGAAGTGTGTATGTGTCAACCATGTTTTTGCGTCATGCTTAAACTTCCAAAGTCGTGGGGTACGCATGGCTAATGATAAACCATCACGTTTAACATGCATGGTGCTTAAATTGAATGCACTAAATGTTGTTTTTATGTTGTATTTAGTGTCCAATTCCGTTCTGAGAAACTGTGACTGATCTTGAATGAGTTCATATCTTTTACGTGAAGATGTTAGATACTCATGTCACCTTGGGAATCTTTCCTTATTTAGTCCAAAGCCTCAGACAAATTTGGGGACAAATTATCCCCCTAACATGACGAGCAACGGTCAATCTACATGGTGCTTCAACGTTACCCAGTGTCCCACAACTTGCCCACCAATATTTTGCAATGCATTCACGTGACGCAAGACATGTTACTGGACAATTTGCCAGTGTAACGCGTCATATCGGGGGACCTTTTGTCCCCTAGTCTATTTGAGGTTTAAATGTTAGTGGAAGAAGAAAATGGAAAATGGTTTCGATTAACAACAAAACCATATTGTGCAACAGTATATATTTGACAAATGTAAACTTAATAAAAAGCTTCACCGCAAACAATTATTTGTAGTAATTCCGTCAATCTTAACTAATAATGCTATGTTGGTGTGAACTAAATTAAAAGTGCCTCGTAAAAATGACGCCTTTATGTTTATTGCAGGTTGATGGACATTGTGTCAATAACTTAACAATTTTATGTCTTGTCGGCTAACCACGTGTCAATTTGGTCTAGTAGCTGTGTATATGTTTGGTCTGATATTACTTTTTTATTGATAAAAATACTACGAAAGGCAATATTAAAGTACTTCACGGTATCCTACTAAGTTGAGAGATTTAATACTTTTATATTTCTAAATACATACATATTAAAGATAAATTACACCCAGACACAGAACAAATGGATGTACTCGTCTCACAAACATTGTCCGAAAGAATTCCCGTGTTCGTCCGTGTGTTGTTGTTCCCTGGGCCACAGAGGAGTAATTGAATGAACACAGGTGGGTTTAGTCAGTAAAAGTCTGACAATCCTTTTCGCTCAACCATGAGTGAAAATCATCAAATGACTCGTCTTGTGTAGGATCTGCCTACACAAAAAGAGCCATTTGATGATTTTTCACGTAAAATAAAAATATTTATTAAATGTATTACACATTTCGTTGCATCAGGAAAACAAATTTAAAATGCATTTTTAAGCTGAATATTCACGAAAATAAAGAGTGAAAACTTTATTGTCGTTATATTTTGTGATAGTTTTTTTACGCCACTAAACGTTATCATTCAAAATAATAAATGTATTAAGTTATCTAAAATACTATAAGCTTTTAATACAGCCATATTTTTCCGACCACATACCGGATTCGTGATTCTCATTAGTTTTTATCGTAATCTCTCTCGGTCCCATGTTATCTATAAGTTAATCTTTTAAAAGGAAAAATATGAAATGAATACATTTTTCCGGGTTATGCAATGATGGATTCTTTTTGAAATTTCATATGTTTAATCAATCAGCGGTTACATCAGAATCTTTCAACATCTTTCTTGATTTAGAACTAGGAGAGTGTGAATGTTAGATGATATTTTGTTTTAAGCGTTGAGCGTAATTTGAAAATTTCTTTAATGCGTAAAAGAAAAATAGAGTATCCTCATACATACACAATCGAAAACCTTATAATGTTCTCACTGAAGGGACTCAGGCCTCCTCTCTTAGAGATAAAATATTTGACGAAAAAGAATATCTTAACCAAAGAAAAAGCTAAACTTAAGTGGCAGTGAGTAAGGCACATTGCTCGCAGAACAGAAAGCTGATGGGGCCGAAACGATCTAGAGTGGCGACTGCATACCGGAATAGGTACGTAGCGTTAGAACGCCTGCCAAAGGTGGACTGATGTCTTGGTGGGAGTCGAGGTAATTCGATGGAAACGAAACACACAGGAACGTTCGTTGTGGTGACACTTGAGGAGACTTTTGTCCAACAATGGACGTCTTTCGGCTGAAGTAATGAAGATGAATGTTATATCAGCCAACATAGTGACCGGTAGCAGATAATACGACTATGACGTTATACAAGTTGAAGAAATTAACAAAAGACGGAGCAACAATATACTGCCACCTGTTTCTATAAGCAGCTAGGTAAATTGATGACGTTTTCGTCCAATACATGAAATATTGTGGAAAATTATACATGTTTTCAGATTTGAAACAGCTGGCCTTTACACAAAAGATGTCGTACGTAAAGCCTTCATGAAAGAGTAATTCACGATGGCAGATTTATTGTTCTGTAGCCCTAGCACGAACAACTTGCGAAAAAGTATTCGTATCGTTAACGTGAGCATTTTGTATGGATACATGAACAGCGCCTCTGGTGTGCGTAATTTGAACTAATTTTGTGAGCACGAACTTATTCAAGTAAGTTTCGTTTCGAATTCGAAATCATAGTAACGTAACCTTGAACCATTTGTATGAAGATAGCTAGCACGAAGGAAAAAAATGACGTATAGTATCGTCATTGTCGAAGGCTGGTTTGCGAGTTTCTCGAAAGTTTATTCACTGTAAATTTGGCAGTGAGAAAACTTTCGTCGGAGTTTATTGGGAGCATAAAATAATAATTTAAATGATTGTGTTAATAAATTTTGTTAGAAAATGCTTAGATTAACAAGAAGAACCCCTAGACATAGTCAGTGTACTATTATCTTGCGGTGCGATCGATTGTTAAAAGTTGAAATGTACGAAGAGAAAGTGTGTGATTTATTTTAGAACACTATATTTTTGTAAATAAAAAACAAGTTTTTCGTATAAGTAAGGAAGCATTTTTGTATTTATGTCGCGAATTAGAAGATAAATACAGTCTAAGATCAAGTAAAAGAATCAGCCTGAAACATAAACTAAGTGTAGTAAATACCTTCTTACTTACCGAAATTTTTTACAAAAATATTTTTATGTACTAGGTATACCTATAATGGATATTTTTAATTATTATCATTAACACAAAAAGGATCCTAATATCTCATTAAAACACTGACAATCAACTAAGGTTTACAATAAAATCATAAATGTTTTTTTTTTACTTTTTTTATAAATTCTACCGTAATGATGTATTGCGGCCTGCGGGTTCTCATTTTGGAAACGTTTTATTGGTTTTATTGTTGCGAGAGTTAAATTTTAGAACTTTTAGATGTAAAGAAATATAATACAAGTTCACATATAAACAAAATTGACCTTGAATGAGCTTCGCTTCAAAAAATGTCAAGTGTTACGCGTCGTTCGTTTAGGAACACAGTCTTACTAAACACAAAGTTTTAATAATAAATTAAACAACTACACCATTTATCATAACTGAATATTAACTTTTACTGCAGTTTATTCGTATTGCATCAAAATTTGAACAGTTTTAAAGTTTTAAAGGCTCCGAAATCACTCAAAACTAAATACGTATATAGTTTTTGAACGAAATGTTCAATCAATTTTAAGATCATTCGTTCAATTTTGTACATCCTTACTTACATTAGTATGACGTCACTAACGTAATCGTATCGAGGTCTCGATACTATAACGAAAGTGCTTCGTGCTTCCGACTTTAGTTGTGTTCCGTTATCGTATCGACAACTCGATACGTTTACGATACGAAACCTACAAATATTCGTGCTAGGGGTACAGTTTTGTTTTTAACAGTTTTAAGTGAAAAAAATAAATGCAATTTTGTTTTGCTTCAGTGTTGCATTATTTTCGTTGCAATGTACCTACCTAATCTATTTTATAGTTCTGAAATCTTTTTTAATTTAGTATATATTATTATGTATTATATTTATATTTACAATGATAGTCAAGTGTTCTTTTTTTTTGTAAAAACTGTAAATTTTAAGAAAATAAATGTTAAGTACAATTTATTACGTAAAAATTATTATGTCCGACTTATTTCAATGAAAAGAAAATAAATATTAAAAACCGAACAATTGACGATAACCATCAGCACTGAACTTTAGCAGACAACTAACCATAATATTTATGATGGAAAAAAACTTCGACAAACTAAAACTAAATCTGTGAGTAAACAGTGAGTGAGTTGTAAGGAAGGAAGGAAGATACTAAATCACACTAATATTTCAAAGGCAAAAGTTTGTATGTCTGTGTGTGTTTATGTTTGTTACTCCTTCATGCTCAAACAGCTGATCGGATTCAGATGAAACGTGGTACACGGATAGACCATGTCCTACAATAGGACAAAGAATACTTTTTATTCCAGGAGTAGGAATACTCGTATTCCTTAGAGAAAATTTTCGTCATTGTTCATGTAAGCGAGGCCGCTAGCCGAACCTAGTGGTTTTATAAATACCTATCTCCGGTTGTTAACAAAAAAGGTAAACCTACAAATTTAACAGCTACCTACTGATTTTCAGATCAAATAAAATAAAACTACATAAAAAAGCTTTTCATATTATGAGTACAAAGATAATACTGATATGATTAACTCATCACGAGCTGTAACATGTTATAGTATCGTGACTAACTAAAATCTACTACTCATTATACTGTCACATACCTAACTGAGGTAAATTGCCTTAGTTATCTTGACTAGGTGGACTATTATCTTAATTATGCTTAAGGAAAATTACATGATTTACAGAGAAAAAAACTAAAGAAATGTTGAAGTACCTATATTTATATGTATTGATTTGCAATAATTTAAAAATAAAGAAGCAGGATATGATGATACTTAATTTTTATTCAAATATTATCATATCAAATTTTCGAGGATGTCGATAAGAAATATCAATTCAATGATGTCGTAGAATTTCCAAAAATCATTCTTACTTCACAAAATCATTAAAATGATGAAACAGTTATCGCGAAATGTCTACGCCTGAATCTCATTTTTTTTAAATTAAGGAGTACCTACCTTTCTATATCAGGCCCTTGATCCAACCATGCAATTACAGCTTCGACAGATGGTCGTCGATAATTTTAGCCATCAAGCCGTTGGCGGTAATTACAATCAGCAGAACTACGGCCGAATTCACATTCTAATCTAAAATAATATTACAAAGATGAAAGATTAGATTTTTTAGTTTGTATGTTACAATTTAACTCAAAGCAACTGAACCGACTTTAAAATTCTTTCACAATTTAGAAAACTACATTTTCACTGAGTAACATAGGCATATATTTTCTATTTCTACGCGTGTGAAGCCGCTGGTAAAAGCTAGTAATTAATATTTACATATGATAAGTTAAAATAATGACGTTCGATTTGACATTGAATGTAGACCAATTATTTTTAGCAATTTACTAAGATAAACTACGTTGACATTATGCCATCTTGTTAGTACTAGTTGCTACCAAACCAGTATACGTTATCAATGTCACCCGTTCAGTTTCTAATCCGACCTACTTTTTAACTGAGACAGACATACAGACAAATGTATTGTTTACATATATGAAAGTGTGTGAGAACCGTTACATGTTAATTTGAAACATATTCGGAACAATGGGCGGGTTTTCGTTAGGGCCAGGCCACACGGTGCGGTGCGGCTCCGGCGCGGCGCCTGAGCGACGAATCGGCGGGCACACGAGTGACGCCACCCCGCTCGTACGGCCCGCCGCGATTCGTCGCTCAGGCGCCGCGTCGGAGCCGCACCGCACCGTGTGGCCTGGCCCTTATTGTAATTTGATTACATCTTATTCTTAAGTTCTTTCCTGTTAAATAAAATCGTCGGAATGTGATATAGTTTGTTTCGTTTCCGGTTTCCTCTGAAGAGGCACCGTGGTTTTTTTTTTAAGTCAAGGGTCCATGACTAGCTAGCCATGGAGTTCTTAAAACTTTAAGGAGTTTTTATTTTGAAATCTTATTAATCCCATGTGATTATGGCTCATATTTTTGCAAAGGCATACCTTGGTCACCAAACATAAACTCTAGGGAAAAGCCCTAACAGCCGTTGCACACTCCCGTTCCATGTGCTGATCCCCGGTATCACCGGGTGCTTTTCATCATCATCATCATCATTGCAGCCAATCTTCGTCCACTGATGGACATAGGCATCCCCCAAGTGTCGCCACAATGAACGATCCGCAGATGTGATGCGTCTCGCATCCATCGGTTTCCCGCAACCTTCACCTTTTAGTGAAATAAAAATCCCACTACCCCCGGCTTTTTCCCCTAAAATTGAAGTGGGTTTTTTAAAGTTTCACTCGGAGAATAGTGTTTCCCAGATTGGGTTTTCGGGGCAATCAATCAATATTAAATACAGTCAATTAATATTGCATCTAGTGAGACTGGAAGCCAGAGCGTAACGACCCCGACTTACGAGTGGTGGGTCACGTGTTCCAACTCAGCCAGGCGCATTACTTTGTGTAATTTATTTCAACACCACTGCTGTCAAAACGGTGAAGGAAAACATAGTGAGGAAACCGGCTTGTCTAAGAAATAAAAATTGGTAGGCAAGTGACCTCCATCGACTCCGATTGGGTCGGCGCGGCGTGGTGAATTACGGTCCAATCTCTCTTTCTTAGAGAGGAGGTCTGAGGATAATCAAACTGAAGTTTAAATAAAAACCCGTATTGTCAACCAATGTCAAGATTAAACTCATTAGCATTACGAAATCTTCTAAGCAGTTGCTACAATTTCTCTAGCCGTCAAAGTCCATGTCACTTTCACTCGTCTCCACACTTTCCATGTGACATCAAGTCAGCAAATGTCAATTAATTACTTTATAGATAAGAGCAAACGTTACCGTCAATGTCTTGATAAAAACAAAGACTGTGTGTGATTAAGATTATCTCAGATTCTTGAACTGTCTCGCATTTGATTTATCTGTAACTCGTGTTTGAAAGACACCATTTTTTGGTTTTTGTGTGGAAAGTCACCAAATAACTTATCCCGCTTTGGGTTGAGCAAGACGGCGTGTCAAACTTTCACTGACTAAAATCCACTCGTGTTTCTTCCAGTTGCCCTTAGCGTTCCAGAACCAAAGTGACTTCGAAAAATCACGCAATTCGTTCGAAAGACACCGTAGGGGCCCAGCAGTGCTCAAGCCTAGTAGGGCCATGGGTTTGCTTCTGAGAGGAAAACCCGGGGCCCTGAAACGCAGGGCACAGAAGGAACACAGGAGTAGATTTTAGTCAGTCAGTAAAAGTCCGACACGCCCTCGCCACACTAGAGTGAGAAAAGTCATTGGATGCTTTACCACTTAAAAAAACCGGCCAAGTGCGAGTCGGACTCACCCATGAAGGGTTCCGTAGCAGCAAGTAACATAATATAAAAGTTCTTGTAGTTCGTTGTAACTTTGATCGATGTTTTAATAATAGTATATTTTTTAGAATTATGACGTATTAAAAAAAAACTACTTACGATCTCGTTAAAACCTCAATATCATTTTTGAAGACCTATCCATAGATACCCCACACGTATGAGTTTGATGAAAAAAAAAATTTTGTGTTTCAGTTCTAAGTATGGGGACCCCCAAAATTTATTGCTTTTTTTCTATTTTTATGTAAAAATCTTAATGCGGTTCACAGAATACATCTACTTATTAAGTTTCAACAGTATAGCTCTTATAGTTTCGGAAAAAAGTGGCTGTGACATACGGACGGACAGACAGACAAACAGACAGACATGACGAATCTATAAGGGTTCCGTTTTTTGCCGTTTGGCTACAGAACCCTAAAAAAGCCCGTTTGGAAGACTGTTTGTTTTAGAAAACTTATAAGTATACAAAGTATTCACAAGCAATAGATAAACTTATAGTTATGTTTTTTTTTACCGTTAGGTAATATTGTTCTTAGAAGTAATATGTAATAACCAATGTTAATTCTGTAGCTTAATTTCCACGGACAAAACAAGCAATTATTGAGTTTATAGCTTTTTTGGCATATTATTATGTTTATGCGATGTCAGTATTTGCAAATTATTCCAGTAGTTTATTTTTTAAATTACTACCAAGCTCCATAGTGAAACATTCATGTTTCTTCTAGGCAAGCGTGCTCCATCATCGGCTACATCACCGCTTTCCATCAGATGAGATAGTGGTCAAACGCGAGATTATCAATAATAAAAAAAAAAACTCGTTTTACGCTTTCTTATAAAAAAAGATTATATCGAAACGTTTATGCGTCACCCGGCACAAAGCGTGACTTAATTTTAATTAACCTATACATATCTTCACAACAAAAACATATTTCTTAAAAAAAAAAAAAACATATTGAAATAGCAAATGACTGAGTAAGACACGGCATCAAAATAAACAATTATTATTTGTAACGATAAAGTTAATGTGAATTTCGTTATTTATCCATTACATTGTTGTAATGATATAATAACATTGCAACAGTTTATCAAAAACAGTTACATCATTAGTTATTGCAAATCTCTAATAACATTTATTATTTGGTTTGGTGAATAGCATAGAATAAAATTCTGAATAGCATAGAATAAAATTCTGAGTAGCCTGAAAATAATTTTTACTGTATTTTAGAAAAACCGTAACCTAGATAATATTTCTATATCAATCGTATACATATTTCCGTTTACTGTTTGTTTATTACATTTTTAAATAGAAGAAAAAATCACTGTAAGGCAAGCTTAATGTGTTAGCTTAGTAATTAATTGCACAATCAGTTATTCCATAAAATGAGTTGGTTTCTTTATCATTGATGTAGGTACATGTATACCTAACTACAAAATGTTAACCCGTATCTTCTATCATCATGGCAACAGAATAAGATAACATTTCATACAGATTTTTCCATTCGCTATCAAATATACCATAAAACAAGTGGTTTTCTTTGTAATTTTATTTACTAATGTCACCGGTTTTTTTATTAGCTGTCTGTAATCTTATCTGTTTTTCATCCGGTAAGAAGTATGTTCTTTCAAGTTCAACAGTCTCATTCTGACTTAGCAACAAATATTAGCGGGAGTGGGCCAATAATGGCATACATTGGTTCGCAGAACAGATGGTCGATGGAGACCATGTACCAGAAGACACAGCGTTGCAAGGTTTTCGACAAGGTGGTCCGACGACCTGGTGAGGGTCGCGGGAAACCGAGAAATGCAAGACGTACAGGACAGGTCCTAGTGGCGAGTTGGCGACAGTTGGAGACATAGGCCTGCTATGACCAGAAGTGTTTCGACTGAAATGATAATTATGAATATTCATATGTACTATTCTAAGTTTATCTAGAACATTATTGACACCCCGTTCCTCGGAAAGCACGTAAAGTCTTTGGTTTCGATCGTAGATCGTAGACTTATGACAGTGGTTACAGGTAGTCAGTTGCCAGAAACTCGACCATCAATCTATCCAAGGAGTATCTTGCTGCCTGGTAGTTCTGGGTTGTGGAGGTTAGATAAGTAGTCTCTCGATGTAAAATACTGGTTAGATTCATCCAATCAGCCTAGAAACCAACCTTAGCCATGTTGAAAAAAAGGTAGGTAGGCAGATGATTGATCCTGGCCTAGCAACAGTTGTCGGATACCTATTCATGATTCAATACTCGTTAAATACTTGTGAGTTACAATAAGTTACTTGTAATTACACATAAAGTGTTCATACTATTGAGTAAAAAATAACAATACACACGGTGATTTATGTATTTATAAATGTGAATAGTTTTTATAGAATAACATATTTCCTTGTACACGCAAATGTTCCTACCTAACCTACCTATGAGAATTCATTTTATCCCACAAAATTCAGTTGACTTTTTATAGTTTTCTACTTTTTGTTCTCATAAATAAGTGTCAATATTGTTTAAATGAAGACGGTAACAAGCAGATTTGACTTTCTCATCAGGAGTTGATCAACTCGTAGGTATTGTGTTTCAAACAAGATCGCATCGAGATTGCAAGGCTACTTCTCAAGCAATCGATCTCCCAAACTAGTAAGAATCCCACGCTTCCTCTAATTTCCGCTGTTTCGAAAACAAACTAGGCAGGTTCTTATAAACACTAAGGTAACGTTCACGTTTAGTTTCAGTTGAAATATACACGCGTTAGCTACACACTTCGTTAGTTAATATAAAATGTGTGCAAGTGTGTGTAGTTTCGACCACCTACGTATATGTCACAGAACAATCAAAATAATGCAATTGAAATACACGATTCTTTAAGCGCTATTGGTGCCTATACAGCATGTTTGAGAACACATATTTACATGTACCACTTTATAATCTTATTAATATTGAATATTATTTCCAGGCTCAATCAAGCAAGCCATTTTCAATCATGGATACGATTTTTGAAAAAAATAACTTTCATCATCATCATCATCTTCGTGCCCAGGTCCCGTTTTATTTGGGGTCGGCGCAACACGTTTTTTTCTTCCATTCTGTACTGTCACTCGTCACGCTATCACTAACTCCTTTTTCTTTCGTATCGCTTCTCACACAATCCATCCATCAACTTTAAAAGATACAAATATATGGGTTTTTCTCTAAAATTTTTTGTTGTGTTTTGAGAAGAAAATAGAACTGAGAAGCAGAATTTTTTTGAGCCCATAATCATGAAGTTATCAATGGTGATAAAAAAAATCAAGTTGTATAGATATTAGAAATTGAGAATTGGGAATTATTCATAATCTCTATCTATAACAGTAAATTCAAATATCTAGGCATAATATTTACACTGGGCTTCCCAATAATGGAATTCACTGGGAAATCCATTATTATTTCAAGATATTAATGTCATGATTTACCTTTATTGTTTCATATTCCAGTGGCTGATAAGACTTTATCGACTTAACAAATGCGCCTTACTATTAAACTATGTTCACGATAGTAATAATTATTATCAAAGTACTTGCCTACCCCTTTAGATCCGTTTCGTCGGGGTCAAATTGACCTAGTTTTAAGACAATGCATTGCGAATTGATTTTACGCAATTGTGAATACCTAAATACCTTTGTGTTGGTTGCAAAAGTCGATTACTTAGAGTGACAATAAGTAGCAATTACGTGACTGGGCCTACCCATAACCCAAGTAATCGTTATGTCATTTACTTGTATCGAGTTTATGACCAGTTAAAAGTGACCGTGCAATTAAGCAATCATGTTCATTTGAGACATTATTCTGATTAGAACATTTATTAACATCCATTCGTATTCAAGCAAAATTGCTGATGAGTTCCCACAAACACATTGCAGCAAAATATTAATCAGGCAATTAAAACAATTTTATGTAATTGCACAATTTACGAGACAAATCAATTAGTTTGTATTGACTTGTATGCTCTGGACCGTCTGCACAATTATTCTGTGGCCACACATAGGAATCACGTGTCGGGTCATATCACACTTGAGACGCGTGCGGCTATGTACAATCAACCGCACACACTTGTGGCTCTAAAACCTGCTAGTACTACGAAATAAAACCGCTATATAAGCCGTATATGTAAGAGGGACTTGTGGTTCACTGTACCGAAGTGTGTCGGTTTGATTGCTTCACTGTGTGCCTTGTGAGTTGGGTTTCAGTAATTAACTCATATCTTAACGCTGTAGGCAAATGTATATGTGACTCCAACGTCTGGGATTACTGAGTAATTGTTTGAGTTTTTATTGCAAGGCAACGTTAGTGTAGGTCGGACCTCTTGTTCCATGGTAACAGACACGTTTACATAGAGTAAACTTATCATCAAAAAAAGGCTAAAGAGATAAGTGTGATGCGATGCTTGTAAAACTGTAGCCATCTAATCTCTGGCATATCATGATTAGTTTGACCCATACTCGGGGCCATCCGTAATTTACGTCATACTTTGAAGGTAGGGGAAGGGGTTGACGAAATGCGACATTGTGTGACAAGAGTGCGGAGAAGGTCAAAAAATCATAAAATTCATGTGATGCAATCTATAGATGTTCCCTATCTATTTAACTTTATCATTGAACTAGTCATAAAAAGAAATAGTTTGCGTATTAAATTATTATCACAAATAGTACGTACATTTCTTTTAGATCTTATTGCATCAAAGGAGTGACAGTTATAATAGCAAATAACTACAATGCACGTTTAGGCACGTGACTTACAAACAGTAGAAGCAAACCTTCGATTACAGGTTTATGTAAGCTGCAAGGAAATGAGAAAATGCCAGAGAAATAAATCTAAAAATATCCTAGGTAATAATGCATGTACATATGAGCAGGTATTTTATAGAGAGTGTTGTAGGTGCTATGCCCATATAAAATACTAGGTAGCCTGCAAAATGATTATTGAATTTTCAAGTACATTTTGTACTGGTCATTCATACTACCCGTGGTCGTAAAGATTTCTTGATAAGTTTTTCTATAGTTCGCAGAATTGTTGCAAAATGTGTTTTGTAAAAAACTAAAAGTATATAAGATTATATTGTATATGTTGCAGTCCATTCGCATAATGCCTTTTGGTAGGTAATGCCCCCAGTCCCCAAAACAAAAACGAAAAAAAAAAATATGTACCGGACATTATGAAATGCGCAGCAAAGTAACATATTAAGGTCAGAGATAAAACGATAACCGTCTATATACGAGTAGGTAATACTAGATTCGAAGTACCGTTATGTTTTACCCAGTAAAATCTACGTAAGACGGTAAATGCCTGGTTTTTCCAGTACCAACTTTCTGACCAAGGGATTTTATTTACCAGATGGGTTTGCCCATCCCAAAGAAGTATCTCGATATAAATCTCCCAAGTCGTATTGAATCTAAAAATAGTTGACCCTATTTCTACTTGTGAGATTTCTAAGTAGGCGAGGGCCATAATAACTAAACTAAACTAATATAAACGATGAAAAATCTATTTTCTTTACAAGTTGGAAATTCACAGCAGATGTTTCATGTTGTGATAAGTTTAGATATACTACACATAGCATTGATCCGTGTCAATGACCTTAGATAATATGCTTCCCATATATTACGATCCCATACATTATTACACTCTGACAAACGGAAAGTATTTACTTAAATTGACGTTTATGTTAATCACGGAAAGTGCACTCGGAAAATTGCAATGGAAAATGTCGGATTGGGTACTTACATCGTCACTGCCATCAAGGTTGGTTTTAATATGACTTATGTTTGCATGTAAATCTGTGAAGGGGACGCTGAACGTAAGTGACTCATACATGTAATTTCCAGGTAAGTACAGATGATTTCACAATACATATAGGAAACAATACAGTAGACAGAGGAATATACTGGTACAGTCAGTCAGTCAATCATCATCTTTCTAGCTTTGTTCCAACTAACTTACAGTCGGCTTTCAGTCTAGCCTGATGCGGCTGAATACCTATGTTTTACAAAGGGCGACTATCTATGAGACTTCCGTAACCCAGTTACTGGGCACTGGACAGACTGTTGGTCAGATTTTCTGGACCAGTTTTGATTGGTTTTAGTATCTTAGTACTTAAAACGTGTTTGGTTTATAACATATGAAACGGTTTTAGCACGTTTTAGTTATGTAGGTCTCTAAGTTTACATAAAGGTACCTACAATTGCCGAAACGGATCTTGAGCGCTCGGCGTCAGAGTGGGGATCGCTTTGCGCATTCCATACATTGGCGAGCCAATCGTCTTCGTTGTTAGATACATGCAGCAACGCAGGGAACGAATCAGGAGTGACATCTATAACGTGATGGTGCGGCGAGCCAATCACTGAAACTCTTCGCCCCCGCGTCTCACTTTGCACCACTAAAGAGACCAAATATTTGAGCTCGCGCAACTTGAAGCCAGCGCTCAAGATCCATGACGGCAATTTTACCTAGTAGATTTTTGAATAAATGTAATTTATTTTGAAAGATGTTTTAATTGGAAGTGTTTTTGACCAGTTTTACAGTTCAAAGTGGATTTCACAACTTTGATTGTGACGTATACAGTTACTAAGAGTCATTTTCTTACGTCCACAAAGACGTATCTTATGAACATGATATTAATTCGTAATTGTTATTTCAAAGTTTTTTCTTCACAAGTGCGTCATTATAACTTCATATAGGTAGGTTAATAGTTATATTATTATACAGTGTAATACCAAATACAGTGACTCACGGAGATCAGTGTTCACGAGAATTTTAATTATAATTAAACTTAACGCGTAATTATAAGTACTTTGTTTGTGTTTTAATTAAAAAACATTTTAATATTAATGTTTTGCTGAAGCGTGCTTTGCAGCTATCTGGAGCAAAAAGACCTCATTTTTCATCAGTCTGGTTGCGTGGAAGTCGCCACAGCACCCTGAGTGCTACTAATAGACACGATTGTCCACTTATATGGAAATTAGTACAGTGGACAAAGTCGATGCTAACTCATTAGTTTTACTTGTTTACAATATGGGTCACAGTTATTTGATTAAATCTCTATTTTATATTTTAATATATGTATATTATTATTTAATATTTATTATTATTTGGTAACTTATTTATGTATGTATTTATTGTATATAATATTATTGTATATAGATATTTATTTACATTATTTATGTTATTGTGCACTGTCAGTCCCCAATATTTTCCTTCCGTTCAGCCCATCCAAAGGTTGTCTAGTAGAAATTGCCTTGTGCAATAAGACCGCCTATTGTACACTTATTATTTTGTAAATTTGTCCTGTAATAAGCTAAGGTGCGCAATAAAGTAATAATTCAATAATAATAAATTATATTATTATAATTATAGTTACAAATATTTTGTGGAATCAAGAACCCTCCAGCAAACGTGGAATTCTTTTCGCATTTCAGTTGTTTAACCACAAAAACCCATGCAAACAATTCCAAATAAAAAAGCTGAGTAATACAGATTTATCTTCTTAGAGAAAACTACCAAATTAAAACCGGGTTTATACTATGAACGAAAACATGGTGGGTGTTTCAAGTTTGTTTAATTTTATAAAATTATTACAACGTTGTATTCAGAGTATTCCTTTTCCATTTCGTTCCTCTAAATTAATTCTTCTAGAAAGTTTCTAGGAGCAGCAATCGGCCTGTTTCCAAAACATATTCCGAAAAATGATAGGCATAGAGACTTGCTTGTCTCTATGCATGCACAAAGTTATGCTCTATGTATAACATTGTGAAAAACGTCAAGGCTGCAAACATAGGCCGAAGAATAGCCGGCAGGACATTGCTCGCAACACAGATGGCCGTTGAGGCCGAAATGTTCTGGAGTGGCGACCACGTACCGTAAGACGCAGCGTTAGAAGGCATCCAACAAGGTAGACCGATGACCTGTTGAGGGTCGTCACAATCCGATTTATGCGAGGTACACAGGTCCGTTCATTTTGACGACACTTGGGGCAGGTTTATGTCCAACAGTCGACGTTTTCGACTGATATGATGATGATGATGAAAAGCATCTTCTTTGGACACAAAAGAAGACGAAGGGACACGCTTCATGATTAATCCTGCTTTGAGACGATTCGAAAGAGTCACCCTGAAACCTAACAGGTAACTGAAGGAACACGGTAGGGTTTTACTTGTGCAAAGCGCGAGAACTTATTTGATGAATTTTCATATCAAAAAATATACAAATCAATCGATAAATATTTTAAGTAAGTATATATAGATAAATATTATGGCTACCCTAGTAAAACAAGTCCTACTTTATTGAATGAAGTAGGTTGAAACGCTATTACAGCTTTTAGGTTAGGTAAGTACAAGCAAACGAGGAACAGTTCAGAAAAGTAAATATAATTATAGGAAACCCGTTCTTCACCTTGGTTTAGACGCAAGTAATTTATTCATCCATCTACAGCTCACCAACAAATCCTTCAATTTATGCCTGTTTATGTTCCACGTAAACATCGAACCGCGATTTAGAAAACAAAATAAATAAAAATTCGGAACACATTGTAGTAGAACGTGCTGGAACTCACATGGACAGTCACGTGTACGCTCTAAAGACTTTCTTCTTCAAATAAAGTTTCGATATACATGGTATCTCAAAGATCAAAGAAATTGATCTGATTCCATTACACACAACGAAGCCTTGTCCTCAATTTTAGCATGAAACATCACAATTTGTAAGGTTTTCTTTTTATTTCCCAATTTGCTTCTGCTGTCGGCCTCGCCTGTGTTAAAAAACTAAACTCCAAAAAAAACATACTGTAAGGATAAGAAGTATCCTATGTTCATAGTCTACATAAGTAGCTCAAATATATTATATTCGTGCAGCATTATGAGTATGATAATATTACTGTGGTAGCGTGGTAGAGTATACATACGCACATACATACATCAAAGAAATTGATCTGATTCCATTATACACAACTAAGCCTTGTCCTCAATTTTAGCATGAAATATCACAATTTGTAAGGTTTTCTTTTTATTTCCCAATTTGCTTCTGCTGTCAGCTTCGCCTGTGTTAAAAAACTAAATTTAAAAAAAAACATACTGTAAGGATAAAAAGGTATCCTGTGTTCATAGTCTACATGAGTGGCTTAAATATATTCGTGCAGCAGTATGAGTATGATAATATTACAGTGGTATGAGCGTGGTAGAGTATACATAAGCACATACATACATAAAAACGTTTGCTTTTATAATATTAGTGTGATACAATTATACTTTTGAGCTAAAATACTGATAATGTAATAGTACATTTTGATACAAGTGGAGAAAATTTGCCCGAGCCGCAGGGTGTTGTGAAAACAAGAGCTGTAGTGACAAATTTTCACGTGTATCAAACGACATTTTTCAAAATACTTACGAAGAAATTAATAAACAGGGATTGACGCGTGACTCCCGGTCAGCCTGATGCATTAAGTACAATAAATTGTGGCGTGGGTGAGCTTGCGCACTTTTCCAACAGAAAATTGCGTGCTTAAAAGCGGTAGCCATAAGAAGCTTTTTAGTAAGTGTTTTGAAAAAGTGTTAGTAACTGCTAGTGGATCAGTAGCTGTTTAAGGTTCGCATCAAACTATGTGAAAAGTTCATTGAACCCTTTTTATAATTGTACCTTTGTTTACAAGCATCCCCACATTGTCTATGTAGTAACCATTGTCTGACTCCTATCATAAAGATAGCACTATTGCAAATAACAATTACGAAACACAATGTATAAATAAAAAAGATAATAGATGAGGAAATTTTTCTGGATATACTACTTATATCTGAAAAGGTTTTGAGAACACTCATTATATTTATAACTTTTTATCTAAGTACTACAGGAAAAGTGTTTAAAGTAATCAATTGCTCAGATTAGAAGGAAAGTTCTATATTAAATAATTGAATATGATGTCATTTGTCACGCGGCTGTAAAAGTATTACTGCATTTCGAGTACAATCTATTGCACTTATATCGTACTTATTGCCTGCGATAAGACTCCTATTGTATAATAATGTCTGATTCATATATTAATCTGGAGACATGCTTGATGATTCAGGTAGTTTTATTTCCATTGAGTTGGTTGATAAGAGCTGCATGCGTTTGCCTTCATTTCTTTATTAATGGCTATATGTATAAACAAAGGTCGTCTGCGACTCATTGTAAGCCCTTTTAATAAATTTAATGACTTTAAATTATTAGATTAACTAGCTGAGCCCCCAGCTTCGTTCGCGTGGTTGACAATAATTAAAATGCATCGTTTAGGTAAGAGTACAGTCAATATCACAGGGTATTGACTATACTTACTCTGTTGCCTGTGTTAAATAAATTAACTGTGCCCCCAACTTCTTTTGTGTAGTTTCCAATAACTACAATGCATCGCTTAGATAAGGGTACAGTCAATACTATAGGGTAGAATGTACTCTGTTACCTGCGTTAGTTGACCGCTATAGAACATCAGAAGTAAGTAATAATGTGAGGTGCTGAGACCACCACTTCTATTTAAAATAAAGCATATGCGAATAGGTAGCTCGAAGAATCGCCAAACTTAAGTGGCAATGGGCAGGGCACATTGCACGCAGAACAGCTGGTCGATGGGGACGAAAGGTTCTGGAGTGGCGACCACGTACCGGAAGACGCAGCGTTGGACGGCCTCCAACAAGGTGGACCGATGACCTGGTCAGGGTCGCGGGAATCCGATGGATGCGTGATGCACAGGACCGGTCGTTGTGGCGACGCTTGGGGGAGGCCTATGTCCATCAGTGGACGTCTTTCGGCTGATATGATGATGATGATGATGATTTGCGAATAAAGGTCTTGTAACTTTTCCAACGAGAAAATTGATAATGTTCATGCTTCTCCGCTCTTGGTCAAAGGACAAACGCGCTTTGCTTGTGAAGTCGCGGATAGAATTTCTAGCGAACTTAGATGCGACTCCCTTTACCCCTCCTGGTTTTGTATTATTAGATTAATTATGAGTCAACTCTGTATATGGAAGTTTTTTGATTATACAAATACAGGTAACTTTTCGTCATGAGTCATGAAAGCTACATTTTTTTAATAAAGACTTCTTGATAACGACTTATTTTTTCCTTGTTGGCAAAAACCCCCGTTCTTGGAAACAATTCAAAACAAACCTTCGTGTTTTTATCAAATCTCGATAATGTTGCGCAGATACTATCTTCGAAATTAATAACAATAACAACCAACAGAGTGCAATCAGTTCCGCTAGAGCGATTCAGGACATTATTGATGCGTCCCGTACTATAAGTACGACGCAAAAAATTTTTGATAACATGTCAATACGTATATAATTTCAGAATGACAGCTCAAAATTCACTGAAACTGTACAGGAAAATGAATTTTGTACATCATTAAAACCAATTAATTTAATTACTCACTGTTTCAATAAACACGCAGAATTTATTGAATTTATTAAATTAAAGGTCAGAATTAATTGCGATGTTACGAGTACCTACTTATAGAGCTTAGATGAATTTTAACAAAATAAAGTCCCATTTCAAAGGTTCATGTAATAGCACTGAATCAAAGATTAAACTATAATCCTTTAAATATAAACTCACAAACGATCAATAAATAAATACATCGGTAGTGATCGGTTTCTATAGTTAACATTTCGGGGAGTGTGCATAATTTAATTCCGCCAAGTCCGTTCCATCATCGGACCACAAGATGTCCGACGTTGCACCACCGGTACATGGTGGCCATCCCACCCATACGTTCAAAGCGTTTTGGGAACACATTCATTATGCGTACAGATAAGGAATGGAATTCACTGCCGGAGTCTTGTTTTCCTGATAGCTATAACCTAGGGGTCAAGAGGTAATAGATTGCTTCTAGGCAAGCGTGTTCCATCGTCGGCCACATCATCGCTTACCATCAGGTGAGATAGTGGTCAAACGCGAACCTCTCCATAATAAAAAATTAAGTTTGTACAAAACCAAATGTTTGCATAAAAACAGATAATTAAACTTTAGAAATTGCAATATCCTAGCTACGAAAAGTACAAAATATTGACTAAGTATAAGTTCCTAAGTAAAATTGTCGTACCTAAATACTAATAATATGCATATAAGTTAGTGTTCGAGTAGGCGACAGTGAGGTGTTGCCTTGGCACAGTTAGGCCAGCTATTTCACAGCTGTGCCTTCCCGCTCTACGTAGCACTTATAATGGTAGGTTTAGAATTGCTAATAAGCAAGAAGTGACGGTTGTACTGAAGTTCTAGGTATGGAATCATGCGAAAGGGTTACATCGGCCCTGGAACGCAAAGCGCAATTGAAGGAAGCGAGAGAAGATATCCCACTAAAAAAATGTTAAGATCCAAGTAGGTTTAAGTTTCCTAGTAGGTACCTATACAAATTAGCAGCTTTTGCCTGCGTACATAAAAGATAGCCTATATCATTCAGGAATAAAGCAGCTTCTATCAGTGAAAAGATTTTAGCTATCGGGCCAGTACTTTCAGAGATTACCTCATACAAACAAAAAAAAAAACAAATCTCTTTATAATATTAGTATAGAAATTAGCTGCTGCCGGTGACTTTTACCCGAGTAAAAGTATAAAAATGTCTCAAAGAAACATTATCCTGAAAAAAAAAGTATCCTACGTGTTATTCCTGGACATGGTCTACCTGTGTGCCAAATTTTATCCAAATCCTTTCAACCGTTCGAGCGTGAAGAAATCACAAACATACACACTTATACTCAAAAACTTTCGCTTTTATAATTTATTGTATAAGTGTGATATGATAAATCAGTTAAATATTTTCTTGGTTTTTTTTATGGTGGGAAAAAAACATCCAGTGACAACCCCCGCTCTTGGGCGGAGCGGGAGATAGTGTCAGACTCTTACTGACTAAAAGACCCACCCCGTTCCTTCTAAAATTATAGCCTTATATATATTTATTATATATTTATTATAGCCTTCATACCTTTTTGTTTCGTTGTTGCTAAGTTAGGCTACGAAAACAGAATGTGTTTAGCTATTTTAAATTACGTGAGATGACAATCTGCATTTCAAAAAATGATTTATGGATCGACAAGGAAATGAATCGATGAATATAACGTTTATATTTTTGCTATACCGGAAGTATAAAAAATAATGGTTATTAAAGTGTTCCTAGTCAAACCAGTACGTATTAGCTAAGTTATAACTGTTTAGCAGTCAAGAACGGTCTTAAAATAATTTCTAAATGCCACCGACATTCATAAGGCATGTTTAGAGGTTAAACAGGCTGTATATTCATGTTTTTATCAGACAAAGGCTGGCTATTAAGCCATGTGATTTGTTCGTGATCAATTTGACGTGCTTAGGCATTGTCTCTTATTGATTTGTTACTCACAATGCCTGCTAACTGATTTATTTATAAACATTATATTATATATAATATAGAGAATTCGAGAATGAACTGTAGCAGTATTTTTAAAACTGACTTTGTTTTATTAAAACCGGAATAACGATTGCGTTTTACACCGATTTTTTTTTAATTCAAATGCAGAACGAAACAAAAATTATAGTCTTGAACGATTTCCGCAAACAAAAACAGTATGTGGTTAAAAAATTATAACCAAAACGGTTTGTGTGGGAGCGTCTTAATGCGGCCTTTTATAACAGCCGGTATGACTTAGTCGCGTGATTGCAGCACCGTCTGGCCCCAATACTTCGCTGAACTTGAAATGCATCATGTAGGTTTTAATTTGGCCCTTAAATGCTTTATGCAAAGAGCATGATAATTAATAGACATAAAGTTACCAACATCCAATGTTTCGACATAAATTCCGACAAAAGTTCTTATGTACCTACCAATGTTGTAGGTATCAAAAAAAGTATTAGTTTTTTTATAATGCCTTATTTCCATTTTCTACATCTGTCTAACAAGTGTTATATTGACCCTTTGATCTAAATTTACAGACAAAAGCTAGGATAATCTTAACAGATGTGAAGTAGGCGTTGTGACTAAAATAGCTCCCGAATTGGGTGTGTTATGACGTGAGACGCACATTTTCAAGCATGCTTTGACTATTAAGCTATCACTATTATGATAAAAATATTTTTTTTGTTATTTAATGGCTTAGTTTATAATTCCTAACTGTATGTACAGTATGTAGGTACATAAGATGGTCATAATTTTTACAGTTTACGACATTGCAGCCGTGTCATAAAAATTCATAAAATTCGCTTTAAAATTCGTAAGGCTTATTGTTAGAGTGGAACCTTTGGTTTGAGGTCTTAAAACGCTATAAAACCAGTACGTGTGGGAATTGGAGGCCTTAAAACTGTATATCAGACAATGACCATTCTGACGTCATCAAAAGAAGACAATATTATTACAGAAACATGTCATATATTTTTTTTAATAAAGATTTTATAGATTTTATTTTGTTTGACTAATTTATATCTTCAATTGGTATGGTTTTTTTTAAATTTTACTATAGTTTATACAACTTTGAATTATGAACTCGGAAAAATCATTAAGATGTCAAAGTATCTTTAGACATCTTAATGATTTTTTCCGAGATCATCAATATAAATACTTATAAATATCTAAACTAACAAATATTATTTATATATATTATAAAGTATAATGTAATTAGTATTATAGTTGTCACATCGAAGGTAAACGAAATGATAAAGGTACCAACGGAAGAAGTCAGAAGATTGATATGGTATTACGTAGAAGTAAATGAAATGCACTGTCTTATTGTGACACAATACCAACCTTCAGATCATGAGTTTATTATCAAAGTGGTACTTGTTCTGATAGAAAATGATATAGGTACCGAATCTCTTGACTATTGAAGAGATGTTGGTATTCTTCAACATTGCATTTTAACATCATCAAACTTTTTCTTTTTCTTCGTTTTGGTGGAGAATTATCAAATAATTTCTTCCGGGCGGAGCGAGAAGGAGGATTAAATCCAGCTGTTCCTTCAATTGCTTTTTGCGTTCGAGGGCCATGGTAACTCTTCTGAAAATTCTCAAAGCAGCATCATCCACCTTGGAGGCAAATAATATAATTATAAAACCATTTGAATAGACATGAATTGATTTATTTATTCAAGCCGTAAATTACATCTATCTACTTGCTAATCCTTTGGCAAGAAGTTAAACTTCTCTGCTAACCAAATCAGGCCAGTCTCGTAACACCATAGAAAACGTAAACCATCAGCGTGTTTATTGAATGACTTAATATTTCGCAATTTGTGCCGAACACTTATCTTGTAAGCAAACGTAATCTAGTTTATCGTTTGATGAAGAGTGATGGTTTGAAATCATTACAGCTTTAAATAGATGCTCTCATAACTTAATAAGTACATACAGTATGCATCATTATTGCGCGAACCAATGTTCTATAAAAAACAGTGGTGTCCCAATTTACGTTCCCCTCGAATCCAAAAATCAATACACAGAAAGAGAACGAGTGAGAAGAAAGAGGGAGAAAAGAGAACTTTATAAGTACTTGAAACATTAATTGCCAGACAAAATGGACAGGATATACAAGTAATAGCTTTATATACATGTCATATAAAACCGCAAACAGACACTCGGCATCTTTAAATTCAGAGAAACTAACACTTAAAGGTCTTTGTACCAAGAATATAATATTTCAAAGAATAAGCTGCTAAAATAGCAACTTCTATAAAAGGAAAAGGCGCAAATAAAGAATAGACAGAATTGTTAGGATAAGTCACGCGCTGATTGCAAATAACAAAAAGCATTAATTGCAACGTGACATCGTTAAGAACAATTGTAATTTAACTCCGCTGCGCGTGTACATAAAATATACAAAATATATTAAAGAAATAATTGTAAAACTCAGCTATATAAATGCTAATTAAACTTGGCTTTGAGCTCAATTGAAAGTTGAAATGTTCAACTTTCGATAAAGTAAAAATGCAAACCAATTATTTATCAATAAAAGTTCAGAATAACATAATATTATTAACCCTCGAAAAGTACCTAATAATTCCCCCGATTCAAATACGGAAGATTTTTTGTCTAAAGTCGACATTGATACTACATCTTTATCTGAATTATTAGCATCTCTGTGTGAAGTGTGAACCCAAGCGTATCCACGAAGCAGGATTTTTCTCAAAAAAACTTTGTTAGTAATATGGTGTAAAGCATCGGAAAACTCTGAGTCACCAACAGGGTTGAGGGTGATTCAGACGCTTCACAGAAATGACTAAGATCTAAAACGTAATATTAACATAATTCGATACTCTTTAAAGAAAAATCAGCGTATATTTTTAGTAGACCAGCTCATTACCCCCATGTGGCTAACTGGGTCGTCTGAGGTGAATCACTCTGTATGGCTAACCAATCTTGTTTGCATTGCCGGATTACTTCAAAATAATTTGCGGTAGTTAGATACAAGGTGTGATGTATGTACTTGTACTAATTGTTTGAAAAGCTGCATGAGTTCTAACAAATGAAAGAGAAATTAGTTTCAGTTTCTTTTTCTGTCTTCTACTAGCACTGAGCGATCTGGGGCAAAACATAGCGTGTCTGAAAAATAAAACTTAGGTACCATTTTTTGGACTGATCTTATCTAAATCGGTGTGAAACTACTACTTGAAGGCCTATTTAAACCAGCTCTCTAAAGTCTTTAAGCATTATTTTAACAGATGTGTTTTAAACAAATTCAGTGACCTGATTTCTTGAGAACATCTTCACAGTAGCAAGCGAAATCTTCATCACAATGAGACAAAGGGAATACTGAAATTTGAACTTTACAACGATAATGTTACAGACGGAAGTTGGTTGTACCAATTTAAACAAAGTATAGGAAAAGTTGAAGTAAACTTTGGTCACGAGTCACGACATTAAACCCTGCTGTTTAAAGTTAAAATAATTTTAAAGTTAATTTTACTCATTTTGAAATTACTCGTACTTATGGTGATCTATTATCTATTAGAAAGTTAATAAAACATTAACATGCCAATTAAATTTATTTTCAGTAAGAAATACAATGAAAATTAAAATTGCGCAAGATTCGTGACTTAACGATGTAGTTTTCTTTGTGTTCTTACATAACCTCGATTGCTCGAGAGTACCGCAACAGTTGCGCAACATAAATGTACTTGCATAAAAACAGTTAAAAAGAAAAAGTTAGAAACTAAATCACTCCATAAAGCTAAACGGAAGAGTTGATACAAAAACTAATTCTCTAATAGGATGAGAAGTTTTATTTTGACAATTATTGTTTTCTTTTTACCATCGGCCGTTCGAATCTGTCAATCATTTATTTTACTGGCCAGTTATTTCTTCATAAGTATAACTGATTGATATAAATTGAAAGTTTCTTCGATTGATTCCTGGGTCAGCATCCCAGTATGATGAATGGTGGCAGGGTAATGTTATATGGTGTCGACGTGCATGGTAACATGTAGGAAGTGTGGAGAATTTCAGAACAAAGGTTACAGGTTTATTTGTAAAATACTAAAAACCTTGCAGGACTTTATCACTAACATCATAAACAATATTTTTTGTCTATGACATTGATATGACTTTAGAAATAACTTGTATAATAATTAACCTTTTGAATGTCTTAAGTTACACAGTTCGACATAAGCAATTGTCTTTCTATTGTGTCTCTAATTACGGCATTCAAAGAGTTAATCCAGATTAATGAACAAACATCTGAATTGTGTGGAAATTGATACTGCCTTTTATATTTGCCTTAACACGGAACAGCAAAATGAAGATCAAGTTAACCAGTGAAAAGACTACACGAATTATCATTATAAAGAATCGTAATTATTAACACTTATCACTTGTAACCCATAAGGCGAATGATAAAAATCTTGGAGTAACTGGATATATAATATAAACCTATATCTAATCTGTTTTAATTTTTATTTTACCTATACATCTCGTATCTACATATCTCGTACACTGAGCATCGTTTTATTTTATAAATTATTTCTATTTTATTTTGCAGGAAGTCACGTTTAGAGTTTACTGATATTAAATATTATCTATATTTTTATACTCGTTAAAGATGTAGTCTATGGATAGCTCAATCTATGGACCGATTGCATCTTCCATTAATTGCTTAACGATTTTAAAAGATAATTTAATTATCTCGATGTGATTACCTATTCGATTACAAAATGAACCTTTAATGGTTGTACTGCCTCCCTATAGGTTAAAACATACTTAGAAGGTTTAAAATATCAAAAATTCTAAACATAAATCTTAGGTAGGAATTTGTTTTTCCTGTATCCATTTTGTTGCTACGAGTATAAAAAAGACCACTTTTAGGTTTCCATTAATTTTTCCCATTAGGTGTACCTAATTAAATTTTATGCTATATTAGGAATATTTTTAATTGAGGATGTCAACATTAATGGTACAATTGTACATTATTGTTATATAGTACAGAAAAGAATATATTTGGAAGGTTATTATTTTAAATAGATATTTAATAGAAGAAACAAAGATAATATCTTTGTTTTCAAATCACAAACACCTGAAAAATCACAAAACGTGACCAATACGAATGTGCATGTACTGAAATCGTGTAATATTAAATCAGGCACATATATAAATATCTCCTTGAACTTTAAATATCTACATTGTGGCTTTCAACTCGAACATGTCAAAATACAGACTGTTTAAAGTTTATGTATTGAACTCACGTACCTTCTATAATACATAGCAGTTTCAAAGGTCTGAGTCCAATCTGTAGCTACTTATGTTATAAAGAAAGAAAGAAGAAGAAGATTTTAAGTTTTGTTTGTAATGAATTAACTCAAAAACTACTGAAACGAATATATCCGTATGAGAACCAAAGTTGCCGACGCGACATAGTTCGAAAAATCGCCAAACTTATGTGTCCATGGGCAGATTACATTGCCCGTAGAAGTAGTAAGTCGATGGAGCTAAAAGGTATTGGAGTAGTGACCACGCTTCAGAAGACACTGCGTAGGAAGGCCTTACACAAAATGGACTGATAACCTGATAGGAGTCGCGGCAATGCTGTGGATGCGAGACGCACTGGAATGTTCATTGAGCCGACACTTGGGGAGGCCTATGTCCAACTGTGGTGATGAAATGATGATGATGTAGTTATATCATACAAATTAGATGAATACCGTTCCGTGGACGTTGAAAAGCGCCTGGTGAGACTGGAAGCCTACACCAAAATTTAAAGTAGGCTTACATGGTGAAGAATCGACAAGATGCATGACATGAGTCAATGTTTTGAGTTCAGAGTCGTATTTATGCAATCAACTCAATCAAGCGTCTGTGGGTTCTGCACACCCTGAATAAGTAAGTACCTTAACCTACTTTAAACAACTCACTTTCGCTTCATTTGACACCCGTACTTTCATTATTTAAAACTCTCTGGCAACCAATTCGATTACCTTCAAATCTGACAACTAATAACCGGTTTTATTTCCTAGCGTCAAAGTTGATTTTTGACTGGCTTGATGATTATGACAAGTTTATAATTCGCTTTCTCGTAAGTGTCAGTGTAAACGTACGCAATATGTTACTAGACAATTTTTGATTGAATGCTACAGTGACATTCAACTTTTAACCTCGACCTTTGACTAGCAAGATATCACATTACATTTTTCATGTCATAAAAAATGACCGAACTTCAATTGATGTTGTCACGCAAAACCGACATTAATTCTCGTAGAACTTTTGTGTGACAAAATATTGGACGTCAATGTTTTGGTATTTTTAGGATAGGGTATAAATTACATAGCGAGGTGGAAACTTGGAAACCTGCGGTCTTAAAACGCAAAGGGCAACTGAAAGATATCAATAAGGTTTTAGTCAGTAAAAGTCTGACACGCCTCCCCCCCTGCTCCACCTTAGAGTAGGAGAAATCATTGGATGAATTTGTACCTTAAAAAAAGTGAAAACTTGTATGTTACAGTGTGAAATTTCACTTGGGTTATGAAAAACGTGGATTTTCGATTACTCGGCACGTGTGATTATATCACACTGCGACTGAAATAGTCGTGAAATGATTGATCATAATTTGTTTTTCTTCAGGTTTTCATGTTTATAAGTTGTTCGTATGTATTACGCCCTTATCTATTAAATGGATCTTTTTTAAACGGGTTGTTACTGTTCGAAGTCAATCCGAAAACAATTATTAATTATTTTTTGATTGGCTCCGAATTATAAGTAATATCAATGATGTACATATACGATATACAATATAACAATACCCACCTTGCTTTTTAAAAAAATTATTAATAAATTATTTCACTAAAATTTATTACTTTTCAACAATTTTTTACAACTAATGTAAATATTAAGTTAATTTGAACTTAATAATCAAATGTGCACATAATACTACTAAGAAAACACACGAAGGATATACAAGAAATTCAAACAAGAACCTCGATAATTCACCGAAGTTCTTAGACCATAACATTATGCAATGATACTAGTAACTCATATGTAATAGATCGACCGGAATCGTTAGTAAACAGAACTCCAGTAGTATTGGTGAATCAGAGCTAAACGTTTACGATCCTATAGTTTGTTAGTCATCATATAATTTGCATATTATTAGTGTCTAATGCTATTTTGCAACTGGCAGAGCTCCGCCTCTTCCTGTGGGTTTTCAAGAGGTATTTTATTTAATTAGAGGAGTCGTCATTGTCCTCATGGGTTTTATACAATGTATACATTTCAGTCTTTTAATCAAGATAAAAATTAGTCATTGCCTTTATAAGTCTATCATTCCTTGGCATAGAAAATACCACGTCTTGATATTCCAAGGCAACCGCTTTCAATACTGCAGAAGGAGGATTACAATGACGTAAATGTACTAGGAAAACATAATTTAATCAGAGTTTAGTTTCTGCCTACCACACCACTCGACTACTACCTATGGCTATCAGTAGTCAGTCGCGTGAGCACGTACATCTCACGTGATTGATTGCCTAGTATACATGCAATACTCATTCTAATGCAAAGAATTTTCTAGTCATAGGCTGAATAAATTTTCTAGTCATAGGCTGAATAAATTTTCTAGTCATAGGCTGAATAAATTCATGACTAAACAGTTTACTGGAATGCTGTGGAATTTTTTCAGTTTCAGAAATCTTCTCACCCCCATGAAGCCACTTTTCGATGTTGTGCTAATATATAATTATGATACCTATTCATTACATCGGGTCACGATTCCTAGTTTATTTATTTTCCTCGTTGGCACCATATTGAATTGTATTGTTGAGGATGAATAAAAGAATGTGGTAAATAAATAATAAGTTTTCCTCGTGCCTCATAAATTAGCATTGGATCATCCCTCCTGTGAATGTTCATTAATTTTATTTATTTGGTCCTAAATATTCATGTGGCAATTTAAAAGCTACGGCTTAAAACCCAGTAAAATATCGTTATAAACAAAATAATGCTAAATAAAAATAAACTTCATAGCTACCTGGCGAATGCTATCATCTACAAAAAAATGGCGTGTATATCACTGGGTAGGATTTAATATCAATGGAAAGTTTTCTAACTATAAGCATCACTGCAATACGCCACAAAGGAACGTTAACAGTTGGGTATCTACTTACCTACCTACCGTGCAATGCGGTTACATCAAAATGCGGATTATGGGTAGTAAATAAAGAAGGTAGGTACGGTCAAAGTCTTATCTTGACGTGTCCAAAGTAAACAAAAATTTGCAATTTTATTTGTTCCAAAAACATGGTAAAAAATACAATAATGTCGTTTTATTCATTTTTAAAACGTGAAATATGAAGACTCGAATCCATTCCGCAAGAGATTATCGAGACTTCAATTTCTCAGGGGTATTTTCATTGACGAAAATTGTTTCAAGTTAAGTCATGGTCGTCGCCATTTATGGCGTATAAACAATACCAGATACAAGCCAAAGATCGTAATTCAAAAACATAATTTAGGACATGATTTAGTAGTCAACTTGCCGAGCTGAATAAGTATAGCCAGTCCTAACGGGTTAGTTAATGTACCCCGAGGAAACCAACAGCGCCAAGTACTGGGTTGCCCAATGTGAAAGTGGTGTATCCAGAGGACGTAGTTCCAGAGATTGATCAGTAAAGATAGTTGTTCTATTCACAACGTTCAAGTGGTTATCAATTTATTTTAGAAACCACCTACCTTAAGATGGATGGATACTGTGCGCTTTCTCTAGACTTGAATCTGTCCTATGTTTCTTTTTAATTGATTTAAACTAGTGTTTGACTGCAATCCCACCTGATAGTAAGTAGTGATGCAATCGTTGATGGTGAGGCGCACTAGTGTATTAAGATCCTATCCACTCTAGCTTTGAAGACACCCAAATTATAATCGGATGGGAATACCCCAACTACCGTTAGGGTGTAATGGTCCAACGATGAGATTTAAGGAGTACCTAAGAGAGAACAAAAAAAGCACTGATCGCACAAGCTGAACATATGTAGGAGTCACTCTGAAGTGCAAATCTTTGCGAGGCCTTAGTTAACTCTGTATAAAGGTGCGATGCTGTTTTTGTCGCAGGGTAGGTCATGTTCAAATATTAAATGAACAGAACAGTTAAGTACATAATAGGTTTTAGTATTCATTTACCTGTAATATTGTGTTCATGCACGCCCCGTGAAGCTTGTGCTGCGGTTTCTTTGGTCCTACCTATTATTTTCTTTTTAGTTTACAATATTTCCTTAACATTTGTGTAACTTGATGTTAGTAAAAGTATTAATTTAAAATACATTTTAGTAACATCAAGGTTGATAATATTAAACATGAACAATTACGTAAGTTACCAGTCCAAGGTAATATTTATAATGAGGATTTCCTCTTTACTCATTTGACGATTTTAGTTAAACACTAGACCATGTATCTTTAGAAATATCATTTTTAATTTATTGGATATTCTTTATACCTATTTTTATGGGCGCAACAATATAGGTACTTGATTATTACTCACTGTGAGTAGGGCTGTACTTACCTGCACAAAAAGAAAAATACACGGTTTTTTAGGTGCTAAATAAAATACTTATTACGACCAATTTATAAAGCAAAGCTAGTATTTAGACAAAAAGGTCGACATATCCAATTGAGCGCTATAAAACACACAGAGACAAATACAAGACCAATATTTCTTTGTTATGTTTTTTTATCTACCTATAATAAAGTATAGTAATAAATAAAATATCAGGATGAGAAAACATTTCGTTTGTTTTTCAGTTCAGTTTGTCGATCAGTTTTGATTTTGTATTCACAATATTGGAATTCTATTTTTTATATTTATTGATATAATCTGGTTAGGTAACAGATATTGTTCCAATATGTGTAAGTATTCCCAATTCATAACTTTTACCAAAATGGTCCTTTGTAGATTTACTAAAGTTTATGTATCCTTGAAACAATGAACTATGAACTAACCATGATAGTGAATCATACTAGTAAACAGGGAAAGGAAAATGTGAATTAATGACATAAGTACTTGTTTACATTTCCACTATTAGGTAGCCTACGATGCGCAAGTAACCTTGCTTGGTGCATTATCCCTTACTCACTGTATATACCTTACTTAGTAAGTAAATTTTCCTTTTTTGCAGAATTCGTTTACTTAATGAAAATTCGTCTATTATGAAAGAAAGAAAGAAATAACATTTATTCATGACTCGTACAGATCTAACAACACAGTACCTAAAATAAAAATATATGTTAACTAATATCTAAAGAGTAACTTACAAAAAAAAAAAAACAATGTTATCAACCATTAAAAAAAATATCTGTGCTAGGCAAAACAATCTCCTAATCAGCATATGCTGTTATGCTGAATGTTAGGTTGTGAAAACAAAACCATTGATTTTGTCATACTGAGCAAAACTTTTAGATACATATCTACACATAAGCTCACGTCTTTTATCCCATGGAGATAGGGAGAAACTACACAACGCCACCTGGAACGATCCTACATGCTTTTTTGATGCGTTTGTGTCCATACATCTAACAATCCATTTTTTTTTTGGTAGGAAATCAGCAAATAATTTCTCATGTTGTTGGTGGTGCGAGAGGGAATGTTTGGCTTTTACTGGCTAAAATCCACCTAGCTGACCTAGCTTCAGTGTCCTTTTTCATTCTAAGGCCGTGGTAATTCTTTCACATATCTAAAAATCTACTTAGTTTAGAGCACATGAATCATTCGAGTTAACGTTCGCATAATACATATGTCAAATCGATACAAATCGATATGACATTATCTATTACGGTCACCAGACATAAATGCGATTGAGTACGTTAAAAATTCATACTGAAAAGTCTGGCCAGATTTATAAAAAAAAAAAAATAATTTGAGGTGATACATTATATCTTATTAATAGAAAGACTTACTCAAGCCTGACTACTGTGTGATTCAACGGCGTCTCCGGTACAGTCTGCATTTTGATTTATTAGCACACGACAATGCCGGTCATTGCATCGCCATAATGTAGGTTTTATTCAAGGTTATAAGTAACTTTTTTATGACCAACTAATAACTTTTTGTGAGGGTTAGGATGTAATTAAGTTTTCTAATGAGGAATTGAACTTAGTTTGATTAAACGAGAAAATACGAGAACATTTATAAAAAAATAACAAGGAATCTTACCTCTTTTAAAAGGAAAAAATCAGTAAGTTTTTATTTTTGTTACTAATAATAATTGTAATTCTAATCAATATTCTTTGTTTGTTTATTCACTATTAATCAATACGGTACCAAAATACACCCGACCACTTACCGGAGCTCGCATTCGATGACAAAGCTCAGCTCCATGAGTAAGAAACGATTCTATTTACAGCAGAAAGGGCCCACATTCCCCGCCGTGGATCCAGGCTCACTTGTTTTTATTATGATCCTCCTTTAGACGTAAACCCAAATAGAAGAACTGGAATCTCAAAGGGATATTGCATCCTCAACGTTCTCAATATGTTTTTACGTCCACACTTTACGGTTGGTTGATTATGGTGTCGGGTTTGCCGTAAAACCATATTGGAATTCTATGTTCTTGCCACAAAAAATGATTGAGAGTTAGTCCTTTGTAAGCCTGAACAAATTTTAAAATAGATTTTTTATTTTTATTTTTTGTAAGAGCGATGTTTTTGACCTCAACTTTATTCGGAGCCCTGAACTTTGGTAATATCATATTGAGGTATTAATAGAAAACTATATTGAAATATCAAAGACAGAATAAAATCAAACCAGGTTATACGTAAGTCTCGATATTGAATCTCGATAAATGACTGCATAACCTAAGTTTGGGGACAATTTCAAGATATTTTCAACCGATCAATAAACGCAATACACTGGTTCCTGGGGCTGGCTTTCTCTATAACTGGATCGTACTTCCGCAGAACACAACCATAATAACTTTGGTCGTTACCAGTGAAAGTCGGTCTCGAATGTATTGCTCAACTATAGTTACCGAACCGGACGGAATTATCACAACTTACTGGTATTGATTTGGCTAGTAGGACAAACTTATTCATATAAAAAAAGGAGAAACTGACTAACTCAGCAACACAGCCAAAACTACTGAGACTAGGAGCGTGAAATTTTGCACAGGGTTTACTTTTATGTCTTGAGCACTAAGAGAGGATTATCCAAAACTTACCCCCTAAAGGGATAAAACTGGGGTTTGAAATTTGTATGCAGAAACCTGCTTTTACGCCAGCGAAGTCACCTGCAAAAGCTAGTCATGATTATGAAGATTAAGTAAATAACAGATGCTCTTATCAAGGAAGTTCTTCAAGGTACAAAACGGCTTTCTCTGATTTATCATGACGTTCGTTCGTTTCTACGTTTCTTGAAGAACTTTACATTAAAAGGCTTAAGTTTTGCATTTATTACTGACGGTTTTAGATTCAAGGCAACTTAAAAAGTCTAATAATTGTATTTAGCTTTTACTTTTAATAACTTGACTGATGGAATCAGTTTACATTCGACAGTCATGCTCACGATCACTAGACTAGTAGTTTCGCGTGATTGAAGATTAGTCTTGTAAAGTATATTCTCTCCTTTCTAAGCGCAACTGATTTCACTGTTTTGTAAAAGTATGACCCATTAGATGCTTAGTGCTCTTCACGGTTTTTTAGAAATCTCTACAGAGTCTCACAATTACTGTGTAGCATTCTGTTATTCTTTTTGAGCCATTTAGTTACTAAGATGACATTTTGAGTTCGTACAAATAAAATGCTAGTCTATTGCCAATTAACTATATTGAAAGTAAGGTACTATTTTCATAGTTTTATAACATATATTTTCAGAAATAAAATGTATAATAGATTTTTTTCACGTACAATAAAACTGTAGATGTGTATGTGGCAAAAAGAAAACGGTGTAAAAACTACTAAACCGACCCTGTTTCAATTTCATGTATCAACTACGTAATCCTTATAAATCTGATTAATATTCAAGCTATAAATTATCACAGCATATGAGGATGCGCCATAAGGGATGGACAATAAATAACGAAGTATTTAATATTAAATATTGTACTCATCACAATTTGTCTCTTCATCACCCAAACGTTAACAGGTAAGGACTGCCTCAGGCATTAAGTCCTCCTCTATACTTGTTTGTTGTTTAGGATGAAACAATTAAATCATATTTTCAATAAAATAAGGGTGGATCGTTTAACTATTGTGAATAGATATTGTAGTAGGTAAAAACGTGCTAAATGCCAAATAATCCGCTGTAGGTATTGCAATACAAAATATTTCTTTGTCTTTAACGAGACTACTATGACAAAACTGAATAAAAAAATAACAGTGACTCAAGCCAAAACATTACAACAAACAGTATTTAGAAACTCGCCACATATTGATATGTTTGTATATTGTATTACACTGATGTAAAAATGTCACATTCTCTGTTATGAGTGATCGCAATATGGTATATCTCTTCACGATAGGTCATATATTACAAAGTTCGTCAGCATTGACGCAATATTTAGAAAAGATTTCTGTTCAACGTTGTACAGTACGTGATTTGACGTGTTTTTTGAATAATGTTATACAAACGTACCGTAAAAAATCACGTGTGATCTTTAAATCATTGTATATTAAACTTTCTGGAGCACTAAGTCACGTGTTGATTATTTTAACAATTGCCTTTGTTTGGTAACAGTACTCTGGATTGATTCTCAATACATATTATGGTATTCCATTCATATTATACAACGAAGATGTTATAATCGTTACTCTGCATTGATCTATGTGCCTTGCCTAAAGAAGAATTTAAGAAAAAATAGAAGCTGGTAACGTTGTAAGCAATTTTGTAGTGGATACATTCAATTTCCACGATCATGAAACGATCATGCACGTGAAATTTGAATAGTGCAAACATGCGTAGGCGCAGCCATCGTTGTCTAAATTGAACCATGACTATATAACTTCAAGCGACATTTCCCCAACCTAAAAATGAGAATGAGTTAGTTCATAGGAAGTATTTATAAAATCTAGCAGTAACATTATTCTATACCCGTATGGAAGTACATAAATCGATTGCAATCAAAGTCCTTACTGTTTACCCTTCCCCCTTACTCTGACAAGGTCTTCCGTCGTGACTTTTAAAGGACATTAATATTTTATTCATTTATTACTGGCATCGCTTGTCGACCTTTTGTTTACTTCAAGAACAGAAGTTACAGGTCAACTGGAATTGGGTAAAGATATGTGAAACCATTTTGTTTTTTTAAGTATTTTGAACTTTGTTTCCGTCATGGTTTCTTCGGAAAGACACTGTTTTGCACAGAACAGAAAATATATTTTGGTTCTGTGGTTTTGCTCCTATCTGTAGTTTATGTTGGACGAGACTATTGGATGACTAAAGAATAGATAACAACTTAGTTACCTATAAGTAAATATACACGTGTCTACTGCTATCGTAAACCAAAGTCTTGAACTCTGGTCTTATGTCTCCATACACGATCAGCTGAAGACACTGGAGAACCAAACACATTGGACTGTTGCTAAGCCAATAAAAAATAACTGCTGATCCGGATTTCGAGAGATCCAACTACAGGTTGCTGTGCGAAATATAAGACTCAAGTGCAATAAAATAGTAATAAGTGCAAAAGTGCAGTTAAACCGCATAAGCGTTCTTAGTACGATATCGATCAAGCCGTATGAAGAACAAGGTCACACGTGTCACGGCAAAAATGATGGGTTTGCATGTTTGGAGGCTACACAGTCGATTGCGAGGACAGTGGCGTATTTAGGGAGTAGGTTAATGTTACTTAGAAATTTATTTTATGGTCACATTGGTCACTAAGGTAAGTACCGTAATTTAAGAAGAAAAATGCACATGGATTTCTATGAAATCTCTAATCAACCGCTCAGAAACTGAATTTAAAGCGATTATATCGAAGGGCTACCTATTTGTATCCTTCCTCAAGTTTTGTCCTCAACCCGCTCTGAGCTTTGTTCTTTTCGAGAGGCATCCATCCCAGTGATTCTAGTTCGCCTCAATCAAATATTATGTCCAGTAGAAGAATGTGAAAGGCTTCTGACACACCAGGAAATGCTGTTGAAATAATAAAACAATTAATTTTTAATTTTAGATCTAAGTGTCACTGGCTATGATTTCCTGAATCAAATAAAAAAACGTTGTCATTGTTCAACCTTTGATATTAGTTCTTGCAATTATTGATTGCATTATGAATTATTGATCTTTTGTATACTAAGCTGAGCCCATAGGTATATAGAGAAGTCTTACCTGTGGTAATCTATTTATCATCCGGGAACCTGATTGCGTCAAAGGCGCCAGATACATTACGTCAGTTTTAGGGTTTCGTCACAAAGGCTTACAATATAGAATCCTTATAAAATCTTAGCCCACTAACGTCATTCTGTTTCTATAAATAGTTAATTAAAACTGACTGGAAATTGGAGCAAAAACTTTAAATCTAGAAAAAACTTTTCGCTTTGGAAATTATCTCAATGCACTAAATTTTTGGTCTAGACAACAGCTGGCCTTTGATTTAGTGCAAACAGGTTGAAGACTTTCCAAAATAAATAACTTCAGTTGATATCGAACATAAATAGCCAAGCTAACAACAAAGCCAGTAATGATTTTGAAATTTTAGCTTTAAGACTCACAAAGGTGTTACATAAAAACTCGCAACAATCAAGATCTAAACCAGATAATCGAGGCAATGAGACCGCAAATGCCTCCCATCACAGGACACCCGAAACGCTATAGGAAAATACCAGTCGGAGTGCATTAACCCGGCGAGTGCGATGCACTTGCTACACCTGATTCCATCGTTAGGTCTACTTGTGGAACATTAAACCTTCGTATACTATGTACAGTAACGTCAGTTGTGAGACATTAAAGGGTTAACGACTCCAAAGTATAGAATGATGCTTTCGTATTTTTTGTGAGAATATTTTTAGTATAGAAAGAAAGGAAGTTCGAAATTTGATTCGGAGAAGATTATCAAGACGGGACTTCCTTTGCTACTTGGTTTTTATATATTTTAGGGGATTTTGAATATAAAGTGCTTCTTAAAACACAATCAAAAACAAGAAAAACAAGCATTTTGCTTGGGGACGTTTCGCTTTATACGATCTTTCGATTATGTTGAAACCTTATTTGCATGTCCGATATACTCTTCAAACTGGGGAAAAAGAGCGTGACGTAGTGTTAAATGACATTTTGATATATACACCGTTAAATTTTAATCGTTTTAATCCCGTGGAGGGTCGATCCGGTACATGAAACACTATCGATTTGTAAAGATAAAATTAAAAAATAAAGTACCTCTTTTTCAAAACTCGTATTAATTCACGCATGTACGAAATTAGTATCTTTAAGAAAACGTCAGCTGAGCGAGTTCAATGACCTGTAGGTAATAGTCGGCGTTGCGTACAAAGTACCTACAGGTCATTGAACTCGCTCAGCTGACTTTTCTTTTTTTTTTTGTAAAAAGTTTTTTATTTTACACTTTTTAGTTATAGTACCACCACTAAAAAGTACTCCTCAGCCATACTTAAATACTTTATAGCCAGAGTGCATCTCATAACGATCCTAATAATCCCAAACAAGGTAAGATTACATTAATGTAAGTACCTTTCGGCTCCATTATCAGATCAGTTGGATACATCCCCTCCCTCTTTTCTTTCAGTCAGTCATCGACTACACGTATAAACAAATCAGTTGTACTTGTTACGACAGTTCTGCTGTAATCCTGTGAGGAGTTCTGTTCGATATCTTCGAAGTTCATGATCAGATACGGGACCAACTTGGAAGCATAACCTATCAATCAAAAAAATAATTTCAAAATCAGTCCACAATTGACCGAGATATCGGTGAACATACATACATAGAACCTCCTTCCTTTTCGAAGTCGGTTAATAAATTGAGTCGATTATTCCGTCTAATTTCTACACATATCGAGATCATTCTTTCTTTGGGGCCTAAGAAGGGATAATTATGTAAATAGATCTTCATTAATGCAACGATTATTAATTGTTCTCATCGTGTTATGGTTTCATGGTTAGTTGATACCTTCGATCCGATGTAGCAACAAACAGATGGACAGATGAATTCAATCAAAGAAATTACACAACGTATTATCATCACCGTGTTTCTGTTTCGCAGAATCAGTGTTCCGCAAACATCTTTTAGATTTCCAACTGCTTGGCGACACAAGGTATAATTGACACGCGTTTCTTTAGTTCCAGGCACAGTGTTTTTCTGTGTCTTTTATTGTAACGTCAATCTTGACACCGTATTTTGAGTTTCACAAGAGTGTACCGTTATCAGAAACGTTGATTCCTGATTCAACCTTGATGCGGTGTCGCCATATTGTTAGTAACGTTTTATAATAAATAATACGAGGAAAACAGAAAACATTTTATAATAAATATAAAATAGTTAATTGCGTCATGTCGGTCCAACATTCGGTTTAATTGACCGCAATGGGAATTTTTGCGTAGTCAAAGTGTAAATGCGTTCTCGGGATGCATCTGTTAATGTTTATACTAGAATGTATAAGCCGAACCTGCTAATTTACTTCTCCCACTTTAAAAAACAGGTTTCATTACCTATTAGGTGTTTTGTATGCTTGTTTGGAATCTGTTTGACAGATTTCTGTAACCCTCACTATGTGGTTACTGTTATTTCGAGTTAGACATTTATCACAGTAATGTCAGACGACAGGCAATCAGTTTATAGCGGAAGCCTAAGTATTTATTTAATGACTGCCAGCAAAATAATATCTATAGAGTAAGCAGCCTCTGCTCAAGGCAAGGCTAGTCCAGTTAGTTACTATTCAAGGTAGGCTGTTGACATTCAAACCTAATAGCTCCTGTATCTATACTGCTTTATGCTTGTTCCATTATTGCCAACCACCAATACATAGTAAAGATCCTACCGATACGCACAAAACGGGATCATATTCATTGTGCGTACAGCGGTGGAATTCCTTTTCGGAGTCAGCGTTTCCCAATAGCTGCAATCTCCCCGGAGTTATACCTACTCAAGAGTAAATAGCTAACTTCTAGGCAAACTTGCGTCATCGTCGACAATCAGGTGAGACAGTGCTAAAGCGCGAGACCACCAATAAAAAAAAAAAATACGGTGGTCCGAAATCTCCAAACTAACATCTATAGCTCCTTGATTCTTTACTAAAGTAATATGGGCTAACGCTAGTTGCATTTGTTGTATTATTTACAAAAGTGAGAGTTACTGAGAGGTGAATCTAGATAGTGTTTTGGATTCAGATTTAGCGTTTTGAAACTTGGAATGCGAGATCGTTGATAGTTGTTGTTATTGTTTATTTGAAGGAGTTACCGTGATCCTGGAATCAAAGAGTAACTGAAAGAACACGGATAGGTTTTAGTCAGTAGAAACCAGACACTCCCTTTTGAGTTAAGTGTAAAATGGTTGCTTGCATGAGTTTAGTGTGTTCATCATTTACGGTTTTTTAATGGACACGTGAGCACCGTTTCAAACCTTGTTTAAGAAGTAAATGGATATGTAAACTATGCAGCCATTAGTAATGGAATAGGTAAGCCTAGCCCTGCAGTTTATTTAAGTAAACTGCAAAGGAGGAAGCTATATTCATAGTGTATTTTGTATCTATTTTAGTAATATTTACCTGGTGCTTTGGCTATGTGCCTACAATACTATTTACTAGAGGAACTGTCAATGAATATGAAAGGTATCTGTCAATATCGTGAATCATACGGTTTCAAGATCTATCATTATATTTTAAAGGCGAGAGTTTGTGTGTGTGTGTATGGTTGTTACTTCTCCATGCTCGATCGGATGAAACTTTACGTGCGGGTGTCTTGTTATGTCTTTCTTATTCCGGGACTACGTTATTTTTGAACAACTGTCTTCTTTCAACGCGGGTGAAGCCGCTGGTCGCAGCTAGGTTTGATATATACTTCTTTATTCTTTTTGGCACTTCTGAATTTCAAGTTCTGAAAATGCGCCTAGGTCTAATCGATCTTCTTAGCATTTTCTCAACTATATTGGAGTCAGCTTCCAGTTTGAACGGATACATCTGGATATCAGGAATCCTATCTGACCTCCACAACTCAGAATTTGGATAACACGAAGCCCAAGACAACCAATTAGTGTTAGTTTCCTGGGTATTTAACTACCAGTAATGAATGTCAAAAATTAAGACACGGATACGAGCGAAATATATTATGCCTTTCGAGGCACGATATGTTAACAGTGTCACCCAGCTACAGACTGACCTCGACCAGCTTAGCTAACTTTAGAGATCGTGTCGTCTTGATTCTCACTCACCCTCACCTTCTTGTCTGTCTGTCTCTCTCTCTATTTGTCTTGGCTTGACTGTTGACTGGCTGACTGTTATTAGTTAGATAGCCAGGAGCTCTTTGATGATGTGCCTATGTTTATAACTGACATTTTATTTTTCTGTTTCTTCCTAGACTGTATGGTTGAATAACACACCGATAGTTTATGTTTTATGTAGCGGTGTAGTTTTCCTGGTACGCATTACGGGATATTGCAAAGTTATAAAGAGAAACTCCGTTTTCCTATAACGGGTCTGCGTCAAAAAACCCCAGCGATCTTATCGGCCGCACGTCCCACATTTTATTTAGCGTTACCTACACAAATATTCGTTTTGTATTTCATTTATTCGCTTGAAACCTAGTATCTACAGCATTTTTCTCTATTGCTTGACCAGTAGTATATTTGGTACTTACCTACATAGCTTACCTATTTTAGTTGTAGGCTAGGTATTAAAATTACAACATTGTCTGGTCATAAAACAAAAAAAAACATTACTTCAAATTGATTGTTGTCTGTAAACTCAAGGTAATAATGACTTCGAACAATTTTATATAGGTATTCGATTAATTAAATTTGACATTGTGTTTCGTTTTTAGGTCATCTCTTGCACAAAAGTGTTGAGACCACGTCTACCACTGAAAGGTTAACAAACACATACAAGTATACTGCTGTTAAATACTTTAAGGATAAGTCAATTTAAACCGTTTAAATTATAAAAGTCAATTAAACGAACGAACGAAACGAAAACGAGTTGTCTCGATTCGATAATTGCCATCGATCCGTACGATATCGATTTGTGTACGGTTAAAGCGTTAAGGATGCAGCACCGTTCAATTGGTGAAGTGGTACGCGCACCCGTTAGCCGGTACGATGATGCGTAGTTCGGTTTAGTAACTGCGTTTAGACGTACTAACGTACCAGTTCAAAGTACTGGCCAGATAGAAGGCGAGTAGAAAAGTAAGTTTAATGGAATACAAATGACTTATTGTAATGCTCGGTCTTATAAATCTTAGTAACGTGAAAATCTGTATATTTAGATGTTTTGGTGTTATGTTTTGTTATTTTTAATTAATCATACCTTTATAGATAGATAGATAAATATACTCTTTGTTGTTCATGGCTGATCAAAGGAAAAAAATTGACATACTTGTTAACCACGACCTAGATTAGAACAAAATATAGTTTTCGTCTTTTAAGTACATTTTTGTAAGATAATTTTTTAATTACTGGTGGACCAAGTCATCAGCAAAACTAGTTAATTTACAGACAAAGAAATGCCAAAATATTTACAAGAAAGGTATTCTGTTTATCGCATGCTTGAGAGTCAGGAGACAGATGGCATGGGCTGGCAGCTAAGAGCGTTTACATAATAACTCGTGTCTTTTTAAAACAATGGAATACCGATATTCCAACAAATCTTTTGTTTAAGAACTTCTATAAGACTGTATTCAGGTACCTAGAACTTGCAAAAAATTGTTTTAAATTAGTCCAAAGCTCTCTTTTATTCTCAGGAATATTGTGAAGAATTTTTACTACATTTGTCTGAACACTACGGACAAGTTTGACCACCAAGCAACTGGTTCCATTTACTGGTGACATAACGCTATTTAATCTGCATTTTAGAGCTAGATATATAACTTTTTTTTTAAATCGTGTTATTAATGCTATTAGACTCTTGTATGGTTCTGAGTCACGTTCGCAACGCGTGCATTTGATTTTTTTTTGTAGTTGTTGGTAGGTAACCATTTCTGTTAAATAGGTTTTTTATTCTGTTGCTGAGTGTAGGTATACTATACTATTATTAATAATCACAGGTATACTGTGAAGGCTACGCGTTCTTTAATGGTAGTAATACTTGGTTGTATGTTTAAAGTTGTACCTGCTATTTTACGAAAATGATTAGGGAACTAATGTAAAATTAAGTATGATGATTAATTTTTATTGTTTTTTTTCTTGTGGTTAACTAGCCATATCTGTTATTATAATCCCATAATCACTTCTTGTGACATTCTTATGAACATAAAGTTTTTTGTTTTCATTCATAATACTATTTTCTGGGTACTATTAAAAGGTAAGAAGTACAAAATGCGTTATTGTCTAAGAAATATTATTTACATTTGTCTGGCGCAGGTCTTGAAGAGAAAATACAAGTACATTACTTTTAATTAAATATTAGGTTTGCATATTAAGATCATTCCAATCCAATTTATGTCTGATATTTTTAATTAACGGTTTACTGATCACTGAATGTTTTTCAAAAATACATGACGTCAGAGTTCCGGGTCAGTGGGAAAGGGTATTTCTTAGCTCAAAATTGAGCAATAATCCGCAAAAAATACCTCTTTGCATACTATTACCACGTAATCATTACGATCATTATTAACAAACAATGTTAATTGACTTTGAAGTTTATGCCTTCAGTATTAAAGTTTTATTTCCTTTGTTTCAGATGCCCCGAATGATGCGAATTACATGATATGTGGTGTAGTGATCGCGATGGCCCTCGTCGGGCTCATTATAGTGTTGCTGGCACTTACAATAAAGTAAGTAGAAATACTACATTTATATATTCAAAGTTAATGGGATTTTGACAACGGGATGTAAAAGTTTTAACTTACTGAAATGCTTTTAGCTTTTACAAACAGTCTCAGTAAAGTTCTGCTCTATATAAACGATCAAAGTTCACAGTTTAAGTAGTAACTGTTTAAAATAGGTTTAGTAACAACGTTCAAAAGATATTTATTATATACTTGTTTGGATTAGGGAACATTTATAACAGCAGAGATGCAAGTATTGTTAATTTATTCTTTGAAATTAACGTTATTGAGGCCTTTTCCTCTTTGGTACGGATAAAGGTAAGGATAATCGTACTTCGTTCCCAGAAACATTAACAGACACAATTTCCTGCAACAAACTGGAATATAAGTAAGAAGGATACATCGATCTCCATATCCGATCAATGGATATCAAAAAGTCATAAAATGGAGCATGTTCAAAGCACTCACGTTTACGATAACTTCACAGTCGTTAAATTAAAGATAAAGCGCAAGAAAAAAATATATATTTTCATTGGTAACGGTTCCTGTCGATTGATTTGGGTAGTAAATCAAAGCGGATTGACTATAAAATCAATATCGTAGCTAAATTGTGCGGAAATACTGAATAATATTACTCCAATGAGATCTCCATACTCTGAGATCTCTGATGATGGATAAATAAAACATAAGGATTGTTGAACTTGGCCGATATTTTTACCGTTTTATTTTGCTTCGAGAAAAGATGGTGGTTCTAGAATTTTGTCTTACCATTTTATTTAAAAACATGGCAGGCAAGTGCGTGGGTAAATGAAGTTTCGATAAAGACTATTTCTTTTAAAATATGTATTTCAGTTGTTTATTGGAGTATATTTTATCAGGTCGGACGTCAGTATTAAGCACTTTTCTGAGAAAACAATTGGTAGGATCTATCTGGCTAAGATGATATAATATTTTCAAAAAAACATAATAATGTTTTATATTTGTGTGAATTTTAGTACTAAGGTCACTCACTGCCTTAAGCATTTAAAAATGTCATACCTAATGAACGCCCCTAAATCAAACAATGTTCTATTTCAAGGATTGTGAACAAGACAGTGGTTAACGTGTTGGGTTTCAACCCATGACCTCTCACTCACAAGTCAAAGTCTTAGCCAACTATCTAGCATGTCAGAATAATAACATAAGACAAACGGTCTACATTTTGACTTAACTGCTTATAAAACTGAAGATATAACTCTTTCTAAGTTATAACGCGGAATTAAAGACAAAATTGGCATAAAACAGAAAAGGACAGGTTTTATTAGAAACGCCTTCATATTTAATATTGACCTCATTTAAGACTTGATCTTAATATCTTTTTTATTGTCATACGAGCGCTAATAATCGTTGGTACTAATATATTTAAGAGAAATTTTCTAAATTAATAAATGGTTCCAAGTTGAAACGTTATTTTAAAAGTGTGTCAGTTTTGCTGGAGGTCAATGAAAACATAGCACACATGACCAAATGCATGCAGATAAACAACAAGTTTCTGTTAGCAACAGTAAAAATAGGCGTGACTTCCTCGATGCTATAATTTATAAAATGGCCATATGGTCATATGCCCGCCATTTCAGCGACAAGGGAAGTGTCCCAGATGTAACATCCTGTATGAATAACTTAATGTTTTCTTGATCAGATGTTGTGAATATTGTCGCAAAGATTTTAATAAAACCATCCAAATAGTATATAAAAAATTAACTAGCCAATTTTTTTTATTTTATTAGATGTTACTTTATTAGTATACATAATAATATATACAATATACAATTGTACTAAAAATTCTCAACTAAATATTTTAAATTATGTGTAAAATTTTGAGGTGTTTGGAGTTGAATGCTGAGGGCTTTGGGGTCCGAGTATTGTGTGTCGAGTTCATAAGCTATTTAAAAAAATATTCAAACGCTCAATTTGCACGAGGACTTGCTTTTATATTGGTCAGAGATTAAGCATTGCCATAGAACGTGGCAATACCGCCAGTCTTTTGGGAACAGTTCCAATCGACAGCAATGTGGATAAAATTTTAGATGCCATGTGTTTAGCTATTTTGTTAGAGGTTTTACTTTTACTGTGTATATGTGGCACCTATATTTAGTTATTTTTTAAATAATGGAACAAAATATAACTAATATATTGTGTTATTTTAAACCAAAAAAACCCATATTTTCATATTTTTGTCACAAAGAGATTCAATGATTATGCAATTAGAAAATAAATGTAGGTGAAGTACATACTACTAAGGTGATAGAATTAATTGATGATAAAATACGCAAGTTTAGCAAAGTTTGTGCGTACCAAAGCATCTTTAATAACACTTGCTAACTCGTACAGGTGATGTAACAATTATTATATCTTCTGCTTATAAAACAAATGGACTGACTTACTTAAATATGTAGACACGTGTGATTGTTTATAGGAAGTACGCAATATGTTATATACGCAAATGCACCTATAGGTATAAAATTTATACGTATGTATTACTGTATCTTTGGCAAATTGACAGGGTCTTGTGATTCTTCAGATTCCCAGTCAGTAGTGTCATTTTATACTGACGTTAAACGACTAGACTGTAATTCTAGAATATTTCAGTAAATATGATAATTGTACTCAAATTTTATGAGCTTTTTTATGAGTTTTTTTATATATACTAAAATAATTGTATCCGGCATAGGACATTGGTTGGTACTCTAGATAATTTTAATATTTGACGGTCAGTTTAAAAAAAATGCAGGAAATGAAATTGGCGCCAATGTATGTTTTGCAAATACACAAAATCAGCTGTTATGCAGCAATGACCTGTCATAAGTTGATGACGAATAAAAAAATCTTTATTACGAATATATTTTTGCATGTTGGTGTTCTTTATCAGAAGTGACGTCACATTTACCACTGTTCGTTTCAAATACCATGAAATATAATCGTTAAGTGTTATATCTATATTGAAATGTTTCTGTAGAAATGTTTCTGTAGAATATTACACAATACTATGATGCCGAGACTGACGTATGAATTATAATAATACAAACGACTTGCCGCGTTCGCAATTCAAGACGAATCATATCGTCAAGGCAATAGAATGGCAGATCATCTGTACTGGGTCACTTCAAGGATTTTGCGAAATGAACCTCGTTTTATTCGACTACTTGTAGATGCGCAAGTAGATATTTTGATCATGGCTTGTTTGTATGAATCATGCTTTACTGTGTTAAGGCTGTCTATAAATCTTTCACTTTGTGTACAAAATCTACTTTTAACTATTCAGTTGAAAACTAATTAGTTGTCGGTATAGGTGGGTTGGTTTATTTTAAATCCTTTAAGTAACAAAATTAATTTAACGATACAAGGAAAAATTTATAGTTGCTTGCCAAAAAATATGCAATCGAAAAATCAAAGCTAACATTATATAACTCAAAAACCATATACTTAAATGATAAAAAGTTTTCCTTAATAATAATAATGTTATGTAAGTCTAAAACCAGATTATTATATAAAATCATTAACTACCACCAATGTATAGGTATTTGTATAATCCTCTCATTTTTTCTAATGTTTAATAAATAATTACATTTTTATCCTCAAAAAAAACTTGAATTTAAAAAAAAAATGCATGTTACGTAGGTAATAGGTACCCAGACAACATTTCTAACATCTTAAAAATTAAATGATTTTCCTCGGAGGAAAACCGTAGGTTTTACCAGCAGAATTTATGATCAGTTATAGAGATAATTTATGTAAGACCAGATTGGCAGGGTCTGCTGTACAGGGCTTAGAATTGATATCATTATACTGGTTGTGAATTATGTTGTCCAGTGAGTAATACAATAGACAGAATGTCTGTGGGTATCAAAATCCGGGTGTGATTATCATTTCCGATCTGTACGGTTTTATGATTTGTCATTTGGCCCTTATTTCACACTTAAATCTGGGTTGAACACTACTTTATACTAGTACTAGTAGCAAATAAGTATGCTATTTTATTACCACAGTATATTGGAGGTGTGTAAAGAGAGAAAAACATATCATGATCAGTGTTAGATACCCGGAACGCATTTCTGGGAGCCATTTTCTGCTTAATAAATTATTTATACAGTTTAACAAATTACAAGGTTTCTATCAACTGTATTATATTAATTTATTGGTTTCTATGTAGAAGTTTAGATTTTATTATCCTTTTCTCTGAACGCACCTTGACCCGTCACTTTTTTAATTATGAAGGTATTCAGGAAACACACTTCCCGTAACTACCCTCAATACTCGATGGTATTCCAAGGTGTTCCATTTTAGGTTCTTGTTAATCAAATTTAAAATTTTGAACTCGCAGGTTGTAAACGGTATAGTTCCGTATAATTTTTGACGTAATATTTCTTTCGACTGCCATTCAGCTTGCCTGACTCGTTTCTCTCATTAGAAAGTTTTCTTTATACTTCTGTTAGCCATTCTTAAAACCAAACTTAACATGATTGTCTTAAGTGTTATAAAACGTACCTTCAAAAAGATACTCCGCAAAATGTAAGTAATTAAACATTTATAAGTGCCCTCTGCCTTTTAGCAACTTTACCTTGTCCGAATAATATTTGTTTTATTTTGATTGCATTTTCTACCTTTGGTTCCAACTGGCTCATACCTACCTGTAAGCAATCTCCTAGCATTACTGAGCAGAGTTCTCATTCTTATTTTATAGTCATCCTCAGTTTATAGACAATACAGAACGGCTTGCTACAAATCCGGAAGAACGTAGTATCATTAATGAAGGCACCTACTATTCATGCCCTTGCTTATAATTATTAAGTACACGGCCATTCGCTTGAGCTACTTAGTGCTAGGCCCTTGGAAAGAGGATATGAAGCTATTTTTAAATATTTACAGACTTAAGTAAAATGGTCGTTCTTCGAAATACAGGTAAATCGATGGCACTACTAATGGCAGGTGGCCTCATAGCATTTGTTCTTTGTCTCACTTTAGCAATAAGGTGTCGTATATTTTATCTTCTTCTGTTACCTCTACGAATTGCTTTCAATTACCATCGCCAAATAATTGCTTTGCAACTACAATATATTTTATTGCTTTGTATTTCAAGTAACATGGGTACGTTAAGCTAGCAAATAAAGCAAGTGATAACTTTTTACCAAAAAAATTAGCACTCTTTTTTCTATGAAAGGATATCCGCCGTCGTGATGGTTCCCTTATTTATCTTACACCTCGAAGAATTTTGCTAATTTTTTCTAGATTAGGACAAGTATCCTAATCTTGGAAAATTTTGGAAAAATCTGCAAGTGTTGTGAACTGGACAAATTAACTTTTGAACAAGGAAATAGTTTACATTTATTGAACATTTATTAGATTGCTCAAGCTGTGCAAATTCAAAGTCACGTTTCGCGAGTATGTGTATCATCGTATACCTTTTGTACTAATAGGACGAACTGAACAAAACCAGAATGTTGTATAACTGGTATTTTCCAGTTATGGCTCTTCACATTTTGCCCACTTCAACACTCGAGTGTACCAGGATCAATAGTGGACGTCAATGAATATATCGACTATCGACCAGTGGCGGCCTTTTGAAAGCCTTGACAAGATATTAATCGCAGTAAAATATGGCTACTTCATTTTTAACCTCCAAAAGAGTATTAGAGACAGGGATTATTATCCATTTATGGTGATTAAATCGTAACTTGTAAATGAAATTTTAGGTAAATATTTAAAAAGAGTTTGAAAAATTCTCGACTGTTGTATAAAAGCTAATCAATATTGATGTTTAGGCTATGTCAAACTTATATTGTTTAAACCTTTTACAACTGGGTACAACTAGATGGTTCATACCAGATATTCCTAGTAAACGTTAGTTTTTAATAAGCCACGTCCTTTGTTAATTGATATTTCCGCATTGGGATCTCTATGCCACTAATTAATCCCACAGCTGGATAATTGCGGACTTTAATAATTGTTTTGCACATGTTTTTGATTATACCACTTTAGTTAATATTGTTTTCGTCGAAACTGAGACCGTTTAAAGTTTATTTGTTAATCTATCATTTAATATAACGTTCACTACTGAAAGATCCTGATAACCAATTTTATCTATTCCACTTTCTGTAAAAACAATGACTGCATCAGTATTCCCATGGATATGAAAAAGTTACCAGAAATTGCTAATATTCTTATCCATATTAACTTTTTTGAATGATTAATCTTATTGTTTACTGACAGACGAGTTAAACTTACAAAACTTCGGCGTCGTAATGTCTGCACGATCATAAAAATATTAGAATAAGTCTGCCTTTTAAAGTGTATTAAATTTATATTCATGTTAGACAAAAATATTATGAAGGCAAAATAAACTTTGAAAGAATTCCTACAGACATGAAAGCTGTCGTTTCATTGAATAGTTCAAATAAAAATAATATAAAAAACGTAACAGAAATATTTCAAGGCGTTACTCTACTGAATTATGATAATATTTGTATAACACGCATACACAATGGCGGTTATTATTAGAAAATTTGCAATTTAACGCATAAAGATCCCCAAGGTTTGGTATCAACGTTAGACTGGACGTATGCCAGATTTACCCAACCCGTCTGGACATTACAATAATCTGTTTATTTTTGTTAACTGTGCTGTTTAAAAATCGCAAATCACAGCGATCGAATCGCAATTACAGTTAAAAGAAACTTCTTGTCTCATCACTCCAAACGGGAGATCCACTTTTATGTAGCAATGAATCTTCAAAATTTATCTCTGGAAATAGTTTTGAGCCCATCTTTTCTGCAAATTGCTACCAATCTTTAACAGTTTTACTCACAGAATTTTCTTAAATAGACGTAGTAATATCCTTAGTAAGTTCGGGGTAAATGTTTTCGTGAAAATGCATGTCTAACCTTTTAACCTTCCATTAGCAAGAATTAGAAGCACTGATTAAACACCAGTAATTTTTTCCTTAAAAAAATCGACGTTCTTTAAATTCCAATGGCTTCTGCTGGTCAAACAAATCACTCGCTTAAATATGTTCTTACATTCTAGTTAGTATTATCTTCGTAATACGAGTATACTTAACTATCCAAAATGTTTGTAATATTTTAAATATTTGTAATATTTCCGGTGAAAATTATATGCTGGAAAAAATTAACACAAGTTTCTCATATTTAAATTATGTTAGTCTTCTGTTAAATTGCTTCCACCAAGCATGCAGGGTTGCCATCTGTTGTAACCTCAACAGCTCCAATGAATACAACAATTCTGATATTAACCACGCCAGTCAGAACGAGGTCAGCCATTGTGACCATCTACCATGGCTAACCTGTCAGGGCATGGCGTTCCCACGACAAGGACATGAATGCATGGATTGATGATTAGCATTTGAAACATACCTACTGCCCTACCGCGTAATGTGATGTATTGTGACCTAACCGTAATTACCTCTATGCGTGTTGGTCAACGATGTAATCATCAAAAATAAATCAACCCACTTCCATTTTTTAACTTTGGTAGCGAATATTTCACTAAGCTAGTTTCTCCTTCCAATTAGCTTTTCTTTGTTCTACTCGAGACACGAATACAGGTATTTTTGAGTAGCTTTCGAATAAGCAAATTTTAAGCAGTTTTTGTCTGAATGCTTTGTTTATTTATGTACCGAGACTATTTTAGACCAGTACTTCAGTTTTAGTAGATTACGTTAAAAGTGTCAACTTATCTAATCGGTACATAACAATACTGTTAGTGTAGCAATAACATTATTAACTTGCTTTGCATAACAGAAAGCTGTGTAAGCTCTGACGTCAATGTTTGATCGAACTCTCTTTAATGCTGCAACGGATTTGTTTATACATGTCTTAATTTCTTCTGTCCTTCTTTTTATTTCAGTTTTATTTGGACTAAATCCACTCACTGTGAAATGATTTTCTCACCTAGTTACAATGAGTACTTCGCCTAATTATAATGAGAATTAAAATTGTTTGTAGAATATACTCAAATATTCCAAAACGATTACAATGCAAAGAGAGTCTAAAATATTCTGCCGTGTTACATACACAATTCTTGTTCGATTGTCTTGTCTCCTACAGGCCACGATATTTGTTATGTATGAATGCGGCACACGGGGACCGACATCCGTTGACGTCCAACTGTTTTCAGTTAAGCCACGACGAGCATATAACAAAGCCGTCTTCAAAGAGATCATTTGAATTTGTAAGACATATCCAACTGAAGAAAACAATGTGTTAATTTGTTATACTTATCAAGTTTTAATATTTCAATGTTGTGTTCAAGTGTGTGTCCGATGTTATTGGTGTCTACAAATGACTGGATAATGGATTGCTCACGTCTGGGACTCGGCCGTCGTTCGCATTGTAAACGTGGAGTTTCCTGAATATGGAAATAGGTGGAAATGGATGCAAATTACAGTAACGTGACGGACTATTATGAAGGGCTTTTGCAGTGCGGGGTCGGTCCCCATAACATCGCAATAAGGTAACGGGAGAGGTGCGTGTTCAGTCGCCACCCACCGCTGCGCGAGGCGTGGTGGCCGGCGCCACGACTCCGCTCAGCCAGTCAAATAGTCACCGTCGGCTCGGCCGTGTGTATTGAAAACTCGCACTGGCGCTGGCTGCCAGTGTGCGCCAAAAACACTCGTTACGCGCGGCTCACGTTGGCGATTTGCCTCAGCTGTCCTTACTTACAAATTTCCTTATAATCTGTGTCTGTAAAGTGTCTGTGCACGCGTTTCGATGCTCTTCTCTCCTATCGCCGTCGAGGCGATGAAGTGTAAAGAGGAAAACTGCGAAGTCGGCGTGGTGCTAGAACACAACTCCCTGATCGTGTTATCTGTTGACAAGACCATCGTCTGCCTATGCGGAAGGGATAGGAACAATCCCTTCGAGCGCGGGTAATTCTCATCGTTCTGAATTATGGTACGAGGCTAACTAGCTACCTCGATATATCTCCAGTGTACTAATAACTGGTAACAGCACACAATGGTTCCCCAACTCTAGTGGTTACACCAAATGGTTTCACAGGTATCAAGAAACTGGCAAAACTTGTCATGACAGGATAATACAGACTTTATCAAATAACTTAAGCTTATTATTTTATATTCTGCAACAAAAATCGCTGTTTTCTCAAATAAAAAACCTGTTTGCTATCATTTCAGTATATGTTCGAAGGTTGTCTTCAATATGGTCAAGGCAAATTCCTTGCAATTGGCCATACTCCAGTCTATATCTGAATGTACCTACATGTTTTAAAAGAACGGGCACTAAAATAACTGGACATTTTAATTTTGTGCCGTTCCGAGGTTTCCGTGTTCAGTGATTGGCTATTTTACTTAACGTACACCGTTCTATTTAGAAACCAACAATTCTTTTGAATGAGTCACAATATTGTTACCGGTAACTGACAAAAACTTGATAATGTTGCTATACCCACTGACTATGTAAAGGTATGTTTGACAAGAATAGTATGATGACCGAAAGAATCATACAAGGTCGTGGTCAACCGTACAATGGCTTCTGTCAAATACTAGTTGAAAGAACCAAATAACTTATTGCTTATTAATATTCATGCGGAATAACAAAATTGTCCAGCAGAGACAAAACAAATCATGAAAAATAAATCATGAATTTATTGAGTCCATTATTAATAAAATCGCTTCTAATACTGGATTCTATTTTATAATGATTTCCGATCATCCAGATAGGGAAAGGTGTCGGGGTATGCGGAAGTGAGTAGATAAAAAGGAACATATAAATATTGGTAGAAAACTAATTAGTATACTATGCATACTTCGCCTTAACAAAAAAGGTTATACAGAGCGGAGGTTGAGCATGATAGCCTTCTATCTATATTGGTAACATGTTAACCTACACTGACTGGGCAGGTGTGAGTGAGCAGGTGTTACGACTTTCTTCAAACATCAGAATAACCTATGTGGATCCGATAAGTTAACATGAGTACGTTAGAGGTAAACCAAACTTTGCCATGATATGATCTTAGATCAGAGGAACATTTACCTATACCAGGGTTAGATCAAAAACGCCAAAGTTATGAAATTATTTCAATTTCATTTTTTATTATTATTGATAGGCTTGCTTTTGACCACCATCTCACCTGATGGTAAGCGATGATGTGGTCGACGATGAAGCACGCTTGCCTAGAAGAAACCTATTCACTCTCGACTTAAATACTCCTAAGTTGTAGCTGTCAGGAAACACAGATTCCGGCAGAGAATTCCACTCCTTGGCTGTACGCACAATAAATGCGAAAAAAATTAAAAATAAAATAAATGCGAATTTCATAACTATAATATATGAACTGAGTAAAGAAAGTTTTGAAAGTTGAAAACAATCGATTAGTGATACGATGCGGACATCGTTGCGACCTCAATAAAGCGCACAAATATTTTTGCTAATTGTGCTTAAATATAATAGCATTGAACTGTAGCTTTCGATTTTCTTATTGTTATAACTCAATGAAGAAAATACTATTTTTCTTAAATAATTCCGTTGTTTGTTAGTTCAAGTCCTATTAAAAATGTACCCCTATTGACTCACATCATACAGTTTGACGTCAATGCTAACAATCATACGCTGCATATGAGTATATAACCATTTCATCAATAAGGTTCATATCAAATAACTTTTATTTTTCGGCAATGGCAATCAAGAAACTTGAATGGGAATTTTTAATTAGTTTTAAACAACGTCACCATCAACAGTGTATCCAGTTTACGATCATCAGACAAAAAAAAATGAGGAAAACACAGCTTTTACAACAAAACCTGATGCACAGGTTATGACGCTTGTTTATCCTCAAATTAAATAACAGCACGAAGATAATAGATAGCCCCTGATTGACGCAATAAAAGGTCAGAAAAATATTTGGTTACTAAGAAATTGTTACTATGCCTCCATAGTAAGCTACTTATGAACGTCGTTGTAGATATCATTTCGATAATACTTCTGTGTAAGCGAAGCAATCTCTGAAGAAGCGGTCGTGAACTGGAAGATTCCAGTCAAAATGAATAGGTAATGTATTGATTAATAAATATGAATGTCTTCTCATGGCGAAGTACTTACTGTCATTGCACCAATGTTTTAAATCATGTATCGGTCATTTGAATACGAAACCATTTATTAAATGTAAGATGAAGGTTTGCGTATATTCTCAGTGCGATATTAACATCCGCTGGTTATTTCTCAAGCAGCAATATTTAAAAAACACTTGTATAAGCAACCGCACCAATTCTGTTAGTACTGAATGATAATGAAACAAATGACATGGCATATTGAGTAGACGAAACAGAGGTTTCTACATCGCTTTTGTTATTATTTACGCTTTGATGTCAAACAATCATGCACCGTACGCACGAGCATATAAATCTCTAAGTTAAACACGATGTACCTAGTCTTTGTCAGTGCGATAAACAGAAAACTTTGGTCCATTCATGCAAGCGATTATGTTCGGATTGATATTATAATTGATATTCATAATATTTATTATGCTTGATAAAAGGGGAACAAACTCAACATGCATGTGTGTGCATGGATGCCAGAATTGCATTAATGGTCTGGTAACGTTGTGCTGTGTAAATCTCAAAACTTGGTATTTATGTACACTAGTACTATGTATAGCTTTTAGAACCAATTGTACTTTTGCACGACATCTCAATCGATATTTGTATCATGTTACTCGTAACTGTGTCCAAAAAGTTCTTCACATGTGTGGATAGTAACAGATATATGTATATAAATTTTAGAATATTATAATCAGATTTGTCTATCAAAAGGTAGAATTTATAGCTAAATAATCGCCTTCGTTTGTTCTTTGAAGAAACTACAGCATTTTTTTCTTTTTTATAACAATATCCTCTAGACGTATCTCAAGGGTAACGACTTATAATGGCTCACTACCTGTGTTTTTTATCCCAACAAGCACTATTCGAGTCAAAGGCCCGGAGCTTTGCTTAAGTTAGTCGTTGCTAAGGGCATTGCACCTTTGCGCTCTCCCTTGCCCTGCAGCCCTACTTTAACTTTTGGAGTCGAAAGCTCTCAATATGAGCCTCCCTTACCGTCGTGTGAATGTAAGTGTTGGTCGGAAAGAGATGCAACGTCAGCGTTTAGTGCGTCTACTTTATCCATAAACCCAGCTGTGCGTAAAGTATTAGCTATACTTGACTATGCATATTTATATTGTGGACTTTGAACTCGTTTAATGGTGAAATGCAGAACTCCTCCTGATTTATTATTATCTCTGGGATCGATACGACCATGTCTGATTACTTTTATATCTAAAGCAGTTTTAATGAGGGCGTGCTCGGTGTTTACACGCTTCCTATATTATCAGTTACTAGCTAGAAGCTAACAGTACTAGCACTGTATTGTATACTGTTAAGTAAGCTTACTCTTAATTTATGTCGTAGGTACTTATACTGTACTTTTAAAACTATGTCTGTGATATCCGTATGAAATAGCTCCATTATGTTAAATGATGCTTTTATGTATTTTTTAAACAGGTCCTAAAAGACGCAAGAATAATTAATTGCCACGGAATATATTAAATTAACCAGTTCTTCACTCACAGCTGTCGTAAATTTTAATATGGTTTTACCGTCAATTTTTAAAGTAGACAAAAAACAATTTATATGTGCCGGTTAATCGGGACAAACCAACGGTCGGGCCTTCTGGTGCGTCATAACCACGACGATAGCGTCGGGCACCGCCGCCGCCACGCCAACATTCGTAGTTTTTCGCGGAAAACGGTCATATCGTCAACCGTCCCCCCACCACCCCCCCTTCAGCCCGCGCTGGCGCCGCGTCATATGCGCGTCTATAAAAGCCATGCGCTCCCCTCCACTTCAACTCAGACGCATGGAGTACTCCGTAGAGGTCGTTTGGCACGAGCGAGCGCTTTGCTAGGCACCTGCCGGCCACTCTTTACGATATAATTCTAGTCACCAACCGCGCAGCTGTAGCTCGCGCAACGCGGTCTGCCGCGCGTTCCTACGAACAGTGATATAGTGCAATAGCCTAATTACAACAAAATAATTGTGATAATTTATTTAAATTAGTTTTTAGTTACACGCGTCAATTAGACCGCGATACGGCTGTGAGTTGAGTGAAAACTGTGAAATTGAAATGTTGTGACTGCCCGACTGGAACTTGTTACCTGTGATCCAGCCCAGTGTGATCAGTTATTCTTGCGTCGAAGGACCATTTGCAACAATGGTTGGAAACAACGGTACTATGATGGCGATTCGCATCGTCCACAGCAAGCTGCGCAAGCGGGAGGAGCATTCGGCTTCGGTGCACCCAGCTGAAGTTCTTCAGGCTGCACCTGCATCGCAGCCGGAGCCGCTCGCCTTCCGCCAGCAGCCTCTGTGGCAGTTCCCGCCGCCGCTGCCCCCGCCTTACGTCTATCCTCACGATCAGGTATGTACACAACTTTATTACAAACAAAAACAATCCCAAACATTAAAGCCAACTAACTATTTCAAGAATCGAAACCAGTTCCAGCCGTTATACTTGACCCCAATACTGTTTTAACGAGCTTCAATGTCCAGCTGCAACGCATTCCAATTTATTCGCAAATCTCCGCTAGCCTCGATAACAAACAAACAATATTGAAAGTTGCACGTTGGGAAAGAAACGTTACATTACAAAACGAAAGAAATCGTGACTGTTTCGACCCTCCCCGCCACTGAGAGAGAGAGTTGGTGGAACACGTAGACGCGATATCTAAGTGCGAAATAAATTTAAATGTCGGGACACGCTCGTTGAATAGAAAGCTGCACAAGGCGAGCATGTCGTAACGCCCCGACCTTCTTTCTTGCTTTCTGACGAACAAAAGAGGCTAATGCAAAAGTCTGTATACAATTTTAACTTATTAAAACACTGACCCCAATATCACGCTCTGATAACCGCTTCCCGAGGCGAGGCTTACCTGCGAAACAGCCCATTGATTTGTTATATCGAATCGTACACTGTTTGTACAACGGCAGCATGAGCACATATCAAGACGGCACACCAGGAAGTAGATAATGCTAATGTGTCTTTGAATAGCGTATTCAAGGCTTGCCTCATTCTTGTTCGGCCTCAACATTACTTCTACTTTGCAATATTGCTTCCTAGTCATGTAGCAGAGCTTATTTCCAACTTAAACAAACTTGAACTTTACGTTTCTACTTCCAAGTAAAGCAAGAAAATGCCTTTTTGTTCATCTGAACAAAAAACGTTTCCTCCAAAGTATAATAGCTCAAGCTTCTTTTATTTTCTCGCCTGACAACAGTTTAAAAATAGCGGCAGAATGGTATTGTGTAACGGCTGAAGTTGGTTTACGCGGGGAGAAATAAATGTGGTGAATGCATTGGGGTCGGTAACGGAATCGAAAGCTGGCATGCATTTTAGGGTCAAAAACCTTTGTGAACTCCCGAACATGTCTTGTCTTTGGCGTAACAAGAAATAACGTTATTTTTTTGTATTGTTTATAGGACAACCTCATGCAGCCGCACGGTAACGAGCGTGCGAGTTTCCGCAGTCTTCGCAAGAACATCGGTGGTCGTTGGAAGCGACTAGTGAAAAAGAAGCCTGAACAGGAAGTTTACACGATCCCGCCTGAGCTCAAGCCACAGCTCAAACAAATATATGTGTACTAAACACAAGGACTAGTAATTATAGCTGAAGCAGGATACTTCGCTACGTTGATCTAAAGGCGATGACATCAACCTCAACTCGACGGTTGTTAAACATCAACTTATATCATTACTCGAATATCAAAATTGCAAACCTGCACGGCTTGATAGCCACTATTTCTGAACATATCCCTTTCGACCAATTAATTCTAATGACCAATGTTACTAAAATATTTTTCTTTTCATTCACCACTTCATTGTGATTTTTAAGCCTAGAAATTGTATTATTAAGTATTAGAAAATGATGTTTGTGACTTTTGAGTGTTGTTCCGTTGCAGATCGTATGAGAGTGATAGTCAAATGAATTTAGTTTAATTAATTTAAAGCTATGAATGTGAATTAGGAAGATGCGGTCGCGCATACTAGTGACGAAAATCCAATAATTATGAATAAACAATTATGATGCCTTGTTAAATGTAATTTTTGACTAATTAGGGCATTTCGTAGTTCATTAACTTATTGTAGACATGATCGTATTCATAAGTGAACTCCGATCAAAGTAGTTTATGAACTTATACATACTGTATGTATATTGTGTGAGAGCTGAGGTTTGAAACATCCTATTGTTTGATGCAGTATTTTTAGATCATTCATTTTGTGTTGCGAGTGAGACTGAATAATGGTACAATTTTAAGTGTAACGTGACATTGAAATTTCGATTAAAATACAAATATTTTCTGATATTATTGACTATAAGTATGAAATATCAAACAATATCACGATGGAATATCAAATGACCTAGTTGTTGAATGTTGAGTTGCTCGAATTGCTTTTGTAGTATAATTATTCAGATTTTCGCCCGGTCCTTACTGTGATATAATTAAAATGAAATGAAGGAATAAAGAAATATTTGACAGAATGATGTAGTTTTGACTTGATTGCCTTAATACCTTGTCAATAAAAGTCTAGCAAGGGCCGACGGTCGAGAATTTTGATAGCTCATATTGAGCCTGATATTTTGATGAAGTAAGCTGATAGATTATAGATAGAATTGAGCCATGAATATATTTTCTTTCATTAAATTAACTGTTTCTGTAGAAAAAACCATGTTATAACTGTAATTTTAACATCGTGAGAAGTTTTTTGTTTTGAAAAAAATGTAATCTTTCGTTGAAATATTGGAAAATAAATTCCATCATTATACTGAAGTTTTGTTTCCTTATTACCTTAAACCTTGTTTATTCACAATTACAGCAAGCACCTCATTGTGTTTGTTTGCTATCACAACATGCCTCATAAGTAATTTGAGGTTATGTTCATTCAATATTTTGAGGTTTTCCTTGGTCTATTAAATGAAAACAAACATTATTATGCAATAAAAGGTAATTTACTCTAAAATATTCACCTTCCAAAATTGATAATGTAGTAGTACTGGTATTTGAAACCACAACTTTATTTTGATACACGAAAAATTGTTAATTTTGAGGTTAGTTAAACAGCGCCATCTACCCGTCTAATAAATACTTGATTAAATTAGACAATAACGCCATCTATGCCACTACAACGACTTCATCATGAATTGCCCAGCGCCATCTATTGAAATGTAGTAAAACTAGGTAGTTACTAGACGACGAAGATTTTCCTGATTTTATAATTTCAGTTGCCGCATGGACGCACTGAAGCAGTCTAGTTCCCTATTTTTGCGGCAGATGTCACTTATAATAAACTAAAAGAACTGAATAAATAAATCTTCATACAATTTTTTATTATAAAAATAAAAACTTCAATTAATAAGTCTGTTTTTGATAAAAAAAAAACTTTAGTTTGCTTTTTTATTAGGGTTCTTACCTTGTAACAGTATTCTGTGCACATACGCCTACCTAATTACAATTTCGCAACAGCCAAATGTGGCCTACTTAAACATAAATGAGTGGGTAAGTCCACCTTCCCTTTTCGACACTAAAAGGCTTTGTAAATAATTAACCCGTTTGGTTAAAATGGAGCTGAGACCAACGCCCGCATGATGTCGGTCTCGACCCTAAACCACTAACCTTTGAGAGATTAGTTAGTATTAGGAAATTATCTTCTTTGTACCATTATGGGTAGATGAAGGCATTCGTGGCGAGTGTTTCAACTACTATAGCACTCGATGTTGATAACATGGGTAGGTTATGTTATGTCTATTCATATTTCTTTTGTTGTTCTCATTTAATTAGATGCTGCTGCCTTTTGTGTCTGATGTGATTAAAACTGTAACAGGGATTCAAATTAAAGCTCGATGGGAATGTTGGCGTGTGATAAAATTAACACTTTCGTGAAGATATTTAAGACAATGTGACTATCATCCTTATCGAACGCTGAGGTTTAAAAAAAACGAAAAGCTAAACTACACTATACTTACTAAATTTACTATATTGTGCTATAAGACTTTCATGCCAAACAGAATTCTAGTCAACAAAAAGTAGGTATGTTATAGTCAAAATATATGCCTAAACTGAGCATAAACGCCCATCCCAAGCTATTTCTTTCTATTGTGTCTCTACGGTATTCAAAAGGTTAAATTGCGTTGACTTAGAGAAGTTTGACTTTTTCACTGCTGCAAGTCTGAGCTGTCTCTGCTAAATACTCAGGTCTACTCCCTCAAGTCTTTTCAGGGTTGAGCAATTTTAGCTTCATACCTCCGTGCGTTCCTGAGAAAAGGGGTCTTGACAGACGGACAGCAAATTGATCTTAAAGGGTTCCGTTTTCGCCGAATAAGTACGAAACATGTGGGAACATCATTCAGCCAAAAGACGTCCAATACTAATCTTATGCCTCCCACGATTATCGCCACTACGACTGGTCCCGTAGATCTTACATATACAAGGTGTCGTTTTGAAGCTGCAAAATATTTCAGGAGGTAATTATGTTAGTGATTCTCGACCCGAATCAATAATAAAATAAGTAGGTAATTTTTTTTTTTTTATAACCGCGCTTTTTTTCACACACACAAACACGGAAAAATAAAGGGCGTTTTCACACACACTAACTCGCAACGATAGTTTCATAAATAATGTATCATCCAATCATCATCCCGCACGCCACACCCTAGCCACGCCCCCGCGGCCATCGATCAATCGATTTAGTTTAGTGTAATTAAAAAATTAAATAACAAGTATTACTGATTATTGACCAGGTTTCGTATTTTTACATGATTATTTATGAGTTTTATTACAACCTCCTGAAATATTGTGCAGTTTTAAAACTGCACCTTGTATTCTATCTAGTGAGAGCTGCAGCTGTGCAAAATCAAAACCTAGCAAGTGGTTCAAAGCAAATTTTACAGGAGAGCAAAAAAATGGCTTGTCTACTTTAAGGACATGCCATTACAAAACTACTTATCTTAACTTGTTGGGAGTAATTTCAAAATGTGCAGTATATTGTTGGCTATAAGAAACAGTATTAATATTGTGTATATATTGTTTATAGCGTGTAAGAGAGCTACTAAGGAATAATTTGTTTTATGAAGTCAAAGTATGTTATTGAAACAATATCAAAACCTAGTAGGTAACATACTTTACTAGGTTTTTATCTAGACAAAAATCACAATGAATTATAAAATAAATACTACTATTTCATAAACCTATTATATAATCATAATTTAAATCAAACAAACCATCAAAATAATAAAGTATATTTTTAATCAAATTTTAAATAGCTAGATCTAGAGAAATATTATTATTATTAGTCGGTAGAAGTAACCAAAACTCTCTTCTAACCAGGGGCATCAGTTGAAGTAATAATATACCTTCTTTTTTGTTTTCTTTTATAACTCTTGCAGAGTTATTAATTGAAGGCAATGAACGAGGGTTAAATTTTTTCTAAAACGAAAACCAAATAATCGAAGTGCACATCACCTTTGCACCCTGTACCTAATTTTTTTTAGGTGGGAAAAACATCCGGTGACATCTTCCGCACTTGGGCGGAGCGAGAGGGTGTGTCAGACTTTTGCCAACTAAAAACCCACTCCTTTTACCTCCTAGAAATCAGGATAGGGATCCCGGCAGCTGGGGCATGAGGGCTGTTCCCTCACGCGTGCACGTGCGACCTCCACCTTTGCTCCACTTTTCACCTCCACATTACTGCTTCGCAGAAGGAAGCGACTTCTTGCCACTCTTCCTCGCCATGAGGCAACGATCTGTCGTTGTGGGTTGGTACACCAAGGGCACGTCAGCTCGTTGGACAGCAGCACCGATCGCCCCCATGAGGACACGGAGGTGCTCTGCCCAAGCGAGGCACACCTCTACCGTAACCTCCACCGTGTCCCCCGGGTGGTCCACACTGTGGTGTCACCCGGGCAATCATTTGATCGACTTCTAATTGCTTTTATAGATAAAGGATCTTTTAAAGCAACCATCTATCACGGGTATAGCGAGTTCAAGCGTGGTTGCCGTGCTTTGGAAGATGAACAAAGGAGCGATCGTCTTACGACGGCTGTTACGGAAGAAAGTGTGCTGGCAGTAAAAATGTAATCCAAGAAAACAGGCGTTACATACAAAGAGATTCATTATACATTGCAGATTGGATCGGGAAACGTTCACAAGATCCTACATAAGCACCCTCGCGTGAGGAGGATAGTTTGCCGCTGGGTGCCGCACAACCTCACCGAAGCTCAGATGCAGGCCCGTGTGGAGTGGTGCTGTGATATGATTAAAAAATTTGAAGCAGGCTCGTCTCGGCGCGTTTACGACATTGTGACAGTCCTGGATTTATCAATACGATCCAGATAGAAAGCATCAGTCGACAGTTTGGCTGTTTCAAAACGAACCAACGCTTGCAAAAGTAAAGCGATCGAGAATTCTATTTCATTACGAAACCAAAGCAGCATCAACGCCGAATGGTACCTATACCACAAAATGCCTGCCTTAATTTGTCTGCAATGAGCAACAAGCGACCGAACACCGGGCTCCGCGGGGTACTGCTTCACCATGACAACGCGTCCGCGCACTCGGTGCTCAAAACAAGAGACTTCCTGGACACCACATCGGTCATAGTCTTGGGGCACCCTCCTTACAGTCCTGATCTGGAACCGTGCGACTTCTTTTTATTCCCTAAAATAAAAAAAATCTGCTGGAAGGGACACAGTTTTCATCGCCGAAAGACGCGCTAGCAGCGTTTGAGAAGGCCGTGGAAGAGGTGTCTGCGGAGGACTGGAAAACATGTTTCGAAAATTGGTTCAGACGCATGAAACTTTGTATACAGGCTGATGGAGAGTTTTTTGAAAAGATATAATAAAAATATTTTGTCCATAGAAACTAATTTTTTAGTTTCTCAAAATTTTCAGAGTGTCCTACATATACTCATAATGCAATCTTTTGATCCTTCAAAGCCCTCATTATTAATTTCGATCTATAAAACTGTCCGTTATTCATCTCAAAATATGGAGATTTTGGATTTACAATTTGAATGTTACAATTTTAATTTTAACCTAGCAACTGCAGTTACTTGCTAGGTTATCAATTGGTCGGTGTAAGATGTTAGGTTTTAGATTAGTTTTTTTATGCTTATTTCAAAAAGTTTGTGTAGTTGCTAGGTTTTGAATTATTGGCAATTTCGTTTGTGAATGAATTTTAGGTGTTTTGACAAGCGTAATATATAGCAATATAACCATAAAGTCGAAAATACAAAAACACCAAATTTTTTGAGAAATGTCAGTTGCTAGGTTTTGAAATTGCACAGCCGCAGCTCTCTAACAGTGCATATTTCAGTAAGAGATTGCCACGGCAGAACCTTTCAATAAAAATAGCAGACTTAAAATCACACCTCTATTTACCGTAGGGATTAGCAGAGCTGTACCTATAGCATACCTACATGTTTAAGTTCCTTCCAAAAATAGAGGCAAGCTTAGATTTGTTCTATAATCCAGCAGGCGTCAATCTAGAATTTAGCCGGTTCCAGGGCTGCGACCTTATCCAAATGAGTTACCGCGACCCTGAAACTATGGTTGGATAAGTTTTAGTTAATCCGTTTTGCTACACCCAGTGCGAGAGGGGATATTTTATGATTTTCTTGAATAAAAAGTTTAGGTTAGTAGATACTAAGAAATTCTCATTGGCAAAACTCAATTACGTATGCTTTGCGCAATCTGGAAATTGAAATTAATAATAAATAAATCAAGAAAATTATAGTCCTGTTTTTTAAATGTATGCTCTAAATATTAAGCAAGCAAGCATGTCAATGCCGAGTACTAATAAAACAGTTATGGAGGACCTCGGCACAAAGCTCGATGGCCTCAGTAGAGCTTCCGAGTAAGACCTTTCAGATACCGTCAATTTGAGACATAATAGTAAGACAATAGATGCGCGAACGAACGCGTTCGCTTGGGGTTTAATGAACTAAAATGAACATGGACTGAACTAAGTCATGATAGACATCCATGCAGCACCCACTCCTATCCAGACCGAACACTCGAATCTACTCTTAAAGTTGTTACGAGTAACAATAACCTACCTCATACCTACCTAGGTCATACGGTTTTATTTGGTCTCACTTCGAGAAAGTCAGTCGTCGAATCCGACTCGGCAGTGGCTAAGTCACATTCCTTGCAGAACAAATCGTCGATGGGGCCAAATGGTTTTGGAGTGGCAACCGCATACCGAATAATGAAGTGTTGGAAGGACTCCCACATATTATATCGATGACTTGATAGGTCGCAACCCTCATCAGAACTTCGATTCACCTTGTGCGTTGTGCTGTGCGTAAATCCAATGGATGCGAGATCCACAGGACCGTTCGTTGTGGTGACACCTGGGAGAGGCCTATGTTTGATGTTTATATAATGTAATGATGATGATGATTAGCAAAGCAAAACTCAAGAGAAACCAAAATTCAGTTCATAAAAGTTTTGAATTCTCATAATCACTACTTTAGGCACTTCAAGTGTGTTTGTTTTGTACTACTTTGAATAAAAAGTAAAAACACAAATCTTAGTAATCGACAGGAAATCAACTTATTTGGTACGACACGATTTGGTGGTTAAAGATTGAAATGTATAAAAAAAAAAATACTACAAATATGGAGAAAACGGAGGAACATAAAGATATAAAATAGAATAAGATGTAAGATAACCAGAAGTCATTAAACAACCTACGCTTGATTCATAGTAGCTAAATGATCCAACTGAGCATGAGATCATCAAACGCTCTAACAAAGCCGATACCGATATACGCAGTTGCGTACTAAATAGACCGGAATAAAACGCTAAGATAAAAAGAATTTCTACCTATAAAACTGACCCTCCTCATCCGAAATTAAATTCCGTATCCTCGAAACACGAAATCTTAAAACTCCATTACTAACGATCTATCGGGAGTAGATGCGATTACGGACGTCTAGTGAAGCTCTCGACGGCAGACGACGGCGGTTGGTAGCCGGAGGGCGTCACGTGACGGCGTCCTTTGTTGTTACATAAATAAGCCTCATTGTGTGTAAGGGCCGCACGCCCTCATTATAACGAGAGAGAGACGTGCCAATCTATCGAACTAGATTTTGAAAGCTTGAGCGTGATTTGACGGTATCTGTGGTTGAACGGAAGTTGGTACTTATGGGGGTGCTTTTTTGTTCTGGGTTGTAATTTTGAATGTTTTTATTTATGCTTCATTTTGTAGATATAGTGAGATAGTTCTTTGTATGTGTATTGAGCGTTGATGTTTTTGTGCCAAGTAATGTTTAATTACCGGTCATTATATTGACGATCAAAGCAACTTTTGGTAGTCAATTTTCCTATTCAAATTCAAAATGTTTTTATTTTAAGTAGGCACATGAGCATAAAATGTCAAAAGCCGATGCTCGGTTTCAATTGGTCATTTCCTATGGAGAAGAACCGGCAAAAAACTCCATGGTTATTCATCACATTAACAGCCAAAACTGTTTAACCTACCAATAGTGTCGTCTTTTACGAATTATTTAGCATATTTTACCCTACAATGTCATCACACATTTACAATACTTTGTGCAAAATTATATCCAAGAAGTCATAAAAGTATTGCTGAACGATAGTCGGTTTCATAGCAGTTTTACAACTACCATCTAAACCGCTCTTGTGTGAAATATACCAGATAGCTGTAGCTGAAAATGATGCGTGAAATCGCATTGGATTCACACTATTGTCGCTCTATTACAATGTTTCCTACTCTATACTTGTACATACTGTATTGAGGATGAAGGGAAATATTGAAATAGTCTTCGACTACCTATTTATTTTTATCTTTCTAACTAAATTTTTATCGTCAAAAATTTTGCAATCAAAATTAGAACAAGTTCTTATCCTAAAAAATATATATATAGAAAAGGAGCGCACTATTAGCAAAAAATACAAGAACGATTTGATTTTGTTGTCTTGTGAGACTTTTTTGTAATCAGTTTTTAAGTGATAGTTGTGGTTTCGTATTGGAGAAGTACATAATAATTCACAATAATAATTTGTATAATCTTTGTTGGGAACCCAATAATAAATAAATACATATTTAATTATGCTTAATACCCACCCAAACAAAACAGGAAAACCCTTGTTGTCCCTAAACAAAAAAGTCAAATCAATAGAACCATTGACTTGAAGTCCAGCATTTAATTCGGATTTGATTAGTACTCGGCTGAGCAACAACCGTAGATTCATGAATAAATATGAAAGACCGTTATCACAAGTAAACAACGGCTCGGGCGGAAGCCTTAACAAAAACGAATTTTCTTTGAGAGCCGCCACTAAAACGAGGCGACCTAATTTCTCATAACAAGTTTGTTTTAATCCATTTGCTAGAGTACAAAATTGTGGGGACAATTGTGGTAAAAGTCGGCTAATGTATGGCTTGGCAAAGTCAGATTGATTTAGTGTAAGTGATGAATGGGTGAATAGTTATCGATTTATTCGACGGTGAAAGCAGTGCTGGTGGCAAAAAACAATATGATTTTGTTAGCTTTTTAGTTTTTGAAATCAGTCGGCTTATAACACAATTCATTTGAAAGATGAATGACTATTAAAAAGCAACTTATTTGAAAACAAAGTAGAAGTTTCCATGTTTTAAATGAATTAAGAATGAAAAATATAACTTTAATGAAAAATATAACTTAACTTTACTTTTTATTGATATGAAGGAATCATTAAAATCCCTTAACAAATTGAAAAGGTACAAAACTTTAAAATTTTGCATGCTAACATAATTCGTTTCACGCTGCAGTCTAGTGTGTGACGTCATACGACCCTTTGCCGTAGTGGTAGAATAACAAATACTATCAATAAATCAAAGACAAGCCGTTGTATGAAAAACGACATGGGATAGCATGAAAGCTAGAGTGCAAACTGCGACTTAGAAATGTTTGTGCATTTGAGTGATTTGTGGTACAAAGATCTCATCTAGGTCAAATGTTGACACTTTCCAGTGCGAGACTGCCATAAATTGATGTGCGTGAACATGAATCTTTAATTTTTCATACATTTACTGATGGATTTTAAAACTGGTTTCATTGGTCTTTATTTGATTTCATTTTGTTATGTTTTAAGCAAAACAAATCTTTAGGATAGAAACACTTTTATTCGGGAGAGACACAGCATAACGGTTACCAACACAATGTAAAAGAAAATAAAATTACAGAATGCGGCGAGCGTGCCCGAACCGAAAAGGTAACCACTTCAACATTTGCTGGGCGTCAAACACCCAGCACTGGTTTTCAGTTGACACCCCGCAATGACGCACAGATGAAGGAAACTTCAAATATCTTAGTCGTTCTAACGTTTTGTGATAAAGTGACAACTAAGACGCAAATGTTTAAACCAACCACAACACATAATCTAAAAGCAACGTCGGATGCTATTTAGGTGTTAAAATTAAAAGCATAAATCCACGTGAAACGTTGAAGTACAGTATAATTACAGTAGCTATTTGTAATTCATGGGCAGGCTGGCCTCCTGAGCCATTACGTGAGACCTCTCCACCGCACAATGAGTACAAGTATGCGGTAACATGTTATGGTGATGTAAGTGTTGCTGGATGTGACAAGGACCTCAGAAGTTTATTCAAAGTTAGAGGTTGATAAGTAATTGTGACTTAAACTGATCTATCTGTAATAGAAAAGCAAGTATTGGAAGATAGCTTGTACGCAAACGTTGAAGAGAAGACAAGTATGTAGAAAATGGAAGGTTAGCTTCAAACCTGTGGCACTTAGAGAAACTTGGAAATTTCTGCCAGTGGTTTTGCCCACGTGATAGGTATTCAAAATAATTTCAAGGGAATATACACCAGGATAAAAAAAAACATCCCATGTATCCTATTTGAAGACACAGTCACTCGTAAGTCAAATTTCATCCAAATCCGCTTTGACTTTCGATTGCTATTAAAGCGTGCAGAGAGGTAGACATGTAAACAGGCCGAGTTCGCATTTACAACGTACAATGAAAAAATTGAAGATGAAGATATAGGTGAAGAAAATTCATGATCATTTTATCTTAAGTTAACTATCGACGAAAATCAATTAAGTACATGTCGCATTCAGTATACTTCCTCATACAGAATCTATGTCCAAAAGTGCGCATGGCTAACAATCGTCGTATAAATGAACAAGGGAATTTCAGAAGCCTCTTTAGTACGAATTAAGTAGGTTTAAGTGTAGAGGATAGTGCAAATTGAACGTGACTACAGGACGACGGAAGGTATTTTCACTTATATTTTATATCTAGTTAGTGTTACTTTGTTTATGTAGTTTGCAGGTAAAGCTTTGTTAGTTTAAGCTCGGTTTTATGTTTATTGTAGGGAGATTCAGAGTAGGTTAAGGTGTGTAATAAAGTAGGAGAATGCTACAAAGGTTATTATTCTGGGATTTCAGTTTTGTTATTGGGTAAGAACTTTATGATGATCATCATCACCATCAGCTTATTAATAGTAATAAGGTTCTTCAGTAACCGTTCATTTAAGGGTTTTTAAGGAAAAAATGTCTTAAAGTAACATCAGAATGATTGACTGGGCCTGTTGCTCTGGGCCTGCCTGTTGGATAGAGCACCACCGTCTTTTCACTCCGGATTACGGCCCGTACCAGGGCCAGGTACGAGAGGTCGTTGCCACCAATCGCCCTCACGAGGACACTGAGGTACGGCTCTGTAGGCTCTGCCTAAGCGGGGCACATCTCTACCGTATGCTGCACCATGCCCTCTGGCTGGTCTACAAAATAGTCACATCTAAGCGTGTTTTTCCGCACGAATCCGATGCAGGAGCCTTCTGAACTTACCATGATCGGTTAGAGCCTGCGTCATGCGAAAGATGTGGACGCCATGTTATCTTTCCAGCCACACCTCTAAGAAGGGACTTACCGCCATAATTATAGTGTGCCCAAAGGAACATGGGTAAGTTTTATTCAATAAAAGTCTGACACTAACAACTCACACTCTTTCTCGCTCCACCCAGGCCGGTACAAGTTAATGATTTATAGTTTTGACGTTGCGACGCAGGTTAGATTTAGTTCCTCTAGAGAGAAACCGTTTTATTTTTTGGTATCCCGGAATGAGGAAGAGTATTTCTTATGCGGAACCCATATAATGGAAACTCGCTACCAATACTTGAAAATAAAGTTAAAAGTTCGACTTTAAAGCTCATTTGTAGTCGATACAGCTTCGTTTATACCACCCAGGTCTCCGTGTAGTTTACAAACTTCGCCTGTTTCAACATTATAAACTGTTTTCATTTCCACTTTTACGAAGTAGATCAATTTCCCTCACAAGATAGATTTAAGTTCATTTAGTCTTATTAAACTTACCAAAGTAAGTCTTCACTTTTATATCTATTTTAGAAAATATGTAGACAAGGTTTGTATTACCAGTATAACTATAGAGCTGAACATTGTTGAAATATTGAAATTTTGACTATCTGCAAACATTTTTCAAGAGTTAGGTACACATTCTCAATACGCGTTTTATGGGATCTTATCGGCTTTCGTACAGTATTGAAGTTGTAAAAAGTTTAGCCCCTTTTCATGTAACATTTGCTTGTATAACCAAATTATCTGTACACGTCGAAACTTTCTACCCAGCCTTAAGATGGTAGACATAAGATTAGGAATCCTTTAACAGGTTCTTATAAAGGGTAAAACGTAGAAGTAAGTATAAGTTCGTCTCATATCTCGTCATAACATTTTACTGTCACAATACGTGTAGATATAGGACATTTCTAAGTATGGGAATGTACTACGGAAATTGGCTGCGTTGTAATCTGTACTAAACTTTGTATCTTTTGACGTCGAGATCTGTTAGTTGGTAGACGTTTCGTTAGTTAACCTTGTTATTAAATTCTATTTTCGAAGCGCTTTGATGTCATACGACTTCTGTGACGGATTTTATTCCTTTGATATAGAATTTGGCTTCAGTAATTTTCCGTAGCTCTAACAACAATTAATAGTACCATTTAATATTATATTGAGTATCCGATCTGTCATTGTTATACGTCATTTAGTACCTACTCTGGTACAGAATGTGCCCTACAGCCTCTCCCTGGTAGTAAGAGAGCATTGCCAGTATTCTCGTTTTACTACGTTCAGTACATTTATTTTCATATTTACATTATATCACACTATCATTCTAATATTAGAAAGGCGAACGTTTGTGAGTGTGTGTTTCTGTTTGTAACTTCTTCACACTCAAACTACTAAAAGGATTTCGATGAAACTTAGAACAAAGGTAGAGAATAATATAAATAATAAACTGAATGTCCTAGATTAGCACATATTATACTTTTTATCCCGGAAATATGTTCCCTAGGTAAAATTTTACACTTTCATGCAGGCGAAGCCGCTGGTAGAAGCCAGTGAGAATATACATATATAAAATAAATATATAATATATTTGAAAATAAATATACCTACCTATATAGTTTCAACCTTCCCAATGAATATGGACCGTACAACTTTAATTTTCGAAGTGGTTGTTTTTGATTATCTTCGTGATTTAACACCGATCTCCTAAATTAATGTTACTTGCATAACGTTTTTTAATTCACAATGTGTCAAGTGTTTTTTTTTATTTTGTTTTGAAGACCTCATAGATTCTATCGTTAGAATAGATTTGACTAAACAAAAACTTTCAAAATCAATTTATAAATGACGGATTTCTGAGGTAGAAAAAATACAATGAACTGAGTACCTGCCTCTTATTTTTAAAGTCAGTTAAAAATAATAGAAAAATCCTTAAAAAAATAATACATTAAGCAATACTAGAAAAAAATAATCAATATGCTATTCACTCAAAGGAACAGAATTAATTTATTGCGTATAGTGCGGGCATTTAATATGTAAATTAATTACAACACAATTAAGCTTTGTGGTCCCTTACTAAATAGGACACAGCAGTTCCATCCCGTGGGCACCATTGGAGCCGATTAAGTGATTGTCGTAGCAGGTGAGGCATCACAAATGTACCAACTAAGGTTTCGGTAAAAGTTGACATAATAAAACTGGCTAAATCATATATGAAAGACCCGTCTCCATCAGAATCGGCTTGGCGAAACTTCATCACCCCAATTTTTTTTATTTTTTTATTTATTGATATAAACAGGCGCCACTTATGTTTACCCCCTTTTTTCATTTTTTTTATTGATATAAACAAGTTCTTGACTGCGATCCCACCTGATGGTAAGCAGTGATGCAATCGTTGATGGTGAGGCGCACTAGTTTAAGAGCTTATTCACTCTAGCCTTGAGGACACCTAAATTTGGGCACGCCACAATTATGGCGACAAGTCCCCTCTTTGAGGCGTTGCTGGAAAGACCTCACGGCGTCCTTACCTTCCGCATGACGCAGGTCCTCACCGGAAATGGCAAGTTCGGGAGGTTCCTGTTCCGAATTAAAGCGGAAGCGGAGGCCGACCGCATCAGGCAACGGCGCTCTCGCCGCCGCCGGGATTCCGATCCCGATTTCCAGCCACCGTAGGCGCGGGCTTGCGGACAGTGAGCAATGGGTAGCTCGCTGTCCGGCCGTCCGGTAACTGTCCGGACCAAGCCCAAGTCGTCGACGGCGCGCGATGCTCCGGCGTGCCTCAAGGAGTTGTCAGCAACAGCAGGGGCCCAGCCGGGTCGAAGCCTACTGGGGCCAGGGTTATCCGAAAGGGCGCTCGAGCCCCGGTATGAAGGCTTGAAGGAACGGGATGGGTTTTTTAGTCAGTAAGAGTCTGACACTATCTCCCGCTCCACCCAAGAGCGGGGGTTGTCATAGGATGATTTTCCCCATCGAAAAATAAAAAAAGACACCTAAATTATGATCGGGAATTATTCATGTGGGTGAGAAATTAAAAAAAAATACTTCTCCCGCTCCTAGTATTGCTTCGCAAAAGTAGATAACTGCTCAACATACCCTCTGTATTCGTACTATGATGGCCTGTACGCTGAGCCGCAGTAGGTACAGTTTTGCATAATGCGGGCAATGCATAAGGGCACAATCCTCATCAACCTTCCATCCTTGATCCCGCAAGAGACGCCCTAGGGTTCAGGAGTCACGGAACGAATTAGGACAACTAAGATGCGGGTTTTTGGATAGCAAGCAATGTGTAGCTCGCTGTCCGAGAAGGATCGGGCCCAGGTCGACGTCACAGTGAGTTCCACGCGCACCACAATGGTTGATTGATGGGGCAAAACTAAAAAGATTCTAAAGAGTTACTGCAGTCCTGCGATGCAGAGGCCACCTGAAGGAACAATAGTGGGTTTTAGTAAAAAAATACACTGTCTCTCGCTTCTTCACTCAGAGTGGAAGAAAGTGAAAATTTTCCACCATAAAGAACACTTTTACCCATATAGGTGTAGAATTGAAGTCTAACAACTTTTTTCTTGACTTCAAACAACATTCATCAACAGCGATAAATTCCAAAAAGAATCGTTTGCAGAAATTCAACATTAACCTAACACATCACATTAGTTAAATAAATACTATCGTCATTCGATCCAAAACACCCTAAGTATCAACAGCAACTAATTGATATTCTTTCAATTTGCGCCGCGTACCTAATGTCTCATGTAATTTAAATTTGGGTAGTAATAAAAGCTCCGACAAAAAAAGAAGAATTGTCCTTACTCAAAATATTAAATCTACTGCCTAAAATACTAACTTTCCGACTACTTTTGTCCGAATCAAAATGACGAAACGACCGAATGAGATACTGAAATCTTCGAAAAATAAACATGACTGTCTATTGCTATAATACTTTTCTACCAGCATAAATTACGTTCTACTGAAAACCTTGCTTTGTAATTTTTATCTTTACTTGCCGACTATTAATTCATAAATTACCTTTCATATTTCATAGATTGTGGTGCTATTTTAACTGTCACATTATACTAAAAATATTATTCTGAGTGGCTATACAGAAACTTATAAAAAATATAAAAATGTACTTGTAACAATAACTTTTAATTGCATCATATATCATGAATTTTACTTACCACGGGTATGCTTCGATATCGGTACCTATTTCAGGCGTTAAAAAGTTAAAACAGTCGTATTCATGGGTACGTATAAAAATCCCGAATTTTAAATTACCGATGGACGAAATCCCAAAAATTGAAACGCCAAATGGTCGTATGGTCGAAAGTTTAAAATCCCGAAAGTTCATTTGTTCGAATGTTTAAAATCCTGAAGTTCAAAATCCCGACTCATCCGTGTCGGGGTGCCCTAAGGTCCCAATTTGTTTTATTTTGAGAAGTAGCACTCGCCGGCCGCTGCCGCGGCGCCGCTCGCTTCGCTCGCTCGGCTCGCGCGCTTTTGGTCACAATTCTAACCTAACCTAACCTATTTCAGCTACAATCTCTTGTAAAAATGTGTTTACCATTGTCTAATAGTCTAGTCACAGGTAGATTGTATTTTGATTGCACTTTGAACTGGGTGAAATAGGTTAGGTAACGTTAGAATTGTGACCAACCGCTACGTTCAAGTTGTTTCTTCTATTCTGGATTTCGTCCTTTCGGGCATTTGAACATCGGTATTTTGTGTTTCGATATAACGACTATCGGCATTTAAACCTTTCGGTATTTTGAATTTCGGTGTTTTGCACGTCGGTATTTCAGCCATAGGTATAATGAACTTTCGGGATTTTGATACGTACCCCTATTCATGCCTTAATCGAAAACCAAGTAGACTTTGGTTTTTTAGAATATTATACCGTATTATTAATCGACAAATTTCCTAACTTTTATAATGTCAGCAAGAACAAAGATAAAAATAAAACAAACTCAGTTTATTATGAAAATGTAGTTACGTAGTAGACCCGAACTCCATCGCGCGAGCCGAACAGTTGAGGTATTTTCATCATTATTGAAAGCTAAAAAATAAATTTGATAATCAACAATAGAAATTAAAACAGTTCATGCAAGTTGTAAAAATATGATTATTTTGACCAAACCTCTGTTGTCGGTAACTTAGTAATTTTGTCGGAGGTTCAGTATTCTATTCGGAAGTTTAGTTTTTTTATTCGAAGATCAATTTTTTTTTAGGAGAAAATGTAATTTGAACATGCTCTTATTTGTTGTTAAATTGGATATTTTTTTTCGTTTATGTTTTGGGTTTTTTGTCGGTAATTCATTATAACGCTAGTTAATTAGAATAATAGTCGGCCACAGATTGCTGGAGATTAAATTGTTTTTCGGAACCATTATTATTTCCCTTTAAATTTCAACCCCAAAAAACCCCACTCACAAAAGATAACAGATATGCTAACTTTCTTTCATTAAAATAACAATTTCCGTCCCCAATCCGACGTCATACGAAGGATCCAATTAACAGTCTACCATTCCTAAAACATTGTAGCCACTTGCAAAGCAGATGCTGTCTCAATTTTCTTAACAAACCAAGCGAAAAATAATATTCCGCACATGGAGTTATCTACGTATTACAAAAGGATATGTTTCCGATTGACTAGACAATATCAAAGGGCGAAGCATTAACGCAACGAGGGCTTGCTGTATTTATACGTAGGGGTACAAATGCAGGCAGAATAAAGTATACAGAAGTATTTTTGTTCGAGATTGATTTCGTGGTGGAATGCGGATTGATTTTTTATTAGGGGCACACGTGTCTTGAATTATTCTTTATGAATATGACCTGTTTACATTATTATTACGAAAAAAGAGGAACTTTTTTGGTAGTACATGTGTTGATCGAAGGAGGTTAGGGTTCATCGTGACCGGTAAAGTGGATGGAAAAAGGCCTCGTGGACACAGCCCAATACGTTGGTCCGACCAGATATGCACCGCTCTTGAATCTACGGTGGTCGGTGCCCTTCACACCGCCAGAGACAGAAACAGATGGAAAAATATCGTACGAACGAAAGTGATGAAACAGGGAGGTCACGACCCTCAGCATTGAGGAGTACGAAGCAAGGAGGGGACATGTGTTTGTAAGAAATGGATTCTAGAAGTCCTAATCAGCTATCTTTACCATAAAACTCAGGAATATTATTATTTATTTATGTACACAGAAATGCATAATAATATGTATATTATTGTTATTCTATTATGAGAGTGAATTTTTCTTAAAGCGTAAAATTCGGTTAGATTACTGGATATTTTATTGTTGATCTTCATTATAATTATTATGTTTTAATTTTTCTCAATTATAATGTTGGAAGTATTATAAGTACCTAATCTTAATGCTATATAACACACTAATCACAATGTAGTCTTTTTTTTTTACTGACTAAGAGACCCACCCGTTCCTTCTAGCCTTCATACCGGGGCTCGAGCGCCCTTTCGGATAACCCTGGCCCCAGTAGGCTTCGACCCGGCTGGGTCCCTGCTGTTGCTGACAACTCCTTGAGGCGCGCGGGAACAGTGCGCGCCGTCGACGACTTGGGCTTGGTCCGGACAGTTACCGGACGGCCGGACAGTGAGCTACCCATTGCTCACTGTCCGCAAGCCCGCGCTTACGGTGGCCGGAAATCGGGATCAGAATCCCGGCGGCGGCGGCGGCGGCGATAACGTCGTTGCCTGATGCATTCGGCCTCCTCCTTTGCGAGCATTACTGCTTCGCAGAAGTCGGCGATCGCCTGCCACTCCTCCTCGCTCCGGACCATGGCCTCAACCAAGGCCCGGCGCGAGAGGTCTCCGCCGCCGATCGCCCCCACGAGGGCACGGCGATGCTCCGCCCAAGCAGGGCACACTTCGACTGTGTGCTCCACCGTGTCCTCCGGGCGTTCCGCACAGTGGCGACACACGGGCGTCACTTCCGCATGAATCCGGTGCAGGAAACTCCCGAACGAACCATGTCCGGTGGGGACCTACGTCATGCGGAAGGTAAGGACGCCGTGAAGTCTTTCCAGCCACGCCTCAAAGAGGGGACTTACCGCCATGATTGTGGCGTGCCCAGCACTGGGTTGCGATAGTCTTGACGCCATTTCACCATGAGATCCCGCCGGAGCTCTGTCCGCCATGCCGTGACCTGTCGCGGCAGCGGACTTTCACCCCGGCGTTGCATCTCCACGCGCATATCGTGCATGTGTGCAAGGACTGTTGCCTCCAGACAATGTAGTCTAGTAACTCAAAAGTTAACTGGTAGAGAATGCCTTTTGTTGTAGTAAGTCGGCTTTTGTACCATTATACAGCTTGAACTATACATACCTATTTAATAATTTATTTTTATAATTGGTAATAAAGATGTTAGACAATATTATTTCATTTAATTAAATATTCAATCATTACTTACACTTAAAACAAAAAACCGGCCAAGTGCGAGTTGGACTCGCCCATGAAGGGTTCCGTAGCAGCAAATAACATAATATAAAAGTTCTTGTAATGTGTTGTAACTTTTATCGATGTTTTAATAATAGTGTATTTTTTTCGATTTATGACGCATTAAAAAAAAACTACTTACTAGATTTCGTTCAAACCAATTTTCGTTGGCAGTTTTTATAGTAATGTACATCATATATTTTTTTTAGTTTTATCATTCTCTTATTTTAGAAGTTAGAGGGGGGGGGACACACATTTTACCACTTTGGAAGTGTCTCTCGCGCAAACTATTCAGTTTAGAAAAAAATGATTTTAGAAACCTCAGTATCATTTTTGAAGACCTATTCATAGATACCCCACACGCATGGGTTTTATGAAAAAAAATTTTTTGAGTTTCAGTTCTAAGTATGGGGACCCCCAAAATTTATTGCTTTTTTTCTATTTTTGTGTGAAAATCTTAATGCGGTTCACATAATACATCTACTTACAAAGTTTCAACAGTATAGCTCTTATAGTTTCGGAAAAAAGTGGCTGTGACATACGGACGGACAGACGGACAGACAGACAGACAGACAGACAGACAGACAGACAGACAGACAGACAGACAGACAGACATGACGAATCTATAAGGGTTCCGTTTTTTGCCATTTGGCTACGGAACCCTAAAAATCATTTATTTCTAAAAATAAATTTATATGCTGTTTATAATATTCCAAGATTAATTTGGTAACAAGTGTAATGGTTTATATGGAAAATGATTGAGCGTAATATGTTACGCCTGCATCCATGTTTTCATTGAATAAATGCATATTATAACACACCTCTATAGTTTTCAGCTTATATCTGAATGAGTTAAACATAAAGTAATATATCTGTACTAATTTTATAAAGAGAAAAGATTTGTATTTTTGTTTGTAATGAAAAACTTTAAAATGCTACTTTTACATTGAGTGATCTTCTTCTTCTTTGTCGGTATCACTCTTGACAGACTGGTTATGGTCATCACTTCAGATGTTGGCGGCAAGCTTCACAACATGCCGCCACTCCTCTCTGATGGCTGCTTTCTACGTGCATTCGTGCAGTGATGATAAGCCATTTACTACCGCTGTGAGTGAAATAGGCTTTATATATATTTTCTATTTTCACGCTGACAAAGCCGCTGGCAGTAGCTAGTATTATATACTTTGTAACTATGGAATGCAAATATGTACTTTGTATTCATAAATCAATTTGACTCTGGTATGCAAAATAATAAAATTGAAACAGTAAAAAAGCAAATCGAAGAGACCCAATCAATTAATTTATAAGATTGTAAGTAAACTCCAGTCGGCATAAATTGTAACCTCGAATAAAATCCCAATTTCTCCCTTTGTTCGTTCATCGTTCATTGAAAATCTTGAAAACATTTTTAATTTCTTCTATTACTTAAAACATTCCCTATTGGAGACTTTTCATTTGTGATGTTTAACCAACGGATTGACTTTTCGATTGACTTGAGCAGTTCAAAAGGGCGGAGGGTTCGAAATTAACGCAATGTAGGGTGTGCAATGAAGGAGCGATCACTTCAAAGGGAAACTGATTTCCTTATTTTCTTTGTAAATTATATTTATTTTTTGGCAGTAAAATTGGCGTTAGTATGTGCATTATAATCATGGTTACATGTGTATTTTGAAATCATTCATCCACAATCTTCATTATAAAACTGATGTTCCAAAAACACCTGGAAATAAATACCTTCAAATAGTGTACCTTATAAAATATTCAGCGACACACCTAAATAAAAAACTTTTTACAAAAAAAATTAAATCGACTTCAATGTTAAAAAACAATGAAAAGTACAAAACAACTTTAAGTTGGTGTTTCTATAATAGATAGTTTTTTCTCTTCGTTATTTGTTTGTACTTTTTAACCGACTTCGAAAAGGAGGAGGAGAACCTCCTCCATCATCGTATTTTATATTTCACTTCATACAAAAATGTCCAGCAATCAGTCAAATCCACAAGATTTAAGTAATGAGTTGTGTATGTAAACACAACTTAAATGTTTGCTAGCTAAAAAAACTTAATTATTCTAGAAAATCAATGTACAATCATAAAACTCCTAGAAAAATTACGAGTGAACTGAGTATTACTGTTTTTTTTTTTTCAGATTTTTTACAATATCAAGTAGCAAACTCACATCTACCAAAACAATAAAAAAAATCATTTCATATTTTACACTACACTTCAATGATTCCTAGCAATTAGTCAAGTCGGGGTGCTCAACATTTTAGCAGTTGCTAATTGAGCGCATCACAATGCAGCCGATGAAACAGCAAGGTTCCACTTGGACGCGCATCGTTCACGATCCAATGAATAAATAAATAGCTTTTGGTTCCAGACGACTGTTAAGTGTTCGAGTGATTTTTGTTAATGCTGTTTTTTTACTTTAATCCTGGGAGGTTAAAAAGCGTCTGCGATCGGTTTTGAGGCAGAGTGATTGGATTCGTTGGTATTGCGTCGCGAGTCGGCTTAATCCACGATTTTTGTTTTAGCGTATACATCAAATATGTGTACCTGTTTATGGGATTTTTATAAATGGAATTTTAAACTTATGCACTGAATGCTATCCTCTATTGTGATCTCTTTTTATCATTCAATGGTTTCCTAGGAGGAAACTCAACTTTGTTTAAGGCCGGCTATGAACATTGACTCATATTGTCATTGTATTTTGTAACTGGTTTTAGTGTGAGTGGATTTTAGGTAGTTTTCTTTACATTTATTTATGTTTCATCAAAACAATTTATAATGTGCGACTTGTCATGGCAGCGGAGTTTCAACCTGGCGTTGCATGTCCACGTGCAAATTGTGATAGTCCAGCAAGGAGGCTCGCCGCTTTGCGGAAATCCGTGCGGTATCCCCGCACCATGCGGATGGCTATGACCCTCTGGCGAGCGTTCAGCTTGACCGCCGGTCACTTTAACAGTGACGGTGTCCGTATCAGCGCCCCGTAAAAAGCCATGGACCAAACAAAACCCGCGTAATGCAAATACAGCACTAAAGTGAAGAAAAATTGCAAAAATTATCAATTTTTAGAAAATTGATAGATTTTAACACCCTCCCTTCCGTTGATATTTCTATGAAAAAGTAACACCTTTTTCTTTTTTTTTTCGTAGTCTGTAGGCTTTACACTCCCTTTCAGTCCACACAGAGTGGGAGGACTTAAAGAAAACTGTGCTTAACAAACTTTTTTACGATTAAGCACAAGCATAAAGTTGGTGTTTTGAGCACAGTAGCTTATTGTAGATAACAAAATTGGCGTAAAAAAACCTCACAAGATTAGTAAGTAGCACACAGATATCTAGCGGTAGACACATTAAGCCAGAGTGTCTCGGAAAAAAAGCGTTGAGGGCGCAATCCAACGCTAAGTCAGGCTACTTAGCAACTTGCCAAATGGAATCCATTACAACAGTTTGGGTTATCGACGTGAGACGAGAGCGTAAAGGAGTTTGCTTTTTTGGTGTTTTCGTCTAGCTTTGAGGCTTTGGCGTATTTTCTCCTAACAAGAAAAAAATATTCACTCATTACCTAACAGCTATTTCATCTGAATGTTACTATAAAATTAGTCAAGGCATGTAACATCATTTCCCGCCAATTCGTCTCAGCCGAAAGGCGTTCACTGTTAGACAAAGGCCTCCCCCAAGTGTCACCATAACTACCAGTCCTATACGTTTCACCTTCACCAGGTCATCGGTCCACATTGTGGGAGACCTTCCAATGCTCCGTCTTCCGGTACGTGGTCACCACTCCAGAACCTTCCGTCCCCATCGACAATCTGTTCTGCGAGCAATGTGCCCTGCACACTGCCACTTGAGTTTGGAGATTATTCAAGCTATGTTCACCTTGGTTCTCCTGCGGATATCTTCATTTCTGATGTGATCACGCAAAAAAACGCCAAGTATAACCCGTTCCATGGCTCTGTACAAAATTATAAATTGATTTCTTGACGCATTACATTCTTTCTTTTTTAACACATAACCCTTCCGCTACTAAATTTTCAGTCATAACCCATTGAAACAAGTGCCATAAACATTTATCAATAATTGTATTATGTAATAAGATACTAAAAAAAATAAGATACTAAAGTGAACATTTACACGAATGTCAGTGCACTAAAACCCGTTTTATAGGTTGTTTCGTACTATAAAAATGTTATGGCAGCGTTTGTTACAAAAAACAAGGTAGAAATATATAAAATTGACAGGCCAAGTTTTATGTTGTCGTCAATAGTGAGCCGCTTCGAAACGATTCATTAGGTATTTATGTAAATGTTGAGTTTATTACACAAGATATAGATTTTGTTCTATTACCGAGTACGGACACGGTTTGTAAGTCGACTGAACGTTTTGAATTTACTGGTACAACTTCATGACGTCATCAGCCGAATTCAGCCGAAAGACGTATGTTGCTAGACATAGGCCTTTCTTAAGTATCGCGACAAAGTCCGGTCTCGTGAGTTTCGCAGTCATCGGATTCATATCCATCCATCAGATTGGAGGTTGGTCCACTTGTGAGAGGCCTCCTAACGCTACGTCTTGCGGCACGTGGTCGCCACTGAAACCTTTCAGCCCCATCGACCATCTGTTCTGTGAATAAGGCGCCCAGCCCACTGCCACTTAAGTTTAGCCACTTTTGGGCAGTGTGGGTAACTTTGGTTCTCTTGCGGATACCTGTCTTCGTGTGCTTGCCAGCAGTAAAATCAAAACGCTTCTAATACGATTAAATATAATACTTTTACCTAGTCTTTTCCCAATTTCGTTAGAGTCCAGCCAAACTGGATGCTGCTGAATATCAGTATTTACTGTGGATCCACTGCTAAGCTACAACTCAGTAATGAGGTGACTCAATACATTTTTGCAAGACTCGTATCAAATATTGACTATCCGTAATACTGTCAAAATTTTACACATGACAGCCGGAACTTAGGGCTTAACGTACTTTCCTAGGTCAAAGACCGACCTCAGCAAGTATTGTTTAAACTTGGAAATCATTTTGTGAGGCCGTTATTATCTAACCTCGAGTTCCTGAAAAGTATTTTTTAGATAAATCCTTAACAAAGTGTAAAGAAAAGCAAATTGGAACAAATTACTGCCGTTTGTGGCAGACCTTCCAATTTTGCTTTTCAAATATAAAGTTACAAAAGCACTCAGGTATCATTTAAAAGGAAAATACATGAGTATAACATCAGAAGCAGTAAATTAAACCATTTAGAGGTTCCTGTCCCCAGAACAAATTACAGCATGTATAATAAAAGATTAACAGGAACAAGATCACATAACATTTTACCAACTCATTGAAAAGGTACTTGCATACAGGAACGAAAAAAAAACCTATTTGACGGAATTAATATTCTTTCACATCAGATTATTATAGCTAACTGCATCAGACATCAAAATTAAAACAAAAAACCGACCAAGTGCGAGTCATATTTGCGCATGAAGGGTTCCGTGCTGTTCGTAGCAAAAAATGGCAAAAATCACGTCTATGGTCCACTTAAAAAATATTTTAATCTGGTTTTAGTAACTGTTGTTATAGCGGCAACAAAAATACTTTACCTGTAAAAATTTCAACGGTATAGCTTTCATGGTTCACGAAATACAGCCTGGTGACAGACAGACGGACAGCGGGATGTTAGCAACAAGGTCTTGTTTTTTTTTGTAAGATTCTATTTTTTGTTTTTGTTCTTTCCTCAGTGTACAGAACCCTAATTAATGTTATGTTATTCAATAAAAATGTATGTGGTTGAACATCAAAAGTATTCTCCATTTCTTCTTACCTACCTCAAGTCTACAAACAACATAACTTATTGATGATTTATATTTAAACATCCAGGTATAGTTTCAGGCTGAATTCAGAAAGGTTAAACGAGGTCACATACCTCAACGCTATCCGACATCGTAAGTTCTATTTGCATGCTTAATTTAGGCTAAATATGATTCTCCAGCCAGGCTAAATAACAACTAGTTTGTGAGTTTATGCTGCTTTTATAGTAGTAGATATAATGGTTTTGCTTTAAATATAAAAACGTTGTAGAGTTTAATTTGTGTACCTACAAATCTATGAGACTTTTACACTGATACACGTTAAAACCTCAAAATTGACAGTTGAGACAGAGGATGTATAAGTGGCGCCACATATGGGCCACTTACCACAGCCACAAATGCCGCTACGAGAAGCTATAAGCGATCACGAAGGAAGCTACAGCGTGTCACAGCTGCTTGTGGCCGGTGGCTGTTGCTTTTTTTAACCCATACGCGCAGTATCATAATGGACTTTGATGAAGGTTTAAATGCGCGAGTGGCGTGTGACGGTGTTTTGTATCACAAGAAGAGAGCCTCGGTAATTTGTAGCGTGTGGCGGCCACCGGGCGACGTCAACCGTGTGTGATGAGTCCATATAAAATATATGAAATCTACAGGAAATATGCCGGTGGCGACGACCCTTATTCTCCGAACAGTCAAATTTAAAAGATTGTCCAAGTGATGTTTTGTTAGCATTTGTCAATAGCGACACAGCGGTTAAGCCAACTGCTGCGCTACGTGCTGTGGGTTCAATTTTCCATTCGATTATTTTGGGTCTGGGTGTAATGTGTGTGTAAGTTTACATGAGTAGTGTATTTATACAGGCATTTTTTTTTATTGATATAAACCAGTGTTTAATAGCGATCAATAGTTGATGATGAGGCGCACTAGTTTATAAAGAGCCTAATCAATTTAGCCTTGAAGACATCTAAATTAGTTTTTATTATACTTTCAATGTTTTTATGTGTGTAAGTTTGCTTAGTGCAAATTATGTAAATTGACTTTAATTCATTAAACCCCAAGAGAACGGCGACGTTCGCGCACCTATTGTCTTTTTATTGTGTCTGTAATTTCCACGATTGAAAGGTTAAAACAGTTACACCTAACCGATTTAACCGAATTTTCGGATACATTCTTAGGAGCTGGATTAAAAAAGTTTGCTTTCTTCTTTTTAGAGCATTTAATATTATAATAAAAACTCGTTTAAAAAAAAAAATCTATATTAATTTTTTAATCCTTCTCGGAGGATATTTAAAAGAAATTGACCTTTTCCATAGTTCGAAGTTTAATAATAATCTAAAAATACTTTTCTACCTTCTAATAATTCATCTATTCATGCGGGCGTTTTGAAATTCAGAATCAGGTATTCACTTGTTCTAATATTATTAATATTATTGATTCAAAGCACTAGAGCTTAAGAACCAAAGAAAAAAAAACCATAAAATTGTATTCAGAATAATTGCTATTGTTTTGTTTGTTTGCGAGATACTAAAAGTGTAATAGTCGTTACGATAAACTTTCTAGTACTCATATTAAATTTCACTACCCCAAAAGTTAGACACACTTTATGAAATTGTTTTTCATAAAGTGTAACTTACGTCTTTGGAATGACCTAAAAAGTCTAAGGCATTTTAATCAAACTTTACTAAATTTTAACTTTCATACTAGTGTTATTTAAAAGATATTTCTAAAATTTCACAAAAGTAAATATATTTAATTTAAATATTATGTTAGCTAGTGGATTTTCAATATTTACTACAAAATACGTAGTTCTCTTAGGTCGCATAATCGTAGAACCAATGTCGTAGCACATAGCTACGAGCGTAGCACCGTCGTAGCTCCTACGTACGGTCTCGGTATAAATATTTCAGTACAGGAAATTATGCTTTTACTGATACTGTAGCCGTGCAAGGTTTTCAATAGAAAAGCGAGTCTTCGACTGCTAAACTGGAATGAAACTTGAATTATGTATTTCGGATCTGTTTTATTGATAATTCAGAGGAAGCTTTTCCTTTAAACGTTAACGTGCGAAGAAAATGGTTTCTTCGAAATTTTATCGGCTCTGGTAATGTTTGATAATATTTAGAGTAAAATTATAGTAGATTAGCTTACTGTGTATATTATTTTGTAGCTTTCGCTGAAGGTTTAGTCAATATTATAAGACTAGCTTCTGCCAGCAACTTCGCCCGCGTAAAAGCAGTTTTCTAAATACAAATTTTGGATCCCTATTTTATCCCCTTAGGGGGTAAATTTTGGGAAATCCTCTCTTAGTGCTTGCTTATATCATAAAAGGTATCCTTGTGCAAAATTTCACGTTTCTTATCCCGGTAGTTTCGGCTGTGTGTTCATATTTCAGTTAATCAGTTTCTAGTTTTAATATATACGAAAATATGGATAGATAATACCAATACTAGAAACGAATGAATAATAATATTCTACTAGTTCATTACCGGTTCAATGAATTATTTATCTAAATGCATAGCAATTAACAAGTGCGCACTAATACTATACATGTATGGCATGATGTATTATTTATTTACGTCTCGTTGATACGGAAATTGCAGTTTTGTAATATTCACGAGAAACGGCGCTGGATTAAATTCTAAGTTATAATTTATAAGCGTACAGCGTAATGCGGTGAAAGGTTACGCGCTAAAGCTTTTTAAATTGGTTAAGTTGAACATGGTCTAAACGGTGGGCTTGTATAATACAAAAATAGTTGCCTTGAATCGCAAGACGAAGTCATGGAAGACTATAAAGCAGATGGCGGGGTTGCTCCTTTAGGAAGAAGCAAGTAGTTCCAGAGCCAGGAACAATTGAAGAGGAGAAGAAACAGCGGGACATCTTTGTCCAGCAGCAGGATAGTTTAACATAATCAGCTTTTAAAGTTCCCATTCCCGGGACTCAGGCCCCTCTCGTTCTAGACATCACACCGGCCCAGAGTGGTTTGTTGGATGTCACATGTCTTCGAATTTTTGGTTCTAGGACATAACGGTATCCTCACGATGATTTCGATGTTTTTTTTAATATGCCTGGTTAGGTTTTGAACTCTTTACCTTCAACTTGTAAGTCGGAACCATTACTACTGGGCCAGTACTGCTATCTTAGGTGAGTACTAGAGATAATCTACACTATAATATTAGAGGTAATTCGATTTTTTTTTTTTTTGTTTGTAGAAGTAATCTCTGAAATTTTCTTCACCGATAGAAAACTGCTTTATTCCAGAGTGACATAGGTTATATATGCGGGCAAAGCCGCGGGCAAAAGCTAGTTAAATAATAAATAGTCAGAAAAAAATTATTGCCGGTTTTATTACTTTTAAATTATAGAATTAATAGGTCTGTTTTTACCGCTCTACCGGTCTCTAATCCCTTAAAAGTTTAATTGATTGATGATATTAGTAATGGTGGTAGATTTTAGGGGACGTGACTTAAACACTTTGACACCTAGATAGAATCAGAGTAATTAAAAAAAGTAAATTAAAGATTTTATCGATTGACATATAAAACTGTCACCTAGGGCATTAATTGACATAAAACATTCATCACGCTAGTTAAACTTAATTACAACTTAGGAGCCTTAAATCAAAGGTCGAATTTTTTAGATCAATACTACAATTTTAGAATAAGTGATAGTAATGATAGTAATTGTAACATAATGATTCCTATCTAGTATAATTGTAACTTAGAATTTTTTTAATTGGAAAATATTAATTACATATTCGAAAATATATTACAATAGCTTTGGCCCACAGCTTCGCCTGCGTACATAAAATATAGCCTATGTCTCTCAGGAATAAAGCAGCTTTCTATCGGTGAAACATTTTTAGCAATCGGACCAGTACTTTCAGAGATTACCTCCTACAAACAAAAAAAACATAAAAACAAAAAAAAAACTTTACCTCTTTATTATATTAGTGTAGATTAGCATGTTTTTAGAAATAACGAATGAAAGCAGGTACCTTTGAATTATATATACTTATGGCGTTTCATACAAATAGTAATAAAAAAGACGTGTGGCACTCGGGGACTGTCGCGGTAAAGCTATTGCATAGCATTTTTATCAACTTATGCAATTTTTATTATTTATTTATTTTATTTATGCAGTATTTTTTTTTTCCTTTGTTTTTTTTTTTCTTTGATATTATTTGAAGTTACACTTTCACACATTGAATTGAATTTTGATTGATTATTCACTCATTTGTTTTCTTATCGGTCACCACGCTCAAAAAACAAATGAGTGGGGGGTGTTAGGTTATTTTCGTTACGGAATTTCTGGATTCGGTCTCCACGCTCAAGGCCCGCGATAGAAGCTATACAATAGCTTAATAAAAATTATAAATTATATGAGAAGTATAGATGATGCAGCCATTTTGCGTAGACCTTACATGAATTGGCATTAGGCTAGATAAATGATACTTCGATCGTTTATGTTTTACACCGTTGTGTTTCGAACGAAAACTGAATTACTTATAATAAGCATAAGCATATCAGCTTCATTATGTTCCTACTACTGAGTATCAGGCCTCCTCTTTAGGAGAGGGAACGGGCCGTCATCCACCACGTGGGAGCAGTACAAATTGGTGGATGTCAAATAATATGTCTTCAAATTTTTGGTTCTAAGACATTTTCTTGTAATATTTTCTTTTCCCGTTATGTGAGTATTGTTAATGCAATAAATTTAACAAAGTGAAGCGTTTGGGTATGAACCCTTGCGACCACTGCAAAAAAAAATACACGTATGTATTATTTTTTTCCTATAACCACATACATATACATTCAATGTAATGAACGCTGAAATCTATAATTTGCACCAAACATCAGCGGGGTGCAGGAAAACCCAGGGGAGAGTGTTAGTGAGTTCGTTTGAATGATTCGACACCTCCCTAGAGCATCAACCCTTTCTACAACACGGGGGTGCAATTTTACATAATAATAACCTGTTTTTTGACTTTATAAGTTCAACGAAAGTTATTTTTAGTAAGCATGTTTTGTTAAATCGATTTTCTTTACACACCGAAAATCGATGGAAATATGAAATAAAATATTTCTATTTTTCATTTTTTTTAAGTAAAGTAGTGACGGACGGGCTGAATGCAACAAAGCAATTTTACGAGTCAACGTTTCTGTTAAAAAAATAGTACTTACATTATGGCAGTTGTTACAACATTTGCCCCTAAGGGGATGAATTTTTGAAAATCCTTTCTTAGAGATCGCCTACAGTACAAGGGAACCTTGTGTAAAATATCATACTCCTAGGCTTTATAGTTTTTGCTGTGCGTTGATAATATCAGTCAAGCAGATTATACCTTTATATTATATATGTTTTTTTGATCTTGAAAGTACCCAAGATGGTTCCTAAATAACTACACCAAAAATCCCACATCAAAGTTTAAGAAAGTGTCAAAAACTCAAGTGGTACTTTTCATACGTTGAAAAGGTAAGTACGTGTCGTGGATTCAAAGCCGTGGACCCTCAAGCAACGTCTGACACTTCCAAGCCATTCCAATCAAAGCCGACCCTTAAATATTAAAAGCTCGTTACACTAATGAATCGTATCTGATTTTGCCGTCGTCTGCAACGCCTTCAATGTCTTTTGGCGTTCTTTACAGCAGTTTCTTAAGAAATCTTTTGTTGGTTCACGGTTCGTTTTTTTGCCTGTGTTTTTTAGTTGTTATTATTTTTTTAATGTTGGGTTGGATAAAATGGGTGATTTTAAGAATTTTTGTAAACCTATTCAATTGGACGTAGCTACTTACTATAACAAAAGATCTATACTATAAACAACACAAAAATACTGTCATTTCTTAAAATAACTTTAGAAAGAGGAGTTGTTAAGAATAAAAAATCTGTAGCTATTTCAGCAAAAACTACAAAATGTCTGTCATTTTGTCACAAATTAATGTCACATTCCAAAAAAAAGCAAGAAACAACACAACCAACAACAAAGGAACAAAGAAATGCAACTAACGATCGTCATTTATCACAACAGAATCACATTTAAAGTCCATTCTAAAGAATCGATGTTTTGTACGAAACATTTCTATCCGTATTCTGTTTTAAGGAAAATCCATTTGAATTGTGAGTGTTACAATACATTTTACTTACAGTGCAGAGCTGCACACCTCGGTGTTTCGCGTCGATTGATCGGGAATAAGGATGCTGATCGAGTAGACGACACGGAGCGTAAAATGAGTTGTTCGCATCGCCGCTTCGGCCGTCTGCCAACACCGTTCGCCAGTAAACATCTATTGTCTTGCTCGTAAAACGTACAAAGATTTTGTTCGGAAATTGCAAACGTCTTAGATACCCTCCCCCCTGAAGCATGGCAGTAAAGTCGCTTTCATTACATCAACTTATTGGATGGATTCCAATATTTTTCGTGCGACTGCATTCGATTGCATATTGCGTACGGTATGATTATCGACGATTTATTTCATGCGTTCGACTCTGCATATTTTACGTTTCGATTTTCATGATTGCGGAGCGTCTGATAAGATTTTTCAGGTATGGTTTATTTTTTCCGGAAAAGCTGGCATCAGACTATATGCGGTAAGTGTTATTTAACTTGATGTCATCCTGACATGGAACATACCTAATAGTTTTAAATTTATTGGTATGAGGGGGAACTAAAAGGTTTAGAACATCATACATAATTTTGGAGAGATTCATAGTTTTGTTGATTCACCAGTATTTTTCAGAGGAATTAAAAATTGATTGAATATCCATCAACCACATTCACAGATACCAAAATAGTTTTCGATTTGTGACCACATTACATTTACTTTCTTTCATGATATCCTAAACTGAACTGCTATTAATCAGGTATGTGCAGATGGGAACACTTTCAATAATATACTATGAAAGTTCGACAAAACAACAGTAAAATGTATGGGCCAGTTAATATCCCATGTAGATCGTAAAAACTTACTAGGGAAAAGGGATGCTGGAGTGCTGACTCATGTAGTAAATCTGCTAGTAACTTACCTACCTCTGTTGTAGTGGAAGTTTATTATTGACAACGGTGCCTATTTCATCTTGCCTGCTCATATTATTGCACGTATTTTTCTTTAGTGAAAGACGAATGAGAACAATATAAACCTTGCCCTCGACAATTACACTATGAAAATACATGTTAAAATGAATCAGGATAATTCATATAATTACTACTAAATAAATGCGAAAGTAACTCTAATTGCATCGTTCACGCCTAAGCGTCAACGCACTCCTAGAGCAGAGCAGAGCATTTTCTGAGACTATGGAAAAATTAGTCTTATGACGATACCATACGTCACTGTAAAACGAAAAATACTCGTACAGACGCTCGAACTTGCCAGAAGAGTATTGTGTATTTCATTTTGATGTTTTTTGGTACATATATAAACTGAATTTCAAGAAGAACTGCATTCTGTATAGGATTTTATCCTGGCAGTATGTTCTTTTACAATGATTTCCAACTTACAAGTGAATTTCATTTCACGTGAAATCATTGTACCTTGGCAGAGGTTGGTGTAAGTTTATTATATTAAATCAATGTTAAACACATTTCGTATTCATATTACATTATTTCGTTTCAGAGAATCTATAGCCATTAAACAGAAGTTCCAATTATTCTGCTAGAAAAAAGCTTTCATTCACTTTATGTGCTTTATGTGTTCGGACTATGATTTTAGGAGGCTTAAGTGGACTGGTTACCAACGATGTATGTAACGTAAAAACTGTTGCTGTTACATACAGGCTCATAGAAAAATTTAAGCTCTTTAAATAAAAACCTATAAATAAAATGAGTGATTAATGAGAGAAAAATAAATGAAAAATGACTGATAATGAAAATATAATAATATATTAATGTTATGTATTTATTTTGCAAATTGGTTATAAATAACACTTTTACACGTATTTTTTTTTTGTCAATTTGAACTAGAGACTAGGTGACTACCCAGAGAAGAAACCCCAAAAAATAAAACCACGTCAAAAGTACATAAGTACCTGCCTACTTGAGATAAAATATCTGTGGAAACATCTTGAACTACTGTTATATAGTTCCAGTCTCAATATTTTTCAATAAATACAGTTCCGTTAAGAAAATATCACAGAATGTTTATTTCTCGATATTAACACTTCACTGACTAATAAAGTTGTTTACAGAACTTTATTGATTGCGTTGTGTAATTGCCAATCAGACGTAGAGATTGTTTTTTCGCAATTTTATACTTTACTTCGCAAATATTTTAGTAGAAAATTGAGTTTAGTTAAGGTTCAAAAGACTGCTTTCTGTTGATCTGGAGTTCGGAAAGAATGTCTTTTATCAAATTTCGTGCTTACACTTAGATCAAGTCAATGAATCATCAACTAATGCTTCGAATTTATTAAAGAGTTTTTTAAACATCATTTTACAAATACAATTTATAATAAATTTTACCTATCTGATTACCCTGAGAAGAAACACCGAAATAAACTCAAAAGTTCTAAGCCTATTCTATATTCCTAAAAAAGTAATCGTTAAATTTTGTGAGAACTACCTGAGGTGCCTCTTAACCTCTGAGGTGGTCTTTTTAGAAAAAAACTATGTAGATTTGAGTGAAACTGCCCAGAAAGTACAAGCATTTGTCACGATGTAGTCCTCATATTAAAAAAACGTTTCATGAAAGCCGTTGCAATGTCTCGTGGACATTCACAAACACCAATGAATTGACACTTTGTTTAGAGTTACACCGTAATCATCATCATCATCATCACTGTACACCACCGTACACATCTTAATCATCATCATCATCACCGTACACACCGTAATCATAATAGCTTAATTTTTTTCTTTATGCTTTTCCATTCCAACTATAAACGACAAACATGTTTACCAGTAGCAAATAGAACTTAAACAATTACTTACAATACATGCACACAACACTTTACTTCAAAAACATTCTAATTTCAACTAAAACGCAGCTGCCATTACAAACATCCTATACTTATTAAAACAATATTCTCGCACATTCAAAAATTAAACTTTCCGACAACTGTTGGGGCCGTGTGCGCCGTTACTCGCTTGCTTTAGTTCGCACTAACTTGTATGCGAGGCATTATCTTAGCAACACAGGCAAACTACTGCAAGAACGAGGGGCTCACGACACGTCTTCGCCTACAGTCGTAATAGTTTGTCAACTTAATATTTTGTTTTAAGTTTACATAGTATTTTTACGCTTGTTCAAGTCCTAGCTACGAAAGGTATTCAAGTATGAAAACTTGTAAATACTGAGATGCATCTCTGTTAAACTATGATGGCATGTGGTCATGCCCATCACCTAAGGAGGATGCATAGTTTGCAATAGAACCTCTGTTAATGTTTTTGAATGTAAATTTCTCCTAAAGAAATTGCAAAGGATCGCTGATCTATGACAAATCCGCTGGAAGCAAGCCTTTACTCAAATCGAACAAAAATCAATCGATCTGATGATATTTATAAAGCTCTTCTAGTCAAAAGGAAAAATCTCACGAAATATAGCCACAAGGGACCCAGTTTCATTTCATCCATGTCGCTACGAAATGAATTATAAGTAGCAACTTGATATACTTCTTCTAGCCGTATCAGGTTATCGTCTGGAGGATTAAATCTATTACTTCTCCAGTATAGGGAAGTTTTATCATGGTATTTACTGAGCCAGCAATGGATAGAATTCGTTCGTGTTAGCCAACCAACCTGTAGGTGCAGGGATATATTTCATAACTGCAACGGACGCTATCTATGCATGCAAATTGCGTTTTACCTTGTGCAAGAATGAAAATATTTTCTAAAGAGTTTTTAAAATATTTTTCTAACTTACCTGGTGTTATCGTATCTTATAAATTGTTTTAGTTTTTCAAGTAGGTATATGGCCGTTTACTAGAAAAATATTTACCCAACTGGGTGTTAAAGAGAATAAAAATTCATTGCATAAAATTATTTAAGTACCTACCTACTATAAATGCACTGCTAAATGATTGTAATTACAGAAGTAAAGGAGCAGATATACTTAGTCCACATAAAGAATCATCCTAAAATTTACTATCTAAATCGCCACATAAAGCACATTGCAAACTCGCTATAATTATCCATACATAAATTATAAAATATATGAAAGTAACTCTGTCTATTACACTTTCTGTCGTCTAACTGAACCGATCTTAAAGATTTTGGTACGGAGTAAGCTTGTACTTTAAGGAATCCTTAACCTTTCGAATGTCTTAAGTTACACAGTCCGACATAAGGTAATTGTCTTTCTATTGTGTCTCTAATTACGACATTCAAAGAGTTAAAGTACAAGCTATGGGCAACTTGTTATCTAGCTTTGACTTCGCTACCGTAATAACTGACATTCTCCCAAACGAAGTTTGGTCACAGTGGTCAACCTTCATAGAGATTAGAAAAGTACGCAGGAAATTTTATAGTGTACGAGTGTGTACTTAATCACAGATGTATTCTTCTCTTCATTGCTCCATACTCTCATTGTCCAATGGAGCAGTAAACTGACATAATCGGCCTGAAATTAGCTTTCTAACACCAATGCACCATCTTAAGGTCGACTGGTAGATAATGCCTTTGGCATTAAGTCCGCCTTTGTACAGTAATAAGCGCATAAGCCTTTAATAAATTAATAACATTTGGTCGACTCGGGAAATGTTACCTCACGCTTAGCAATTACGGTTTGCAACCACTAGACCGATGAGACAGTCGGCCTTAGAGACGGACTGAAAAATAAAAAAAAACTACACAAAAATAAAGGAATTCTCAATTATTACGAGAGACAGAAAGTATTTTCACTAACAGACTCCACATTCCTTTTGACACACTATTTAATTATAAAAAATACACTACGGAACACAATTGTCCCTTTCAAGGGAAGTTAATTTTTCCCTCAACGAGGCTTGAATAAGCAGATTAATTAGTGGAAACAAGGCGACTTTATATGCTTCCAGTCTCTATTGTGGTGTTGTGAAAACTGAGGACACCTTATTGTTATGCGATCATTGTGGAGCTCGACTCATGAATAGACGCACACGTGAAGGATTTTCTTGTAGAAAGCCGTAGGTAATAGTTTTCTGAGATGAATAATGAAATAACCGCTAAACAAAATGATAATAGGTTTTCTGCTTTTTTGATTAAATTCAGCATTTTATTCAGCACGAACCTACAACTAGGTTCTTGGCATGCTAAATGCTTGTTTATATTCGTCATTTAGTAAATTATTTCTTTTAAACACCTATTTTTTAATTTATTAGTACAAAAAATGGGGCTCTATCCGTACCTGTTATTGATATGATCAATAACAGGTACGGATAGAGCCCCATTTTTTGATAATATTTATGATAGAGCGGATAGAGCCCCATTTTTTCATAATAGAATCCATCATTCATAACAATTCATCATCACCATCATTTCAGCAGAAAAACATCCACTGTTCGACATAACAATTGCTAGGTACTAGGAAATACTACCTGCAGTGCTTTTTCATTTTGATCGTCATTTATTCATTTATAACCAATAGCCTGTACAATATTTCTGTACATTGAGTAACATTATGGGTTATAAAAAACGCTAATAACTTTTCTGTTTATAAACATTATTTATTGAGACTACTTAAATAGTAACAAGACCTTTTCTAATAAGCCCTTTAATTATTTGTACTAATTATTAATATTTAGTAAAGAGTAATTGTAGGTCGTGGGTTCGAACCCAGCCAGGCTCATTACTTTGTGTAATTTATTTCATCACCACTGCTCTCAAAACGGTGAAGGAAAACATCGTGAGGAAACCGGCATGTCCTAGAACCAAAAATTCGAAGACGTGTGACATTCACCAACACGCACTGGGCTCGCGTGGTGGATTACGGCCCATTCCCTCTCCTAGAGTGGCGACTTGAGTTCCAACAGTGGGAACATTAAAAAGGCTGGCTCATCATGATGAATATTTATTGGTGTACCTGTTCAGCCAGGTCAGCCAATAAATATCCTCTGAAGCAAAGGCACTAAACTAAAGGGGAGAGAATACTGCAATCCGTAAAACGAAGTTTATTTACCTACTAAATCAAAAGTAGAAAAGCACAAACCTTTCTACCAATGTCAAATTGATATCAAACTAAAACTATTATAATGGACCGACCACTTTAATCAAATTAAAGTGGACTTGACTACGTTTTACTTTATTTTCAGAGTTACATTTTAATCACTAACTGAGTATTTTATGACAACTCTGATTCGGTAAAAAGGTACCTAAATTATATTTTAACATGCATGTAGCAAACAAAAATAGAAAGAAAGAAAAATATTTAGTTTGGTACACATAGATACACAAAAGAAAAAAGGCTTAAAGTCATTCAAAGGGCAATGGAAAGACATATGCTCAGAGTTTCCTTGCGTGATCGCATCAGAAATGAAAACATCCGCGGGAGAATATGAAAATATCCGTTGTGGTGACGCTTGGAGAGATCTATGATAGTGAGACACAAAAAAAAACTTAATTAATAGTACAGTCAAATCTGCCTCTGAACACGGTATGAATTGTTTGCCACTCTTCGCCTTTTTTAACTTCACTAGCGGCCCGTCCCGGCTTCGCACAGGCAATACATATAGCCTGTCTATAGCCTGTCTATAGTCTTATCTATAGCCTTATCTATAGCCTTATCTATAGCCTTATCTATAGCCTTATCTATAGCCTTATCTAAAGCCTTATCTATAGCCTTATCTATAGCCTTATCTATAGCCTTATCTATAGCCTTATCTATAGCCTTATCTATAACCTTATTTAAGGTGAATGTAGCTTTCCAATGGTGAAAGAATTTTTAAAATCGGCACAGTAGTTTTTGAATTTATTCATTACAAACATACACACAAAAACACAAATTTCCCTCTTTATAATATAAGTGTAGATTGTTAGTCAAGAAAAAACAGCTTTTATTGTATCAGTACTAACTCAGATACAGAAGTTCGTGATAACGACGCTCTTTTATTTTCGATCCAATCCGATATTCAAGTGCGAATTAAACGCTGCGTGAGTTGCATCGAAATGACCTGTTAAAGTTAAAAAGGTGCCCAGTGAAAATATAATTAATTTCCTCGAAATATATATGGGTAATTTTTTGGCAATGGTAGCACTTCGAGTTGGGTGGCATTTTTCCCTGAAAGGTGCCAATTTTGACATTGTATTTTTTGGATAGATTGTAATGTTTACAAATCATTTTCCTATAAAAATACTTTGAATATACAAATTGCAGTGAAAATATTGAGTGTTTAGGAGAAATAACCAATAGCAATTTGTAGAACTTCATAACAAAGTGAGTATAAACATTTCATTTTTAGACTGCACTTAAAAACGAGTGAGAAAATAAATAAAACTAAATATAATTGCATTGCGTACATATTGAATTTGAAAAGGAAAGACAAAACCTGTTATGTTCTTAATCAGCACCTACAATTTGATATCTCTTTGAGCATTGAAACAGTAGCAGTAGTTAACGCTCTATTTTCTATCCTCATGTGCAAATTTTTATTTCATTATGGTTTGCTTTGAAACACATTTGTGGAACTTGCCAGTGTGTATCACCTATCCTGTTTTAATTTGTTTATAAAATTTTGTGTACAATAAAAAGAAGAATGAAGAAATGCAATATAAATCCCTCTCGCTGGGAGGAGGGGCCAAGGATAGGCCCAGTAGGAGACGTTTAATAAAACAAAATGTCTGTATTTTTGAAAGACAGAAGAAAACAGATTACACGTCTAATACCTTTACAATAATAGTATTTTAATATTGGATACTGTGCATGTACCTTGAAAGTAAAGGTAGGCTATATCAGTCATATTACATTTAGCATTGCATTTAGCATAGCACCATATTACATTAGCATATGATCGCAACCCACAGTTGCACAGAAAACAGAAATCTTACACTGTAATCGAGAGGTAAGGAAATGGGGATGGGTATAGTGATGACAATATTGTCAAGGGCGAAAATATAATAAAAAAAATTGTGTAGTTAATTATTAGCTCATATTTTTAGAAGCACTTTAATTTAGTTATTTTTATAAAAAAAAAAAAAAAAAAACATTAAAACCGCCTTTAAGCGGCTTGACAGCCATCGTAATTCCTTTGATATCACCAAACAATCTATTTTTCTTCCTATCTAATTCGTGCACCTATTCTATATAAAGTAACCTTCAATAGTATCATTATTTTGCAAGTTTGTTATTTGCTTGCTTGTAGTTTGCTTTTTAATGACACCATAAATCATGCTTTAGAACATTCTCATTCTTGCATTAGCCTTATAAGATTCTAACTCCAATAATACACTTGGGGGACAGTCAGTTGAATTTTTATTATACAAATAAAAATTCAAATCACTATCCCCCAACTTAAAAACAATCATAAAGAAATAACAATGTAGTAACTAGGAGACCGATACCACCGACCGTCGACTCGGAACAAACTTGCTAAGAAAATGTATTTTTAAATCGTCGCCGTCGCGTCTTCGCACTGAATCCACTCAATTAGTAACAGGCTAGGAGTCATTAATTATAGAGTTCCAGACACCGTTGTATATACTTCTTTTATGGTATGAATGAGTAGTTCACTTTCTAAGTATGGGGTGCATAATTGGCGATGGTGAAAAGATCTTGTCTTGATCAGCGCCTATTGTCACGTCATATTATGTACTGTAAAACGGGGTGAATAGAGACTTAGGAGTGAATAGAGACAAAACTTTGGTTTGGTTTTTCACTTTGATACCATAATATCGGCCTAACAATTCATTATTAAATTGACATAGTTAAATGCTGCAAAAAATATTCAAATATCGGGAAAATACTTTCTAAGGTTTTGTCTCTATTCACCCCTAAGTCTCCATTCACCCCGTTTTACTGTACGTACTTTTGTATAATTATGACTCTCTCTAGATATAATAGAAGAGCAACCATTTTTTTTCCATAGATATTATTATGGAATACTAATCTAGCAATCGCTTTCTTATTCTACAACATTAGTGTTAGTATAAGGAATTAAATAAAGAATCTATGTACTAAATTTCATAATTCATTATCATATCATTCGTCAAGTCGTTGAGCCCCTTAGTAGTCCTGAGTTGAGCTACACGCATACTGACAAATGCTTACACTGACTGGACAGATCCACTTAGAAGTGTGTGGTTCTTTCTTCAAAAGACCATCTCAGGCTCAATCTGCATGGTTCTCATATGATTTGACCATTACATGTTGCTGTATGGACTTTAAAAGAGACTTTGACCCCTGAGTTTGTTACAGTGTTTCTTCACAGGGTAGTCAGCTAGGAAACACCGGCCTCATCTAGCATTAACCTTTCGAATGTCTTAAGTTACACAGTCCGACATAAGGTCTTTCTATTGTGTCTCTAATTACGACATTCAAAGAGTTAATTGACGAAAAAAAAAAAAATTGACGTATAAAAGTGTTTTTATAAAACCTACTTGCAAAAAAAAAAAAGAAATAACTGTACCTATCATGAAAAATCATAAAATTATAAGCTTGTTATGTCAGCAAAAATACATAGTCACCGGGCCATCCAGGCGACTGAGGGGCTATTTTGCACTTGCCCCCAGCTGTGCGCTGGCTCCTAATGTCCGCTATAAGCTACCGTGACCTGTGTTGTACTTAGTGTCGATGGTGTCCAACTTGTGACCTTTTAAAATATTTTTGGGAAAAAATATAACATGGTGTAAAAACTATTGCATTATGAATCACTTTTCTTACTCTAGGTGGCTAGAGGAAGTGATAGATTTTGACATAGACACGTTCCCACGCTAAAACCTACCCATCTACCATAGAAATAAAGATATACCATCCAGCCTCTTGACATCGTCGCGTACGAGGCCATCTAGTTCCAACATTCGGAACGCTAACGGTGACAAGGGTTTATCGGATGATGTTGTTAATATTCGCATGCCGTATTATGCGTTCCTTACTGTGGCTGCATGATGACCAAGGCTGTTGACAACTTCATCATAGTGGCAGCGATGAGGAGAACTTGTGTTAGTACATGTTTTATTTTTTTGCAGTTAGAAATTATCCACTGACTTCTCAGGCTCTGGCTCTTGAGTAGGGTGGAAAACGTGTCAAAGTTTTACTGATAAAACTACACCTGAGTCTTTCAGTGGATCTTTTCGTTCTATGACCACGAATTTGCACTACAAAAAATTCCCGTAACCTTGACGGACATCGACTCTGCTGTGCCCTTACGGTTTTGCTGACATCTTCGAAGTGCGCTTTTAACACTACGCACTCTCGACCACTCAAGCACGCTCCGGATAGTTACTAAACGGTCAGACGGTGAGCTACCCATTGCTCATAATCCACAAGCCCGTGCCTACGGTCACTAGGGATCACCTTGTGACTCCCGATGCCCGGCGCATCTCCTGCGGCGGCGGCTGGGGCTCCGTATACTCTACGATATGCTCCATAGCTCAATATGCTCTAGACGGTCCACACAATAGTAATTAACACCCGGACTTTTCTTCTCCCTGAATCTGGAACAGAAACTTCCATATGTCATGCAAAAGCTGAGGACGCCGTAGTGCCTCTCCAACAACTCCTCAAAGAGGGGACTTATCTCCATGATTGTGGCGTGCGTGTGGGTATGTTAATATTACATTACATTACCACTTTACTTACCAAGTACAATTTTAGATTAATGGGTATAACAAAGAAAACTCTCAACTCCGACCACCTTTGTGTTAGTCTAACAGTTAGTTTAAGTAAGAACTTTGACAATCTAAAATATTAATGATAGGTAAATATTTTTAGGCCGTGTTAACCTCGATCACTTTTAAACTTCGATCAATATTGGCAGGGACTGTTATAACTTTTGGAATCTAACGTTCTAATATCTAGTTATAGCGTCATTACAATTTGGAAAACTTACAGATGTATTACGCTCTTCTGAAAATATATTGAAATCACTTCATTTGCTCAGTGTAGTTTTACAGTTTTTGTTTATTGACACAGAAGATTTTATTGTTTGACAAATACCATAGGACAGTAAGCCCAGTTTCAAGTGGAAACAAAATTGACTTTCATGATTTTTTGTATCTAAATGTATTACATAAATGTAGCGACATCTATGACGCTACATAGGAAGTAAAATTCAAAATCCTGCATATTAGAGTTTTTCGCTAAGTAACCTAGCGTTGGAAAGCCTCCTACAAGATGGACTGACGACCTGGTAAAGGTAGCGGGAATCCGATGGACGCACATGATCGTTCGTTGTGGCGACGCTTGGGGGAGGCCTATGTCGGAGTGGACGTCTATCGGCTGAAATGATGATGATGATGATGAACCTAGAATTACACTGCGCACACGTGTGCCACACACGCCGATCTGGGCGCGTCGGTCTCCATACATTGTATATGGAAAGACCTGTAGAGCTCGCAAGTCCTCGCCACGCGACATCGATCTACGTACAAATCAGGCGTGTTACACAACGTGTGTGTCGGTCGAATGTAGTTCAAGCCCGAAATCAACTATGGAAAGTTGTTCGGACTAGACCCGTTTCTTCGGAGGCACCTCCCTAATTGAGGTATTTGGAGTTTTACAACCTTTTCTATCACTAAGATCCATATAAAGAGAGTTTTTATTATTGAATCATTTACTTGCGTCTAAAACATTACCCGATGCACTTCAGTTACTGCAACTCGCTCTCTTCATTTATTTTATTACTTTCCTTCAGCAAAGTAGGTTAAAATAAAGTTAAAGCGCTTAAATAGCTAGAAGTAGCTTTATCCGTTTGCAAGAAAAGTGTCTGTAATGAGGATAGTTAACGCATGGCTCTCTCTAGAAAGTTTAGCCTTCGAAGTCGGGATAGTTTAGCTAGTTACTGTTTATGATCATCTTATTGGCTTTTGATGTTTTCTTACTCCGGTCAGTTAATCAGTTTTATTTTCATTTCATGTACCAATAAAATTGTTTTTCTATTAGGCAATTATCACACTGCCACGCATCACGCTGCATGTTGCAAGTCAACACACCTACTTGCGGGAGTGCAGATCTGCATCATCGTGCGTGTTTTTACGCACTCACGCGTGTATTTGCGTTTTGTAGATTCACGCATGCTCTGGCTCATTTCATACAAAATCACGTACGGCACTACGAGACTCAGTGTGCCATACTTTGTGTCTCGCCCCGTACCCAAGCGCGTAGGCGCATGTTTTTCTGCTTGTAGGCGCGTCATCTGTATGAACGCTAATACAAGCGGATACATTTTCGGTGTGTTGGAACGGAGATACTTCTTACAAGCAACATCTTCCGCCCTTTCGTGTCACAATAACATCTTCACCCTTTCGTGTCAGATTTTATGGACTAAAACCCACTCTTAGCTCCCTGGTTCATTGCCTTTTATTCCAATGGATGGATAGCGACTTGCGGACGACGAGCCAAGAGTAGCTTACTGTCCGGTCGTCCAATAAGGACTGAGCCCAAGTCGTCGACGTCGCACAGTGTCCATGCATGCCTCAAAGAGATGTCAGCTAAACCAAAGGGGCCCAGTAATGTCGGTGTTCGCTAGGGCAGCGGCTTTTTTTTAAAGAATTTAAGACTCCTGTGGCCATGGCCAGCGGGTATTAGTCAGTAAACGTCTATCACGCTCTCTCGCTCTACCTTACAGTGGAAGAAGTAAATGATTATTGATGATTTTACACCAAAAAAGAAAAGGATCCTTTGCAAAAGGATTACCATTCACCTTTAACCGTGTATACTTTGAATCCCCTTCATTATTGTCATAGAAGGCAACAAGGTAATATCAAATAAGGTATACCAAGAAGCAACTCAGTCAAGACAAACGGCTCAGTACTAAACACAGGCATGTGATGTAAAGTACGAGAATGTTAATTAAGTCTGAAGCAAATAGAGTCAATCAAACAGCAAACAGATTTAATTATTAGCACGACTGTCTGGAGTTAACGCGATCTAGTTGTTAGCAAATAATGAAATGTGGTTCGGGTACCCGGGTATTAACTACCTACTAATGACTAACTACATATCGACGCTTGAAAAGTAAAAATTACTAAGTGACATTGAGTAAACTTTACAGGAGAGTGATTTAGTTAAATTTTTTAGACAAAATATTGTTAAAACAGATGAAATAGTCGGATTTATATTATTAACATCATGGTAATAGTATCTATAACCGACTTTTTTAAAACTAACATTTTTTTTTTAATTTTTAACTTTAAATCACTCTCCTGTTAATTAACGCTTAGTAATTTATGCCTTTCAAGAGTCGATACATATTACTGTGTTTTGAGATAGGATATCATTAGTTGATTTCTCTCGCTCTAAGGTGGAGCAAAAGGATATGCCAGGGACTTTTACTACCTTAAACTAACCTATATTTTTTCATTTGCCTTTTTTATTATAAGGACAGCAGGATGATACAAATCATTCTGATGGTTTTTTTCTTCAAAGATCTTACGTAGATAAATCAGAGCAATGGAACTTGCAACTAAACTATCAGTTTTCAACTTGGATCAATCAGGCAAAGTGATTTTAAAATAAGTCTAGTTATTTGAAGTTTCCCCTTCAAACATTTGAGTGCTCCCCTTCTTTCAGCAATCGTTCAAGTGTAAAATAACAAAAACTAATATCAAAGTTTTACTGTTGGTAGTTTTCTCAAAGAAAATCCGTTCATTACCTCACACGTAGTAAATTCCCCGAATTTCTTGATGCCTTTTCTCCCCCGTTTTGTTTTATCTCACTCTTCAGTGTGTGCTCACATACTGATGAGTCAAGCTAGAAAATCAATGAGTTTCCTAAAAAGAAAAGTTTTTCCTATATACAAAAGCTTTATCCTATATATAAACTTTCGTTTATTAAGTGAATTAACATAGATCACGTGACAAAATTTAGTTATATTTGAAGAGTTATCGTACTCAAGAATTTGATTAGAAAACCAACATCCATTCTGGCAGTCATCATATCAAACAATGACAAAACTGATTTTCAAACACAAAATAGACTTGCATAACTTAACACAAGTAGAAAAGTCACCGTAGGTGTGAGGTTGCGAACGACGAGCTGTGGGTAGCTCGCCGTCCGGCCGTCCGATAACCATCCCGGGCTGAGCTCAAGTCTTCGACAGATCATAGTAATCCACGCGCGTCTCAAAGATGTGTCAGCAAAAAGCCAAGAGCAATGTCCAAAAAAAAAATGGGTTGACTTCCGAAAGGAAAATCCAAGGTTCTGGAACGCAAGGCGAAGAAGAAACATAGGTGTGGTTTAAGTTAGTAAAAGTTTAACACACTCTCCCGCTTCGCCTTATAACCGGAGAAGTCTTTGGATGATTTTCACCTTAAAAAAACAGGTAGAAAAATAAATCTTAACTTCCATACTATAAACTACCTAAGCATCCCAATACCATAGCAGAAAGTTTCGTTGCCAAGTATTGGGCAGACAGGTGGCAGACGCTTTCTGCCAAGCCAATAAATCACAGAGCTACTTGGTATTGCCCAGGATGCTCCGATACGCCGGGCAACTCCTGATTAATGTGCCTGATTTGACCGCTGCCCGGATTTATAGAAAAAATATATTGTTTATATATATTTTTTTTTGTGGCCTTGCGGAAGTCGGTTACTTTAATGGGAAGATAAAATAAAGAGGTAAAAGTAAAAAATTTTGACAAGCGGTGCTGCGCCACTTTAGCAGACTGGGTGCATATACATCAAATTATTATATCTTTTGCTAACATCGTTTTTAAGAGATAGGATTACTAGTATAATATATTATGGACTACGGTCTGAAATAAAGTATTTTCATTTTATTTTTAAAAGATATAAATAAAAGCAGGAGATAACAGAAGAGCTCAAATCTTATGCCAAACGTATTGAAAAGCACCCAAACACACTTATAATATGATACATAAATAAGACCACCAAAATAGAAAGAAAAGTAAAGATGCAAAGAAACGGTGTTTTTATAATAACCACATACTTGCAAAATCATATCAATACTTATGAGGCGATATATGAATTTATGCGAGTTTTTACATGGTAACCAATATCATGTATATTTGTATAAGTTTTATACATTACATATCACATTCTCCATAGATTTTATCAAAACATGTAGACCCCAGATCATAAATATTTTACTACCCCTATGTAAATATCTATACACGAGCATTCACCAAAAGCAAGGCGACTTAACAATATCTACATAACATAAGTAGGTACATATACGAACGCTCCTCTTCGACAAAGGAGAAGTTTTCAGTTCAAGCGTCTGAAAAATATTACCCAACTTAAGTTTAATCTCATGAAAACGTTCTAGGAAACAATTGTAAATAGGAACTCTTCGTTTAAACAACGGGGATGTTTGTCGAGACGGTTCGAGTTGTACCGACACTAATAAAAATATTTTCAAATACATGTGATCGTGTGGGGGTTGTCTGTCAAGCGTGTAAGGGGCTGTATTTATGCAGCGTGTTGGTATTTTTTTCTCTTATAAACTTTTCTTTCTATCTAAAGAGCTAAGTTAAAGATGAAACGGGAAGTTCAATTAATTCTAACTAATATTATAAATGTGGAAGTGTGGATGTTTGTTACTTAATCACGCAAAAACGGCCGAACGGATTTAGATGAAATTTGGCATGCATTTAGCCTTTGACATGGAAAAAAACATAGGCTACCTTTTATCCCGATTCCTTAAGTACCTAATGCCACGCGGGCGAAGCCACGGCCAAAAGCTAGTACATTAATAAAACTTTTTTTAAGTACCTGTTTTACTTATTTTTTGCAACATTTAGAACAAAAAGAATAGAAATAGACAACAGAAACTCATTTAATTTATTTTAATGCAAATTTTTAATCGTTTTTAAGGAGTATTCAGTATTAAGCATGTATTATATAATTTTTAACTTTTTGGTAAACAAAACTATCAACTCCCACACAAGAACCGCAAAAATAATATGAAAATAAACCACGGAAAACTTTTTATTGTTATAACTGTAGTTACGATTAAATTGCTGCGACAGTCAGATAGCCCCATTTATTGGACGTAGACGTTATAATTTTCCAGGGAAGTTGGGAAAAGCAAATAATTCATAAACACACAGAGGCGTAGGTGTACACAAAGTGGATACATTTACACGGATCTGTAAGTAAAAAAGTAAATTGATTAAAAATTAAATGTAACAAGTAAATTTTCTATAAGTAAACGAGTTTAACAGAAAAAAAAATATTGCCATAAATTATTGTAGCTTTTTTATTATTTTTTTTTTAATTATTTTTATTAGACATTTATTCATTTGTAATACTTTTTTTAAATTTTAATTTTAAATGTTTTATTTTTGTTGATTTGACATTGTATAAGAATATAACAAATTTTTTTTAGATTTTTGACTTTTTTGTTAAGTTTCGTACAATATACCCAACTTGTATTTTATCTTAGATTGAAAAATGTCGCTTAAATATATAAATATATGACTTATGAGAAATTGCTTACCAATAAATTACTATGACTACTAACGCAAATTATGGTAGCAAGACACTCTGCCGCATTTTAAATAATACGCCCAAAACCTGCCATCATTTGAAAACAAAATACTCGTAGTTTCGCAACATAGCTATTGCTCAGACTAAACATTCAGGCGAACAAAAATTGTTTGAATAAAGCTAAATAAAGTAGATTCCTTTAGGTACTTTGGGTACGTACCTAAAACCTAAGGCACTGTAATAATAGCAGAGAGTAAAAGTCAGTCATCCTTTTGTTCAAATCTTTTTCAGTTACCAAAGTACACAGCCGTCAATTTCAAAATTGCTGCCTGTGTCCCCCCTAAAACTTTTTTAGGAGGTTATCACACCGAGAACTAGCCACAAAAATACGAGTATCAACTAGATATTAATTCTCAGAGTGATAGCGCAATAAGCTGGACGAGTAAAGTTGAAACTGTTCCAAAAGTGATCTAGTTTGTCCCATATAGCTATAAATCACTGATATTTCAAGTATATTCATACTACGTGGTTTTGATACCCAGTATTAATGTTCAGATTGTTGCTCGTTGGTTTGTTGTCACATGATAAGACCACTAAAAAATAATTGTTTGAACCCAAAAAATCTCCAAAATAGATCTCCGAATTGCTGTTGGTGTATATCTTTCTAAAGTTGTCAGTTATACACTGTTAACTTATCTAGTATATAAAACGTTGCGTTCTAAGTAGAAGACAAGGTATTCACATCGATAAGAAATTAAGCATTTTATGATTGTATGATTTTTATCATGTAGAGATAATATCTCTTAAAATTAGAACACGAAATTAGTTTAGGATCATTATCATATTCAGTTTTTAAAACAGAAAAACGGTTTGTTTTTTAGTAACTTTGCTACCGTTAAGAATAGTGTTTAGGTAATTGAGTGGTCTTTGACCCAAATATACTTTTAATATTCCTCACTATATCTGCGTTGCAAATTTAATGTTACAGAACGGTGTGAGCGCCAGCATTTTTAATAAGTTTATTACCGGACGGCCACTAACGAACGGTCGCAGGCCCGGACACAAATTGACAATAAATAACAAATGGCTAGGTGAAGTTACCCTTTGTCTGTAAATTTACTCTCTATATCTTTGTGGGTGTTCATATTTTACAGCAACCGGCACCAATTAAGATTGTCAGTATCAATCAATGCTAAAATGAAATAGAATAGACAGTTAAATTCGGATCTCGAATAATACACCGAATTTAAGTTGACAATCTTAATTGGCGCCCGTTATTGTAAAATATGAGTAGCTTCAGGATGCTGAGAGGGAAGTGATTAAATGCTTTGCAAATTTTTTAATGCGATGCGAACATGTAATAATACATGAACATGTAAAACACGGATATTTTGTAATGACTTTGCTAGCATAAGCATAGCATAACCATAATCAGCCTTATAATGTTCCCACTGCTGGGACTCAGGCCTCCTCTTTAGGCTCTCCTATATTCTCTCTGGAATGGGCCATAATCTACTACGTGGACCCGCAGCGGATTGATAGATGCACAATGTCTTCAAATGTTTGGTCTAGGACATGCCGGTTTCCTTTACCGTTTTGGAAGCTGGTTAGTGGTGATGATATAAATTACACAAAGTAATGCGCCTGGCTGGGTTTAAACTCACGACGGACAACTCGTAAGTCGAAGCCATTACCACTGGGCCATCACTGCTCTCGAATAGCTTAGGCTAGCTTTGCCCAAATAGCTTGGGCTTGGCTTCTAGTCTAACCGGATTTGGCTGAATAGACGTGTTTTGGCGACCGCGTATCGGAAGACGCAGCGTTGGAAGGCCTCCTAAAAGGTGGATCGATGACCTCATAAAGGTTGCGGAAATCCGATGGATGCGAAACGCACCGGATCGTTTGTTGTGGTGACACTTGGGGGAGCCCTATGTCCAACAGTGGACGTCGATCGGCTGAAAAGATGATGATGTCGTGTTTTACATGGAGCAACTGCCTGTCAGACCTCCACAACCCACTTTCTGTTGTTAAACAGTAAGTGGGTTATTATATACGATACTCTTTAGATAGACTGATGGTCAGACTTTAAAATACTTTTACCTAGTAAGTAATTGATTTTGGTTAGCAAGTCACACTCTTGAAGATCCTGAAGTGAACCCATCTGAGATGAAGTGGAAAGAAATATTTGGCTTTGTCTTCACTAATGTTTTGCATTTGTTTCTTGATAGGCACCAATCTTCGCTCTACAGTTAAATAAGGCTGGTACATTTGACGATACTCAATAGGATCGATGTGTGCCAGAGCTGCGACATTATTCAAAATGGTCACCACGTCCTTGGAGCGCAAAAAGCCACTGCATCAACACTGCTGGGTTATAGTTAATAAAAGTCTGATACTCATTTTCGCTACAACTAAAGCGGAAGCTATTTGATAAAAATCTAGTTCAATAGGATTTTTTTTTAATCATATAAACTAGTGCTTGATTGTGATCCCATCTGATGGCCACTTAGGAACTTTGCCAGATAAACATAGAGATAAAGTTATTTTGTAACTCACGAATTTGTTAACTTACTACAACACTTATGTAAATTACGTGAGAATGATACTAATTTTGTAATGAATAATCACTATATCACTTTAATACAATCTCAATTTTAGAGAGAGCATAAATAGGATTGCGACATACATTACACACACATACGGTTTTTTTATTGAAAATTCCGAATAATTAAAATCCACGTTTTCATTTGTGGACTTATTAGTGGTCTGTGTTTACTAAAATATAATACAAATACATCGAAAACAAATATTTTTCATCGCCACTTCCACGATCAAATGGAATAAAACAAAATTTTGTGTTTTTGGAATTAAATCCGAAAAAAAAAATCGGGAATACTCAATTTAATAATATAAACTACTATCATAAAGAAACGACTTGGTATATTACAAAAAAAAATCACATATAATTATTTCTTAAATTAGGACGAAGCTAATGATAAAATCCAACACGATTCCGGGATCGATAATTATATATTTCCTGAACCTATAGTAGGCACAAATTTTTTGCAACAATATTAATTTATTACACGAGTGTATTTGATTATGTATACACCGGTACACAAAATCAGATACACTTAGGCATCAAAATGCTTCTCTTTATTGCTATCATATGGGTACAAATGTGCTCAGAAGATAGATTAAAGACTGGCAGTATTTCCACTAGATGGCAATACTAATTCTTTATGCAAACTTTGGCCTCAGGTCACGCAATGTCGGATAAGTTGAATCATTTATGATAAGTACAAATGTTTATTGAAAATCTGATTTCATTATAACAAATATTTCACTGATAGGAAACTACACTGTCGCAGTGCTTTAAAAAGCACTTTGCGAAACAAAAGATAAATCTCGGAAAAATATAAGTTTCTTGAGAAAGCCCATGATAGTGAACTCGCGGTGAAAAGCTAGTAAGCATTTGGCATTTTATTTATTTTTATGCTCATATGTGAAATAAAATATTTTGTATTTAAATTTCATAATATTTGTATACTTAATTACGATAAAAGGAAAATTACTACTTAGTCTAACTCAAAACAATTAGATCTGAATTAGTATAAAATGTTTATTCCGAATATAAAACGAAATTTTGACGAAACATAGCCCCATATAATGTTACTTTTAGATGATTCCCAAATGTCCCATTTTACGGGTTACGCTAGTACTCTACCATCCCGTACTCGAAGCTCGATGTTGTTATGAGCGGAATAACAATGGCCACAAATTCTAATTTATCATTCATGCAATATAAAACAACCGCAAAGCCACTGGTATCAATTAAAACATACGTATCCATGTTATTACGTTGATTCATTAGTTGCTCTATTTATTTCGGTAGACATGGCTATGGTCACAGTAAGTTATTTAGAATCATCATGGATAAAACAGGTAAAACTGTTTTTTAACTAATTTAATTGCAAAAACTCTTTCAAGTGATGGACAGCTCAGTATCGTAGGGTACAGTACATATATACGATATTCCAGAAAGATTTTTTTATGGGATAGCCCTCAGTCATCATCATCATCATTTCAGCCGAAAGACGTCCACTGTTAGACATAGGCCTCCCCCAAGTGTCACCACAACGAGCGGTCCTGTGCGTCTCGCATCCATCGGATTCCCGCAACCCTTACCAAATTATCAGTCCATCTTATAGGGGGCCTTCCAACGCTACGTGTTCCGGTACGTGATCGCTATTCCAGAACCTTTCGGCTCCAATGGCCATCGGTTCTGCGAGCAATGTGCCTTTACCACTGCCATTTAAATTTGGCGATTCTTCGTGCTATGTCGGTAACCTTGGTTCTTCTGCGTATATCCTCATTCTTGATTCGATCACGCAAGGAAACTCCAAGCATAGCCCTTTCCATTGCCCTTTGGGTGACTTTAAGTCTTCTGATGAGGCCCATTGTAAGCGACCACGTTTTGGAGCAGTAGTCGAAGGCATGTGTAAAAGCTAATTCCACATAATATAATATGTGCAAATTATAGAAAGATCTGTCTAAAGAAACGTCTTGTTGACACTTTGCGTGTCCCAAGAAGTGGCCTTCTACTCGTTCTTTAGACAGAGAATAAGTATTGCCATACAGCGTTGCAAAGCCCCCAGTCTTTTAGGCATGTTACCAGTCGACAGCGATGCGGAGGAGTTTTTCGACACCATATTTTAGTTTGTTTGTTTAGGGTTATTATTATTATTTTTTGGTTTTGGCGTACCTAATTTAAATAATTTAATACAACATGCCGTGTAAAAGGGACAGCGTTAATTAAAATTAATACATAACATCGTAATATAGGTTTCCAGACATTCTTAATTTTTGGTGATCTCTTTCTATTTTCGTATTTCATTCAAACGTGAAATATCATAAAAAGTGTGGTTATTAGTGTTTTTTTTTATTATTTTCTGTAGCATCTATATAATAAAATGAACAATCCTTACAAATAAAATACATCTCCAGTCTCGACCAACGAAATCTCAAAGAATTATGGCTAAGTAGTTTTATCTCATTTTCAGACCTCCAGTCTTTGCCATTGTTATTCTTACCTGCTTTAGATGTCTTGGCTATTCTCAATGATAAACATGCCCTACATCAAGGACAAGTACGACGCTATGACGTAGTAAAGTTTTTATTAAAGATTATGGTCGCATTGCGTCTATCTGTCAGAGATAAATGTTGAATGACTGATGAATGATAAATGATATTTATTTTGCACATAGGTTTTTTTAAAAACACTACACGTTAATTTTTTCGTCAATTTAAACTAGATGAGGCCGAATACACTATTTAGATATAATACTCATTAAGTACACCAACTGTAATGACTAAGCAACTATACCTAATCACAGCACAAATCAAATAATACAGCTCCATGTAGACGAAATCAACAAATAGACTTCAATACACTCCCCATCTAAACCAGCAACTAAAGGGGGATCCCACACGTATTAATTTAAAACCGCCATTAGAACCGTAACGTGTGTCAACTGCCAATTAAGATCTATTAAACATAATATCGCTTGTTTCTCACTCGTTGGGCCGTGGCAGTACACATAAAGCATTTGTTAAGGACTTTCTCGACGCCTCGAGTTAATCAAGGAACAAGAATGTATAGAATGTCTGGATGTGACATATTTTACCACGTCTAAGGATTTCATATTGACCAAACTATACGCACCATGCATGGTGCGTAAAGTTTCATGCACGGATTAAGTTATAAATCGATATTTTTGATGACAATCTTATTAGAATGAAGGATATCAAAAATATAAGTACAGACCCTAAGCACTATAAACAATATCTTAATATTTAGGCTAGAAACATGCCTATAACATCATTCAAAACTTTAAAAAAATTTACCTACTAACCTAATAATTTTAACCTGACGAGTTTTGTAGCTATTTAAATAGGTATACAGTTTCCAAATGACAACTCAAAACAGAGATATTCTGTCATAACAAGCATCATAAGTTTTATAATATTTCCAATTCTAACTCAGGCTCTAGGAGAAGAAACAGCCCGTAACTCACCACGCGGGTCCAGTGTAGGATGTCATATGTCAAATATTCCAAGACATGTCATGTTGCTGGCCTAGGATTGAACTCATGATTTACACCTCGTAAATCAGAGCCGTTACTACTGGGCCATCAGTGTTCTTTATCAACTACAAAGATTGTCAAAAAGTTCTAAATTCAAGTATTTTGGACGTTGATCAATTTTGTTCTTACTTTTTTTAGAGCCACAGGTTTATAGTTTACATCATGCCTAACAAAACGTACTATAAACATCAGTTTATTGTTGTACTAACTCCAAAGCCTAATGCTATCTAGATTACATTTTACTGCGATCCCATTAGACCATCTAAAACCCTATAGCCTGAACAATCAAAGTAACGCTAATGGCACTTCTAGTACGCAATAAAACGACTGTAACTGTATCTTTCGTCTGCACTCATTGAGACTTATATCTTCAAGAAAGGGTACTCCTCTTTCGATTACCGGATTATTATTTCATTACAACAACAGGCTTTTAATTAGCTTGCGTTTGTTTTCCGTTTAATTTACAAATATTGGCTTTGAAGCGTTATTAAGAAAGGTAAATTTTATACAAATGTTATTGCAGAATTAAGTGATAACGGTTAATGAATAAAATTATACCTTGAGCGTAAATTTTTAAGGGCTGCTTTTTTGGAAGTTCAGCTTCCATTAACTTTATTGAGATGGAATTTTAATCATTATTTTCTTGGTGTGATTTAAGAGAATATCAATAAATTTTGAGAGTTAATAATGAAGCAATTTTTCCACTTAACTATTCATAAAATTTATGTAATTTCAATGTTTAAGCATTACTCAGACGAATCGCAATCACATAAAGTAATCACAGTTGAAATTAAAAGAGCATCCTGCGAGACGTCGCGACGTCTTAAGATTAAAGTTTACACAACAGAAATATTTCTGAAACGTCGACTTGGAAAAGTTTCGTCTTTGTCATGTAAGAAAATACGAAGGAGCGGGATCGTTTGTCTTCGGCGAGTGAAGCACTAAACTCAAGAGTTTTGCATCCACAGCAATAAATATTCGTGAGAATGTAAAAGCAGATACGGAGAGGAATTAAAACGATGGATCTAGATTTGTAAAGGCTTTTCCATTTGATAGATGTTTATAGTAACGTTTTGTGACAGTATGACTTGTGAGAAATTGCTTGAGACATTGTATTTATATTATTGTGGTAAAGAATAAATGTTAATTTAATACAAAAAGTGACTGTGCTCTAGATATTGACTGTAAACTAATAAAGAAAAAAGTGTAGATTATTTCGATACGTCAATACTAAATGTCTTTTACATAATTGATTCACGTAACTGTAATCGACACACACGAAAATATAAATTTTAAATGACATTTTATAAAAAAAAAAACTCAATTTAATACTGATTGGTGAATTCTACATTTAAAAAATCCATAGAAAATTTTGAATTAAGAACTTGATAATCTATGTTTAAACTTGTAACTCGGTATTTTTTTTTTCATAACAAATTCCCATTATGTTTGAAATGTGACTATTACTAAGTCAATGGAAATTCTTAAATAATCAGTGATCAACATAGATCAACAGTTTTTGTTTTCAACTGAAGCCCGTCTGGCCTAGCCAGACAACATTCCTATAAATAAAAATAGCACAATAATTCTCACCAATTAGTCAAATTGATTCAATCACTAATTGAGCGCTTCACAATTCAGTTGATGACATACGTTTCCACTTAAACGCGTTCCGTTCACGATTCAATGAATAAATAAATAGCTTTAGGCTCCAGACGACTGTAATTTTAAATGTTACGCTTATGACTTAGTTTTGTTGATCAAAAGGAGAATAGGCATCAGATCAAGGAAACCTTGTTCAAAGCTCAATAGCTATAGGATATGTAAATACCAATGGAAACATCATCTATTAGAGAATTTTTGTACTTACTTTTAATGTTCTTAATTTCTCACACTCATCACAGCAGAAGCTCTTGAGCTATTTGCGTTCTCACAATAAAAAAGCCGTCAAAATATAAAAACGGGTGTGCTTTTTGGACCCAGAGCTAAACCAAACTGGGGCAAAACATCATTTGAAAGGAAAAAGCAGATAATAGCATCATTTTATTATATAACAGTGAGATATGTGCAAAGTGAGAAAGATTTACCCTGTCTTCTTTATTTAGCCTTAAGATATAAAGAAACGGCAATTACTTTGCAGGAGGCAGATGTAGACACGATAAGTCACTTCTTCTTGGACTTGACGTTGTAAATCTTTTCAGCAGTATTATGCATGGGCTTTTGTTTGCAATATGCATTCAAGTACCTATGAAACGAAAAAAGTACTAAAGATTATTTTTAAGCTATTGCATAGCTTCTATCGCGGGCCTTGAGCGTGGAGACCGAATCCAGAAATTCCGTAACGAAAATAACCTAACACCCCCCACTCTAAGATACCCCCACGATAAGAAAACAAATGAGTGAAAGCAGCTGTCGGCGTTTTGGATGGGTGGGGTTAAGCAGCTGTTAGCGAGGTCTGGTTTTTGATGGAAGAGGTTAAGCAGCTGTTGGCGAGGTCTGGTTTTGGATGGAAGAGGTTAAGCAGCTGTTGGCGAGGTCTGGTATTGGATGGGTGGGGATAAGCAGCTGTTGGCAAGGTCTCATTTTGGATGGGTGGGGTTAAGCAGCTGTTAGCGAGGTCTGGTTTTGGATGGGTGGGGTTAAGCAGCTGTTGGCGAGGTCTGATTTTAGATGGATGTGGTTAAGCAGCTGTTAGCGAGGTCTGGTTTTGGATGGGTGGGGTTAAGCAGCTGTTGGCGAGGTCTGGTTTTAGATGGATGGGGTTAAGCAGCTGTTGGTGTGGTCTGGTTTTGGATGGGTGGGGTTAAGCAGCTGTCGGCGTTTTGGATGGGTGGGGTTAAGCAGCTGTTAGCGAGGTCTGGTTTTTGATGGAAGAGGTTAAGCAGCTGTTGGCGAGGTCTGGTTTTGAATGGAAGAGGTTAAGCAGCTGTTGGCGAGGTCTGGTATTGGATGGGTGGGGATTAGCAGCTGTTGGCAAGGTCTCATTTTGGATGGGTGGGGTTAAGCAGCTGTTAGCGAGGTCTGGTTTTGGATGAATGGGGTTAAGCAGCTGTTGGCGAGGTCTCTTTTTGGATGGGTGGGGTTAAGCAGCTGTTAGCGAGGTCTGGTTTTGGATGGAAGGGGTTAAGCAGCTGTTGGCGAGGTCTCATTTTGGATGGGTGGGGTTAAGCAGCTGTTGGCGAGGTCTAGTTTTGGATGGGTGGGGTTAAGCAGCTGTTGGCGAGGTCTGGTTTTAGATGGATTGGGTTAAGCAGCTGTTGGTGAGGTCTGGTTTTGGATGGGTGGGGTTAATCAGCTGTTGGCGAGGTCTAGTTTTAGATGGGTGGGGTTAAGCAGCTGTTGGTGAGGTCTGTGTTTGGATGGGTGGGGTTAAGCAGCTGTCGGCGTTTTGGATGGGTGGGGTTAAGCAGCTGTTAGCGAGGTCTGGTTTTTGATGGAAGAGGTTAAGCAGCTGTTGGTGAGGTCTGGTTTTGAATGGAAGAGGTTAAGCAGCTGTTGGCGAGGTCTGGTATTGGATGGGTGGGGATAAGCAGCTGTTGACAAGGTCTCATTTTGGATGGGTGGGGTTAAGCAGCTGTTAGCGAGGTCTGGTTTTGGATGGGTGGGGTTAACCAGCTGTTGGCGAGGTCTAGTTTTGGATGGGTGGGGTTAAGCAGCTGTTGGCGAGGTCTGGTTTTGGATGGGTGGGGTTAAGCAGCTGTTGGCGAGGTCTATTGCATAAGTTGATAAAAAATGCTATGCGATAGCTTTACCGCGGCAGTCCCCGAGTGCCACACGTCTTTTTTATAATAGAGCCTCTTGCTAATAATATCTGCCGTATCGTAAGGAGTGTTCCCAAACATATAAACTCACATACACAAAAATGTTTGCATGTGTTGAAACATGTTTTGTGCGTGTGACCCGAAGGACCTATCTGTAAGCCATACATATATTTTTGTTTCAATAGCTTAACCCACTGCGCCAGCCGTGCCGTCTAATATTCCGATACTATCTTTTTGACGATAGACTATGCTAAACCCACAGGGACTATTGGGCTCGCCAGGATCGTGGTAGTTATTCTTCAGTGTTTTTTGAGGAGTGGTTGGAGAGGCGCCACAGTATCCCTACCTTCCCCGTAACGGAGGTCTTCATCGGACATGACAAGTTCGGGAGGTTCCTGTTTTAAATTCAGGTGGAAAAAATGGCTGAGTGTCACCATTATGCAAACCACCCGGAGCACAAGATGGGTGAAAGTCTGCCTCATTTAGGCGGAACACAACCGTGTTCTCATGTTGGCGAGTCAGTTTGAGGCAAGAGAAAACGGAATGCGGTCGCCTCCTTCTGCGAAGTACGAATACTAGCGAAGGACATGTCCAAAATAGGACGGGAACAGACATCCTCACACCCCAGCCGCCGCACTATGGGACCAACCGGTACTTTCCATCTCAAAAATCGATAACTCTGTTGTTTTGTGATTTTTCTCCTTGAATATTTTTTCATGTATTTATGAATACCTAGGCAATAAAAAAAAATCAAACATCATAATTTTAAAAATTATGTATTTTTTGTAAAAAAATGACAAAGATAAAGTTTCATAAAATTTCATACAAAAAATTATATTGTTATATTAAAATAGCAATAAAAGTTACACTTTTAGTTAAAATAAGTTTAAAACTAAATTATTATTATTAAACAAACATTTACGAGATAAAAAAAATAGCGCTTATCCTATTCATCACTTTCTATTTCCAACAATTCTTTAGCTTCGTCAAACAATTCTTTAGATATTAGAAAACTTGGTTTATTTAAGCTAGATATATAAGGATCAGGTGCATATAACAAAATATGCAGAACGTCTTCGTTTGTTGCTGATCTGGAACACTTCCTAGCGTGATGTAACCTATATTTCTTGTAATCTTTATTTCGGGCTTCCTGGGGCATCTTCGGATAATTGTCCTATTGGCAAAACTGCATAATGCTCTATTATTTTAGCACCATGTATAAGTACTTTATGGACCGAAGATGGCATGTGGTACCAGTTATATTTGCTTACATACTTTACGCTACGTACTTTAAACTCACCATTTAACCAATTTGAGTATAGGCTCTCAAACCTGTCTGGCTTTCTTTGAGCTTTGGTCCATTTCTGGTTGCAACTTGATGTTAGATTTTTTTTAATACTGTCTAATATAGTATTAACGTCAGTTTCCGATAGTTGAAAGTTATCCAACAAATATTGTTTGAGGTCTGAAGTACTTTTCCCTCTTATTATTTGATCACAAAGATCGCGTCGAACACAAACGAATTCACTAATTTTTAGTAAAAATATGTTTTTGTCTATTACTCGTAATTGTTACTGAAAAGAAGTATCTGAATACTTTGATGAATAGTATGCTGAAAACACGGGTATTTAAAGGACCAATATTTTAGTGCCTCGTGCAAAAACCATGGGACAATTGATTATGACAGTTCTCATCGAAATAGTGTAATCAGTAGGTACTGATTATAATTAATTACCACAATAGATAAATAGAACTTCCGTAGCAATTTAGTTTATCATATTTGTGGTTAAGGTGATCACCGCAAATAAAAGTGTCATGGGAAGATTCTTTCAAATTTAGTAGTAGTCATGTATGCTTCTATTATAGAAATGAAAAAAAAAAACAATACAGACATCAAAATGTAATGATTAAATATAATATTTCGTAATTAAAAAGAAGAACGGTAATTTTCGGGTATTTTTTTTTTCCCCCGATTGATATATTGCCTCGAAATCACCTTTGGCGCAAAAAACGCGCAAGTTTTTTTTTATTCCTCATATTACTGAATAGGTAAGGTATCTAATAGAGTGAATAACTTGACACCGGCAGCTTTCGGCAACAATGAAAACTCCAATTGAAATAAATAAAAACGAAATTTTCTTGACATTACTAAAAAAATAAATAAAAAATAAAATAAAAATATTTTTTCACAAAAACCGAACGTAGTTGCAAAGTGTACACTCTAAGCTATCTAATGATATATAACACTAACATACTTCCTTGGATAACTTCCGAATAATTTTGTGTTGAACTTCCTTAACGGTAATTTAATTGGCATGAAATTATTTATGCTCAATGTTTGAGGTTCATTTTATAAACTTAAACCTAAGTTATTTAATTATTTTTGTAAATCATTTGTAAGTTCCATCCTTTGAAAGTATAAAACCATAAATAAATCTATAGATTTAGGACTTTCATCAAAACCATTTTCGAGATGGAAAATACTGTTTGGTCCCATAGTGCGCCGTGACAAGAGACGCCCCAGGCTTTGGGAGTCGCAGGACGATTTCCGGTCACCATAGGCGTAGTCTAGCGGGTGAAGAGGAATTAATAGTATGCTGTTTGCCCTTTCGGTAAGGGTCAAGCTCGAGTCATCGACAGTGTATAGTATACCACGCCTCAAACAGATTCGAAATCATAGGTTATCATGGTCTTGGAACATAAAAGGCAATTGATAGATACAAATCCTCTCGCTTCACCCTAAAGTGGGATAAGTTATCGGATGATTCACCTCAAAAAAATAATAATTCTACAGTAACAATACGTTTTTTCAAGCAATGGACATTATCGATGGCTTAGAGTGAATACCTCGTAACTGTGAAATACGTAACTTTTCAGGAGGCAATTTTAAATGCTTATACATCTTTCATCAAAATATTTAAAACTATTGGTTTATTTCAAACGCTTGTTTTTTTGTTTTTAATCTTTTTCCGCTTGTTTTGCCGCGCCGTCGCGAGATGACCACACCAAACTGACTCGCGCAGGATATGCATGCAACATCGTAAGTATCGAATCAAAATTTTTCGTGATACAAGATTGTGCGTTTCGAGCTTTTCTTTTATTTATTTATTTATTTATTTATTTAATCTTCATGCAACAAAAAGTACATAGGCGGACTTAATGCCTTAGGCATTCTCTACCAGTCAACCTAGGGTGGTGAAAAGACAATATGGTAGGCGCACAAAAAGAAAATTTTGGTATTAAAACAAGAGTAAGAATATACATAATTATAGATAAAATAAACATACATATATATTTAATATAATATATATACTACATAAATATATTTATATAAAGAAAGGACAGAAGTTTTGAGACGATTCTGCTATTGGTGTAGAAAATGATTCCGCAACTTCCGCTTAAATGCATACCGACTTTCGGCCGTCCTGATATCGAGAGGAAGCGCATTCCACAGAAGGATGGACTGTATATAGAAGGAAGAATGGACAAAATCAGAAGTATGAGAAGGACAGAGTAGAAGGAGATTGTTTGAAGAACGCAGATTCCTTGCGTGTGAAGAACAAAGAAATTGAAAGTGAGTTATGAGATAGGATGGAGGCGTGGGAGAGTTGAGCAGAGAGAAAAGTGTAGTCAGTGCGCGCACATTTCTTCTCTGGCGAATCGGCATCCATTTAAGCTCAGATCTATAAGTAGAAATATGGTCATATTTTCTAAGATTAAATATGAACCGAATGCAGTTGTTGAGGAGCCTGTCTAGTTTATCCAGCAACACCGCGTTCAGGTCAAAGTAGCACACGTCACTATAGTCAATTATAGGAAAAATTAAAGTTTGCACAAGCATTGTCTTCGTCTTCGCGGGCAAAAAGTTCCTCAGACGATACAGATACCGCAAAGTCCCGTTGACTCTTTGGCAGACACTAGAAACCTGACTTTGCCAGCCAAGCGTCGAGTCAAGATGTAAACCGAGATCCTTTGCACTAGGACTGATGGGGATGATGGCACCATTAAACATAATAGGAGGAAGGGAGTTAACCACCATTTTACCCATCATGCGCGAGCTTCCGATAATAATAGCCTGACACTTTGTGGGGTTTACGGACACCCCAAATCTATCAGACCAATCCTTGATAGCTTCCAGATCCCGATTTACATCATCTATAGCGTCTGACAAACCTTCTACCCGCGCAGCCGTATATAACTGAAGATCATCGGCATAAAGATGATACGAACATCGAAGACAAAGAGTAATAAAATTTATGAAGATGGATTTCTTTTCAGAAATGAAATAAAATAAAATTACCTAAAATTGCATATCCAAGGTTTTCACTCTAAGCCATCGTTATAAGGCTGGTAATGTTTAGATTAGCTTAGATGTATATCAATAAAATGATAAGCAGATAAATATTATGGAAACTACTGCTCTCTTTTGAAGCTATTATTACGGGCTAACATCTCTCTCGTTAATCCCATTTTCATGAAAAGAAACTTGTTGAGCAAATATTATGCAAACAATAGTTTTTGCTGCACGATTTCACGAGCCGTGTATTCGCTTTGAGTTTGAATAGAGTTAAGGAAATTATGCGGAGTGCAACAGGCTTATATTGTTAAAAATACTATCTTCTCAGAGATAGCCAAACAAAGTGAAATAATTTTCTTTCAAGACAGTATACCTCCGATGTTATTTGTTTATAAGAGTGCGCTCCTTGACTTAGAAAAGTCTAACATCGAATAATACGTCCCCATAAGTTTATCAATACGAAACACTTTGCAACGAACGCACGCTACCACGATAAACTTATCGTACATTTCATTGTTACTGTAGCGACATCTATGGCACCACATAAGAACTACGAAGAAAGTACGAAATCCTGCATCGCGCAATCAAAGTTCTCCGCGCGATTTGAACATATACGACAGCCCGAAATCATCTATCGGGCAGTAGCCCACCAGACTATAACACCTGTCTGGTCGGAGGATCCTCCCTTTTCAATGGAGGCATGTGGGACTTTACTCTCTGTTCCGCATACCTCCAAACTGGTGACCCTCGACAAAGAACGTCAGCGCAGCCTTCGTGCAGCTACTACTTCGTGACGTCATCATCACTTCCTCAAGCTTTCGAGCAGCGAGCCATACAGCCAGCACCCACGGCTATAGAGGGTATCCTGACCACCAGCATGCCTACCTGGTCATACCTGGTCATCACCTTCAGCCTCATCAGCGACCTTGGCTTGGCACACCGCACCTTCGGCCAGTCACATGAAGAGCTTTGAAGAACCTCTCCTGGTCGACGCCAGCAATCAAGCCCTACGTCGCACAAGCACCGCTCCGACTGACTGGAGCCAGCAGCACTACTCCGACTCACTGGAGCCTGCAGCATCGTCCCGACTCACTGGGACAGCACCACCCTGACTCACTGGGGCATCATCCCGACTCACTGGGACATCATCACCCCGACTCACTGGGGCATCATCCCGACTCACTGGGACATCATCACCCCGACTCACTGGGGCATCATCCCGACTCACAGGGATAGCAACACCCCGACTAGCGTTGAAAAAAACAGGGAATATTCCCGTTTCTTTCAAATACTGTTGTTTTATTCAATGTAACATTCGAAACTTTCAAGAAATTTATAAATTATAAATTTCACGTATTTTTCCAAAAAAACCGAAAGAAACGGAAAAATATGAAAAGAACCGAAAACTTCATGTTTGTTTTTTTCAAATGCGTACTTTTTTTTTAATTAATGTAAACTAGCGCTTGACTGCGGTCCTACCTGATGGTAAGCAGTGACGCAATCTGATGGTGAGGCGCACTAGTTATGAGGCTTATGTCCAACAGTGGGCATCGATCATTATAGCGCCTAAATGGCGGCACTTGGGGAGTCTTATGCCCAACTGTGGGCGTAGGTCATTATAGTACGGGGAGGCCTATGTCCAACAGTGGGCATCAATCATTATAGTGCCTAAATGGCGACTCTTGGGGAGGCTTATGCCCAACAGTGGGAATAGGTCATTATAGTGAGAGGAGGCCTATGTCCAACAGTGGGCATCAATCATTATAACGCCTAGGTGGTGACACTAGGGGGGAGGCTTATGCCCAACAGTGGGCATAGGTAATTATCGAGAGGAGGCATATGACCAACAGTGGGCATCAATTATTGTAACGCCTACGTGGTGACACTAGGGGGAGGCTTATGCCCAACAGTGGGCAAAGGTCACTATCGCGAGAGTAGGCCTATGTCCAACAGTGGGCATCAATTATTATAACACCTACGTGGTGACACTTGGGGGAGGCTTATGCCCAACAGTGGGCAAAGGTCATTATCGCGAGAGGAGGCCTATGTCCAACAGTGGGCATCAATTATTATAACGCCTACGTGGTGACACTTGGGGGAGGCTTATGCCCAACAGTGGGCAAAGGTCATTATTGCGAGAGGAGGCGTATGTCCAACAGTGGGCATCAATTATTATAACGCCTACATGGTGACACTTGGGGGAGGCTTATGCCCAACAGTAGGCAAAGGTTATTATCGCGAGAGGAGGCCTATGTCCAACAGTGGGCATCAATTATTATAACGCCTACGTGGTGACACTTGGGGAGGCTTATGCCCAACAGTGGGCAAGGGTCATTATCGCGAGAGGAGGCCTATGTCCAACAGTGGGCATCAATTATTATAACGCCTACGTGGTGACACTTGGGGAGGCTTATGCCCAACAGTGGGCAAAGGTCATTATCGGGAGAGGAGGCCTATGTCCAACAGTGGGCATTAATTATTATAACGCCTACGTGGTGACACTTGCGGGAGGCTTATGCCCAACAGTGGGCAAAGGTCATTATCGCGAGAGGAGGCCTATGTCCAACAGTGGGCATCAATTATTATAACGCCTACGTGGTGACACTTGGGGGAGGCTTATGCCCAACAGTGGGCAAAGGTCATTATCACGAGAGGAGGCCTATGTCCAACAGTGGGCATCAATTATTATAACGCCTACGTGGTGACACTTGGGGGAGGCTTATGCCCAACAGTGGGCAAAGGTCATTTAAACGAGAGTAGGCCTATGTCCAACAGTGGGCATCAATTATTATTATTATTATTATAATCTTTATTCTACACCAAATAAACAAAAATACAGGACAAACATTTAAAAGAATAAGTGCACAAAGGGCGGTCTTATCGCACAGGGCGATCTCTTACAGACAACCTTTGGATGGACTGAGAGAAAGGAGATAGATTAAGGGTTGTCAGTGTACAAACATCAGATATAATACTAACAAGATACATTAACACAAATACAATATAATACAAATATATTATAATGCCTACGTGGTGACACTAGGGGGAGGCTTATGCCCAACAGTGGGCATAGGTCACTATCGCGAGAGGAGGCCTATGTCCAACAGTGGGCATCAATTATTATAACGCCTACGTGGTGACACTTGGGGGAGGCTTATGCCCAATAGTGGGCAAAGGTCATTATCGCGAGAGGAGGCCTATGTCCAACAGTAGGTATCAATTATTATAACGCCTACGTGGTGACACTAGGGGGAGGCGTATGTCCAACAGTGGGCATGGGTCATTATAGCGAGGGGGAGGCCTACGTCCAACAGTGGACAGCAGTCATTAAAGCCCTAAATGGCGATACTTGAGAGAGGCTTGTGTCCAACAGTGGGCACCGATCATTATGGTGACACTTGGGGGAGGCTTGTGGGAGCTTGATTCTGATCAAGCTGACGACAGTGAAATCGAGATTTTGTCTGAGGAAAGCTAACAAGATCATTTGTATAGTGGGTGAAAATGTACCACTCGTACATTTTCGCCCATTATAAATATATTTCAATTTCAATAAAACTCGTTTTTTTTCCATTTTTCATGAAATTAACCGAAACAATGAATAAAACATTCGAAAGATTTCTATTTTGTTCCCAAACGTTTTTTTTTCGCAAAATTTCAATGCAACATGTGAAAAAAACGGAAAAAAACCACAATTTGTTCTTTTCAATGAAAGAAACAATTGTTTCTTTCGGGAATTTTCAACGCTAGAACTATGCGGCATCGGTTTCGACCCACTGGAACCAACCTACGCTGGCCTGGCGCGCATCAAGAACCATCGATCTCCGATCTCCGGAGGGGAGTGATGTAGCGACATCTATGGCGCCACATAAGAACTACGAAGAAAGTACGAAATCCAGCATCGCGCAATCAAAGTTCTCCGCGCGATTTGAACATATACGACAGCCCGAAATCATCTATCGGGCAGTCGCCCACCAGACTATAACACCAGTCTGGTCGGAGGATCCTCCCTTTTCAACGGAGGTATGTGGGACTTTACTCTCTGTTCCGCCTACCTCCAAATTACTAAAGATTCAAAGCATTTTATTTCAAATAAAACATTAACAGGCACTTTTGAAACGTCAAGAAGTCAGTCACTCAAAAAAAAATGATGCCAATTGCACATTGCTTAAATATATAAGGAGAAGAATGTGCAAGAAACTCCATGGACACTCTTTTCAATCATGTCGTGTAATTAAAAATATCTCTGTTGCATGTTTCTTGTCTCAATCATGTGAGAACAATGTAAATAAAGTAAAAATAAAAACTAAACAAAGATATAAATAGCTATTGGCATCTAAGAGATAACCAGTTTCAACTGACAGCACCCGTTCACGGACAAAAAATTAAAATTATAGTGACAATGTTACATTTTTCTAATATTCACATTTGTTTATAACATTTTTCAACTGTATTCCCTGATGGGTCACAGCTGTATTTTTTTTTTTAATGGATAGTCTCGCGTTTGACAACTATCTCACCTGATGTTAAGCGATGATGTGGCCGACGATGGAACACTTCTGCGGGAATGTTTGCGTGGCCCTGTAACGCAATGGCCAACTGAAGGAACACAAGTGGATTTTAGTCATTTAAATTCCAACCAACAAGGCTTGTTCTTCCAGAGCAAGAGAAGTTATTAGGTGATTTCCCACCCGTAAAAAAATGGTTAAATACAGTTCACCTTCATCATCATCATTTCAGCCAAAGGACCTCTACTGTTAGACATAGGTCTCCCCCAAATGTCGCCACAACGAACAGTCCTGTGCGTCTCGCATCCACAGTATTCCTGAAACTATCACCAGGTTATCGGTACACAGTTGTATCTATTTAATACACTGTCATATTCCTAGTTACGTAAAAGTCTTAAAAATGTTTCGAGGGACGAGCTAATTTCTATTTGGCGGGCACAATCTAGACACACTTATTTTATTAAAGTCCCTGGGTTAGGTGGGCGTGAGTTTTATTTAATTACACGTTATCAATACAAAGAACTGAAATTATTATTATTATTTCGTTTATTCATTAAAGTACATATAAATGATATTTTTAAATATTCAATAAAAAATAAAAAACATTTCAAAATATAAAAAAATAGTAGCCCACCGGTATCGGGAACAGGGTCCAAGCTACCGGCGGTCAGGGCTCCAGAGAAAGGAACCTCCTGACTATACGAGCCGTGTCGAGCAATACTGCCCTTTTAGCCCTTTTAGCAATTCTGAATCAAGCCCTTGATCCAGTCGCCTAACGAGAGCCTCCTAAGGTGTTGGTCGAGGCTCTTGGCTATTAAGCCATTGGCTGACACAACTATCGGTACAATGATCGCTGAATCCACTTCCCACATGTCGACAACCTCGCGAGCCAAGTCAATATACTTGATTTGTTTATCTTTCTCGGCTTTCACGAGGTTCTCGTCATGCGGAACGGATATGTCAACAATCATTGCACGCCTCTCGCTTCGGTCCACCACCACTATATCAGGCTTATTGGCCACAATAGTCCTGTCAGTGATGATGGACCGATCCCAGTACAACGTGATATCGCCACTATCGAGAACTGGGTCGGGCACATACCTGTAATATGGCACCTCCAATTCCACAAGAGAGTACTTCAGAGCAAGTTGCTGATGGATAATCCTGGCTACAAGGTTGTGTCTATGCAAGTATTCCCCGTTAGCTAGACGAGAACAACCAGAGATAATGTGGCGGATTGATTCACCCGGTCGGTGACATGCCCGACAGATGTCAACCGTGCCGTCCTTCACAATAAATCTCCGATAGTTATTCGTCATGATAACTTCGTCCATAATTGCACAGACAAAACCTTCGGTTTCCCCAAAGAGGTCACCGACGCGCAGCCAGGCTACGGACGCTAGTTGATCTACATCGGGCCCATGAAGGGCCCGGAAAAAGCGTCCGTGAAGTTCTTTACTCTGCCATACTTCCTTGCGTACGTTAGTGTCAAGCACTACAGGTTTGCAGTTCTCGTTAGCCAAGGAGAGCGGGGTGAGTCCCTTGTCCACTGCTACTACATCACGATGCATACCCACGTCGGCGGCTAGGAAATATTCTCTGAGACTGCATACCTCGCGATTGTGCAGGGTCTTAGCATTTAAAAAGCCTCGACCCCCACACTTCCGCGGGATATACAGTCTCATTACCGACGACCGAGGGTGATACATTCGATATGCAGTCAGCAGTGTACGGACCTTCCTATCCAGGGCGTCAAGTTCCGTTTGAGTCCATTTGAGTACACCGAAAGCGTACATCAATACCGGCATGACCCAACCGTTGAAGGCACGCACTTTGTTTCCACCTGAAAGAAGGCTGTTAAGTACCTTCTTCAGGCGGCCAAAGAAGCGCTCCCTCAACGATTGCTTCATGTCAGTGGCATTGATGCCTAACGCTTCCGACATACCCAAATACTTGTAGGTTTCGGTTGTAGAGAGGGATCTCAGGTGTATGGAATCCGAGAGTTGGGTACCCACGGATTCCACAATCTCCCCTCGCTTTATATGCATGACTGCACATTTGTCCACACCAAACTCCATCCTGATGGCGCTACTGAAGGTTTCCGTTACCTTCAGTAGCTCCATCAGTTGCAGATTGTTGGGGGCAAAGAGCTTCAAATCATCCATATAAAGGAGGTTAGATATAACCTGACCACCTCTCTTCAACCGATAGCCTAGGCCTGAATTCTCTAGCAGTGTGCTCAGAGGATTCAAGGCTAGGCAGAACCAAAGCGGACTCAAACTGTCACCCTGGAATATAACTCGCTCGATCCTTACCGGTTCGCTATTCCTCTGGATATTTCGACATCCTGGATAGCGAAGGACTGTCCTCCATTGCCTTAACATGACATCAGGAAGGTACAAAGAGTTGCATCAACTTTATACAACTCCAGCACCCTCATGAGCCATGTATGAGGAACTGAGTCATAGGCCTTCTTATAATCTATCCAACATGTCGACAGATCCTTTTGGGAACGTCGAACCTGTTGGCTAATGGTCATATCAATGATGAGTTATTATTATTATTAATCTTTATTGCACACCTTAACTTACTAAAGAATAATATTTAACAAAAATAAGTGTACAATAGGCGGTCTTATTGCACAGGGCAATTTCTGCCAGACAACCTTTGGATGGACTGAAACGAAAGGAACAAGATTTCGGGCTGAAAGTGTACAACAACTTATAGAAACCATGTAAAAATAAATAACAAATAAAAATATAATACATAAATAAAAAGCCAATTAATAAACTAATAAATATAAAATATACTTACAATTAGAAAGGAGAAGAAGAACTAAAGTGATAGATAATGCTCCTTCACCATTTTTTTGAACGTTGGTAGCGTTTGGGCTCGCCTCACTTCTATGGGTAATGCATTCCACAAACGAGCTGCTTGTATCGTGAAGGATTTATCAAAGAACGAAGTAGAATGCATATGAATACTAAGTTTTAGATTTTCCGATGACCTCAAGGACCTAGAATGTGTGTCACAGAGGAACTGAAAGCGTTCTTTAAGATAAAAAGGAGTCGAAGGATTAAAGAGTACATTGTAAAGCAAAAAAAGTATGTGAGCATTCTGGCGAAGGTGAATAGGAAGCCATTTGAGCTGAGTACGGAATTCAGAAACATGGTCATACTTGCGCAAGTCAAATATAAACCTGATACAGAGGTTTGAAGTCGCTCAAGCTTATCCAATTGGTCTTGGTTGAGATCAAGATAGCTGGCATCAGCATAGTCCAAGATTGGGAGAAGAAGAGATCGTGCTATCGCAATTTTAGTAGTAATGGGAAGAAAATTGCGAAGGCGCCTCAAGGAGCCCGCCGAAGCAAACAGTTTACGACTAACTTCCTGCAGTTACTTAGTCCAGGAAAGAGTGCTGTCGATATAAATCCCCAAGTTCTTCACCGTGTGAGTTAGAGGAATTATGGTGTTATTGAAATAAACCTGGGGAAGTGTCGAGCAATCTATCTTACATACAGTTCGGGAACTACCAACAACAATCACCTGCGTCTTGGCTGGATTGATCCTTAGCCCAAACTCAGTGCTCCAGTCACCTATACGATTCAGATCTATATTAATAGTCTCAATGGCATCACACAGCTTATCGAGAGGGGATTGTGTGTATATTTGAAGATCATCAGCATACAGGTGGTAGAAAGAAGAAAGTCGTTGAGTGATAGCATTAATAAAATTGTTGGAAATACTAACTATATAAACTACATTTAAACATGAACGTATATAGTATGTATACGGCATGGTTGACCCAGTGGTAAAGTGATTGGCTGCTGCGTTGTGTGCCGCGGGTTTGATTTCTGTAAGGAACAAATTGGCCAACAGATAGTTGTTTCAGGTTTGCGTGTAAGTTTACATGTCTGTGAACGCGCTTACGATAAAGAAGTAATTTCTAGTGTGTAGAACAACTTTATTAAAAAATATATAAATAACATGCACTTAAGAGGACTACAGGAGCAAATTATTCTACGAACAACATTTTACTGATAAAGTGTGTCAATTTTATGATCAAATCTGTAGATTTTTAGTAAATTACTAAAATACTTCATATTTGCAAGCATTAATCTTTGTGCATCCTTATTCTTTTGTTTACTCTTAAGCGTAGAAGGATTCCACATCGTTGTTATCCAACGTGCCCAGAAGACTGGAAGCATTGCCATTAGCCAGAGTAACTTATTTAGATTGCCTAATAAAAAACCCAGCTGTGATTGTTGGCAGGCAATACTTAGTGACAAGTTAACTCATTGATTTTTTTTTAACGAACGTTAGAAATTTGCTATTCAAAACCCGGGCTCAGAAAAAATAAATAATATTGATAATTAAGAACACGGTTCTTTATGAACTAGGTGTTTAATTTATTTTTTACTGAACCATATTAAAGAAATTTCATTATAGCACGGAACTGTCAAGGTCGTTTCTTTAGACTTGTTAAGTAAAGAGGCAACTTGTCTCAATGGGTAATAAATAAACAAAGCTGTCTCGTTGATCTAGTGGTTGCAAAGCACTACTGTTGAGTGTGAGGTCTTGGGCTCGATGCTTAGGTCGGAAAAAGTGTTATAAGAGTTTTCATTTGAAATTTATCAGTATCTTTCAGTTGTCCTCTTTCGTGAGTGTGTGGTTTTGGGAGCGTAGAGTCTTGGGTACGATTTCTTTAAATTTTCTATATATGATTCAATAGAAGACTGAATCGGAAAGTGAAAAGTAACATCGCCCTGCCTTAGAATACACGAAAGTCGTCCTGCAACTGATCTCTTCCCGGCAGCCGTCCCATCGAACTATGAGAGTAAAGAAAAAGATAATGCACTCGTGTTCAGTCAGTGCCTACACTTGCATAGGTACTATAATATCTTTTGCGAATGACAAGTTATGCCCTTTGAGGTTGACCACAGCTGTGGCCGAAATTTGGCCGGGAAGATTATAAATTATAACGTAAAAAAGTATTATGTGTACAAGTCTTATTTTCATGAAAAATGTAATAATTCATTACGATTGCTTATAATTGTTTGGTCTCAAATCAATTTGAGACTACCGACACCGATTTTGTAACCGATCGGTTTTCTATCGGTTTCATTTCGGAAACTGTGTTTTAGAATGGCATAACCTATTTCCAATAAGCTAATTCCATTATCAGACCACTGCGATGCGCCGCCGGACAGATCATAGTTATATGATAAATTTATCTTGCAAAGAGATTTTAAAAAACTCGTAATCTTTTTTGTCCGTTTAAACTAAATGAGGCTGGTTTTTCCTAGCTGACAATGACTACCCTGAAAAGAAACACCGAAATAAATAAAACTAAAACAAATATGTTGAATATCCCACCCATATGCAAAAACATTTTGGGAACACATTAATTGTGCGTATAGCTAAAGAGTGGAATTCTCTCCCAGAGTCTGTTACCTGATAACAACATCGCGAGGATCTTTAAGTCAAGAGTGAATAGGTTTCTTCTGGTAGTCCACCGTCGACCACATCGTCGCTTTTCACCAGGTCAGCCTAATAAACAGGTAAAAAAATAAATCTACACTTGGTTAAAAAATAATACTTTTATGAGATGAGTCCATATAAACAATGGTGGTATGAGAAGCTTGTAAGTTTTTTTTTATGAATTTCGGTCGGAATATGAAAAAAATAGCACGTAACCATAATAATATTGGTTGTAACATGTAAGTTATTTTTTTTATGAATTTCGGTTGGAATATGAAAAAAAAAGGCAGCACCATATAGGTTGTAACAATATTGTAACATTTATTTAGTGAACCGATTAGCTGTAATTATAATTTTGTAAGCTACTAATGCGCCATCATACTTTGCCACAGGTTTGATTAATACATTTTTTTTACTTAGCCTTTACTTTCCCACAGCTGGACAAAGGCCACCTCTAACTTCTTCCAGGTATACTTTTCTTTCGGCGGTGGAGACCTCTCGCGCCGGGCCTTGGTTCAGGCCATAGTCCGGAACGAGGAAGAGTGGCAGGCGGTCGCCGACTTCTGCTCGCAAAGGAGGAGGCCGACCGCATCAGGTAACGGTGCTCTCGCGCCGCCGCCGCGCCGCCGCCGGGATTCCGATCCCGATTTCCGGCCACCGTAGGCGCGGGCTTGCGGACGGTGAGCAATAGGTAGCTCGCTGTCCGGCCGTCCGGTAACTGTCCGGACCAAGTCGACGACGGCGCGCACTGTTCCCGCGCGCCTCAGCAACAGCGGGGGCCTAGCCGGGTCGAAGCCTACTGGGGCCAGGGTTATCCGAAAGGGAACTCGAGCACCAGGGCTAGAAGGAATGGGGTAGGCTTTTAGTCAGTAAGAGTCTGACACTATCTCCCGCTCCGCCCAAGAGCGGGGGTTGTCATTGGATGATTTTCCCCACCTACTTTTCTTGAGCCACCTCGAACCAGCCGTTGCGGTGGGCATCAATGTTATCTCGCCACCTCTTTCCAGGTTCAGATTAATACGAGTTTTTCATTTCATATCATGCTTTGTTTTTTTGTTACGTTTCTCAATATAACTTTGAGAATATTCGAATAGAGTAGCAGATTCAAACTCAGTATTTTTCTCACGAATAAATAAACGCAAACAAACAAAAATCATATCGTAAATAATATTTCTTATAAGATTTTGTGTCCGTGTCACAAATGATTTGGGTTTGATTGGGTCGAGAGTCCATATCCAATTTGAATCCTTCGAAAGATATTATTCTAGCTTTGCCCGCAAGATTTTCACATTATTTTTACGCTATCTACATGTATTCTTTCAAATGAAATTTGGCACTTCAAATTCTAGAGCCCTATAGGTGATAATTTAAAGAATCAGGCATATACAGACCTATAAAACTTTTTAGTGTAAGCCGGTCACTTACCCTGCCAGTCTTTTAGACAAGTTTCTGGCAAGTCCCTTGCGCTGAAAGTGAGCTGTTATTACGCTAACGCGATCGAAACGTTCTCCATGTCAAGCTCTTTGATTGGCTAAGACCTTGAAGCGGACCAATCGGAACGCCGAACGTCATAAACGTGTCGATTGCGTTAAGGTAAAACAAAATCGTTTTAGACACCCAAATGACAGCAATAAGGAGAAATATGTACTTGGACGCCCGAGTGTATTTGATTTTGTATATATATATTATGTGAGTAGTAAGGTTCTACAGTCTTGTTATTAATTAATATTTAAGACATTTCTGTACATATTTTGTTAAAAGCAGGACATAAGTGGGTAACTTGTACCACCACAGTAGTTACATATAATTATGTAGTTTAATAATATTCATTTACGAATCTATTTATTTTTGTATAAGTTTTGATTAAGCCTTGTTAATACTTTTAATATCAAAACAAATAAAAGTAAAATCTAATTTAATTTCGTTATTTCACGTCGTGTAATCATAAAACATGAATTTCAAAGAGCTCAAATCAGTTCTGTTTATTTAATAAAACATATAATTAATCATATTAACTTTATTGAAGCTTTTCTGCGCTGAAATATTATTTACAAAGGATCCTAAATTAGGTCTCGACAGAATAATCACACAACAATTGTGTAGTGGATCTAGGTCTTAAGTGAGGCGTCAGACGAACACTTCGGGTCGTCGGGTCATTTCGGAGCTGTTCGGTTTAAAGGCGATGACGTACCAGCTAGAATAGTAATATGCTTTATAGTATTAGCTCTAGAAGCCCAATCATATTTTTGCAGGTATACGGCCCAATCATAAGTAAAAATTACGTACACAAATCAAATCGCTGTATTTAATTATTTTATTTTGGATATTTACAAGATTTTGGATTATTATTTTTTAGCCTTTTCTGTCCCACTCTTGGGCAAAGGCTTCCCTCCACTCCTTCCATCTTGCTTCTTCGTGCCAGATAGTTTTTATAAAGTGTCCAATAACGAATATAATATGATTTTGATCAATCACAACTCAATGAGTAACTAATGAAAGAAGTCAACAAAATGTGCACAAGTTTGGTACAACCTGGATAATAATGTCTATTATGTGCAAGTGAGCGCTAAATTGCTTGAATAATTAGAATCTACTAGCGTCGTGGATGTGTAATGTATGCAGGTAAATTAGTGCTTGATGACACGGTTGTAGTCGAGAATCTGTTAGTCTAGGGAAATGATGAATTATGAACAGTTACGACCTCAGTTCTACAGTACTTAGGCTCATAAAACTCATTACGGAAGCACATCTTTTGCTTAGATTGGATGTTATTCTCTAGTTTACACTAGAAATGAAATATAATGTTAATGTTGGTAAGTTTATAGTTAGTAGTTGGTATGTTTATAGTTAGTACTTGTAATGTTTAATAATGTTTATAGTTTAAGTTTATTTTAGGCAAACGGTTGCCTTTCTTTGAGTTACCATCTCAAAAAAACAACATAATTGTAAATTTAAGTAACTACTTCATGTTTGGGTTTTTTTTTTTTTCGATGGGAAAAATCATCTTATGACAACCCCCGCTCTTGGGCGGAGCGGGAGATAGTGTCAGACTCTTACTGACTAAAAAACCCATCCCATTCCTTCAATCCTTCATACCGGGGCTCGAGCGCCCTTTCGGATAACCCTGGCCCCAGTAGGCTTCGACCCGGCTGGGCCCCTGCTGTTGCTGACAACTCCTTGAGGCGCGCGGGAACAGCGCGCGCCGTCGACGACTTGGTCCGGACAGCGAGCTACTCATTGCTCACTGTCCGCAAGCCCGCGCCTACGGTGGCTGGAAATCGGGATCGGAATCCCGGCGGCGGCGAGAGCGCCGTTGCCTGATGCGGTCGGCCTCCTCCTTAGCGAGCATTACTGCTTCGCAGAAGTCGGCGACCGCCTGCCACTCCTCCTCGCTCCGGACCATGGCCTCGACCAAGGCCCGGCGCGAGAGGTCTCCGCTGCCGATCACCCCCACGAGGGCACGGCGATGCTCCGCCCAAGCAGGGCACACCGCGATTGTGTGCTCCACCGTGTCCTCCGGGCGTTCCGCACAGTGCCGACACCCGTGGGTTGAACAAGAGAGACCGTCAGGGTTTACTAACTAAACCCCACCTTTCTTCCTTCAGTTACCCTTTATGCTCCAGTGCCACGGTAACTCTTTCGAATAATTCCACAGCTCTGACAAAAGCCAGCATAGTCATGAATTGAGAATCTTAGGCACTGTGGTTTACTTACCTACCTTATTAAAGGTAGAAATGGTTATGCTTCTAATTTTCACGATTATAATTATCTTCCTGCCTTTGTCACGTATTATTTTGGGCCGGCACAACACGTTTTTTTCTTCTATTCTGTCCTGTCGCCCGTCGCGGTATTACTACTCGTAACTCCTTTTGCTTTCATATCACTCCTCATACAATCCATATATCTATCTTTGGCTTCCTTTACCCTCTCCATCTATCCACATGTACCCATAACTCTTATAGTAACATGCGTTTCATCTGGTTTCATCCTTCCTCTTCAAATAATACGATATAATTATGAACTTTGTTTGTTATATCAAATAAATTAATTTTAGCAGTACTGTCAAAGCATTGATTACAGTACTTCAAAAATATGTGACGACTGCACGCATTGGTTTGGCAGAAGCTTTATGAAAGCGAATTTCATGCATATTTGTTACGCTTAAAAGTATTGTGTTAATTTCGCCCCCAAACGGGGGCGGTTGGTATGCTTTGACGATGACGAACCCTCCATAAGTTGCAGATGTGTGTAGCTTGCTTTATTGTGTTACATTGAGTCATCATTGTTTTTGTTGTCGGATTGTATGATTCCCGTTTGAAGTTCTAACACGTGAAAATAAAAACCTTTAGCTCAAGCTTTTTATGTTTTCACTAGCTTTTGCCTGCGGCTTCTTCGGCGTATATAAAATATAGCTTAGGTCACTCAGGAAAAAAGCAGCTTTCTGTCAGCGCAAAAATTTTAGCAATCGGACCAGTACTTCCAGAGACTACCTCTTACAAAAAAAAAAACATAAAAATAAACTTTACCTCTTTATAATATATAAAATAAAAAAATTAAGAAAGAAGAAGAAGAAGAAAGAAGATGATGTAGATGGTGTAGATAAAGATTAGGGTACGGTACAGCAAGGCCGATGCCCGCTAGGACCCCGGGATTTCCGGAAGAGAAAACCCGTAGGCTTTAAACGCGAAGAGCAACTGAAAGACATAGGTGTTGTTTTAGTCAGTGAAAGTCTGATACGTCCTCCCGCTCCACCGAGAACGGGAAAAGTCACAAATATGCCTTTATAATTTTTACAAGTGAACCGTATTTACCTGTGACTGAGATATAGTTTGAAATAAAAGTGACAACTGACGTTCAGGGATGCTGCTACGCAAAAGTGATAAAATTAATTAATTCTCGGAATTCATCGGAAGGAAAACCATACTGGATAAAACAATACCTAATTGAATCATGTGTTAAAAGTATTTATAAATAGCTAAGTATTTAGTATTATTGTAAATGTGACTGTCTGTCACTAATTCCAAATTAATAACAAAATATTATATTTATCTTTGAACACCACGTCTGGCGACATGGGCCACTTAGACCCTCATAAATTGTCCTTTTAATGTGAAAGGAACAATTACAAAAAAGGGAAATATTTTAGCACAATAGTAAAGAAATGGATGCAATTTCTAAAGATGGAACATGTGCACGCCGGGCGCGTCGTCGGACAAAGACGACCCAAACCTTCTTAGAAACTATACAAAAACAAAGCCATAATAAGTAATTGACAAGCGATACTGAGCCGTAAGGCAAGGGAAGGCACGAGGGACTCGAGAGGATAGGGGACTTCGCGTGAGACCCTGGCAGGGGACAGACGTGCAGACACTTAGCGTCAGGGCCGAGTAGGGAACACACGGCTAAGAGACTTGGCTTCAGGGCCCGAGATAGGACACGTTCAGCTAAGACTCGGTATATCGTAGAGCAACGTCCCGTTGTAATTCTTAGGAATGCCAGTATTGTAATACAGTATTAGATATAGGTGGACTGAGTCCAGTTTTGGCTTCTCAAATCTTTATAGTACAGGTCTGTGCGTGTGAGTCAGAGTACGAATAGATGGGCGTTGATTGTGATCTAGTGAGTAGTGTGTAAGTACGCGAGTGGATCTCAGCGGCTGTGTTGAAGACTGAATGGGTGAGTGTTGTGTGTTTTATCCTTCCTTATTCCATCCTATGACAGGGTAACCTGAGCTTGCGGTTGGTGTTAGGGACTCGGAGAAGGCCTTCCTTTGGAGTGAGCATGACATTGACTTTCCTTCGAGAGGACTTGACACTTCCAGCCATACTTGGCGCAACCATGACTGAAGCACTGCCAATTGAAGGTTGAACCGAATAAACATTCGCTACGTGCTAAGGCTAGTTTGAGCCACACTGAGATCACGAGCCACCAAACGTTAGCGACGGCTACCTCCCCCTAAGAACTGACTGACAGTAGAGTGATTTACATTGCTCTCGTTATACGCACACTTCCAGGGAGCGGGGGTAGGCTTCACCAAGTACCCCAAACTGCATTGATAGTCGTTCTATGGAACGCTAGGGAACGTATCTCGTTAAAACACACACCGGTCTTCGGGCCTCTTACTGATACAAAAAAAATAATATTTAGCGAGACACGTAATTTGGACTCATCTCTGGAAACTCCGCAGCTAGACGTAGCTCGGAGACACGTAGGTTATGATGTCCTTACCTTTGGGTAGAGTAAGGAAGTGAGAAGTGTCGATTTATTGAAAACCACTTCGGCGTCTAGCAAGGCGACTGTAAACAGTTCTGCGATCGACTGACGATGCGTCACGCTTGTTTAAGTTTTGTATTGTCTTAGTGAAGAGTGAGTAGGCCGTTATAAGGAGTCAATTGTAGAAGAAGTGTGTCTTATCCAATAGCAGAGGCCTCACAACCCTTTGCCGTAGGATTGGTCAGGACACGCACGAGCTAAACGGATTAAAAGTAATTTCTAAAATAATTTAACTTCCAAATACAAGCGTCACGTGTTATATACCCTTTTGCAGCCCTCTCAGTCTCATAATATTCATAACTAAAAAGAAAAGTAGACTATCCTTCCTTAACCCTTGGATTTCCAACCCTATTTGATTTTAACTTTGTTTTTCTCAATTCCCCACCTAATCCCCTAGCTTTCTAAGTCGGGAGAAGGTGACATATTCCTTGGAAATCCATGACTGTCGGTGGGAGCTTGTCCAAGTCACTGGTTGAAAGCTACAAGGACGGGCGAATGGTGGCGCTCGCCCTCTTCCCTCCTCAGGGGGAAGCCGACCTTCATACCTTCATGTAGGGAAATTCAGGAAAAATGAAAATTTTATCAGCCTAGGGTCTTATTGGAACAGTCACATAAACATATTCAAAGAAGTATAAGGTCACTTTAATCGTTGGACAGATGACCCCACTAGTGATTTAATTTTTGAGTACAGGATGTATCATATTTAATTGTTTGTATTTAAATATAATTTAACGATAAATTATTTTTATAGAAAGTGTACTTTATTTTAAGCTGAATTTAAATAACACCGTATTTTTAAAAGAAAAAATCCTACTAATACCTATTATAAACGTGAAAGTTTGTATGTATGAATGTTTGTTACTTTTTCACGCAAGAAATACAGAATGGATTTCGATGAAATTTGGTACACGTGTAGAACATGTCCTAGAATAGCACATACGATTTTTTATCCCATGATTATGTTCCCTTGGGATAATTTCATTTCTTATTTATTTATTCTACACTTTGTTGTACAAACCATAAACAAAAAGTACGCAAGCAAAACCGCTGGCAGCAGCTAATATATTATAGATCTATAATATAAAAATGAATCGCAAAATGTGTTGGTAAGCGCATAACTCAACAACGCCTGGACCGATTTCGCTAATTTTTTTTTTTGTTGTATTCGTTATTATGAGGAGAAGGTTCTTATGGAATAAAAATGAAAATTAGGGTAGTGTAGGGTAGAGTAGGGTAGTGTAGGGTAGTTTAGGGTAGAGTAAGGTAGAGTAGAGTAGGGTAGGGTAGAGTAGGGTAGAGTAGGGTATAGTAGGGTAGAGTAGGGTAAAGTAGGCTGAGTAGGGAAGAGCGGGAGCGAAGCCGCGCGGGTACAGCTAGTTTTAAAATAAAAATATTGTAAAAAATTTAAAATGAATAACAGAACCCAAGTAAGCCTAAACATTATACTAATCCAAATCCAACTACATAAACAATGTCTGCTTTTATGTAATATTGAGTAATACATTGTGTTGTGCGCACACCTGTAACTTTCTATAGGGTTACTGTTCGGGTCAGTGGGTTATTCAAAACAGATGTTTATTCATTTGTATATAATATAAGCACTGCTTTATACCACAGGTTTGCTTTGTTATAATCTTACCTATGCATGTCCCAATAATTTAACTACCACATAAATTTAAGGACATTTTATATCCGTTATTAATCATAATCATAATAAACACGCAGCATTATAAATTTACAAACACAAAAATATGGTACCAATTATTTTGGTGGAGATTTTCAACTTTTTCATTTAATGTATAATTGTAAGTAATGTATTCAAAAATTGAATTAAATATATAATTGTATAATATTAGATATATTTCCGAATCCGCCTTGTCTGACTATGTTATTATTTTAACCAAGAATTTTGACGCACGCACAATTAGACAAATCAGCTAAAATGACTATAGGTATCTGTTAATAAACACATTATAATTGTCATACATTCTGACTAATATTGTTGATATACTAACCCAATTAAATGTAAAAAAAATGCATTTTAAAATTGATAGAACAAAGGTATTTGTGTAAGTGTCCTCCTTATGACTCACTAAGACCTTTATTTAAAAGGCAACTCGCGGAGTACCTGAAACCATTCTTTAGATCTATACATTTTGAACACCCTGTTTATAGGTAAACGTGTGATAATTATTTCATACGAATATATTCAGTGAATTATATTCATTATATTGGAGCTTAAGTTTCAGTAGTACGTGTTTAAAGTTATTAGCGCAAAATAAGGAAAATGGGAAGGAGTATATTATTATTAGTTTTTATGCTAATAAGTTTATGGGAAGTTAATTCCGTGGCTCTAAAAGGCTCTGTTTTGACAAGATATGATCCCTGTGGTTTAGGTTTGATACATTTCGATAGATTTAGTGAAAACTACTGGAGAGGAACTGTAGATTTTGGACTTTATAAAAATATTGTTGAAGCTGAAATGGTGATAGTGTTCAAGAATGAAGTTACTGTATATTCTGTGAGTATATTTATTTTTGAGTATTTTAACATGGACAGTGCCTCAGTGTTATGTATTGCATTGGGAACAAAAAAAAAAACCTGTAAAGACAGATGTAAGAAGAAAATAAATAAATACATAAGTGTTTAATTTTTAATTTATCATAACTGGCTGATTTATTGTCATCCAATGCCGCTGGAATCCTTGAGTACCATGCGATTGCAATAATTACATTTTTATTAAAAATTAATGTTGTTTAATTGTAGAAAGAGTTAATTTATTTATATTACGAACATTTTGAAAGTAAAAGTGCGATAGACCGCAAATATTGTTTTTTTTTTTACATGTAACTCCTGATTTCATGTATATTCTTACCATGACACGTGTAATTAATTCTTAGAATTATTTTATTATGTAGATAATAAAAAAAATCCTGTTTCCAGTATCCTAGTGTCATCAACTATACATTAAGAAGAACGAACAAGCATGAACTAGTGGGACATGGAGTGAGGCCGATTCCAGTTCGCTACATATTTTTCGTGTCCACGGACAACTTAAAAACAAACGAAAGTGATGTGCCAATTGTCAACAATTTAACATTGAATAATGTTACACTTTGCAATGATAAGATCAAGGTGAGTATTCTAAGTCAAAGTTGTATCTAAGCGCACGACCGTGCGCAGGCCAAGTTCCAGCAACAGGCTGCGCGCATGCCGTGCACTATTTACGCGAACCGTTTCGACCCACTTTTGACCCCCCTGTAGCTCAGTGCCTATTGCAAGTACAGAGATAAAATTGTACCTACGTTATCATATACTAGTACTAAAGCAGTATGCCAAATTTTATAGATATAGCTTCAGTAGATCCTGAAATATGACCCTGTGAATATAGCTAATTTTGGCACTGACTCGCTGACCGGTAATCAAAACCTCTAGGCCACTTCCAATTGTCCTAGCGTTATGAAATTTGGCGCACAGGTCGTGTGTTATATGTAGATTACAAAAAAATAAGAAATTTAAGAATATCACATTTTTAATAAAATATTTATGAACCAGTTATACAATGAGAATACGATCAAGGTTAACAATGGATGCGGGCGTGGTACAAAAAGAAAAAAATAAGTACGATTTCTTGAAAAAAAGTATGAAAATCCCACTAAAAACATACCTGTTAAAAAGGGGGCCAAGTTCCTATCGGCTAATTGTTCGCCTAAAAAAGGGTTGAAATCCAATCCAATGCCAAGTTTAGATGCACTATAAAATCGATCATAAGAGTATTTAGTGTAATAAAAGGTACTTTAGGTATATATTTATTTACCTACAGCAGTGACTTAAAGGCTACGCGCGTTTCAAAGAGATGTTAGTAAAATCGTAGGGGCCCAGCAGGGCTAAAGTCTACTGGGGCCATGGGTTGTCCGAAAGGGAACCCCAAGGTCCTGAAACGCAAGGCAAAGAAGGAAGATTGTAGTGGGTTTTAGTAGTAATAGTATGACCGCCTCATCAACAGTTGCATCACTGCTTACCGTCAGGTAGGATCGCAGTCAAATACTAGTTTATTCAATAAAAAAAAGACGTGTGGCACTTGGGGACTGCCGCGGTAAAGCTATTGCATAGCATTTTTATCAACTTATGCAATTATAATTATTTATTTATTTTATTTATGCAGTATTTTTTTTCCTTTGTTTTTTTCTTTGATATTAATTGAAGTTACACTTTCACACATTGAATTGAATTTTGATTGATTGTTCACTCATTTATTTTCTTATTGGTCACCACGCTCAAAAAACAAATGAGTGGAGGGTGTTAGGTTATTTTCGTTACGGAATTTCTGGATTCGGTCTCCACGCTCAAGGCCCGCGATAGAAGCTATGCAATAGCTTAAAAACTGCGCTCTGATAAATGTGCAACAATTAAAACAAAAACATATTTCGAATAACAAATTACACAATAATAAGAGAGTCCAGCTTTCCATAGTTGTTTCATAATTTATTTTATTTTATTTTGGTTAGTAATTATATTGTACATAAATACGATGCACTTAGATTGACACAATTATTATGTTAATAGGTAAATTAATTCATTTAAAAAAATTATAGGAGCATAGTATGCGCGAGGAGCATACTAATTAGGTAATATCATCTTCTTACCTCTTTAATTTTTCTTCCTGCTCTGTTTTGTTTTTCACGATCAAAGTAGTAGAATTAAGAATACTCAAAGTTAGTTTGAGGAACGTGACCGTAACCCTAAAACATGAAAAGTGCTATTCATTTATGGTTAATGATCGAGATTACTCACTTTGTGAGGTTAAAAGCTAAAGCGCCTGTCAAAGTTGAGGCGGCAAAAAAACCGCAACTGACGTTTATTCCATGCGCTGGCGTTCATTTCAATATTGTGAAGCCTTCATTCCCCATTCTGGTGATCCATAGAGATTTTGAATGAAATAAATTAGATTATAAAAATCGGCAATTAAACTTTTCTCTTAGGATTGTATTTATGCACATAATTATATAAAATTAATAAAAAAGAAAACTAATTAAATATCACAGAGCAGACGTAATGATATTCAAAAGTAACAACGCACATTAACATATTATAACATAACATAATAAATCGAGTTTATGTTCGTTTTTGCTGACACCACAACTGTCAAAGTTTTTAATTATTTTTTTTGAGATGAGATATTATCTAATGACTTCTCTCGCTCGAGGGCGAAGCAGGAGGACATGTCAGATATTAACTGACTTAAGTCTACGTTCGTTCAGTTGCCTTGCATTCTAGGATCACGGGATTCCCTTTCAGAAGTCAACTCACGGCCCTAGTAGGCTTTGGCTCTGTTGGGTCCCTGCGGTTTGCGCCATCGACGACACGGTCTCAGTCCGGACGGCGAGCTACCCATTGCTCGTCGTCTGCAAGCCCACGCCTACGGTGACTGGTAGTGGAGTTCGGGGTCCCAGCGGCTAGGATGTGAGGAAGTTCATACTAGTGGTTTCATATTTAATCATTTGATATAAACATTTCAGGCAGCACAAACAGTAGCTGGGTTAAACGTCACTCAGCGTTATCCAAGAAACCAGTATGCTCAAGTCTGCGGTAGAAGATCTATCAACCATACAGAGGTGGTGTCAGTCAGGACTGAAGCTCAAGCTGGTGACTGGCCGTGGCATGTCGCTATCTTTGTCAAGGATAGATATAATGTGCTGAAGTATCATTGTGGTGGTAACATTGTGTCTAGGACTTCAATTTTAACTGGTGAGAAAAAGTTTAGTTTTTTTTTTTAATTACGTTCTGTGATTGGGTACTTTCACTCACTGGGCCACTATATTTATCCTGGTCATCATCATCAGCACGTGAAAAGGCCTTATGATCTTTTACAAGCTCTTGACCAGTATCCTCTTTGCCTAGACTCCCAAGGCTAGGGACACTGTAAAAAAGCCTTCCCTGAGCTCCGTTGACTGCTGCTGCATTCACTGTGCTACTGTGTCTTTCCTGGGGTAATGGATAGTTATTAACTCTTGTAAAAGCAATGCGTACTCTTGCCGTTTGATTTTGAATAGACTTATATCCATGAATCGAAAGGCCTTATTTTTTTCCTTAATTCATGTTCAATTCCCCAAGCGAACGCGTTCGCGCACCTATTGTCTTTCTATTGTGTCTGTAATTTCCACGATTGAAAGGTTAATAATATAACTTAGGTTTGATACTTCTATGCTGATATATAATATATTAACTATTGATAAAAGATTTTTCTGTACTGTGAAATAACGTGGAATGCTCTGCTTTAATTATCGAACTGTAGTTCCACAGAAATAACTTAAAATGAACTTGTCAATATTTTATGAACCTTGTAATTCAAAAATCTGAATCGCGTTTTTCTCAAAAATGCAACTGTATGGGATGACATGTTATTACAGTCATGTCTGTGTTCACCTACCTATAATCTATAAAACTTTATCAATGCAAATGAATGAAAAACACTTTAAATTGTTTTTCTTCAAGATACAGGATATTTTCCTAGTTTGTTGGACTTATTTATGTGAAATGGCCTCTCTCATTTTGTTTCATCACAGACGTTACTTGTAGGCAATTTTTTTGAATTATAAATAATTACCTGCTTACTCATGTTTTGACAGGGCTGTTGGTCTAGTGGTTAGTGACCCTGACTGCTATGCCGGAGGTCGTGGGTTCGATTCCCACCCAGGACAAATCTTTGTGTGATGAGCATGATCATTTTTTCTGTGTCTGGGAAATCATAAATTATATTATTATATTATTATTGTGAAATATTAATGTACAATTAATTTTCAGCGGGTCATTGTGTTGTCAAAAATGGCAATACTACAGAAGCAAACAGAGTAGTAATTGTTGCTGGTATCAATAACCTCAAAGATCTCAGTCAACCAGGTAGACAAACACTCGCTGTAAGTATATTAAAAATATTTTTTCAATACACTAACTCGAAAACCCGCTCTTATCCCACCGCCTTTAAGGATTTTTCGCACTAGTGCAGAAAAGTGCGCATGCTCTCCCTGCCACAATTATATTACATTTATATTATCAAGCCGGGAGCGCGTGGACCCCCACGAATCACCGGTTAAACCCTCGTTTATTCGTTTCTTTGTAAGTGTATTGGAAAAAGCAGTTTGATCCACCCACGTGCAAATTTGTCACTGCAGCTCTCGGTTCCATAACACATTCGCATGCAGCTCGTACGAATTCCGCCTAGGTCGCATTGTTTTGCACTTGTATCAAAACGTACTATTTACGCAATACGTGTCTGTGATAAAATCATTTGCATAACGGACATTTAAACTAACTTCTATCTCAAATAATGGTCGATTATACAAAATATGTTCCTAAAATTCAATTGCAATGTCAGACCGAAGCGTTCATTAGACGCGTATTAATTTAGTAAATGAATGATTCATTAGAATAATTGTATTACCGATTTTATTTAACTGCCGTAAATACAGTCTGCATTTTCCTATTGCTGACACTATAGGTATTTTTGGTAGCAAACAAACTCCTAGTTGAGCTAATAACTCCCGATTACTAATTAAAACAATTGTTGATTTTTTCTCAAATTCTAGCCTTAAAATCTGTCAAAATTTAGCATTTAGATAAGGGTTTGACATGTTTTCATCTCGAAATAATCAATGTAGAAACCTATCCTTAGTTAACAATAGTCGGAGACTCTACACTCGAAGTTGTGGACGATTACGTCTACCTCGCACAGACAGTCCAGTTGGGTAGGTCTAACTTCGAGATATAGGTCAATCGTCGAATCCAACTCGGTTGGGCAGCGTTCGGGAAGCTACGCGGTATCTTCTCGTCCAACATACCACAGTGTCTCAAGACGAAAGTCTTTAACCAGTGCGTGTTGACAGTGATGACATATGGCTCGGAAACGTGGTCGCTCACAATAGGCCTCATCAGAAGGCTTAAAGTCACCCAAAGAGCAATGGAAAGGGCTATGCTCGGGGTTTCCTTACGTGATCGAATAAAAAATAAAGATATCCGCAGGAAAACTAAGGTTGCCGACATAGCACGAAGAATTGCCAAACTCAAGTAGCAATGGGCAGGGCACATTGCTCGCAGAACAGATGGCCGTTGGGGCCGAAAGGTTCTGGAGTGGCGACCGCGTACCGGAAGACGCAGCGTTGGAAGGCCTCCTACAAGGTGGACTGATGACCTGGTGAAGGTAGCGGGAAACCGATGGATGCGGTACGCAAAGGAACGTTCGATGTGGCGACGCTTGGGGGAGGCCTATGTCCAACAGTGGACGTGTATCGGCTGAAATGATGATGGAGCTATATACCCTGCCTACTACCATTTAAGTTTGGCGATTCTTTGGGCTATGTCGGTAACCTAGGTTTTTTTTTCATTGTTGATAGGTTCGCGCTTGACCGCTATCTCACCTGATGGAAAGCGACGATGCGGTCGATGATGGAACGCGCTTACCTAGAAGAAACCAATTCACTCTCGACTTAAAGACCTTGGTTCTCCTGCAGATATCTTCATTTCTGATGTGATCACGCAAGGAAATTCCGAGCACAGCCCTGTCCATTGCCATTTAAGTGACTTGAAGCCTTCTGATGAGGCCCATTGTAAGCGACCACGTTTCGGAGTCATATGTCATCACTGGCACACGCACTGGTTGTAGACTTTCGTCTTTTGAGACATTGTGGTATATTGCACTAGAAGACATCGTGTAGCTTCCCGAACGCTGTCCAGCCGAGCACGCGACACGCTTGTGCGCTGTAAATTATTTTCTGTGTAAATAGTTAATCACCGTTGAAATTGGAAACTATGATCGAAATTCGGTCGAGAAAATTATATTTCTTTGACCCTTTTCTTCATTCTGTCAGAACTGTCAAACGGTACTTCTTAGATTTGACATGCTTTAGTTTCTTTGAATCGGTTATAACCAAACACCATTTATTAAAAATCGTTGTGTCTGTGGATTGACCTGTTGGTCAAATGGTTAGTGGCCCTGACTACTATACCGGAGATCGCGGGTTCAATTCTCGGCCAAGACAAATTTGTGTGATGAGCACGATCACTTGTTCTATGTCTGGGTGCATTTTATCTATATAGTACTCATAGTTCAATTTCTGCTTACTTTGGGACTAGATAGCTTAATAAAATTTATTAAAAAAGCTCTTCAAATTTCCAGGCCCAAGAAATAATAGTTCATCCAGCATACAATGATGATTCATCTACATCAGACCTGGCTATCATTAAGGTCCATATTCTAGAGTTTACTGAATATGTACAGCCAGTCTGCATTTGGGGCCCCGTGTATAACAAACCTAAATACTTTGGGATGGAAGCTACGGTAAGTTAACAAGCCATTGTGGTTTTCTTCAAACTATATAATAATTTATCATCGTATGAGTAGTTTGGATGTGTAGGCTTGCGGATGACGAGCAATGAGTAGTTCGTCTTGGTAATCAGCCAGACTTCGGTGGTTGGTAATCAGCCGGACTGAACCCGAGTCGTTAATACCGCTTAGTGTTCCTCGCGCGTCTCGAAGAGATGTCAGCAAAACCGTAGGCTCCGGTAGGGCCGAAGCCTTCTAGGGCCATGGGTTTGTCCTGGAACGCAAGGCAAGGAACATTCGGCCGGTTTTTTTTTTATCATTCTCCTGCCCTAGTACTAATTGATGCATTGTTGACGAAATAAGTTCTAATTCTTACATTTATGCATTTACCATTTACCAATTGGCCATTATCTCAGTAGTCATTAGCCTCTTGTGCCCAGATCGGCGTGTATGGCACACGGTTTTTTTTTATGGTGGGAAAATCATCAATGACAACCCCCGCTCTTGGGCGCAGCGGGAGATAGTGTCAGACTCTTACTGACTGAAAACCCACCCCGTTCCTTCAAGCCTTCATACCGGGGCTCGTCGAACTATCTTTCGAAACTAACCCTGGCCCCGGTAGGCTTCGACCCAGCTGGGCCCCTGCTGTTGCAGACAACTCCTTAAAGCGCGCGGGAACAGTGCGCGCCATCGACGACTTAGACTTGGTCCGCACACCGGTTAGAAGTGTAGTTCTACGGTAACTTAAAACAGATTTTTATAGTTAGTCTTCTAATTTTCTCAATTTTTTAAAAACTATTTTGGTATTAATTTTTTTCTTCTTCTTTTTCTTATTTTCTTCTCATTTTCAGGTCGTAGGCTTTGGAACAACAGAACACAACAAGCCGTCTGATATTCTTAGAGCAACTAACACTGTTATTCAGAACGATACAACATGCATCAACTTTTCTCGCAAACTATACTCACGGTTGCTGAATGAGTTCACTTTTTGTGCTGGATATGGACCGTCTTCAAGTAAGTAACCTTTTAAGTTATTTATTGTAGATATAATAATAATAAATTTATTTATTTCAGGCCCAAGGGTATTCCAAAATACCCATAGTTTAATAAGAATAAATCAAATTACTTTTATTACATTAAATTATATTTTATTTGTAATAAAAACAATACATTTACAGTTAAGTAAATAATACAATGTCAGATTTAGTTCATAAAATGGAAATATAAAATAAATAAAGAACAGAATTCAAATTTGAAATAAAATACTTAGAAGTCAAATAACCACTTACAAGTGATTTACCGTCATTTTATCTTTCTTCACGCATCTAATCTTCCTATGTTTATTATTTCGTTTCCGCCTTTACTCCATGATGAACTATTTTACATGGATTATAGTGGCCTTCATTTCAACCAGCCATCAACTCTCGTAGCAGATTAGACTTTCCAGTTTATTCGGGACGTCTGTCAGGAAATTCAGTGATAAAGTTTGTAAATTCATACTGATTGAGTACAGTGGATGAAGGTAAAAGAGGCCGTTGCCAGAAGGCTACATGGAATGTCTCTTAAATTCTTCTGTCTACAGATGCGTCTATTAAAGACGCGTATTATACGCATCAACAATAATAACAAAAAGATTACAAACAAAACTATGTAACTGTCAACGAAGCTGCAACGACATGACGTTGCCGCTTTGTCGGCAGTTTTTTTTTTTTTTGTCACGCATCCGTGGACAGTTAGACATTCTATGACAAAGATGAAAAAGAAAAAAATAATTAAGAGTTGGGATGTGTATATTGTATTAATCGGTTGAACGGGCATTAAAAAAGGGTTGTTTAAATGTCTAATTTGACTTCGAATGGTGCCAATAAACTGGGCGGAGCACGTCCATGCTCTCGTGGGGGCGCGATCGGCGCCGGAGACCTTTCGCGCCGGGCCTTGGTTCAGGCCATGGTCCGGAGCGAGGAGAAGTGGCAGGCGGTCGCTTCCTGCGAAGCAGTGATGCTAGCAAAGGAGGAAGCCGACCGCATCAGGCAACGGCGCTCACAGCCGCCGCCGGGATTCCAATCCCGATTTCCGGCCACCGTAGGCGCGGGCTTGCCGACGGCGAACAACAGCTAGCTCGCTGTTCGACCATCCGGTAACTGTCCAGACCGACCCCAAGTCGTCGACGGCGCGTACTGTTCCCGCGCGTCTCAAGTTGTCAGCAACAGCAGGGGCCCAGCTGGGTCGAAACCTACTGGGGCCAGGGTTAATTTCGAAAGATAGCTCAGCCCCGGTGTGAAGGCACGAAGGAACGGGGTGGGTTTTATGTCAGTAAGAGTCTGACACTGTCTCCCGCTCCGCCCAAGAGCGGTGGATGTCATTAGATGATATTCCCACCAAAAAAAGAGCCTATAAACTATTTATAAGCTAATACTTTAACTGTATAGTGAAACGACTTGGATCATGAACAATACTATATTAACATGTACAAATTACAATGACTGTTCTATACAAAGGTTAGTTTAACACTGCACAAATAACATCTTAATATTTGATGGAAGCACTGGGTCTTGCTACAGTTCCCATGCTTAAGTCAAGAGGTTAACGGATGTTTTTTGTCGGGTCTCGGGGTACCGCAGCCCGAGCACTTGAACTGCCATGCCGATCCCGTGACGTCACTCAGCATTCCAACGCCGTCGCCGTCTGTCGATCACCCTCAGCCTCGCCAACACAGCGATCGCCAACACGGCCGTCCTGCAAGGTGCCTGGCCCTCCAGGTACCCCACGAGTTTAGATAACATGCTGAAACACATTTATTGACCACCTATTAGTTTACCCGCTGCATATATCTATATTTATCTACTTCGGTTGCATGTTAGGTGTTTAGGAATCTTAATTGTCATCTTTTAATTCGTATTATTTTAACAGTGTATAGTCGAGGGTAGATTAAAACGTATTAAATCATCGGTATCGTAGGTATCCAGGGACCAGTTGCACTCAAAGGGCGGACGCCTCTACTAAGTGAAACATGTCCCCCCCGGAACCTCATACACTCAAAGGGCGAACGCCTCTACTAAGCATATGAAGTCTGACCGGGAACCTCCTAACTATAGGTGTCCAGGGACCAGTTGCACTCAAAGGGCGGACGCCTCTACTAAGTGAAACATGTCCCCCCCGGAACCTCATACACTCAAAGGGCGAACGCCTCTACTAAGCATATGAAGTCTGACCAGGAACCTCCTGACTATAGGTGTCCAGGGACCAGTTGCACTCAAAGGGCGAACGCCTCTACTAAGTGAAACATGTCCCCCCCGGAACCTCATACACTCAAAGGGCGAACGCCTCTACTAAGCATATGAAGTCTGACCAGGAACCTCCTGACTATAGGTGTCCAGGGACCAGTTGCACTCAAAGGGCGAACGCCTCTACTAAGTGAAACATGTCCCCCCCGGAACCTCATACACTCAAAGGGCGAACGCCTCTACTAAGCATATGAAGTCTAACCAGGAACCTCCTGACTATAGGTGTCCAGGGACCAGCTGCACTCAAAGGGCGAACGCCTCTACTAAGTGAAACATGTCCCCCCCGGAACCTCATACACTCAAAGGGCGAACGCCTCTACTAAGCATATGAAGTCTGACCAGGAACCTCCTGACTATAGGTGTCCAGGGACCAGTTGCACTCAAAGGGCGAACGCCTCTACTAAGTGAAACATGTCCCCCCCGGAACCTCATACACTCAAAGGGCGAACGCCTCTACTAAGCATATGAAGTCTGACCAGGAACCTCCTGACTATAGGTGTCTAGGGACCAGTTGCACTCAAAGGGCGAACGCCTCTACTAAGTGAAACATGTCCCCCCCGGAACCTCATACACTCAAAGGGCGAACGCCTCAACTAAGCATATGAAGTCTGACCGGGAACCTCAACTCAAAGGGTGCGCACACCTCACTTGAGCTTACTAAACTTGTTCCCCATTAGAATCTCCTACTCTCAGCATTTTTTTTAATACTTATGTATAAATAGGCAGCACACAGGGAAACGGTAATCTGAAACTGACACCATGTAGTACCATAACATTATACCAATGTGTAACAAATACATAATATTTAACTTTGACATATGTAATGTAACATTTATAATTACTCAAAGCATTTTATTTTAACTCGCATATACGCTTAAATAAATCTCACAGTACGTTTATCGCCAACACGGGTAGATATGATTGAAGTGAAATTATCTCCCAATCATCAACATAAATATACTAGGGCGTTTCATGTTATTATAACTGTCATCAAATATACAAAAACTCATGTATATGATAGGATTTTTCATCTATGGGATAAGTAAGTCTCCAACAGAAACGATAATACAACCAACTTTTGCTTATAAGCAAAAGTACTCGTATGATAAATAAGAACCAACTTTTCCTCTATTAACCAATTTAGAGGAGGAGTTTTTATTTTATTTTTTTATCTCTTGATATTTAATTCAGTTTTCACTTAAGATATTATGATCAGACTCTTGTACCAAATAATGTAATACTTTTAGACCAAGAACTTAGCCAATTGCTTTACGTTCTCTCGTAGTGGTAGGTATTGATTTATATATTTATCATTAACTTTAAATCTACTTAGTCTTTAACATGTGACTATTTATCTTTTTATGAATATTGCTATTGCATCAACAAGAGTTTTTGTCTGATCGTCGTGGGAACCTTTATTTTCCCAAATGCATTTCTTTGGGATCATCCATCAGCGACCACAGAATGTTTATTTATAAACTTTGCCACCAAAGACAACATTATTATACGTTAAAACCATTTTTGCTTGCTTCGGCCTGTCCTGATTCTATAAATAGACCACTTGTAGGTTTTCGATCAATTGAAAATGCATAAAGTCTATTCTAATCAAACAAACATTTCAACAAAATTTTGCGCCAACAGTAGTGTTACGATTAGTACGTATACTCTACTAATCGATAACTATAATAAATAATAATATTGTTTTTATTATCCACAGTTTTTACACGAAGAGATATTGTTTCCAATAAAGCTGCAATCTAACACAGATTAACGACACCCAAGCATAAACTTGTGTTATACCCATAAGGGCTCACTCCATTAAAATTTTACTTTGAGTGAACACGTTTGATTATTTGTATAATTGCCCAACGTTTGATTATTTGTATAATTGCCCATTTCAATTAATAAACGTAATATTCAATGATTAAATACAATTCTTCAATTCAAATACTAATTAGGCAGTCTTGAGTTCAGTTTAATAATTGAATGCAATTTTCATAATAATGCAATTAGACATTAATAAATTATTCAATTCAACTTATTTAAATAAACTACTTTAAAGAATGCTATAATAATGCTATTAAATTAATAATCGTCATTATATCTAGTTCAATCAAAAGCTATCAAAAGATACTTCTCTAAATTTTCAAACATGAACGGTCTCTGTATTTTACAATCGTTCAAAATGTGTAGGTACTCTTAAAGGGAACAATATATTCTTCTTGTACCTACCTAATACTTCTTTATCTTGTTACACAAAAACCAAACTGCAAATGTATATATTTTTTGTGGCGGCTTAAACGGTCTTTATTAGATAATACCTTTTCTCAATGGATATAGGACTGGAATCAGGCTTAGGTTTGCCATCCTTCCATTTCCATATTGGCTAATCACTATCTAATCGTAACACACTTTAGTGTAACAATAAAATACAAGCTTTTACTCACAGTTTGCGGTATCAATCTTACGTGATACCTGTTTCCTTTGTCGACGAGCTGACTCCTCGCCGTACTGCTGCTGCTAAATCTTGACCACCAGCATGGATATTTTATACGTTTTAGATATTGATATTGATTTATTTTTAATTGACTTATAACTGTGTGTGGGGTGTCTTATCCCACTTCTGATATAAGCTAATACTTTAACTGTATAGTGAAACGACTTGGATCATGAACAATACTATATTAACATGTACAAATTACAATGACTGTTCTATACAAAGGTTAGTTTAACACTGCACAAATAACATCTTAATATTTGATGGAAGCACTGGGTCTTGCTACAGTTCCCATGCTTAAGTCAAGAGGTTAACGGATGTTTTTTGTCGGGTCTCGGGGTACCGCAGCCCGAGCACTTGAACTGCCATGCCGATCCCGTGACGTCACTCAGCATTCCAACGCCGTCGCCGTCTGTCGATCACCCTCAGCCTCGCCAACACAGCGATCGCCAACAAATCAATTTCAATCCTTGTTATTATCAGCGTCTTCAAAACAATAGGTACAGCTTCCACAACAAACGTACTCGACTTACAAATTCGAAACCTAAATATCCTTAGAACAATGCACACTAGGATAAACGACTACGAACATGAACTCAGTACTGTGTCTTAGTACAATAGTAATGAAGATTAAATTGATCGCTGACCTGTAACCGACGGTGTGGATACCTGTTTAGTTATAGCCTCTATACTGAATAGATTATTAATATCACTTTGTGCTTACAGTGTAATATTGTATTATTAGAGAGCTCGCAGCTGAAATAATAAACAGCCTCTCCAAAGGTGACTATCTTAACATAAGCTCCGGAAAGCACGCTAAGCCAGTGGTCCTTGCTGTCACTAATAGATCTTTGATAGTCAGTAACCAGGCATCAGTCTAGTTAAGGGGTTTCGAATCGTGTAATCCAATGCCTGGGTTGTGGAGGTCAGCTAAGTAGTCGCTCTATACAAAATAATTGCCATTGAGCTGCATCACAACAGTGATGACCCTGTGTTAACTGCTCCAGTATACAGGTCGAGGGTTTAAACCCTGCCAGGAGCATTACTTTGTTAATTTATTTCATCATCACTGCTCTCAAAACGATGAAGAAAGACATCGTGAGGAAACCGGCATGGTGGATTTTGGCTCATAGTTAGATTTATATGATACATGCATAAATATTATAGTAGAGAAAACACGAGAATTTCAATGATTTGTTATACCCGTTTGAAGCTGAGGTGGGTCGCAAGTTTATATAATAACATAGATAAAATGCAAAGTTTGTTTGTTTATAAAAGCATTCAAATATTTTACTTTTTACTAATAAACAAAGACACTATACCTAAGATTCATAATATTATTGTTCCTGGAACTAAATGACTATTAAGAACGCAGCCGCGGGTAAAACAAGTTCCCAAAGTTATTGATCTCATATTGTTCCGATTTTTCCACTATCCTATTTTTTCGATACAATATCTATTGACCGATAAATTTTATTTAACTTTATTGGTTACGAGATTTAATCATTGATAATTTAAAATGGTGTAATACCTTATCGCTTTGTTGTTACTAATACATCATCTATCTTAGTCATTTTGTTAGTAGTAATTTACCAATTATGACAAATTTTCGTTTTGACTGCACAAATATGAGATCAGTGGTTGCCGAGTGGTAATGGCCCCAACTTACGAGTTGTGGGCGGGTTTCGAACCCAGCTAGGCTCATTACTTTGTGTAATTTATTTCATCACCATTGCTCTCAAAACGGTGAAGGAAAACATCGTAAGGAAACCGGCACGTCCTTGAACCAAAAATTCGAACACATGTGACATTCACCAACCCGCACTGGGCCCGCGTGGTGGATAACGCTCTATTCTTCCTTCTAGAGAGGAGGCCTGAGTCCCAGCAGTGGAAGCTGATGATGATGATGACACAAATATGATCAGTAACGGGCACGTATAGAGCCCCATTTTATACTATGTAATTGAAAAATAGTGGAGTATAGTTAGGTAAAATTAATCAAACATTTTGTCGTCATTAGTTTTTAAATTTCATTTACAATTCTTTTCAGCCATCAACCCACGCAACGGAGACAGTGGAGGAGGGCTCGTAATGAGTGTCATCCAATCAGATCACATGATCAGTTGGTTACTTCGAGGAGTCCTCTCAAAGTGTGGAGTATCACCGGGACAGACGCAATGTGATCCATCGTATTATGTGGTGTATACTGATGTAGCACCACACTATGGATGGATTTACCATAATTCTGGGTTGGAATTCAGGAATAATATCGTAGTATCCTGAAGAAGATATTAGTTTTCTATTTTGGTTTTAGACTGATAGTGCTGTACTCAAATTCTTGTTCTATTATAATGGGCTAGAGGATGTATTTTTAGATTGTCACAAGAAATCTTCAATTAAGATTCTGATCAATTCTATCATTATTTCTTTAGTTATTTGCAGTATGATCTCTTTTATTTTACACATTTTCTAAATGTATAAATGTAGCATTCCGGTTGATACTGAAAATACTTCAGCAATATCAGAAAAGTAAATAACCTACATTATACATTTTCTGTAAATATGACCCATTAATATGGGTCTTTACTTATTGCAGTTATTATGTTTATGTATTGTGTGCTATGAGTTTAGTATATTTTTAGTTTTAAGTATGATTTAATTAATATGCTTATGTTTTGTTGTACATTTACAATTATCCTCAAATGCAAAATTTTCCTCTCATAAAGTTAGCTGTATGAAAATCCAACTGTGGATAAAACTCGCCTGTGTACATTGGCTGTCCTATTTTTATTATTTTACTAAAGCTATGTGTACAGTAAAGAATATGAGAACCTACATTGTTAAAATATGAGATGTAATGTTTTAATATTAAATAAAATAGTACAAAATGAAGTGAAAGGTTTTAAATTTAATTAAACGTAATGCTACCCCAAAACCATTCCAAACAATAAATCATCCGTATCACTTGTTGGCTTCAACATGCCCATCAAAATCGAAAATGTAAATTCAAAGCAAACTTCTTTACTTACTAAAATGCAACCTTTCGTCTTATAAAAATCGGAAATATATTAATATTTCCTTGAAGCAACATCACCGAACGGCGCTCTTGCATAATTTATTAGAATCTTATTAAAAAGTGTCAGCGGAAGAAAAAGGACGGCTTCATATTATAAAAGTCTTTATTATGTCGTTGAACTAAGTTGTTGTAGGAAAAAAATTAATTATGCTTCTTTTGTTTTCCTGCTTCATTGTTGGATTTTATCTTTAAATAAATAAGTTTCTTAATGATCTTTCAGTGGACTAGCACGGAAGTGGGTCACCTCTTTTTGAGTTTATTTCAGGTGAAAAATTAAAATGATTTGTTAGTGTACAATTAGTACACGTACCTGCCGTGAGGTGTACTGGCTGGTGTGCGTATGTGACCTTTAGATTGTAGTGACATCTATGCTATCACATACGGACTAAACTACAAAATCCTGTATCGCGGTATTAGAGTTCTCCACGTGATTGATCATAAACAACGGTCCGAAATCACTATTGAGCAAATTGGGATGATCTTCCCTTTAGCATGGGGGGTTCATCATCATCATCATCATTATCATCATCATGTCACTGTTGGATATAGGCCTCCCCCAAGCGTCGTCACAACGACCGGTCCTGTACATCACGCATCCATCGGATTCCCGCGACCCTGACCAGGTCATCGGTCCAGGCTTGGAGGGTTGCGGAACTTTAAACACTGTTTTGCATACCTTTAAATTATGACTTTCATGTAGAACTTTCATTATTATTTACTAGTGACTGACGAAAACAAGATTTGTATCCGAAGCCGAAACCATAACCGAATATTCGGCTCCACTTTTAGTTTCGGCTGTAGCCGTAACCGGAACTGTCGCGGTTACAGAAAAACTGAAAAAAAAAAAATATTTTGATGCTCTTGAATAATTAACCTTTCGAATATCGTATTATAGACACGATGGAAAGACGATGAGAGAGCGAAAGCCGGCGTTCGCTTAGGGTTTAATGAATTAATACACGATTCCTAACTATACTTCGATATGCTTAAATATGTATATTATAATTCTAACTTTCCTAATACTTAATATATAATAAAATAAATACTAAATAATCCAATAAATCGACGATAACATAAAAGTCATAACACACATAGACGAACGAGACAATCAGTTTTTAAGTACTTAGCTATCACAATCTTCAGCTCAAAGACTATTTTTGGTTGAGCCAAATATTCGGGCAGTTTTACCAGAAACCGAAACCAGTTAGCCAACACTGGCCGCAGCCGAAACCTTTGCAGTCAGTCTCTATCATTTATCCATAAAAATAAATACGAATCAAAGAAAAGTCATTCTAATTTGTAGAAAAAGAAACTAATACAAAATGCTACAAGAGCGAATTTGCTTCACAAAATCACCCAAGTCGTAAAATTTGCAGAACAAAAATAATATAACAATGAGCAAAGAATAAAGGGATAGAGTACACTGTGGCAGGCTGTGAACTAACGAAGCTTTGCGACTGGACCACCGGTGCATGTCTGTGCATTAAATTAGTTCACAAACATGCGGTAACCAGAGCTTATGTTCCTATATACCCTTACTCACAGGATGATACGGTCCAGTACTCAACCAAATTTTAATATAGGATGGTCGTTGACAGAGTGGAAAAGCAATAATAAATCTTCATTTTAGAAATTCGAAAGGATGGTTGACGCAGTGGTTGAGCGACTGGCTGCTTCGCTGCGTGTCGCGTGTTCAATTCTCATACGAAACAAATATTTGTACGGCTTACAGATAATTCGATATTGGCTTTTAGATAAGTGTTCCCAGTCTGGGCGTTACTCACGCGGGTACGGTCGGGTAGGTCGCGGGTTCAAACCCAGCCAGGCGCATTACTTCGTGTAATTTATTTGATCACTAATGCTCTCAAAACGGTGAAGGAAAACATCGTGAGGAAACCAGCATGTCCTAGATCCAAAAAATTTTAAGACATATTGTGACTATCAAAGCGCACTGAGCCCGCGTGGTGGATTACAGCCCATTTCCTTACTTAGAGAGAAGCCCTGCGTCCCAGCAGTGGGAATATAATTAGGCTAATTATGCTATGCTATGCTATAAACAGTGTTTTTTAATGCTGCCAGCAGTGGGAGCATTAAAAAAGGCTGATGATGATGATGCTATAAACGCACCCATGATAATTGAATTATACCTAGAGTGGAGCAAATAAAAAAAAAAAAATAGGGTTAAGATAAATGCAACTATATTGATAAACATAAAATAATGGCCAATAAAAGCTCATACTTATTCATCAGTAAAAAAGTAGTCTTTGGTTTTGGATTTATAACCGATCCAACAAATCAACGATACCACAAAATAGACAGGTACAGAAGACAATCTCATGTATGTACTTCACTTTTTATACCTACGCTCAGTGGACGCACACTAATGAGCGTTTGAGCCGGAATTATTCGACGAGTGATCCGAGACGCGACCGAGGCATCGTGTCTGTGAGCGGTGTCTTTGTGTGCGTTGCTCGAGCGCGCTTTGTATGTAGATTGACTTCTGTACCTATATATTTTGTGACAATACTGTTTGTAAGTGAATGACTGAGTTGCGCCGGCCATGTAGTGACTGACGTATGGAGCCGATGTCCTGGGGCCTTTCCAAGACGTGTTAAAATGTCAGGCGTGCGAGCGAAAAAGAGAGATGGAGATACACCCTATATAGCTCCGTCTTTTTAACAGTTCAGTTTAGGTCAAATGGATCGCGCGATCGAGCTCTTAAACTCGTGGTAGGGCCTCAGATGTCTTACTTCTTCTATTAAACGGCTCGATATTGACATAACTATATGTTATGTGTTTTGTGTTTTGTGTTGAAGGTACCTTCATTCAATATTGCTAAATTCATAGCAAAACAGATTATTATCTTGTTTGATTTTTAATCTTTCCAAAATCAAACTGGCTCGCACAAAAATCTATAAGAATTAAAGTATTAGAAAATATGTAATTAAATTGTTTAACTTTTACTACCACTTTATTTGATAAGTTTTTGTTTGTGACAAAGTCTTGTCAAACAAATTACTCACCAAACAATCTGTAAAGTAATACAACAACGAACTCAATTTACCAACCGGAAGCAACTCTAATAATTGGTTAAAATATAAAAGGACACCTGCTACCAAATTCTGGATGCCTTGGATTCACTTACCCAACGGCCACTAAGTAAGGAAGTTATTTAATTAAGTAATTAACTCCAGAAACGTGGTAATCGCATGTAACACTGCCGTTTAACCGACTGCGTTTACAAAAATAGAGGTAATATTTTAACAACTAAAAAGTTCCGACCCATACATAAATTCCCCGACACCCTTATTGAGATATAAATACGTTCTAAAGTTCCATGAGTCCTTTCCAAAAACACGCAAAATGGTTATGGCCGTTTAGTAATGTTTCCTTTTTTGTAGGTATTAAAGTCAGCGTCAAGTAATCCTCCGTTTTCCATGTAAAAGCATTCCACACCTGGGATCCTTACGTGACACTACGCAATAAAGGCTTTTGTGTTGCCAAGTTAGAAATGCAGCTTAACCAACTTTATTTTTACAGTTACAAGGTTCAATTTCCCTCGACTTTATAAAATTGCAGGCACAGAAACGGGGTCAATGGAGCAAGAAGCTGAATGCGTTTGATAACTTAGAATAGGTAAAAGACTAGAATGCTAGTGGACTAGAGTCCCAACTGTACAGTATTAGAATGCGGATGTAGTTGAAGTTGTAAAACTGCAGGTGGATTATATTATCAGACTGAAATTCGAATAAATAAAAACTGCGAACTTACGTTAAACCAAAAGCAACCGTTTAATAAAATTCAGAACATTCTGCAAATTTATTAATTTTTGTTGCAGGAATTTAAATTAATTTTCGCGATGTGTTATTGTATCAGAGATGATAAACGAAGGCTTACGAGGTAATACTATGATAGCCAAATTGAAATTTAACATTGGTACTTTCTGCCTTCATTGTACATAGTGTTATGTCAATCAACTATTTTTGTCAATCAATTGATTAGTCATGACTAATTTAATCATAATTGATTTATTATAATTGAATTTACATGACTAAAAAAAGACGTGTGGCACTCGGGGACTGCCGCTGTAAAGCTATTGCATAGCATCACTCATTTGTTTTCTTATCGGTCACCACGCTCAAAAAGTGTAACTTCAATTAATATCAAAGAAAAAAAAACAAAGGAAAAAAAATACTGCATAAATAAAATAAATAAATAATTATAATTGCATAAGTGCAGTGGTGGCCGAGCGGTTACGGCCCCGACTTACGAGTAGTGGGTCGCGGGTTCGAACCCAGCCAGGCGTATTACTTTGTGTAATTTATTTCATCACCACTGCTCTCAAAACGGTGAAGGAAAACATCGTGAGGAAACCGGCATGTCCCAGAACCAAAAATTCGAAGACATGTGACATTCACCAACACGCACTGGGCCCGCGTGGTGGATTACGGCCCATTCCCTCTCCTAGAGAGGAGGCTTGAGTCCCAGCAGTGGGAACATTAAAAAGGCTGATGATGTGTGATGTGTGAATTGCATAAGTTGATAAAAAATGCTATGCAATAGCTTTACCGCGGCAGTCCCCGAGTGCCACACGTCTTTTTTTTAGTTTTTATTCATTAGTCATAATTGAATATTTTAATCATTAGTCATTAATGAATTGCCGAACACTGACTGCACAATTCGTAGACATCCTATGTACAATGAAGAAAAATATTACATTGAATATATAATATTTAATTATATATAATATATATTTACAATGAATATATAAATATATCAATACAGACGGCTCGCTTGGCCCAGTGGTTGTGCGATTGACTGCAGCGCTGCCTGTCGCGGGTTTGATTGCCGCACGGAATAAATATTTATATGACTTGTTTTTTTTTTTTTTTATTTGACCTTTTTATTTAGATGTACCGGATCTAGGTGTTTTGACGCACCCAAAATACAAGAGTAACTTTTAGTGTGAGGCAATATTTTTTTTCCTGATAGTGTATTTCTGGTCTCACTGGATACAGCTATTGGACCAGTATTTTAGATGAAGCTACTGCTTATCTGTTCTCCATAACCCAATAATTAAGTAAACACGATATCCCTTTATAATACTAGTGTCAGACCTGGCACCGTACTATTCGTAATGACTGTCAAAAATCTGTAGATAACGGCTTGGCGTGTTTTCCGAAGCACGGAGGAATCTCGGTATATAACTTTGTTGATTGACTTGTGCGGCTGTTATAATTTTAGCCATGGTTGAAATTATATTAATAAAAAAAATAAAAAAATTAAGAAATAAAATTAATTATAATTAAATTTATTATTATTAATTTAATTAATTCTTCTTTGTCCTAGCCATTTCCCATTATTTGGAGTCGGCTCTTCTCATTCTGCGGCGCCAGGATTGTCTGTCCTGGGTCGTCGAAATATTTGTTTGGGCACGCTCTAAGTCCTTGGCCACTGTGGACCACCAGGTGGCTAGTGGGTGTCCTCTCCTCTACCTTTCCTATTTTCTGGCAGTGCTAGGGCCTGTTTCACGACATGGTCTTCGGGGCGTCTCATGACATGACCGAACCATCGTAGGCGGCTTTCGGTGAGTTTTTCTGCTATGGGCGCGACCTTGTAACTTCCTCTGATGTGCTTGTTTCGCACTTTATCGAGTCGACTTACGCCTGCTGCCTATCTTAGCATCTTCATCTCGCTTACGTGCATCTTCTATTCGTGAGCTTTCTTAATAGCCCAGCACTACCGTACGTCAAGACTGGTCTAATTGCAGTTTTTTGTAAATCCTGCCTTTGGTTTTAATAGGCATTCTTGCATCATATTCATTAATTATATTAATATGATTATATTTAATATAATTTCAACCTTCATCTCACAGAGAGGCAACGGTGAAACTATAGGGTGGCAAAACTAGCAAAGTTCTATGGGCCCCCGGTCCGACGGGGCTCCCGTTCAAGAGACCGTAAGCTCAGAAGAAGTAACCAAACCTATTTTACAAAATTTATTCAAACTACATCACAAAAAAAAAGTAAAAAAAAAACCGAGGCCCCGTCTAATGACATTGCTACGGGGCTCAGATGACACAGTTATGCCACTGCAGAGAGAAGTTCTGTTTCCCAGTCGTGGGAAAATAATATTAATATAATATAATTTATAGCATTATTTTATTAAATACCTAATAAAATTATGAAAATAGTAATAATAAAAACGGGTAAATATTATTCTGGGGTTAGTAAGTTGTAAGTTCCCTTTAGGGTATAGGCCTCCTTCAAGGTTTTCCAGTTGTATCTGTCCCTAGTCTTGTTAATCCAGTCAACTCCTGCTGTTTTTTTTTTTTATTATAGATATAATCTAATTAAGTTACGATTAAAGATAAAAATTAATTACTGAAAAATTTTCGTTTTATTTCTACCCATTCCATACATTGACTTAATCTAAGGCATGTTGCCGTTACAAAAACTTGGCAACACGCATTGCGTGTTTAGTAGGTGTAGATTCCTGCTGCGCTGAAAACCAAGTGTTTCGTTTTTTGTTTAACGTTTTAAAAAATAGACGAACGACTTTGCAGAATCACTGTAAAACTTTCGGAATAGTTTGTATTACCTACAGTGATTGTTTAATCTACAAAGTATCGTTAGTAAATGAACAAACAATAACTTTCAGCAAAAATATTTACTTGTAAACTTACAAATTATATAATTATATCAGGATGGTTTTGATGAAGTAGTTAGAGAGAAATTACGGTGTCTACATTTTCCACCTGATGCAGGTCCTCACCGGATGTGACTGTTTCAGGGGGTCCCTGTTTCGCATTCGGTGGGAAGAAATGCCCAGTTGTGACTATTGTGCGGATCAGCCGGAGGAAACAGTGAAAAATATGGAGAAAGTCGGCCACGTTTGAAAAGAGTACCACCATGTCCTAGTTAAGGTTATTGGCAGCAAGTACTTTTGCGTCCAACCCTGGTTTAGGCCATGAGCGAGAGAGATTGGGAAGTTGCCACATCCTTTTGCGAAACAATAATGCGAGCTATAGAGGTGGCGTAAAGTGTGAGTAAGAAGACATCTTCGCCGTAGAAGACGCCCAGAACGTCGACAGTTACAAGGTGATTCCCAGCCACCGTAGACGCGGGCTTGTGGGCGGTGAGCATCGGGAAGTTTACCGTCCAATAAGGACTAAGCCTAGGTCAACGGAGCATTGTGTACCACGTGCGCCTCGTTGAGCTGTCGGCAAAATTGACAGAGCCCAGTAGGGTAATTGTTGTGAGATAGTTCAAAAGAGTTACCGTCACCCTGGAACGCAAAAGTAAATTGAAAAAACACAGGTGGGTTTTAGAGAGCCAGTTGATAATTTTCCACTCAAAGGAAATATGTAAATTTTCACTTTTTACTTCTCTACAAACACATTTATTTTTGACCAATTTCTTTAATTTTACACAAAGAAATACTCCATTCACCATTAGTTAATCACTTATAGCTGTCTAAAAAATTCTTTACCAAGTCATCTTCAAAACAGTAGCAGCTGACAGCAATGTTTACAAACTTTGCACCATTGAACAGATGTGGACGCTAATTCAATGGAATACCCATGCCATTGATCGCGTCTTTTGTTCTTCCCTTCCAAGTACTAGCAAACCAATATTGTGTCATGTAATTTGCTGTTCTGCCTTTTGATTGTCTGTCTGAAATCAAAACAATCTACCTAACCTTTAATGGCTTCCAGTCTTTCTGTATCCAGATAGACTGGAAGCCATTAAAGGCTCTCGAATACTATTATTCCTATGGTTTTAATTTCTAAGGTTGTCTGGTAGGTATCGCTGTCAGCGATAAGACCGCCATTGTACCCACAGATAATATATATTTTTTTTATTGATATAAACTAGTGCTTGACTGCGATCCCACCCGATGGTAAGTAGTGGTGCAATCGTTGATGGTGAGGCGCACTAATTTATTACCTAAAAGCCTATTCACTCTAGACTTGAAGACACCTAAATTATAATCGGACGGGAAGACCGCAGCAGACAAATTATTCCAATCTCTCGATGTACGCGGCGTTTAAAGTTTCTGTAAAACTTTTTTTTCCAATTTTTATTGAATTATATTATTTTACATGAAGCGACTGCCCATTTGACTTTCACAACCCAGTATCTTGGTTGCAGTACCTTGACAAGGCTAGTGTCAAGTTTTCTTCCTTCCAACTATCCGTAACTACTGTCAGAGATGTTCAAAAGACAGCCGAGTCCAATGACAATGTATTTTCCGAGGCCTGGTATGCAATAGGTGGACATCGTGCGAGCATTGCTTCTTCTCGAATATTTAGCCACGAGGTGAAGTAACTTAAACTTTTTTTTTCCACATTGCATCAAAGCAGTATTTCTGACGCCATTATTCAAAGAGTGCAAACATTACAGCTAGAAAATTGACTCCGAAAATTTGGTTACCCCTTTCGAGAAAATAGCGTGACAATGCATATCCGCTTTGATGAGAGATAGGGGAATATAACGACCGCAATTTCTCTGATCAAAACAAACAACATGTTGGTTTGTCAGTTATCTACCTAATACAATCTATTCAAAACGCCGTCTCAAGTAATTGGAAGGAAAAACAAGAGAAGAAGAACTACACGGAGAAAGTGAAGTTCTAAATTCTCTGATAACGTAATGATGTAAAATTTATCTAACGTACCGCCTATCTCTTAAGAAAGTGGCATAATGATACTGACAAAGGGGGAATTTATTCTGTAGCGATAACAAGAACACTTTTTTATATCAAAATCAAAGCGTTCTTCGAGTTTCTTTGATGTGCCACAATTCCTTTTCAACTGGGAATCGAATTCGGAGCACGTAAAGTTATAATCATGTTGGAGTCCTCCAATGTTTGATAAAGTCTCGTGTGTACGAGAAATGGCGTGCAATTTGTGAGCTTAAAATATAGCAAAGTTTGATATTTTTCAAATTTTTCAATGGCATATTGTAGTAAAGTAAAAAATATTATCAATTCACCTGAAGTCCTGATAACTGTATTGAACATAATCTTTAAAAAAATAATGTTTGTTTTTTTAGTTGCGATATCAACTAAAAAAAAGGGTTGTTTATCTTCAAGTCGAGAGTGAATAGGCTTCTTCTAGTTAAGCGCGTTAGTCGTCCGACCGCATCGTCGCTTTCCATCAAGTGAGATAGCGGTCAAGCGCGAACCTATCAACAAAAAAAAAACATCCAATGACTTCTCCCGCTCTAGTGCAGAGCTGGAGGACGTGTCAGACTTTTAATGACTAAAACCCACTATGTTCCTTCTTTGCCTTACATTCAAGGACACCTGGATTTCCTTTCCGAAGCAAAGATAGGAATTAATCCAACATTTATAAAAAATACATGTTTCAAAATCGTAGTACAAAGTAAACAACACCATATTTTTATTGCGCCTTTAGGTCCTACATTGACATTTTCGTAATTAAAACCTTAGTTCCAAGTATTTCAAAGGCCTGTATTTATTCTGGCAACTGTTCCAGTTGGGTCGGGCAGGCCTTGTGTCCGATTGGCCGGGATTTAGTCGAAAATTGCCCAAATGAAAGCTCAATGAACGTGTCACGGCGAGTCGCCGGGCACATTTGTCCACGTCCCGAATTGTCCGCATTGCCGTACACTAGAGGTGGCGGGTGTCGATAAACGGAGTCGAAAGTAAAACTGAAAAAGTTTAAATATCATTTGAATGATTCATGAAATATAAGTAAGAACTACAAGCTTGAAGTTTAAGTTTATGAGATTTTTGGTAATGTTGCATTCAACTTGCTTTAATAAGATCACTTCGACCCAAATTTGTTTTTTCTTTGCAAAAGCTTCTAAATGTTTAATTTTTATGTATAGTCATAATATATTCAAAGGTGATCACTAACCAATGTGATAAAAATGTTTACTGATAAAATGTACTTATTGATTGTTGTCTTAGTTTTGGTTGACTCTGTATATTTTTTACGAAAATTTACGAAATGATTTAAGTATCAGGATTTTATTCTAGTCAGGTTTGAGTTACAAAATTAAAAAGTATCGATAAAGCTTTTTTCCGTGATTTTTTTTTTTCTATTAATAAACTAATAGCTTAAAATACAAAAAGATAAGAGCAAAGACGAAGGTAAAGTGGGTGCTATGACTTTATTTAGAAAACACATTAAAGCAAAAGAAAAAAAAATATTTGAAAGCGTCACAGTTATCGATATCTCCAACGACTGTCACATCCCTAGTGACACAAGCTGCCCTAGGGGTCGGACGTCGGGTCATCACAGGGAGCGATCCGCCTCCCGTGTCTATGACACAACGCGCTGTCATTTATCCGCATGCAAAAATAGCTTGCATAGTAATGAATGACAAAATAGTGCGATCGCTTCATTAGTCTATGTCTGGCACTGAAAGCTTTTGGGATTTGATTTCTAGGAAGGAACAAAATGAGAAATTGACAGTAGATTTTTACAGTGAGTGTAAACAAAATGCCTATCATTATACTTTATATTGATTTAAACTATTGTTGTAACCTAAACATTTATTTATATTAAAATCGTTCCGTTTTTGTATCTACTTAGTGGAAATAATATGAATTTGTGGCTTGAAAGCCTATTATACAGTTTGAAACAATTAAAGAGTTATTTCAGATCTACAAAGTAGCAATAATTTGAGTTGGCCAAAGTTAACTGACGCGAAGCATTCTAATTTTGTACTGTAACAGTAATTTTGTAACGAATAACTTCTCAAAGAAACTCCAAATGGCGCTAAGAACTTAGTCGACTACGATTTCCGGTAAAGAGAGTCAATGCTACCTTCATTTTTCATTTTACTTTTGTGAATAATTTTCACGACAGATTATTGCAAAATTTAAGATTCTTTTGTAGCATGCACTTCAAAAGTCCTTTACGTATATACGCTACAATATTATTACACACTTGAAAAGATTCACATTTACATTTCGCAGGCACGCATTCTACAAGACTTTGTTATTCAACAAGATCTAAAAATAGTAACTACTTATATTATGAAAATAACATTACGTCAGTGAAAACAATTTCTATGGAATGTCCACGTAGTATTTAGGTAGCGCATGTCAGTTGCATGTTTACTTATAAACACGAGCCTATCAATAATAACAAAAAAAAAAAACCGGCCAAGAGCGTGTCGGGCCACGCTCAGTGTAGGGTTCCGTAGTTTCCCGTCCGTCACAATAAGTGTACCCACTTATGAGTTTAAAAAAATGCTTGCATATACGATTATACTACAAACTTAGTCCAGAAAATATTTTGTCGCACTTTGTCGGCGTGATTGATATACATATTGGTTTCAGCTTTCTAGTGCTAACGGTCCCAGAGATTAAGCGAGGACGGACAGACGGACAGACAGACAGACGGACAGACAGACATGGCGAAACTATAAGGGTTCCTAGTTAACTACGGAACCCTAAAAAGCATTTAGGAACTTTTAATCATCGTTAACCAATACTTCTCTATAAGGCTAAATCTTAAGATACTTTCAAAATAAAAAATAAAAAATGTATTTTATTTCACAATATTTATCTAACAATAGAAGCTAGTGCTCAGTTTCTTTCGAGAATAGTGAAATTCAAAACAAAAATGGAGTACATAGTTTGTAGATTTTTAAAAGATAATGCAGTTAAAAAGATGATTTTAAAAAGAAAGTCTTCAACGTAGTCTCTAATCTGATAATACGTTTTATTGATCAGGACACATTTGATATGGGTTTTGGATTTCCTTCGTTGAGTTCTGTAACTGACTTTGGCTAATTGTTATAAAAGTGTATAAATCATTTATGAAGAATTACTTGTATAACTTAGGCACCCCATATGCCATAGTTTTTATTTAAATTTCATACTTAAAGCGCGTATTTTTTTTTTCTATTTTCTTCGTCTTCTTTGTCCTAGCCATTTCCCATTATTTGGGGTTGACTCTCCTCGTTCTGCGGCGCCAGGATGTCGAAATATTTGTTTGAGCACGCTCTAAGTCCTTGGCCACTGTGAACCACCAGGTGGCTAGTGGGCGTCCTCTACCTTTCTTATTTTCTGGCAGTGCTAGGGCCTGTTTCACGACATGGTGTTCGAGGCGTCTCATGACATGACCGAACCATCGTAGGCGGCTTCCGGTGAGTTTTTCTATTTTGGTGTAAAATCATGTTTATTCTATTCTATAGCTTCTAAATTTTAAAAGAATAAGTACATTTTTAACACGCTTATATTAGCTTCACCTGTATGTTTGTAACCAACGCCTTTGAGCTCGATTTTGACTTATTTTGGGCGATTAGATTTTCTTCAAACTTTGCACACCCATCAAAGGCATACACAATAAAATAATCCTTTTTTTTTTAGTGAAAAATAAAAATGTAGTTTAAAAAAACTAAAAAAAAACACGCTTTCATAGCATATTAAACTAAAAAGTGTAAAATAATTTTCAATATAGGTAGAAAATAATAATAATGAACGAAAAATATTAATATCATTGTGAAAAAAGCGTGGGGCGCTTTGTGCTATATTTTTCGTAAATCGAGCACCCCCCGCTTTTTTCACAATGATATTAATATTTTTCGTTCATTATTATTATTTTCTACCTATATTGAAAATTATTTTACACTTTTTAGTTTAATATGCTATAAAAGCGTGTTTTTTTAGTTTTTTTAAACTATATTTTTTATTTTAAGATTATAAACCGTAATTTGTCGACTACTTTATCAACTGAAGGAGTAACAAATATGTGTATGGTATATATCTCTTTTTAATTATAACAATTATAATTATTAGTGTAATATAACTTTTATGTTCTCAATAGTATTAATAAGGACTAATAACATCATATATAACGACATAAATTTGTAATTAGAGTATACACTTGGCAATTAATGGATCATTGATCACTGATCGACTAATTGCCAAGCGCTTCTGATTATGATGCTATTCCATTGAGAGTTCTAACTGTATTGCCACTCAAAGCTGATGAAGGTTTCAAGTAACGTTTGTAACGAGGGAACTGCGATGAACACAAAAGAAAAATAACGTTGATCACGGCTTTATTCACCGAAGAGGTTAGTTTGGTTACAGGATTCTGCTAAAGAGTTACTGTAACCTTGGAAGTAAAAGGTAGCTGAAGGAATACATGTTGGTTCTACTCAGTACAGGTCTGATAGTCCCTCACGGGTCCACATGGAGCAAGCGAAATCATTTGATGATTTTTCACCAAAACAACCCAAAAATACAGCTATGTAATTTTTAGTGCACATATCTAAGTAAATAAGTAAAATAAATCAATATGCCTATTACGTAACATTCGATTGAAATTGACAAACGTAAACAATAGCAATTTAATTATTTATTTATGTAGTACACACAAGCACTTAAAATCTTCCGATAGAAAAACACAAACGTGCTACTTATTTAAAATGAAATTTCTTCCAGGAGAACTGTGATAGGAAAATTGGATGAGAGATGTAGACACTAGAAATAAAAAATGTTTAAATCAAAGGTAATTTAATGATAATTATGTAAGTGGTAGTTATTTGAATAAAGTTCGATTTGTAAGTTTCAATAGCTTGTATCATACTTCGAATGTCACTTGGAGAGCCCCAGGATCTTGCGTCGTTGTACTGCGAAGACAAGAAATAATCTTTCAAAAATGTTTCTTGATACAACAAAGCGGCAACTAAACAGCTCCTACCCATCTACCTACACACCCTAAGTTTCAAGATTCCTCATAATATCCGGTGTAAAACTAAACCGGACTACGCTGCCTGGCCCATTAAATTAAATGTGCAGGCTTTAAGGTAACGGCTACTTATGCTCCCACGTAGCTTGGATATTATTTTGATCCAACCTCTTTTAGTTGAAGATTTCAGCCCCGGAAGACTATGAGATTTTTTAGCGGGTTTTGTGTTGATATTTCAGTGTTTTTGAAGAGCAGAAGATATATCTTACTTCACGTATAAGTTTTAGTATGGTTGATGCATTATTCGTTATTTTGAGGTACCCCAGTGACGTCCTGTATTTCCAGTATTAATGTAGACGAGTTGAGAGGAGTTTAGCAGCAAATGGATTACCGAATTCCTTCACAGACACTCTAAATAAACTGGGAAGCCCAATTTTCTTTTGGAGGGAGGTGGGCAGTTGGAATGAAGGCCACCACTCACATACAATGATCTATCATAGACTAAGTGTGAAAACTAAAATCCGAATATATTTACTATATATATATTCTTTTATGTCCTTCTGGTTTCTTTCGTAAATTAAGTATTTCATCACACATGAGAGACATTTTAAGTTAAGTGTTTATGACAACTGTAGACTAGAAAATCATTAGGTTATTCCTCAATTTGGTGATTTCCTGTTGAAAAGACAGCAAAGCCTCGATAATATTTTCAAAATTTAAAAAAATAGTTGCGAAAAATTTATGTTTGGAATCTGCAAGTTTATAGTAATAACAAATCCTCGTGTATTGACTTGGCTGAGGTCTGATTGGTCAACATCGGTACGTTGATGTTTGATCAATAACATCAATCAGTTCTGTTTACTTTATACCACGAATTCCGTTTGTTATTTTAATAATATTGAATTAATTTAAGCATATAAAGACTTAAAAATAGGATCAACTGGCATTATATGCTTAGAAATTCTTTCTCATCCGTAGTTGGGACATTAATCACATCATTTATATCGCTCTGTTCACATTTTGGATATTAATTTTTATCGTAAATTTAATATCATTTAGTAATCCTTTGTCACCATTATTTAAACTTTCTTATATTAAATCAATTTTTTTTAAGTACAAACGAAATAATATTATAAGAAAGAAGAAAGATTTGTTTTTCGCCTCTAATTAGTTAACTTAAACAATAATGGCCTAAAATTTTTACACCGGTAGAATGCTACTGTATTACTGATTGACATAGATAATATTATTATAGTCTACGCGGGCAAAACCACTGGCAGAAACTAGTCCTTTCAATCGTGGAAATTATAGACACAATAGAAAGACAATAGGTGCGCGAACGCCAGCGTTCGCGCATCTATTTGCTCTGTCATTGTCTTTCTATTGTGTCTTTAATTGACGGTATTCGAAAGGTAAATAAAATTGAAGAGTTTATAACATTCACAGGAAATCCTCATTATGAGTTCGTTAAATAGGCCATTGACTGAGTATAAACAGCAATAAATGACGTCATACTCCAGACTCAAAGTAGAAAGCTTTCAAGCGTACATATGCTGGTGCAGAGAAATATGCACAAAGCCGTCGAAGCCCAATTGACCTAAATGGACACACAAATAGTAAAGGGAAAGGCCCGCACGAGGTCATTATTCGCTCCGGAGTCCAGCAAAAGTGTCAGGTCGAAGGAAGACGGACATTTATCTACATCCTAAGGGCACCAGTGATTTTGGGAAGGATGTATTAGTGCGTAATAGGGTTTTTCGTGAAATCAACGCGGCTTTGAATTATTTAGCTGTTATATTGGTTGAGGTTCTGAGAAAGGAATGGAGTTTTCTTGGGTGGAAATCTTTTATTTGTGTAGTGATTTCAGGTAACATGTTTAATAAAGTACAAGATTTTGCAATATGGCCAATTGGCCATGTCATTATTATGCCTATGTAAAGTGTCATGATGGTGCTAATTTAGGTGTAGTCGTCAATATTGCGAGTGCTGGTAACTCTGACAATTATCTACACTAATATTATAAAGAGGCAAAATTTGTTTCATGTTTTTTTGTTTGTACGAGGTAATCTCTGAAAGTACTGGCTTGATAACATTTTTTTTTTTTTACGGATAGAAATCTGCTTTATTCCTGAGTGCAAAAGCTAATTACCTATATATACTTGATGCCTTTGATGAATGAACGTTGCTCAAGTTAATTTCCAAGTTCGAAGGAAGGTTGCTCCAGGGCTGTAGGATTATTCAAAAGATTTACTTCAGTCTTGGCACGAAAAGGGCATGTGTAAAAACACAAGTGGGTTTTGATTGAAACTCGCTCCGTTCCAATCTTTGCTTACTAACTACTCAGAATGGAAGAAATTACTCGTATTTGATGATTACCTCCAAAGAAAGTGATAAAATGTATATATTTGATACTGGAAATCAGTCGCCAGTCTCCGTAAAAACTAAAATTGAGCCGCATCTGGTTTCACTGAAAGCTGACCTCAATTTGTTTGAGAAAAGGTTAACCTGCAAGTTAGACGCCTTGAAAAATATTCAGACTCTTTGGTCAGTTATCTTCCTCAGAAGATGATAATCGGAAACACAGGGTATCGAATAAATCACACTGATTACTTTTATTTCGATGCCTCTTACGCATAAGGTCATAAGGCAAAAGTGCATTTTTTCAGGATAGCTGTTTTTTTTTGTAATAGTTAAGACATTAATGTAATTAATAATCAGTATAAAAACACTGTACCAGACACTGGATGTAGTTAGAAATAATAAAAGTATTTATTTTTAATAATACCATTTTACTCATAAAATATATTATGGCTTTATGCGTAGTTTCATCATTTTTTTAAATAAATGAATAGACTAGTGTTTGGCTGAGATTTCACTTGATAGTAATCACAAGCAGTGATGCAATCGTTCACTGTTTTTATTCCAACCCATAAACAGTAAATCATAATAACAGCCTAGTTTAAAACATTACAGTAAACAACTAAAAATAATTACAGTCATTCAGTCCTATTCATTCACAGAAAAATATTCTATTATAGCCAGAGAAGCGATGCTCGAAAATAAACTAGTCATACTTTAAAAAACCTTTTTGTAGGCCGAGCAGGAGCAATCTTTTGGTCCATTAAATTGTTCACGCTCACCGACTATGGAAATTGGACGTAAAACGAAATAATGTATAGTAAGGAAATAGTTCTCTGAGATTTGTAGGGTCGTTAGACAACTGGTTGGGACATCTGCGTTTAGGTTATGTTGTTTGTGTTACATTTTATTGTGATAGTTATAATGTTTGTTGGGGTTTTGGGATATTTATACTGGAATTAGAAAAGAAAGATCACTTATAGTTCTGAATATCAACAAAAAGGACCAAATCTTAATATAATAATAGAATAGAATAATCGTTTATTATCTCCATTGTTATGTTAGATATTCTTGGTAGTTATACGTATGTATGTTTCTGAAATTTCACAAAAACTGTAAGATTACAATTACTGTCTGTTATTGATAATATATTCTATACAAAATATAAAATTTGTATGGATTTTTTTATATTTTAAATAGTTAAGCATTTAAAATATAAAAAATTCCATACAAATTTTATATTTCGTTATTGTACAAAAATCATAAATAAAAAATAACCGTATAAAAAACTAAAACTAAATTAGACCGACGCACACTTGTAACACGCCTGATTTGTACTTAGAACGACGTCGCGTGGCGAGGCGTGGATCAAGTGTGGCTCTACAAGATTAGTCTAGTTGCCATACCGGCGTGTGTGACACACGTGTGAGCAGTGTAGTTCTAGCTATATGAAGAAAAACCAGAGTTTGCAATTATAATATTCCACAACTATCACACAACGCCGTCTAGTCCCAAGCTAAGCAGAGCTTGTGTTATGGGTACTAGACAACTGATAAACATACTTAGGTATATATTTCTAAATGCATACATATTATAGATAAATTACACCCAGACACAGAACAAATGAATTTGCTCATCACACAAACATTTGTCCTGGGTGGGAATCGAACCCACGACCTCCGGCATAGCAGTCAGGGTCACTAACCACTAGACCAACAAGCCAGTCATCAGTTATGCAATTGTACGTGATTTATTATAAACTTTTTAGTATAAAATTATTGAGCTTACAATAACCCGTTATCAGAGACACACTTAGGTATAGGTGATTATTACCGAAAAAAAAATCATGCATTTAGCTTCATGCCTAGAACCCCCCAAAGAGTCTTTACGCACTGGTGAAAATCAGCTCAATATAAATAAAAAATAAAATCTTAGAGCCTGAGTGTAGCTTTTTATGTTATTTAATGAAAATTCAATGGTATTCATCAATTATTTTTAAATGAATCAATATTAATCATTTTACACAATAACCATGTTTGAAGTATTAACACAAAACAAATAATTTAATGAACTGAACCAATAATTCTACATAATAGCTGTTGAATGTAAAACATTCATCAGTGAATATGTTTCTATCAGAATTACTGTCGTAATAGGTATAACTCATTCAGCTGAATCCCCTTGATATACTTAACCTAATTTTACAAAATATTTGTGAATTCGAAATACAATTTTCAATTTGTATTTTGGCAATTATAAACGACATTTAACGAATGGACCTACAATGCAATATCAAAGTGCAGATTCTAACATAATTTCATGGACCACTTCATTCCTGTTAAATCATAACATTTATGAAATCACTAGAAGTGTCTGTATAATAAATCATTGATTTAACCGTTCCATTTGTTACAGAATGCATAAAAAAATCGAAAGAGATTTCTTTACTTAAAAAACAAGCAAATCCACACACATGAGGCTAATTCGGTCAATTATTATTATTATTATGAGCCCGTTGTGTCCCACTGCAGGGCAAAGGCCTCCCTTCCGTTATTCCACTCTTTTCTGTCCTTAGCCACTTCTGGCCAATCCTTAAGGTAGGAGTCCAAATCGTCACGCCAACTCCTTCTGGGCCTACCGCGTCGCCGGCTCCTGCTGTTCGGAGTCCAGTCAGTAGTTGCTTTCGCCCAATTTTGTTGCGACATGCGGCAGATGTGACCTGCCCAGTTCCATTTTAATTTGGCGGCTGAGTCACCTACGTCCGCGATTTGTGTTTTAGAACGAAGTATACTGTTCCTTATGCGATCTGTTCTTTTGAACCCGAGAATACTTCATTCCATTGCTCGTTGGCAAACCCCAAGTGCGGACTTTTGACGTTTCGTTAATGACCACGTTTGCGCTCCGTAGGTGAGGATGGGGAGGTTGTACATGTCCATGAGTTTCTTTTTAAGGGAAAGTGGGAGTGGTCCTTTCATTAGGTGTTTTTATAGCTCCTCCAGGCGTTCTCGGTGCGTCTAGCAACTTCTTTGTCTTGTCTCGCCTGGAAAGAGACTATTTGGCCGAGGTATATGTACTCATGGACATATTCAACCTCCACACCCTTTTTTTTTCTGGTGGGAAAAAACCATGCATTGACATCCCCCGCTCTTGGGCGGAGCGGGAGATAGTGTCAGACTCTTACTGACTAAAAGACCCACCCCGTTCCTTCTAACCTTCATACCGGGGCTCGAGCGCCCTTTCGGATAACCCTGGCCCCAGTAGGCTTCGACCCGGCTGGGTTCCTGCTGTTGCTGACAACTCCTTGAGGCGCGCGGGAACAGTGCGCGCCGTCGACGACTTGGGCTTGGTCCGGACAGTTACCGGACGGCCGGACAGTGAGCTACCCATTGCTCACTGTCCGCAAGCCCGCGCCTACGGTGGCCGGAAATCGGGATCAGCATCCCGGCGGCGGCGGCGGCGGCGATAACGCCGTTGCCTGATGCGTTCGGCCTCCTCCTTTGCGAGCATTACTGCTTCGCAGAAGTCGGCGACCGCCTGCCACTCCTCCTCGCTCCGGACCATGGCCTCAACCAAGGCCCTCGACGCACGACCTCGACGGCACGGCTCCACCGTGTCCTCCGGGCGTCACTTCCGCATGAATCCGGTGCAGGAAACTCCCGAACGACCCATGTCCGGTGATGTCCTGCGTCATGCGGAAGGTAAGGACGCCGTGAGGCCATTCCAGCCACGCCTCAAAGAGGGGACTTACCGCCATGATTGTGGCGTGCCCAGCACTGGGTTGCGATAGTCGCTGACGCCATTTCACCATGAAACCTCCACACCCTCGATATCAACTTCACGTTTCGTGCTGTTCGTCATTAACTTTGTTTTCGACATATTCATTTTGAGTCCGACCTCGAGGCTGGCATGGCTCAGTTGTTCGAGCATAAGGCTTAACTCAGCCGCCGAAGACGAGAAAAGGACAATGTCATCGGCAAAACGAAGATTGGTTAAACTTTTTTCCCCGACGACAATGCCCTTGTCTCGCCAGTGTTCTTCTAGATTTTTAAAGACTTCTTCAAGCGTTGCTGTGAAGAGCTTTGGAGATAGCGGATCACCTTGTTTGATTCCTTTTCGAATTGGAAAGGATTGGTCAGTAGTTTCTAAGTGTATAGCAGCTGTACTATTTAGGTAAATTCGTTCCAATAATTGAATGTAGGTGGGTTCTATTCCTTGTTTATTTAAAGTTGTAAATATGGCTTTGTGTGATAGACTATCAAAGGCTTTGGAGTAGTCTACGAACGCAAGATATAATGGTAAATTGGGTTAAAGTAATCATTAAAATTGCTTTCAATACCATGAAAAGCTCATAAGTTACTATAACTTTTGTGAGCTTTTAATCTACAAATAAACGAGAAAATACAAAAAAAAACCTTTAGCATTGTGGAGAGTGACCACTCGAAGCTTTTTACTGCCTTTGTAATCAAAAAGTTTCAATTAACTTTATTCTTTACTCATTTTCCTATAACCATTCTTAATTTAGAGACTAGTGATGTAGTGATACGATACAGACACATTAGGTTGACTGGCAGAAAATGCCTAAGGCATTAAGTCCGCCTCTGTACTTTAGTGTGCATAAAGCATTTAATAAATAAATTTGTTTAATCAACGCAGACGCACATTAAAAAGTGATTTAACCAAAGTTTATGAGCTTTACTGCGTAATCTTCAACCGGCAAGCTAGATGGCGTTAGTTGTATCGAACCACTGTCTCACTTACCCATTTTGTACCAAGATCCAAGTCAATTAATTTTTTTTAATCATATAACTGGTCTTATTTTCTTTATAGCAAAGTTTATAGACCTTTTTATATTGCTATGATTAGTAATTACCTACGTATGTGTATTTGAAGGTACAACAACTACTACTAGTAGGTACTTTCTACATACTACATTACACTAATGTATAAAAATATAAAATTATTAAAAACATTTTTGGCGAACCATGTCTGATGTAGGTTGTATAGGGTGTCCCAAAATTAATGCAAGATTTGAATTAAAAAGAAAATTTAAGAGTTTTTGGGCTTACTTACTAACACTTTATTGCACAATGGCATTTTGTTTGTTTTTTTTTAATTGATGTAAACTAGTGCTTGACTGCGATCCCAACTGACGGTAAGTAGGTTCACGCGTAACAGTTTTTTTTTTTTTACAGCAATGACATAAATCAAATCACACTCATGTCGATGGCTCTTCCATAACTTAAATATCTGTTATAGTGCGCGCGCAGAAAACTAGGTTGGAATAATCTAGTTTATCTGCCGAGTTAGCGAATATCACGATAAGCCAGCTCAGTTATTAATTTTCATTTCATTTGAATAAAAAAAAGTCGTTACAATGTTGCCTTTTCTTATCATATAGGTTACATATCTCTACACTAATTTTATGAAGAAGTAAAGTTTGTTTTTATGTTTTTTTATTTGTAGAAAATAATCTCTGAAAATACTGGTCTGATTGCTAATTTTTTTTCCCCGATAGCAAGCTGCTTTATTTCTAATTGACATAGGCTACATATATTTTATGTACGCAATTGAAGCCGTTGGGAAAGCTAGTTACTAATAAAGTGCCCTCTGCGACAGTGCGTGTTGCCAGTGATGACATAGGGCTCTGAAGCGTAGTCGCTCACCCAAAGCACAATGGAAAGGGTTATGCTTATGTAGCAACCAGATTTGATTGAATCAGAAATGAATTTGTCTACAGCAGAGTCAAAGCTATCAACGTAACCCGAAGAATTGCCAAATTTAAGTGGCAGTTGGCTGGGTACATTGCTCGCAGAACAGATAGTTGATGGGGCTGGTGACCAAGTAACGGAAGGCGCGGTGTAGGAGAACCTCTTATCGTACCCCCACAATGTGGACCGAAGATCTGGTCGGGGACAATGTATGCGAGACGCACAGGACCGGTTGTTGTGGCGACACTTGGAGCCAACAGTGGACGTCTTTTGGCATGAAATGATGATGATGATTCTGCTTTAACGTAGTCTTTCATCAATGAAAGAATTGTCCCGATTGAATCAGTATTTTCAGAACTCTTCCTCCTCCTGCAAACAAACAAATAAACGATATTACCTTTTTAAAATTATTATTTTAGATTAGCCATTAAAGCCGGAGAGCCGGACGGCGAGTTAATGATTGCTTGTTATCCGCAAGCACTGTTGCGGACATCTCTTTCGCTAGCAATACTACTTTGCAGAAGGAGTTGACCGATTTGCTGGTAAACTTAAGTGGCTGATTGTTGTTAAGAATAAATAGCCCTGTCAGTGCTGCAAGGGTCGTATGTCCCCTTAATATTCGTAGGAAACTTAGTTCCAAACTTCGGTCATGTCGCGTCAGTCGTGGTACTTGCGGCAAATCCTGACGTTCTGCAAAACCGCACTGTGGAGTTAGTTCAGGCTATGGAACAGCGACATGTATTATTGTTTTCAACAAACTACAAATGAGCCTTTAATTTATTATTAGTTCCAAGTCATAGCGAAGATTGTTTGGAATAGTTTTGATTAAATGTCTCGAATTACAGATCTTTGTACCAACTATGATTCTACTGTGTTTACCTCAGAACTTCATCATAATATTTGCTGTACAAGTCCGGACATAAGCCTCCCCGATCCACCGCACACCCCACAACGATGTATCTAGTGCTTCTAGTATCCAGCAAAATTCCGCGACTTATCCAGTTTATATATAGTTCACCTTAGGGCCTACCCCCAAGGTAGACTACAACCTGGTAAAGTTTACGTCTCATGACGTTAGGTACCTACCTATTTTTTTAAGTTCTCTGGCTCTTGGTGGTATGAGCAGGTGGGTCAAACTTTTACTAACTAAGACTCGTTCTTTGCATTCCTAAGCGATGGTAACTCTTTCAAAAATTGCCCCAGCTCTTCCAAACACACCTTCCGGTACATGTTCACCACTCCAGAAACTTTCGGGTTTATCGACCATCCGTTCTGCGAGCAATGTGCGCCCATCGACACTTAATTTGGTTAAGAATCATTTACATTGGAATGTTCACAGCATCCTGTACGCTAACGACATCAAAGTGCGAAAATACCCTATCTCTAACTGCGGCGGATATCAGGCAGCTTATCTACTTCCTGTATCTGTAATTAGATGGCTATGTATGCAATCTAACCAGAATATTATTGCGGGCTGTGATATAGTACATAACTGAAGCTGTTAATGAGCATCCAGCTCACAATAATACTATACAGAGGGTCTTGGGTAAGATAATGTATTACTTCATCACTAACAAGGCTTCAGAAAGTCCAAAATGTATGGCATCGGCATGCACTACCAAAAATTCAAACACTACAAGGTGTTCCTCTTTTCTATTGAGTGTGGAAAATCATCAAATAGCTTTTCTTGTGCTGTGTGCAGCGAAAGGAAAAGTCAGACTTTTAATTATTGAAATCGCTCCGTGTTCCTTCAGTTGCTATTTGCGTTCTAGAGCCGGATTAACTCTATCGAAAGCTCTCAGACTCTTCACACTGTAATAGCACATGGCATAGTGTTAAAGGCTTGATAATATTTATTTATTTATTAAAGCTTTATGCACATATTACTGTACGAAGGCAGACTTAATGCCATAGGCATTATCTACCAGTCGACCTTAGGGTGGCGCAGAAACATAACATGGCAGATGCAAGTTAATAAGTAGACAAACTGAAGAGAGACAAAAATACAACAGTAAATACATACTTAGATTCATACTACAAAATTATACAATGTTTTTGTGAAAAAACAAATCCAACCAATCAGTTCTGTGACAATTCTACCATCTTAAGGTTATATAACGCTCTTCATAAACTAGTGCGCCTCATTATCAACGATTGCAACACTGATTATCATCAGGCGGGATCGCAGTCCAATAATCTACACTAATATTATCATTTGTCATGCTCACTCAAATGTCTCGCTGTTGGTGGCACGTGTTATTGGGTCGTTCAGTTCCCTTCAAAATGGTTGAGCTGAGTGGGGCTGATGCACGCGTCATGCTCGTGAACGGGTGCCGTCAGATGGGACTGGTCATCTCTTAGCTGCCAGTGGCTTAATTCAGTTTCTATCTTTTAATTATTTTACATTTTTTATTTCATTATCGACATTGTGCTCACATGATAGAAGCAACAAGTAATATGTAACCAAGCATTATATGTAACACATAATATGATTTAAAAAAGTGTCCATGGAGTTTCTTGCACGTTCTTCTCCATAGAGACCTACTCTTTGGAACGTGCCATTTAGCTTCACTTTTCTTGGACTGACCGACATTTGACTATTCAAAAGTGCCTGTAAATGGTCTATTTGAAATAAATGCTTTGATTTTGTTTTTTTTGATTTTGAATAGGTAAAGTTTGTTTTTATGATTTTTCGTTTGTTGGAGGTAAGTACAAAAGTACTGGTCCAATTGCTAAAGTTGAACCGATAGAAAACTGATCCTGAGTGACATGGCTATATTTTATGTACGCGAGCGAAGCTGCGCACAAAAGCTAGTAGTTTATTTTATTTAAAAAACACTTAGTATTAGGGTTGCAGGTTTTTTCAAAAGAGTTACCATTGCAACGCAAAGAGCATTAATTGAAGTTACACTTTCACACATTGAATTGAATTTTGATTGATTTTTCACTCATTTGTTTTCTTATCGGTCACCACGCTCAAAAAACAAATGAGTGGAGGGTGTTAGGTTATTTTCGTTACGGAATTTCTGGATTCGGTCTCCACGCTCAAGGCCCGCGATAGAGGCTATGCAATAGCTTAAAAAAATACTGCATAAATAAAATAAATAAATAATTATAATTGCATAAGTTGATAAAAATGCTATGCAATAGCTTTACCGCGGCAGTCCCCGAGTGCCACACGTCTTTTTTTTTATTTAAATTATATTTAAAGAAAAAATAAAAACGAAACTTCTACGTACAAAATAAAAATAAATAGAATGCGATAACCATACTAAAATTATGCCTGTTACACTTTCACGATTAAACAATTGAATCCATTTTGATAGGTATGGAGGAATCTTGAACTTGAACTGAAGGATAGGCAACTTTTTGCCGCTGGCAGTAGCTAGTTATCTATATATTTTTCCAATGAAAGAAAGGATTTTTATTTTACCTGTGAAATAGTCCAATGACGCCTGCTCTAGGTAAAACGATGTCAGACTTTTACTGATTAAAACCTTCAGTATTACTTCAGTTGCCTTTTATGAGGGTGAGAGTAACTCTTTAGAACAATCTGCAACCTTGGCAGATATCGGATCAAACTTACCCTTTCAATCTTACTGACATCTCTCTGAAGCGTGCGTGGAACATGATGCGCCATCGATCCTCGCTTAGTTCTTATCGGACATAACGGATATGATCGCTATCCATTCTTTCTCGTACCATGACTGGAACCAGGACTGGATGTAAGAGGTCACCGCCGTCGATCACCACCATGACGACACTGTAGGAGACCTCCACCGTGTGCTCCACCGTTTCTCCGGGCTGGTGATAACCTTGCGTTTCTTTTTGCCATATCTGATAAAAGTACCTCCGGAAACAATTATGTCCGGTGAGGATTTAATTTGGGAGGTGGAAAGTGAGAGCACCGTGGTGACTCTGTAGCCACTCCTCGAAGAGGGGTTTTACCGCCGCGGTAGTGGAGAGCCCAGTGCTAGGTTAGGATTGTTGCTGCTTCTATATCGCTATGAAATCCCACCTCTGTCCGCCATACCGTGATTGGTCGTGGTGGCGCATTTCCACCACCACGCCGTTGTACCACCAAATCCACGAAGACCACCTCTTAGAAGATTGAGCGGTATCCCCACGCCATCTGGATGGCCCTTTCAGACAGGCGGACCAGTCGCTTCCGAAGTGACCGCATCCACATCGGAGCCCTGTAAAGAGCCATAGGCCGTACGAACCCTACGTAAAGCCTCCGGCAGGCAGGATCTAAATAAAATTAGGAAGCTGAAATAGGATCAGCCTTTATAACAAGTTCGTCAAAATGACCAGTGATACTCAGCGATAAAGCCTCACTGAAATGTGGTATTTCTAATAGGGAAGTGATATTGCCATTTCAAATAGTTAATTAAATATTTGTGAGGGAACTGATCCTACTCACTTCACCCTGACCTTTGTAGGTCCATTGACTTCCTATTCATAAGTGTTTAGTAATTGTCACCTTCTATATAGTAGGAGGTGTATTGTTGTTTAATTAAAAGCTACCAAATGATAAGTTAGTAATTTATCACCCAACCTGTCGGTGCTTCATTGAGGTAGGTCAGTAGGTATGGACAAATTAATGTAGTTTTTTGTAAAGCGAAAATCGATAACATACGAGTAGTTTGTTCTGTGATAAATCGTTTCTCTAGTATTTTGGCTGGAATAGGTACTAAAGCAATGGTTACCTATTTGTTTATGTTGTTGTTTTTGTTATATGTTGCTACAACTTACATACCTACTACATCATAGTCCTAAGTAAATTATCTTATTTTACTTTTATTTTTTATTACTCTACACAATTAGGTACACATGTTTTTGTTACATTTTAAAACCTTATACACCGCTAAATTTTGATTGTTTTAATCCCGTGGAGGGTCGATCTGGTACACGAAACACTATCGATTTATAAAGATAAAATTAAAAAATAAAGTACCTGTTTTTAAACTCGTATTAATTTACGCATGTCCAAAAATAATTTCTTTAAGAAAACGTCAGCTGAGGGAGTCCAATGACCTGTAGGTAGTTTGTACGCAACGTCGACTATATATATATATATATATTTATTTATTTATATATACTTTATTGCACATCAGGATTATGAATTAACAAAAAGGAAACCATATAATAAAAAAACACACAATTATAATTAATTATTATATATTATTAATTATATATATAATAAATAACTAATTCTAACGGGAACAGGGTGCCGATTATGACTTTGGCCGACTAGTCAATTGTAAAGAGGCTGCCTAATCGACTAACGTCGTCAGACCAACTGATCAAGGTTTCGGGGATATACATGTTTTGTTTATACTACAAACTGTTATGTTTATCTTTACATTTATTTATTTTACAATGAAACTACTTCAAAGAAATAATAAACAAATTAAACAATAACTTAAATAATTAAAAAAAATATATATACACTAAATGCCTAGCTAAATATGACGTCATAAAACTCCTCCGCATCGCTGTCGACTGGAAGTGTGCCCAAAAGGCTGGCGGCATTGCCACGTTGTATGGCAATGCTTATTCTCTGACCGAGGTAGAAGCCAGCCCTTGGGTCACGCGAAGCGTCAATTAAGCGTTTCGACAATTCTTTAAAAAGCATACGAGCACTCGGACCCCACGGCCCGATAGTTTCAACCCCAAACGGCACAAAAATATAACTGCCGACGAGGCTGTTATATTTCCGCCGCTTGAGGTTCTCTGCAGCCGCCGCGGCAGCACAGCACGATGAGCTAGAAAGATGGGATGGCGCAAGAGTATAGACACAGGTAGCGTCCCACACTAAAGGCCTACCCATCTTCCAAGGAAATAAAGACATACCGTCTGGTCTCTTACCATCGTCGCGTGCCAGGCCATGAGGTTCAAAAACAGCAGGAACGCCGACGGTGACAAGGGCTCGTCGGATGATGTTGTTAATGTTCGCGTGCCGCGCTATGCGTCCCGCACTTCGACTGCATGACAGGCCGTGGTGACCGAGGCTGTTGACAACTTCGCCACAGTGGCAGCGATGAGGAGAACAACAAAGAGCACCTAGACGTAGGGCAACAGCTAAGCGGAAAGTAGTATCGTCGAACAAGGTGCCAATATTCGACGACGGCAGTGCGTGAAGCCAAAGACCTGACTCCCAATTTCCCACAGCCAGCAGGCGCGCACGCTCCGCAGCAGTAGCAGATGTTACGATTAGGTTTTCCTGAACTACTTTGCAGAGCGGCTCATCCCACCGTCTCTGGGAAGTTGGGTTGTTAGGTGGATTTGTATTCGGGCAAGCAATTCTCCAGGCATCCATAGCCTCGGTGAAACACGGCACTTCTAAAGGAATCAGTGTGGAAGTTAGGATGTTCCTGATTAATTTATCAGTGCCGTGGACCGAAGATATGAATGCCGGTAAACTGATACTGGTAATTTTGCGGACGCCGAGGCCTCCCATACGCATGGGCAGAGTAACTTGAGCCTAAGCTCGATCGTCCAAGGTCATATTTAAAATTAAAGTTAGGGTGTGCCCTGGATAATTTGGTCCATTTTTTCCAAAAGGTGAGGGTGCTTGTTTACTTGTTGTGTTTACTTCATATTATTTCTTGATTTTTAGTTTTCAACTGATCAAAGCGGTTTTTTTTAATAAAAAGTTATGACAATACTGTGGTCGTTCATTTAACTAAAACATTCAATCAAAATTTAATCATTTCAAAAAGACAGTCTCATTATATTGTTTTTTTTTTATCAATTGGACAATGATTCCAGTAGTCAAGAGTAACCAGTGCCAAATGATAACTTCTCGTTGTGGGCATGGAAAATAACAAACACTATCAGAACCACATCTAATACCGATATCCAACTCTAAATATCTCAGTTAGTTTCTGTGATCATGAATTTCTCTCATAGAGTTTTTATTGAGAGATCCGTACAAAGTAAGAAGCCGAATAGTCGCCGCAGCCGACTACAGAAGTACTTGGGTATTCGGCTTTACCAACGAGTTGGCGAGTAGTCGGCACACTCGACACACCTCTATTATTTAAATGCCAAATTATAAATAGTTTTCAGTTAGTTTAAATTAGTTAACAGTTTTCACTGCTTTTTAACCGACTTCGAAAAGGAGGAGTTTCTATGTTCGACTGAATGTATGTGTTTTTTTTTTTAATTTATTTTTCACCGATATCTCGGTCAATTGTGGACTGATTTTGAAATATTTTTTTTTGATTGGACGGTAAGGCTTTCAAGTTGGTCCCATAGCAATATTGTTATGATCTGATCATAAACTTCGAAGATATGGAACAGAACTCTTCATAGGAACACAGCAAAATTGTCGTAACAAGTAAAATTGCTTTGTTTATACGTGTAATCGATGACAGGCTGAAAGAAAACGGGGAGGGGATGTACCGAACTGATCTGGTGATGCCGAGTAGGTAGGCAACGCTGACTACTACCTATATGTCATTGAACTCGCTCAGCTGACGTTTTCTTAAAGAAATTGATTTGGTACATGCGTAAATTGATACGAGTTTTAAAAAAACGGTACTTTATTTTTTAATTTTATCTTTACAAATCGATAGTGTTTCATGTACCAGATCGACCCTCCACGGGATTAAAACGATCAAAATTTAACAGGGTATATATTTTTTAATGTTTAATTTAAGTCTGCAATTACTTGTTGGTTAATGAATCATGGTGTGCCAAATAAATATATTTTCTCTCTTTCTCTTTCTTACTCTTTCTTTCTATTTGCCTATAGCTTTTGCCCGCGGCTTCGCTGACATACATAAAATATAGTCTATATTACTCGGAAATAAAGCAGCTTTCTATCGATGAAATAATTTTAGCAATCGGACTAGTACTTTCAGAGATTACCTCCTACAAACAATAAAACATAACTTTACCTCTTTATAATATTAGTGTAGATAAGTAATGTTCATACATTTTTACTTCATTCAGGTTCAGATGTTCCATACTATCTAACCCATTTCTTTGGAATGCCCTTTACAATACGAACCTTAACATCAACATTGACTAAATATTTATACAGTGCAGACAATAAACAAAATAGAGAACAATCTTCAGCCCGCATCGCTGGCTTTATGCAAACTTATATAAAGCAAGTTCGTTCATTTAGTTGCAGCTTCCGAAATGAGATAAAACAGGTCAAGTAGTTTAATGAATAACAGCTTTGGCAAAAGTAAACTTTGTCCTTCTTCCCCGTTTGTGGTTAATTAGCTTTATTAAGTAAACAGGTACGCAGGGCTCGTTCTTTGAAGATTTATGTGTGGGGGAGATATGTGTATATTTTTTGGTTTCGATTTAGGAAGTTTTACAAGAAGATAATTATTATTTAGATAATAAGTTGTATAGAATACTTTTAATAAAACTTTTTTTTTCTTTTTTGTATTGGTTTTTTAATAAAAATAATATATTATGAATGTTTATTTTACTATATATACCTTTGTACCCTTGTCTTTTTATTAATGTTTTTGTACGCCTGCTATGCGGTCTTCACCGCCCTTAAGGTCTCTGCACACAGCGGGCGCGGCGCGGCGGGACGGGACGGCGACGCGACACTGAGCAGTTGTAATGTACTAGATATTACGGACGACGCCACACAGAGCCGTCCCGCTCGACGCGACGGTAACCGTCGCGCCACGCCGCCGCCGCGCCGAGCGGGAATACAAGTCAGAAGCGGCGGGGACGGGCGATTTATTTCATGCACCCATTTCCGTTTACGTTGTTTTTTCTTAGCTAGCGCAAATAAGAGCAAGAGCGTTTCCACGTCTGAATCGCTCAACATCTTTTTGATGAATGAATAGCGTCGCGATACGGTCGGCGTGATCGCGCCCGCAGTGTGACCGATGCCGCCGCGCCAGCGCAGCGTCGCCGCCCCGCCACGCCGCGCCCCGCCACGCCACGCCGGCTGTGTGCAGAGACCTTTAGTTGACTGGTAGAGAATGCCAGGCATTAAGTTCTCCTTTGTAACTTTTCGTTGCATGAAGTTTTAAATAAATTAGGCTGGTGTTTCCAGTTGACTATGCTGAGAAAAAATATCGAAAAAAATTCGTTGGTCACTTCATTTTATTTTAAAATCCATACAATAAACAAGTAAAAGTCAAATCATGAGTCAAAGATGTTATTGGCTCGCCTTTATCTCGTAATTAAATTATTATTGTACACTACAATTTTGTTCCATAAGAGGGTCCTTTTTCACTCGCCTATCGTCAATATCGAGCATGGATTTAAAGCGTGTTGCTTCATCTAACACAATTGAACACGATTTTTGACAAGAAAGCAACGCGAAAAAGAAAGATAACACCTGAAAACTCTGTTAGCATTCGGTAATTCCCTGATTTACTCGAATATTTATATATGGTTTTTAAAACCCTTGAAAGTTTTTAAAAATAATTTTTGTCATTCAGAATTTCTCTTAAATGTGCAAGGTTTCTGTGGATGTGCTTTTTTATATTTTTAATATCAGAGTACATTATGGAGGGCCAAAATTCACGTAAAATAGTAGATTTTCAAATGCCTTTACTGGATTTGTTTTACACAAATTTATATTTTGATTTCTATAAAAGCCTAGATAATATCCAAAAGATATCTGATTTTTCAAAATATCTATTGAAATTTGTGTACATAACATCATAATCACGTAAGAGCGGTTGTGTGAAAATGTACTTCGAGTACACCTATTCGAGAGTGTCTATACCTACAGCAACACAGTGAGCAACATTGATTTACTTTTTATGTAAAAAATATTGTTTCACAGTTAACATAAATAACAGGTAGACGCAATATCGTAAAACGATATAAATAGCCATACTCCTATTTGAATACAAAATGAGGGCAGAATCAAATTAAATGTAGTTCATTTCACAAAATAGAGGCGCCACAGAGATTAATAAATAAAACTACGCATATATCATTCGACACACGACCACCCGCTGTTTCATATTATATTGACTTTGTGACCCTATTTTTTCCCATTAATCCGACGTTTAGTTACGTAAACAAATATTAGATATCTTTAAAAATGCCACAAGTTTATAAGACAGCAACTAACGACAAATGTCATATCGGATATGATAATGACATTTGAAAAATTAATTCTGAATATCACGTGGTGCGACGCGCACCTCTCTATGAAACGAAACGATTAAGCTACAAAATGTCAAAAAGCAAAAGCACCAAGTACTAGGGGCGGCGACCGCGGCTTATAGAGGGGAGAGGGGGGCAAAGGGGAGCGTGGCCGCCAGTTTCTCGCCGACCACCGCGCCGCGAGCACGCCTTGTAATGCTCACAGTATTTTGACGCGACATGGCCTCGTCTGCGAGCGGCAACATCGTCGTCGAGTGGTTGCGATCGCTCCACTTGGGCCAATACGCGGAAAGTTTTATTGATAACGGATATGATGACTTAGAAATATGCAAACAAGTAGGAGAACCAGACTTGGATGCTATCGGTGTCCTGAACCCTGCTCATCGTCAGCGATTGCTTCATTCAGTCAGATCTTTGAGAGAAGAAGGAGCGGCGGCTGTTTATTTTACTTTAGAAGAGGCAGCCGCCGCTCGAGACTCTTGTAGATGTGAGGAAGAAGCAAGGAAAGAGCAGGCAACAGCAGCAGTGGAACCGGCAAAATATGTTGATGAGTATGAGGAAGGGAAAGCAGAGTTAGTGAAGATACCTCGGATGCAACTGAAGCGGTTGCTTCGAGAACGCCTCGCTCAGGATGGGATCCGTCTGAGTCTGCAGCCATATTCCACCACGGTCAGTGATTATTAGCCCTAAATCGTGGGCAGTGCTCCTCGCGGTTATGACCCGTGATTTGTGAAAGTGAGAGGATATCTCTGAATGTATGTTTTGTGTCTGGTGTGAGACGTGAATATAGAGTTGTCACTATGTATACTGCGAGCCGACCGCGTAGAGACACTGCCTGCGTCTTGTTATTTCTTTTGAATTAGTCTGTGTGTGGTGCGGCCCGTCTTCGACCGCCCCGAGCGAATCGCTCCTCGGGACGTGTTGCCATAAAGTTTGTTGCGTGCGTGATTTCCCTCGAGATGAGGAGTTTGCGCGCCTTCCTGTCGTGAGAAGATTGTAATCGCGTGCCTGCTGGCTCTAAATTGGGTTTTACGATAAATCGCGAAACCTGTTTTAGCTCCCTAAGGCGTTAATTAGTAATACGGCTTGTTCTGACATGAAACAAAGATCTCATTCCCATATAAATATCTGATGGAACTTTAAGTTAGTGTATTGCATTCCGTGACTTGATGAGATTTTCGTAATTTCTGGGTTGCTTAAGATTCTTTGAATTATGTAATGGAAATTGGAAGTGTTATTTAAAAAAAAAATGATTTTATGAAAGGTACAAATCCTATGTAATTATACTACCTATTTTGATGATGAGGCAATAAAAACCTTAAAATAAACAAACGACATTTAGAAACTAATAAACATGAGAACTCCTGGGCCTATAATAAAACAACGACAAACAAGAGGGAATCATAAAAGAAAACGATTAAAATAAAGTAACGTTTAATGGGTCATTATAAGAAGGTAATAACATGTTATTGTATAGAAGTTTATAAATTTCTCAAGTAAACGTTATCTTTATCACATGGGCGGAAGCGCTTAGTTTATATTTTAATTGAGGTGTTATTAATTATTCCAGTGGGTAGTGATTAAGAGGGTGGAATATTGCTTCGAGGGTACGCCTTTCTGTGTAGTGTAAATTATACCCAACATTTGTCAGCAACTTAACATGCACGTAGAGTTCTTATCGTTCATTGATTTTTCTATATCTTCATAAATATGCTCTGATTTGATAACACTGATTATTTAATGATTTTTTTCATAGTTCACCTTATTATACAGACTAATACAGAAGCTAATATTGAAACTAACATTTTGTGTGCTTAAAATGTGGACGTAAGCCGTTATTCATTTAGCTGGCTACAAAACTGTGCACGTATAACTTATTTCACTACTAAAACCAATTTTCGTATTACTTCCCAGGAAACCAACACAAAATCCATAAAGCTTTCCACGTATTCCTTACTTTTTACTACTTACGGAATTTCTTTGTTTCCAACCTAGCTTACAATGCATTGTTTCTATTAATTTCGCTAACAAGTGGTTGGAAAATAGCACGCAACAATGGACAGTGCCTATAACAAAACCATTTGAAAATAAAATAAATTCCTTCTTTGCAAGCGGAATGTTAAATTGTTTAGAAAATATTTAAGCACCAATTCTTAAAGCTTCCGGCCAAATCCCAGACAAAATTTCTCAAACTTTGATATTTATATTGTATTTGAAATTTTATTCGATATTTTCTATATCGAATTGTGAAGCGACGAGCCTACTGTAATTACCTGTGATGATTTTTTTACCGGTTTTCGGTCTCCATGTTGAAACCTGTTCGGTCTCAAGTGCGCCAAGAACCCACGTCGAACAGGCGCGCATTGGATCGCCGGCAAAAAAATAATCTAAGAATGCCACTGGCATTACAATCTTGGAACCGAAGCTATGTATAACTCTGGAGTAGCAACAAAGCAGTCAATATTTGCTTTGAGAGAAATTATTTTGCGTTGACAATTTTTTGAAAACACAAACGGAAATAATTTTCTCCCCATTCGAAGTTTCAATAGCGGTGACGCCAATGTCATTAACGCCTTAATTTGTATCAATGTCGCTATTAACGGAATGCACTGTCAAAGTAACACGCTTTGGATTAATTATCACCGAGCTGCATTGTGATCGATCCACCCCCATGTCTACCTGGGAGCATTCCTTTTCAACGTTACCCGGCAACAATAGAATTGGCTAGGATTTTTTGTCTACGCTTTGTAAAGCGATTACCGCCGGAACTGTGCACAAAAGCTTTGACGAAATTTTGGTGGGTATCAATATCGTAGTTCCGATTTAATGGCTAATATTTGTGTGCTGTTGTCGTGCATTGTGCCTGCTACATCCGCTATGAGATCACCGTTATTGTCAAAGTTAGGGTTGTTCCATGTAACAGCTTGCAATGAATTGTGTTCTGTAATTGATAGGCTCACTTACAACTTTGTGTAACTAAAAGTTAATACTAAAGGTTTTTAATGGCAAGCAGTGATCATAACCAACGTTAATAAAAATGAATTCCAAACTGAAAAAAACATAATTTTTTTACCATTTAAAATCGATATTTTTATTCTTTCTCTAAGAATTTAAAGGCAAACTAAGAATCTAATAAACCGGCAATTTGTTTCCACTAATCGTTAACGATCTTGGGCCAGAGTTAATCCTCTCCTAACCGTACCTATTACAAATACCGATCTTTTGTAGTATCTCTGTGAGCCCATTATGATCCACATCTTCCTTTACGTTGCTAATTTTAATCGAGGGGAGCCGAGATGCGGATGTAACGGATTATATCGACATTAACGCCTCTTAATGGATTCGATTTCATTCTCAAATGATACATGGCGGTATTTTATTAGTCTGGAATCCGAACGAATCGCGATAATTACCATAAAAATATTTTATTAGCAAGTTTACCGCAAAAAGTTCTCATACTCAATTTATGATCATAATATAAAAATATTCAAAATAGTTTAACATGGCTATATGATTAAAAAAATCTTTGGAGCTACAATCAATGAGACTAAAGTAGTAATTAAAGGTGGTAATATATTATTCAACAATTGAAATGTCTAAATTGACAGCTTTATTTCTGATAGCGTCAACATTAAAATCGGTCCCTTTTATGTTTGTCCACTTCTGAGTCACTGATACAAAACGATTTAAAATACCACACGGATTTTAATGGTCGTAAAAAATAATGTCTTACGATTAGAGTTCACTTTAGTACGAAGAGGAAAGTTAATATCTATTCAATACGCTAAAATGGTTCAGTAAACAGGTAGAGTAGATACAAAAAAGTAAATTAATGAACGGTTGGATGGTTCTCATAAGAATTAGTTTATGTATGTTAATGGAAAGAGGACCATAAAGGTCAATAGATGTTTATGAACGAATTGAATCGGACACGACGTTAGTCACATTTCTATCTGCCCATTTAAAGTGCGTGGGCAAGTCCATAATGTTTACACAAGGCAGTAAATGAAAGCATTCGTTTCCATTCTTCAAACTTTTATTTGTATAGCTTTGGTTGATCGTACGAGATTTGTAAGTTGTTGTTGGTCCAAATGATTAGACGTCTCTTGGTTTCCACGTAAGATTTCCGTTATTTATCATGTTGTGTAGGTAATTTGTATTCATTTGAACGCACGTTGTGTTCTGTTTAACTAAAATTTGTTTTGATTAAAAATATACTCCTGTACAAAGAATTGTTTGCTTTTGAGACGAGTTTTAAAATTAGCTGGAGCGGGCTTTTCTACCTGTGTCGCCGCTTTGTTACAATGAATGTGTGCGGAGTCACGCGGTATCCCGGCTCCTTGATATTCCTCCGCCGCATTGGACTTATGTGTGCCTGGTAACTTTAATCACATGTAGTGAAATAACTTCGTAGATGAATTTGATAAATGGGACAATATATAGCAGTTCTATTTTCGTATGTTTATTAAATGTTAAACTTTTCCGTTTTGTAAAACCCAATAAAAAGAGATTTTTAAATGTTTGTTTTATATATGTGTCTTTTTTGTTTGTTTGTTTTTATACCGTAGACGAAGTTAAAAAAAAGAAAGCATAAAAAACACGAAATTATTTTCGTTAAAACTTCTAGGTATCTTTTTTGAAGCCCGAATACAATTCTCAATATCGGAAACATCAACAATTGAAGTTCGGCAGGTGTAAGGCGATCTGAGCAAGTTTGCTTGACGCTTTCAGATGTTTACTATGCCCACAGACTGCAAGCCCAAAGTCGACAAACTTAGAGATTTGCTCTTCAGCTCACCAAGGGGATTAGCATCGGTAATTGTAAGGCCAAGGAAGTTTGCTGGATCTATAGTTGTACGAAATTAGATTTGTATTTTGTCAAGTCTGGCTTTGTTAGCTGTTCATTATGCTCAGTTTGATAACTAAGGAGCTAAGGAGTTGTTCTATCTTGATTAGCTTTATGTGCGGTATTGTCTGTCTTTGTGTGTGTTCGTTGAATTTGTTTTGGGTTTACGTCTAGGCTCTTGCCATTCTTGTTCTCGTCGTCAAAGTACTTAGACCGGGCATATAACATGTTTACGAGATTTGAGTACACACGAAGTGTAAAGCGTCAGGAATATAGTTTATGGAAGGATGTTGCGCTATGTATATCAAAAAGTTATATTCAAAATATAACTTTCAAGTTTGAATATTAGAAAAGAGTACCTATTGAAATTGTAACTGGCTATAAGTTACCTTTTTTAATGCATGCTTTTTATTTATCTTTGAAATGAAGCTACGTATCTTCGCTTTCTTTTTTGTGCCTTATAACTTTAGAACTCCTACATGTAGCAGGTTTGTATTTCTCTTCAAAAGTATCCGGTCAAGTATCAGAAATTATTGTTAAACGATAGCGTAGGTAGTAGCTGTTACTCTGTCAAGTTGACATCAAAATGTTTAGTAGCATTATTTACATTAACTTCATAAGTGCGCTGCTGTAGGTTCAAATATCTCCCTATCAATACACTTTCGAAATACATAGTTTTGTTAAAGAAAGTTATAATTTTCGCATGCTGGCGAACATTTGTATATACAAAAGCAGAAACTGACTGACTGACATATCAACGCACAGCCGAAATTACTGGGACGTAGGAGCGTAAAATTTAGCATAAAGGTAAGGCTTTTGTCGATGATTTTTCTAAAATTTACTCTGAAAGGTTGAAACGGAGGTCTAAAGTTTGCTTAGAGAAACCTACTATCACGCGGGCGAAGTCACTGCTAGGAGTTAGTGTTTGCATATGACTCGTTATCCTATTATCTAGTCTACTGAGTGCTGATTGAGTTTAAATTTCTTTTTCAAAGACGTTGACATCATCTCAAGTCAAATATGAAGAATTTATTGTGACACTTAAATCATATTTTTTAACCGTAAGCTTATGGTAAATCTTTTTATAGATTTGAGCGTCATTGATTGACTGATAGAATAATCAGAATTTCTATTTCTGACTCATCACTGCAGCCGTAAGTTATTGAAAAAGAATGTTGATTTATATAGATAAGTATATGCAGGTTATCATTATCAGATGATCAAAATTAGGGAGGTCCAATTATTTTTCCGAAGTGCTTGTTTCTATAGGCAGAAGCAGTTTTTAAAATATGACTACATTTCCGTATCACCCTGTATGGAACATAATACGTATTACGTACGTATTATGTTTTCTTCAAGGCCAAGATATTTCATTATGTATCCGGTAGAAATGTATTGTACCCATTAGTTAAGTCATATTCAAACCTCGATCATCATAGCTTTTGATGGAGTACCTATATCGTTTTTAATACAACTGCCGTGAGTATCTTCAATACATCACGTGTAACTAATAAAAGACGACCGATTTTCGAAGGTCGTCGATATACATGAAAAGGTTAATATTCGGTATAATACTTCACGTAATCCGGTTATTGAAATATGTTGTATGTACACTGAAACAGTTATGTTGATTATTTACGTGGTTTGGTCATATTAGTCACTGTTCTACTTACAAAGATATCAGTACATGGAAAGTGACATGATAATTTATATCAGTCATGAAAATGTTCTAGTAAAGCATGTCATGTAGAATTATTATATAGGCACCCTAGTAGCATGAGTGTGTTTCATATAGTCCGAATTTTAAACCAGTTCAATGTAGGAGCTTTCTGAGCCTCTTCCATACGTTTACAACTCGGTTAGGTATAAATTGCTGCTATGTCTACAAATTATGTAGAAAATTATAATTGATGAGAATTTTTATTTTGTTAGTTGATATAAATAATTTACATAAATACTTCGTGGTTCTTTTTTCTTGAGCGAAGAGAACTAAGTTTTCAAACACAAAAATGGAAACAAAAAATGGTCTAGAATTCTCAGATTTTTTTTTCGCTGATAATATAAGGCCAGTTAGCTTTTTTAATTAAAGTCTGGGTGTGACAGGTATTTAATAGATTGCTAGTTTTGCTTAAGTTTGAATCAACGATTTCAAGTAATTCCCTACTTAATAAGACGCGGTGTAAAAAAAAATATATTAAAAAGAATTACTAACTTCAAAAAGAAATTGTTCATAAAATTTGGTTCAAAGCATTTGAAGTCAAATGGTGATAGATCTTCAGCTATAACCTGTCTACTGGAAGATTTATTTATAAGAGTTCTTAATCAAACACACAAGGGCCTTCTGAGAAGGTGAGCCTCAAAATAAACTGTTTGAGTCTTTGTTTTGGCTTCTTAGGTGGCTTTCTCGTATAGAGTTTGTTAGTTTGTACAAAATAAATACCGTACACTGTCTTCTAGTTCATTGGCTATGCTTGATTGTTTTTTGATAAGTAAACAAAATGTTTTGAAGAGCAACGTTTTGAATTCGATAATCAATATTGTCTATATTAGGTCTGAAAGTACAGTAAACTTGTTTGCTAACACAAATTTGAGTAATATTTCAGTACATCAAACTTTTTTAGTTTTCAAAAATAAAAAACAAAAGCAGCCCGCTCCAATGTTACGTCAAATCACATGGTTTGATGAACTGTTGTATAAATCGCAACTAAAAAAAAAATCGCAACACCACAAAAATTTCTAAAAAAAAAAAACAAAATGATGCGCTTCGGGGAGCGTCACAAATTGGTTACAATAGCGAAATAAACGTTGCGGAATTTTTCATTTGCACACCGTTTCTCACTTTGGTGTTAGCTTTAAATTTTAACGGTTTGTGCGGGCATCGATCAAACATTGACTTGTCGCAAACGAGAATATTCATAGTTATATCCTTTGATATTTGTCTATAGTTCGAAGTTCCGAAATGAAAAAAGATATATCTTTGGTCTTTTGGTATAGATGAATTTTAACTAGCTATTTCCTGTGGGTTTACACCTTTGATCGAACCATCTAGAATAGTCTCGATAGAGACAATTTTTTATTTCTATATCTGTCATCACATTTTAGCCTTTACGAAGAAGTATTTCCACTGTTTATATTTTCATCTGCTGCAGAACATTGTCAGATAGTCAATCTATCAGTCATACAATTGGCGTCAGATCAAATAAACAGTTCTAGTCGATGTAGGTCACTCCTCAAATCTCACTAATGGATTCCTTAATACTTCGATTAATCCTGGAATATCTTAAGACGTCAATTACCTACGTATTCAGTTGAGCTGCAAATACGAGAGCATCCCCTCTCTCGCAATGAATTTAACTATTGAGTCGAATTGACTAAACATTTCCACATTTCCCGCAGTAATTCAAGTAAATCGAAGGAGAAACGCTATCCCGAAAATATATAGCTGTAGCTGATTTTCTTAATAAAGAAAGGAAACTTACCTAATTTTGTTTTAACCTATTCTAATTAGTAACTCTCACTATATAAATCTCATTTGGGCTAAAAAGACTTGTGTATTATTAATTGCTAACTTACAAATAACAGGCGTACAACATACAAAATCACTTAGCAGAAAATAACATAAAAAATTTAATAATAATAAATTAAAATAAAATCTACATTATCAGAAAAAATGAGATAAAAAGTGATAATACTTTTACTAAGTTCCGCATTACCTTTATGAAAAAATGATTAGCGAAAAACCGTAAACTTTCATAAAGTTAATGAAAAGTAATGATCTACAAAAGGCGGTTGTCATAAAAAAATATTCTCAGTTTTCTTATTTCAAAACTTTCTTGACAGCTATGGCTGGACAAATCTACTTTACCATCATTTCAGCCCAAAGACATCCTCTGTTTTTGTTTCTTCTGTCTGTGTATTGGCGACACTTAGGGGAGCCCAAGTGTCGCCACAATGAACGGTCATGTGCGTCCCGCATCGAACGGATTCTTCCAAACCTTACCAGGTAATCGGTTCACCTTGTAGGAGGCTTTTCGATGCTGCGTCTTCCGGTACGTGGTCTCCACTTCAGAATCTTTCGGTTCCAACGGGCATCTGTTCTGCGAGAAATGTGCCCCTGCCTACTTAAGTTTTGGTCATTCTTCGGGCTATGTCGATAACCTTGGTTCTCTTGTGGACATCTTTATTCCTGATTATATTTCGAACGGAAACTAATCTATTTACCCATCATCATCATCATCATCATTTCAGCTGATAGACGTCCACTGTTAGACATAGGTTTAAGTTTCTGTGAAATTGTTACTATTTTGGTGTACAATAATGTTTATTCTATTCTATTCTATTCTATTCATAGGCTTCCCCCAAGTGTCGCCACAATGCACGATCCTGTGATCATCGGATGCCCCCAACCTTCATCAGGTCATCGGTCCACCTTGTAGGAGTCCTTCCAACGCTGAGTTTTCCGATACACGGTCACCACTCCAGAACCTTTCAGCCCCAACGGCCATCTGTTCTGCGAGCAATGTGCCCTGCCTATTGCTGCTTAAGTTTGGGGATTTTTCGTGTCTTTTACCCACATAGGTATTAACTTTATTCTAATAAGTTTACATTCTGTAAAAAAAAATATGTTTACATTTTACATTCTGTTAGTGCCACCTACAGAAAAATGAGTTTAGGTCTTAGCTCAGCTGTTTCATGGCAACATTGTGTCGGACATATAAAAAATTAAAATTTCCGAACAAAAATCATGATAAAATTTACTATCACTAACGTTTTAAAATTGCTTGCCTAATGATAAACGAAACAATGTGTTTAAAATTGCTGATAGTTATCTTTCAACTGATAGGTTTACTGAGAAATAAACAGTATCAGTGCGGTGTTATTGTTAACTTAGCTTTAAACAGTAAACCAATATAGGCTTGCTTTCTAAGAATTTTGCTTTTATTACAAATCCAAGGATTTTGTCGTAAGTAGGTGTTTAATTACGTAATAAAACTTATGGTATTTGTGGGTGCTACCTACGCCCTACATACTTTCTTTTGTAACTTTTAAATACTTACTTACGTATTTGTAACTCGTACTTTCTTTTACGGTTTAAATGAAACTAACTTTAAGAGTTATTAAAAAAAAAACGTTTTGAAGAAAAATATACGTTTGGTACAGAGATTGTCAACAACAATTATACACATATAAAAATCCTGAATATTGTAATTGTAGATAATCAATAACTAAACTAGCGAATATTGTAAATAATTATCATCAAAGTGCTAAATATTGTAACTAAACTTAAAATCTAAATCATTATATAAAAAAAAAAACTGAGTAAATGCGAGTCGGAGTCGAGCACTGAGGGTTCCGTGCAAACTACAATTCCCGAATGGAGTCTCGAAGATTTTTCCGAATTGTATTTTTTTTTTTTGTGACGTACGTAACAAGCAAATTTACTGTTTTCAGATTTTTTCCTATACCTTGCTTTGTGCCAAATTTCATTAATAAAGTGATCCTATAAGCGTTCCGTTTTTTCCTTTTGAGGTACGGAACCCTAAAAAGGTAGAGATGTAGTATAATATACGCATTAAATGTAGACAAACTCAAGTGGTGAATGTCACCACAGGTAAGTAGTCCCGATCCGTCCCAGGGAACGACTAGACGCAATTCTCAAGTTGTGGCTACTTACTAATAATCTGGTTTAATAATTAAACAACCCGAATTCCTAATTAGTTATTCTCAGCACCACAATAACTATAAAACCAGAAAAAAGTAATAGTTATTCTAATTGTTTTCTAAGAAATTCTTCCTTAATTAGCTTTGCACGAAACAGTAGGTATTAACATAGTACAATGTACCTAGAAGAAAGATTACAACGTACTAAATTACATGTCTGATTACGGCTTACAACCAAAATCTAATTAGCTGTATGTCGCTTACGATTTCTGCCTAAGTTTCTTTAATTAAGTAAGTAGTCTTACAAACAATAATAATGGTGTGATATAATGTTGTTTTACAATTAAAATAAATATACGTTAGTAAAATATAAATGTACAAATCCACCCTCCAAAAAAAAAAAAAAATTCCTCCTTCTTCAGAAATAGCTAACTGAAATTAACATTACGGTCATCAATTTTATCTTTGACTTAATTTTTAATTTTCCTCAATACTTACTGAAGACTCTACGGGAAAAAATAAATGTATTTTTTTATGTAACTGATTTGTTGTGTGACATAATTTTGGATTTTTGATTTAGTAATCAAAATTGGGTAAAACCATCGTAATTAGCTGTAATAGTTAAGTTTGTATTCAACGCAATTTCAATTTTCTAATTGACAACATTTCAAAACTGACACGACCTTAAAACAAAAATACCGTTTCTTTATTTTCGTATCCTGAGTTCAAATATATTTTTTTCAAATTTTTTTATTTCTTCATTTGTGAGAAAAAAAATTAAAATCACGAAACATGTGATGACGTCACATATATGGTGGAATGAAGTAGTTACCTTCGCCTAAGCATTTCAACGTTTTAGATGAAAACACCAAGTGTCAATGTCACTTATGAAGTTAAGAAAAAAAAAATGTTTACAAGCCAATAAGCCAATGATATTTTCAATCGAAATTGTTTTGCACAATATATTCTTATAAACTCGACACATAGCTTACTGTTATTATTATCAACTGTTGATTGATATTATTTCATCAATAAAATGGATCCCAATGAAACATACGCCAATGAAGGAACCAAAATATTGTTTTGTACCAGCGTGCAAAAGCAGTTCTAGAGATACTCAAAAAGCATTTTTTGCGGTGCCTAGCTCAGCTAAACAAGAGTGGTGCAATGCTGTGGGTATATCATGTCCTAAACGTGTTATATATATGCGAAGATCATCTCAATGTAAGTATTTAAATGACAATGATTTTTTTATACAACTGATAATAATGCATTGTGCATGGTGTTTATCTTGTTCTAAATTTTATTTCATAACCTGTTTATATATTGAGTAATATTGTACTTAATAACTGTTACCACATCTAATAAATTACTTAGAATAACAAAGCTCTCACTTTACAGTAATATTTCACTATACTATTTTGTATAATAATATGTTATGTATTATATATTTCGATAACATAATGATATTTAGACTTATTATGTAGGTTGTTTTTGGGACAGATATATATTTTTTTAAATTTATCTTTTAGTTGGAGGAGGATGTGGAGAACTACCGGTACTGGACAACAATGGAAGTGCGACCAAAATTGAAGTCTCGGTTACCACATTCTCTTGTGAGGATACCAATTTCAACTGTTCATCAAGAAATTATTGAACCTGGACCCAGCACGTCTACAGCTTACTCATCATTTCATTCACTTTGTGAAAATCCATTCACTACAAAAGCCAGCAAAGGAGTACAAGTGAAACCAAGAACATCGGATAGAACAACTTATTGTGCCATTTACAAAAAGAAAACAAAGAAACTTTCGTTTGAAGAAGATGATGAGATGGAAGAAGTGTTGTTGCCTTCAACACAAGGAAGTTCTACCTCTGTTGAAATGTCAGAAGTCTCATCAGAAATCCACACTAAAACTATAATACAGACCCGGAGAAGCTTTATGCTTGATCTTATTAAAAAAAAACCACAAAATTATATAGGCTTACCAAAGAATTATTATTGGTTAATTAACTATTTAGAAAGTAATTCAAAAGTAAAATCTTTTGATATAATAGTAACTTTGTATAAAATTAAAAATAATACCCCCTTCTACCAAATCTCCGATTTGTTTGAGGTATCATTAACCACGTTATGGAGAATATTTTTCAGAACTTTGTGTGTTCTATCCAAGTTCTTCAAACAATTGATTTATTCTCCTCAAGTATATGATGTTAAAAGAAACTTACCAGCCTCCTTCAGGACCAACAAAGAATATTCAAATGTTTTTTGCATTATTGACTGTTTTGAGATAGAAATTGAAAAACCGTCAAATCCTATTACCCAGTCTCTAACATGGTCACAGTATAAAAATGCTAATACATTAAAATACTTAATAGCTACAACGCCTAATGGTTTTGTCAACTTTGTATCTGTTGGTTTTGGGGGTCGTACATCTGATGCCAATATTGTAGAAAACAGTGGTTTTCTGGATGTGCTGCCACCAAAGTATACTGTATTGGCTGACCGAGGATTTAAACATGTTGATGTTTTACTAAGTAGAAATCAGAATAATCTACTTCGGCCACCCAGTGTTGCAAAAAATCAAAAATTGACAAAGCAGGATGTTATCAAAAGCAAGGTCATTGCCAGTCTGCGTATCCATGTTGAAAGGGTAATAAGAAGAGTAAGGCTGTTTAAATTGTTGAAACCACACTCGGTAATAAATAATAAATTAATTCAACATGCTGATGATGCAGTTATTGTGGCATGCGGGTTGATAAATCTACATAGTTCTATTATTAAGAATGAATAAAAGTTTTTGATGTCGTATTTTAATTACAATAAGTGTATACCTATATATATTATAGCATAATTAGTTTAACATTATTTTAATTATTTGTAAGTTGTATTTTAATTGATTAAATTGTTTTAGACTGCGCCCTTTCAAAAAAGAAAATAAAAGACAAATATTGTTGTTTGTCCTGTAGTTTTTTGTATATGTGGTGTACAATAAAGAATATATAATAATAATAATAATAATAATTATGTAGTATATTGATTTTTATTTTGCACTTTGTAAAACGGTATTGTAAATAAATTGTTTCCAAAATTCTTCAGCTGCATCTAATAAACCTGTCACATATTTCTCATCATAATCTACCCAGTACTTATGTAGGAGTTTTGTCTGTTCAAAACTAGGATCAGCAATACAAAACAGCCCTTTTAATTTTTTTGCAGCATGCATTTGTATCATAATCTGAGCTTTATGTTTTTCAAATAGTTCACCGTCTCTCACAGAACTTTTTTTCATTGTCTTATCACTTATAGGGCATTTTATTTCAATTACAAAATCCCTGCAAATCCCATCGGGTGAAACTCCAATGATAGGGGATATTAAAATCAACCCTGTGTGTTGGATTGCTCCAAATTCTTTTTCTAACTCCTTGAGTACTTCTTTTTCTAATGCCTTGCCCCTTTTGATAGCTTTAGTTTCTGGCACTTTGTAACCTCCAAGAATGCTTTGTACTAAGGCACCATTCTCTGTTTTACAATGAACAGCTTCGTAGATCCTGGACCCTGTGACTCTCCCTTGGCGCATAGAATGCCACAGTTTAGTCTGCTTGAGCTTTTGTAGCTTCAGCAATAGTTTCAACTACATCTACAGTAAGAGTTGTTGCAGAAAATGATTTAAAATTGTCATAACAGTGATCATTAACTTGGTGTACAAACTGCAGCACTAAATTAAACACACTAAAGTCATTTAACTGGGGCTGTTGATTTCCACAGTAATTTAAAATCATTCCTGTTGTCACTTTACGTCTCTTGCATTCTTCGGAAAACATAGTGAGATTGACACTCATGTCCACATTATCTGGAGCTCTTTTCATTTTCCCAATATTTTTTGCCAAGATGAACTTCTGGTCACCTACAGCTCCAGCAAGTTTTGGTTTACTCCAATAGCACAGAGTAGAAGTAGTTGAAGGCTTGTCTGACCGTTTTATGAGCCAAATGGCAAAGCATATGGCGTGTTTGCAGCCTCCTGCAGAAGCTGCACAGTCGTCGCATTCTACTGTGATAATCTTCTCAACAGATTCATCGATTACCGCTGTAACCTGATATAACTTGGATTTAACTTTATGTTCAGGTGTTACCCTGCATTTAACGGTGCATGAGTTTCCTTCTCGCTTCACTTCAACATATCCTACAGCTGTATCAACATATGCTTCACGTGATGCTAGTAATGCCTTGGCACTACGTGTTTCTGCAATATTGTAGCATTCATTTTCGTGCATATATTGCAAAAGCATTAAATAGTCTACTTTCGGCAAGTTTCTGCTATCGGCAACTAGAAATCCTTCCGAAACTTTCATGGTTATTTAGTAATGAGGATAATAACACTTGTAAATAACGAAACTTGTTACGAACTTAAATAATTTGGAAACAAACACAAGTTTGGGCGCCAACGAGTTTGACAAGCTGACGACAACGCATTTGACATCTGCCAGTTTTTTAATTTTTTTGTACGGGTCACGGCGAAGCAAAGGTTTTATCGCCATTCCACCGTATGTGTGACGTCATTTGGCGCTTACGTCTTTTTAGAATACACTGAATTTCAAAGTTAAAATTATGAATGAAAAGTACATCCTTTCGAAAAATGGAAAAATACGGGTGCCCTAGTTTTTGATTTACTTTCATGTAACGTAATAATACATGGAGGTTAAAAATATGAAATGTTGTCAATTGGCATGTGCCGATGCAAAAACTACAATTTATCATAGACTAAAATTTTACAATTGCTTTTTCTACAATTTAGCATTTTAAACCATTGTATACTTAATTTCAATATTACATAACACCAAATGGATTTCAAATAATAAATATGAAGTACTATGGACTGAGAGATACGCGGAAAAATTGATGAAAATTCCCTGAATACCTACGAGTATCAATATTGGTATAGAACACAAATTCCTAGAACAACCATCCCATACTGTGTTTCACAAGCCTTAATACCACCAGCTTTAGTCTCCGCTCTGCCAAACATTGCTTTACAAACTGTACTATGTATTCTGCTAGGCTGGAGTGTAGGTATAACAAACAAACAAACATTGGAACAAACAAAAACCTTTAGTTCCACTCCGGTGGTTCGTGGTTTTACCAATTTTTTGTAGTAATCTCTGTTTTTGTTTCTAGTGGCTAACAGCTAGGATAGGAGGACATTTGAAGCCGTGACATGAGTACATATAACCCGTCTTGAAATTGTTCTATCTCTAGGAACACGATATCAAATAAAAAGTATCGATACGGTACTCATGAGTAGTATCGAAAGAAAAGTATCATACTTGTAATAGTATCGGTATTTGAATGTATCGAGTACTTTGCTTAGGTTCTTAGCGCTCGCAACTGGTTAACAGGGATACGGTTTCAAATTGGAAATTCTATAAATTGATGTGTCGAGTACTTTTCTTAAGCTCACAAACACAACTATAATTATGGGTACGGCATCAAATTGAAAGTATCGAAATTTATTTCTTAGGTCCTCATGCTTACACGAATAAATTATGAGGACTATTTATAGTCCACATATAGGCAAGAAAATCAGACTCAAATAATTCTGTAGGGACAATATTTTGTGCTAATTTCCTGGGACCTCCATTTTGTATCAACTTAGCTATTCTTAGTACTATTTTAACGTAACTGGACTTAAAAGCAGCAAAACCCTTAATTCGTAACCGCGAATATAATCGTAGAAGGCTTCTACCTGCCCCAATTTTGTTAAATTTTAAATAAGGATACCAATTACGTTTCCGTCTATAATGAGCGACATTCGAATGCTATTATTTTCGTATTAACTCGTGATCGGTTCAGACCACTGGACACAAATTTGGTTTCCGAACGAAATTGGTTAATAATGATAGGCTGTCCAAAACAATGCAGCTTCCTTGTTTTATTATTAAAATTTAGCTTTAAATGTCTTAAAATTTTATTTTTAGATTATGTTACCGCTATTATACGTCTATAAATGATATTTACGTTAAAGTTTCACTATTAGATACAGGACAATATTTTAATTTTATCTTTGACATAAGAAATAAAAATATGAAACTCAAATAAAATTCCTGACATCAAAAACTTTACGACGCTGCTCCAATCTGGCGCTATATCTAATTACACAGAACCTCCATCCAGGCAATATGTGAGCTTCAAATCTAATTTCGCTCACGTAACCTAATATACCTAATAGTACACCATGAACTATTAGATTCACTTCAAAAGGTTAAAGTGATCAGGTTTCATGTATGGTTCGTGAATGGGACGATAAACTGTCTTATTTAATAGCTCGGCGTGGGCTGACCATGCACATGCGTGTACGCATTTTTTTTGTTTTCTCACTTTTATGTCCATCAACCAAGGCGCCTGAGTACGACTGGCACAGCGGGACCTACCATAGGTGTTTGTGATTCAGTTAATTTATTACACTACTGTGAAACATCCTTTTTTGCTGGACACCTCTTTTGTTGGGTGTATTTTATTAACGGTAGATAAGGATCTTTATTAATGACGGAGGGTTAAGGTCATGTATGATGAAGAATTAAATAAAGACGTAGAAACTGTTTTTTTATTTGAATCTCAATATCAATGATATTTGATACTAAGGAATTGAGGAATAATATTGATGATATCTTCGATAAGGTTATGCCACTTTAGCATTACGAAAGTCCTTACAATTTGATTTAACTCAGCCCAGTCTCTTTTTTATGAAACAATTGGTAGAATAAAGGTAGTCGATCTCGGAACAGAAATAATATAATTTATATTATTCTAATAAAAAGCTTTATCGGCTGATCCGTACGTGCTCTCGAGCGGAGACTCTTGCTTCGTTTTTTACGACCCTTGAGCGATAATCCCGTGGTAATGCCTACTAGGCTCTCAAAAATCAGTCGACCAAAGGTCTAGACGATCGTCAAAACCCCTTATATCCTCTAATAATGAGTTAGGCGAACATAGGTACCTACTCATCAGTCCTGACTACACACTTCTACACACTGAGGTACTTCAAATTGTGAAATATTCGTACTCGGTTCTTCTACAGTATGGTTTAGTTGCAAGGGTGTCGTAAGAGATATCTGAGGTATGCCTGGTTTAAGCAGTTATAACCATAGGTCTACAAAAATGTTCTTTCAATAAGTGCAGACTTGTGCAACATTGTTGCTGCTATATCGTTAATTTTCTTTGTTTATCGATCGTCTGTTGGCTAGACCAGTAATGCCTCTTTACTGATCGTTATTTGTAACTCTGTAGATCTATGTTGTGCAATATATACTGCTAATTGGATATTCTGCAATATTTCACAAGGCAGTTTAAGAAGTCATCCGGCAGTCGTTCCGCGTCAAACCAAAATTAGCCTCATATTATTCAGGAACAAATCTTACTGCTGTTTAAGGTTTATGACTTACAAGTCCGTTCTAAAAGCAATGAGGATGTATGGTCTTCAGAACAAAGGATGCATGGTTCCTTAAACTAAAAGGTACATACCATCATCCAACCAGGCGGTTGGTGTGCCCTAGTTGGCCACAGTGCTACGCACGCACGCCAGTTTTGCTAGTGATAGGCAGTACGATAGTTAGGGCTGCGTGCCATAAACCGTATACATATATTCAATTAGCATAAGTTCCTAAGGGCTAAGTAGCACTTACACAGCGACGTGGGTGCCCCTTGAATCTACAATAATGATAAATATAGTAGGTATAGCAATTTGCTCGTGCAGACAACTTGACACTTTACAAGTGTCAAATGGTCTCACCCGCAACACCCACAAGCATTATCTTCAATTGACTTTTAAAGGGTAAAAGGATGCACTGGTCGTTATAAAATTTTCTCTACGCAAAATTATTGATATTAATTTGAATTAAATCTTAGAGTGAAGCAAATCTGTTATTGGGTCAGAAAATTACGGTAAAATGACAAATGGAGAAGGAAATAAAGACCTAGTCTAAAATAAAACGACCATTTTATAAGCTATCAACAACCAATTGTAGGGAAAGGGCTCGTAATGGCATCCGAATTGAAACTTTCACTTAGTTTGCTTGAAATTGATTAAGGCCAAAATGGAATAAGAAACGTTGTTATTTAACCAAACTTTTATTGTTAAATTCGTAGATTACTTATAAACTGTTATATAGTAGGGTAAAGTTTTTTATTACTTTTGCCATGATTGTTTAAATCATTCAGGACAAAAACATAAAAATTAAGGTAGGAATCGACATCACTTTGAAAATCCATTATTTTTCTCTAATGAAAAAAAATCAAATGACAATTTATTACAAATGTTGTTTTGAGCATTTACTTTTTTATTTTAGTTAAATTGTTTAAGACTTTTTTGTGAACGTTCTAAGAAAAATCAGGCCACGTCTCAAAAATACCGAAACATGAAAATCCCTCAAATATTAAAAGCCAAAGATGAATCACTGTCCCAAATTCTTTCACTCTTACCCTAAAGTGACGCATCCGCCAATAAACTGAGTCGGGGTAGAATATATATATATTTTTACAACTAGCTAGCCCGGACAGTGTAACGGGAACAATGCATTCCTGTTGTTACGTTCGGTCAACAAAAAGGCAACAAGAGCAAATGTTTTTTGTCGCCAACCCCGCTAAATTAAACAGGGAAGCTGATTTTGTTTTTATTTTTTTTCCGGAGCAATTTTGCTTTACGGTGAACGCGAAAGCCGAAACAGTAATGACCTTTATTATTCCTGTAATGGTAAAAAATCTACCGCGTGGTGTTTTTGTTTTGTTTAGATTTCAACGTGTCGATTTTTGGGTTGCATAGGGTATTGGTTTGGGTAGCGTTTTTTTTTTTTGAAGCTTTTTTGTTCAATACAAAGCATCAGAATACGGATTCTCATGAATTCAAACGCACCAGTACAGTAACAACCGCAATAAAATCCAAAAATATCTCTGACCAAATACGGCAAGAAAAAATATGCACAGTTTCGATTTAACGATTACACCCGTTAAGATTTTATTTACAAAGTATAAGAAGCTGTATACACAATAAATAACTAAGAAATGCGGTTTAACGTTGTTTTGCATGCCCACAATCGGCTGTAACTTGACTAAATATTATGTCGCGTGCAGTATAAATTTGGTAGGCAGACGCAATTAAACATTTACGATTAATTTTACGACTACAACCCTGAAAGAGTATACAGTGTTGTATTCAAATCAATACGTTATTTCAAGGATGGATTTCAATGACGTGATCGTTGTCAATGATAAAGAGGTATATATTCTTAGTAGAGAACCGTAACGAATGGTTCTTAAGAAATGACTAAAGCTAACGCGACCAACTAATGAAAGGTATGTAAATATTTTCATATCACCCTGTATACGTGGATCAGTTGAAATCTTAGAGTCCTTTCAGCGAATGGATTTAACGATATATACCGTTAATGACAAACGATACCAGAATTAATCAGCGATTCTTTCACACGCCACGACAACAATCCTTAAGAAAATTACATCATTGTTTTTTTTTTCGAGATACCTTCATGTTAATTCAATCTGTTGTAGTCTTTATGTTTTATGCATTAAAGAAGTGTCTTCGTGTATAACATTGCCTAAACATGTTGTGTTTCCAGTGTTGACCCGACGAAGGGTTCGATTAACATTCCTTTCTCCGTATGATCGCTTCGGGATCCAATCAGGCCGGTGTTCACATAATTGTTTGCGGACATGATTTTATCGGAAAACTACAACGGTTCGAGGCTTCGGGACAACGGTTGGTCGTTTCATGCCATCCATCTAGAAATTATCGGTGCCCTCAAGTGTTTCACAACCAAATTGCGAACGATGATACGGGGAAATTGGATATTGATATCTGGGTTTTTAAAGACTGTTGTTCCGAAAAATTACAATAGTTTTAGAAAGCTGAGATTATATTTTAGTGTCCCATTTTGTCGCACAGTAGCCCGATTCACCTCCCCCGTACCGCGTACGCTAACGATGTTCAATGCGTCATGGAAACCAACACTGGACTGGATTTGTTTGCTAATGCATGGAAGATGATATGATTAAAAAGTTTGCTGTTCTGTGAAAATACAAAGTGAAAGGATTAACGTATTTTTAGCGTTAATAGCTATTTTTCTGTACTAAAACTAAAATAAAGAAATATACTGTGTACCATAGAGGCATACCTTATTCACAGGCATTACTGTTAGCATACCCATAAGCGATAAACTGTCATTCTGTTACTACTATAAAACCATTTAACACCCCACATCCGCACAAAAACTAGTATCATTATCGGTTCCGCGGTACCGGCCGTTTATTTACTCATGTGGTACCGGGACTGCTCCTAACCCGTTAAAGACCCTTTACCTTAATCTCATATGTACGTATGCTGAACATCCTCGGAGGCCATCATTTACCATCAGTGCTGCTACTTTGCGAGGTCGTATATCGTTACCAGTGTCCCTTAATCTAGCGGTAACTGTGGAACAACAAAACTCATTACTCGACGCTATTCGTGACCGTACCTGCGAGTACTGGCAAGCTCGTGTTGAATGTGTGGTATGAGGTGGAAGCGATGGCGTTTCTGTCAAGGTAATGTGTGACTGCTTTTTCCACGGTTTAGATAATACGAGTAGTAGGTGACAGTAATGAGTAATGAGTAGGCTAATATGTTTAAGAATATTTTAGTTGTATGTATCTTTTTAAGGTCGCGAGAGGACAAAATCCCACTCCTAATGTTCTTTCTTTGTCTTGCCTTGCTGAGCCCTTATGGTTTTTGTGACATCTCTTTGTGGCGTGCGTCGATAACTCGGGCTTGGTGAGGATGATTAGTGGTTGACCAGACGGCGACCTACCCATTGCTTGTCAACCGAGTTTTATAAGCATAAGGGCTTTATCTTTTACCTGGAAGGAACGATTTCACTAGAAACATTTTACTTATCCACATTCATTGTAAACTCAAGAACAGCGTCGTTTCCTTACTAAAACACCCTAAGTTAGTCCCTCAATAACAAAACTTTTGGCAGACCGTAACTTACTGGAACATAAACGAATATTATGCCTATAACTTACACAACCCGCATTAAATCTCCCACAACCGGGTATAGACAAAGGTGACAACTGAAATACGACCGCCGCCCGCGGCTTACTTTTACTATGAAAGTTTATCACTTGCGCCGCGTCGTTATTTGGCTTAGGAGATTAGCAAATGGGGGCAACTTGTTCGGTTTTCGAAGCCTAAGCCAGACCACTAAACCCGGAGAACTTACCGCTACCTTGGCATGAGGATTTTTAATTATATCATTAACTGGACCAACGCACGCGCGTGCCGATTAGCAGTTTTATAGCTGTGATGCCGCGCTTAGCCCTTATTTATGGGTTACAGTGAGGAAAGTTGGCTTACATGAAGTAATTTTGTTCCGTTAATATGTTTTGTTGGGTATACGATGTTGTCACGCTTTTTAAAGTTAATATAATTTTTAAGTTTCAACACCGTATGAAATTGTTTGGTAACACGATTAGCGGTGATTAGTTAAAATTACTTTACCCAGGTCTTTTTTATTTTTTATGTGGAAAATCATCCAATTACTATTCCCGCTCTTGGGCAGAGAGAGAGGGTGTCTTTTGCTGACTAAAACTCACTTCTATGGTCCTTCATTATCTTTGTTCCATAGCCTCGAGGATCTCTTTCGCACAATCCATGGCCTCAGTAGGCTTCGACCCTACTGGGCCGCTACAGTACTGTACCCAGTTTAAGTAATTTTAGCTAATCAGTGGTTTAATTTCGAGTTCCTACCTATAAATAAAGAGAGAACGTTAAACCCTTTGCGTTCTTTACCACGCAATTAATGGCAACCCTCTCGTCCCCAACGCAAGAAGACGCATAGCGTTGAGGGAATAGAATATCACAAAAGGTTTCCCGAAGCGTTTAACTCCATGAAATTATTTCAAATAATATTCCACAATTTTCACACAACGCCATGATAAATACAGCCCAAGCTAAGCAGAATGCTACGAGTACTAGACAATAATGATAAACATACTTGTATATTTTTAAATACCTACATACTTGACCCAGACACAGAAAAAATGATCGCACTCATCATATAAACATTTGTCTTGGATGGAAATCGAACCCACGATCTCCGGTATACCAGTCAGGGCCATTAACAACTAGACCAACAGGCCAGTAAAACCAATAAGATGTTTGCGTTATTAACTTTTATCTTGTCCTATTCATTTGAAATTGATGAATGGAGATATTAGAAACCTATTCGAAAACGGTTTACAAATATTAAGTACCGTCTTACTTAACCGTCGATCAGATTATGAATCTCAGTTCCCCATAATCGCCTTAAGTACTAATCTCCCTTTTCTATTACGAAACTCCTTCAACTTGAATAATTAATTTCAGAATTTTGTACCTAAACAAATAAATGAATGAGATTTTACCTTTTTTCATGAGGGTTTTTTTGAAATTGCTCCCCGTATGTAGAACTTTATGCTATTTAATTAAAACGTAAGAACGTATCTCTAACACTTAAGTGTCAGTAAATTAGTGTTGCAGTCTTATTAAAACTTTAATACAGTTTTTTTCGTCTGGCCACATCAGTGTTGCAGAGCGCGTTCTTACACTGCTAATTTAAATTTCAGCAATTTATAAATACACTTAATTAACTTAACGTGTTCAAAACACATGCTGGCCAGGTGAATTAAGAACACCTGCTGTATTGTTCCTACGCGAAACTTAATATGGAGTACATTTTTTTTTTCTTTTTATACTCCTTTTAATTTGCAACCCGATAACTCATGTGACCAAGGAGGACAGATGAGCCACTTAACTCACGGTCTATTGAATTTCTGCCGGATCAGACTCTCAATGTAATCAAAGGAAATAAAGAAAAAGGACCTCCTTTGTTTTTATAAGCAAGTTTCGTGTGTAGATTAATCAATCACATAGGCACTGAAAGAAAATTCGAGCACACAAATGTATTTTGGGACCTAAAAGATTTCTTTAGCAGACGGGAAATGGGCAAATGTGTATGTAATGTTAGGATCAAAGCTGATGGATGTTTTTTTACCAAAATTGTTGACAAATCTTTTACCTATTCATCTTTATTAAAACCTGATCTTTCTGTTACTTTTGTTTTTACTTTTGCGGGCTTAGTTTGGTAAATATAAAAATACTGAAATGGTACTTAACAATACTCTATCCTATATCATATGTACAAAAGAAAAACGTAGTACCTTTAGAAAACTGACAACAAAGAGCTATTAAAACAATGCCCAAAGCTTCTACTCGTTATAAGAAAGATATTTCACAAAATTTCTAACGACATCAACTTTGAGTAACTTGTCACTTCGTTCAAATGGCAGTCATTTATTTTGAACAAGTTCTAAACTAACTAAAGGAAAAAACTGCTACAGTAGTTACATCACGATTCGGGTAGAAACTGTGCGAGGGACACACAGGGTTCCGGGATCGAACTCGAAATGTATTCCTTAGTTGAGAATGACGAAGTTTACATCGAATTGCCGTTTCGTAGAAATGCCGAATGTGAAATATGTACATAGAACGTAGAAGTTTGATTTCAAATTTGAACCGTTGCAGTTAGTTTGTTTGATTATTATATGATCCAATTAAATTATTAATGAAATTCATTGGTAATTTTTGAAGCTTTTAACATATTCATCATTCTGAATTTTATGTTAAATTAGTTCATGTTTTTGATCTTGTTTTATGCCTGTGGTCCGGTGAATTCGTAGTTTTGGTCCTACATCTTTACACTGAGTGAGAGTTGTTTCCCGAATTTGGCTCTCTGATTGGTCAAAAGCTTGGAGTGAGCCAATCAGAGCACTGAACGTCATAAACTAGTCGATCGCATTAACGTAAAACAAACTCGCACTGGGCACTCTGAGCAAAATTAAGGTATGTTTGTATGACAATATTTTAGGCTGTAGACATTATTACCAAGATGTCACTGTACCATGCACGTCAATTTCCCCGTCCGTGTAACACACATGTTTGGAAAAGAAACGAGGAAAACTTTCATTTTTACGCCGTCTAACGGATTCAATATCGACGCGGCTTGAATGAGTTTTGGGGGTGGAAAAATCGTTAATCATCCCTTTGTTGGAATTTTGTTACGGCCTAACTCGTTGCTCGCCTGTTTGGCCTTCCATTTTTCCTTTTGAATGCTGAAAGTGAGGCCGTTCTTGACGAATTGTTTTCATGGGAAAACAGAAACGGATTCGTTGAGATTCGGGTTCGTAATATGTAAGGAAAGCGGCTGGTATTTCATTTTGGACCCACGAGTAATGTAGGTATTTGTATGATATTGTTTTGTTACGAAAACTGACATTACTGAGGGATCAGTTGCAGAAATAACAGAAGATACGACCTTTAGACTAAAATAAAATATTTGAAATATTTTCCTAAGAGAACGATTAATCTGTTGACTTCTTGATATAAATTCACACGTATAGAATTAAATCCGGTTTTGTATCATCCTATGTAACGTGATCCTCGACTATAGCGTTGAAAAACTAGCCAAGTGATAAACCTCAAATCACACTCTCAATTACAATTGCGGTACCTCCGGCCTGAAGAAATGGAATAAGAAAAAAAAATAGTTATACCCACAAGGGCTGCGGGATTGTTCTAAAGAGTCGCCGCTGTCCTAGAACGGAAAGGGTATCTGAAGAAACAAATGTGAGTTTTAGTTAGTAAAAATCTGACACTTCCCTCTCGCAACTCAAGGCAGAAAGAGTTATTTAATGAATATCCATCGAAAAAAAGTACCCAAGTTAGATCATATAACTTTTTTATAGAAACAGGTGTGATTTGACCTTTAGGTTTATAGAGCGATGGCTGACACGAGTTTTACAAATGAAGTGTCATTAATAACTATCAATTAAGTATTTACCGTTCCCCTCCTATGAACCATTAATCAGAATTTGCCAAAACAAGCATCGTAATGGCTTCAGACGTTTTAGCCAAAAATGATATTCTTTTTTCTTGTTTTTTCGTTGTTAACGTATTTAAGGCCTGTTAGCAAGATTAACTTCATTGTTCTTTAACATTGATTTCTTTATTTATTTTATTACTAGTTTTTGATTACGCCTTCGTTCACGTGAATGTTGTGTATGTGGACGCGATGTCGATGTAGAAGTCAAATACTTTGTGCTAAATCTCTTTAAAATCGTTCCAGTAATTTAACCGTGAAAGTATAACAGATAAACGGAATTACTTTCAATGTTTTTTTTTTTTATTATGGGTAGGATTTAATTGTTCTTCAATTTATTCCTGCTTTCTGCCCTAAAATATGCTCTTTCGGGTAGGTTACAAAAAAATAACCACAAACTGGATGGCGGGGTCTGCGTTCGCTTGCTTCGCTCGCTCAGTAAACCCCGCCATCCCCTCCTAACCTAAACTATACAAGTCAAGTTACCTCAAGTCCTTAATAATTTTCTACTTAACACTATTACAAAGGCTAACACCTTCGTCCCTTTATGCCTACTAAACTTACTCACAGGTAATATAAACGTATTATTGTCATCAATCCCACAGTGGTCTGGAAAATTTCAGCACAATTTCAAACTAAACTGTGATAGTATAGTCAAAGTTTTAATTAGAGCTAAAACTGTCTGCAAAACAACATTTAGAATACGTGGACCATTTAGTTTGTTAGAACAGTGTTAAAAGTTGATTAAATTGCACGACAGTAGACGCACACATTGCCAACATGTCGTTTATCTTCGGGTATAGTAACCCTTCCCCTTGAGGGATTTTTACGACCTGTGCGAGATGATAAGCAGTACTGTAAGCAAGCTCTCGATAGTGTTTCTGTTATTTTGAGAAATATACAATTTTATACCGTGTTACATGTTGGGCTACTTGGTGGTACCTAAAATAAGTTTGAATTTACGACATAGTGTTTGATTGAGACTTTTAATTAAAATAATATTTAATTTTGTGCTAGTGTCGTGATGGCCAAAAGAGGTAAAACCAGGCAAGTACTAATGAGAATTTGTAAATTCATATATGGGTACTTCCCTTTGTCTAGCACACTACTGACACCTCGTGCTTCGTAAAACACGTAAAACCGTTGGTCCTGGCCATTCATAAATCCTGAAGTCATACCACAAGCGCATTTTTTTTTTTGCCAAATTTTACTAAGGACAGTACGGAACCCTTCGTGCACGAGTCCAAATCGCACTTAGTTTTTTTTTTTTAATATTCTTTTAATAAAAACGCATCTGACTGGAAATCGAAACAATAGAGCTAGGAAAACTTCTGGCAATCGCGTGCCTCTTAATATAAACAGCTTATAGCAGTTAAGCCGCGTTACGTATGAAATGTTTTCAGGTGTTGCATGCTTCAGGGACTCATTATTAAGATTTATTTACAAGATTAAGCATTTGGACCCCTAATGCGATTAACAGTGGCACTACACTTTATTACCTATGCATATTTTATTAAACTTTCCATTCGCATCCTAAATTAAATCTTTATTATTTATGTGATTGAATATTCTAGAGTCGGTTTTTATTGTTATTAATTATAATGAGGGCCGTAATTCTTGGCATCCATTATAGCGTAAATGGAAATGAAAAAATAAAAACAGAAATATAAATCATCTTATTTGAAACAGGAAAAATTGTTCAGTCATAATGTTATGATTGTTTCATAAGGCAACAATCGAAACTATCCAAGACAATAAAAGTACCAACCCGCACTGAGCCCGCGTGGTGGATTACGGCCCATTCCCTCTCCTAGAGAGGAGGCCTGAGTTCCAGTAGTGGGAACATTAAAAAGGCTGACAATGATGATGATGAATAAAAGTAAAAAAAAAAAACTTCAAAAGCATTACGAAAACAGTTTATCAGCAAACAACACAAACACCGCAAATGTCAACGGATCGTAATAATTAGGAACAAAATCTGAAGTCAAATAAAACAAAAAAAAAAAACATGATTACAAGTGTTGTCTGACATATAATAATTATAATGTCCGACAATAATTAGTTAACAAATAGGTGGCGATAGGGTGGTAGGTTATCGGGCCCTCAGTTTACACAGCATTGTCGGGTCCAAATCAGCGCTATATAAATACTACGGCAGCTCAGATATGCTGGCTTACTGGTTCCATTTGATTGTTGCGGCCAAGTTATGAGCTGACAGCGGTTTTTGATATTGAAGTTCCTAAGACAAGTGTTTGTGTGATGAGCACGATCATTTGTTCGGTGTCTGGGTGTAACTTTTCTATAATATGCATGTATTTAGAAATGTATAAGTACAAAATAGATAGGTACAGAAGACAATCTCATGTATATAATTCACTTTTTATACCTACGCTCAGTGGACGCACACTAATGAGCGTTTGAGCCGGAATTGTTCGACGAGTGATCCGAGACGCGACCGAGACATCGTGTCTGTGAGCGGTGTCTTTGTGTGCGTTGCTCGCGCGCGCTTTGTATATAGATTGACTTCTGTACCTATTTATTTTGTGGTATAAGTAAGTATATGTTTTTCAGTTATATTATAGTACTCATAACACAAGCTCTAATTAGTTTGGGACTAGATGGCGCTATGTCAAAATTGTGGAATATTAATTGTATATGTTATTTTTCTATTTTATATAATGACTTCTTATTTTTAAACAATTCGAAACGCCATTCTAGAAGTCCTGAAACAAACGTGAATTTAATGATTAAAACGTAATTTTTTTCTTAAAATATGTGAATATCTTAGGATAACGAACCGAACCTAACTGCAAAAAATATTTTCATACATTATTTTTGTTTTGACAGCACGGTTGTCGGCGCTGCGTGTTGCGTGTTCGATTCCCATACAGAGCAAATATTTATGTGGTTTACAGATAGTTGTTCCGGATTTGAGAGTCTTATGTGTATGTGTTTAAATGTTTTTAAACCCGCTCATAACACAGGAGTGATTTCTAGTAAACATTTTAACAATTTTTTAAATAATTATTTTACGATAAGCCACGTTTTAGAGTTATAGGTAACGGGATGTAAAGTCCGGCAAACTCTCATTAAAAAGGATGGATACTCCAACAAGACGAGATTTATCCAGGCATCCACAGGATAGATGATTTCGGGCCATTGCATATGTTCGAATCGCGTGGAGAACTCTAATTGCGCGATGTAGGATTTCGAATTTTTTAGGTTCTATTTGGCGCCATTCATGTTGCTATAATGTTCCAGAACTTGGCAATTAATATTTTGCTTCCATTTTTAAACACTTTCATCGTACAACTTATTGCCATCAATGACCGATACGAAATCGCTCCTACTTCAACACTCGCTTCCTCCTATATCTTCAGCCATCCATCCGAAACACAACTGTGTCAACACAGTTGAGATAATTCGAATACTCGATGAGGAATGTGTTTTCTTATCTCAAGGTTTGCGAGTAACCGACGGGTTCTTTGATGAACTTGTAACGAGCATCGCTGCCCGACTAAGATAATAGCCATTTCAAGTTTTGTTACTTTTACTAATGAAGTTAAGATTTAAAGAAAATAAATGCTTTGATATTCCGGAAGTGTTGACTGTAGAAATTGAAGTTCAGTGAATATTTTGAACTAATACTGAACGTTTTGTTTGTTTGTTTCTTTCTTTGTTTTTCTTTATTTTACACCAAAATAGTCATAAAAATTTAAATCTATGCGGACAACTGTGACGGTCTTATCGCTGACAGCGATTGTTACTGGACAATCTTTTGACGAATTGTAGGAACTCAAAATTAATAAAGGGTGGTTTGCGGTGTACTGCTAGTAAATTAAGCAAACATAAAATATTACATTAACAACATATATATATATATATATATATATATATATATATATATATTTATACTACCGACAGAAGTCCTGCCTGCTATTCGTCAAAATAATATTGAAAACCCAATTGCAGCGCCATTTACCACTAGGTTCAATTATATTTTCAAACCATCCAGCCAGACTCATTTAAATATACATACAAAGTTTCAGAATTAGGTAACAAAACACATACAGAAAAATTTTATACACCCCTAGTTTTTAATTAGTACACAAAAAAATGAGGCTCTATCTGTACCTGTGTTACTGATCATATTTTTGTAAGTAGTAAAAAGTAGAAAAACACGAAATCCTAAAATTGACCATGACAAGGTAAATTCATCATAGAATCAGTCATACATAACAATTGCTAGTAGAAAATACTGCGGACAGTGTTTTTCCTTAATAATTGTCACTTATTCATTCATTAATCAATAGCCTGCACAATATTTCCATAAATTGAGTGACATTTTGGGACATAAACCAACGCTAATAACTTTGCTGTTTATGAATATTATTTATTGAGATTTTGCTTATAAAATAACAAGGGCTTTTCTAATAAGCCCTTTAAGTATTTGTACTAATTAAAGTATAATATAAATATACATATACTTAGAAAAATTACATAATATTAAACCATTTCATAGAAAGAAGCAAAAAAAAAGTATAATAACAAAGCTGGGTTAGTGATGTAAGAACTAAAAGTAGGTAGAACCAGAATAGCATTATTGATATTCTTGCCTCAGGGAACAATCCTACTAGGATTTCCGGCAAACATCCTCTTTTCGAAAGACATTTCTTATTACATTAAACAACCGCAAAGGCGAAAAAAATCTAGAAATAAAAATATCCTTTTTACGGTATGACTGGTTTCAGCTATTACGAAATTCAAGAATATTTTATCCACTTTCGTAACTCCATTTCAACGGCTATCCAACGAAATGATGGAAGTTTCAAATACAATTTCATTAAAGCATCTCTCAGTCAGTAAATACATAGGTACAGACCAGTCGGAAACAGACCTCACCTCACAAAGGCATGTCAGTCAATCTGATTTCATTTTTAAGCCTCCATGTGCTACCCAGTCGACCGAAATGAAATTAGATTCCTATATTCCAAAACATCGAAATTACTATTCCGCTGTTTCGAACGGAATTCTTTAAAAGACAATTTAGAAATTAAAGTTTGTGGATTAGAACTGTTTCTGTTACATTTTTAGTTAAGTAAAAAATACTCTACATAAGAAGGTCTTACTCTTTTATTCTATGCGAAACCTGAATATAGTTTGTTCAGAATCCTAGTATCTGAATGAATTCCAATAGTTTTTACACCATGTTATATTTTTTCCCAAAAATATTTCAAAAGGTCATAAGTTGGACACCACCGATACTAAGTACAATACAGGTCACGGCAGGTCGTAGCGGACACTAGGCGCCAGCAAACTGCTGGGTGCAAGTGCAAAACAACCCCTCAGTCGCCTGGATGATCCGGTGACTATGTATTTTTGCTGACATAACAAGCTATAACTTTGTGATTTTTCATGATACAGTTATGAAATTTTGTACATAGATTTTTTACATAAAAATACTAGACACATGTTTCGGGTTTCGCATATAATAAAACTAACGTTGTATACATTATACGAGTTCAATGAACTTCAAAACACAAAAGTCGTGTGTAAGAGTTTATACAGTCAAAGGCATTTGATTAGCTTGCTTATGAAGAAATCACGACTGTTCAACTCAGTAGTCAATAACCTACATAATGAATGAAGTTCCAACACAAAAAAACAATATTGAAGAAATTTAAAAAATATGTATGTTTAAAATAAAAATGTGATTGCCAACCTAACATAAAGGCTGTCGCAGAGAGGCTACACGAAAAATGCGAAATTATTATCTATAGAAGAGATTTGCAATAATTATTACAAAAACTTCCAAAGAATCACCAAACTTAAGTGAGCAGTCAGTGGGCAGGACATATTGCTCTAGAACAGACGGTCGATGAGGCCAGAAAAAGTTTTAGAGTGAGTGACCACGTATCGGAAGATGCAGCAGGGGACCAATAGCTTGGTGAGGGTCGTGGGAGAGAGATGCACAAGAACCGATAGTTATGACGACCCTTAGGGTAGGCCTACGCTCTACTATAGACGGTCTTTCAGCTGAAATAATGATGATGACTAAAATCTTACTATTGCATTCTTGTCACATTATCACGTCGTGCCCATCTTCAAGAGCATTAATCCGTCTTTGTACGAGGGATGCTATTTTTCCTAAAGATGATCGATTTTTGAATTAATTCGAATCGAAGTCTAAAGATGCGATTTAGTTAAAAATTGAATGAAAAATCCGTTGGTTACCTGCAGGTACTGAGTCCTTAAAGTAATGAACAGATGATGCTACAATACACATGTGTTTCATGACTGACAGACTGAGTAATCACATTGTATGTACAACATTCACATACAAAATAATGAAAATAGGTGCTCTGAATAATATAAAACAATAATATGGTTAGATTCTATACAAAAAAATCGAATCTAACTTTCAAGTTTCTGAAATCTGATATGATTTAAAAAGTTGATTCTTGAACTAATCGACCTCATTTCAACGTTCCTACTTTTCACACTGATATGGACTATTTTATAATTGAATATCATCGTATGCAGTCTACACAGTACGTGTTATAGCCACACAAAGCTTCAAAACGTGCTTGCTTACATAAGTAGCCAGTTCACGGAACCGTATATCCTTTTAGGTGACTAAATAGTTCCGCGTGAAGATAAGGAAACCAATAAAATTGTGTGTTCAAGCTTCATACATTATTAAAAGTATCGAAGCGGCAAGCTATGATGTTGATAAGATATTATACAAGTAGTTAACTTTATAAGACACCGCTGCTTACATAAATATTTAACTTAATCGGTTAGTCAATAAATACAGTTCTTCATTTCTCATTAACTACCTTTTGCCAGCTGCTTTGCCTGTGTTACTCAGTGATAAAATAGCATTCTACTAGTGAAAGAATTTTTGAAATCGGTTTAGTAGTTCTTAGGATTATTCATTAGTAGCTTTTGCCCGCGGCTTTGCTCGCGTTCATAAAATATAGCCTAAGTCACTCAGGAATAAAGCACCTTTCTATCGTTGAAAACGTTTTAGCAATCGGACCAGTACTTTCAGAGATTACTTCCGACAAACAAAGAAAACAAACTACCTCTATATAATATTAGTGTAGAAAAACAAAAATAAGAATCATATCTCTTTATAATATTAGTACAAATAAGTTTACACCCACATTTTTCGTTTACATAGAAAGGTCCAAATGCAATGATTGCTTTCTATCTGTTAAGCAACTTGAGAATACTATCTAAGGAAATGTAAAAATTTGTTTTCAGTTACCGTAGCCTTGGAACGCAAAGGGCAACTAAAGAAACACAGGTGGGTTTTAGTCAGTAAAAGTCTGTTACTCTCTCTTGCCTCACTCAGAGTGGGAGAAGTTACTTGATGCTTTCCCACATGAAAAAGATGAAAAATCTTGACAGTTTCCACTAGTTATTCTTATGACAAAACTACCATACGAGTACCTTTAGAATGTATTCAACTGTACGTATTCCATATTCTCAGCTGAAGTTATCGAAACTTTAGATTTAGATGTTTGATTCAAATCAAGCCGTAATTGCGACCCGGATTCGGATTAATTTGATTTTGATAATTGATTTGGTTGAGGAGGAAATTTAATTCTGGTTTTGTAAACAGGGCAGTTTTCCTTCCGAAAAGGAGAGAGTGATTTCTGGGCTAAAATTATAATAAGTTGAGATTATAATAAGTTGAAACTATCTCTAGTGAAAGTCAAAAAGACAAAACATACTTGTAACTTTTTCTTGTAAGTTTTCCTTTTGAGTGACAAAATCCGCAGAATTTTTAGTAAATGGTTGAGAGTATATAAGCTATTAACTGACATCACCTTCATTTCTTTACTACCCAGGCCCAAGATTGTACGAAAGCGTATCTGTCTCCGTTAACAGTTTTCAGACTAAAATATGATGAGTTGAAGGACCTAAGCGAGAACCCAAGAACTATGTAGCTAATGAAGTTAGAAATAGCAACAATCTTCACAAAAACAGTTGACATTTGAACTTAGAACGTCAATCCACAGCCAAGCTATGAATCTACTTAATTACAATACTTACTCAAGCCAAATTCACAAACATTCATAGATCAATCAAAGCACACACACACATACAAGTAGCTTATAAGATTCAGAGACCAGTGTTGCATCGTTGACCGGCGAGCTTTGAACTAGCGAGTGCAACGACCCCATATCACTTAATACACAGGTGTAATGAGGAACGCCAGTGTAAAATGTATGTACATAAGTACTGGATACTGCATATCGATTCTATAAATGGATTTCCCGCTACTTCGAGACAGTGTAATTATTTTTAAACACGGAAATAGTGTGTTTAATTGGAAGTTATGTTTGCTTAGGTTTTTATTGGTATGAGCCTAGTAATTCTGGTTTATGTTTCTTACGAATGCGCTACTTAACCAAAATAAATAATATTTTCTTAGCACTATCTTTTCCACGAATAAGTAGTTGCGGGCCCGCAACCACATGCGGAAATAAAAACGCAAAGTACTTAAGTTTTCCACGCGCGTCTCAAGGAGTTGTCAGCAAACCGTAGGGACCCTGCAGGGTCGAAACCTACTGTGGCCAAGGATCTGTTTCTGAAGGGAAAATCCGGTCCCAGTACGAAAAGCAACGAAGGAACAAGAGTGGGTTTCATTTATTCTGACACTATCTCCCGCTCCGCCCAAGAGCGGGGGATGTCATTGGATGACAAGTACTCAAGTTCCAAATCCAAATCACAATCGACACTTACTTAGTAAAATGATTAATTTATGATTTGCTACACTTAATTTGTGCTAAGCAAATTAAGCTTCAATTTCCATAGTAAGTTTTCACTGAACCATCTAAACTCAAAATATATGCTGATTGGTTGAATAAACGATTCTAGAGATTAGCCTACACAAATAGACAATTTAGGTACCTACACAAATCATTCAATCAGATGTGCTTCGTTCCTTTGACAATGGCTTTGTTAAGTCATGCTCCGAATTGATCGATTATTTATATCGTTTGCTGGAAGTGGAAAATGTTGGCAAAAAATCAATCAGAGGTAACATATGTACCTAAAAGATTTATAAGTAGTCTTACATTCCTACCAATGGTCACGTAGTTTATTTTCAATATATAATTGAGTTCTTTTATAGAAAAGAAATCATTTAGTTTTTTAAGAGAAAATATGCATGGGCCATTTATAATACTAAAGTAGAATGAAACTTAACCTTTTAAATACCGTAATTAGAGATGATTTACTAATTTATGATTTTATTATAAACTAGCGATTCCGACAGACGTTATCCTGGCCGAAAGTTGGTTTTCGTCAGAAAAAAATTGAGAACCCATAGCGCCACCTACGGGGTCAATTGTATTTTCAAAGCATCCATGGCCTCACTCAAATATACCCACAAAGTTTCATTCAAATTGATGAAACCGTCTATAAGATGACAAATACACATATAGAAGAATTACGAATAATAATAATAATAAAATATTTTTATTGTTCACCACTAAAAAAAATTATCACTGGGGAAGACTGGTGCCTAAACTAGGCTGCAAGCTTGTATTTCATTCAGGGCACCAGAAATTACAATTAACTGACCGATAGTATTAGTAGACAAATGAAAACTAACACTGAAATCAAATCAATCAAATCAAAAATGTTTATTTGTCAGATTATGGTACAATAGACGTTACAATTTTGGTTCCAGCACATCCTGCCATACTATGGCGTATAAATATTTCTATATCGTATGAATTAATTAATAAAATGTAAATATTATTGTATTAAGATTGAAATTGTATTAAATTAATAATTACATTATGTCAAATTAATTCATGTCATTAGTATTGAATAATTATGTCACAATTGGTTAAGGTAGAATAAAGCCTATTTTTTTTTTTAACTACCACACAACGCAGTCTAGTCCCAAGCTAAGCAGAGCTTGTGTTATGGGTACTAGACAACTGATAAACATACTTATATATTTCTAAATACATACATTTTATAGATACATTACACCCAGACACAGAACAAATGATCATGCTCATCACATGAACATTTGTACTGGGTGGGAATCGAACCCACGATCTGCGGCATAGCAGTCAGGGCCACTAACCACTAGACCAACAGGCCAGTCTACTAGCGACTTGTCCTGTAAATATTATTTAACACTAAACTAATTTTTCTCCAATAACAGTCTAAATAACACCCTTTTGAACAACGACAATGGCAAATCTTGAATATTATTTGGTAAATGGTTATATATAATAATTGCTAAGCAGTAAACATTTCTTTTAAATAACATTAATTTTATTTGGGGCAATTTCAATTTGTCTTTGTGTCGTACTCTACTATTTGTTTTGTAACAACTTTTTACAAATAAATTATATATTTTTTTAACAAACATGCATATTTCGAATATATAAAGATATGGTAAAGACATTTTATGTTTTTGGAATAGCGGTTTACAGCTATCCAAAAAGTGAGCTCCACATATTGCTCGACCACATTTTTTTGTCCTTTCAAAACTCTTTCCACGTCTAACTGAGTTGCCCCAAATAATGAGACCGTATCTCAGTAAAGATGCTACATTAGCATGGTAAGCAACCATCGCAGTATTTAAGTTAACCGTTTGTCTTATTCTTTTTAACACATATACAAAGCGATCTATTTTTTTTGAGTAAATTATCTATGTCTGGTTTCCAACTGCAGTTTTTATCAACGGTTATATCCAAAAATACACATTCATTCATAGTGTTTAAAACGGAATTGTTATACTGAATATCTAGACCATTTGTATTTGTGTTGGATGCTTGAAATTGTATTATATTTATTTATTTTCACTGGTACTCTATTAGCGATTTTGTTTAACATTTTACATAAATATATTTGAATATAAAATGCAAACAATACAATAGGAAAAATATGAACGAAACTACCACGTTTCCCAAATTTCTTTTTTTTTTTCAGCTGACCGCAACCTATAATTCCGCGATAGTTAAATCGGCTTGTGTATCATATACATCCGACAAAACCTCGGTTACGTTTGATTGATAGTTCCACAAAGTTTTCATTTTAAAAATTGATTTGTTTTTTGTTGATTCCTGGTGATAGATTGATTTTTATGGAATAGGTTAGAATTTTAGTTGGCTAGCTGTAGCCTACATGTAAACAAAAGTCCAGCCAGTTACATTATGGTTTCAGTAAAAACTAGCTACTCTAATTGCTAGCCCATACATTCATTAAAAGTTGAATAATTATGAGCATGTAAGCTTTTGAATTTCCGTTTACTTATCTTTCTAATGAGGCACTTTTTTCTACGTTTACATTTCACCACCCATATGAAATGTATCGATTACTTGTGTAAGCTAACTAATGCTCACTTGAATACCTATTTAAATACATATACAAAAAGTATGAAAAAGCAATACTAGTATTTCAAATCCATGACAGGTATAACGGGTACCGGAACTTCGCGGCTCCGTCAAGTGATCAGCGTTGTAAACTGACATCTGTTTGCATTTCATTAGAGTTTGCTTTTGTTTGTAGTCTTATTGTTATGTTAAGGCCTGGGAGCATCACACTCACGCGATACGAATATAAACATGCCACTGAAGGTATCGCTCCTTGTGGTATATTTTCTAATAGATGAACGCATATTTTCTTGTAATGGTCCAACTTTGGCGATGGGCGTCAGCAAAGTTTTGGACCATTTGTTGTGTTTTAAACCCGTGCTAAAATGTTGGCGGTATTGTAACATCATTATGTTAGGCTTTATAGCTTCAGGTGTTCAGAGTTTCTTGTTTCTTTTAAATATTAAAGCTTCTTTCTCAACTCTTTTGGAAGAACAGTAATTTTTCATATTTGTTGTAATTTGCTTTATGTTTGGAGAAAAGTTGTTTTTAACTGAAATAATATTAAATAGCTTTTTTCTGTTCTTGTGAACCAAGAACATTATAGCAAGAGAACATACTCCCGGGATAAAACATATCTTATGTGCTATTCCAGGATGAAGGAGAAACAAACATACACACAAGTAAAAACTTTAATTCTATAGTAATGGTGTGATATGGACACAAAAAGATGGTCTTAAATATTGTTATACAATAATGTAATAAAAGAAATTGTAATGTAGACTACACAGCATCAAAAATTATACATGTGGTAAGTCTATAACCCCTTTTTGAATAAAAAACAAAGACATAAAAGAAAGTTGTCCTTTTTACATCTGTATCAACCGTCGTTACATCTAACGTGGTTCTAAATTATTCACTTTTCGTGCGCTATATTTGACTGCTAAATATTCCTTTGATACAACATCGAAATTCGAATAAAAACTATGCATTAAACAAGGCGACTCATCCGTATTCCGACGAACTGTAGCGAAGCCTATTCGAAGTCGCCCAGGGGCCTTTGAATTGCAAAATGCTACGGCCATTACAAGGAATTGTATAAAAAGCGAACCTCTACTCTATATGTTGAATGGAAACGACTTCTTTTATGTAATGGCTAGATTTAATACCAGACGTTTTTTCTATAATAGTCAAAGACGACATGATAGTGTTGATTAATGGCATAGAGCAATTTATTATTATCATAAGAATCTAATAAGAAACCAGTACAATACCTCTGATAGTATAGTCAATCATCTGTCCAGAGGTTATAAATATACTCGTATACACGCAATATAGGACAACATGACCCGTTTACAAGAAAAACTACGAAATGAAGTCGTATATATTATTAAATTTGTACCATTCAACACTAGTATCACTGAATTACATCTTGAAGTAGTTTTGTTATTCAATGGTCAGTTTGACTGTTTATTTACGAGTACCGTATAGTAGATGCCTCCATAATTTAAAGATAAATTAACCCTGGCCCGGTTGATAGTGGTTATGCCACCCTTTTCTATGACACGAGTTAATTGCATTTTACATTTTGCAGCAGAAATTTTGGACATCATATTTTACGGTGACTTAAAATGCCTTTACGAAAACATATCACTTCATGGTCGTATTTTAAAGAAAAAAAACTGTTTGTAGCTCGAAAACGAGTTGATGAATCTGTTTTTTGAAAATGAAACATATACAATCTTAATTTTACTGTATTATATTTTACAGTAGATGACGAGATAAAATGGAAGAAGTAGTCCACAATTCCTCATCTAGCATATCTCGTATATTTAGTTCCACGTTCTTGTTCGTACGATAATGCACGGCTGACCTTACTCCTGATCGGTTCGAAAGATGAAGTTAATACTACCATTAGGATATCTTACACATATGAATAGTTTCACAGCAAGGAGATCTTATCGTGTACTTGCAAACTAGCTTACTTTTATTTCAGTTTTGTTTTAGATCTGTTGCTTTCTTTTAAACTAGACACATTTTAGTTCCGTTTTATTTATTTTTGGCTGAAGATGCTTCCTTGTCAAAGTCTAAACACGTGTTTTACTATTCTGTATTCTAGAGTGTATTTTATATTTGTACGCCTACTTAACCGATATTTTTTTTTTGTTACAGGTAAGTCACCATCACCTACATCTAATTAGGATTTGTAAGTTTACCACACTTGGAAATCTACACTAACTGACGGGATTTTCGGGGACCCAAATCAGGTCCAGTCAATCATACAGTGTAAAGTAACGAATAATACTTACTAGCTTTACGCGAGTGCAGAGGGATTCGTTAAAAGGGTGAAGCAGCCTCGTCACATTGTTTATTTAGTCCGCTCGTCGGTCGGGCGAGCCTAATCCGGATCGATCGTCCACCGGAATGTTCAAGCCAGCCTTTGAGCAGCGTTGCCCGTCACGTCTGCAGTATTTACAAGTTTTTAGGGTGCTTGCAAGGTTTCCGTGTGTGTTCTTGTACAAGAATGTAATGTCAATATTTTGTTTGGGTTATTTTTATTTTCGGGTCGCTCTTCTTTTGTTTGGTTTATTTTTGAATTGATATGATTTTGGCTAATATTGATGTTATTTACATATTGGTTGAATTGAAATAATAACCCGTAATGCAGAGAATTTACAATTAGTTCAATTAGTAAAAAGGTACAGTAGTAGCATTGAACAATGATATTATTGTTCAAAATCTATATAATAATTAATTCATATTACACACAATTCATGACCATTCTGCAATTGATAATTCTAATCAAAAGCCAACTATGGCTATATTTACGTAAACAAATCTAACGATATTGTTAATTTTTGCCTATGCGTTTTATTAGATCACCCGTTATTAGGCCAATTAAAATGAATGTGAATCGTTAATTTAAGTATATTTATCAATCTTATTACTAAATGACGAGGCAGCAAAAATTGTAGACCGCTTTAACAAAAAGTTTATCCATTAAAAAAATAAGATGTATAGCTCTTTTCAAATTGGTCGTTCTCATATTGTTAGTCATCAGTTGACTATTATTGCTGTCCTTTTTTGTTTCTACAGTTTTATTATGAGCTTTCTCTGTCCCTCGTATGGTTTAAATCCCCAATCTTATGTTTATAATCACTATGCAAATTGGAACATTTCAATATTGCGCTTGAATGGGACCAATACGGCTTATTGTAATTGAGTTCGTTATGTTTTTGTTTACGAGTATGGTTTGACGCTTTGATTGTTGAGTGATTGGAAATTGTTTTGATTTAATACGTTTAATCAAGTGGGTTATTGAAGGATAGCTGACACTAGGGAGTTGAAGATAGCACTTGAGATACAGTAGGGGAGATTTGAGAACTTGCATCAGCGAGTCTTCTCGGAATTGTTTTAGAAACGATTCAGAGAAACAGTTCGCAACAACGAAGTACAGTAAGTGATAAAAATGTGCAAGTTGTGTTTACAGAATACATCTTTGATGTTCAACTTAAGTAATTAAGTTCCATGAACAAATGCATAATTTTTTTAAAGTCAAATTTATTTATTAAGCCTTTAGTAACTTACTAAAGAATATTTTCGACTATATTACTTTTGAGCTCATTTGTATAGGTTTATCGTGGCAGTGAAGATTTTTTAATTTACAATTTACTTGGATAACAACTGTACTGAATAGCTGCTTTCAATTCTGCAAAAAAAGAAACAAATAATCACAAAACTTTTTTTTAAAAAGAAACTTCCACGATGTAAAGGCTAAAAATTTTATTAATTTAATTTTGGAAGCCGGCATTATTTAAGAAAAAAATCTTTCAAACCAAAGAACAATTATCAAAGTCGGATAACAATTAGCAAAAATGTCGCGGAACAAATTCCAAAAAAAAGAAGAAAAAAAAAACGCATTCAGTGGCGTTGAGAACCTCCATTGTTTTGAAGTTGGTTAAAAACATTCCATAGTTGTTTACAATGTAAAATATACTAAAAAAATCAACAAGAATTGTGGTCAAACGTGAGCCTATCCATTATAAAAAAAACCGGCCAAGAGCGTGTCGGGCCACGCTCAGTGTAGGGTTCCGTAGTTGCCCGTCCGTCACAATAAGTGTACCCACTTATGAGTTTAAAAAAATGCTTGCATATACGATTATACTACAAACTTAGTCCAGAAATTATTTTGTAGAACCCTTTTGTCTTTTTTGTACAAAAACTGTTCTTTCCATCAAGTTCAAAATAATTATCCTAGAAAGTCCTTATAAAGTTCTACTTTTCAGATTTTTTTCATATTTTCTAAACTTATGGTTCAAAAGTTAGAGGGGGGGACACATTGTTTTTTACTTTTGGAGTGATTATTTCCGAAATTATTGACATTACCAAAAAATGATTTTAGTAAACCCCTATTCATTTTTAAATACCTATCCAACAATGTATCACACGTTATTGTTGAAATTAAAAAAAAAATCACTTCCCACTTTACATATAGGGGGGCTACCCTAATAAAACATTTTTTTCCAATTTTTATTTTACCACTTTGTCGGCGTGATTGATATACATATTGGTACCAAATTTCAGCTTTCTAGTGCTAACGGTCACAGAGATTAAGCGAGGACGGACAGACAGACAGACGGACAGACAGACATGGCGAAACTATAAGGGTTCCTAGTTGACTACGGAACCCTAAAAAGAGAGAATTTTCAATCTTTTAAAAGCGGTACCTGACAAATACTATTATTCATTACCTCAGCTCCTCGTTTCATATCTTAGCGATATTCTATGAAATTACTTTAGCGTACTCTTTGCATTTTAATACAACCCGCGCCAGTATAAAAATGCATATTCAAAGCTGAAAAATGTTCGGTATATTTTTATAAAACCATAACATTGTATCAACTAATAAAAGAAGAATATCGCCAAGAGATATTACTCGTATTCTTTTGTCATATAATACTGATACCTACAACATGAAGTTCAGTACGACAATGCATTCATGTTTCTACAGCAATAACTTACAAGTACTATTAATTATTATTCTAATTTCCAATGTTCCAACGAAACAAGCTAGCCAATTAATAATTCCTAGTAACTAAGTAGCATTTCGAAGAATTTATAACGTTACCAACAATAATTACAATGCAGTCTGGCATCTGGTCGGTAGAGGTACAGAACGAAACCTGGTTGATTTCCGTCAAGAAATAGTTGAAATACGTCAACATTGTTCAGCGTTACATGACGTCTTGTCTACTGGTGGACTAAATACTATTCAAGCTGTTGATTTACGATTTGTTTAGTGGACTAATAAGTGGACTTAGCTTAAGCAATTTGTAACTGGACAGCGGTAGTTGTGGTGCAAAATGGAACATCTAGTAAACATTTAATTATACGCTATGCAGTATTATACAACCCACCAGTTTAAGCTAAGTCTAGATATTTAACAGTTAGTTACTGCAGTTTTGTCCTGGTTAGTAGTAGTTAGTACAATAATGTAGAAATACTTTGATTTGATTGTAAATACAGCAAACTGAACAAGTGAACAATAATAAAGACCTGACATGAATAAACATTCAGTGCAAACCTCTGGTACAAAGTCACACTAAACTATGTTTGTTGAGTAATTATCTAACACAACAAGACAAACACAAACTTAAAGGCCAATATTTGTACTTTCAACTTACAGACCAGCCTGCAAAACTATCATAGATAAAACCAAAAACTCTTCATTCCTATGCAGGAAACGTGTCAGGAAATAAACGATCCCAATTTTACGAGCTGATAAATACTAATAACATTCCTCTAACAATTCAAGACGATAACGGAACCCCGCGTAATTTAAAAGAACGATTACATTAGCATCTTGTTACCGCATACTGAGATCACCCCTTATAAAGTTGCCAAAACATCCTTTGATCTTCACATTGTTTTGTCCGGCTCACGGAAATTTATTTTGAATACACCCTTGGGTAACGTATTTTATTCAAACTTGGTATAACATCGGATATAAACCCTTTATGTGTAAACGTTATTTTGAGAATTGTGTTAAGAATAGTTTTGCTGGTACGTAATGTGCGAACTTTTGGTCAAGAATGTCAAGTATTAGCTGTTGTGGAGAAATTAAACTTATAGCAATATTGTGATACCAAGTGAACAAGAATTACATGTTGCTGTAAAGATGGAGAACAATAGTACGTTAAGGAAAGGCACAGCAAAGACAGAAAACAAATTGCTTCTAAGAAACGTCGTAGATAAAAGCGTTTGCAATCTGTCATTGCTTATCATATGTTTGCTATCTCAGAGCAGTTTACAGCGTGCAAAAAAGAGGCAACTTGTGTGGCGTACTTCAAAATGTTTGATGCTTCATCTTGACGAAACCAGAATAAATATGTCAAGAATAGCTAAAAATATTTAAGTCATTTACCCTTAATACCAGAAACAGTCGAAAAAACTTCGCAACTGGCTGTCTTGAACTCTTTTAAAGATTAAGACTTCTAATCGTACCCGTCCCTCGTGATGGTAGCGCGCCAGTGGGAAGATAAAGGATTTACCTCTTCAAAACTCGAACCCCTCACTATTGTGGAGTGCATATTAAAGCGGGCGCGGCCTTCTTGTGAATTGGCTCCTTGATTTGAAGTTTACAGTCGTCGAAAGCCAATTCACGGGTTAAATAATTTCGACTAATTCTTGGCTTTGTTATTCCGAAAGGGTTTATTTACTTGAAATTATCGTCGGGTGGTTTATAAGCTTTCCGATTTACGGCAAAGAGATTGGTATTGTTTGTTTGGATTGCTAATTTTTATTCGCTTGGTGTGAGTACCTATGTCTATATTTTTACTGTTGAAAATTGTTGAATCATTTAATATAAATAAAAGTATGGACAATAGTCAAGTACCTAGTCATTTTAATAGCTTCAACAGTGACTTTTATATCTGTTGTAATCACATCTTCATTTAAAAATTTATATCTTTATCAACGCATTTTACGATTATTGCTGGAAATAAAAATATGTTTATAATAGCAAACTATAGTGTAACAAGCGGTATAAAAACTAGACTAGCCTTATGCGATAAATCAACTCGCTGCTGAATGGGCAATCGAATATTCATGCGTAAAACATGGAGCCCGTTAATATAACGAACATCCAAAACCACTTCTACACAGACCTTAATTATGTAAATGTCTATGATATAAAGCTCCATTTTATTTCCCGCGTAATTGTTTTGCATATTCAGAATATATTATTGCTAAAAACGTTAACAACGCCGCTCATTATAGTAATTAGAATAGAAAAGCTATTAAATTTGTCATGTATGTTTGGTACGTGTGCCTAAGATGGACTATATGGGCAACTTTAATGTGATTCTTTAGATAAAGCCGATTAATGCACTACTAAAATTTTATTGCTACAAAATAGCTCAGAATGAGAAGTAAACCGAACTGGTAATTTTATTTAATGTGTTCATAAATATAGACGACGGCTTACTTTTATTGAAAAAATAAAAATATAAGCAATGGCTTTTCTTGGAATTTCATATTGGCCTTATAACCTATGATATGGCTTTATGATATTTATATTACAAAATTAAATATCATTATTAGTGACATACTGTTCGGCGAGCAATGTGCCCTGTCCATTGCTTTGATGACAGTTGGGGCTGAAAGGTTCAGTAGTGGCGACCGCGTACTGGAAGACGCATTTTAGGTAGGCCTCCTACTAGGTGGACCGACGATCTGGTGAAGGTTGCGGGAATCCGATGGATGCGAAACGCACAGGATCTTTCATTGTGGCGACACTTGTCTAACAGAGGACGTCTATCGGCTGAAATGATGATGATGATTAGTGACATATTGGGATAAATTATAATTACATATACACATAAAAAAATAAGTATTTAATTCACTTATCTGCACCAAAAATTGACAGCCAATGACAACTTCAAAACAGAAAGAACGTTTTACAAGTACAATGATGAAAAGATTTCTCTCACATATGCCTCCATGAACACAGATTAACAGCTAAATAAAATAATATGAAGTATTCCGTACCCTGTTGAGTAGACTCGGAGAATAAACGTTTTGTATGTCTCTCGAGATTTAACCGCGAGACAGAAATTGTTCGTCCTCGCTACTTATGTTCGACTGATGGTGAAATAAGATTTTTGTAATTTCAAAGCTGAGCTTTGAGTATTGTGCGGGCGTCAATCCTATTGTCGCGAAATACATTTTGTTTTAGCTTTATAACTCTTTAGTAATAAATATGGTTTTGGCGGCAAATAAAAGTTACAGTAAATGTTTGCGTTACATGGTTTGACTAAAAATTTATTTAAAAAAAAAACTAGCTTCTACCGACGGCTTCGCCCGCGTGAAAATAGGTTTATCCATACAAACTGTGAACGCCCGTTTCCTTCCCTTACGGGGTGAGTTTTGGAAAACCCTCTCTTAGTGCTCGTCTACGTTATAAAAGGAAACCTTGTGCTAAATTTTACGCTCCTAGTTGTTTCGGCTGTGCGTGATATGTCAGTCAGTCACTTTCTCCTTTTATATATAACTAGCTTTTTCCCACAGCTTCGCTTGAGTACATAAAATATAGCCTATGTCACTCAGGAATAAAGCCGCTTTCTATTGTTGAAAGAATTTTAGCAATCGGACCAGTACTTCCAGAAATTACCTTTTCAAACAAAAATAAAAAAAAAAAACAGTGTAGATATCAGATAAGTAGATAAAATCCGACTGTAAGTGTTCTATTTATCCTTAAAAATCACAAAAGCCTTGCATCCATGGAATCCAATAGCTCGCAAGATAAACGAATTTCGCCAAACTTGATTCCGGAAAAGTCCATTTTCATCATCAACACAAAAGTTCAGAAACTGTATCAAAGCTATAAACCGAAGTAGAATTTTTGACTCCCCATATAGCGGACATAAAAGAATCATTTTTCAATTTGCCAATACCGATTCTTGTGAATGTTTCACGCAAAAACGTACACGACACACGATAGCCACCTACGTTGCGGCGTGAGCGGATTGTTGCTACTTTTTTATTCGGCCGAGTTCCGACAAAAAAGCAATCTATGAATCGGCCGCTTGCCCACAACAGCTTTGCACGCGCAAAACTTCATAACATGACTTACTACTTCGGAATTCGGTCGATAATCGCATAATTTTAAAATTGGAAATTATTAAACAGCTCGGTCATGTAATACGAGATTTGCGGCCATGAAAGCCAGTGTCGCTGAGCTTCGTGTATTAGATTACCTACTTTGCGGTTTGTGTAGACGCCATGAGCATTGTGGTTACAAAGCTTCTCACGGTGCGCACTGCTCCTAGCTCGTACGTGTCTAATCCGAATTCCTACTATTGTTTCAAGCGGAAGGTGTTATTAACACGTTTTTTCCACACCTCTAACAGCACTCGTTGGTCTAAAGTTACTTCAGATATGTCCGCGTAGAAGATACAGCTTTTATTTCATTTAAAAACATTTTATATTCACAGTAGCTCCGAGACATTTGTCCGCTTGTAAGAATATTATTCCACGGGGTATTCTAAAGATACTGTGAAACTGTATGCGGTGTAAGTCTTGTGAACGGACCGGGTAATTTATTCGTTCCCTAAAGCAGTGCATCACCGAAGACTTCGCTGCTGCTGCCCGTAGCGTGGGCGGCACCCACCATTGTGACAAAATAATGTCTCCTCACTATAACCTTCTTCCACCCATCGTTGCACCCGAAAAAATGCCTTATTCTTAAAACTACACAACTGCTATTCGCGTGCACCTGCGCACCAGATGGTACGCCGCGATAGCGCTGAATAATCAACGCTTAAAACGTCTGGAAAAGGAAGATACGGTAATTTAATATGAATAACAAAACGACAGAGATATATTCCTATTTAATTCTTATTACTTACGACCAACAATGGTCAAATAAATTATTTGAGTTAAGTAAGTAATTCTACTGCCGTGAATCATAGGTTTGTTATGTGGCACTATTGAATCAATAAACGTTAATATGAGGATGTGTTCTGTAGTATTGAAGAGTTGCTTTGATCTATTTTTGATTCGGACACTATGGGTAGGACGATTGTGTTTCTCACTCGAGTCAGTGTCGTGGCTCCAATTTTACGACAGAGTGAGTTTCCAGCAATTGATGCGTTGTGACGCGGCGACAGCGCGCGAGTTTGCGATTAATTACTTTCGCCAAGTCGACTTCACCGTAGCCGGGTAGGGCTTCGCTTCAACTGTCGTGTAAGTTTTTGTTACACCGTTTTTGCATGCAAAACTCGCAGTCAGAATAAATTGAATTGATACGTCGCAATACCCGACGACACCAGACGTATCGTCCGTGTAAGCCTTTGCTGTAAACATTTTGTATTATTTATTTTGACGTCTCTTGAAATAAATTAAAACCATGAAATTATAAATAAACTTGTTATTTTTATCAATGTTTTAATCTTTAATTGCTTGAAAATCAATTGACTTTACTGACTGAATCTGCAATCACATCCATAATAACGATGCGTAAATAAACAAGTTCCTTTATTTTGCGAACATATTTTACCATTACAATCTTAACTACCATTGCTTTAGTCAGCTTGCATTGTGGCATACTTTAAATTCATACGAGTAAAGGACGATTTACATTTAATCGGAACTGAAATATTAATATAATTTAAGTTAAAGTTAAAATATAATTTAAGTTAAAGTATACAATACGAGTTGAAGTAAACGAACACTCTACAATTATGGTTAAAAGAACCAAAATGGTTATATTTGCTTTTTTCCACTCGTTTCAACAATCACGCCATTCCGATATTAGCATGCAAATCACATAGACAGTCTCAAGTAGCAGTAATTTGGATGTCGTACACGAGAAACCGTTTTGCCTACCTGCCTCTAGGCGTTTAACCTCGCGGAAAATGTGAATAGTAACTTATTCCCGTCAGCGGCAGGGTTCGTTCGGCGATGTGTGAATCGACCTACTGGGTGCGTGGCTTCGTGCCAAAGCCGAGGCCTGCCGAGGTAATGCCGAGGCATTGCCGAGGTGCCTCTGAATCCGACTGCATGCATGTTAGTACGCGTATACTGATTTATGAGACCAACTTTACCAGCGCTAAGCAGTTCGTGTATGATTATAATAAGGACAGAAGGGACGCAAAAGTTATAAAGGGTTTTGATATTAGTTTGGAATTGTTTTGCAAATTGTTTGGTTTGCTATCGCATTTGTGGACTGAAGATATTTAGATAAATGAATTTACTGTCATCTAAAACAGTTACAATATTACGTTCAGATAGCGAAATTTAGATCACATGACTGTATGGAAGTTCCATTGTAAGTACCTACCTACTAGATACATTTTTTTTTTGTTATTATTAATAGATCTACGCTTAACCGCTATCTCACTTGATGTTAAGGGCCTGCGCTCACTTGAGACAAGATGTCTTAGACAGAATTGTCTAAAACGTAGACGTTTTAAACAAAACAGTTTTGTCTAAGACCTGTCGAGACGTCTTAGACAAAACTGTTTTGTCTACGACACGGGGCGAGTTAGTTTTTTCGAGTTTATTTTATTGGCTTTGTCTTAAAAAACAATCTTAAGTCGGCTCAAAAATAATTTACTCAATTTATAATTCATGATATTTATTAAACAAACAAAATTATTAATGTATGAAAATATAGCGTTCTCAGTAATTGTTCTTCAATTACCAATATTTCTCAAGTCAGTTTACAAATACAAGTTTATATGTTCAGCTGTTTGAGTACTGCGATAATATCGACATTTTGATATTTTTATCAACAGCTCTAACGCCCCGTGTCGTTGACAAAACTATTTTGTTTAAGACGTCTTGCCTCAAGTGAGCGCAGGCCCTAAGGGAAAAGTGGTTTTGTTTATTTATAACTTATTGCTGCCAGCGGATTCACTTGCGTGTCAAAGGAACCTACTCCCAGAATAACAAAACATAATTTTAAAATTTTATCCAAATCCGATCAGCTAATCGAGAGTAAAGTTACAAACATGAACACAAACTTTCACCTTTATAATATTAGTGAGATTTAATCTTCAAGCACAAAGGTGCAAAGGCGAGCTTAATGCCGAATCTCTGCACTTGTTGGGTTAAACTGTTAGAGTAGAAAGGAATTTAATTAAATAAATAAACAATATTTTAATTTGCATCTTTCATTTTTTTAAACTTTCCATAAAATCACAATGTAAATAACTGCAACTGTAAAAAAACTTCAAATGTAAATGACCACTAACTATGCAAGTTATTTGCACCAAAACTAACAAGCTTTAGCTAGCAACACTATATAATAGAGTAACTAAGCTAACTACAGTACCTAGACGGTAATTGAGACTTAGTCTAAGCTTTGACATGGTAATGTTGTGGCCAAGCAACATGTGGCCAGTGACACACGCCACGCCACTTCAACCGAGAAATTGACTTGGTTGGTCAACTTGTGAAATTTTATGTGTATTTTTTGCTCTACGTGTTTTCTTTATAATAATCCGATATTGTACTTACTAAAATAACCCTACACTTTACGTTGATAAAATACTCTCTGTGTAACTACTGTGCACGATTTATACATCACTAATTTTTAAACAGTACAAATACTTAAAGGTCTTGTTATTATTTAAGTAAAGTCTCATTAAATAATATTGAGACTTAAAATGGAACGAAACTGCACGTAGTATTTTCTAGTAGCAATTGTTATGAATGATTGATTCTTTAATGAAGAAACCAAATATGATTTTTCGTTGACAATTTTGGGATTTAGATTTTTTTTTACTTTTGATTATAGAAATATGGTCAATAACGGGTACGGATAGCGAGCCCAATTTTTTTATACTAATAAATGTTTGTGTATCTGTATACAGAAACGAGTTCAAATTATGATTCTAGTTTTTCAGGCGGCAACTGAAGGAATCAGTGGGTTTTAATCAGTAAAAGTCTGGCACGCTAAAAATAAACATTTTGAGACCTACCTTGGTGACGATGACTGTTTTTAGATATCCAATGTCGAGAAGAGGTAAAAAGGACTGTCCCATCTAGCTTGTTTTTGGGGGATGGGGAAATAACCAATAAATTCTCCAATTGGCTGTTACGAGAGGTTATGTTAGAATTTTACTGACTATAGCACACTCTGTTCCTTCAGTAGCCCTTTGCATTCTAGGGTCACGGTGACTTTATCTAACAATCTAGCAGCTCTGTCCCATTCAGTTCTTTTTACCTATCTATCTTTTGCCGTAGACATAGTGAAAAAGGTTAAAAAAAATCAATTTCACTGCTTGACTCCTGTACCTAAGCGATCCTCATTTGTTTTTGGTTGTGAGTATAAAGGACCAAAGAGTTTTCTTTATTTTCTAGGCGTTGAGAATGAGTAGAATATTTAGGTAATGCTAGAATCATTCATTTTTTTTTTTGTTCATTGTAAACGAGTAAGTGCAATTAAGTATAAATGTTTAAATCTTTGTAAACATAAATGTAGTTTAATACAATTAATTGAAGTAAATCACTGTCTTTTATTTTCAAAGTTATTTATTTTTATTTCATCCATAATCTAACATATTTCAACACGCAATTGTCACATTACAAACGTAATCAATCAAATAAAATCTACACCTAGTTTAAAGGGAACAATAAAATAAAATACGACGTAAATTCAACCTTAATTTATATGGGCTTAAGTCTAAAGTTGCAAAATAGTAAATCAACCCTTGAAACGGTTGTCACTCGAAATTGACATCTGGCATTTGCTTTGATATTATTGACGGCCTAATTCATTAGTCTTCACTCTGGGGGCAAACGGTAGTGCGAGCATGCATAAAATATTGATATTCTGTTTAGAATCTTCTGGTCTTGGGTATAGAGTTGAATTTGAAATATACGTCAACTAAAATGCTTTCAAAGAGCCCCTAAATTATTTGGACACTTTTTTTTGTAACCGGTTTTCAAGTTCCAAATATGGTCTATTTTAACTGTTTTAAAATATAAGGGAAATAAAAAACAGTGTCTCAAAAATCTATCAGATTTAAGGCAAAAGGAAATACACGTAATTTTATAACACGAGAATAACGTCCCATGTAATTTTGACTAACAACGTAATTTATGTTCCTATTTTCCTTGAACTCGGTGTCAAGACTAAAAATAACCTCATTACTCCAAACCCATTTCTCCTTACCGCAGACTGAAGCAGTTGAACAGCCTTCACCTTGCTTATTTCCATGAAAAATCTGAACCTTTACTCAGTATTGCGTGACATTGAATTATAAGACAAATCGAATCCATTCTAGTATTCAAGAAAAACTATTTTTGCTTGGCTGTAAGAGTAAGAGGTCTGCCAACCATTTTTCTTTTCTTGCCAGTCTTAGAATGGAGAATAATGTAGCGTGCAAGTCAATTATTAACCCGTGCGCGATATAAGGGTTAGTTTGAAAGTAGCTGAAGAGAAAATCGGTTACTACAGTGCTAATAAGCGTTGAAGTTTTGTGAGCACTGTTGCTAGTTTGTTGCTTTAGAAACGTTTGAATTATCAATGTTAACGATCTTGAATTTTAAATCGTTCTTGTCTGTCTCATATTACTGAGAATTGTCAATTGTTGTCGTCATGTTACTTACAAGTTCTATTCGATTTGTATTTTCTGTTATTTAAGCTGAAAATTGACTGAGATGTTATTCTCACAATTTATTAATTCTTATTGGGTACTAGACTGACTTTTTTTTTGTTTGTATCCAAGGGTGATTTTATTCAAAATAGAAAGAAATTTTAAAATTCTTTCAATGTTCATAAGGGTTAAAACTTTTAAATCTGGTGGAAAGAAAAACTGTTAAACAATAGTTTACGGATGCTCATAACTGTTAAACAATAGTTTATGGATGCTCATACTGAATTGTGATGACACCACCATTAAGTTACGTGTGCTCAAAAGAGATAGCGAAATATTCCCACTACGCCGTCATTCTCCCTGCTGATTCATTTAATAACCAATTTTGATGCTATTTTCAGAAAAGATTTCTTTTAGTGTTATTTGATGATTAATATAAAATATTGTACAAATATAAGCAAATACCTAATTATTAAAAACACAAAATGGTTGATCCACAAAGTAGCATATGAACGTCAAAACAAATGTTCGCAAGCCAATACTAAAATCTGAATCAAACAAAAATAATTCTAACAATGAAGTGAAAATGATGTCATTCTCTGCTAAAAGTTCTCGTCAAAAGCATGACAAAATAGCTCCGAGCTAGAAGGGCTACAAAGCAAAAGGCAACAAAGCTTCACTATGTCCTAATCGTATGAATAAAGAGACAACACAAACGCTTCCCTTGCCTTTATTGGTTTCGCAATTGCCCACTGTCGAAGCCTGTAATTGGTCCATTGCTTCTCGCTTCTCTACCCGGTCTAACAAACTTTCCACTCCAGCTATATTAACTTGCTAACAGTAAACGTAAATTTGATTTTGCCATTAACACATGAGAGGTATATGAGGGATAGTGTTGTAGTTTCCCGTAGAGGAAAATTTACCCTTCGCTGCATTGTGAGTAACGGATAAGGAGCTTAGTCAATAGGGCTGGCTGAAACTTTGCTTCATCAGGAAATCATGGTATTCTTAAGGTTAGCGGAGTTGAGATTTTAGTAGCAATTCATTTCTATGTTCTCAAGTTTGTTAATCTACACAGCTTCATCATCATCATCATTTCAGATAAAAGACGTGCACGGTTTTGTGCGTCTCGCATCTATCAGATTCCCCCAACCTTTACCAGGTCATCGGTCTACCTTGTAGGAGGCCTTCCAACAATGCATCTTCCAGTACGCAGTCGCCACTCCAACAGCTTTCGGCCTCTGATCGGCGAGCAATGTGGCCTGCCCAGCTGCAGCTATAGCAGTACAGCTTCAGTATTGCATAATATTAAGTACACCATAATCAACCTCATAATGTTCCCACGTCTGGAACTCAGGCATACTCTCTAGAAGAGGAAATGGACAGCAAACCACCACAAAAACCCAGAACCGTTTAGTATTGACAACTTACAAAACATTCTTCTCTCTAATATTTACAAAAGAGGTCGTCGTTGCTGTCTCTCTAGTCACTGCGTTCCTGATTCGTGTCTCCGGCTTGCGCCCTTAGCCTTGCAGTTTCGAAGGGTACGTATTTCCGATTAAAGCACCTTGCCCTCCCTTCACCTTTCCTCGCTTATTGTGTCACCCTCGTCACGATTTTTCATAGACGTGGTTCTCCCATCCTCTTCAACACACTTGATTTGCGAAGCACGTATACTTCACCGACATTAAATTACAACCAATCCCATATTTTGAACTTTCAGTCTTTGCAATAAGGATTGTCTTAACTGCAAAGTAATCTTAGTAATGCGCCCAGACTATCTCATCGTATTGTCTGAGTTGTAGGGGCGGTGTTTCGTTCTGCGGCGACATCGTTCAGTGCACCTTATTGGAAAAATAAATCGAATAGTCAAAGCTTTCGTGCTTGGCCGTCGTTATCAATAATCCAAGTACGTTCTCGAGTTCTTACCGTCCAATTGATTTAAACACCCACTTAGTAAGGCGTGAAATAATCTTGAATTCAACTGGCAAATTGCGTTAGTAATAATAGATTTCGCTAATAAATTGAGTACCGTAATTATTTAGTTCATAAATAGTCTATCTCATAAACAAGTCATTTGTATAATTATCATATTGAATACACTGTTATATCAAGTATGACACAATTTTCTCATAAAATATTGTTTGCAAATTCATAAACATTACATGGACGCTCAAATAAAAGCATTATTTCCATCACAGTCAATGCCACAGAGAATTTAATAAGATGCATAACTGAAAGTATCAGCAAAAAGTTTAATGAGTAGTCTTCGTATACTTTATAGCTGCAATGAAATATTTCATACAAAACCCATACAAGCAATTACCACGTTTTCAACCAGCCAAGACCGCGACCCAATTAAAATAATGCAATTGTAAAAGAATAAAACCGATATATTATCATTTATTACGGTTCAATTACTATGTGACGGACAATTTCTTGTTAATATTGCTTGTGTGCAGCCATTTTTATTTGTGCGTCGTCATGGTAACGGAATATAGTTTTTGCAGGCGGAACCCCTTTGTTGGAAAAACTTCGAGTCAGTTAATTACGGTATGTGAAGTTTTGGCAGGTCTGTGAGTTTTTACGCTCCCCGTTCGTGGGCTCGTGGTTAGTTAAGCGTGAGGTTTAAGTAAAAGGAGAATGAGTTCTCTCTTTGTTTGACTTACTTATTTAATTATGTGTGTGTGAAAAACTTTACATTGTTATTATTAATAAGCTTTAATCATAAGTACTATAATTAAAACTAAGTATAACTCATAAAGGGTCTCGTATCACGATGCTAAGCGGTTTTCTAAGAAAGTGAAGGCTTCTGAAATATCTCTGCCATTATCTCGCAAGAATATGTTATCAAATCTGTAGTTGAACGTTGTAAATGAAATTTAGTTTATTAGCAGGCTTTTTTATGCTTTTACGGATTATGTTGACGATATTTTCTAAATAATAAACTGGCTCAAAACCTAGCCAGTAAAATATCATCAAATTATTTAATAGCCGTAGTAAAATATTATAAAATTACTTTAATGAACAAAATGCCCTCAAGCGTATAATAATCAAACTATCTCATTAAAACAACAAACGAATAACAAAACTCTGGCAACCCTAAAAATCATTAGCAAACTAGTTTAATAACAAAAGCAACAGTCCGGAGCCGAGACCTCTAACTTGGCAAAGTAAATAAATCAGAACTTGGCTCACCACTACCGAGTACCGTCAGAACTATAGAACGCGTAGATAAGCCGAGGTGGTCATTATTGTAGATAAGTTACTTTTTCTACTGGTAAATTACTGGGACAAGGAAAAATATTGCACTGACTGTTATCATTAAAGTGAAACTGTTTAGTATTTTGAATTTGAAATTTAAAAAAATGAAATTGCCTATGGTTCTTAACGTATGTATAAGTATATTTGTGTGATTTAGAGATGTCCATTATTGAAGATGTTATTCATTTTTTTGTCTATGAAACTTATCTATCTATTAATAAGTGAAATACCAATCTATTAAATTGATCAAGTATCGATTAATTTGATAGGCAACTAGTATCGTTTGAAAAAAAAAATTAATAAACCTGTTCAGGAAAAGAAATTATTATCATCTAAATTAGACAAACCGACATCATTAATTCCTTAGCGTCGATTAAAAGTTTTAAGGTGATGACATAATTATTATACATATGTAAATAAATTATAAAAATCTAAAGACACCTCATTTTGTTCAATTTAGATCTTGAGTAGTTTAGGTGGAATATATAGACATGCAAATACGCAGACTGCCAAACTTAATCTAAAAGTAAGGTAATCAGTAGAAAGATATAAAAATACCACACACAGAACAACATTCTCACACCATGTCGACAAAGTCGCCAATAGCTACAAAACTCGAGCCGAAAATTAATCAACAAAAATCGATACACAGTTCGATATTGATAATATTACGAACGATCATATTTCATGATCACTTGATTGATTTACAACGGTCGAGATGCTTGCTTTCCAATTCGATTTATTGTTTGCGGTCGCAGGTAAATAACGTTCCGATATAAAGCAGCAAGAAGTGACAATTGAAAGTTGAATGCAAATAAAGCTTATTTGATATCTGTTCGTTTGAAAACAAACTCTTGGGTAATAAAAACATGATTGAATAACTGTGTTTAAAAGTCTAAAAATCAAAACTAACTTTTAAGTAGGATAAGCTTTATATTTTATAATACGGCTTAATATTTGCAGATGTCATTTGAAAAGTATCGATCGTAGAAAGATGTTATATTGTAAACATCGTTAAATATAATATGTATCTACAAACCTACCTGCTGTGTAAATTTAGCAATAGATAATAAATAAAGTTAATAAAATAAGACAATGTTTACAAACTTTGGCATTTCCGTCTTCGTGCAAGAATTTAGCATTGAAAGTTTTATGAATTATGACGTAAGTTGAAGTAGCTGATTAACTTGATATAAAATAAATATAAAAAATGGACACTCTTTATCTTTTCATTGCGTGAGACGGCTACCAATATATCCAAGTCAAGACAGGTACAAAAAAACATTCGGTTTGGCATTTCAAGCAGGTTTCTTTTTTGTCTACACAATTAATCAGTTTTATACGTGGCTGCGTATTTGTACATCCTAACGTTCAAATTAATCTTTTGAAAGAATCCACAATATTTGATTGATTTGTTTGGATAAATTTAATTGAGTAGGTAGCCAGATTGTAAGATAAATAAGAGAAATCATAAATAAGTTAATATTTACTTTATAAAAATCTTCAAAACAATGATTAATGGTTGGTATTTGATAGGCTATGTATAAACAAATATGTATAATGAAAATGCGAAGGTCATAACTACCTTACAGATTTATTAATCGATTTTACCACGGTGACTATTTTCCATTAGCTCTAAATTACTGCTCCTATTAATTTGTTTTTCATCAATAAAGATATTTATTTTTTTCACTCGTGAATATTAAGAGCACTTCACAAACTGACACTTCCAGTAACGCACACATTTGTATCCAAGTAAACTATTAAATGATTCCAATCGCTCGGGGCATGCGAGTGGAGCTATCAATGCTGGCTACCTCAGGTCATCGGGTCAAGCTTGAATAAAAATAAGTTAGCCTAGCAGATATGTGGCCACCTTTTGTGTGAGTACTTTCACATTATGTAGGATATAAAGCAGTCTCAACTCATTAGATTTGATAGACCCTGATAAAAGATGAATCAGCAAGTTACTAACTTATATATCTAAGTCTTATAAATATTTAAGTAATAAATTAATATTTAATATATTTAGTTTTATGAAATCGAATAAATAATGATAATTATGGTGCCATATCTTCCGGTTTCTAAACTGATAATTTCTAAGTTTAGGAACATCAAAGTGTATTTTAGCATGAGAAGTTATCAAGCTTTAAGCATCAAAGTAGAGCTTGACAAGTTTTTAACTTATATTATTATCAATTCAGAAATTTGTTATTCATATAACTTTTGGTACACCATATTTTCCTAAATAAATAAAAGCTGTCTAGCGTCCCTGAAAATTAAAATGCCGCAACACTAATTTTGCGCGTTCCATTCAAATTAACAAAACCCAGTACAAATACGTTTCTGTACGCAAGCAATAATGTAACTCGGACATAAAATTAAAAGGTTTTTTCCTGTCATTTAATCCGGTATAATAAAGCCGTCGTCAAATATTCATCCATCAAGGCAAATCATCTGTGCAGCGTTGACGATCGTCCATTATTTATTTGGCAACGATCATCATCATTATGTACGGGAACCTTGGAAGATGTGAAAGCTAAAGGCGACAAGCGAGTTTGTAAGAAGCAACGAAGTAAGCAATTTCGTGGAGATTTTCTATCTAATTTATTGTTATGAAATTTATATTAGCCTATACTGGTGGAGGTCGTGGCTAAGTACTGACCGCAGCGTCACTCGAGTGAACCACTCTGTTTTTTAAGTTGGAGTATCATCTATTGTGTTCACCCCATCTAGAGTGGAGCGAGAATCCTTTTACTAACTAAATTGGAATCGCATAATCTACTTCCACCAAATCCATTTCGGGAACACATTTATTGTGCGTACAGCTAAGGACTGTAATTCCCTGCCGGAGTCTGTGTTTCCTGATGGCTACAACTTAGAGATCTTTAAGTCAAGAGTGAATAGGTTATTTCTAGTAAGCGTGTTACTTCATCGGTCACTTCATCGCTTACCGTCGGGTGTGATGGTGGTCAGACGCTAGCCTATATATATGTTTATAAAAAAAAAACACTCCTATGTTCTTTTAGATGCCTTTTACATCCCAGGATTACAGGTAATCTTAAAGTTCGTTTGCTAAGTTGGACTGTGGAAGAGTGATTTTTTTTCGAGGTGACTGGGCCGAAGGGTACCTGTTCTTTATACCTTTGTCCATCGAAAGCACATTAAGCCGTTGCTTCTGGTAGTTATTTGTAGATCTTTGACAATCGTTACGGATAGTAAGATGCTAGGCGACATGTTCCTATCCTGCCAAGGTACCTTATCCAATTTCTAGATAGTGGAGGTCAGGTTCCATGTAAAATACTAATATCTAGCTGCATCCGGTTCGGTTGGAAGCCCAACTCTTATAGATCGATAGATTAGCCCATATGGGCCCACTTGAATGAGACTTTCTTGCATTGTGTCTACTTCTCAAGTCTTGTAGCTCACGTGTATCTGATGCTTTATGAAATATTGTTTTATCTATTTATTCATTGAATATCATTTTGCCGTCTTCCACTTGACGTAAGAGTACCTAATATTTTTTTTTTCGGTAGGAGTGGGAAATCCTCATGGACGCCCAGGCTGCCCCACAGAAGAGCCAGTCTGGGCAATGTCAGACACCTACTGACCAAAACCACACTCCTCTTCATTTAAACTACGGATATGACGTCCGTCCGTGACCTTGTTTGATGTTATACGAGTACTTAATATTCAGAGTCTGATTAAATCGAATCTAATCTTCTAATCTTCAGAACTTACATTGTCATCAAACATTTAATAAAAATGTGTAAAAATAAGGCCATAGCGTTTGTTTACCTGTAACGGCGCATCCTTCATTTTTTTCCAGCTCATATGGCGTCAAAGTAAAAAACATCCCCAAACAATATAGCGGCACCCAGTAATCTCAGCTAAACATTACCAATTCTAATGTGTCCACATCCGTTCATCGTGGAGTCGCGGTTACCTCTCCCTTGTGCCGAAACAAAAGTGACTGCCCGATTTGCCCGAACGCCCGTTTTGCCCGAGCGCCCGAATTGCCCAAACTGCACCGACAACGACCAATTACACCAAAACGCGTTGTTCTCTACCATAATTTGTCCAAAGATCACAGTAATTTTGTATTTTGTAATATTCCATTACAAGTAGCATCCGGATGACGTGACGTATAAATTGTAGACGCTCAAATTGATAGCGAACAAAAACGGCACTTCTTGACTGTCGGTATTCGGTTAATTTAGATGCATGGGAATTGATGCTGTGGGTACCGAATGCGGTGAAGGGAATTATGTCGTGTGAATTGCACCTGGCTAGAAATAATATTTTGATAAAATATTAGGTAGGAGATTATTTTACCAGATTGCCAACAAAAAGTGCAAAGATAATTGCACTTTTTGTTTTGTTTTTTGAATGAAGTTGTTTCGGACACGACAAATAGACAGATTTATGAATACTTTATAAGTCTTAGTGGAAGTTGTAAAATGAAAATCTGATACTACTATTTAAAGAAAACTTACAGGGGTCTAAGTCTGCTATATTTATAAATTCGTCATTCCAACACGATCCCATTGTCATTTTGCTAAAAGTTTGTAATCTGCTAATTCATAATGATCGAACATTGATCGGTCAATGGTCTTGTAATAGAATTGTGGTAGAATGACAATATCGAGCTTATTAAAAGCACTAATTGCGCAATGACGTCGTAATGGTAGGTCACTGATCAAAGGAACAGTCAAATTTTTTGCAGATTGCCGCAATGTCAGATATTTATTTGTTATATACGAGATTACCATTCTATGCCATTTCTTTCAATGAAGTGTCAGTAGTTGACCATCGGATAGTCATAATGACGCCTATAATGGCGTCATTATGACTATCATTAGTAGATTACCAAAACTTGTCAAAATCAACAATTAGGAAATCAATGGTAGACCATTCTGACACTTTTGTAATAGCAGACTTGAGGCCAAGGTCAGTTTTACATTCTTTAAAATGTTGTTACCAATGAAGAATTCAAAATAGCTTTTACTTTACCGACTATTCCGAAACATAACCCTACAAAGGGCATTAATGATTAAAGCGCGCACATGTAGGATCATGTACGTACATGTACATCAGTGTATGTCAGAGGGCACGTCATAATCCACCCAAGCACAAAGATTAACATTTAAACAAGTTTTATGTAAATCATACCGGATAAAACCAGTTTCATTTTTGTGATCGCTCGCTTGGAAATGCTTGCTTTCTTTGAAATTGCATCATTCTTTAGATTAGTTTCTACTGAAGGTTTCTTAATTTTGTGTAATATTTGAGTGAAGTAGTATTGTACTATGTAAATTAAATCCAGAAAATGAAATTGCTCGTCTGGTATGAAAAGAATTAAATATGCATTACTTTTTGGTTTCAAAGCAGACGTCTGGTCTGTTCTATGCTAGACAATAACAATAATGACTCATATGAAAGAGGCGTCACTTCGTTTGACGGAAAACGTGATTCGAATTTATTTTAAAAGCAGCCAATCACAGCGCGTTAGAATTACAGCCATGTTATCAACCAATGAGATAAAGACGCAAAAAGCAGTAGCAATCCAAAGAGGCTTAGCAATTCGAATACCTACATTTACTTCGAATACCATTAAGCGACCTTGAAACGTACAGAAAATGCCTTCTTGGCTAATAAATTGGTGGGTAGCCTCGGCCCCGGTGACGTATAGATTTTCATTGAAGGGTTAAGTTCAGGTAGAGTAGTAAGATACGATAGTTTGTATTTCGAGAATAATGGAATCGATAGAGGTACTTTTTTTTTGTAAATAGAGGAAGATAAACTACTTTTTAACCGACTTCCAAAAAAAGGAGGAGGTTCTCAATTCGGTTGTATTTTTTTAATTTTTTTTTTGTTTTCCTCAGAACTCCGTCGTTTATGGACCGATTTGCAAAATTTCCCCGTACATTATATGCTTCCAGATTGGTTCCAGGCGTCACTTCCGCACGTACTACCAGGGCTTGGGTTGATTGGTATTGTAATGAGATAAAGGCACTCTAGCTACAAGTGTATCCCAACTAAAAAGGGTAAAATAAAAAACTTTTTACAAAAAATTAACCGAAATAACTTTAATTTCGGAAGTCGGTGTTATATAAGACACAAACAATAGCGAGAAACACCGACATCCGAAATTAAAGTTATTTTGATCGTTTTAGTGTATTTTTTTAGTGAAGTCGTTTATATTTTTTTGCAAAAAGTTTTTTTGGTTATCATGATGTAGGTGTTTTTTAAGGCTAAAGTGATTAAACTAGTGAAGTTTCACTAAAGTAGTAGTAGTAGTAGTGAAGGATCACTACTACTACTACTACTACTACTACTACTAACTATTGCGCCATTTCTTCCCATAAAGGTGGAATCGCAGTCGAGCAATAGTTTATATCATTAAAAAAAAAAAACAATTTATATTCTGTCCAAGTTTATTATGACTGTCGAATAGCCTAAGAAATAAAACACATTATTACGTTCTAATCAATCTAATAAACATTTCCCATAGCACGAAAGCCGACCAAAGCTGCGGTCATCGCCAGTTATAAACAAATTACTTTCTTTGGAATGCTCTAATGAAATAACCTAGTCTTATGGCGCTCTATAAGTTTTACGGCACCAATACTAAAGATATTTGAACCAATTAGCGAGCTATGCAGTCACCACCCCCTCGATATAACCCCGCCTTATTCTTTGTTCAGATCGAGAACTAAATAATGGAGTACAATTACTATTGTTTTTACCCTTTTTAGTAATATAAGCCTTGATCAAAAAAACATGGCTGCATAAAACCATTGTGGTAGCTGACATAAATACATAAACATTTCTGTTGTTGTATTATGTGTCTGGTGCGTTGTATATATATATCGATGTGTCTGTAAGTTATGTGGGTTGTTCTTTGTTGATAAATATTTTGACATAAGCAAAGTAAAGTAATAAGAAACAATTAGAAAGCATGAATTGTTTAGAAATTTTTGACGTGTTTTATTTTAAAACCAAACAAGATAATACTGTTGAACTTAACGTAAGAAACTACACAGAGATAGAAAAAGAAAATCATAATAAACCCCAACATAAAAGAGTTTTACTTCCATTTCCATCAATCCACAAGCATACGCGTGAAAATATCAGCCTTTTACCGCCTGTGTAAAAACTTCACGGCACACGGAATAGAAAACGTCATTTGCAGCACATCCGTCTATCTACTATCGAGTCGCTATCGTATCCGTCGACTGACTGATTCGATTCTACCGCGCGCTCTTCTTCGTGTGAAAATAACACGTCACTCAAATACAAACGATAATAAATTCAATTTTCTCTCACCCTACCCGTCGAAATGACGGCCGGTCAGGATTAAACCGCGTCCCATTCGCCTTTTGTTCGCCACATTTTCTCCATACGTTGGTGTTTTTTTTCGGACCGTTTGTCTCTTTTTCGTATGTTGCCGAGGCGGATGGAAGATCGGCTGTTTGCGGGTAAAAAAGTTGTTGCTAATGAAAGAATAATAAAATGTATCTGTATTGTATGTAGAATCAAAGTGAGTTTTGATTGTTTCGCTTCTTATAAGCTCCTTGAAAGCTTGTTGCTTTTTATATTAAACCTTCTTCAGCTTTAAAATACTTTCCTTCCTAATTAATGACGATTTTTTTTATGATGGAGCATTTTGTTCGTATTTGTTTAACTCCTGATCAATTTTCTCAGCATTACGCTAACGCTACCTTTGTTGCAGAACTAAAGTATTCACAATAAGAGGCAAACGCGTCGTTTCTCAGAATTCATGATCGTGTTACCTCGCACTGCCGCCAATTAAACCACGTTCTACCCTCGTTTTGTTTTTATTGCACACACGATACGCGGATTGAGTCGGCACTAACTTACGCCGTCTGATAGGATTTTTTAAAAGAATTCCTTTAATGTAAGATTAACATTTAAAGCTACTTTAAAACTCTGTGGGATGATTTCAGTATTAACAATAAAATGGCCATCTGAGCTTTGGCATTCGAAAGGCTTCATTATAAAAAGTCCGTTTTGGCGTTTTTAATGCTACTGTAATGGACTAAAGAGGTCAACGAACTACTTAAATAATAAGCACGCATGAACAACTTTCGTATTTTAATTTAGTTAGTAGAATAACTTGTAGGTACTTACTGAAAGAAGGATTAAGGAAAATGTACATAATATTGGAGGTAGAGAAAGCCGTATTAGAATTTTGCCATTTCAGTTCGAAATACCTATTTGATTCAAAACGTGAACCTCCGGGATTACAAAGCACGTTTTAAATCTTTTACGAAACATTCAATTCCCGAACGAACGTCTATGAAGATTTAATTTCAAAAATCGAATAATCTGAACCGACTTCGTGTACGTTGGTACCCACACGAATATCGGGTTCCATAATAACGTTCCGAAGAGAAAATGTTTTATTGGCCTTGTCGCCTCTCCAGCCAGCAATAAAGGGCAAGACTATCGCGGTGTATAAAACGCACCTTTATTATTTCTTTGTTTTGCATTGGATTGTTCGACTTCGCGTTTGCCGTATCGACAATCGGATTATGAACGCAACCACAGTCGAATGTCGGGCCGCCATTTTCATATCGCCCTGTGCGAAACTGTCGATTTGAGGTTTAACTGTAAATTGCGAGGAAAATTACCTGTCCTAAGTAATTTAACTGTCTACTTTCTGAAAAGTCTTTTTTAAAAATGCAGTGTATTGGTTAGTTTTTTGTGTGTTTGAATCTGAACAGTACTTTATAGTTAATTTAATCAATTACGTGTGCGAGCTTCAGCTTCCAAAATTACATCCAATAAATCGATAAACCGTTTTTGACAAAAGGTAACGGTACCGGGATGCTTCCAATAACAAATTTAAGGTTGCAAAAAATGCGTGCTCCATTCACTGAATCGGCCATTTGCATGCGTAACGTCAAGCCGTAACTACCTACCTCGGCCCGAATTATCCAGAATAAGGTACAATAAAATTTTTATTTTTCGTTATTTAGGTAAACTTCAGTCACGAAATTCTCTAGCTGGATTATTATAAATTTAAAGTCCACCTACATAATATACGTACTCAAACTGTCGCTTCATATGACTTAGGAACTTAGTTTAGTCATGTTCTGTCTAAACTGATATTTTTGGTTTTCATCTAAGTTTTTTCTACAGCTTGTTTATAAAAACGATATCTAGTGTTTTCATCAGATTTGTATGCAAAATGTAAATAGTTTTTTTTTTATTAGTTAGTTTTACAATTTGTCTACTGCCTGATTTCAATCACCAGGAAACCGGTTTTTTGTTAATTAGTTAAAAAAAACGTAAGCAATTAAATTTTGATAGAAATATTACATTCCACAAAAAAAAAATATTCTGTATTAAATTACTCATAAAACCACATAATATTTCGTAAACAAACTTTTTATCTCAATAACACCTACTCTTCTTAAAAACAAATGGTCAAAACACAAATTCTATAATTTTAAGTGGCCATACAGTGCACGGTAATAGAATTTTAATAACTCCGACTTTTAGCCGCAAGCGGCTTTCGTTTCAAGTTTATCGCGGGTACCGGTCACCGCTGACCATTGGACCTTGGGAGCGCTCGGCCGTTTGTAGCAAACCTGATACGTTGACAATTCAATACCTTGCATTAAAGATATGGCTTATTACAAACTATCACATGACGTTCTGAACGACAGCGCACATAAAAATATCTTTGTGGGGTCTTATAAGAGAAATGTGGTACAGTCTATCTCACGAAGGCGGTTGGTTGGGTTAGGTATGCACATTACTTTTGTGTGCGTCAGCTATTTTCAATGACACCTGGGCTACGGAAATGTCCGAAGTAGTTATCGTAACCCGGATATGAGTCACCTCCTTTCCTGCTTGGTATGCACCTTGCACAATTTAAACGAGGTCAATGACAGAACTGTCCAGGTGGCTACATATTGTTCGGTCATTTAAGTGCAATCGACATGTATCAAGAAGAAATTAAGAATTCCTGGAACGTAAAGGGCAACTGAAAACTCAAGAGACCTTAGGGTCAGCACAGACAGAGAACGCAGCACAGAGGATTTTATTAAGGCACTCAAAAATCAACCTCAAATTTATTAAAATAAAGTGCGTATATGCTTGAACCTCGAAGATACGCGGGTAGCACGCGCGTGCAGCGCGGCGCATGCTCGAGCATACACGATCTGTCAGAAAATGCCGGAGACCGTGCGAGGATTGTTCCTATGTCTGCGCTGACTGAGTCATCATCATCATATTGTTGCTCTTATCTTAAATTACTTTGGGTCGGCGCAACACTTTTTTCTTCAATTCAGTCCCGTCAGTAGTAACGCTACCATTAACTCTCTTACTTTCATATCCCTCTTCACCCAATCTATCCATTTTTTCTTTAACCTTCCTTTTCCTCTTCATCTATCCACATGTATTTTCATAACTCTTTCAGTAACTTGCGTTTCCTCTTCACGTGACCATACCAACATAATGATTCCTTTTCAACTTTACAAAGTGTGAGAATTCATTTGATGATACCCCATATCCCAAAATAATAAAAATGTTGGTTTTAGTCAGTAAAAGTCTGACACTCCTTCGTTCTCTATCCAGAGTGAAACCACCTCAAAAATATATTACATTTTGATAAAAGTGTAGAAAGTTTGCCATTGCGACCGAAGTGAAATTCGCACGAGTCGTAGGCAAGTGTGTTTTGGAGCCGAGGGCTGCAGTGACAAATTTGCACGTGTATCAAACGACTTTTTTCAATACACTTACGAAGAAATGAATTAGCGGAGGTTGACCAGCGACACGTGGGGGTCGACGCGCGTCCAGCCTGATACGATAAATGTAATAATATTGTGGCAGGGAAGAGCGCGTGCACCTTTCTGCACTAGTGTTGAAAACAGTCTATTGCGAGTTTAAACGCGGTGGGATAAGAGCGAGTTTTCGAATAAGTATATTGAAAAAAATATAATACCGACTGCACCAAGTTTACACACACAGAAAAAAAAATCGTACATATGAATCTACACACGTATTCAACAGAAATTGCCTTAATGAGACAGAACAATAGTATGTCAAGAGTAGCCAAGCTTAGAAGGTTAAACAGAGTTCTATATTCGTTATGAAACATGAAATGTAACTCCGCTGCCTTGTGTACATTACCAACTATATTTGTCGAGCAAACAGAACCAGCGTTCACATTTAATTGAATGAAATTTAAAAGCTTAGTCTGTATTTTGAGCAATTTATGTTACTAAAAGTTCTACGTAGGTAATAGGATCTGTGTGTGTTCTGAGAAAGAATACTAAAAAAAATTGGTCAACTGCATGTCGAACTCGCGCACCAAGGGTTTCGTACAAAGTTGTTTACACTAATATTATAAAGAGGTAGTTTTTTTTCTTTTGTTTGTAGAAGGTAATCTCTAGAAGTACTGGTCCAATTGCTAAAATATTTTCACCCATATAAAGCTCCTTTTTTCCTGATTGACATAGCCACGCGAAGCGAAGCCACGAGCAAAAGCGAGTACAAAGCAAAAAGCAAATATTCTATGATGTAATTACATACGTATTTGCGGTATTAGGTTTTCTTTTCTTTACTTGTGCCACATTGTATTATTTTTTAATAAACATGATTCTAGGCCTAAGAAAAAGCCCTCTAAAATTCTAAATGTTTTGATTCCTAGGCGAACGTTAAAATATGCGCCATAAACGAAGTATAAAAATCCTAAATAAAGAATATATTGGTAATAATAATAAAAATAACTGCATAATATTGTTGTTATTTATGGTTATGTTATATAAGGTGCTTTACTTTTTAATATTGCGTGACTTGATATAATTTTTCAGTGGTATCATTTTAATTTTTTTTTTTTCAAGTCAACGTGTTGTTAAAAATTTCTCCTACTTATGTCAAAACTTATCTGCATTTTTTTTGTAAAAATAAACATAAATGGCGTTATCTTTACTTTCCTTGGACTTTAAAGGGTAGTAGTCTTAAGTATTTGATGTTAATTTTAGCTTGACACTTCCATACATTCTTCATAAATGAATATCAATAGACGGACAAAAACATGATCCTATATTGGTTCCGTTTTTGCCGGTACGGGACCCTAAAAATAATTATTACGGGTATTATTTTGCTTATTTCTGTAATTGACATTAGGATCATAAAAACAGTATTCATTTGAACATAAACCCACTAAACGTTGAGACAAGAATGTCATCTACGCAAACTAATAATAGAAGTCAAAGGTACTGCAGTTTATGTCATAAAATTACTAACCAGAATGTCTATCATCCTACATAATGGGAATGCACTTAATTAAAGGAAATAACTGGGAAGCATGATGTCGTCTTCAGCAGTTTTAATTAAAAAACTACGGACAGGAATTTTCTTAACTAGTTCTAATGCGTTCAGACTGAGCAAGTGGCTCCATAAAGCCAGCTAACAAAATGTTATACACGAGTATTAGAACTCTGAACTAAGTCTGGTTCGCTTATCAGTTAATGGAACTAAGGGCCGATGGCTGCTAGGGCTGCGGGAAGGTTTGAAAGAGCTTCCGCGGTCTTAGAACACAAAGGGCAACTCATACAAGTATAGTCGGCCTTATAATGATCCCACTGTTGGGATTCAGGAATCCTCTCGAAGAGAGGGAATGGGCGGTAATCCATCACGCGCGCCCATTGCGGGTTGGTGGATGTCACATGTGTTCGAATTTTTGGTTCTAGGACATGCCGGCTTCCTCACGATATTTTCTTTCACCGTTTTGAGAGCAGTGGTGATGAAATAAATTACACAGAATAATGCGCCTGGGTGGGTTTGAACCCGTGACCTAGCAAATGGCAACGGCCCTAACCTCGTAGGTTAGGGCCGTTGCCATTTGGCCACCACTGCTCACTACTAACTTTAGAATAGTAAGTAACTCATAAAAGATAGGTGGGTGGCGACTCAAAGCAGATGAAATTATTTGATTATTTCCTACCTAAAAATAAAGGCTCGTCTTCTGAAACCAGTACTTGACTGCGATCCTATGTGTTGGTGAGCTGTAAACCACTGCTTACCTGATGGTAAGCAGTGGTTTATATCGCTATCAACGATTGCATAGATCACTATGCAAGTGTACTAATTTATTAAGAGCCTATGCACTCCAGCCTATGCACTCAAGCCTTAAAGACACCTAAAGTATAATCGTACAGGAAGAGCGCAGGAAGCTAGTTGCTCGGTTCCTTCGATGTCATCATCGTCATCACCATCATTTCAGCCGAAAGTCGTCTACTGTTGGACTTAGGCCTCCCCCAAGCGTCGCCGGCCTGTGCGTCTCGTATCCATCTGATTCCCGCGACCCTCACCAGGTCACCGGTCCACTTTGTGGGTGGCCATCCAACGCTGCGTCTTCCGGTACGTGGTTGCCATTTCAGAACCTTTCTTCCCCATCGACCATATGTTCTGCGAGCAATGTACTTACCCTGCCCACTGCCACTTAAGTTTGGCGATTCTTTGGATGTTTTCGTCGATGTAAGCAGTGTATACAACGAGACAAAACACTTAGTCTGGACCATGCTTAGTTTGAATCTCTAATCAAGAACAGAAGCAACGCTGTCAGTTTCATATAAATTGACATTTACGCTTGTCATATAAACTCGTCAGAATATAGCCGAAGGGAGTACCTTCGACTATTCCACATGATAAGATAATGCGTGGCAGCGTGGCCTATTATTCTCGATTACTTCACCGCTCCGACGGCATACCATTGCAGCTCAGTAAAGGCGTTAGAATGTTAAGATAACACATTGCGGTGCAACTCGATGGCATGCGGCAAAGTTTTAGCAGAACCTTCACCCTCGATATATTCCAACCTTTGTAAAGGTAAAAACCTGTTATTATATCACGCAATGGATCACGTTCGTACGTTGTGTGCATGTCTTTATATTGTTAAGCGCGATTTTACTGGGAAGTAGGCTTTATCGCAGACGTCTGTACTGGGTTTTAGGGTTAGGTACACGTTTTTACTATTATTATGTCCTTGGGATTTGAGTGTTAAGATAACACATTGCGGTGCAACTCGATGGCATGCGGCAAAGTTTTAGCAGAACCTTCACCCTCGATATATTCCAACCTTTATAAAGGTAAAAACCTGTTATTATATCACGCAATGGATCACGTTCGTACGTTGTGTGCATGTCTTTATATTGTTAAGCGCGATTTTACTGGGAAGTAGGCTTTATCGCAGATGTCTGTACTGGGTTTTAGGGTTAGGTACCTACACGTTTTTACTATTATTATGTCCTTGGGATTTGAGTGAGGTACTTCGGTGTTACAGAAAATATGTTGACAGCCACAATATTAGAAAAAAATATTTTTCCTTTTACCTAAATATATTCAGGACTAGATTCTAGACAGGAGGATCTAGATTTTTTTATTTAACTTAACGTACCTACTTGTCGAGATAGATCAAGTATAATGTTTGATTTCTGAGTAAGAAAAGTGTCTGGGAGCAATGAGTCCTATGATTATTTTATTTGTTTTTCAATCGAGAGCTCTTTTTTGGGTTCCGTACCCAAAGGGTAAAAACGTGACTCTATTGCCAAGACTCCACTGTCCGTCTGTTTATCACCAGGTTGTATCTCATGAATCGTGATAGCTAAACAGTTGAAATATTCACAGATGATGTAATTCGGTTACCGCTTTAACAATAAATACTAAAAAAATAATAAAATTAAATAAATATTTAAGTGAAGTTCCCGTACAACAAACGTGATTTTTTTGACGTTTTTTCCACAATAATAGTTATAATACCTGTAACCCTAGCCAAGTTGCTAATCTGCAATAGTTAAGGACGTATTCACCTATTTTGACAAATATCACGGTTTTTCGGGAACCATTATGATGCTCTAGGAATCATAATTATGAGTATATCTTGGTATCAAATAAAAGACAATATATTTATCTCCAGGATGGCATAAAAAAATATTACGGTCTCATATAAAATTTTCATGTAAATACGATTTTACCAACGCACTAATACAAGAAAATTACGAAACACAGAGTCTGAGTAGGAACCCGTAACTTAAATCCAGTAAACATTTTTACTTTAAAAAACATAAAATAATACAGCTTATATAGTCTTCAACACCTATAGCTAATTATTTTGAACCTACATATATAACTTTATGATTTATGACCAAAATAAAACCACTCTCAATATTTCTTCATACATTTTTCATTGAACGCGCGATGTCTAGCGTCAGTCCGCGCTCAGAAGCGCTTGTGAACGGGGGTCCGTATCGCTCTCTTACAAAAAATAAATACGTCTAAAATGTGTGCCGACTTGTATACTGCGACTGCAAAGACGTGCTACTTTTTCGGACCGAAATAAAAGTACAAATATATACTCATTTTTTTTTTTATTGTTATTATGGACTATTATTGGACTTACTGATGCAGAATGAGTTTAAAAACAAAAAAACTAGAAATGGCCAACGGAACTTCATACTTACTTATATGTATATCACAACGTAGATAGATAGGCGACTATGACAATAAAAATAAATAAATGTTTTTTTTTTTGGAACGAAGTTCCTTATCGCGCGTTGTGAAAGGGGGCTAGACGGAAAAAATTCTCACGAAAAGTTGTACCGACACTTTTTTCTTTTTTTTTTCCTTCTTTAATATTCCTTCACAATTTTTTTTTAATGTTTTTGGCTTGGAAACTAAATCTTTATCTATTAATGGAAATTCAAGATGGCGGCTGCAATAAATTATCAACTTTTTCGATATGGGTGTAGTTTTCGTGGTTTTCGAGGGTGTTGAAACCGATAGTACTGTCAAAATATAAATCCAAGATGGCGGCTGCAAGAAATTTTCAAATTTTTCGTCATGGGTGTCGTTTTCATGGTTTTCGAGGGTGCTGAAACCGATAGTACTGTCAAAATATAAATCAAAGATGGCGGCTGCAAGAAATTATCAAATTTTCCGTCATGGGTGTCGTTTTCATGGTTTTCGAGGGTGTTGAAACCGATAGTACTGTCAAAATATAAATCCAAGATGGCGGCTGCAAGAAATTATCAAATTTTCCGTCATGGTTGTCGTTTTCATGGTTTTCGAGGGTGTTGAAACCGATAGTACTGTCAAAATATAAATCCAAGATGGCGGATGCAAAAAATTATTAAATATTTCGTCATGGGTGTCGTTTTCGTGGTTTTCGAGGGTGTTGAAACCGATTGTACTGTCAAAATGTAAATCCAAGATGGCGGCTGCAATAAATTATCAACTTTTTCGATATGGGTGTCTTTTTCATGGTTTTCGAGGTTGTTGAAGCCGATAGTGCTGTCAAAATGTAAATTTAAGATGGCGGCTGTCAGAAATTATCAACTTTTTCGTCATGAGTGTCGTTTTCATGGTTTCGATGATGTTGAAATAATGCTGTCAAAATGAACATAAAATAGGATAGTATTTTTTAGTTATATTGTATAGCCAAGACGGAAAAAATTCTCACGAAAAGTTGTAACGACACTTTTTGCTAGTAAGCTATTGTAAGCCGTGCGGCGTGCGAATGTTTCTCTGTCTGTCTCTCTCTCTCTTATAGAAAGCAAGCCAGAACGGAACTTCGTTCCATCCGGGTGTCCCTTGACACCTCAGTAGTTTTTTTATTATTATTATTATTGATAGGCTCGCGTTTTCCTCGTTTCGCGGGGTACAACGGATGCCATTTTTGCTATACGCCAGCTGTGCGAGAAATACAGAGGTGCGCATAAAAACTTGCACATGGTATTCATTGACCTCGAAAAGGCATATGACCGGGTACCTCGTGAGGTTCTGTGGTGGGCCCTTAAGGAGAAAGGTGTGCCTGGGAAGTATGTGCAGTTGATCCGAGCGATGTACAGTCGATGCAGTACCCAAGTCCGTTCTTCAGTGGGCACTACTGGAAGCTTCAATGTGGCTGTCGGCTTACACCAAGGGTCGGCCCTCAGCCCTTACCTCTTCCTGATGATAATGGACGCTCTGACGTCGGACATTCAGGAAGAGGCTCCCTGGTGTATGTTGTTTGCCGATGACATTGTGCTGGTTGCCGAGAGTGGCCTAGAGGTCCAGAACAGATTGGAGGTGTGGTGGCACAGATTGGAGAGTGTTGGCCTGAAATTGAGTAGAACTAAAACGGAGTACTTGTTCTGCGATTTCGGCGGTCTCTCCAATCCAGTGCCCTTAGCTCTCGCCGGAACGCCCATACCGATCTGTTCCGACTTTCGGTACCTCGGGTCGCTCGTCCAAGGGGATGGTGAGGTAGACCGGGACGTAACACATCGGATCAACGCAGGATGGATGAAATGGCGACAGGTCACGGGAACAACTTGTGACCCACGGATGCCCCTCAAGTTGAAGGGTAAAATCTACAAGTCCGTGATAAGGCCTGTCATACTGTATGGATCAGAATGTTGGGCTGTGAAAAAGACGGATGAAAAAAGATTGCATGTAGCGGAGATGAGAATGTTAAGATGGATGTGTGGTGTGACGAGAATGGATAAAGTGAGAAATGAGTATATTAGGGGAAGTTTGAAAGTGGCGCCAGTGACTGAAAGGTTGAAAGGAAATCGTTTGTCTTGGTATGGTCATGTAAAGAGGAGAGATGAAAAGCATGTTGCTAAAAGAGTTATGAATTTACATGTGGATGGATGGAGAGGGAGAGGGAGGCCAAAGAAAAGATGGATGGATTGTGTGAGAAGTGATATGAAAGAAAAGGGAGTTAGTGATAGCGTGACGAGTGACAGGACAGAATGGAAGAAAAAAACGTGTTGCGCCGACCCCAAATAAAATGGGACAAGGGCAGGAAGAAGAAGAAGATAGGCTCGCGTTTGACCACTATCTCACCTGATGGTAAGTGATGATGTGGCCGACGATGGAGCACGCTTGCCTAGAAGTAACCTATTCACTCTCGGTTCTGAATAGTTATGTTAAAAATGGTACCGTCGAAGTGACCTGATGATGATGATGATGGAGCCGGAAGATAGGCACCGGAACTCCGTAATTAATCAATGTGTCCTAGCCATGTTTGGGCTTATTAGAATTGTCATGAGATGCACTTTGGCTGTAAGGTACTATCAAACTGATTTGATGATGATGATGGAACCGGAAGTTAGGCACCGGAACTCCGTAATTAATCAATGTATCCTAGCCTTGTTTGGGCTTATTAGAATTGTCATGAAATGCACTTTGGCTATAAGGTACTATCGAAGTGACCTGATGATGATCGAGCCGGAAGATAGGCACCGGAACTCCGTAGTTAATCAATGTATCCTAGCCGTGTTTGGGCTTATTAGAATTGTCATGAGATGCACTTTGGCTATAAGGTACTATCAAACTGATCTGATGATGATGGATAACCCTATAGTAATCCAATCGGGCGTTGAATTTTGTCATGAATCTTGAAACTCGATAAAAATAATATGTTCGAGCTTAGAATATAGGTTATAATGACACGTATGACATCGTAGTGCAATTCGAGTATAGTACAAAATAAAACAATATCTTCCAGTACCAAGATAAATTAGGACACTTTTCACTACATATTATAAAACAAAGTCCCCCGCCGCGTCTGTCTGTTTGTCTGTTCGCGATAAACTCAAAATTTACTGCACCGATTTTCAAGCAGTTTTCACCACTCGTTAGCGTGATTCTTGAGGAAGCTTTAAGTATATAATTTGTTAAGTTTGTGTATGTATTTTTGTGTACATTAACGATATTTGTTGAAGAGGTCGGGAAAAAATAAGCCGTCTGGGAGCTTATAACGAAAACGCTGCCTAAACCCTTTGAGATATAACAAAATAATGTTTCGTGGAATTGTGTATCTTATATAGGTCTACAGGAAAGTCCGCGGTGGCATGTGTCTATCACTTAAGGTTAACATAATATATCCAATTTACTACTTTTAAAAATTGGCATTCATGAAGTGTTTATTGGAAAGCTATTTACATAGTTACGGTATTAATTCTTATCAAAATAAGTTACTTCGCGTTCAAGACTATATTAGTATCTGTAAATTACTTTTTGAATCATTTAAATCGGAGGTACCATTAGAAAGCTTAATAATTCTCAAAATTAAATTCACGAGTTCACGAGTTCCGCTCTTCAGTAGCTACGCATGACGAGGTCGCTGATCGTCCCCCCGCACCTTTTTGCCTACTGTTTCTTTAGCTAATAAGCCGAATGACAATAACGCACGACTGATGACTGTGTGTTGTGTTTTCTTTTGGATGTTGTTGAAAAGTTATAATTGCATTTTTGTTTTGTGTTTGTTTTCTTAACTAACACAAAACCAACAATGGTAGTATATGTGAATTAAGGTAGTAAGAACTGCGCTGCTCACGCTTATAAAATGGAGGTCCAAAATTTATGGGAAATAACATTAGGTTACGCCACGTGGGCGAAGCCGCGGGCAAAAGCTAGTGTATTTATAAATCAATTTTTCCTGTTGCCATTTTGATATACAAGGAATTAAAGTTGCCACAATATCATGATGATTGATTGATGATTTATTCATCTCCCAGTAACATGCTTTAAAATTATTCAGTCCCATACAATCTTTTCACACAAATACAATACAGAAATTGGCTATGCTACAAATAGGGTCTAGATAGTACACATAACGGCTAAATCCGTTGTATATTTTACCTTATAATTATAAAAAAAAAACTTTTTCCAAAAAATATAACCGACTTCACAAAAAAAACACTAAAACCATCAAAATATTTTTTTTTTTATTGTTTTTTTTTTTTTTTATTAACTCAAACCCTGCTAGGATAAATTCATTGTTTTATTATGAAGCTTCCGTGTCTACCTTGCGGCTCCATCATTATCATCAGATCAGTTTGATAGTACCTTATAGCCAAAGTGCGGCGCATCTCATGATAATTCTAGTTAGCCCAAACACGGGTAGGATACATTGATTAATTACGGAGTCCCGATGTCTATCTTCTAGCTTCATCATCATTAAATCAGTTTGATAGTACCTTATTGCCAAAGTGCATCTCATAACAATTCTAATAAACCCAAACACGGCTAGGATACATTGATTAATTACGGCGTTCCGGTGCCTAACTTCCGGCTCCATCATCATCAGGTCACTTCGATGATACCATTTTCAACATACCTATCCAGAAACATTCATTTATTTGTATTATCGTAGTCGCATAATTATGTTCATTGTGATATCTGTGTGAGTATGAACTTTCACTGGCCATTTCTGATCTTCTTCACCAGTTCCACTTCATCAAATGTAATTTTTTGAGTGTAAATGCTTAAGTCTTTGATGAAAATACCAAAAGAACTATACGGTTGCTTATGATATTTGAGGAGTTCCCTCGATTTCGCCAAGATTTCGTCATCAGATCTCGACTTGGTGACTATGGGACCATTTGAGAAGTATACCCTTTCCAACAAAAAAATAATTTTTCAAATCGGTCGTTAAGCAACGAAGTTATGCGCGTACATACATAAAAAAAAATTCAAACGTCCGAATTGAGAACCTCCTCCTTTTTTAAAAGTCGGTTAAAAATACATAAGTTTTCATAGTTTTAACTGTATTTTACGATTAGATCGAATATTAAATTGGAAATACCTACTTGCTTCAGACATCGTACGAGTATTTATTGAGTTTGAAGATTTAATTCATGTCGGAGAGGGGTTGTGCGTTCCGTCCGGTAACTGTCCGGACCAAGCCCAAGTCGTCGACGGCGCGCACTGTTCCCGCGCGCCTCAAGGAGTTGTCAGCAACAGCAGGGACCCAGCCGGGTCGAAGCCTACTGGGGCCAGGGTTATCCGAAAGGGCGCTCGAGCCCCGGTATGAAGGCTAGAAGGAACGGGGTGGGTCTTTTAGTCAGTAAGAGTCTGACACTATCTCCCGCTCCGCCCAAGGGCGGGGGATGTCAATGCATGATTTTTTCCCACCATAAAAAAAAAAAAAAAAAAAAAAAAAAAAAAAAAAAAGGGGTTGTGCGTTGTACCTAATTGTCTGATAAAATTAATCTCAAATACCCATTTGATTTTGTTAAATATAATATTTTTAAAGAAATAAGCCTGGGAAATAATCGTAGGTTTACAAAGAAATTTGTCGTTATTACCCGTAACGATATGGCAACTACTTATTTTTGCTATACGAGTAGTACTCGAAACTGGATAAGCAGGCAATTACATATTGCCATATAGTAATACTGATACTAAAAATCAAACAAGCTTGACTCAATTAATACTTACTAAGAAAAATAAAATAATACCTCAAATATCAAGACATGTTCGGTTAAAGTATAAAATTGAGCGAACAATGGGCTCTATGTGTGCGTGCGCGTAAAGTCGATGTATTGCGACCAAGATACCTAAATTCGAGCGAGTGAATTTTGCTCACGCGTCCTTAACGCTTGTAGAAAGCTTCAAATGTACGGGAATGACGTCGTCTTAACGCTCAGTCACGTGGTCAGAAAAAAAAAATTGGCGGCAAGGTCAACTCGAAGCGTTCGGCGCAAGCGATACGGTTGTAACTTGGCTAGGGGGGTTGTACACGTAGTGTCTAATGTTGTATAGACAATGGTACCACGAACCTCTTTATGTCCGACACGAACTTCGTCATTTCTTTTTTGTCGTGTAGTCACTCCCTTGTTTGATATTAATGATAAACAGTACCTATAACCTTTCTCCCATCAAAAATTCTGACTTTTCATCATCTTTGTTTCAGGTAAGCATTCCACAAAAGTCTCCTCTCAATGAATATGGTGTTGGAATATAACAAAAACAAATCCATCCTGCTTCAACACTATGGTCTTTCTCTTTCTAAACCATAAATATTGTATTTAATTGGTCTAAGCCCCTCGTCAGCACTTGACTGAAATCCCTAGTATGGTTACAGTTACTGTATTCCACTAGCCTTGCTTAGGAGCACACGTCTCACGTGATGTTACTGAAACACACCTTCCCAATATAAAGAAAAGGATAATAAACAGTTATAATTGAAATCCTTAAAAATGAAGTTTTTCTTTGGTACCCATAACCCAAGAGGTTATGGGCCCAGAGCGCTAAACCAAAGTGCAAATAATATAAAATGAAAATAAACGAACATTAAATAATAAAAAACGTTTTGTGCGTCAAATTAAATAAAAAGGACATTAAACAAATTTGATGGTGCTAAATAGTGTGTGGACATTTCAAATAAAAAAAATAAGTGAGTTATCTCCTACTGAACATTATCGACGTTGAAGTTCTGGAAGAAACAAGTACCGAATGAGTGAAGAACATTGTGTGGCGACGAAACTGTCTTTTAGTAAAAGGTTGCTGGATTTGAAATTGGTTAGAAACACCACATTAACCAAATATTTTCAAGAATTTGATAAAATCATCACTGAACCTATGGCTGCAGGTGCACAATTAGAATCCGATAAAGTGATCCGCCAAACATAACCCTACCAAAAGAGTCCGGAGCAGCATTGTCACCGCAATCGTGATACTGACTGAAGACAACATAAAGTTAACTTTGGAAAACAAGATTGCGAGATCATGAAATTAAACTTACAAGATATGTATGAAATCTTAGTCTTAAAGTACTTCAGGCTGAAACTTACGAGACCACAAGTTACACCTTCAAACAATTCAAGAAAGCATCGACAAAAACAAAAGTCAATAAAGAACAATTTGGAACCCAGGAAATGTTATCTCTGGCAAAAAGAGAGATTTGAAGAATTACAAAAGCGCTACCTAGTGAAAACAATGGAGCCAACAATAAAACGGTATAGTTGGTTACTTCAAAACCAAACTACTCAAATACATACTTCTGGATTTGCTTTTATGGCGGGCCGTGATATGATGGGCAAACGAATTAATTTTGTTTGGTAATCTGGAGCAAATCATTTGAAAATCAAGAAAAATTGAAACTAAACTTCAATAAGCGTGAGGAGCCAAGAAACGATTCAGTTGCTATATTGGTGCGGCTATAGAAGCGACGAAGAAAGGGAATTACCAGGTGACCAGTAAAATGGACGTCGTCGGCGAAGAAAAAGCAGCAATCGGGAATGACTGTCGTTTTTGGTAAAAACGGCGGGGTCAATAATATGTTCAACGATGGTAAGCCGATAATAAGGGTAAGTCTTTGAACAATCTTCTGAGCGGTCGCTGATTAGTGCTTGAAAATGCTTTAAATAGCAAATGCTCGTTATATAAAGTCACAAATAATAATAATTATGAATTATTATGGAATGAAATTATTGCATATCAGAATAGATTAAATGATTGAAACTATTGTCTGATAATTGTATAATTGATAATATAGACCTAACGGTACATTGTATGTCAAGTTTGTAGACGGCAAAAACTTGTCTGCTATTTGATAAATTGAAAACAAAACAAAGTTTGAAACGAGATGTCGTTTAATCTCAAGTGCACACAGATGTTTTGCGGTCCTAACAGTTTTTTTTTCTCGTCTATTGAAGTTTAAAACTATGTTGTGATTTTGAGGATATATCAAAAGTTTTTGTTAAGTTTCGAAATTACGTTGCAAAATGTGAAGTTCATTTTGGTCTGAGAATTGTTAACTTTATGTTGTGATAATGAAAGGGAAATTAAATCCAATTAAATGGAAGAGTTGAGCTCGGGAAGGTATTGCATGGTCATCCCTAAACAGTGCCGCATACACTGGCTGTAAATGGTATGGCCGAACGATTGATGTATGATGAACAATGCCGATGCTAAAACGAGTCTAAATAAGACAAATCGTTCTGGAGTTAGATTGTTCTGGGAGCACTGAGATTAGATAATATACCTGATGAGTTATGGCATAATAATAAGCCAAAACCGTATATTTTAAAGTTTTTGATTCTACTGTTTACTAAGTTAGTAAAAGTCTAAAAACGAAATTTGGCAAAGAGGTTGTCAAAAGGGAATTTCGTTGATGATGAATCAAATTTAATGGTTATAAAGTGTGGGATGTGGTAAACCAAAAAAAAAAAAAAAATGTTTGTGGGAGTCAGAGATGTAAAAAGGATGAGATTAAATTCTTATCAAATAGGCCAGTGAAACTTGAGCCTAAATGAGTTATGAACTATAAATAGCATAACTTGGTAACTCTGACTTGGTACACCCGTTTGGAAAGAGGTGTGGTTCTGATAAGAATCAATCAGTTTTTTAAGCAAACGAACATATGATACAATACCTGGCGTAATTGCAAATAAATCTGTTTGGGAAACAGTGGCGAGCTCGAGATTGTCATATCACAATGGAAATAAGTTAACTTTATTTTAAGATCGAGAAACATCACATAGTTAGAGACGAAGTGTAGGACGCAAAACTTATTTTTCCGTTTCGTTTAATGAATACGATGGCAACCGTATTTTTGATAATATGTTATTACTTATTGTGTGCTGAACCATAAAAAAAAAAATTAGAATTAAATGCTGGTATGATAAGCATTTAAATGAAGAATGTTTTCAATGAAATAATTGATTCAATTAAGTACAGATTGAAAATGATACCTGGAACTATAGTTCTAAATAGAGATAAAAGAAATATTAATTTGATTAAATCAAATTGATTGTAAATAAAGAAAAGTCATTGATTGTAAAAAAAAAAAAAAGGTAAAGTTGAAAATAAGTTGTAAAACGAGTTTAGTGGCTCGTGGTTATAATCAGAAAAATGTTAATGAAACCTTTGTATCAGTTGAACGAATAGCAAAGTTTTAGTTAAACTTTTGCGTATCAATGTAATGTCTTGGTTGACATGGTTAAATGTCAAAAGCATAATTTTGAGGAACCTGGATGAAGAAATTTTAGTATATGAATATAGCTAAGGGTATTTTGGCTGACAAATAGTGGTTTATATATTAATGAAGTCATTATATGGATGTATGTAATCTGTATATTATTGGTTCCTAATGTTTAGGTGAGCTTATACAAAAAGGTATTTCTAATACTCATCAGTGGACCAGTGCATTTAAATTTTAATGCTGGTCATGAACGATGATTGGTTGTAGTTGCCTAGTTACTGGATTATGGAGGTCTATTAAGTCGCTCCATGTAAAATACTGGTATTCAGACGCATCTAGTCAGATCAGTAGCCAACCCCAAAATAGACTGAAAAGGCTAGGGAGATGATAATGCACGAAGTCTGGTGCCTGGTTGATGGCAATAGGTTTGCTCACTATTATAAGGTTTGTTATCTATTATATTGGTGTACAATAAAGTACATATAAATAAATAAATAAGTAAGGGAATTAAACATAACTGATGAAATGTGGGTGTACTATAGGTGCACCTATGCCTGATCCTTTGGGTAATAAAGGCGTGATGTTTATGTTATGTGATAAAGAAAAAGTTTATTTTAGTTTAAGTCTGTGTTATTGCATTTTAACAACTATGTTATAATGTGTAACCTAGCAGTTGAGTAAAACATACCCAATCAAAATTTTTTATTCAATCGTTGATATAAAATTTATAAAATGTTTTCTGTGAAAAATAAAATAGGTCAGAAAACAAAATTACTTTGGATTAGGAAATGTAAATAAATAACAGTTCTCGAAATGTTTAACTTGAGGAATGCTTTAGGGGCAATAAATCTGCCCATACACTCCTTGAAAGTTAAATATGTTGATAACAAAACGTTGAGCTCATGAGAAATTATAAGAGCCCCTTGATGAAATCCTATGAGGTGCTTGATGCTGAATCATGCCATGCTATTGAGCCTAATCTTAGTTTACTGTTTACATCTCGAGTTGATATGCAAACAAAAAGACTTTTTGTAATGGTTACAATTAGATAAAAGACCCTTTGTCTTAAAATATTTTAAAGGAACTATAAATCTCAAGTTTAATAAAATATATAGGTGGGTGTTTGTTGATTGTGACTGAAGTGGTAATGATAAATTAATATAAATTGTACTATTGGTTACTTGTTTAAATTATTTAAGCAATGTACAATTTGCTTTTAAACAAATTGGTAGCAAACAATAGCAAGATAGTACACAGTAGTAATGCAGAGTATGGTCACGTATGGTTTAATGTAAAGCAGTAAAAGATTCTGTGATTAAAGGCGTTGGTGACAAGTATTACATATTAAGTGTTATTTATAGGCATTATTATAGTAGATGCTGTTTTTAATTATGATGACAATAAAAATAATGGATGCAAAAGCATTGCGAACAATCCTACCAGCCACAAACGAACACATAGATATTAAGTATCAGGTTGAGAAATATTTTACTATAAAATGTTCTGTTTCTACAAGTTAACCAGATAGCTGGTATCCTGTGAAATTTCCAACGGTGCGTTACACCTAGATAAGAATGAAATTCGTGGTGACGTTTTAAATAGATGCAGTGTGCATAGGGATATGTTATTATATTATGTTAATAATAAGAGCTTGGGTTATGATAAGTAGACGAATAAGGTTCATAGATTCAATAATGAAATGATTGATTGGTCTGATTAGGTTTTACTGGGTTTCCCTAATCCTGCGCAACGAATGTTGGACCATGATGATATTGTATTCCCAGAAAGAAGGAAGGTGTGTGCTTTTATTATTGTATAAAAGTGTTTAGTATAGTATTATGTAATAGATATTATACTGAGATCAGGTAAAGAAAAAGGGATTTATTTTTGAGGGGGGCGTGTTGGAATATAACAAAAACAAATCCATCCTGCTTCAACACTATGGTCTTTCTCTTTCTAAACCATAAATATTGTATTTAATTGGTCTAAGCCCCTCGTCAGCACTTGACTGAAATCCCTAGTATGGTTACAGTTACTGTATTCCACTAGCCTTGCTTAGGAGCACACGTCTCACGTGATGTTACTGAAACACACCTTCCCAATATAAAGAAAAGGATAATAAACAGTTATAATTGAAATCCTTAAAAATGAAGTTTTTCTTTGGTACCCATAACCCAAGATATGGTAAGGCATTCGAGTTCAAACTCGACTTCCTTTGATGCTTCATTCTAATACGCGTGGAAGTGTACAATGATGCGTGCTCTCTAGATGTGATAAGCGAGGATAGGAGATATAATTGCTGCGTGCATTTAGTAAAGTGAAATGGTAATGAAGTGTACTTGAAGGAAGCAGGGAAATGAAAAAGCATTGTCATGAAAATTGTTGATGTGTGTTTGTAGTTTTAATTGAAATCGATGCACAGATGTACATATTTTGTTTTATAGATCTTTTTTTAGGAAATTCTCATTTACTTACCATAGGTATGTTTGTTCACAAACATGTAAACTCAAATATACTCAGACCTTGGACAGCTATAATAATATAGGTCATACAAATATGTGTTACGTGCGAGAATGGAACTCGTGACACGCAGCACAGCAGCTAATCGCTCAACCATAGCGCCAACCGTGCCTTGATAAGTACATAGTGATACAGAAATACGATTTACAAAAATAGTGCTTATTTTACTGGCTAACTTAGCTTCTTATTCAAGTAACAGTAAAATACTGTTCATAAATAAAACTGGTATTTTTTAAATACTCTTTGGCACAAACGTGTGTCTTGTGACAAATACAAGGAACTGCATGAATATTTGATTACATTAGAACCAGTATGATATTATCCATTCCTTGTGCATACGTAAACATTTTTGTGTCCAATTGCTTCTACTTAACACATACTCATAACGATCAAAAAGTGTTAGGTGTCGGTCCTTGGAGCAAAAAGTGTCTCCATTTGCGCAGCGCCTCATTTGCTAGCTATAAATAAATTATGATAATATTATGAAACACCAAAAAGAAAACATTTTAAAATATGTTCAAATTCCCTTTCACTCAAATATAAAGTCACTAAAACCAAAACCGTCATCCGAAAACCGTAAAACGTTTCCAGTGTTTGTAAATCTACGGCCTTTGATTATACACCGGAGGGAATGTCCTTTGAAGTCCACCGCTAGGTCGGTGGTCCACATTTACAGTTTCTTTTTTGTTCTCACATCTCAGCTTCCGTCCATTCGCATTGTCCATTAAAGGATCATAGGCCATTATGCTAAGCAGTTTGTCGAACTCTATATTACTTTATTACATCCATTATTTTGTTTGCGACCGTATTTTTATTAGACGAGTATAAAAAAGGATGAAGTTGATTCTGGGGAGTGATGTTTGGTGTCAACATAGATTATGTTTGATTACGGTTGATGTTGCCATATCAAATATTATGATAACAAGTAGAGGCGACGCATTACTTTTAGTTACGTAAACAAGATTTTTGGATCAATAAAAACTTTTAGGAAAAAATGTAAACATTACAATAATAATAAAACAATAGAATGCTTTTTCGATCGTTTGTTTTGATCTGAAAATGGAAAAAAATGTTTATACCGTGACTAGACTTACCACATGACGTATATACCAGTAGCACATCAATTACAATTGCTAATCCAAACGCGGACTAAAACACGTAACAATGAAAAAAACGTATACATTTTTAAATTTCAAATCCAATCCTTTCTGTATTCTCTTTGCATTGCTACCCACGTACGGGTTTGCTCCTGTAAAATATTAATAATACAATTCCGGTTCTATTTTCGTAGTCACTCACTGCTTTAAGAGGATTTCGCGGCAGTGAGACGTTTACAAGAGCCGTAACAATGTTATTCTTCGCCTTGACAAGCTCAGGCGGGAAGCCGACCGATCAATCATCGAATAGTGCGGTACGAACGGGCGACGTGCCAACTGTCGATTCGTCGATCCGGACGCCGATATCGATAGGAATCGGAACTGGTGTTCGTGTTGTTGGCTTTTTGTTGGTAATTATGTTGGGAGTGCGGACGTGTTGTGGATATTAAATGGTTGGTATTCACTATTTACAATTAACTCTTTGAATGTCGTAATTAGAGACACAATAGAAAGACAATTACCTTATGTCGGACTGTGTAACTTAAGACATTCGAAAGGTTAAATCTAAATATGGAACAGTAGATAATTCAGTTATGGCAGCTATAATATCGAAGGTTAATTTATCAAATGAAAACAAAAAAAGAAGTCTTAAGGCGAAACACATGTCTTATTAAAATTTGTATTAAAAATGGGCGATGTTACCAACGAACAAGAAGGGATGTCACCTACAGACATCACTACATCTAAGCCCCTTTCCAGGGGGATTTAATCGGGATAATACATGTGTCGCATCTTATTACCAAACTGAGATTGTGGCAGGAGCAAACAAGCTGTAGGCCCTCTCTATTCCGAGTCAACATGATATCACTTACGGAACCTCTCCTCACAAAGTGTATTTGTATTGATGAATTCTTTTTCATCTTTTAGTGTATCCACTTACGAAGAGCGGATTACATTGTTCACATAACATCGATACTTATTTTTGTATCGACTAGCATTATTCGATTTGCTACAATAATATTGAATTTCACTATTTCGACAGAACGTAATACTAATGTATCGTTACTTCAAAAGTGTCAGTTTATGTATGACACTTAAATCAAATTATAGTGTCAAGCTGTCAACGGCTGTCGAATGACTTTCCAATAAATTATCTTTAAAGTAATCGTAAATGTGTACAATTCCTATCGTCGTTGTATAAAATAAAAACATGCTTGATTTTACTGCTCTCTAGTGACAAATGTAATAAATTTCATACTGGGAACTCGTAAAAAGTCTATCGTATATATAGACGTCGTCGACGTTGACTTAATGTGACATTGAATTAGTTCCTCTTAACTTTCTAATAAAAAAACTGAAATGACATAATAGCGATGAGATGATAGTGCACGTGATTAGTATTAAAATGGTACTGTGAGACTGAACTATAAAGTTTTTGATGCATTATTTATATGCAATAAAATATTTTCGTATAACTTTTACTATCCGGATATCTATAAGTGTCGGTTTATGGGTTAATTTGTTGATATAATTAAAAATGATATTTGATGTAATCATTGTGACTTTCATAGTTAAAACCATCGGTTACAACACTATTTGAAAAGATAATAGTGACGATCATCTTAATCAATATTATTTTATGTTGGCATGTTGTTATGAGTTCCTACTCTTTTATAGTTTTAAAGTAGACAAAGCAAACAAAAAAAAAAGAATGTCATCTTTTAACTTCTCATTTCTTTTTTATTCCCAGCAAGCCATTCTAGTTTCGATTCCTTTAAATATCTTTTTTGTATTTAGATACAAACAGAAAAAGCAATCATTCGGTTGCTTTATTTTTTTATTTTCCCCATTAACCAGTTTTTGACGACGTCAATAATTCCTAGAATTTTTTCAACTTGTTGATTATTTGGAAAATCAGTAGTTCCTAGAATTTTCTCAACAAAAAAACATTTATTTTTCCAAATTGATTTCAGTAAAGTGCAGTAACGAAAGGAGTTATAAATAACAGTAATTATTGTGCCTTCGTAACGGCCTGTGTTCAGTAGAAATCTGTCATAATTTATAAATTTTATCGTATTACTCAATTAATATTGAGTTATTTATAACCCCGTTGTGTTAATATTATTTAATGGCTAACGAAGGTAATGGATGGCAGAAAAGGACACTTTATCTGAAAAGTGATTGGTTTAATCACCAACCTGATGGCTTGATATTTGATACTAATTAAAGTTTATTGGACCTTAAAATATTATAGACGCCTTATATTTTCTTAAAACAAAACTAAATTGACAATAAAGTGGTAAAATGGTTTATTAAGTAGGTTTTATTTCTTCTATAACATTTCAGAGTCATATTTTCTTCAGTTTTAGAGGAGATATAACTTATTTTAGTGTTAATAAAAATGTCTATGTTGCAGGATCTCTCTAGCCGTAGGTGTCACATAAGGCAGTCAATACAAGGGATTATTACACATGTACCATACTATAAGTTAAACACTTATTGTATTGGTAAATGTAACTATGTATTAAATTCTGACATTAGAAGTATTATTACCTCTGTGTTATATACCTATGTATTGTATTATTATATATGTATTATGTTTTTTGCCGTTTTTTGCTACGAACCGGGCGAAAAGGGTCCCGTACCCTTCGTGCACGAGTCCAACTCGCAGTTGGCCGATTTTTTTGTATGAGGTGGAAAGTCAACAAATGACTTCTCCCGCTCTAAAGTGGAGCAAGAGGGCGTGTCAGCCTTTCACTAATTGAAACCACGGGACTGTTTAGTAGAACTAACAAGCAACAATTTGACAATACGTCAATTTTGTTCCAAACAGCACCTGTCGCGAAGATACGAAAGATATGCAATTTTTTTGCCAAATATATGGTTAGAGTAAAAAAATATGGCCTTGGTGATTAAACAATTATCCTTGGCAGACCATTTTACAACCTAATGCGTTTTAAATTACGAATATACAGGACTCAAACCAAGCGTTCAGAGAATTATTCGTTCGTATAATTGTAACAGCGCGTGTGAAGAATTTCTTAATTGATATAATAAATTAAATGGCTCTGTAAAGTCTTTCGGCTCTTTTGTGATAACGTGTTAAGATTATGAGATTTATTAGAACACGGAAACTGTGTACTAATTGGCGTTTTATGAGGGCTTGGACGTGTTTGTCTTTTGTTTACATTTAGATATAGTTATTAAAAGGATTGCTTGGTTTTATTAGAATACATCGATGAACAATATATTTGAGATGTAGCTTGGTTGCATATTGCAACCAAGCTACATTATATATAAAATGCTAGAACTGTTTCGCGTATAATTTTCTGCTTTTTATTTATTTCTTCATCGATATAAAATTTTGTTCTTTCGCTATTAGTACTTATATGTATGAGGCACTTATTTTAATCACTAATTTAAAAGTGTCCATAAAGTTCCTTGCTTTCTTTGGAATGTGCAATTAGCATCAATTTCCTAACCGATTAACTTCTTGAAAAACTAAAAATGAATGGTTATTTGAAAACCATTTTTTTAGTTCTTTTTTTGTCCTGATATAATAATATACAAATTAATAATTAATATACCTATATATTTACCAGTAACTAAAACTGCTGTATAAATTAATCTAAGATTTTTTTGTACTTTGAGTACAGTCAGATAATCAATAACTACACCACTTTAGCACTTGGCGTTATCAATATATCCCTTACCTATATTGTCCTTTACTCTAAATATCCTGTCACCCACTTTGACAAGAATATGAGTCACGATACATTCCCGTGGGAGTTTACCTACACTATTCATGATACTCAGCCACTAAAGTATCTTTTGTTTCAAGTTTACTAAATTATGAAACTGACGGTAAGTGCTGGCTTTAAATTAAGTCAAGTATGACAGGTTTCTCTTGTGATTAGATAAACTAAGAGGTTCTTGACTTGTTTGTTGAATTTGAATAGTATGATGTAAACCAAATAATTGAAGGGTTTATACAAGAGTTCTTGGGCATTGAAGTATCTCGAAAACTACTTCTAAACTAAAACCTAAGAGAAGGTATCTAGTACTTTATATAGGTGACTTAGAAATACAAACTTATAATTATAACAATATGAACTATTTCCAATTAGATTACCAATTTAACCATTTTTATTTCAAATTTTCCACCCGGTGCTAAAACAGTTCAGAAAATTTTTAATAAAAAATATTGTATTTTAAAATCACGTACCCACAGTTTTAGCCTTGATATTCCATCGTAAATTCATCGTCCTGTAATAACACCCGTAATATCAGGCGTCTTCGTTATTAATTAATTATATTGAATCCTACAGCTGTTGTATGACTGTCGCAATTCATTTTGAATTAATGCCTACTGTACGCAGCTTTGACGCAAATATAATAGCCATTATTGCTATTCTGAAGACAGACATAACTGCTACTACAAATAAGTTGGAAACCGTATTAGAATAGTCTACTGAGGATTCCGACAGCAAAATAGTAAGCTGCATTACAATTTTCATCGCTCGAGCAATCACACATGGCTTTGATTTACGTAGGTACCGTCTTATCTCAGATGAAAAGCCGACTTCTCTAAGATAAAAGAAATAAATCACATGTCAGCCGCCCGACTTACGCTACACGAATCCTGAATCTCGTCGGAAAATACCTTCTCCCTTGAAGATTATCTACAACTTTATTTTGTTCGCTGTATTACTATCAATTTATTGTTTCTCATTGGTCTTCTATTTTGGTTTGTGGTTTTGATTTGAAATTTTCTATTTTTTTTTCTTGTCATGGTTTGGTATGGTTATAAATATTAATGTTTCAAGCTACAACATATTTAAATGTGTATTTAATATTGCTTAATTTTCCTTACCAAACTTCGCCTACTCCTTAAATCCACTTAGCATTCGTAAAGGAAATAGTGCCACATCTAAATAACCAGTTTTCACCTTCAGTAATGAAGTTGTCATTGCGTTCGGAAGTATATAAGCAAAGGGCGGTAGGGCAGCCGGTCATTAGAGACCCAACACTCAGGGCCGATAAGATAAGGCAAAGCTCGGCCCCTTTAGTCCTTATCGTCACGTCAAAATATTTTATGTGCCGCGATTAGTGGCTGGACAAAAAACTGTAGGAGCAATTATTATGATTGTTTAGTAGTGTGGGAAGCACGTCCTGAGGATTGTGACTCCGGCTTTATAAGGAGACGGTGTTCCATTTAAAGGTGAGGGCAGTTGTCCTTGAGTGTGATCCCTTACTTAGGTACACGGTTTTTTGTTTGATATAATGCTGGTATAATGGCCCCTTCACCGTATATGATGCATCGTCTTCTGTTTGGTATCAAAGAAAATATTTATGATTCTAGAAAAAAATATCCTTAACATTTTATTCAGTAATTTCAGAACTTGAGCTCTTAATAAATTGAGATGTCAGCAAAACCGTAGGTGCTTAGCAGTGTCGAAGCGAAAGAGAACCCCGGGGCCCTGGAACGAATGCAAAGCGGGAAAAAGAGTGGGTTTTAGTCAGTAGAAGTCTGACAATCCCGTACCGCCTAAGAGCGAGAGATGTCATTGGATGATTTCCCACATAAAAGAATGCTTCGTTAAGCTGCTATTCAGCTGTTACCAATATAGGTCATATAACAGATAAAAAGAGTACAGTATGTTGTACCAATAAATAAAAATCTGGGATAGCGATGTCATAAAAAGGTTTTTGATACTCCTAAAAACTTATGAATAAAGCATAGGTATTTCAGTCATAACCGTTGCCTTTTCTCACAAAGTAACTTCGCCTATTCACTTGGACGTAAAAATGTTGAGCAGCATTTTTAAGCCTCTCAACACGCAAAGAAAGTAATGCTCGTAATGTTGGTATAATGCTTTTTCTATTTTCAAACTAAGCTTGTTAGAAATTCATTTCAGAATATGAGCTCTCTTTTTTCCTTGTACTTTACATATTTCGTGACGAAGTGCTTAAAGATATGATAGGGTTTCTTTTCTACTTGAACATCAAAAGTTACTACCGAACGGGTATTAATGGTTCTTTGCTGTTGTACATTAAGATACTACTGAATAGAGTTGGTATCATTACTTTTAAGCTGCTTGAAAGTAACAATATTATATAATATGTTGAACATTAAACAGACCAAACATCTATTATTATTTATTTGTAATCTATAATGGGATTTATTATTAATTGATAATTGTATTAATACTATAATGTGTACATGTAAATTGGTTATAAACATAATTTGAAGTGCTCTACAAATAAATTATGGATTTTGTATCTGAAATAAATTAGTGATTAATGGGTAAGTGAATTGGATTTTCTTAAGTGGGCTTTAATGCAATGCGTTACTTGTTGATTAAATTAATTAATAAAACGAAGGAGTTCTAAATACATCATGTCTAGATCTCGATTGAAATACATGTATTTTTTATTATAGATAGGCACGCGTTTGACCGCTATCTCACCTGATGGTAAGCGATGATGTGGCCGACAATGGTGCACGCTTGCCTAGAAGTAACCTATTTATTTAAATGTCTTTTGTTTTATTAATTTTATTAATATCTACAGAAATGATCAAAAGTGACTCAAGCAAAGTTTGACAACCTGTGGGAAATAAAAAAAACATTTGATGACCAACATGGAGGGTGACAGCTGCCATTGTTTCATCCGAAATTTACCCAAATTGGACGTCATTTTGTTGCTTTTACGTAATGAGGTTTTAATTCTGAAACACCTTTGTAAAGGTGACCGTGGACTTTTAAAATTACCTTTTATTTTTACTTGAATTGTGTTTCCAACGAAATATGAAAATTACTTTTTAATTTAATGTGGACTTCAAAGTTTTCGAATAAACTTGAGTAGATTTAAATAGTTAAGAAGTTATTCCGTTAAAGTTTATAAGCCAGTATTTGTACTTTAATTAGATATTTTAAATTACTTCTTCGACGTTTTTATTAAAATTTACTTCAAAAACTATTTCAATTTTGATATCACCTAATTAGATCAAGATGCTTTGCCTAGTGATGCTTGATATATAAATTATTTCTAATTTACATAATTATTGTTTCTGGAACTAACTTATACCAATTCAAAGCGTTGATAATATCATTACCAGATAGTAATACGCCAAGGCTGTAATATCGCAACTCTAATAATATCATAAGCAATCTACATTATAATTTCAAAAGTTAATATCGAGAGCACTACCACGCAGATGTCGAATAACAAGTTTACGTATTCGTAGTACGACACGTACCACTAAGTACCCCATTACGTAGCATTTCCGACAGTAAATTGCGTATCGATGTTACCGCACTATGTGATTTCACGGTGGAGCGTGTTAATTTTGCCAATATTACCGTCGTTATATGCGAACATCGACGGAACATACGGGCTGTTTCCTGCGTAGCGTATGCGCTGATTGAACCCTATTTTGAATTAATTTTAGAGTGTACACTAACAAGATAATTTCTGGATTATACGATGTGGGGAAATTTTTATTGGAAACCAAAATAAGTGACTTTCTGACAACAAAAAAGAAACATTTTTAACCAGAAATTTTTTTAAATGTAATACTAACATCGGTACTAAAACATAGCAAATCATTGTAAGCAACATAAGTAACTACTAAATAATGCCAAAAAATTTAAATACCTCCAAAAATCTGCAATGACATCCACCTACAGCAATTACTGTTATTACACCCATCCATCGTAAACTGTCCAACAGAAATGCAAACCCATAATTTCCTAAAGTGCGCATTTAAGAGCACATGAGCAACATAAATTTGATCAAACAAATAGCTCGTTAGGTATTGCTATCTAGGGTTGTAATGTAACGAAGGTGGATGCACAGGCAGAGATGCAGATTTTGACTTTTGCAAATGTAGGGGGAAAAAAATTACAGATTTGCATTGCATTTATTGAAAGAAAAAAACGACCTCATAATTATGGAGCAAAACTTTGTACTTCACAAAAAAAAAACGGGTTTGTAGTGGTTCATTTTATAAACTGGCTCTACAAAACAGTTGATCGCTTGGCTTTTGGACTTAGTGCGAGATACTGTATGGAAGTAAAAACTTTGATTTATATCTTCGGATAACTTAAGTGCGGAAATCCTGTTACAATTCCACTGAAAGTAGTGAAATTCCAGGCATGCGAAGGCGGAGGTAAGGTAGAACTTAGCCTTTGCCTCCGCATTTGCGCATGCCGACAGCAAGCTTGAAACAGATACAACCCCGTTGTCGACTGCGTCACGGCGTGCCACCAGCTGCCCATTCATTGTCATTTACTTTGATGCTCTATTGATCCTGGTAGGCACACTGGCTTATTAATATACTACAAGCCATAAACTTGTAGCGCCAATGTTCGTCGTATTTCCTTGGGAAAATGTACAGCGTGATAATGTTGTCGTAAACCCCCGTGGGCTGCAGTTAAACCAAATTGTACGTGACGTAAACTCTTCTAAATACGGTAAATGTGACAGTTTCCTGGGAACTAATGCAAAGTCCACATTTCTGTAAATTTGTGTCACTCTAAATATGTACATTTTGGAGACTGGAGGCTGTGATTATTTGAGCCGAAATTATATAAATGTGGACCCGACTTGCTGAATATGTTTTCGAAATCAGCTTGTGAAATTCGTATTGCTTGCCGGAAATTTAGTTTTTTTTACTATATAACCTTTGATATTTAGAATACACAAAGAGGATATTAAATAAATTTTAGTATGAGCCCAAATTTCAAAATAAAAATCACTATTTAATAAGTACGAAATTGCTCATAGACATGATCTAGTCGGTTTTCTAGAATATATTAAATTTGGTATCAACAACATATTTGATTTGACTCGTCCAGTTCTATCGACCAATACACTACCTAATTTGTTCAGTTTAACTTTTTGAACTCGTGATTGGACCCTCTATCGTACCCAAAATGTTATCGCCTTGGTCCCCAATCTTGGACCATAACACGCGTAGACTCCGAACACATACAACTATCCCTTTTGTTATGAGATCAAAGAGACACTTGGTACACAGAGAACCGGTGTAATTGATGATGTCTTTTGTGCATTATTAAGCAACCGTGCCTTACTTAATAGTAGTATTACGTGTGATAACTCATTAGTCAATGTAGTCCGCTGGTCTATTTTAGTACGGTATGAATAAAATAATGATGTTGTGTTTGTTTTTCTTGTCTTTTGCTTCTGCAGTCATTTGTTTTGAATCACGAGTAAAGTCTTCTGTGATGGTTGTTATTTTCATCTTGTTTTCTTTGTCAAACTGTATATTTAATTCATTATCTTTGTGTTGTTATTTGTGTGTTCTTTGTTAAAATCGAAAATTATTCCACGAGAACATACTATTGGAGAACTGTCCTTATTTTAATTTAAGTCTTGGTCTATCTTTGTGCGTTTATTTAGATGTTGACGCGTGGTTGATTAATAAATATCTCAAAAAAATAAATAAAAAAAACAAGACCACCTGAAACAAATGTTTTTTTTTTACTGCTGCTGTCTTTTTTATGGATTACTAAGACAACTTGTTTTTATAGATTTTTAAATAGTTTTATCTATTATGGATTATGTAATAATAGCATTGCACACACACAAGCAGATTAAATAAATTAAAATTAACTGCATTTCATTAAAAAATACAGACTAATCTTCATAATATAGCTGAAGCGGCTTCGCCTGGACATGTTCGTGTAGGATAGGATACGATCACCTATACCTAAATTGTTACAGCCGTTTTAACAATAATTTCATTCCAAAAAAAAACATAAGCATCAAAAATGTGCCCATTATCTCTAACCCTTCAACATTTACAGTTGTGAGAGCCAATAGTTAAATAAAAAAGTTTCTACGCTCACTAAACTAAGTAGCGTAAACGCACCTGCTGATTTGATTACCTAATTGTCCAGCAAACACGCACAATAAGTTTAACATGAGAGGTCACGTAAATGATAATTATTACAGCACAAATTAATAACACAGCTGTGGGTCTTCTAGCGTGCTTTGAAACTGAAATTAAACTATTAATCAGATCCTTCATTAAGCATAGAGTAATTACTATGCTTAATGTGTAATCTGATAAAGGTTTACAACATAATGAAAAACGGCAGGGAAAGTGCTGTTGGATTTTTATGCTAACAGGGAATATAATATTCAAATCTCCACGGGGATATTTGTCTTCAGAAGATGGTAACTGTTAAAAGTAGTAATAGCCATAAATCAGTTTTTCATTACAGTCAATCAAGTAATGTTGCGCATATTTTCTTGCCTCGTTGGCCTCAAGGTCACAAGCGCGACTAGTCTAATATAAGTCTAGAGGTGGGCAAAAAGTGCTTTTATATTGTTCCATTAGAATTTTAAATGAAAATTAATGGTGTGACACCCCTGTACTTCAGAAAGCTTAAAGCTGTTGGTCCTGAGCTGATCTCTTGCCATTCTATTGGATTATGAAAGTTTAACAGTAAGTACACCTGTGTTTTCGCCAACTCTTATCCACTATAATATCTCTTGCGTGTTTGGCTAATTTAAGTTGAGATTGGCCACAGTGACCAAAATTTGGTCGAAACGAAAATTATTATTGTTTCTTTGTTGTACAAAAAAGTATTAGTCTGTTCTACTCTATTCATGATTCATGTGTGTTCAATGAGCTATGAATGAATAAGATATCTTATCGTTACATCCAGAAATTTCATACAAGGGTAGCCACTTTACTTTCTGCTAGGTGGTTCAAAAGAATTACCACAGCCCACAGTTAACTGAAGGAAAACGCGTGGAATTTAGCCAGTAAAAGTTTAACACTTCTTCTTGTTTTTTTTTTCTTAATGACGCATGACCACTATCTTACCAGATGGTAAGCAATGATGTGGTCGACGATAGAGCACACTTACCTTGAAGTAGCCTATTCACTCTTGACTTTAAGACCCCCAGATTATAGCTATAAGAAAACACAGACTCTGTCAGGGAATTCCACTCCTTAACTGTTAGCACAATAAATGGGCTCGACTTAAAGCAGGAGATGTTATTTTACGATTTTTTAGAGTAATGTGGACTTTACATGCTGATTTAAAGTCCTACATACGTTCGTTGAAAAAAAAGGATCCTCCAACCAGACGGGAGTTATGTCTGAAGTGGGCAACTACCCTTAGATAATTTTGGGCTGTTGTACATGTTTCAATCGCACAGATAACTCTAATTGCACGATGCAGGAGTTCCTACTTTAGTTCTTTTGCGATGCCATAGATGTCGCTACAATTTCTAATTCAAAAAGCCACTCAATAGCACACGTGTACGACACAATTATGAATCTCTAACAAGACAGCCATAGCCACTAGCCACTCACGCACATGCCACATACGATGTCCGTATTCCGTACAACGCCACCGGCACGCATCCCTCCTATGCATTTCGCATGCAAAGCGTGCCTTCACCCACGTCTGCGTCAGTTGTTCAGAATCTCTAAGTTTAATGAAGGCTTTCGTTGCTGGTGCCGTGGGTTTCAGTGTTTCAGTTAACTTGTGGAGCAGATCTGTGTGGGGACTCTCTATAGCTTAATATAGTTTAATTTGATAGAATAGGTTTTTTTTTGAGAACATATGTGTTAAAATCGAATATTATTGTAAGCCTACAATCTCACTCTTCTCAATCACTATCTCACTTTTCTGACAGCGGATATTCGGTTTGAAATCTAAAATAACTTAACTTTGTAGGTAATCTTAATTTTGAAAAGTATCATGATCTGTTTTTTTAGGATTTTGGACCTTTACTGACTAAAAGCCATTTGAATTGCCCTCTGCTTTTCAGAACCACAGTGACTCTTTTGAACAATCCCGCAAAAAATACATACATAGTTTAGAGAAGATATGAGCATAAATAAATTTTAATAACCTAGAGTCTATAAAGTCATGCATTCCTTCTTTATATTGTATAAGATTTTAGTTTTGGCAATATTTTTATAATTTTCTCTTCTCAGTCATATAATTATTCTCTCGAGTAGTCTTGAGTACTTTTGATGTGACCAAGACATGACCACAACCACTGTTGTGGTCATGTCTTGGTTGAGTCTTGCGCCGCCACTTCTCTCGTGATGTGACGCCATGCAGCTCTGCGTTTAGCAGTTTGTTTAGAAAGTTGACATCGATGCTGGAGTGTGTCACAAATTTGATGAGATCCGTCTACCATGTTGGAGGGCGCCCAGAGGTTCTTTAACTCGCGACCTTTCTTTGCACCAGCAGTCGTTCCATCGAATCCTCGTTACCGGAAATATGCCCAAAAAACTTGAGAATTTTTGTAACTAATTGGCGTTATTAAACTTCTTTGTGCACTCGTGATAATACATAAGCTACCAGCGATAATTTTTCAAGGCACGTAGCGTAGCGCTCATCAACCCTCCTGGTGGCTGTCAATTCAGCAATCGTTAGTTTATCACAACAACTTCCTTTGTGTCTTTTGTTCACGCAATTTGCGTCATACGAGAGCTAATGAAGCTGTCTGGGGCGAATGCGATGTGGGGGACCGGGGTTTGGACAGTGGGCGACATAACGGGCATTGGACAAATTAATAATAAGTACTTACATTGGGATAATGATGTGGTAAAAAGAAGGTAAATGTTTGTTGATTTTGAAAGAGATTAAGAAAAAGTTGTTCTGCCATATCAAACTATCAAAGAAATCGAACGGCAGTTTAAATCGAAGCAAAAATATAGGAGGGTGAAAAAATAAATTAAGTATGACTTATTTTCATACTTACAAAAAATATTTAAAAAAGTATGTATTAAGCTAAACAATTATTAGACTAACTTCTGCCAGCGGTTCCGTCTGCGTACAAGGGAATATATTTCCGAGATGAAAAGTACTTTGTGCCTTACTTCCGAATATACGAGTACAAGTAGTTGACCCGTGCCAAATTTTATTCCAATTCGTTCAACCATTAATTCGTGTAAAGGTAACAAATAGATAGGAAAAGTTGCATTTATAGTAATAATTCAAATTGATAACAGGGTATATCTAAAAAAAAAAACCTTCCAGCAAATTACTACCGCTCAACAAAGCCAGTGTCAAAACTAAAAAATATTAAGCATGTACGAGGATACTTCACAAAGCACACATTAATCCTTCATAAACCGACAAAAACAGGAAAAAGTAAAGTAAAAAACGTCAAACAAAGAAAAAGTGAACAAAAATTATGCATGAAAAACACACAGTACCGACAAAGACGTATTAATTTGCCACACTATGCAATTTTGCAAAAAAAAAAAAACTCAAAGCCATTATAAAAAACACGGTTCTCGCATACAGGGCTATGAATAGGTAACTACGGTTCACAGCTGATACGCCAAACGGATGGAAACAAGCCTTTTAATTAAACGACAGACATTAGGAAAATAATCCGATGACCGTATTGAATCGATTCACTTTACATTTTAAAGTATAAAAATTTAATTAGCCATCTACCTGACAAGTAATCCTTCTCTTTTTGACACTTAAGTAATGAGGGAGAGGTGAGAGGTCCGATAAATTCTTGTTAGCGGTAGGAAGCGGCGTCGAGGCGCATATCCGGCCTATTGTTGGGACTACGGTCCTTGAACGTCTTTACTAATTAGTCAAAAGCGTAAGCGGTTGTGTGACGGTAATTACGTCATATTGTGAAGCTGTGAATGCTTTGTCACCCCGCATTGTTGTTAAACGTAATAATTATTCCAAAGCTATGGGATTCGTGGGATAATGTTGTGAGATATAACTTACTGGCTTAATTCATTAAACCCCAAGCGAACGCCGGCGTTCGCGCACCTATTGTCTTTCTATTGTGTCTGCAATTCTCACAATTGAAAGGTTAATTGAAGGACTGTGAACATATTAGCCATTTAAGCACTGAGAAAACAAAATGCTTTCCCATTTTCCAAGCTCAAATATAAATGTTCCTATTCAGAAAAGTGACAATCACAGCTCCTTACGAGCAATGTTCGTCGTAACGCTTCTAAACGCTTAATCTTTTCGCTTAGTCTCCTTCAGGCAGGGTACAAGCGGCGGCTAAATGACGCGTGTAAGGCAACGCGAAGCAATTTGGCAGCCATTCCCAGGCCGGCTTAGTGCAATAAGACTTCACTATTTTCACGGAGAATATAATATTTGAACAGGAACATTGATCCTCAAATAGATCTGTTGTAACAGTCTGGTTATTTTCATTCGTTTGCCAATATCTTGTTCAGATGATATACGTTTTGGTGCTCAAGACTCTTTTAGAAATAATAAAAAAATATATAAACATTTTATCTTGTTTAGTATACAGATGAATGAAACTTTAAATATAGATACAGGTGATTACATATTGCCGGTGTTGTGAAAGCGTTCAAAAGAGCTATCGCAGAATGCAAAGAGCAACTGAAGGAACACAAATGGGTTATATTCGGATCAAGTCTGACACTCTCTTCCTCCACCCAGCGAAGAGTTATTTGCTGATTTACCATCTCAAGCAAAAGATAATTACTTTTTCGTTTTTCTCGAATCGATGATATTATATCCCACAAAGTTTTTGCCCAGTTGGCTGCTACGTTTATAGTGGGGCCAGTGATGTTTTTTAGGTCCTCCAAAATGCAGATGTGGGTACTCTAATGTGTTACACATTAGTCCTGTTTATCTATGTACATATTTATCATCCATAAATTATTTGGCTACGCCTCACAAAATCTATTTAGCTCGAAACAGGACTACTTAATGGATATTGATCACTTTATTCCTGTACTGTCCTGTAAGTGACAGATCACTAGACCGTAACCCAAAGCACTATTAAGTAACCATTTCCCTCGACCAAGTCCATACCCTTGGGACAATCAGTTACACAATGCCTGTACTTTGTACAACGTGCATTCTATTTTTATTGCAGTCCCAAAGCCATTAGCATGGGCAAATTAGATAACGTGATTTTAGAACTAGCTTGGCAAGCGTGTGTAATTGTACGTTAATGTTTAGTTCATTTGTTGGTTATTTTAGAACACCGACACAATTGGTTGCTGATTCAAGCTAAATCGACTACAGCCCTCAAATAATAGCAATAATAATAATCCTTTATTATCGGGCAGCTAAGGCCCATTGATAAAATATACAAATATCTTACAAAATAATAAACTAATACATTATTTATGACTAAACTATTTACTATTGCATAATGAGTTACGTATCATCATTATTTGTTATGGGATGTAATTGAGTCTGCCTGATATAGTTTTTAGTTGAGAAAATCATTATTATATGACAACTGGATTTATCACCTGTACTATTTTCCATTTTTTATAAAATAAATTAATCTAGCCGTAGAATGAAGCTTAAAGATGTCATCAATGAAAAAGAATATTTTCTTACTGCTGTCTACATCAACAATCACAACCACGAAAACAACAAAATATTTCATCCCGTTTATCTCAAAATACTTTCAAAATAAACAAACCATAATCCTGAAACTAACTTTGGATCCAAGAGCCTTCTTCATCAATTTTATTTTCAATTGCCAAACTTCGGCGCGTAAACTTCTTACACAAATCTTACTATTGTTTTCATAATATAATATTGTAGCTTCACTGACTATTATTACGTAGTTACTCTTACAAAACAACTTAAAGATATTTGGCAAAGCTTTTGCAGAGTTTGGTTAACTCTAGCCCCTGAGAAGTAGCAATATTGAACCGTGCCAACGATTGTGTAATCAGTATAAGTATAGGGAATGGGGGAATGAACTGTCAATGTATCGTGGATGGGAATCAAGTTATGAAGAAAATGTAAATGGTATCAGCATCGAATGGGCTACCATTAGGTCCCACGCAGAAGATATACTTACATTTCTAAGTAGCCAATGTTTTTTTGAATCGAGCGTCTGAACTGAAGTAGTACCTATTGAAATAACTAGTTTTTATTACTAACTTCTACAAGTAGTAGAATAGTAGTCTAGTATTTTAAGCTCCTGCTGTAATTTCTTATGATGTATAACCGAGAGAACTATATCTATCTTTCTATTTATCTAAAGTAAAAAATAGTCTAAAGGGAAACTTTTTTTTTTTTTTTTTTTCGATGGGTAAAATCTAAAGAGATCTATTTAGCTGTTCCAGCATAAAGGAGTTACAAATCATAACATATACTATACACATTTGCTTTGAACTTGCCATAGTTTTACTCTGTAGAAGTATTAAGTTACTGATGTCCTTAAATCTGTGATTGCTGTTAATATCTTTCATTATGAAAGGTTCCAATGAAACAACTTTTTTGTTGACTGATATCTCTTATGATCCTTTGAAGGAAATGGAGCGCGAAAGTGAGATAACATCTGCACAATCAAGTACTCTCTTGATTTAAGTTTATGCATTTCTTACGTCCCTGACCTAGCAGAGATAACAAGTTACAACACTGTTGTAGTCGAAGATGAATAACTTATGAGTTTTTACTTAGTTTTAAAATATTCGAACTTAAAATACAACGTATTTTTATATTTCGTTAAATTTTATAGCCTACTTTCAAGACGCTTACAATTTTCCAGGCCCATAATTCAGTAGACATACCCTACTACATACCATTTACTTCCATTCCTAAGCTCAGACGTACCTTGTCGCAGTCACGAAACTACATATTTCAGTGGAACCTCAGCTTAAATAAAGTACAGAACAAACTAAGGTGTCTGCCAAGACTTGCTCAGGTCCTGAATATTGCAAGCAGGTAGTGCTATCTCTTTCACACGGCCGATGGATATATTTCAATATTTTATGTGTCTAGCCGCCTCGCGGTTTCACTTCCTTTAGAAGCGTTTTGCTGTTCCTTACTAGAAGTGGTTCCTGGAGGCTTTTATAACCTTAGATTTTAAAGATTTACTTATATTATCCACTTTGATACACTTTATTTCTATCTACCTTAGCTCTGTAGGTACAAATAAATAAACAAAATTAAAATTAGACTGCTGAATATGAACAAAACATAAATTATTTTTTTAGAATGACCACCACTGCCGTCTCAATTATACTACGTTGCCAGATTTATTCCATCAAATTTTCCAATGTCAATAGATTTAGTTCAACTCTTAAAAGAATTAGATTAAATTAAAGAACTCCGTCTAGCATAATATTTTCAATTCCAATGATCACTTTACTTCGAATAAAATTGGTTTTATTAAAGTCGATGGCATAATAATGGACCTTATAATCGTAAAAACATTGGGATTTTGAACATGTAGATGTGATAAAAATGAGATTACTATAGTATTATTGACCGTTGTTGTAAGATAGATATATTATTATTTAAATTAAAACACATACATTTACAAATTTATTGTTGCAGTAAGAGATATGAACCGATGGTTATGATATCATTCATAGATTGGAAACGATAATCGATACGATTATTCGAGTACATTTTGACACTTCCACAGATTTACATTGATTAGGAAATTCATTTAAGAATTTTACCAGAATCAGAGACAAGTTAAACTTATTATAAGTACATATTACTGAAGTTCTGCTAGCCAAACCTCTTATAATTATGACGATTTCTAATAAAAATTTAATTATAATATGCATAACATATAACTGGAACGTCCCAATTAAAAATTAAGTTACAATCATAACTAGAAACACTAATTTTAGTAAGCCACTTAAATTAGGTAGTATTTTTCAAAGAAATTAGTTCTCTTAATTTGAAGGTAAATAATACAACAATACTGCATTGGTACTGCATCAGGTACGCTTGTGACATAATTAAGTTTTGGCAAGAATTTATTGAAATAGGTGACTTTAAATTATTCCCGGTTATTTGAGAAAATACGTGTTTTATAAACAGCTGAAATCGATTTAGTACCTGATTCTAAACATAGTATTTTTAGGATGTCTGTATGTTTATTATGATACTTCAATCAATCTCCTGGCTTGTTCCTTATTTGGGTTGAGGTTGGGTTAGCAGTGCTTTTACGACATTCTAGTCATTTTTGCGTTATGTCTGGCATTAGGTGCATTGTCATTAGATTGTTCTGGATGGTTCGCCTCCAGGTACTCAGTGGCCGACCTCTTCCTATTATATTACATAAAGTATATAAAACTGAATAACAATAGTAGTTTATGTGACTAGGGGATAAAGCAGTGTCTTTAAGTCGCGGGCGGCATGTTGAATTCCGAACGAAACGAAGGTTGCTGATTTTAATCCCGAACGACAGTGAGGGATTTATAAAATTAACTCCCGAGCATCGCGAGGGAGTTAATAAAGAAACCTGAGTGAAGTGAGGAATTCAAGCCGCCCAAGACAAAGACAGCTTTATCCCCGTGTTGCATACTCTACTTTTTACACCATCTGTGAGATAATTAAAAGACAATTTGGTCAACCAAATCATATACTAGAGAAATATAAGTATTAGAGTCTGTCTAATAAGTTAAACGACTTGGGTAATTATCAGGATTTAATTAAATCTGATGTAGTCAACACGGGTTCAATAATCAAGGTTAATTAAGAGATAGAGATCATTGTTTACTAACAGAAGAACCTTATGAAAAGTATCGAATATAAGTATTTTTTAAATGATTAAATATTATACAAAATTCCCAAGTCGATTGACTTATTAGAAAGACTTTATACGAGTATTTACAAGTTCATCAAACAAACAAAATTCACTACTCCAAGATTCTATAGTTTAAATTTTCTATAACGCTCCCGTCAGTACGCACGTTTTATTCTATTTTCTTTTTTTTTTTTTTTTGTTAGTGGCCAGTTTGAATCATAGTGATTACATACTCTTTGGTTTGAATTTCAAGTCAACTTGTTCGATGCGCCTACATTTTAATTCACAATGTTGACGATTTTTAATGTTCCAAATTCAAATCTCATTATTCCCTAGGGATCGGCCATACTGCATTATCTCCCTAGGGATAGAATGACTTGCTTTAAGTGAGGTTTGTATGACGTATAAAACGACATTATCGAGCAGGTGGTGTAAAAAGAAAATTATATATCAAATTAGTCTGGTAATGCTGGTGATTAAGGAAAAAAAAATATTTCTTTCACTCACATTTTTTCAACTCACTGAATAATAAGTCCAATAACTTTTGAATCGACATTTAATGACTCTTTCACTTAATTTTCTGCCACGTAACATCTATCAACACGAAGTTTGAAGGCATCCATCATAGAAAGTGGTACGTAAAACAATTTTAACGTGTCGCTGTCTAGATTATTACTGTTGATAGTGAACTATAATTATTGCTCGTACGATACAAACTGTAATTTACAGAGCTGTATTATTGTAATAGGTTTAATATGTGTTGGTTTTTCTGTACGTTTATTTGCTATTTCGGTCGGTCTAAATAAGAATGGGTATTTATTATGAGTTTTAAATTTTTATGAAGTAGTAAAGGCAAAGTGCTCATAGAGTTGGCCCAGATACCTAATTCTGTACCTCAGAGGTAAACAATAGTAACTCCACTTTTTTGAAAATATGTTTTTTTGCACTGTTAAAATATTGTAAGAACCAGTTCTACGTAATGGTATAGGGCATCAAGTCCTACGACATATAAGAAAAGAAATATCCAATCGTATTATAACAAAAACATATCGGGTATAGGACTTAAAATGTATTTATGTGTAATACATAATAATTTCATCTAATAATTATTAAAAATACAATTGAGTTTGTTTCAATATCTTTAAAGCAATAGATGTCAAAAATACATTTAAAGTTTCTATCCGCGCGTTTTTGCCTCTCCTGTAAAATTTACTTTTTGGCACATACTGTTTTTTACCTCTGAGGTACAGAATTATTCTAATTAAAAAGCTAGTTGGCTCTACATGTGATCAGAAGGCTGGGCTTTTCTTTGGCTAACACATTAGTATTGTTATTCAATTTGGTAATTCTGCCCAATATATTAATTCATTAAATTCTACATTAAAAAAATCAAACTGTGACGAGTTTAGCAAACGCCGGCGTTTACTTTCTCATTGTCTTGTTATTGGGTCGCTAATTAAGGTATTCTAAAGGTTAATGTAGTACTAGGTACTTTAATATTTTCAGTTACTTCTTTATTTATATTATTAGCTTCTGCTAGCGGCTTCACCAGCATGAAAGTAGAAATAGCGTATGTCACTCCGTGATAAAGGAGCATTTTAAGGGTGAAAGATTTTTTTAAATTGGTCCAGTAGGTTTTGAGTTTATAAACAAAAATACAAATGTACAAAAATACCAATATTTTCTCGTTATAATATTAGTATAGATTGTAGTTACATTCTGTATTGTACCTATTTACTTTTTCATTCAAGTGCAGACAGTTAAGTGCCTAGGTAGTTAATGGGTTTAATTCTGTTCGTAATAGTTACATGTTTCAAATTAGATTTTATTTAACGAACTGATAGCAACTCATTAAATTGTCTTGTACGTTCATAGTGATAAAGACTTTTAGTAATGACTACCCAAAATGGACTCTGAATCTAACTAGTGTTGATTTTTTGTAGGTATGAATTATTAAACGAAAATTGATCGATTAATCAAGCCATTTTATTTGATTAACCGACTTCTTTGGTTTATTCATTATTTCGTTGACTGAAAGTATGTATACAGGTTCAATTTTATTCACAAACAGTAGGTAGTTTCCTCACACTTTTGAAGCCCATGAAAACCGTCATTACCAATTTGGATGAAGTAAGATAGTTAGGAATATTAGGTTTCTTTTTTGTCCACACATCAAATAACTTCTCTTGTTCTAGGTGCACAAGATGTAGTGTCAGACTATTATTGACTAAAACTCACCCGTATTTCTTCAATTACATACCTACTATTCAGTTTAAAATAAACACCCATTGGTACCTTCCCTTTAACTAAACTGCACTTATCTTCCTAATCTTAATGGCTTTTTATTTTAACTTAATGCATTTCTAGATAACCGCACTACAAATACCAGTAATAACTCATCATTTTCAAGTATATGAAGTACTCCATCTAAACAAACCGCATAATACATCAAAGACTAAAGTCATTAATATTTTAATTGCAAAACACTTGAGTTATTCTGGTGACATCTGTAATTCAGATTCGTTCTGGCACGTGAATCATAACAGCAAAATTTATTAGAATACAAACTAGTAAGTACACGATAGCTGGTACTAAACAACTACAAACAAAGAAGACTGGAATATCGACCGTACTTACTGGCTCATTTTCAATTTTTGATTGACCTGAGTTTAAATTACAAAGTCGTAAAGCTAGAATGACAAATCGTTGGAGAAAATATAGGCTACCTGGTTGCGGTTTTGTACTGTCGTATTTTGGGGTTCTATCGCGGGGTCACGGACAGGGTTTCGTAATATGCGTGAGCGTAATCGTAAACATGAAAAGCGGTGAGCGTAAATAGCGCAAGTGGTAAGCGTAAATCTTTTGAGCGATCGTTAGCACAACCGCGCTGTGGACGTCAATTTATCGATTGCATTACATCGCCCTACACTGCGACCGCAATGCTGTGGCCCCCAATTTTAATTATTCACTTGCCACCTATGTACATTTTTAATCACACCCCATGTTCGGGAATTTCACGAGTACAAAACGCTGTCGAGCTATCGTAAAATAAAAACCAAAGACAGAACACATCAGTGGAAATTTTACCCACAAAAATAAGTTACGTTTGACGTTTCTGTCCCAGCAGTTAAAACAGTAATTACGAAAGAACCCGTCTAACGTTTCCCCGGGGTATTCTACTAAAACGTAATTTACGCCAGCCGAAATTCGAGGGGTATCTACAAAAAAGCGAGCCGTATCTACATGTCGCTTGCATTCGACGACGCGACTCATTTCTGAGAAGACAAATTACGGAATCCGTGGCAGTCGGCCGCGTAAAAAATGCAGCAATTAACTACCAGACGACGGTACCGGAATAACCATCACTATTTCGGGTGAACGATCATTTCGCTCGTTATTTTGACTGTTTACGTTTTTTTTGTCAACAAATAGTTTTAGAGTGGGAAATATACAAATTTTAACTAACTTCTTCTATAAAACATCAAAGACAAACACTTTGTAGACAATGTTGAATCGTTACTTCGTTCAAAACGACTTCATTCAGAGCATGTTTAATTCTAGCTTCTTATTAATGTCTGAGCGTGCGAACGTCTGTAAGAAATAACAAATGATCTTGGCCAATATTAATGCGGTAGCTTCTCTAGCTCGAGGCGTATGCTCGTTTAAACCGCACAGATTTATGGTCCATAAGCCATTCGAAAAGTAAATCGTAAAAACGAGAGGCAGTTTGCACTTGCAATGCCAATAAAATAATAAAGCAATAAAAATATATATTCAACTCAACGGGGCGCATGTTTCGACCGTGGAGAGGTTAAATTGCTTCCATTCTGGGCGATAATTGTCAGTTATTTTGTAATGGAAGAGTAAATTATGAAATGTGGTTGTAAGTGGTGCGATTAATATAATCAGAATCGTTTGAGACGCTAATGCCGCTTCGATAGCTGTTGTCGATTAATTATGAAGGCAAAATGCAGTGTAACATAATCAGTTATTTATCACCGGTGTGTCAGAGCAAGTCGTTTGTCAATGGTTTCACCCACGGCGCTACATCTTGGGCATTCGTCAACACACTTCCTTTTTAAATACATAATGAACCTTAGCCAACTCTGCATAAGGGGTTTTATTGGATAACTTTGGCTTATTAGTCGTTGTGATGACAACCTGAGATTACTAGCTTATCTGATTTCATCGTCTTGAAAGACTTATTTTTAACTTAAATAAACGTTGGTTATTTTAAAGTCGCCGACAGAAAGCTTTATAATCAAGCCATAAATGTACCATGAACGTTCCGCAATTGCACCGCAGACTCTAACTTATATAAAACATAGGAATGTAATGAGCGCATTAAATTTACAACGCAAATACATGGCTCCCAGCTCGCGTACAGTTGGTTAAATCAAAAAGCCGCCGTCAATGCGCCTGTCTTCTTGTGCGACGAACAGAATGCAATCCATGCAGCGTCGGCTCCCACAATCAGGCCGGCAACCGCCCGACTAAAGAGAAGAATTCAAACAACGGCTTTTTGAGCGGCCCTTCACCATTCAAATTAGCTTAATGCGTTGAACACAAAGCTTTGCGATAAGCGTGGAAACCGGGAAGCTGCTCGTTCCGACAGATCGCTTAGATATTTTTAATCAAAACATTTGGGGATTGTGTCGAACTTTTCTGAATTGACGGACTATCGAATCGAAGTTTGAGAAGTGTCAATTGCGTGATTTCCTTTCTTCGTTAGGGGTTTTTATGAGAAGATAGAGTTGAGTCTTGAGTTCCGGCGCAAACAGTTGTCTCAGTAGTGACGTTTCTGAAAATAGACAACAGATGTAGGTATCGTTTGCAACCATTCGTCGTCGCACAACACGCGCGCTCGACCGTTGACAGATTGGACGATTTATATTTAGAACAACCATCCTTTATTTTGAACCGTTAATGAAATATAGTCTGCCGATTTTAATGTTTATTTTTGTTTATTCAGCTGCCTTATGATTTGTTTCTCTAGGTTTGTCAACAAGCTACGATTTTTTTTTATTGTTATTCAAATATCACGACTTCAAATACAAATAAAGCTCAGATGGCGATTTTATCAGCCTCATAAAAGGTGATGGCGAGAAACGCGTTTCGACTTCCGATGTCAATACTATCAATTTCAATATGTGTTTTCCATTGACAGTGTTTCAATGTTTGCGGTAAAATATACGAATGGGGAATATTTACGATCAAACGATTGAGTTTCTGTTGAATGTGTAGCATGCTTCCATTCGGCTGTCACTTTCTACCCACGTGTTATTCAAATGCTTTTGTTTATGCATTATGTGGTTTATGGACAACGGAATACGCCCGCGATTCCACAATAGCCTATCTTTTGTAAAATGTTTCATAATGTATATTGAATCCAATTCCTTTGCCCGTATAACATTTTATGACTCAGCATTGTAGTAATGCAACTCGTAATATTGGAACACTAGTGTTATTGGATGCCACAAAATATCAAAATATTGAAGGTATTCCGTAATATGTGGTATCGAAACTGGTACCGTAATACAGTAGCTATGAAAAAATATAAAGCACGAAAATTTTATTGTTATTTTTATCATATAATATAAACTCATATCTGTTCATCATTTAAAAAATATGTTCTTTTAATTTAGATACTTTTAGACTTATTATAACGCCGTTGTAAATGTGCGTTGAATTAAACAGAAACTGTTAACCAGCAAATATAACATTACATCTCATAAATTATGATTACGTGACCAAAATGTATTCACTGCAAAACATAGCTTTACTTAAATCGTCAATGTTTCAATTCAATAGATACATTGAATTGAGTTGTATCTACATTGGGTTTGTGTCTGACAGAAATAGTGTCCAATGCAAGTCATTTAAGATATAGATTTAATTTAGTATCTGCTATAATATTTTATAAGCATCTGGTACCTGCTGAAATATAGTCCTGGTGACTTGTATTTAACTGCATCCTGTGAGACTAGTAACGTGAGGTGGATTTCGAGTCTTACCTAACTTAGTTGAAAAAAGGTAAGGTAGAGTTGATGCTAAGAGTTTAAAAAAAAATATTTTACTAAAAATTAAGTAAGACAAAAGAGGTAGTGATATGACTTAGACGCTTGCCAAAGGAGCTAGTACAAAGTGGCTCGAGAATCTGAATCAGAAAGGATTTAGGGACAAATGTCAGATCTATACTTTTCTTTCTTTACTTTTTTTAAGTGAGAAAATTTTAAAAATCTAGGCCTCGCTTCTGATATATGTATCTACATGATTTATTCAGGCGTATATATATATCACGACGTAAGCCCCATGACTCACGGCACGTAATCTCTTGTTATTTCACAACTGTGTTATTATCCGATATTATCACCATGGGCTAGCGTGGGCTACGTTCATCCATGTTCTATGCAAGTTCAACTGTTGAGGAAACAATACGTCATTGTCAATCTTCACTCGACCAATTAAATAAATAACCTCCGGTTTGTCTGTAATTTTTTAAGCTGTCACATCGAATTAATGGTTTCTTACTTCAAATTCATCACTTTCTTTTGCGTCAATTAATTTACAGGTTTCTTTGACTTCGTTTATTTTGTAATTAATTTGACATTCATCAAAGTAAGGGCCGAAATGCAATGAGGTTATTTTTGTAAATTCAAGAGTATAAAGAAGATTGCGTTTCGGAAACATTTAGTATCAAAGCAATTATCAATCCTCAACTTAATGTTAATGTAATTGATATCTAATATTGAAATTATTAAGTACCAGAATACTCAATGAATCTGGTCTTAAATAAAGGATAATTTAATTATAAGTCAATAGCAGTTTCAATTTTCATTTCTACTATATAAAAGTTTACTTTCAATGTCCATTTTAAAATAAAACCAACTTATTAGGTCGCGTCATCATTTTTGTTTCTTTTAACAATATCAATATCTCGTGGAATATCTTGTTCAACGTAATATAATATGAGATGGAACTGGCGTAGTATTTTATTATCTCGAGAGTACTCCAGACACGCATCATCTATGACATCAAAACTCAATATCCGTTCGGTACATTTGTTATAGATTTCACATTTCCGTCTTGGCTAAAGTGCTTCTCTGTGCCATTTGCCACGATAAATATTTTGAAATACAACTCTTAAGTCGACTTTCCAATACTAGTTGGCATTAAATTTTACGAGTGTATGGTAGTCTTATTTCATGGGTTATTGTTTGGGTAATCTTCTGGTAATAGCATATCGTGTTTTGCGCATATAGTCTGCGCACTGTTCAGATATTGGGGAATTTCTAGTTTGCAGTTTCATTTTAGTCCTTCCACTATCGATACACTCATTGTGAAAGTAATTACTTTCATAATGGCTATTTAACGAACACCAAATATTTGCTACAGACATAAAATTAAATACTTCGCTAAATGGTTCAGCTTGGATTCTGAATACGTTTATTAAACCTATATCAATTAGTTCAAAGTTTAAGATTCCTTATATTTAAGTATCAATATTGGTAAACGTCTATCTATATATAAATAATAGAATTTAATTTATTTAACCGAGCTTAATAAACTGTTGAGAAATTGTATCAGTTATTTTTAGTACCTACGCCAAAGGGTATTTCCACTAAGTTATTCGTATTTTTTCCTTTGATTAGGCAGGTTAGAATTATCATAAAATTTTCTTGGAACAATCTTAATAAAATTCATTCATTCATTCAAAAAGGACTCAGAATTTATTAGATCGACAATTTTTTTTTTTAGCTTTATCAGTTTGCTAAGTAAAAAGGTTTCTATCACTAGTTTTTTAATTTTACACTGTCTTTCTGTTCTTGGCCCGCGACTTCGTCTCTATGGATTTTTTTTTTCGTGTAAACTCTATAAATATTCAAGATGAAAACTAGCATGTGCTACCTCATTATGTGTGTAATATATGACCTGTTTCTGTATTCAATAATTGTATACAAGTATTTGTCAAACTAAAACCTGAAATCTTGTGATATTTTAGAATTAGAATTTAACACATTCATTCGGAAACTGGACCACTCAATTTTCTCCCTCTAAGTACTAGGCTATCTTATCAAATATCATAGCGGTTCAATTTTTTTATTGCAAAAGGTAACAAACAGACCGTCAGAATCACTATCAATCTTTTCATTATCCTCTGATTCACCCCACTTATATCTAGAAGTTTCTACAAGAAAAGCATGAATGAATTCAGCCTATTCTGGCCACAAAGTGAGGAGGGCAGGTGAATCTGTATATAAATCGTGTCAGCGTCGCATCGGCTCCGTGGCACGCGGAACCTCGTCTTATTGTGTGACCATTTGTTTTGTTTAGCGGCAGACGGGACGCGTTATTTTAGATTCACCATCTTCGATGTTGGAGCTCAGCTTGTTTGCGAAATATAGAATTGGTTTGTATTGCAAATAGAATAGAATAATGTGAGTTTTCTTCCACCTACCAGCTACCTTTGTCATCTCATGTGTTATTGATAATATGTATTCATTTGCGTATTTCATTCTTAATTTTTGACTTATATAATTATATTATTAGTATAATTTTTCGTTTTGCTTAAGTTTTTTTTGAAACAGAAACAAACGATGGTTTGTAATTGTTTCTTCAAACTATTTAAGGCATACCAATTTATTCTTCACTCAGTTACCCATCTTATAGGATAATAAATATCCTCTTTGTGATTATTCAAAGTAAAGAAGACACACAGTTTTTCGTAAAAGTCGTCACTCGCAAACTCATGCTTGAACGGAACGAGAAGTTTGAATCCCAAGAGTTTTGAGACGAGAGCTTTCGCCCACATGTACCCATGTATTTGGAAGTAATTGAAAACTCACACGACATATATCAACTCACTTGAATGTCAAATGTTGGCAAAAATAATGATATTTTCAGGAAGAATTTTATTATATTCTGAAGAAAAACCACTTACCGTCAGTCATTTTTCTAAGAAAGTTTTCCTGAAAATATAAGTTTGGTTCTTGGTTTTTAGCCAGTTTCATTATATCTGGTAGGGCATTAATAAATTAAAAAAAAAAACAATTTTTATTATTTGCATCTTAATATGTATCTGCAATCGAAACTTATAAGGTATACTGTGTAAATTTTTAAATTCATAATATATTACATATTATATTTTTTTAGAAACTAATTAAATTATATTTCACTACAAAACTTAACTACATACATAATAAATAAAATATATGAACTTACTTATAAAAAAACTTAAACTAGATAGGTAGGTATACAAGGTGTCGTTTTGAAGCTGCAAAATATTTCAGGAGGTAATTATGTTAGTGATTCCCGACCCGAATCAATAATAAAATAAGTAGGTAATTTTTTTTTTTTTTTATAACCGCGCTTTTTTTCACACACACAAACACGGAACAATAAAGGGCGTTTTCACACACACTAACTCGCAACGATAGTTTCATAAATAATGTATCATCCAATCATCATCCCGCACGCCACACCCTAGCCACGCCCCCGCGGCCATCGATCGATCGATTTAGTTTAGTGTAATTAAAAAATTAAATAACAAGTATTACTGATTATTGACCAGGTTTCGTATTTTTACATGATTATTTATGAGTTTTATTACAACCTCCTGAAATATTGTGCAGTTTTAAAACTGCACCTTGTATATATTTTTAGGAATTTTAAGATTTAAAGTTTAAAAGGAATTGGAAATTGATATCCAGAAAAAAAGCATATTTATTTGAATAGACATTCTCAAAAACTTGCTTACTCTGAATAAGAGCCGTGATCCACACAAACCAATATATTTTTTTCCTTTCACCTTATTTTCGCTCGGTCTATTTCAGCAATTTTCATTCCTAATGCAAGTAGCGCCACAGTCCATTGTCTCACATTTTGTATTTTGTTCATCTGGCTTGGCTTGTAATGCTATTTTAGATTCGTGATCTCTTAATAGTATTTGCTATTCCAATACTTGCTACTGAATAAAGGCGCTTATAAAATCTTTGTTGGAAATAAATGGAGCCTATCTTCTTTGGTTGATGCTGTTAGTGGTAATTTGATTTTTATGGCTTGTTGCAATTGTGTGTACCAATAAATGGAGACGCTCAAAAGTTCATCCCAAATTATGGTGTAGATTTCACTTCAGTCATGATGTGAGTGGAGACTTCTACTCAGAGTCGTATCTGGAACAGAAGTTGGCTATTATCATTCAACGTGGGAACACAGCAAAATTTATCGCCATTTTTTCGATAAAAGCCATCAGGGGTCACTAATATTATTTAATTTTATTTATAAACATTTATAATTACTAACTTTATATTAAACTAGTTTTTGCTCACGTCTTGACCCGCGTACAAAAAATATAGCCTTTGTCAGTCAAAAATAAAGCAGCTTTCTATCGGTGCTAAAATTTTTGCAATCGAACCAGTACATTCAGAGATTACAAGCTTATATTATAAATATACAAGGTGTAAGGGACAGCCCTCCACAAACTTTATGGGCTTGCTCAGTAGACGAAACTGAACAACCTTCCACAAAATTTTTTTTTCAGGAAACGAAAAAAAAAATCGGCCTCGCCATACAAATTGTCCAATCAAGCTTATCATTTTGTATGGTGAGGCTGATTTTTTTTTTTTCGTTTCCTGAAAAAAATTTTTGTGGAAGGTTTTTCACTTTTGTCTACTGAGCAAGCCTTTAAAGTTTGTGGGGGCTTTCCCTTACACCTTTTATTAAATAATATATTTATAATATAAGTTAGATATTAAATAATATATTAAAAAAACAAACTTGACCTCCGTATATTATAGTGTAGATGGCATATTACATATTTGGTATTCATTTTTAATTTATATTCTTAAGTTCCTTTAATTTTTCTGATGAACTTTTTATGAAGAGTGAACATGGCCCAGTAAACCTCTTATACATAGATAGTCGCCACGTGACTTGACACGAGAATGGAACAACGATGCTACGAAGCGTTTTCTTATAAGATATTATTTTTAATATTTTCTACTCATAGAATACTCTATCTTAAAGGTTTTCACGATGCGGTAATGCGTTTTGATAGAAAATAGTTTTACAGATGGAACAGAATATTTAAAAATACTAAGGCAAGTATTTTATGTAACCGATTCTAGCACTTGATCCAACTAGATTACGCATATAATTATATACTCGACAAGGTTTTAATAAATTAATATATCCTTGCTAGGTCGAGGATTCAGACATTAATTTATCTTCTTTCTTGGAATTTCTATTCGTTATTTTACTAAAAGCGATATGATAAGAACCGTGTAAGAGCGAGTCGGACTCGCCTACAGAGGGTTTCGTACAAACATATTTATGAAAATAGTTCAGTTCCCGAGACTCGTAGGTTTTTCCGGTTTTTTTTTTTTTTTTTGACGTAACTACGAATTAACACATTTCTGATATTTTCCTATACTCTTGCTATAAGACCCTTTAGCACGGACGGTTTTGATGTCCTAACGAGTGTCAAATTATGAGCCTATCCGGCCTTATATTTAGATTGCGTTCATATACATAGGCCTCTCCCAAGCGACGCCACAACGACCGATCCTGTGCATCTCGCATCCACTACATTCCCGCGACTCTCACCGGGTCGTCGTTCCACCATGTGTTAGGCCTTCGAATGCTGCGTTTTCCGGTGCGCGGTCGCCATTCTAGAACCTTTCGGCCCCATCAACCATCCGATCTACGAGCCATTGCTTGTTGGGACATTTCGCCTGCCCACTACCAATTTAGTTTGGCAATTCTTCGGGCTATGTCGTCGACCTTGGTTTTTCTGCGAAAATCTTCATTCCTGATGCAATCACGCAAGGAAACTCCGAGCATAGCCCTTCCCATTGCCTTTTGGGTGGCACGTTGCGTCGTCGTATCTTGTTTATGTGTTTGAGTCCTACTTCATATAAAACGCGCTCTGGACACTGGTATCTCAATTGCTTTATCATGGACAAAAAGCCCCTAAAGTGCCTATCAACCTACAGAACCTACTTGTAATTCAATCGTAAAATTAACTGTGAATGATTTCGTTCCTAAACTTGAAGTTAATTATGTTAATGACTCGACATTAATGTGAGGAATTAAAGTAACAGCATAATCTTTGACGCTTTCAATCTTGTGAACCGGTTTTGAATCAGTCATCATTAAAATACTAGGCTAATATAGATGTCTTAGCTATTTTAGTAAGTACGACTGCATTTGATTTATCTATGTCAGTAGCAGAACTACATTTCTAGCTGAAGTTATTATATATGTATAAGCTCTGCTTAGCTTGGGACTAGGCGGCATTGTGTGATAGTTGTGGAATTTTATTATAATATAATAATATGTCTAATATGTATATCTGTATGCCTAATGTTATGTAAATGGTTATGGTTGCGCAAATTAAATAATTTAATTTTATATTATTTACTATCTCTTACCATCGGTTTTACCTATATGAATTATTTTAGTACTCCTTCCCATTAAAGATTTTAACCTATAAGTAAATCTAGGACATAAGCTATCCTGGTGCCAATCATACAAATCCATTCAGGCGTTTTATCGTGAAAGAGGAACAAAGACTCACATAGATACACATAAACGTTTGCTTTTATATTAGGTTAATTTTTGTTTTGTAAAGATATGGAACAGTACTTTTTCCGACATCATGTTTTTTGCAATTTCCTCACAAGAAAAACATGTGTATATTTTTCTTTATCAGAAAAAAAAATGCAAGAATGATGTAACTCAGTCCATACATACTGAATTTGATACACAGTAAAAAGTCTATAATAGCAGATTACAGACTAGGGCATCGCTATACTCTTTGTCACAAGTTTATAAATGTATTAAAGTTGCAGGTTCACTCAGACGAACGTAAAGGCACAATACAAGTCCGTCGCATAAAGTTTTCACGATCACTAAAACAAACAGCTCTTCGTTCTACTACATACCTGGTACATCTTATGTGGAAGCCTTCCTTAGCTATCGTGCTTCCAGGATAAATTAATCCTGTTACTCTGTTAATACCTATTGTGCTAGGACGAAAAGACCACCCCCTTTTCTTCCCACGGGTGGTTTCAAACGACTTTCGGATTATATGGGGTGGCACCTTCTTCCTGTATTTGCGCTGCACATCGATTGTTTATTGGCAATTGTTTTTAAGACTTCGTTCCATTTTATAGCTTAGTACAAAGACATGTCTTGTCTGTTTTGTAACAAATGGAAAATTCATGTCAACACTCTCTCAACCATGTTAGTGAAAGGTTACAATGAAAATAATATTTGACTTAAAACTTACGTGACATAGAACATAACTCTCCTTCTTCTCGGTCGGATAATTAATACTGCATCGAATACCTTGGGGTCCGTTGAACCCAGCATACAATGGATGTAATGGCACAACATGAGCCGACAGGCGTCTGCCTCACAAAGGCTTGGACTGTAACAGACCACCGCGGCTAACTAGGGAAGCTGATGAGTAAGTAACTGGCACTGTTGAGGGATTATAAAATAAAATAAAAATAAAATACATTTATTTCAGACTAGGTTTTGCCCGCAGCTTTGCCCGCGTATATAAAATATAGTCCATGTCACTCAGGAATAAAACACTTTTCTATCGGTGAAAAAATTTTAGAAATCGGACCTCTACTTCCAGAGATTACCTCCTACAAACAAAAAAAACAAACTTTACCTGTATATTATATTAAGTGTAGACTAAAATAATTTCCAGGATTAGGTCCAAATCATAGAATCTATGTTAATATTGCAGCTGGGCTACACCTGTATATTATATAGGCGTAGCTTTTTCTAAATAATAAGTTAAATAAAGAAACACCATTTAAATAGTATCTGACGGAGAGTTGTAAAAATCTTATAGCTAATCATATGAATGATTGGGTCGTAAAACTCTTTTATATGACATTTTTATTTTATTTGAATTTTGTTTAAGAATTGTTTAAAAATAACTCACAAAAAATGTTTATTATATATAATACAACACATATATAATATTATATTATAATACAACACATAGTACGTATATAACAGTAAGAATATTTCACAAAATTATAAAAATAAAGTTATTTTAATACGAAGTAAATCAATGTACATAGCTCTCGAGATCGAATTACAACAATCCAATTTGTTTCTGATGGGTCGTCACCAAAGCTTAGTCAGAAGCGCTTAGCAGGATTTGACACATTGAGGCGTCTATTAATAAGGTTTCCTTAAAGATTTATTTTGTTCCATACTTTTAGTATAATCAGCCTTATAATGTTCCCCCTATTGCGACTCAGGCCTCCTCTCTAGGAGACCTACAACTCGTAAACTCGGGGTCGTTATTACTATTTTCTGCTTTCTCACACTTTCAGTGTGAGATTAGGTTTTGAAAACCATTTAAATTACATTTACATTACAGTTTACAGGCATATTTAATTTGACTAGGAACAGCTTTCAATAGCACTACGATAAGTTTATTTGGTTGGTAAAACATGATTTGCATTGGCTGCAGTTGTATTACTCCAATTTCCGCCAGTAAACAATCCTAATAATAAATTCTTCTCAATACAAGCCAAGCCATATACTTACATAACCGCGTCCGGGACCAGTTTTATGACAGAGCCTTAATGGTGACTCCTAGCTTGTCCGCATCTGTTCCTTGATGAGCATAAATTACCGATTAAACCAGTATTTTTTACTGCCTATTATATTCATTTTGTATTTTTCTCCACTGCGAGCGCATCGTTTATAGATTTTTTTAGACTTATTATGCGCTAAAATTAGACTCATGCGATGTCGAGTGATTACTTACGCTCTGTGTTTAAGGTAAATTGAAAATAATAATGTTGTAGAAATGTAGGTAGTACCTATGTTAACTTATTAAAGAAAAGCGTAAAAAACGAATGAAGAGTCTATAAAAGAGCATATTTCATGAACAAATATTGAAACAAATACTACCTGTAAAGGTAAGCTGGTAGCTTATATTTTTTAATAAAGCAGAATTTTAAAACGTTCGTACTATGCAAAGCTAAAACTTTTTGAATATTTAATTTACATATTGTTGTGCAGCGTTCCCATGCGGTGGCCGACACGTGTAAACTGTCCTACGAACAAGAATGTCCGGGCACAGAGCACCTATGATACACAAGTTGCTGAACGGCAACAAGCAGGCTCGACCACAAACGCTCCTGAACTACGTACACTACACCAATTTTATTAACGAGCCGACAATTTAAAGCAAACTAGAAACTCATTTAGTAGCCATTACCTCCAACTAACTACCGGTAAGCAGATTAAAATGCATGCCAAAAGTTTAAATTTATGTACCGGACGCTCTCTTCAATTAAACTTGTTATAATGAAACTCTGGAAAAACTGAGTAAATTTCTGCGAAGAGACGACGCAAATAATTCCCAAGTTTTGCAATTTATACTCATTTTAAAGTTGAGTTCGATGGCGCAGACGTTTCTCCAGTAACCAACGACCTGAATTGATTATTTTAACGCTTTTCGGATCTTTTCAACTTGATAATTTCGTCTTCCTTGTTACTTGTTGTGTACAAGTTTAATTTAAGCCAAAGAGTTGGGTAATCTGATATTATAAGGTGACATTTTAATATTTTACTTCGTAAAATAATATTCCAATTTTATAATTTCTATATTTTCCTCTTTTCACTTGGAAGTGCTGTGACTTTTAAGAAGTATTTTAGGAATTTACTTGTATAAGTAAGTATTTGTTATCTACCTCTAAACTTTCTATTCAATTTAAAAAATGTTTAAGTAGCTACCTATACAAAAATAAACACTTTTAGATGCTTTTGTAATCATTATAATAATTTATTATTCATTATGTTAACAAAAGAAACACGACGTTAATTTAATGAAAACACGGAAAAGAACCACTCATACTAATAAATTTTAAAATTAACACACGGTAATTAACATTTACATGCAGTCCATTAATGTATTTAGTAACAGCGGCTCGGAGATACTTGTGGTCGTATAGACAACTAATGCTATTCCACGAATAATCTCAAACAAAACGATAAAAGAATTCTCTGAATGCCATGTTCTGTTTCTATTACCTAACTTTTCGTTTGGTTGTTTTTCGTAAACATTCCAGCTGCCGTTGGCAAACCATTCAATGAACCCGTTTCTATGCTCTAAACGACTGGTCGTGGTCTAAATATACCATTTAAATTCAAGAGCAGTTACTATGCCTTCTACTGAGGCATCATGAGCTATTTATTATTGTCTTTTATGGCGGTTCTTTGACTTAGTTCGCCCACTCCGCTATATTTTTAAGTGTTTCAGTCAGCAAAAGCTCTAGTACTGACTATTCTATTTGGATAGACGCAGAGCGGGCGTGAGAAGCATCGATAATCAACAGCACTCCATTCGGATAGTGTTAATGAATTTCTTTAGTTGAGTATTCACAAAGCAGTCGCAGTCCGCAAAGAGTTCATTTGAACAGCTTCCAGGCTTCAGGGGGAAAATAAATAAAAATCGGCCGCATCAAATTGTGTGGAGTGACTACGGGCAAGGTCCCGCGAGCACTTTCTCATGCAAAAGTCGAACGGTTACTTTAATTCTCAGCTCGAGCACTTGTCGGTTTTACGAGCGTGGAGCGATTTAATCCACTTAAAACGCAGAGCACAAACTCCGAGCCGACAAAGCTCTTAGCCGCTCTCATTTAAAAATGGAAATAAACCTACGGCCATCTTTGACTCAATGCGACCGCTAGTGGAATTCTAAGTGCGGTCTTCAATGATACAGCTACGATTTTTTTACCCATTTGATGGATTGGCCTTGATTTATTGCGCAGTATCGATGAGTTATAAAGGAAATAGTAATACAGGATATCTAGACATTGAACCATGTACAGGAAACTGCAGACTACATTATACCACATGCAAGACATTGAAACTTTCAACATGTCTACGTTATGAAAGCTAGACCACCGAAGTGGTTTAGTATGGGAAAGTGTTAACGGACTTAGTGTTTGTCTTGGCAAATTCTTATGAATCGCAAAGATAAACTTTCAATCTGAAATGTTTATTTAAGAAAGCGATGGGTAAACATTGTAAAATTATGTAAATGCCTAAAGTAGATCTCGTGCGAAACATTTATGAACCTTTTGTTTTCTGTGTGTTTTTAGATGATATTTCTGAAATCCCACCCATACACACAAAGCATTTTGGGAACACCTTTATTTGTGCCAAAAAGTGGAATTCCCTGCCGGAGTCTGTTTTTTCTGATAGGAGAAAACAGACTCCGGCAGGGACTCCTAACTTAGAATTAACTCTTTGAATGTCGTAATTAGAGACACAATAGAAAGACAATTACCTTATGTCGGACTGTGTAACTTAAGACATTCGAAAGGTTAATAGGTTACTTCTAGGCAAGTGAGCTCCATCGTCGACCACATCATTGCTTACCATCAGGTGAGATGGTGGTCAAACGCAACGAGCCTATCAATAATAAAAAATAAAAAAAAGTGGAAAAATGTCATATATTTTAATTACTTAAACATATTTACTGAAAAATAACACAAGCTACTTTATTTCCGGCACTTTTGATTTTTCTGTTTGATTTTTCACCTTGACATCTTTTACTTACTTTCATTCAGTCATTTCAACATAAAAGTATACTAATGAAACTTAAATATATCATAACTTCTTAAAGCAAAAACAATTTTCAAAAACTACATTACCGGATAATTTATTTTCTTTCTCCAAAGGAATTTCAGAAATTATCCGCCCTTAGTCCTCGTCTTTAGCTTCTTCAGTCAGACCCATCTTAATGAAAGAGTTTTGTGGCGAGATTATTTCGACTTGTTATTTTAACTTCCGCACGGACGAAGGATCTACGAACGGAACCTTGTATTTATTTCTATAGCACTTTATTGCGTGAATTGTCAATATTCTGAGAAAGTATATTTATATTATGTTGGTAAGATTGACAGGGCTATTAAGGGACCAATACAGGCACTAGGGCTTTGGATTGTTCGAAAAGGTTACTGGGGTTTCGTTTGTTAAAGTCTTTTTTTAGGTTTAAAGTCATTCAATGACAACCTTCCCCTTTTGAACGGGGCAGAAGGGTGTGACAGACATTTACTGACTAAAAGCCCACTCCTGTTTCTTCTTTGCCTTTCACACTAGGGCCGGGTTTTCCTTTCAGAAGCAAACCCGTGCCCGCCCCAATACCTAGGCTTCGAGCCTGCTGGGCTTCTACGGTTTGCTGACATCTCTATGAGGCGCGCGTAGAACACTCTGTTGACGACTGGGTGGGGTTTGGTCGGCGAGCTAACCATTGCTCGACATTCGCAAGCTCGCGCCTACGGTAGCCGTAAATCAGGATCGAGATCCCGGCCGCTGGGGTGTGAAGGCCGCTCCCTCATGAGCGCACTTGTGGTCTCCTTTGCTAGCATTACTGCTTTGCAGAAGGAAGCGATCGCCTGCCATTCCGCCTCGCATCGGACCATAGCTTGTATCAAGGCCCGGCGTGAAAAATCGTTGCTACCAGTTAAAGTCTGACACTTTCTCTCTCTTTACCCAGAGTGGAAGAAGTAGTTTGATGATTTTCTACGTAAAAAAGCGTATGTTTATATTGAATTAGCTAAAGCTTAGGTTGCTCATAAAACTATAAAAAAGACATCAAGTTAGTTTGGAGCTCCGCAAATGCGCAAAGATATAATTTCAGTGTTGCGAATTTCTGTCCAAAACAATTTTGGACACAGACTATTCTTATTCTGCCTCAAAACAACGTACTCACTAATTGACAAAGCAATTCCATTAGGTATACCCGAATGCCGCGCACTAGAAAAATGTCAAAACAACGTACAAAATACGGGATAATCTGTGACCTTTTCATGACCTTGCCGTCGTAACAAATTGTCGGTAAAACACAGTACATCCATCTGACACATTTCAAGCTTCACGCCAAACCAATTATGCATCAACAAACACCTAAAATTTTAAGAACCGGCCTTTAATACCCTCTGCTTTTTAATTACCTTACTTTACGTCGATTCGCCCCCTTTTTTGTGACTCAACGGAAATTGCTCGGAAAAGTCACTTAAAACAAATAGGTCTAGGTAGGATAATTACGAGTTTTTTTCTCAATTTCGTTAATTTTACCGTGTCAGTTGTAATTACTGTGTAATTGAACGCCGTGTTTATCGAGAATTAACGTCGGAATAGGTTCTTCGATGTTTCCTTAATAAATATATATTGAAACGATATTTATTATCGTTTATTCTTCATGTTTGATGTTATAAGAACTCCGGAAAATAATTCGCCTATAGTATGATATGCTTGGTTATGTTTTTAATCATGTATTTTTTTGTAAAGAAAAATACACACTTCTTATCTATTGTTGCCAATTTTTTGACTGGAGTAGTAAATTTTTAAATAACTTCTCTCTCAATCCACCGAGAGCGAGAGAAAATGTCAAGCTTTTACTGACTAAAACTTACCCGTGGTCCTATTGCGCTCCAGGGCCGCAGTGACTGTTTCGAACAATCCCGCACCTTTCCCTTCCTTTAGACGCCGAGTAATGGGTAGCTCGTCGTCCGGCCTTCCGGTATATAATCGTCCCGACCAAGCCCAAGTTGTCGACAGCTTGTAGCGTTCCACGCACGTCTCAAAGAAATGTCAGCAAACCTTACGGGCATAGCAGCACCGATATCCGCTAGGGCCGTGGGCATTTTCTGAAAAGGAAACCCGTGATATTAAAACGCCAAAGGCAAACTGAAGGACATAGGTGTGGTTTTAAACAGTAAAACTCTGACACCTGCTCCACCCAAAGCGCTAGAAGTCATTAGATTGTTACGTTAAAAAAAAACCCTGGTTCCATTCGTGCCTTAGGGTCGCCGCACACAATCACAAAGAAGCGCCCGCGCTGCCACCGACATAATATTTCCTGTAGATTTCATACATTTCATATGGACTCGCCGCACACTATTGACGCTGGAAGCCGCCACATACTACAAAACGCCGTTACTCGCTTCTAGTGACCCGCACTGGCCACTAAATGCCGATACAAAACGCTGTCACACGCCATTTGGCATTTAAACCTTCTTCGACTGAGTCCATTACTACGCACATAGGTTAAAATAAGTAGCAGCCACTAGTCACAAGTAGCTTGGGCCTCTTCTAGCTTCTCGTGGTTACGTTTGTGGCCGATGTGCTGCGACACTTAGATGGTATTCGATTGATACGTCATTATTAGGAAACCGTTACTATCTAATTTATTCAATTAATGTTTCGTTCTTTATTGTTTTAACCGCTTTACTGCCTCATATAAAGCTTGAGTGTCCGGAATATAAAAGATGTGTGCTTTTATATCATCAGATAAAGTTATCGTGAACAATCTTGAATGACAAGTGTTTCGCAGGTTTAGTGTTAGTTTGAGACGCAGTAGCATAACATTATGTTCTCTTAAGAAATAAGGCTTGTATCATCATACGTAATGAGGATTGCGCATTGAAGTCTTATCAAACCTTTTTAGGATCAAATCATCAAATAACCTTTCTCTCTCTGAGTGAAACGAAAGAAACTGTCAGACTTTTACCGATTCTTTTGTTCTGATGTCATCTCAACGCTCAGTCACGTGGTCAGAACAAAGGTATCGGAGGCGTGGCCAACTCAAGGCGTTTGACACAAGAGAATCGTAACGAAACAGTCGTAACTTGGATAGGGGGGCTGTACATATAACTTTGAGATAGTCTTTCATTGAAAACTAACCTATTTTTTCTTCTTCCACAGGACGGAGACCGAGGCTATCTCGAAGGTCTGGCTTCCAGATACGCAGATCTCTTCTCCACACACTACGGCGACGTTCTAGATCACCTCGAAGAGTTACGGAGACACGAATGGGACGAGATGTCTCCAAGAATGAGGGTCCTCGGAGGCCCTGGAACACCCCAAACTCCACCTTCGGCAAGTCCTGGTTCCCTAGCTTTGAATAACTTGACCACGTCGCATTCGCAGCCCATTTATGTGCCTGGAAAGTATTCGGTGAGTTGAGTGAGGTTCTCATTTATTTTTGGGAATGGTCATCAATTTCACGAAGTATTCTATTGTAGATTTAAAGCAATTGTTTTCTTGTATAATTTGCTGGCTTCTGTAGTTTGTTGATGCATGAGTGAGTGTGAATTTGAAGTTTAAACTACTTACGTATATCCATAAATTGGAAAGTTGTTCGTGAAAAATACTTCGTGTAGCATGGATTTGGCACCACTTCAGCTTACTTTTTTGGCTCCATGCGAGATTTGTTATCTGTACCAATTTTATTTGACATAGTTTTCAATAGTTCTACTAGAGTTATCATTTTTCCAGTTTTCACTACTTAGTTCAGTTTTTATTATATAGTAATTTGTTATTTTCACCTACAATAAAATCAGTGAATCTATAGTAAAACTTCATAATTTAACTGTAATACAATTTTAAGACACGTAACAACAAGTTCAAAACCAAACTCCACTGAAAAAACCGACCTTGCAAAAATAATTTGAAATCACGTGATGAACTTGAACGTAAATCCTCAGTCGGCCATCAGACAAAAGTCCAAGGTCATAATGATGAGCCCCGCGGAGGCCCACAGATAAAACGGCCTGAATAAATAATAGGATCATGTCATGTAATCAGACTAAGCGGGCCAAATCGTCGCTTTGTGTAAAATTAGCCAGAAATATTAGGCTTTCAACATTGCCAGTGATATTTGAACCGTTTTTCTGAATATGATTTTATTTTTTTATGAAAACACCTCTAAATACGCAAAGCGGATTACCTACCCTCAGAAGGTTTCTTTCGCATTTATATCAAGTCTGTTAATAATATAGATTTTTTTGTGAAGATACCTAATATGGCTTTTCTTAGAACTTCAGACGGTATTTTCTTTTCTCTGTCTTATAAATCTAATTTGCTGAAGTTATTGAAGATATAGATAAAGGTCACTTTTATTACCGTCAAAATCTGTCTACTTACGTTTTGTTAACTTTTATTATTTTAGATGGTAGATTAGATTAGTGGCCAGAGCTCTGTCAGTATAAGGTACCACGTTGTATAACAGTGGTGATTCGTTGACCAAAAAAACCCCAACTCTTTGGTCAAATGAAGAGTCGCGTAGCCTGCTGTTCTCTTATATTCCTAGAAACTCGGTAAGCACTCAAACACTATTGCCCTAATGTTACAACATCAAACGGCTGAAACATGTAACTAACAACAGGAATTATTGGCGCGTTTGAGGTTTTTTGCACCTACAGCAGCTGCCAAAATTCCGCGAAGATGGGATGCAAGACTGTCGACGAATGTTGCATCCTATACCAAAGGCCTACCCAATTTCCAAGGCATTAATCATTCTGTCTGGCTTCTTCTCATCTTCACATGCCAAGCTATTGAGTTCTAAAACAGCTGGTACAAAAAATCGAAGATTCATTGACAACGATGTGAAGCTCCATCAAGACGCAGGCATGAACCTTCCGACTCCCATTCACTCACAGCCAGTAAGCGGACGCTCTGCAATATTGGTGGACGTATTTAATGAAGTTATACTGTGCCAATCTACCGAGTGACTCATCCTATTGTTTCTGAGGAGATGGGTTCTCGGCAACGTATCTAAGAAAGCTACTTTTCAGGCATTTGCAGCATCGATCAAGCTCGGTATTTTATAAATAACTTGTGATTTTTTACATATAACCGATAAGTGTTGTGAATTGAAAACTTGAACGCCGACGGTAGGTTTGCACTAGAAATTTTGTGGATGCCGTGCCATCTAAAGCGAATGAGTAGCGTGGCTTGTAGCCACTCTTGACCAGTAGGGCTTTTTTTAAGATGATTATATACATTTACTCGATTTAGTTTTAGTGTTATTGCTAGACTTAGATGAGATGTTGGAGACCAATTTAGTAGAGATATTGCTCTCGCAAATAATAATAGGATCTAGGTCAAATATCCTATCCTCATAGTTCACTTATAAAAATTTTGCAGTTTTTTTAACAGCTTGTTTCTTTTTAACAGCCTTCAAGCTGCCTCACAGATAAAGAAGAGGACGAAATATACGGGTTCGGGTACGGCGTGTTCGGCAAACAGATGCTGCAAAGGCAACAGCAACAAAAACAACTATTGTTGGCGCAACCGACGCAACCGCTTATGCACAATACGCAACATAATTATCAAAGGTGAGTGTTTAACTGTTAAAACTAATCGTGTCTATCCTTTTTAACCCGTATCTATCCGATGCTGAATGTGGGTATCCGCCACACTAGAACTACAGCACTATCCTTCCCCGTGCTTTCCCTATTGCTACTTTTTCTAGATTATGGGTGCCTTTTCTTTCATAGTCTACCTACGCTTCTATGGCTAGTTCTGGGTTAGCCTGCATTGTCTCACTGCGCAGCAAATGGGTTCCTTTAATACACTTTGTTTTCTGTTATTCGTGCTAACCGATTTGGCAGGTGTCGAAGCCGCTTCATCATCTGTATAGCGATAAAATATAATTGCCTTTAAATGTATAATATGGGCTTCAATTATAATTATAATCTAAAATAGCAAAGCTACATTTACCATCATCGATTACATCACTGCTTACCATGAGGTGGGATCGCAGTCAGGCACTGTTTATATTATTTAAAAAAGGACAGAATATAAATTAATTATTAAAAAAATATGGTAAGGGTTGCGGGAATCCGTTAGATACGGAACGCTCAGGACCATTCATTGTGGCGACGCTTGGGGGAGGCCTATGTCCAACAGTGGACGTCTTTCAGCTGAAGTGATGATGATGATGAAAAAAATATGAAAGCAACAAAACAAAGTTTAAATAATAATGCAACATAAGTATTACACACGTTGTATCAAAAAATAAAATTGAACCACACCGTAGCAGGTTTTATAATATGTAATTTCGCTCGAGTTTGCATATAAAACTTAATCATTTGGGATTGGCAACTGCATTAAGCTGTCAAGTATACGCCAGAGTACATCGAGCTTAATGCAATTGCATATACAATATTATAAAAGGTACGTCAAAAGTGCGAATATCATATTTAACGCTTTCAATAAACATCAATACCTACTAAATAGATTTTATCACTGATAAATGTAATGTAAGTTGAATTATTGTGAAAATAAAAAATGAAAACGACCTAGCATTAGAAGGCCTTCCACAAAGTAAACCTATGACTTGGTGAGAGTTGTGGGAGTCTAAAGGATGCGAGACGCTCCACACTGGTCGTTGTGTTTTGAGATTTGTAAACAAAACCGTCGTAACTTGCATAGGCCTTTTTTTTATTGTGGGAAAAAAACATCCAATGACAACCCCCGCTCTTGGTCGAAGCGGGAGATAGTGTCAGACTCTTACTGACTAAAAGACCCACCCCGTTCCTTCTAGCCTTCATACCGGGGCTCGAGCGCCCTTTCGGATAACCCTGGCCCCAGTAGGCTTCGACCCGGCTGGGTTCCTGCTGTTGCTGACAACTCCTTGAGGCCCGCGGGAACAGTGCGCGCCGTTGACGACTTGGGCTTGGTCCAGACAGTTACCAGACGGCCGGACAGCGAGCTACCCATTGCTCACTGTCCGCAAACCCGCGCCTACGGTGGCCAGAAATCGGGATCAGAATCCCGGCGGCGGCGGCGGCGGCGATAACGCCGTTGCCTAATGCGTTCGGCCTTCTCCTTTGTGAGCATTACTGCTTCGCAGAAGTCGGCGACCGCCTGCGACTCCTACTCGCTCCGAACTTGGCTAGGCCTGTAAGACATGTCAAATGACAAAACTCAAGTCAGCTTATTAAATATCCAATTAAGTCTAACAACAACTAATAAAATGTAACGGTAGTATCACTAACACTCGAATGATGATCATTACGACAATAACTTGCAATCAACCCTGCAAATGCGGACGCAAGGCAAAACAGCTTTATCCTTATTCGACTTAGAAATTTCGCGGTCGGCTTACACGAAATGTTAACGATAACGAGAATAGCACGGGACGTAGTCATAAATTATTTGGACTTTAACAGGTGTACTCGTTAGATAAGCTTTTGCGCTGCATGTTTAAATGCTAATCTAAATTGAAATCAGACATTCGATTGGCGACAGAATCGGCCTCCGTGTTGAGAATAGGTGAAGTGATGCACGGTTAGTGGGAGAGGCAAACTGCATTTTACTTGGGGGAATGCAAAATTGGATAGAGGAAAACCTGTATCCGCATTTGTCAACTAGTCAACTTAGTGATATCAATCCAGTTAACTCCTTAATTCATGGTCCTAGTTATCCTTTAGTACAATGTTTGAATGGCCAGATGTAATCACGTAGCACAAGGAGTATGTAAGACTGCCAGATGTTCAAAAGAGTTACCGTGACACTGAAACGGAAAGGACAATGAAAGGAACACAGGTGAGTTTTAATCAGTAAAAGCCGAATGCTCTCTCTCGCTCCATCTACGGGAGTCCCTCACGCTCTATATGGAGCGAGAGGGATTGAGACGAGTAATATCTAAGGATTGTAGCAGGTGAAATGCTGTAATGCCTACCTACCCCTGTGGGGGAAATATGTGAGCGTCAATTTCCATCAGAAGAGATAATGGTTAAGCTCGAGCCTACCAACAATAAAAAAAGGTGATAAATATACATATATCTAAATAACTTATTTTCGACGACAAACAGGCTTAATACCAGTCACGTCACAGCAACAAAGAAAATATTTTCGCGAACTACATAATATATTCTAACCCCAAACAAGAACCGAGCACAAACATAAATATTCGTCAATCGTCCCTACACTGAGTCCCGCTGAAGTAAGTTCTCATTACACCGGTGCTTGCTGTAAAATAAATTCAAATTAACTACTGATGGATATGTCCGGGCCGGGCGCTTGCTCGAAGAATTTGTGTTAAGACCGTATTTAAATGAAGGACAATCTTTATTGGCTACTAAACTAGAACTAATAAGGTAACTGTTGCTGACGATTTATGGGTAAAATATTTTATTTTCTGTCTTAAAAATGGTCATGTTATGAGAAAAGCTTACTTTAAAAAGACGATGATAGTGTGAAAAGCTACTATAGTTTTTGAGTCATTGACAAATGGAGCTGGTTTTTTTATTAAAAAAAAACAGCTGAAAAGTTTTCAGTATACATGTGGATAGAGGGAGAGGGAGACCAAAAAAAGATAGATGAATTGTGTGAAGAGTGAAATGAAAGAAAAGGGAGTTAGTAATAACAGGACGGGTGCAAGCACAGATGGAAGAAAAAAACATGTTGCAATGACCCCAAATAACATGGGACAAGGGCAGGAAGATGATGATTATGATGACACGGCAAACATTGTTCTACTATATAAATTATCAAAGAAAAAGTGGGGGGTGGGGATAGGAGGGTACAAAATAGCCTACGACCCATTCTCAGACCTACCAAAATACACAAAAAAATCGTAAAATTCGGTCAAACCGTATCGGAAGAGTTCGATGAAAAACACTGTGACGTGACATTTTTATACGATAGATATCTTAATACAAACATCAGAGTTGTCAGAGAGTTAAACAGAAATATGAATAATGTGCAGCACACATTGCTTGTAATACTTTTGAGAAAAATAAAACTCCGATGACGGATTAAAAATGGTTCGAGTATGACACGAGGAATACAAATGCTACATCATAATAGTCATGATGTAAGCCTGTGATGAATACATTATGCTTGAAAAGCTTATTGTTATACTTGGAAATAGTTCAAGTAATAGTCATTTATTTACTGTTACGCTGTCACGTCTGACTGACAATATACTATGTGGGGTTTTGTCAAATATTTGTTAAAAGCTTGGTCTCTTCTTGCTGACTTTTTGACTATAGTCTTAATATATAAAAGGTAAAGTCCTGACTCATCAACACCTAGCCTATGCCCTTGGATCTAGATTGCTGAAATTTTGCTTAGAGGAATCTTTCATGATGTAGGTATACAAAAGAGTGCTCATAGAGTTTCTTGCACGTTCTTCTCCATAGAGATCTTCGCTTTAGAACGTGCAATTTAGCTTCACTATTTTTTTTTCTGACCGACGTTTTGACAGTTAAAAGTGCCTGATTTCTGATTTCAAAGAATAAGAAAGGTTTTTTTTTTAATTATAAAACGTTGGTCCAAAGTTTATGTGGTGAGAAATAAATAAATGTAAGAAATAAACAAATTTAAAAAAAAATATTACTCAAAATAGACTCTACTAATAGGCTATATTTAGTTTCAAAATTGATCTTCAAAAAGGACGAGTCTTCTCAAGGAAAAATAAGCCACCCACACCGTAACTTGGTGGGTGTCAACTATGAAAAGATTATAACAGGTGGACGCCTGGGTATATTCATCCGTGCGTGTGCCCACTGATTATGTTATGCACAGATCACAGCCCACTTGTCAAGCGTACTAATTGTGGTTTCGAGCCTGAAGGGTGGTCTTTGGATTGGGGTGATTAATTTACTATAGAAAAAGGCTACTGATTTCCAAAAAAGTATTTACTCATTTGTTTTCTTATTTCCCGATCATTAAGATACTGATGATGATTCTGCAATTTTTTTCTTCTTAATATTTGGATATCATGAAGGATTTGGCTAGAATTGAGGTAACATTAATATCAAAACCAATTTTGTTCAGTGAAACTACTTGTTATTTTTATTATTTTAGCTAGCCCGCATTGTTCTGCTGTTGGGCAAATGCCTCCCTCCATTCTTCCCAACGATCACGGTTCCTTTCTCATTCCAAGTCTCAAGAAGCCATCCAGGTCGTCCCGCCATCTCCTTCGTGGTCTGCCGCGGCCCAGCGTCACTGTGTCTGGGCACCAACCTTGTGTTTTACGAACCCACAGCTCGTTAAACATGCGGCAACATGTCCTGCCCAGTCCTATTTAAATAATAAATTTAAATAACAGACACAAAACAGATCCATATTTTTGTTAGTAGTTAAACTTAAAAACTATGTTAGTAACCTAAAATTTAAGTTGGGTAGCCTTTTGAGCCACATCAATGAATATTATTGTAACTACTCGTATCTTAGATATTTTCATTTAAGAGACCTATCGCATCGTGGGCGTACCATATAATTGGATAAGCCTGACACGAACAAAAGATGATTTAGCTATTATTTTTCGAATTCAGCCTACGCAGAAACGCCTATTATCCATTGCGTCAGTCAATAAACTAACTTTTATCCCTAACTACATCAAATAACACAAAACTTAACACATCAATACATAGTCAGGAATATTAAAATCCGTTGCTTTCTCGACCAAGCGGGGGTGTTCTCATAAATTTGTACCAGGTAAACCGCGTCAGCTCCCACGCATCCAATCTAGCATGTCTTACAATGCTAATTAGATCTTTGCACCACTACTTTGCCTAATGAATTACTCGTAAAAGTGTTATTCGATTGCAAATAGAGATTATTTATGGTAATATGGACTTGGTGGGCGTCTGTTAATCGGTAGTCCGGGATTTGATTACGCTAGGTCGACGAGGTTACTCTGAAAACATTACTATTATATACATTACAATATAGTAAAATGTGATGTTATTGTAATGAAATGTGATAATGTTAAGCTATTTATTTAAAAGATAAAAGTTACAATAATTAAATGAATAACACTACAATTTCTTTTTTGTGACAGTTATATTTTCTTTATTGATTTATTATTTGATTTTTTATACATACAAAAAAAATTACACCCCTGAACATTTTGTGTTCACACCATATGGCATGAGTCTGTATCAAGATCTGTATCAAGACTTCTGAATTTGCTTCTGAAAGGTGTTGTAATAAGAGTGATTACGTCGTATGGACATTCTACATACCAATCCATTAGCCAAATGATTAAAAGCAATGCTCTTCCATGCACTGGAGGAGCCTAGTTATCTATTCAGCAGTTGACGAACTGCATAATAATTTGACAATTATAGTGCAGTGCAGCAAAGAAACACTAGAATAGTAAAGTTGTCGTGCTAATTCCACAAACAGCTCCTGTTTTAGTAATTAAACTGAAATGCTTCAGCATTAAGCCAGTTCCTTTATCTTTTATTGCTTTTGCAATAAAAATTATAATATGCAGTAGTTTCCCATTAAGTGAACCGAACGGCTAGTTAATTAAATTAATTATTATATCGTTATTCTAGTTAGCTTTTATAATATGGCCAGTTTACTAAATGGAGAAATGGAAGTGTTAAAAAGTACTTTAACAGCTTTGATTGCTCTAATTCTTTGTTTTTAAGTAAGTTTATTGAGTAATTTAAACAAACGGCGCATTTGCTGTTGACACGCATCTAGAGTTCAGCTGAAGTAAACCTTTTTGAAATTAATAAAACACTTAAATGAGCTTTGTAAAACCTCTGTAATAAAATAATATTTCGTTTCTTGGTGCTTGCTCATGCACGACTGAAACCTTTGCTGGTATATGATCGAAAATAGGTAGAAAAACCTGCTATAAAACTGCTATTCGGTAACTGTTTTTTAGCTTATTCTTATATTGGTAATCATTATTAAAATATTCAACGATTGTTTTTACAATCAGCCGTTAATTCTCATATCCTTTGCGTGGAAAAATCTAAGCTTCCTTTTTTTGGGATGGAAATCATCAAATAACTTCTCTCGCTCTGGGTGGAGCGAGGGGAAGTATCAGACTTTTACTGACTAAATTCACATTCGTTTCACAGTAGCCTTTTGCGTTCCAGGGCCGCTGTGACTCTGTCAAATAATCTTGTAGCCCACTAGCAAACTTTCTGCATTGTAGGCATGCAGAAATTTCGGAAAATCGCTGGATAGGTGAGAAATTATCTAATGAGAGGGTGACCCTGAGAAAGCCTACTATAGAGCAGAGCGAGAGAATATGTTAGACTTTTACTAGCTAAAACCACACATTGTTCTTTCAGTTGCTCTTTGCGCTCTAGGACCTCGAGTAACCTTTTCAGAAGTCGACCTATAGCCCTAGTAGGCTTTGGCCCTGCTGGGCCCTTACAGTTTTGCTGACCTCTTTTAAGGCGAGCGTGGGACATTACGAGCCATCGACAACTTGGGCTTGGTCCGAAGGGTTACCAAACGGCCGGACGGTGAGCTACCCAATGCTCATCGTCCGCAAGCCCAGTAATACTTATTATTCATCATCATCATCAGCTTTTTTTTTAATGCTCCCACTGCTGGGGTTTAGGCCTCCTCTTTAGGAGAGGGAATAGGCCGTAATCCACCACGCGGGCCCAGTGCTATACTTATTATTCTTTAAATAAAATTATTCCTGTTCCAAATACCCATCTTGCGGTATTAGCCATACCACAGCCTCACATTAACACCGCCTAACCAATTTGCAGCAGTAATGAAACCTGGTAGTTTATAAACTCAACGTTTACGAGCTCCGCGGCTTGCTAACTGATTCCTAGGGAAATTGATTCTGAGTGCCAATTTATCTCTTAGTTTGATGGAGAGGAGTTGATGGTTATGTAGGTTATGTGCGCAGGTAGTTGTTTTTGATGTTAATATTTTAATCAAACTTTTGGGGCAAGATATATGTTTGAGCCGCTTGGGGTTGAAACACTAGGGCCATGGGGTTCGAGCGCTCATCGAGTTGTGTGTGATATCAGCTAACAGCTAGTCGATTCTTCGCGTAACCAGAGGGCTTTGCTTTGCTTTGGTCAACGAATCAGTATTGCTATCCAACGTGGCAATGCTGCCAGCGTTCTGGGCATTTTTCCCATTGATATCGATGTTGATGAATTTTTTGATGCCCAATAAGTTCTTTTTTACCGTTTTGTTAATATTATTACTTTTAGTTTGTATACCTTTTAAGTTTTAAGATAATGATATAATAATCTTGGGGGAAGAAATAATACTCAAACTTAAATCTATGGGGATTTAAGTTTGAGTATTATATCTTCCCCCAAGATTATTATATCATTATCTTATAACTATTACATCATTATCACTATTATATCATTAACTTATACAAAAAGGTATACAATGGCGGTCTTATCGCTGATATCCACCAGATAACCTTAGATTGAATCGTAAGAATTTTAAATACTACAGGGGGTAGTATGCGGTTTACTGTTACAAATTAATCAAAACACTATTGATAAGCTTAATTATACAGAAATACCTAGCTGTTTTGGACTAAAATACCCTCCAAGCCAAAGTCAAAGGCATTAAGTCCGCCTCTGTACTTTTGTGTGCATAAAGCATTAAATAAATATAGAACTCGTCATCATTATTAAAATTCCAACTGCTCTCTCTAGGCCTTTCTTTGTTTGTGCCCCCATGTGTCCCCGTGCTTCTTTCCTATCTACTGCCAGTTAAATAAAATATTAATTCCTCGTTTGTTTTTCATAGATAAACACCAGAAAAATGGAATCATAAATCAAATGAACCGGCCCCCTGCATAAAAAATATCTCGTTGCCCTCTGATTAATGTACAAAAAGTTTTAGGGGTAACTGCAAATTTTCTCACATTTCCTGAAATATAAATGAACGAATCCCTAAATAACGACATCCCTTTAAAGAACCTTGAACTCTTTGCATCCGACCAAGCATCAAAGCTGGTGATTTCTTAAAGTATTAAAATATAAAGACACCTCTCTTTGCTTGTCTTAGCGAAGTTACGGTGGAAAATTCTCAACTTGATATAAAATTATCTTGTAAGGTTGAATTATTTTACCCTTTTGTTTTTGATGTAAAGACGCTGTCACATGACTGTTACTTTTGACATTTAATGTTTCGTAACACTGATATTTGAATTTCCTACTGCTCTGGGAGAAGCAAGAAGTGTCAGACTTTCACTGATTAAAATTATCTGTGTTACTTTATTTGTCCTGGGCGCTCTTTCTTTATCTTTCTTTTTCTTTCCTTCTTTTTTTTCTTTCTTTTTTTTGAGTTTGAAAATCATTTAATGTCTTTTCCTGCTTTGAAGTGGAACGGGAAGGTGTATCAGGCTCTTACTGACTAAAACCGCACCTGTGTCCTTCAGTTGCACTTTGTAGTATTGTAATGTTATTAATACTTACGTTTACTTTACACAATAATCACATCTCTTTATAATATTTCTTATATATTTAGTTTGTTTATTTTCTTTGATCACTGTCATCTGTCATGTCACTACTATTTTCTTCTATGGTTTTGATTAGGTATCAACAAAGAGTATTTTTATAGTCTTAGGTTTTATTCTTTTACTCATAATATTATTTATTTTGTAAACATATAATTTGCTAACAAATTATATGTTCTCCTATCTGCGAATCATTCTTTAAAATTAAATTGTAATTTATATCTTTCTTGTGAAACAGCAATGCTGGCTGAAACCTGTTTTCAAATTTTAAATTATGAATTGACAGCCAGCATAGCCGTCAAAATTGATAAAAAACCATGTTTGTCAGTTTCTGGGACAGTTTCGTTCAGCTCCTGGTGTCAGCTCCTTGTGGACAGTTTCTTGGTGCAGTTACATGTGTCAGATCCTTGGTGACAGTTTCTTGGCTCAGCTCCCTGGTGTGAGATTCTTGGTGGAGCTCTTTGAACTATGAAGACCTCCTCTCTGCCTCTGCCGGCCCTGACGGCAGAGGGCTGTACTACAATTGGACCTGGCCTCTGAGGGCCTCCTCTCTACCACTGCCGGGCCCTTGCTCTGGAGGGCTGTGACTACCACTATCTGTGCTGCCTGCGCTGCGTAGCCTTCGCCGTCCCTCGTACGGCTGAGGGCTGCGCCTACACCAGCTGCTGCGCTCCGCCGTGACGCCGTTTGAGCTGATATTTTTATAACTTTATATCTTTTATATTTCTATTGTTTTTATATGCTTTTATTTTTATAAAACCTCACAAGGATTCATATCTATATATATTATTTCTCCCTCCATACCTTCCTCCCACACTCCTCACTTCCACACTCAACCTCTCACTACTCACCACACGTGCCTTGCCAGGGCTACTCCCTGGAGGCACTTACTCACTACACTCCCTCTTGCACTCGCGTAACGCTCTTCCTTTCCTCTTACTATACACTTACACTTCTTACTCTCACTCTTCCTCTATACTCCTCCTCCTTACCTCCTCCTCATGTAACACTCACTCCTTCATGTAACACATTACGTTACATTTCGTTACAGTATAGAAACGCAGATTTCCTTTTATCGTTTTGCTCTTCGTCCACAATCCCTTGTCTATCGTGGCTCGTTGTCGATTTCTAGGTCTCGTCATTTGGGACTTGAGAATGTCCATATCCTCAAAATGGTCCTTGTATAAAAGTCATTTTGACAGGAACTTGGAATAATATCTCAATAATATATAAATGCAAAAAAGTAATGAACAATATTAATAAGATCTAAATATGTTTGTAAACGTAAAACATAAATAATGACCATCGATTCTACTAGAATAATACATGATCAAATGCAAAATGACTTTCTGACCAAATAGCAATTTATTTAAAATATACCTTATCATTATAATATATAGAAAGATGTTGCAAGCATTGAACATCATAATATGAATATTAATGCTATCGTTTCTACACTAAAATAATCTAAAATATCTTCTAGGCTTATAAATCAAACATCACCTTTGATACCCTTCAATAAAATATCCCACTTTATCAACCCAAGATACTTTGACGACTAACAATTTCAATGTTTAAATACAATAAACACACGCCTACATATGACAAGTGAAACAGACGAACTAACGAACCTTCACGATATATATTATGTAAATTCGACACATACCATTCATAATTTTGTCGCAATTGATGGGTATAAAACGATGAGAATAACGATCTTAACACTATGGTATTAACATACGTAAAGATGATGAGATAATATTTGAATATTACAATGCTAGCCACCCACCCCGGCTTTGAGTGTTAAAATACTTTGAGATTCACGGCTTTTCTATTATATATTAATATCTGGATCGCATCAGGAATGAAGATATCGGCAAAAGAAGGTTGCTGACATACCCCGAAGAATCGCCAAACTTAAGTGACAGTGTTTTTTTTATGTTGGGCAAAATCATCCAATGACAACCCCCGCTCTTTGGCAGAGCGGGAGATAGTGTCAGACTATTACTGACTAAAAGCCCACCCCGTTCCTTTGTTGCCTTCGTACCGGGGCTTGAGCTATCTTTTGAATTAATCCTGGCCCCAGTAGGGTTCGACCCAGCTGGGCCCCTGCTGTTGCTGACAGCTCCTTGAGGCGCACGGGAACAGTGCGCGCCGTCGACGACTTGGGCTCGGTCCGGACAGCTACCGGGCGGTCGGACAGCGAGCTACCCATTGCTCGCCGTCCTCAAGCCCGCGCCTACGGAGGCCGGAAATCGGGATCGGAATCCCGGCGGAGGCTGCGGCGCTGTGAGCGTCGCCGTTGCCTGATGCGGTCGGCCTCCTCCTTTGCTTGCATTACTGCTTCGCAGAAGTCGGCAACCGCCTGCCACTCCTCTTCGCTCTGGACCATGACCTGTACTAAGGCCCAGTAAGTGACAGTGGTCAAGGCACATTATTCGCAAAACAGAAGGTTCTGCAGTGGCGACCGCGTGCAGGAAGACGCAGCGTTGGAAAGCCTCCTGGATGAGAGTCGCAGGAATCTGTTTGATACGAGACGCACAGAACTGAGCCTCGTGATGATACTTGGGAAAATTATGATAATGATGATGAACACCGCATGAAAATTCGTTCGGTAGTTATTGATTTAATTGTGAACAGAGCCGGTAAGGGACTATGTTTAATAAAATGTATGAGGATAAAGATGTACGATTATTGTAAATATTAAGACGGTCATCGCGTCTTCCAAGCCTACATAGGTGTATAAAAACTACAAACAATTTAAGATTTATACCCTATGCTACGTAAAAGTTCATCCTCGTTTTGTTAAGAAACTGATTGAAAATATTTTGTAAAGAAAACGTGCATTTTGCATTGAAACTTGCTACTAACTTTGCTTGCCCCAGTTCCGTAGATCTTCATAAACGTGGGTTCTTTAATAGCTAGGTTTTATAATAGTATACAAATACTTTCTCTATTCAACGTTAGTAGATTGAACAAGCTCTCGTCAGAGAAATTCTCAGGAACTGCAATAATGTAGGCACAAGCAATACAACCTGTCCTCTTAAGATCGTACACACATCTTTGTGCAGCGTACTTATAATATTTACCCGATTGAACAAACATTGCAGTGATGGCAAGGTGGTAACGGTCCCAACTTAAAAGTTGTATGTCATGGGTTCATACCCAGGTAGGCGCTTTGCTTTGTGTAATTTATTTCATCACTACTGCTCTCAAAACGATGAAGGAAAACAGCGTGTTCTAGAACCAAAAATTCGAAGATACAAACCGCACTGGGCTTGCATAGTTTGTTACGGCTCATTCCTTTTCCTAGAAGAAGAGACCTGAGTCCCGACAATGGAAATATAATAAAATGCATTATATTATGGACAAACACTACCAGCAATTAATCAAAAGCTGTGTTTAACTAATAAAATCAATATAATACCAATCTACACCTATAAATACAGATAGAATCTGTATAGTACTGGCATTTAGGGCGATATACCTACGTACTCGTTACTCAATTAACGCTACGCACCGACGGGAATCCTACTAACAAGGTACGCGATTACGGGCGTCGAGATACGGGAAACGCGAGAAACTCCGTGATACGCGGCCTAACTAGACGAAATTTATCTAAGTGCTGTAGAATGCGCGGTGCGTCGTTATTTCTGATTCACTATCTGTTTTGTTGGCTGGCTTCGATTACGTTTCGACATAGGTCCGGTTTCGTATAGCTTTTATGAGTCGCCTGACAATTATTGGCTTTGTCATGACCGAGTAAGAGTTATAACGTGCGTCTTTAAACTGAACTTTATGGGTTTCAAATGAAGACCGCTTTGGAAATCTCGATGTTGAACGACAATTAAATAGTTTTAGCTTGTTTAATGAAGTATTTATTGTGTTCAATATTTTGTAATGGGTATTGGGTATGTAATGCCGCTAGGAATGCGATATTGTAAATACATACCTGCTACTAACTTTCTTGAAATAAATAATGCGTTTAAAAGTTATATCATATATTATAAAACCATTCAAGCTACAAGAAAATCTAATGAAATTTCATAATCGGATAGTAAATCAAATATCTGATTAAAAACTAACGCTAAGTTTTTGATAAAGTATGTGAACATACGAACGAAATCGGAATTAATATAAATTTATTACATATGTAGAACTAAATTGTTGAGAAAATCAATATTCATTGCATCCGCGGCATTGCATGGTGCCGATATGATACTCATTGTGATTTATTGCCCGATCCCAACTTTATATTGGGTTTGCGAACTGAAACATGTGCGATATTGAACCATTGTTTGGAAATACGCGTCTTGAAATTCAATAATTCATAAATTCACCTTTTGGGTGTACAGTACAACTAGATTCTATTTCTTATTTTTTTTTATACTTCATTCTATTTTTATAATTATCTAGTATTTATTTCTTGTGCACACCTACCAGTGTTGTTTTTTTTACCCAAAGTTTGACTAGTAGAGAATGTCATATTGCATTATGTCTGCCTATGTACCAGTATAAGAGTACATGAGGTTTAAATAAATAAATAGTAGTGGTTTAGTTTTTTTCCATAATGAAATCAAGTAGACAAAATAAAACCAAGAAAGAAAAGTATAATTTCTCGGTAGAAAATCATCAAATGATTCCTACCATTCGGGTAGAGCAAGAGGGAGTGTCATATTTTTAATAATTAAAACCCGCCCATGTTTTTTAAGTGGCCTTTTCCATCTCAGTACCCCTAGCCAAGTTGCTAATCTGCAATAGTTAACGCTAGTAGAAAGCTTCAAATGTACGGGAATGACGTCATCTCAAAACTCAGTCACGTGGTGTGTTGATTCACGTAAAATCAAACAAGCCAAATATCGTTGAAGTTTTATAGTCGTTCGATCGAAGTCCTATCCAAAAGCGGTATTCACGATCTATCGACTTATTTCCAGTTACATTAATAAGTATTCTACCAGGATAATGTACGTAACGACTTTAAAATCGGTGTCGTTCAAACTCGATTAATGGATGTGAATTAAACTAAATGGTCTAAACGACTTAATCGCTACGATATCGTTACGGTTTTCATTACGTGAATCGGGCTACTGAACAAAAGATTCGGCGACGCGGCCAACTCGAAGCGTTCGACGCAAGCGAAACGGTTGTAACTTGGCAAGGGGGGCAGGTAACTCTTTCGAAGAAACTCGCAGTTTCGAACGATCATAGATTAGATCTTCCAAGCCTTTTCCCAACTCTGGGATCGGTTCTTCACAACCCAATAATTAGTTAACACGATATCCTTGGCAAGATTGATGTCAGATTTCCTGGCTTCTGACTATCCGTAATAACTATCAAAGGTCCACAAATAAAAAATATTTCTATATAAAATCAAAATAAAAAAAAAAAAATGGAAATAATTACATAGATTACATAATAATAAATCCATTAAAAGAACGACTTCCATTTCAGTCAAACATTATTCAATAATCTGCTGACAGTCAAATTTTCAGATTCAATGACACGAAATTGAAATAACATTTAAAATACCAGACTTATTAATTATATGCTCGCAAAATTAACGTCGGTTTTAAATGTTCAATTGTCGAAGCTGATTAAGGACGCGGACACATCAAAACGAACTCTTTACAAAATTTACGATTTCATTAACCGCCACTCATTTTACGGACAATCATCATTAGCGAGTATTGTTAATGCCGGAGTCGATTAATTTCCCATTTTCCGAATTCCGAATGTTTTGCTTAGTCCGATATTTTTCCTGTTTTCCTGTTTTCCGCGATATCCGAGTGTTGCTCTGTTCACGGCAACTGTTTGGTTTTGGTTTTTGATTTTATTTTCTTTGATGTTTGAAATTTGTAGAATTTTATGGGGTTTGAGGATTGTGAAGTGCATTTTTAGTTGGATTATGCAAATAAACGGTAGCGACCAACTTTAGGTTACTAGATTCTATATAAATAAAAAATTCCAAACACTTTTAAAGCATATTTGGTATGTCCATAAAATGAGTGTCACTATTGTTATTTTTATTCTTGTTAGACTAATATTTGCTTTATTTTGTTTCAGTTGCCTAAGTCCACGGTCGGCATATTTCTACGAATTCCCACCAAGCGGTGAGTATCTGACATTTACTTATGACTTAATATTGTAGTTGATAATAATGTTATCATCTAGGTATGTAAATACATATTTTTCGGGACTTGCCGTCCTGAGAGATGTCCTGCCCAAAAGCTGAGCTTATGATGATACATATTAGAAATAAACAATCCGATTGCAGCAACACCTTGGATTTTTAATGGATTTTAAAACAACCCAGGAACGCACTCAAATATATACACAAAATTTAATCTAAAACAGTCAAGCCGTTTAGGAGAAGTTTTTGTTACTTCTTCTAAGCGGCTTGACTGTTTTAGATTAAATATATAATATATATATATATATAGTAGCATAGTTAGAAGATTTATATATATTGAAATTACAAAGATTTCTTTAGCACGTGACACTAAAATCTAAACATTTTTGCAATTTAGCTGTATGTCATTAATTTTTCTACATCAAAACACGACTTTTCCCATTACGTTAGGTGCTAAAATCTTATTACAATTGGAATAGAGTTAAACAAAGCAGTAACTTGCACATGCAACAAAAAATTGTACTTGGGCGTTGTTGATATTTTCCTCCTATTACTTTCCTTGTCACTCAATGTTAATAAGCAATTAAACAATATTAAAAGACCTTTGAAAACACGCTACAAATGTGAAGAAAAAACTTAAAATTTACCTAGTACATGAGTGCTTGATTTATTACCTTCTAATGTTGGCTAGACGTGTCGACTCATGACTTGCTTTTTAGACCTAATTCGTGAAAAGCAGTTTTTTATAGTATGTCGTTTTTTTTTCCGAGATGAGTCTATTAGCCGACAAGTTGATGGGTACAAGTTCTCTTTAAGTTATAAATCTGATTTAAGTTTTTGACAGTTTTACCGATAACTAGCTATTTAATATGCTGCTTCAATATATTTTAATTTAAAAACTTTATAGAATGGTCGGTTGTTTAGTTCTTGCTCAACTCAAACTAATCTATTTTTTTGTTTTCTTAGCCCTCCAAAATCTTTTCAGATATTTTTTCCTCATTGTCTAAAGAGAGAAAGATGTTGATCAGTTAACTATTTTTTTTTTTATTAGCCAATCAAAATTGTTCTCCCTTTTCCCATAATTTTGTAGTTAGTAACAATTTAATTTTAAGTAGGCATTCTTTTTGTAGACAACTGCTTGGGTACAGCCAAGAAGAAGGTGACTACGTTTTCGAGACTACTGCGAGGTTTGAAGTCCCATAGGAAAGAGAAGCATGGATCCTGTTCGCCGAAGCACACTCACAGTCCACGACAAGTACTGCCACCCCAACGGGTAAGTATTTTGATCGTATTTCGAAGCTTTTTGGTTGGTAATCTGATATTTTTGGCAATTGAGTTCAAGACATACATAGCGTCAGACATCAGATCAACTTTTTATAAGGTCTTTTTACATGGCAGTAGGTTGACAGCAGGACGAAAAGATGACAGAAAAGGATAGGTAGGACATTGTACGAATTTGACAGCTGTTATCCGCACCATCCTATAGCAATTATAGTATAGAGCAAATCATTTACAATCTCAGAGAAGCAAACATAATTTTTCAAAATAGATAAAAAAATTGCTTAAAAAAATATCAGTTTGCCACTATTTATGAATGCCTTTGCCTAAATATTGTTGTGTGTTTTATTAACAGTATTGTTGTGAGTTAAGATTTGTACGTATTTAAAAACATGCCGATCATTTATTTAGCGATGGTGACTAATAAAAACATTGTTTTGATATCTTGACGCTTTTTTGAGATACATTTTAAGAACAACTTTCATGAAAATCCCATTACTAAATATTTGATTAGTTGTACTAAATAAAATGCCAGGAGTGTTACCTCAAATAACAACGTTTTACTAATAGACTTTGAGCTAATACCTGATTTCAATATTCTAGAATAATGTAGGCATGAATTAATTTGATTAATATTAACTAGAATATGACTTAGTAACTAAAATATGTTATGAAAATGTTAACCACAAATGTCTAAGGCAAGAAATATGCAGAAGTTTTTCAAGTTACTAAAAATATTTCTTTTGCGTGAAATTCAGTAGCTGTATTAATATTCCGCAAATGAATTCCTACTGAACAATATGTGCAATCATTGAAACAAATGCGATCTTTTAAAATGGAGCTGAGAATTTTATTGTAGTTTTAACTACTTCAGCGAAACTTGTCTACAATACTGATTCAATACATTTGCTTCCAAATACCAAACATTAGAATTTAAAAATATTTGCATTCTAAAGAAAAACAAGTCACTGCATTAATTTTATATAAGAAAATGAAATACTTTCTGAACGTGACACTGGCTAAATTCACAAATACAAAAGAAAAAAAATAACAGAGCAGGTTTTGTGTGTGGCTTATTATGCTGTGAAACGTGCTGCTTATAAATTGACACTCCTATACTGAACTAGTTGTTTTTAAAAGTTTAGTCAAAAGAAACTGATGCACAACATCTAATTCCAACTACAATAAATTGAGCGAGTGAAATCCAACGATTAATTAATTTACTGGAAAGTAGGTTTTACTATATTCTTTTCTAATAATAAATATATATATTAATTATAATTTCGGTAAGTACATTGTGTTATGCGTACAGCTAAGGAGTAAAATACACTGCTGGAATCTGTATTTCTTGATAACTATAACCTGGTAATCTTTAAGTCAAGAGTGAATAGATTACTTCTAGGCAAGCGCGCTCCATTGTCGATTTTCCATCAGATGAGATAGTGGTCAAACGCGAGCCTAACAACAATAAAAAAATGTAAATGATCAGTGCTATTCAAAACATAGCATCAGTGCTACAAGTAATCTACAGTAATAATATTATAAAGAGTTCAAGTCTTTTTATTTTTAATCTTTGAAAGCACTGGTCCGATCGCTAAAATTTCACAGATAGAAAGCTGCTGTATTCTTGAGTGCAAAAAAAGTTGTCGTAGGCAAAGCCACGGGCAAGTATATACATTACTCGTAGAACAAATGGGCCAATATTTATAAACGTCAATAAAAAGTTGCTTATTTGTAAAGAGAGTTACCAAGAATATACTCAATCGAATCAATAAAGCTTTTATTGTGACAACAACGTTCAAAACACAAATGGTGACGATACATTGCCAACTGCTACTTGAGCAGCTCAGGTCTCCAACCACTCCAGATTTTAGGTCAAACACAATTCGGTCGAAAACAATTGAGGCTCCAATAAAGTTCACCACACACAAGTTTCGCTATTGTCGTCGAGATTTCTCGTTAGCAACAACAACTGTTTGTAACCGAATCTTAGTTTGAGTACACGTTTACGGCGTCTGTCTCTCGCGTTTTTTTTCATACATTCCTTTTTGCAACCCCCCATGCACCATTATGTGGATCCGGCGCGACGCCGGTACGCCTTTGACATGCACTCTGAGCAATTAGTATGACGCGTCGTGTGTACGTACCAACGTACGTACAATACGTACTTGCGACGCTTAATTTTTTTGGAATGTTTGTGCTTATGTCTGGGTTTTGCGAGGTTACGGCGGGAAGATTGTTATGAAAGAATTTTGTTGGAGATCAATTTTTTTATGCAGAACTTTAGTCAAATAATCACGTGTTGAAGAAATTCGTATGAATGAAAATGATGCAAAAACTTAAAAGCAATTACAAATATATGATCAGCCATAATACGATAGGTTTTATCATAGCAAAACTGTATATATTTTTGACAAGAAGACATATTTTACAGTACAAGCCATCAGGCTACTTCTCACAATGAAATGACAAGAAAAATATGAATTCCTCGACATACATACCAATAACCCTCACACAAGAAATACACGCTTCGAATACGCAACTCATCTCAGCCAAATTAAGTGCTACATTTTTTCACGTCCACCTATATATATTTATTAATCTCCAGACGAGAGGGGTGAAGCACCACCCCCCTCCTGGGTAGTGCGTCACCGCATGCCTTTTGAGAAATGACGCCTGCCAAAGTTAAGTCGGTTGAGCCAATCCAAGACGGTGAGTTATGAACGTTTGTTGGGCCAAGGGATAAAGGCCATTAGAGCCCCGGAATAATCCTTATCGGCCAAGTTGCACTTAGGATTAGTGTTGTCAAAAGTCGCCTTTTTCGGTTTATTGACCAAGCCGTGTCCAGCTGTGATTAGGGGATCAGAAGTGGATGGCGTTATTTGTAATGCTTGTAAGTAGGCCATTACTTTAAAAAGTTGGGTTTGGGTTGAAGCCTTTTTGAGATTAAGGATTGAATGATGGATAGGAGGGAAAAATATTGATTACAACCAAAACAAAATATTTGAAATTAAAAATTTTAGAAGCCTTCAAATGTGCCTCGAAGTGCAGCGCGATAGCAGCTGCCGTCGCGCTGCTGTTGCGCTGCTTTGTTAATCCATACAAATTAAAAACGCGTGACCACAGCGCGACAGCCGCGCAGCAGCCGCGCACCAGTTCATCGGTCGACTAGTAATGATACGCACTTTTGTTCAAGTCTAAACATGAACGAAAATCAGGTTGAAGAATTTATCGATGAGATTGATAAGTCAATAGCGAATACTATGTAATTATGAAATTTTGGTCACAGCTTTTTAACATTATGAAATTCAGTTCGTTGACGAATAACAAATAACGGCACCTTTTCTTAGGTATCGCTGCTGTCGCGCGGCACTTCGCGACTGATTTGAAGGCACCCTTAGCCTGCTTTCTTAAATTCGTGAAATTTTGAAGAAAAAAATCTTAGTTATTAAACTCTTCTGTGAGAAAATGTTGGGCCCAATGTTGGGTCTTAGGCCTCCTCTCTAGATGAGGGAATCCACCACGCGGGTCCAACAAAACGTCGTTTCATTTTATCACGGAAGTTATAATTACTTAATTAAAAATATCTAAACTGTCTGGCTGTTTAACAATTATGTATCACACAAAATTAGCATGTCTTGCTTACATAAATCATTTTTGCCGCGTCAAGCAGCATTTCCTTTTTAAAGTAAGTCCAGCCAATTTTCACTGGGGTAAATTAAATTTTGCTTAGTCCCATGCCCCGTCGCCTGATATTACGCCGGCAAATCCCGGAATAAACTTCACTAGCCTTTGCTGTTATTTTGCGGAATCAGCAGTTTAGAAGAAAATAAAAATTCTTATGGGACACAACTTTCTTTAATCTTTGACCTACTTGTTTTATATCTAAGGAACCGTAAGTAAGTACCGATAAAATATTTATTTATAGGATTAGTCTCCGTTTCTGAGTAGTCGGCTGTTTTTGATATAAGAATATGTATGAAACCTTGAAGATGATACTAAAATGGATGAAGGAAAAAAAATTGCCAGCGTTACTATTTATCGATATTCGTATTTACGGCAACGCTATATACTGTCGATAAAATGATCCACTGGAATTTATATTACCTATAACAAAAATTTCTTTGGCAACAACAATTTTAAACTTAACCACAGCTCATTTTAGTAAGAACAAAGTAATCATCCAATTCGCTTCATACGGTATTGGCACGTTGCCTTCGATACTTCTTGTGGGAGTTATTATTGGTCCATGTTTATGTGTATGGTTTGTGCTCTATAGAGGGTAATAAAACGTTATAGTTGCTCTACGGGCGCTTTTAGCATTTCGAAGACCGTAAATACGAGCATCTTGTACCGATAAACGAGTATTGCACGCTGCATTGTTAGACAATTTAGTGGTCGAGTATATTGCGTGTTTAGGCGCCCATTCCAAATTCACCGGTAATAAAGAAAGAGATAAAACAGGATTTGCTGATGACGGGTACTTGAAAACTGTGTAGCGAGGCTGACATTACTCTATCTATAAGGTTGAACTTTTTGTCTGACACCGATATAAAATGTTTAGGCTTGCCCAGAGCCGTTAAGCAGCAGTTTTATTATGTAATCAAAACGGCAACTACATTCAAGGCATTTGTGCCATAAAGCGAGACACAGAGGTGGTTTGGAACAAAATCAGAAATTCAAAACATGTCGATTTTCAAAACTTTCTAAAGTCCAAATTTTATTAGAGCAGTTACAAACAACTGTATTCAAAGAATTAAACAAATTCTGGGCTTAATATCAAATTGTGTACCACTAAATAATATTTAATTCGACTGCAAAAAGCGAACTATGCAAATGAATCGTAAAAAGATTTTCATGTAGAATAGATTAAAACGTAGCCGATATTAAAGTTTCACAAGTGAGCGAAGTTTTTCGCTGTGACTAGGGTTAGCAATTAATCTAATATTTTGATCATTTTTTTACAAACTAGTATCATTTGTTCTAATTTCAAAAGAAGCAGTTATTGTAGAAGTATTGATAGTACTAAGTTTTGATTGACGAAAAATTCTGAAAATCCTTAAGAGGCAAATTTAAAAATATAGATATACTAAAAGAAATGAAATAAAAATTTAAGGTAGTTTAAAGTTATACCGTCTCACTCATAAAATAATCAAGTGGACTCAATGTCGAGAAATAACAAGCTATTTATTTCATTATTCGAGAAAAAGTCAAATTGGAGGACATGACATAAAATGAAGGGATAAAAATATGTTTGTATGCTTTTTTATAGATCTATACATTATTATGATTTTAATCTTGAAACACCAGCATACGAATTTGCAAAACCTCATTTTGTTTCCATCCTGCATTTTTATTTTGACCTGAACAATAAACCAGATTAGAACCCGTATGCGAGGCAGCCCTAGCCGAACACCACATTTATCAAGTTTACCGCTGTTATGTATTCAGAACCATTGTTTTTGACGCAGATTACTTTCCTAGCACGTTTAGCTATGAAACTTGTATGCAACTTTGTTTTGAATATTTTTGCATTACTAAATGACTTGAATGTTTCGCCTAGTTTGAGGTTTTGTACAAAGTTTTATATTGTTTTGTTTAAAAATTTTTCTTTTTATTGTTAGGATTTCATATTGATTTCATTTAATTCGATTGAGGAGGTTAAGAGTTATTTAGAAATAGATAATAAGTGGCAATGTTTCTTCAATGTCCTTGGCATTGATCCTCATTATCTAATAGATACACGAGTCACAGGATCGGTAGATGTGGGAAGGCGTGTTAAACTTTTACTGACTTAAACTCACATGTGTTCCTTCAATTACTCTTTGCGTTCCAGGGGCGTCCTAACTCTTTCGAACAATCCTTCAGCCCCAGTTCTTTTACCGCAAATAAAACCGTGCTTTTAAAACATCTATCGCCAATTTAGACACCATCACGTGAAAACCTCAACACTGTTAAATATTTGCACTGATTTTTGCTCAATACATAGCTGCCAATCACTTTCCACCATCAAACATAGACAATGGATAAAGTGAATTAATAATCCAATATCTCTCAATGCTTGTCGCCAATTATCGTGTCAATTGCAGTCCTGAATTACTCGGTAGGCCTGTCAATCAAAATTAAATTTTATTGCGATGCAAATAGGTTATTTATTGAACAATGTTCATAGATAGATCAATCTCTAAGCAGATACCATTTTAGTGTCAAGTTAAATGTTAATTGCGAAATTGATTTGTTTCTCTGGATGATTTATTATTATGTCGGAAATTATTTAGTGCTCTACATTGTAAGTGTTGTTATCATTGGCGGTATAAATCTCAATTTTGATAGGTTTGACACTCCTTATATTGTGCTAACATCGTGGGTCATTAATACAACCTATAGTTTTGCTTTATTTAAATGAATGAAAAGTAAATAAAAACTTTTTAAAAGGTTTCGTTCAAACAGATTAGTACTACAACCTTTCCCTAAAATTGGTTGAAATCCAAATAAAACAGTGTTACACAAAAACATCTCTAAAACCAAACCCATTAAAGCCGTCAATAGCTCAGACACAATTTAAAACGATATTTCCGCATAAAGAAAACGTGTGTGACTTTGATAAGGGGCCAATAAATCGTTCGAGGTTCGAGTTTGGGGCATCGGCGTTGTCGCATTATAGAAGCTCCTATTGTAGGCTATTCGCATTATTCCCTTATCAAGTGGAAGTTAATGGGCGCGCATTGTTGGTCCTATGATTAATTGATTCGTACGTACATGCTTTCATTGTGATGCAGATATCCTTAGCTTTTTCCTTGCTTAAGTGAAAATGATAAATGAAAAGCCATTGTCATCCTAGTTGTAGTGACGTTATGAGCGTATGCTAATTAGAACGGTGTGATTTTGATTGTTTGTTTACTTCGTTTGCTTTGTCGTTGTTGGCACAGACAATAGTGAATTTATGAATGAAGTTGAGGTTTTGGTAAATATTGAATGTTAGTTTGGTAGTTCGTCTGTAGCAGGATGTTGTTTTTGGTACAGTTCTGCCGCAGTGATATTATTTTGTAAGAGCAATGAATATAGAATGAATATATGGAATAACTAAGTGCCCGTCTGCCTGCTAAAGGTATAAATTGTTTGACTTTCGGCTGAAAAAGGTCGCCTTATCTTTTTTCATCGGTGTCTTTTTGATGTTCAATCATACGACATTTCTAATATAAACGTTAATATCCTCATTCCGTTGGAGATAGAAATGAACGTACCTGTTCATGTTAAATATTTATTGAAAGGTAGAAAAATATTGGATAACATTGACATTTTAGGTCTTATTAACTTACTTAGCTGGTATCGTAAATTTTACACACGTAACTGGAATCGTGTGGGTCGCACGGTCCCAAAAAGTTACTTCTAATGTAGAAATTCCAACAATGCGACTGTTTAAAAGTTCATAAATGTTAAATTGAACACGTCAAGTATAGCATGATCAACTTTTCCAAATTTTTATAATTATATTATTTTCCGTACGTAATTATTAGAATAAATCATAAAAGTTGTAACATAACTTTTCTGAAAAACTAACGTAACTGATATTTGTGGGGTCGCGCGGCCCCCAGGAAGTACTTAACTGCTTCCTAATAGGTAATACTACATCTGCAGTGTCATAAGTTTGCGACTAGCCGCTAGTCGAACCTATTGGGAGGACGTTAAATATTAGCTACGCGCAATGCTTAGTTCTTAAGAAAATAATAAAAATATGACTCGTAGACCCCACGATACTAGATAGGGTTAAAAGTTATTCATGATTTTGACATGTCATTTTCTAATATTTTACTCAAAATAAAGTACTTTTTATCAAAATAGTTATTTATTATAATTAATGAGAATTCTAGGAGGTACTAATTTCATATAAGTACCTAAAAACTTCGCTTACAAAACTTTTGTTTGCACTAAAATTATGATGGTTGAAAACTTCAGCCAAGTTGAGGCGATAATTTATCATATCGCTCGAGGCTACGGTGATTCGGGAAAAAGTTAGACTTTCTGAAGTAGCTTGCTAGTGTATTTGCGAGAAATCTTTATGAGAAAAATGACTGGCCAATCATATGATAAATGATGTAAATTTTGCTCTGAATAGGTACTTAATTTATGTTACATTTAAGTTGTGTAGAACTTAGATTTAGTATCCGTTCAACCGCAGATATAACGTTCGACGGTACGCACTGAGTATGTTTGGTAAGATATACATAGCTACATATTATAACTTGTATTTTTAAATTATTTAATTATATATTTATATAATTTAGAATTATAATATTTATGACAACGACTACACAACAGCGCCGTAACTCTTTGCAGAACAAAAATTCAAGCCGCAATAACTGGAAAATTAATTTAAAAAAATCTTGGTAGAAAAGCCAGGTTTTGGCCTCAAAATTACAAGCGATACTTTCCAACAGGTGGACACACCGGACAGCGTGCTACAAAGTGGCCTTGGCCTTGGGCCTGGGCCCGACACGGCCCTTAGGTCTATGGTTGACCCAAGAGACTATGACCGCCTCCGCTTCTTTCAAATGAGTGCCGCCCAACCAAACACCTTCGAAGAGACTATACATAGGGTGAGCATTCAGCACATTTTCCTTCAAAATCTTTGGGATAGAGCTATTTTGAATTGCCATGGAAAAATCAACTTTGTCCACTTTGCATAAGGTATACTCGTTTAACATTTAAATCGTTTAGACCATTTTTTACTACATTCCACATAATTTTTCCAACAAAAGAATTAGAGATCTTCCATTTCTTTATAATTCTTGTCAAAATAATACGAGCTGAAAAAATTAAGCACTCCCAACATGGCATTTTAAAAAGAGATTATGTAAAAGATATTGTATCGTTAATGTCTCTGGTTAACTGTGCAATAAAACGCTCTGACTCTCAAAGGTGCTGCAGGAAAATGCCGCAATCAGTTATGCTCTGGATGGCAAAAAATATTTAGCCCATTTATATGTGTATAGACAATTTTTTTTGTTTATTTGTTTAGGCATATCAATTTAGTTATGTTTGGCTTTTTAAATGTCTTTATAATGTTAAAATAAAATATAGCTCCATTTTATTTGTATACTTTAAATACTGCTTAAATTTTAGTTTATGTACTTATTAAGTGTTGTGTATCATCTCATTTTTATGCTACTTTTAAAATATCAGTATTTACAAGTCTTTCAAAATTAAAATTGTCAAGTAAATATGTCAGTCTTTGTGATCAATGTATTATGTATTCTGATATTTCGTATTTATTTGCCAAACAGAGTATTAACAGGTTTCAAAATTCAAAATCTCATCAAACACTTTTGGCTTCTTTTAATCGGCATGCTCAAAGAATTGGAGGTGGCTCTACGAATCGTATAATATCGCATAAAACTATATTTTATTACTCTCACCGTTTTCATCATTTTTTATTTATTATTTTCTTTTCATTATATAAAACATATTATTATTTTTGCACAGCTCCGTAGTTTGGCGTTATTTGCACGAAAAGAAAATGTTATGCATGGTAATTAATTACACAAAAATGCATGTTGTGCACGATGGACTTTATGTTTTTATTTAAGAACATCACAAAACATCCAATTTAGTTAAAAAGCTCTTTTTTGCACATTTTTATGCACATTTTTTTACGATCATGTATAATTTTTCAGAAAACTCACAAAAAAAATGTTTTTAGTTTTGATATTTTTTTTTCACAAACGAACAAAGAAGAAAGAATTTTTTAAGGAATCGAATAAAAACTGAAATATTAAACTTATAATATTTCTTGTTGCAGTTAAAAGTCCAAGAAGCAATGAAGAAAAAAGACAAACTAGCAAGAGAGCAGGAAGAGGTAATATATGAGTTTATTTTATTGAGTAGATATTGTAATATATTATGTAATAGTTTATTTAAAACCGTGATTCCAGCATATCTGGTTATGAACACAACAATAGTACCGATGCAAAATAAAAAAAAGAAATATATGATATTCACAAAAGCCTAAACATAAAACGAAAAAACAGTGGACAATTTTTAAAACGGGATTTTTTTTTGTCTAAAAATTAAAATATTACAAAACGATACAGAAACTTTACAACAAAACGTGTTACCAAAAATGCTTCTGTCAGATGTTTTATATTATACAACTACGCTCAAAAACAATGCGTTAATGCAATCGAAAAGTTCCCTTCGTGTACAAAGCTTACATCCGAAAATAATCTGATGGCAGTCTCGCACCAACGTGTAATCTCCTGACTGGCTCAACCATTCGACGCACCTACCGAGGCAAGCTAATCGTGCCCTAATCTCGGACTAAGCCTATTAGAGGCAGTTGTATCGCTTCCCTACGAAACTTCGGAAGCCCCTTGCTCAGCACATTTCACTCGTAAAACTATGGGTCGAACTTCGGAATATTGAACATTGAAATTTTACTGTTCCAATTAACTGTTTGCCGCAATTTCGGTAATACTAAAATCGGTGATACTGAAATGGGTATTACTGAAATTGGTGGTTCTGATATTGGGTGTTTATTAAAAATATTGGACACTTGTAAAATAAATATGTATAGTTCAGAATTTTATTGACAATTAGTTGTCAATCACAATAATATTATAAAGGTAAGAGAGAGTAAAGTCTGAAAAACCTATGTGTGTATGTTTGTTACTCCTTCACGCTCAAAAGGCTGAACGCATTGAGATGTAAATTGGCGAAATAGAACATGTCCAAGATACATCGATTTGTTTTTTTTATCTAAAACTGGGATAAATAATATTTATTTTGCAAATAGGTTTAAAAAAAACACTTTTACTCGTCATTTTTTTTTTCATTTTTTTGAACTAGACGAGGTCGAATATGAGCATAAATGGGACAATGTGTCAAAGGAATATACGTATGTTTCCATAGTTTTTAGGGTTCCGTACCTCAAAAGAATTTTTTTTTTATTTATCTCGAGAACGCGTGGAGTTATCGAGTTGAAATTAAAACCATATACTCAAGTCTGCGGTCCCTTTAAGCTGTAAATAAAAAAAAAAATAAAAAAAAAAAACAAACTTCTAAGTTAAGGAATAAAAAATATACGGCCGTTTATGTCGCAAAAAAACGTATATTTTGATACTCTCAAAATTGAAATTCATAGGGTACTTCCCGTTGACCCAGAATCCTGAAATTTGGCACAAAGCAAGGTCGTATAGCACAGGTATAGGAAAAAATCTGAAAACTGTAAATTTGTTACCTACGTTACAAAAAAAAATTGTAATTCGGAAAAATCTTCAAAACTCCATTCGGGAATTGTAGTTTGCAAGGAACCCTCAGTGCGCGAACCGGCTCGCACTTGCCCAGTTTTTTTTTTACTTTCACGTAGGTTTTCGCGCTGATAGAAACTAGTTGTTAATAGACGTCAAACAGTTAAATTACTGCATACTTTCATATTACATATTCTTACACCATGTTCCCGTAAAATTGTGCTAAAATTTCATTTTCTAAAACAGTGCGACACGTAAATCCCTTTCGTGTATAAACTGCGCCGTCTTGGTAACTAAGTGTGCATAAATTAAGTTAATGTTCAATACTTTTCTACTTACGAGAAAGTGGTCTTTTTATTGCTTTGAATATTTATTATCGTGTTCACGCATTCAGGAAAATATTTCGTGAGGAAGCATTTTAAAAGATTTCTCGACCTGGAAAGGGCGCTCGAGCCCCGGTATGAAGGCTTGAAGGAACGGGATGGGTTTTTTAGTCAGTAAGAGTCTGACACTATCTCCCGCTCCGCCCAAGAGCGGGGGTTGTCATAGGATGATATTTCCCATCGAAAAAAAAAAACCGTTTGTCGTAAGACTTATGTTTAAAAAGAAATGCATCAAAATTCTAGATAAACGCGTTGCTTAGTAAAATATCAAGCCGTTTCTGGAAGAACGTCGTAAACAAAAATTTGCATTTTTTGCAGGAATATAATTTCTCTTAAAAAGGTATACATTTTTTGCAGGAATATAATTTCTCTTAAAATATACTATCATTTATGATGTTCTTTCTATAGAGGTTTCTTAATGTAAATACCTGAAAAATAAGCCTCGTCTTACTAATATTTTCAAAAAGAAATATTGTATTTTTATGTTTTTGTTTGTAACGAATAAAGTCAAAAAATATTGGATCTATTTTTAAAATTGTTTTACCAATAAAATGCTACTTTATCACTGAGTGACATAGCTATGAAAATATTTTTTACGTTCACGCAAGCGAAGCCGTTGGAAGAAGCTTAGTCAATAATAAATGTTTATTTTTGGTTTTGAACTTGCCTACGACTTTTACAATATTTTTATCTCTATACGTGTCTACAATAGTACATAGCTACACACTGCCAAATAAAAGCATCTCATTTCCTTATAAACACCATAAAGATTTTACGTCTCACTTAAGGCATTGCTATTTTACACGAAGAAACCGGGATGAACTCGGCGGGTGGGAAAATCCAAAAATGTTTAGGCACAATGGAACGGACTCGTGAAAATTGCTCATTATTTTTAAAATTAAAATTTTCCTATCTTGTTTCCCCTCTCCCCTACAAAATAGCTAGCTCAGTTTCTTTACAAAATTAAAGTAATGTTATCTACTTTGGGGGAAAACGTTCCTCGAAAAATATTCATGTCTAATGCATTGAATTTTTTTTGCAAGCATTCATTGTTGTTACAGATCCTAAGAGATATAAGACATGGTCTCATGAACATGGGAAGAGACGGTGTGCGAGGACCTTTCGGAGGTATGTTGTAATTAATGCCGGACATAACCTCGTCCAACAACATGTTTTATTAATGTTTGGACAAGGTTGAAACACAATTTAAAATGTGCTTTGACCTGAGTTTTACGTTTTTAATCTGATTGTTTTTGGTATTTTGGGAAAGATCGAAAATTCATAAAATTTAAAAATATCATTAATTTATTGTAATATAAAATTGTATATTTAACATCTCTAAAGTATTAAAACAAACAGATTTGGCTATTTATTGTTGAGCTCCCGTGATTACGCATGATGCTTGCACGATTTTTGAATACTTATTTGATCAATATTGTGCGGAATGCTTATTTTGACTATGTAATTACACGTTCGACATCATGATCATTCGGTATGCTTTCGATGTGCATCAGCCATTCATCATTTTATTATTTGTTGGAATACATGAACTCACTCGAGAGTTCAATTTAATCGATTATTATTTATTGTTGTTCGATTTTATCGTAAGCAGCAGCTTGGAGTCATAAGCGCGGTAGACTTTGATAGAAAAGTTACTTAATAAAATCAAAGCCATTATTTATCATTCATCAAGTCAATGTTTTCTTTGCGAAAAATGCTGAATGCATGTTTTGGACAAACAATATTTTGCAACCACGCACGGCTTAACGATGTTCGTACACAGCTTTGACTGCAGTGTTGTCAGTGACCCGCCACTATATGGAAGGCATTTTTACGGTAAACTTTTTTGGCAGTTTTATTAGCACGTATTTTTTATTTGCATTACTGGGATCTGAGCTGCACTGGTCTAATAGAAGGCTCGTTTACAGACGACACGTATATGTACGACGACGAAGCAAGAGGGCTCTCTGGAAGAGGGCACTGGTACGACGAACCACCGTACGAGAGTGACCCTGAAGACTTCTTGATGGGAGGAGGAGCACCAGCGGCTTCATTTCAGAATGGACGCGTTTGCTTTACCCTCAACTTAAGGAATGAATCCAGAGGTGAAGGCGTAATATCACTAAGAAGTGCGGGCGATATAAGTTTAGCGAGAACCCCTCGGAGGGGATTAATTATTCCGCAGAGTGGCCCCTACCCGACCACCGTGATCCCTCTGCGAACGGCAAGAGATCGGGAGAGTGGGGATTACGCCGCGTCTGATATCCAATCTATAGGATCAAGACTATCTGGCATCTCTTTAGAGTCAAACCGGTCGGAACGAGATTCCAGAAGGGGCTACCGACAAATGTCTGGTTACCGGATAGGTGCTGATCCCTTATCACCGGCTTCGTCTGATTATGAAGATCAAGAAAGTGAAACAGATTCACAGCACATAGCCACCGTGCACAAGGTAATTCAACAATATTCTACCATTTATTATATTTTATTTGCAATGAAACATTGTTTATAATATCAAATTAACGTAAGTAAATAAATTAGCTGATAAAAATGTTGCTTTTGATTTTAAATTCCTTTGCCCAATTAACAATTTTTAACTAATTCCAGTCAGCTGAAGAATGCGAAGGTGTATCAAATTTGGCAGGAAAAGTGAGAGGTCTCAGACAAGACGTCCAAAGAAAAATATCAAGGTTAAGACAAGAAAGGGGCCCAGAAGGCAGTGACAGACGGACGAGTGGTGACCAAGCGTTTCCATGTTCTAATAGTTCTTTCGAAAGTCTTCCCAGCGGATCAGGCAGTAGTGAGTGGATTTATTGAGTTATTTTGTTTGTGTTAATATAAATGGTTTTGTAAATAAGTTGGTCTTTCCTTTCTTTGTACCATAACACCCCATGTGTTACTTACAGATACCCTCTTGTAATTTACGTAATTCTCAATTTTGCATCGTAATCTAACCCTACTAATTGCATCGCATTGAAATACTAAAACTACTACCTATTCACAGTCAAACAAGATGTACACAGGTATTCTACTTTCAATGTGTCGGTCGTAGACATTGAAATTTATTTTATCTGAGCCTAGAATATTTATGTACAGGCACACAAGCATTGGTTCGCGCCGGTAGTAATCACTCATCTCTCTCGGCAGAAGAAAACATAGAATTAAGTCCAGCCGGGCGGAGTTTACTCGTGCCGCAAATGCTGTGTCGAGCTCGGGCCCTCGTCGATTACGTTCCCAATATTTATGAGAAAGATGCCCTGAGATACAAGGTAAGACGACTTAATACCAAAGCGTACCCGCTGCTCGCATCTCGGAAGGAATTCTAATAACGTGTTATTTGTCAACAGAAAGGAGACATCATAGAAGTGATAAACATGAATGCATCCGGCATATGGCGAGGCGTATTGAACAATAAAGTTGGAAACTTCAAGTTTGCCCATGTCGAAGTTTTATCTGAAAGGGACACAGTCCATTCAAGATCCTCCAAATGGTGCAAAAGTCGCGAAAGGCTTTGGGAAACTCGACCACGCACAGTGGAAGAATTATTGAGACGAATAGATCTATTGGAGTACGCTGTGGCCTTTGCGAGGAATGGATATGAAGACATAGAACTATTCAAGGAGATCGAACCATCTGATTTAGACTACTTGGGAATAATGACTCCTGAACATCGTACACGAATTCTCGCTGCTGTTCAACTTCTGCACCAACTTGAATGTGAGTTGGATCCATAATTTTGACCACTTATCTCAAATAAAGTAATCTATGTTATGAAGCTTCTAAGAAAATTATCAACTCTCGTAGGTGGCGAAGGCGAAGCAGAAGCTGACGGGGGTGGTTCAAGCTCCGAAGGTGGTGACTCTCCCTTCGGCCGACGTCAATTTCCTCGAGACTCGGGGTGTTATGAGGCCGGTGTCGGAGTCGGTGGCGTCCGAGTCCGGACTTCACCGCTAGTCCACAGAGCTGATGAGCCGACACACAGGCCTCCAGAACCAGCGCCGCAAGCTAAGCGGTCCATTCGTCGACGACAGCCAGACGACGCGGAATGCGACAGAATTGAACGCTATCCGGGCACAGGTACGGAACGAACGACTGTACGAAGTGGTGGTCTTCCCGGTGGCGCAAGAGATGACACTTGTGAATCCGATCACCGACTTAATGTAGTTAAGTTCGTAGCTGGCGGGGAGCCATGTGCATCGGAGAAAAGTAGTGACTCGGGGGTGAGTAGTTCGTCATTAAGTTCTGCCCACCCCCACCGTCCCTGAGCGAGGCCTGCCGCGCCCGCGCTTGCCTAGGCGCTGGCGCGGGCGCGTGCGCAAGCCGCGCAGCCGCCCGCTCCCCCCGCCGACACTGAGCCATCCGCGCCGCCCGAACCTGAAAACGAATGAGCTAGGTAAATTATAAAACCTCATACTTCACTTTTTTTTTCACGGACACTAAAAAAATCGTCTTACATTGCCAATATTTCGCACTAAGTATTCCTATTACAAGGATTCATTATATCATATTTTGCCAGAAACATTTTAGTATTTAAACCTACTCAAAATAAGACTGAAATTTACTTTCTGCATAAGAATGGGAAAAAAGAGGTATTTAAATGTTTTGGGCGGTGCGATCATAGATAAGTGTGGGTAAATTTCTATTTGACTTCTACTGAAGCAATTAAGTGTCTACTTAGACGATTGTCTTTAAAATATCAATGATTTACGATGTCAAACCCACAAACATTCTTTGTGTAAGAACTTGTTACTTAAAGACTGACTTGAGTTTCAAAGCACTTGTGTGTGCTGTAATTTTTATGAAACGATTAACAGTTAAAATGCAATAATGTAAAGATTATAATAACTCTTCTTCTTTGATATATTCAAGTAAACAATGTGGACAAAGATAAATTAATCGATGTTAATAGATTCAATCGTAAAATAGATTTCAGTATGGAATATTATTATGGATTGTAGATATTTATATAGGTTGCTTGTTACGATTTCACATGCGGATTTTGAAATCGCTTTTTATCATTCCGTTATAAATTGAAAAGCATATCATGGATGGCAGCAATTTATTGTAATTTTTAGTTAGCTTTTTATTCGTTACTCTGTTCAAAATACAATCTACAGTATTTTTGATGTTTCTTCTATCAGTTTTGTATGTTGCAATAATTTAGTTTTTCTGTTAATTTGCAAAGGTACTATAATTTCATTTCAATATTGTCTATTCGTACGCAGTACATAAAATGTCCGGGTAATGTCCACGTTACCCAAGTACGAGGATGATATTTTGAAGTGAAAATACAGAATACATTTAGTTTCAATACATTTCTATCGTTTATTTTGAACAGAGTATTTAAAAAAGCATTTATGACTGTATTTAGGTATTAGTAGAGGAGGCAATATGCCAGTTTGTGTAAGTACTTGGGCGTTGGAAGCGCAACATTCAATAGCAATAATTGTAAATACATTATAGATAGGTTAATTATTATATGTTGATAACAAGTTTTTTGTAATTTTTTAAGAGAGCTTTATGCGGTATGCCGTGTGTACAGATAATGTAGTGAAATAGTGAAATTTTGAATTTCACCCCGCGATCTTCCGTGTCATGGTAAAGCAATGTGACATACTTTACGATCTTCACACTTGTGACTGGGCTCTCGTAAAATTGTAACTACTGTCAAACTACAGACGCGAACAAAACAATATTAGGATTCGCAGGCCGGGAAATCTGTCGCATCTCCCTGTTGAAATAATATTACGTTTTTCATATTGTACTACATAATATGATTTTCTTTTTAATATTGTTGGATAAGGTAGAACTGTCTTCAATGTGTGCCGTTATACATATCGATGTATGTTTGTAAGAGAACAATATTTTCTATTCTGATCTTGTATTTGCAAAAGTCTCAGTGTTCTACGAGTATTTCAATAAAATATTTCATATCTAAGAACTTGTTGAACATGTCAGTTCACTATCCAATATTCAATTTTGTTTGTGGTTGTTACTACTTCACGTGAAATGCCTAAATATTTGTGTTTAATGTTTTTGAAGAGTTTTGCCTATTTTTTTGTAAAAGCTCAGCCATTCGTGTCAAAATTGGACACACTAGACTGTCCGTGGTGTTCCTCTTGTAAATTTTGTAAAAAAGAAATCTTACACACTTTTCGAATACAATCGCGAACTAGTCCGAACTATTGAATGTACATAGTTAAATGTTTGTTACTTGTATATTGTAGATAGAATATATTTCTTTTGACAATTGTATATTCAATAAAATTAATTCTTTATTAAAAATTCAATGTTAAAAATATAATTTATTTTACATCAAAATTATGTTAACGATGCTCAGGTAGATTTGAACTTATCCATAGGTTTTGTGGTTATAGCGTTGTTTTAAGACTTGTGATTATAATAATTAAGCTGTATAATTCACTTTTATTTTTAATTTCTGTTAGCCATACATCATTAACTGTGCGTACTTTTTGTAGCAATATTTATATTTTTTTTAAACAGACCTTATGTGTAAGTTAACAAATCTGTTTACAAACATGGATTCTAAATAAATAAATCCAAAAATTTTACCTGATTTTTATTTCAAGTATTTCACACAACATAGATTCCTGTCTCAAACAAACAGGTTAGGCCTACAATAGGCATTCACAGATGATTATAATTATTTTATTATATATAAATCATAGAGCAGTAGTGGCCGAGTGGTAATGGCTCCGACTTACGAGTTGTAAGTCGCGGGTTCAAATTCAAACCCAGCCAGGCGCATTACTTTGTGTAATTTATTTCATTACCACTACTCTCAAAACGGTGAAGAAATACATCGCGAGGAATCCGCCATGGCCTAGGACCAAAAATTCGAAGACATGTGACATTCACCAACCCGCACTGGGCCCGTGTGGTGGATTACGGCCCATTCGCTCTCCTAGACAGGAGGCCTGAGTCCCAGCAGTAGGAACATTTATTTATTTGTTAAACTTCATGCAACATAAAAGAACACAGGCGGACTAAATGCCTAAGGCATTCTCTACCAATCTACCCAGGATGTTGAAGAGAAAACATTAAAAAGAATGATTATATAAATCATGACTTAATTCATTTATAATAGGAAACACCGGCCTCATCTAGCATAAACTGACGAAAAAAAATTGACGTGTAAAAGTGTTTTTTAAACCTATTTACAAAATAAATATCATTTATCATTTGTATAATCATAACTTAATTCATTCATAAAATAAATGTAATAAAATCTTGTTAATACATAATTATTACGTTGATAGCTTAACTGAAATTTGGATCTTTGAGTAACTTATCCGTGCTTTTGACAGTGCAAGCCATTTCTGATCAAACATGTCATTAATACTTTGTAATAATATAGTTACAGAAGGGATCATATATTCCAAAAATAAGGTTCATTTTCAAATTTCTTTGTTGACTTACGTTCCTTTTAGTCTAAGCGTGCGATCGACTCGAGTGCCAATTTTGTACTAATCCGTTCAGTTGTTTGAGTATGAAGAAGTAACAAATATACACACATACAAACAAACTTTCGCCTTTATAATATATCAATATGAGTGATTATAAAGTCAATATGAAACCAATTTGTGAAAATAGATGGAAATTTGATTTGGATTTGTATGGAAATCGAACAATTTGTCAGCTAATGGTCTGATGGAAGTATCTGTAGTCTTAGATCTGAGTTCCATTTATCTAAAAACCTAATTTCACCGTACATTAGGAACTAAATATATTTTTTTTTCCGAACTTCATAAAAATTGACGTAAAGTCATGGATTAATAGTCAGTTTACTTGTGTAGCAACACCGATAGATCTTTGTCACATTTAACTTCAAGTTACCAAAGGAAACAGGACTCCAGATGTTGTCTTAAACAAGCCGTCAAGTAATATTAAACTACTATTTGCTTAATAAATCACCCTCAATCTACTAACCGAGTACTAGTCGATTTATCGCAAAAGTAAGTAAGTATATTATTTTATAGATCATATCTAAGCATTTACAAATATCATACAGACATAAAACTTGTTTATTACACCAGACATTCATATCTTATCCAAGTTATTAATGAGGAACACTTTATCTGAGTCTGACTATTATTTCAATTGATTGCAAATCAGTATTTCTGCTACAGCAATGCATTAACGATTTGTGGAGCCGGTGAAATTGATTTCGCTCCTAGTCTTTTTACTCCAAACTATTGTAGACTTTATCACATACAACATAAGGATTATGTGTTGCAAGTTGTAAGCAGATCCACGGTGCAGTGAATAAATATCGACAGTACATCAATATTGGGGAGAGTGCTCACCTGTTTCTGGGAAACGACTTCATTATTTTTAGGTATTCGATGTTCAAATGGTAATCGGAATCTCTAAGAAATTAATAACTGTTTATTTATTTTGGCATTTAGGTAACAAGAAAAATATCAATTAGTTACCATTCAATTGTAATACGAAATGGAATACTAAAGATCTGACCTTTCAGTGAATTCTAGGTACGATGTGGTACAAGTATTTACAAGCTCCCAGAAAATGTAATTATTTTCTTAATGATTCAACTGCATTATCACACATTCATCTCACAGACAGATACAAGTAGTCATTTCTGAAATCACAAACGTAGACTAATCGCAGCGATTCACAGCTTGTGTGATACGCGCCTATAATTATACAAGCCATGACTTATGACGGCTCACCGAGGGCCTTATATTATGTTCCTTTGACCATTTTTTAGTTTGCGCGCGAATAAATCTTGTGACAGAACCCAGGGGATGGCGTCATGTTGTACTGTGGAAGTCTATTGCAGTATTATGAAGATTCCTCACCTTTTTTAGAGGATAGTAATCTATATATACATATAAAAGGAGAAACTGACTGACTGACATATCAGTATATGCGGTGCGGGTAGGCCCTGGCCTAGGAGCGTGAAATTTTGCACAATCCTTTTTTTATAATGTAGGTGAACACTAAGAAAGGTTTTTTCAAAATTCACCTCTCAAGAGGATGAAACGGGGATTCAAAGTTTGTATAGAAAAACTATTTTCAAGTGATTTTGCCATTAATGAAAGCAGTTACGAAAAATAGAAACTATTACCATAGAAATCATTTTAAGAAAAAAAAAAAACAATAATAACCAAAGTAAAACCAAGTTACATAAGAAAATCTTTGCTGGTTTACACTTCGTCTCACAAACAACCTTCCAACCTTTGCCTAAGACATGATATCGCACAACATTAACTCCAGTGGACTGTACAAGACACAGCACACACATTTATAATTCTGAAGGCACAGGAACCAAGTTACGACTAGCGGAAAATTTACGGTGTCCATAAACGTCCAAATGCAAACTGTATGACGGGAACTCCGAACGCGAATAGTAAAATTTAAAATTAAAGGCGTTCACTTTGTCGTAAATTTTGGATGGCGCTATTTTATTTATTTGTTCTGTGTTTCTAGCGTATCGATAAATAATTTAATGGGGATTAAGAATTTGAATAGTTTTTATGCTGCTGTGTTATGGCGAGGTCAGAATCGTGAATGTAGAATGTCTATAAGACGACAGCCGTAAATTCAATTGTTGTTTTCCGTCGAGTTTTCCAGTTGACGAAGCTCTATACTATACTTGGTGTAAGTGTACCCAATTCAAAAAATAATCGTGAGTAAACATATTGAATCAATGCCACATGCAAAACTTTTTTCTGTTTTCTTTCAAACGTTTTCCATGTTAAATTAATCATTTAAATCTATGCTTCAAATTCTTGGTTATGAAAAAATATTTTTCGTTACAAAATATTTTTACCGAGAGTTTCAGAGAAAATTATAATATTTTTGAACCATAACTGAAAATGAATATTCTATTAACACTTTAGAAAAAAAGTATATTTTTTAAACGTTCGATCTCGATGATTTGAATAATTGAGTTACCTACATCGAGTACTCAAAAAAATGGTACAATATATTTGCGTCGTTCAATTTTAGTTGAAAGAGGATGCCCTCGAATTGGTCTCGTTAAAAATTCATGAAAATTCGTTGTGCAAAAAATGGAAACCTAAAATGTTCATACCTCTACAGAATTTAATGATTCTTTCGATGGTTATAGGAAGTTCACTGTATCAAGACTAAAGTGTCTAAATATATGGTTTTCAATTGTTCACAACTTATTTAACTATAGCATGGTTCTATACTATTGTTTACAGTAGTTGTGAACCACAGTCTTTATTTATTTATTTATTAAAGCTTTATGCACATAAAACTGTACAAAGGCGGACTTAATGTCTTAGGTATTATCTGCCAGTCGACCTTTATTTGTTTTGATAGCATGTTATGTCCCATTACTGGGCAAAGGGGTTCCAGCACTACCTCTACTATCTTTTGTAAACCGTTCCAGTTGTGGCAGATTCTGTCTAGTTTGTCTCTCTATCGGCTTCGTGATCTATGCTTGCTTATGACATTACATTCTTTTATAAATAAATAGACTCTTTAATTTTGGTCTAGTAGATACGAGACGAACAGGACTGGTCGTTGTGGTGACTCTTGAGGAAAGTCCAAGTCCAACAGTAGCCTACGTCAACATTTTGCGGCTGAAATGATGATGGTGAATTTTGGTAGAGTGCTGCTGCAGTTTTGACCCTTGACCAACCATTTACTAGCCACACTTTTATTTTCCAATGTTGAACTTACGTAATATTGTTTAAAAGAGTTACTGTGGTTCTGGACCTCAAAAGGAAACTGCAAGGCTGACACTCCCAGACCAAAAGGAGTTGTTTGATGAAACTACAAAAAAAAACTTTTCTATTAATCGTTAAATGTATTATTGGTTCTTTTCTTCCCCAATTATGTATTTTTATTGAGTCTGTCCATAGTTTCCTTGGTATTCTCTGTCTTCTCAAACCATTCTTCTTCAAACTCAATGCTTTCATTACAATTTTTTTTTTAATTTTTCCGGTTATTCCTCAGAAACCCAAGAGAGATTTTTAATTCATACTTACTGCTTTTCTCACGGTAATTTTAAGTTATTATTATTATTTGTTAATTTTACGTTAAAAACTCAGTCTCGCAAGAGAGATTTTGGAAATCATTATGATATTATTTTCACACACAAATTACATGCGCTGAATCGTTGAATAAATATCCTACATAAAATTCATTGGCCACCTATTAATTTCACACGTAGCAAACTATTATTATAATAAACCGATTCATAATAAATAAGCTGCCCTCACCTATTCCACGAGCGTTGATTTATTTTATCTAGACATTAACACACGGTGAATTCGTTAATCGACGTACCAATAACTGCCTATGAATAAATTTACATAATTTGTAAAATTTGTGTGGTACTTGTATTAATAAAAATACTTTTGGCATAAAAAGATATTTTTTTTAAAACTCAATACTTTTTCTATTTTGGTCCTCAAAACCTCGTTTTAATGAACAGTGCTATTGCAGCAACCGGTAAATTTTTTTTTTTTTTTTTGAGTTGTTAAATCATCTAATGACTAAAGAAAGGGAAATTATTTAATCACGCTCTAGGGCGGAGTGGAAGTGCGGAGGATGTGTAGGACTTTTACTAATTAAAACCACACCTACATATGTTTCTAAGGTTCCTTTTGTGTTCTAGGGCCAGTTAGTAGGCTTCGTCCCTGCTGGGCCCCTACGGTTTTGCTGACATATCTTTGAGGCACACGTAGAACATTAAACGCTGTCAACAACTCTGGATCCGTCCAGACGATTACCTACTAGATATCTAGATGGCGGGCCACCTTTTGCTCGTCGTCCGCAATCTCACGCCTACGGAGACTAGTAGTCATGGTCGGGGTCTCAAAGGTGTCCGTCTACCCAGAATGAAAGGGGTCATTTTTTTCAAACTCAAAAAGAATACTCATTAACTGAGTACTAACCTACAAAAAAGTGACACAACATAGTTAAGAGCAAACATCACTAAACAGGTACTAAATGACAAACAAATCGCTTTGACTCATACTTAACACCACACTCGTCAATTTAAACGTCATTGAAAGATCCAACACGCACACTGTAAAAAAGTACAATCAACACCTATACTCGTTGTATTAGCTAACTACGTATCAGTTTACAGTATCGTGGCATTCTGTGGCACAACATGGGTGTTCAGACTTGTTTACCTGAGTGTGGTATGTGCACTGTAATTAACTTTTTATTTTCACACCGGCAGACCACCGGCACGGTCCGTTTGAATAGCCGGACGGGAATTGCGAATAGGCAATTTGTTGCTGCTATAAATATTAGGAGGTGGTATCATTTTGAAAGATTTTTTTTGTTGAATGGATGGCGGGGTTGAAATATAGAGCAGCGGAAGTAGTTCATAAATATAATAGGAAAAATAGTAAAGTTCGTTTTAAATATAATATGAAAATAAATAAATAGTAAACCTTGCTTCTAATGGGAATTATATTATATTCCCATAAACAGCAATATTTTACACGCATAAGTAGAAAGATGGAATAATTATACTCATGATACTGTTTTGAATTTATGTGGCTTTTATTTTTTTTTAGCTAACATTTGCTGTCTCACACTTAGGCAAAGGCTTTCCACCATTCCATCCATCTTTTGCGAGTCATCCCGCTATCTCTTACGTAGCCTGTCAAGACTCTGTCTTACTGTCTTAGGACACCAATTTTGCGCTACTTTGTTCGACAGTTTGTCAAGCGGCACAAATAAATGGGGCAGCCTTTTAAGTTTATTATTATTTATTTTATTTTAAAGAAGGCTTACGGAGTAATGAAAAATTTATTTAAAAAGTGATATTTTCAAATTCCTAATTGCAAGTAGATAAAAAAAATATTAATATATCGATAAAGCGAAAGTACAGACGACAATATTAATTACTAATGAAAGAAGCTAATTAAATATTAAAAAATATTCTGTGCCATTTGCCGTCACAAAGACGTCACACCACACATGCTTATATAAGTGAGTTTATAATTTTTTTTTTTCTGTGGATCTACTTTATAAACTTATTATATTCATAGTTTATGTTCAATACAAGTTGTTGTAATAACTGTTTTAACAAGTTGTTATAATAACTGTTTTTGTAATAAATTTATTAATTAGTTAAACAATTTTTTTTTATATATATTACACTATCGCATTGGGTTGGTCAGTAATGAGCCAGCCGTATGTATGTCTAATAAATAAAGATAAATAAGTACTGACTACTATAACACAGCGATCAAAGTATTTAATATAGAAAGTACGTATCTATTCAGCAAATGCACACAAATATGTGCACATCTTTAAGTTTGTGCTAAGAACACATTTAACTGATCGGAGATTGCCACTTAACATCGCCCTTAACGTAGTTTACGATGCCAATGACTGTAATACTGGAAGAAACGTGTAATGTTGGTTTTCCAGCTACGTGCAAAATGTATTGTGCCTCGTCTCAGTGTCGGCACACGATTTACAAAACTAAGCGCAATGGTCGTTGTTTTAAATACTTACAGGACTCAAGCGTTGAGCAAGTTACACACTGAGTATTGCAAAAAGTATAATTATACAAAGACAAAAAGGGATAATGGTATAGTTTCTCCTAGCTCGATCTTAATAAGTATTAAATGCTATAGTTATTTTCTAGAATTAAATTAAATACTTACTTATATTTAATTTAGTTGAAAAATATTTCTACTTAAAACTTCGTAAACACAGAACCGGTCAAGCTACCTACTTTATAAAGTACCTATGCATAAACAATGCATTCAGTTAGTGACGTAACCACATTCGTACGATTTTCCAGGAACGGCGTGTATTTACGAGTTGGTAACAACATTGTAAGAAGCTTAGGAAAAGCCAGGTCGCACTAAAGGTATTGAAATGCATGCTGCGAAGTCAGTATTATTTTATATGCGTGTGCTGTTAGGTCTTACGAAGAAAACCATCTCGGAAATTATTTTCTATTCAACCAATGGTTAACGGTTCTATTAGAAGTAAGTGTTTTAGGCTTCTATTTATTTAGTTAGGTTAAAACATGGTACTTAACGCCTGAGCATAATTTCCTCTCAGCTGCTAGGAGGTATGTTCGAGATTAGAAAAATCTAAAATATAGCTTATAATGCACCTCATAATGCCCTACTCTACAACTCAGAACTCATTAAATAAATTATTAAAAAATAAAACATTTCCAAAACAAAAAAATATTTGTCAGGTAAGTTAACGGATACTTAATCATACATGGTGGAACAGGGCTCTATAATTAATCTAGAATATATTACATGTTGAGATGGTTAGGTATTTCGCTTTGATTAGACTAAAACAAAATTAAATTAGCCTTGCGCGACCCAGCTTTTCATATTCATTCTTTGGCCTCGAAATACCTCACTGTACACACTACCTAACTCCCAAGTGTTGTTCTATCGACGTAGAGGGTACATTAACTGTGTTTTACGACATCTACTTCAGCTAATAAGTACCTAGTTACAGATTAGAATTTTGCTTTCGTGCTTTAAGTTAATTTAAAGTATTGAGTTTTTTGGCGTTAACAGTTCTATTGATTGTGTAAAGATCATTTAAAAAATCGTGTCTAGATTGCAATAGATTATTTTTTTGATGATGATTATATAGCCAGCCTTGTCAGCTGTGTGCTATACATGTTATGCATAATAAGCCTTAATTATAATGGCATATCAAACTTTTACTGACTAAAACTACACCTATATTCCTTAAGTTGCCTTTTTCGTTCTATGACCACAAGTATCCTCTTCTGCCTTTCCCCATGGCAATAACAGGCATCGGTCCTGCTGGGCCCCTACGATTTGCTGTCATCTCTTTGAGGTGCATGTGGAATACTACGTGCTGTCGACGACTCGAGCTTGATTCTTATAGGATGAGGGACCCGATTACCTCGCTCGTCGTTGATGCTGGTGCGATCAATAATAATTTAAGCAGCCTTCAAAACTATAGCTTGTGCTTATCTAATCTTACTATAGACCATGAAACCATATATAAAAAGTTAAAAAATCTAGATTGCAGTAAAGGTGGGCCAGACGGTATACCACCTATTTTTATCTACGAGTGTGCGGCCGAGTTGGTCACTCCACTATCACTAATTTTCAACAAGTCCTTAGCGTCTGGTATTTTTCCTTCAAAATGGAAGGAGGCAAAGGTTGTACCTATCCACAAATCAGATGATGACGATATAGTATCTAACTACAGACATATATCAATTCTATCGACTCTTGCAAAAGTTTTTGAATCCCTCATATGCCCGTACATTCAAAACCATCTAAAGCTGTACTTAAGTGTAGCACAACATGGTTTTGTTGAATCGAGATCCACAAGCACTAATCTTGTACTGTTTACAGAGTTGTTGGCAGAAGCAATAGATTCAGGTTACCAAGCTAATGTCATATATACAGATTTTAGTAAGGCTTTCGATAAAGTCTCACATAACATACTGATTCATAAATTGCAAACTTATGGTATTACTGGTTCATTACTTTTGTGGTTGAGTTCGTATCTTGTGGATCGGTCTTTCTTTGTAGTGGTGAACGGATTTCGATCAACTTCGCGATTTATCTCATCTGGAGTGCCACAAGGATCTCATTTGGGTCCAGTTCTATTTAACTACTTCATTAATGATATTCCTTACTGTTTTCTACACTCAAACATCTTTATGTACGCCGATGATTTAAAATTTGTTAAAATTGTAAAAAATAAAGACGATACCTATGAATTACAGAGGGATCTAGACAGGCTTGTTCAATGGTGTGATACTAATGCAATGCATCTTAATGCACGAAAATGCTATCATGTAAAATTCTCAAGAAAACATACTTTGGTAGAACATGGCTATTATATTAAAGGAGATAGAGTTGATGAACTAGTCACAATAAAGGACCTTGGTGTTATATTTGACAGGAAAATAACATTTACTCCACACGTAGACAGTATTATAAAAAAGGCTTCTAAAATGCTGGGTTTTGTCATAAGAAATACGAAACAGTTTAGCAGTTGTAAGACAAAAATAATGCTTTACAATTGCTTGGTACGAAGCGTGTTGGAGTATTGCAGCGTGGTTTGGCGACCGCACTATGCTGCACATTCGTTGCGTCTAGAACGTGTTCAAAAGCGTTTTTTGTGGCATCTGGCGTTTTCTAGTGGCATAGCTAAAAAAATTCGTTCTTATAATAACAGACTGAGACACTTCAAAATTATTTCCCTTGACAAGCGCCGACGTCTAAGTGACGCGATGTTTGTGTGCAAAGTAATGTCTTACAAGATTGACTGTCCTCAGATATTGAACACTTTCAGTTTCCGCGCACCCGCAAGAATTCCCCGCAGTCCCATAACACCACTGTGTCCACCACAGAGGAGAACGGTTTTAGGCTCCAATTCTCCTTATGCGAGATTTTGCAAGGTGATTAATATAGTTGTAGCGACACAATCGATCTGCACTTTTACTCGTTTAACAAGTTGAGAACTAAGATTTATCAGTTTCTTCTCGACTTGGATTAGACATACTGTATGTACAATGACGCGTAGTTTCAATAATAATTATAGGTTAGTTTAGTTAAGTTTTCTTTATTTTATATACATATACAACTTATACTTAATGCATGCGGAGTTTACCTTTAAGTGATTGTTACACCATTGTACTTTATATATTGCATGTTACTTTTACCATAATACCAGTGTAAACAATTGTTGGTGAACCAATAAATAAATAAATAAAATGCTCGGGGCATCTTCTGTCGCGGCGGCTGGGGCGTGAGGATGTACGTTCTCTCAGACATCCGTCTCTTTCGCTAGCATTACTGCTTTGCAAAAGATGCCACCGCATCACATTCCCTCTTGCTTCAGTCTATGGCCTGAACCAGAGCCCGGTGTTCGCCACTACTTGGATACGTTTGTGCTCCGCCCAAGCGTTGCACACCTCCACGGAATGCACGTTTCCTGCGGGGGTCCTTGCAATGGTAACACCCGGGCGTTTTTTCACCTGTTTCTGGAACGAGAACATCCCGAATTTACCTTGTGTCGTGTGGAAAAGGAAGTCGATGGGCGGTTCTCCAGCCACTCCTCAAAAAAAGGACTTACCGCTGCAATCGCAGCGTACCCAGGATAATAGATAAAATATATCAAATGTGTCACCGGTCCTTCTGTTGTCTCCTCTTTAGAAGAGCACCAAATAATTAGTAGCAACTCATAATAAGTCGATATTGTAACTGCCACATGCAAGAAATAAAGAGTTTTAAAATCACAATATTCATCTACTTTACAATAAAATACAAACATGAAAGAATACCTGAATATCAGCAAGACAGAAGCAGCGTTGTTGAATTTCCAGGTCAGATGAATTTCCTTCCAACAACGATGAACTCGCCTTTATTTTTCTGAGACCTCGAAACTTCGTTAGTTACGTAAACGCAAGGGAAATCGGATTTTGAAGAATGAAACTATGCAGTTGGTAGGTCTTTAGATTTAGAGAGAAATCAGCTTAATGCACTATACTACTATAAAAAAAAGGCTTCTTTTTGTCTCTGTTTCTTCTTTTTGTTGTCAGGTCCTATATTCAACCTGGGATAAACTGGACATATATGTATATGAAAATTATCGCCACTGCGGATGCTAAAGACACTGAGAAACAACATAAGTATCAAATAAATAACTTAATAACTCAATATACTTTTGCACAGAATTACTTCCCACACTTATTATTATTATTTATTTATTTCAATCAACAATGGATCATACATGAAATTAGTAACAATTATTAATAAAATTACGGATTGCATTTAAACTAAAATATACAAAGATATACGACACAAAAAAAATATTAATTAATTTTTGAATTTAAAATTAAAATAATACTGCTTATAATACTTATGTACCTATTATTTTAAATACCTATAATTTAAATGAACATCTTATCTGTGGTAGCAACTCTCTACTTGCAAAAGCGTGTCCAAGTCTTAACTTAGGATTGCATTAGTTGGTAAAAAGAAACATGAAGAAACCTGTCCGTCTTGGAATCTTGATACTCACGGACAGAAAAGATGATCAGTAATTGACACATACACACCTAAGATACATATGGAAAGCTTATTTTTAGTGTGAATGAATAAAACGAAATGTAAAAGAGACAAAATATCAAAACAAAGTTTAATTAATTTTTACCCGACTACGTCAGGAGGAGGGTTAGGTTTTTCAAGTGTTTGTAAGTATGTCATTCACCTCTTTATGCAAAAAACACAAAGAGCGCAAATAGATTCATGGTAATTACTACTATCCAGCAGTGCCAGAAGAGTCCTACGTCGTGAGTGAAACTCCAGGTAGTCGCTTTACTTTGGTTTATGCATTTCATCGCCACTGCTCGCACTTACAACAGTGAAGGAAAATATCGCGAGGAAGCTCAAGTTTTTTTAAACAAAATCGAAGACATGTAACTTCCAACAACCTTTACTGGACCCGCGTGGTTAATTACGAACCATTCCCTGTCATCTTAATAGGAGGCCTGAATGCTAGCAGTGAGAACTTACATAAGGCTGATTATGCTATTATTTGTTTAAACTAATACAATCAACACCATTTTACTTGACGATCATGCTGCAGCATCGCTGTTATCATTTTCATTAGTTCCGCAGATACAGTTTTCACAATTTTGGCTTGAAGAAGTTTTTGGTTTTGTATATTTTAAAGTTTCCTCACAGCAAAGCAGCAAGCATGGTCTAAGTATGACCAGAAAAGTTTGCAATTCATTGAATTCCTCATAAAAGTGAGCATAAGCATCAAGTTCAAAATTAATTATCACTCAAAAACTTTTTCCAGGTAGATATGTGGCTAGTTATTTTTTTAATAACTTTATTTTTGAAAGTTAGAGTCTTACTGTTATATGTATTAGATAAATAAAGTGTTAAAACAAGATAAATTAAAAACACTTAACTAGATAAAACTACTTTTTTTTAATTGATATAATCTTGACTGTGAACTTACCTGATGTTAAACAGTGATGCAACCGTTGTTGGCGAGGCTTACTAGTATATTAAGACCCTATTCACTCTAGCCTTGAAGACACCTAAATTATAATCGATACCCTTATAAAAGTATGATTATGATGAGTATGAGTACGATGTTAAAACTGAAAGGAAAACTGTGGATAAAATCTACTGCCGTCCACTATTTCTCCATGCATTTTAACCTGAACTGAACGCCAAACAGCATCATTACATACACAAATCAAATTCACCGACATCCAGACTAGGAACAAATGTTTGTCTCAATGCGGAGCTATGGGGACTAAACGTGACTCGATAGCGCGGCGTGGCACTAAAGTTGAACTTACAACGCAGAGGGATTCGGATTTAGAGAGAAAAATCAGGTTCGTAATGCAAATATTGGTACTGCTAATACGGAAATTGAAGCTAGCAGCGATCTTGATACGACGTCTATAATCAGTAGCTTTGACGATGTTATGAGGTCAACAAATGATAGGACAAAGGTTTTTTTAGAGAATGATGATAACCACCGTAGTCGGCGTCGAGTACAAACTACCTACAGGTCATTCGACTCTCTCAGCTGACGTTTTCTTAAAAAAATAATTTCGTACATGCGGAAATTAATATGAGTTTTGAAAAAAGGTACTTTATTTTTTAATTTTATCTTTACAAATCGATAGTGTTTCATGTACCGGATCGACCCTCCACGGGATTAAAACGATCAAAATTTTGCGGTGTATATAGACTTTGCTCTAACTGAGAAAGTTCGTGAAACGAACAAGCAGTCTGTCCGAAGCTAAGTCATCGACAAGGTCTCAGTAATTGCAGATCTCAGCCCGCACTCACAGGTGGTCTAAACGGAATGTTAATGCGTTCAAAGTGCCATAATTTCTGCGTAAACTTACGCTTTCAATAATAAATATTTAAATATTCAACTTTACTGTTTTTCTAAAGCCCTTTACTAGTAAACTGAGCTTGAAAATTAAGTTTATGGTCGTTATTAGTTCTTTGATTTATTTTCTAGAAGGTAGTAGTTTGATTTTTATGAGTCGCTTTCGAGTTATTTTTCTCAATGCTAAACCTAGGGTAAATGAGTTTGTACTAAGTGACTGTAAAAGGTAAGAAACCTATTTCTTGAATTATATTTAATTGCTAACCTGAAGTCGGCATAATATGAATCTGTGCATTAGCAGAACCGTATAGGTCTACAGAATTTAACTCTCGTAGTCGCAAGCGTCACTTTTCAACGTAGGGTTCTGTACTCCATTCTTGGGTGGGACAAAAGGTGCTATTAGACTTTTAGTTTAAAAGACACTCCAACCCTTTCAGAAGTAGGTGATGTGTGCCTAGGAAAGCACGTAATACCGATAGTCCTGCGTCTGATCTCTTTCAGGTCGCGTCGGATTCCCATCCCACTGGACTATAAGAGTAGAGGATCAGAGAGTGCACCTGTGTTTGCGCATACATCTTGTGTGCCTGCATATTTTCTGCACTGTCACTGTACTGGAAAAATTAAGCTACAATCATAACTTAAGAACTTAAATGCCCCTAAGTAGATATTTTTTTAAGAAAAAGTATCGACGCACTATAGATATTGGTAGCAGTTTTTTTGGTAGTATTGATATCTAAGCTACACACAAAACACGCAAGTGACATAATCAAAATAGGTTATTTTTTATCCTAAAATAATTCTTGATTTCCAACCTAAAAATGCCTATTTTAAAAATAGCTGAAATTCATTCAGTAGCAGATTCTGAATAATTCACGTTTATTATGTGATTCTATTATTATTATATACCTCTATTATATAAAAGCCTGCAGTTTTTTTTCCTAACTAGTTTCTGCCTCTGCTTCACCCACTCGAAAAGTGATTTATTATGAAAAGGAACCACAATACTGGAATGAAAAGTATTCTTTGTCATAATTTAGATAACCAAATCCACCAAGTTTTAAAGGAATCTGTTCAGCCATTAAGGTGTAGAAGTTTAGAAATAGATAGAACTTGGATCTTCAGATGGGTCTGGCGGCCACCTTTTGCGCCGGGCCCTGGTTCAGGCCATGGTCCAGAGCGAGAGAAAATTGACGGCGGTCGCCCTTTCTGTGGAGTAATAATGTTAGTTAAAGAAAGGCTGCAGGAGTGAGGGCACGGACATCCTCACGCCCCAGCTATCACAAGCGTGGGCGAGCGGACGACAAGCAATGGGTAGCTCGCCATCTGGCCGTCCGGTAACCGTCCGGACCGAGGTCGAGTTGTCGACGGCACGCAGTGTTCCACGCTTGCCTTGAAGAAATAGCTGCAAAAACGCAGTGGTCCAGCAGGGCCGAAGCTTACTGGAGCTACGGGTCGATTTGTGAATGGGAAACTCGTAGTCCTACAACGCAAAGGAAAACTGAAGGAACATAGGTGTGGTTTTAGTCAGTAAAAGTCTGACACGACCACACCACCCTAGAGCAGGAACACTCATTAGATGACTTCACATCTTAAAAAAAATGGAAGATTTTCATTTCTTCTTAGTCCATATAAAAGCTACGTTATTATGAGATTTCCAAGAAATCGCTATTAGTATTTTCATGAACGAATGTCTTAAATATTTCACAGATTTCGTCAGATAATAATTTAATTTTACGAATAATTATGTTATCAGAGTCTCGAGTCGCTATCATACTAGTAATACAATTAATTACGTATGGAAATGTAATCTGAAGCTTTAGTAGTTTCTACTAGGATTATCTATATTCATGAAATGCTGATTGTGATTTTTCTTAGATTCTAAATTTTACTGAGTACCTACCAATTTAATATCTAGTTGTAAGAAAAATTATATTGACGTCTTAAGGTAACGAATATTGGGCACGTCATAATCATGGCGGTAAATCCCCTCTTTGAAGAGTAGTTGGATAGTTGTCACGGCCCTCGCATTCCACATGACACTGGTCCTTACTGGGCCTGTGTCATGTGGAACGCGACATGATAATTTCGGGAGGTTCTTGCATCTGATTCGTGTGGAAGAAACGTCCGGGCGCTACAATTGTGTGGACCGTTCGGAGGATACGGTTGAGCTTACAGTGAAGGTGTGACGCTTCAGTAGAGCACCACCGTGTCCTCATAGGGGCCTTAGGTGGCGTCAACCTCTCACAAGGTTACCTTGTACAAACCATGGTCTGGAGCGAAGTAGTAATGCTAGCGAAGAAAGCCGCCGCACGCGTGTGAACGGACATCCTCATGTCATTGCCGCTGGAACCCTGATCCTGACTTCCAGTCACCGTAGGCGTGGGCTTGCGGACGACGAGCAATGGTTAACTCGCCGTCTAGCTGTCAGGTAGCAGTCCGGACCGAATCCGAGTCGTCGTCGGCGCGTAGCGATCCACGCATACCTCAAAGAGATATCGGCAAAACCGTAGTGGCCCAGCAAAGCCGAAGCTTACTGGGGCTATGGGTGGACTTTCGAAAGGAAAACCTTTGCTCCTGGAACGTAAAGGCAAAGAAGGAATATAGAGAAGATTTTAGTCATTAAAAGTCTGACATGTTCTACTCTGGCCTGCAGCGGGAGAAGTCATTACATGATTTCCCAATTTAAAAAAGGGTAACGAATTTGATGGACACTTGACACAGGCATGTAGACATTCCTGATTAAAACATCTGTTTATTGGCTCCCGGCTTTCATGCCCCGATTTTGTTGAGAACAAATAAAAGAGGGCGTAATCACAATAAAGGGGAGAATCGAGGTGCACGCACAAATGTTAGCCAAGAGAATCAAGTCCAGACATATGATTACGTGCGTTTATTGCCGACATCCTTGCAGGTGGTCCTACAACATGTAATTTACTTAGCCGGTCTGCTATCTCGCTAATCGATGTTTACTTCGATAAGTCACGGAACAACCGATAATTTTGGCCACTCGTCTGTCTAGTTTCGAAAGGAAAATGGATTTAAAATTAGTAGGGATTGTTTGTTGGATGATATCAAAATGAGTTTAAATTTTCCGGTCGGTATTTGGCTACTGAAGACAAAAACACAAAACATTTTTCAGATCTATTTATGAACTTATTTTGGAGATGAATTAGACAATAGAGTTTTTGGATAGGCAATTTTTAAATTCAATCAAATTTAGTAGCAGTAAAAGATGCAAAGCCGTATCTTGAATTTGCACTACATAAAAATCTGAGTAGATACATCTCCAATCGAATCGAACCCTATAACAACTTGCATAATAAGTTTACAAACGTTCTGTTTGTCAATGAAAGAAAAATGCAAAACATCACGGACGGGTTTGTTCACACATACTTACGTAAGAGCGAATCGTGCCAAACCACAACAAGCAACGACGTCACTTAAGTCCTTACTCGGCCAAACCTCCAAAACGCGAGCCAACCCTCGGAGGAGTTTTAACCCGGCGCGTTTTTCCGAACTCACGACCGAAGTCGCGTTCGCGAGCCGTTCCACAAAAAGCCCTCTACCCATTTAATTTTATGGCAAGGGCGGCGAAAACTCGTCTCTCGTATCCTCCGCTGGTCTTTTATTGTTTGTATTTTTTCGCAACTCGACGGCATTCACCAGGCGTGCAGAAAAAGAAGACTATTCATTGTTCACGTAACGCTCCGTACATGCCAGCGTATGTTTAACTGGGAAGTTTTAACTTTTTAGGTTTTAACGTTGCGTTTTGTAATGAGGTTTAGCCATCGTTTTAGTTGGTGAGAGTGTGTAAGTTTGTTAGTAAATTACCCGTAACGAAGCAGTTTACTTTCGTCACCATCAACGATTTTATCACTGCTTACCACCAGGTGGGATCGCGGTCACTAGTCTATAGTTATAGTTCTTTTAATCATATATAATTTAAAAAAAAAACTTCTTTAAGCCGTCATATGGACGCTATTAGAATATACGTTTTAAATAAATTAAATTAATAAATTATGATCAATAGATTGGAAGGCAATTGCAATTACTAAGCATTACGTTTATTTAACCAAATCAGGTTCATGCTAAAGAAAAGAATTTTCATTATCTTATTTAATCATGAACCATGATTTTGCAGTTTTTTTAAGTATTTTTAAATGAGAATACTTGCCGCGTATTCGTGCCGAGTTTTATTCTGAAAAACTGAAACTGTTTAAATAAATGTAATTAAACGTTGAAGCAAAAAATAAACTTACAGATATATAAAAATGTAGCAAACCAAAAACGGGGTAAAAGGGAATGCTCGTTGAATGGCTGAAAAAATAGAACGTCAGCAAGCCAATAAAAAGAAGAGGTTCTACAAAAAAGATTAGATTCCCTAAAAAAAAAAAGGGTTTTTTACTAATGTCTGTTACGTGAGTCTTTCTAGTAGGTCACTGTAGACCACTGGCTTGAAGTTATGAAAAATTGCTCGAGTTAAAACTTTTAGATAAGTCCTTATTACTTTTTTGTTAACGTTGAAGAAGTCTTTATTCGTGCAGAAATAATGTTATAAGATTCTCAGTGGAAACTTTTAAATTCTGACCTGGATTGTGAAATAGTCGGCTTAACGGGCTGTTGTTTTAGCTTAAATAGATGAGGTGGGTGGTGTAGAAAAAGAGTATGAAATGAAGTTAATTTTTATAAATCTTCTCTAAAAGAAGACTATTATCGATACTCAGATTTTCAGTGTGTTTAGTAAGTAAACACACGTTCTACTGGCTGTTCTTTGTTCCACCAAAAATATATATAAAAAGAATATAAAATTACTAACTTTTACCTGCGACTTCGTCCGCGTACATAAATCATACCCTATATCACTCAAAAATAAAGCAGCTTTCTATGCGTGAAAAAAATTTTGCAATTGGACCAGAACTTCCAGAGACTACCTCTTACAAACAAAAAATATATAAAAACTTAAACTTTATTATATTTGTAGATGTAGATTACCCCCAAATAATACCAACAAAAAAATTAAGCACCCACTTCACCCATCTAAAAGTCTAGTGACAGTCCAAAATCTCTTGTCACTTACATCTCGATCGAGGAATCGATTAACACTCGACATTGTTGAGAGTCCATTGCCAAGGGACCCAATCGTGTAGTGACAGCGCCACGGATATTAACCACTCGTTGGCTAATTGTCCCCAGTTCAATTATCGAACAACTGTCAACGGAGTATTCAACGGACAAGTCCTGAAACAAGTTTAGCCAACGATTCGATTTACAATTTGTTAACTTGGTGATCGGTGTCACCGGACCGGGGTTATTAAAAACGTCGGCCAGATGAGCGATGAATTGAATTATTTATTTATGAGCCTCGTTTTATTGTTGAATAATCAGTCATTTTTACTGGGTTCTTATATGGCCTGGGTATATTTCAATTGGATTTTTACGTATGCATAGGTTAGCTCTAGTAATTTAAGTTTTTTTTTCCACAACTATCACACGACGCCGTCTAGTCCCAAGCTAAGCAGAGCTTGTGTTATGGGTACCAGACAACTCATAAACGTACTTATATATTTCTAAATATAAATATTTTGGCCCTGGAAACTACCCTATTATTGTTATCATACATAGGCTCGCGTTTGACCACTATCTAACTTGATAGTAAACGATGACGTCGTCGACGATGATTCACGCTAACCTACAAGTAATCTATTCACTCTTGACTTAAATATCCTAAGGTTAGAGCTATCAGGAAACGAAGATTCCATACATTACCTGTACGCAAAATATTAATATTATTAAATCGAACGTAAATAAACCGAACAATATGTAAATCCAATAAAACCTAATTGAGTACTCTGAAACATTTTCCAATTAAGATAAATCGAAAACAATATTATTGTGTAAATTCCAGAATCAAAACAACATGTTCATAAACATGAATATGATTTTATGCTATTCAATTTCTAATTACTTGGTTGGTACTAATGGTAAAATACCTTATGATTCAATGAATGCGAGCGAGGCGAACTCAAAAGGAGCATCTCAAAATGAATCGTCGTTGAATAATTGATGTCTTCGTACTTTACGACACGATTGTCTACTAAATGCAATGATTATTATAGACGCAGACTTATGATTAGGTACAATACTTAATCTTATAATTACAAACGGCTAAATTGATTGCGTCTTTGTTTTTTGAAGATAATCTCTGAAGGGATGACGAAAATTCTTTCAATCATAGAAAGCTAAATTATCACTTTCTATTACAAGTATCTTCTCATAAGACAATCTATAAGTTTCTGTTTCGGATTCAGGCGGAAAAAACTGCCCGAGTGTCCCTATTGTATAGACGGCGGACACGGTGGCCATACGGTGGAGGTGTGCTCCGCTTGGGTGGAGCCGGTGCTCCATTTCCTCGTAGATACAATCTGTGGTGACCTCTCACTCGATATCCTCCCGCCTCAGCCATCGCGACAGAAGACGCCCCGAGTGTCGCAAGATGATCCCCGACATAATGTTCTACGTGCACCACAAAGAGATGTCAGTAAAGTCGTAGGCATTCAGTACAGCCAATGTCCACTAGGGCTACGGGGAATTTCTGAAAGGGAAATGGTTGCCCTCGAACGTAAAGGGCAATTAAAGGATACATGTGCGATAACTCTGACAATCTATCACTCCAAAAACGAGTGGGAGAAGTCATTGCATGATTTTCCACCTCAAAAAAAATCTATAAGGTGTTCATCTGCTTAAACACACATGCATGTGGTAACCATAACAAAATTATGGCTTGAAATTCTAAAACTAAACTAAAAACTAAGCTTCTAAGGGTGAGTTGCACCATTTAACTATAACGATAACCAAACCATAACCAGCCGTGAAACGGCCGCCTATTGGTCAATTCGACGATTTGACAACTTTTAACGGCTTTGTTATCGTTATAGTTAAATGATACAACTCACCCCAAAAGTTGGAGGCATTTGTTTTTTGCTAAATAATAACTTACATGACTGCTCTAGAAGATATACAACATTTGGGCACAATTTAAAAATTTTTGTGCGACTGTTACAGTTGACCTTATATTATTATCCATGTCAATGTGTCTACTTTTTCAGTGTATAACAACTCATTTAGTCTATAAAACGTACGCTTCCCATAAGATAGGCTTCGAGAGTGAAGTCATAGGAAGAAACTAGTTAGCTATATAATTGAACTAACTTCTGCCAGCAGCTTCGCCTGCGTACATACAAACTTTGGACCCCCATTTCATCCCCTTAGGGGATGAATTTTGGAAAATAGTGCTCACTTACATCATATAAGTAAACTTTGTGTAAAATTTCACGTTTTTAGACCCAGGCTGTCCTTTGATATGTCAGTCAGACAGTTTCTCCTTTTATAATAGATTTAACGTTGTTAAGTTTTATTTGGTCATATTTTTTTTATTAATTTAGGAATTTAAGAACGGCGAAGCCTAATTTTATAACTAACACAACCTTATTAAATTTTAATCTAATTAGTGTCTCACTTAGCTTAATTATGTCCGTACCCTGTCAATTTAATTTCTAATTAAAGTAGGTAAGTGTGTGGACCACACATCAACAAAAGAACGCGGTCAAATAGCCAATGTGCAAGTGGCTTTTGAACCTTTCTTATCGTGTCTGTGGTGCCGGTAACGACAGTACTGGAATTTTGCGTAAGTAGGTGTTAGAATTGAGGCCGGGGTTAACTATTAAAACCTGCTGCACATTAGGTTGTACAAAAGCATCCAAGTATTCATGGATATTTTCTTCAAAAACCATATTTTTATTAATAATTTTTAAATTATATATGTGAAATGGCTCCGAAACGTGGTCGCTTACGATGGGCCTCATCAAAAGGGCAATGGAAAGGGCTATGCTCGGAGTTTTCTTGCGTGATCACATCAAAAATGATGATACCTGCAGGGGAACCAAAGTTACAGCACACAGCCCAAAGAAACGTCAAACATAAGTGGTAGTTAGTGGGCTCGGCATTGCTCGCAGAACAGATGGTCGATGGGGACGAAAGGTTCTGTAGTGGTGATCATGTACCGGAAGACGCAGCGTTTGAAGGCCACTTACAAGGTAGATCGATAACCTGGTGAGGGTCCCGGGAATCCGATGGATGCGAGACGCAGGCGGTCATTATGGCGACGCTTGGAGAGGCCTATGTCCAACAGAGGACGTCTTTCGGCAGAAATTATGAAGATGAACGATATTTTTAGGTAATATATCTATATTATGATAATTATGTTTAATTGATATAAATAAAACGTTATTTTAACATCCATCAAAAAAATCACCTTAAATCAACAGTGAATCAAAATTATATCGGTCTACAAACGTAAAATCATACTTACATGAAAAGCAGCATCGATTTGAGAACTTATAGATGTTAAAAAAAGGTTCTTAAAGAAAATCTCTCTCGAAAATTTCTTGAATTGTCAATATTTTTCAAATAGATTCAGAAGTCAATATCATGTTTGGAAAAAATCAATACAATATTTATCGATACTATTTTGCACTTGCAACACTCTGCGTAAGTTAAGATTGCTTGTAAATAGGAGCAAGTAGGTATTAAAATTCAACGACTAGAGAACTAACTAATCTATGGTCGCAGCTGCTGCTTTGTGTTTTGTCTCCAAGTTCTAATTGAATCAAGATCTGTCTCTTCTTAAGAAAAACCTACCGTTGTTTGCTCTGCAAAGATTACTTTTCTGCTTCTCATTAATTTAATTGTGTTAATTCAAATGTCTCAGAATAAAGGTGTCTGTCAATAGAACAGGGCCATATTGTAAATATGGTTATGAGATTGTATAGTCTAAGTACGAATAAACGATGAAGATAATCACAGAGTGTTATTTATTTCTAACTTGCTTCTGCCAGCGGTATCGCACGAGTGAAAGAATGAAATTTTCCCAAACATAATGGGACATATTTCTGGGAACAAAAATATCCGACCTCTTCCAGGATCTGGTCTACTAATTTACAAAATTTGCTTCAAACCTGATTAGCCTTTTGAGAGTGAAGAAATAACAAACTCACACAATCAAACACACATAAACTTTCTCCTTTATAATATAAGTGAAATTTATGATCACCACCTTTTTCTTGGTGCTATTTAGGTTTTTTAGGTAAGTAGTCGGTAGGTATCTTCTTGGGGGAAGGTAAATTCTAAGTTGCCGCTTCAACAATAGTAAATAAGTAGGCCGCTGATACAGTAAATGAGAATTTCTTAATAAATGTCTAAGTTATTTAATATTTACCTAATTTTCTACTTCCAAATCTCATCACAACTTCTCCATGTGAAAGAATTTTTAATTACTACGGGATATACATACATAATACAGAAAGTATTCCATTAAGTCTATCCACTTAATGCCTTTGGAAATGGACTAAAAAATTGGAATTGAAATTTCATTTAGCATGAACGATTAACCGCTCCAACGTGATTGCCATGCATCTATGCTAATCCTTTCTTTATTGTTGAATTCATCTTTGATGGCGGGTAATGGTCATTATTGGGCTTAACTAGGTCGGTACGACAGGATTTTTCATCTTATACGGGTAATTAGAATATCATCGTCACCATCACTATCATTCCAGCTGAAAAACGTCCACTGTTGGACATAAGTATCATCATAGGAACCTAGTTCTTGAATTAATGTACAAATGCATGTGAACAGCCGTATTATTAGGACTCTTGTACTATGCAATCCTTATTGATTTCTGTTACGACAAGTGGGGTACAGTGAACTATAATTCCTTTGTTTTCAACGAAGAAATCGTTATGTCGTCATGCATGCCATTATAAGCATGATAAGGGAAAGAAATCTGAGAAAATCGATTTCATGTAGATACGCTTACTTTTTACTGTGTGACTTTTAATTGAATAATTAGTCAGTAAGAATAACTTTGAATGAGATTGGTACAGACACGTGGGAAAAACACAAGACTAGAGATGCGTACGCTCAGCTGTGGGTGATGTCGGATTGTGGATATTAGTGATGATGATGATTAAGAATAAGTCATCGTACATCTTGAAGAAGAAGGTTGATAAAAAAAAAAAGACGTGTGGCACTCGGGGACTGCCGCGGTAAAGCTATTGCATAGCATTTTTTATCAACTTATGCAATAGACCTCGCCAACAGCTGCTTAACCCCACCCATCCAAAACCAGACCTCGCCAACAGCTGCTTAACCCCACCCATCCAAAACCAGACCTCGCTAACAGCTGCTTAACCCCACCCATCCATAACTAGACCTCGCCAACAGCTGCTTAACCCCACCCATCCAAAACCAGACCTCGCTAATAGCTGCTTAACCCCACCCATCCAAAATGAGACCTTGCCAACAGCTGCTTATCCCCACCCATCCAATACCAGACCTCGCCAACAGCTGCTTAACCCCCACCCATCCAAAACTAGACCTCGCCAACAGCTGCTTAACCCCACCCATCCAAAACTAGACCTCGCCAACAGCTGCTTAACCCCACCCATCCAAAACCAGACCTCGCTAACAGCTGCTTAACCCCACCCATCCAAAATGAGACCTTGCCAACAGCTGCTTATCCCCACCCATCCAATACCAGACCTCGCCAACAGCTGCTTAACCCCACCCATCCAAAACCAGACCTCGCTAACAGCTGCTTAACCCCACCCATCCAAAACGCCGACAGCTGCTTTCACTCATTTGTTTTCTTATCGATCACCACGCTCAAAAAACAAATGAGTGAGGGGTGTTAGGTTATTTTCGTTACGGAATTTCTGGATTCGGTCTCCACGCTCAAGGCCCGCGATAGAAGCTATGCAATAGCTTAAAATTCTTGTGACAGAGCTTCTTGACAAAGTGACTTTCTATCAATGGTAACGATTGTTAAAAAGTTCATAATTACGTTGAGAGAGAGGATATTTGTCACACCGGGCCCTGGTTGTGTCCATGATTCGAAACATAGGGAAAGGGAGATTGTCGCCTTCTTCTGTGAAGCAGTTATGCTAGTAAAGGAGACGGCCGCAGAGAATTTGGACACCCTGACGACCCAGCCGCCGTAACCTTGATCCCGACTATCAAACTCGGTAGACACGGGCTTATGCACAACGAGCAATGGATAGCTCGCAGTCTGTCGTGTTCCACGAACGCTTGCCCGGCCAGGAGCTGATGCTCCCTAGTGTGACGGAGAATTTCTGAAAAAGAAGCCTGTGGTCCTATATCATTTTATTATATTATATTATTGTCATAATAATTATATGTTGTAACAATCGTTTCCAACATTCAACATAAAGGTTGTCAACGTAAACGATCACAACTTTTAAATTAAGAACGTGGTAAATTCCACAACTTTTAACTACTTTAAACCGCGTGACACTTATTTGCAATTACTGTAAAACAGATACACCTGCAATATAATAATGTACACAAACAAGAATATCTTAATTTATAACAACCGTATATGGAATTTGGCCGTTCAACTACAAAAAACAGTTTACGATACGAGATACCTGTCACAATACAAAAGGTATTTTTGTTAAGCTCAAGATCTTTAAGAAACAAGCCCGTTCTCAGATGTAATTTGAAAGCGAATGACATAAATTCTTAACGGACAAACGGACAGGACGACTTATACAAATATCCGATTACATACAAACAAAAAGTAAAACATGTGTGGGCGAAATTTCTTCGGGCGACCCCATTTTTGAATTGGTCAAGCCTCCTTGATGAACATAACTTTTATGCAAATGCATAAGAGCGTATTAAGATTCCACAAAGACAATTAACTAAAAATGGACCTTAAAACTTGATGACTAAGGTTCTCAATTCTTCACATCGAATGTTTTGACAAATGTTTATACTTAGTTAAAAACACATTTAAGAAGCGTTTTGTTCACGCCTAATTATTTCTCAGTCAAAATTGTTACGATTTATTTCCATTCCAAAAGAGATTGTGTATTGATCAAAATATCTAATCGAGTACAAAAATAATGAGGCTGTTAGACGGCTTCATTTTGTTTTCTAAAACAATTTGTAGATCGTTTGCTTTTGTTTAACTGTTTTTCATTGTCCAATTTTTTTTCTTTCATCTATCAATCTATATTTATAAATTATAATAAGATCAATTTATAAGAATATATAAAAATTATGATATTGATACTGTACATCATTAACTAATTGAATTCTTTTAGTTTTTAGAACTCTATCCAATACTTTAGCATTTTCGGTTGCTTATTATTTATTTATTTAAACATTATGTACAGAAGTGGCACTTAGGCGGATTTAGTGCAACAAAGCGTTGTCTACCAGTCAACTTTTGACTTTAAAAAAGAACTACACTGTGTGTAACAACAGACAGAATGAAGTATCATTAAAATTAGGTGCTTATTATAATAAAACTCATATACAGTTATTAATTATATATTATTTAAAGATCAATGATAAAGCAATCTAATAAAAAGGTTCATCTGAAACACCTACGTAGACTTTAGAATCTAAGCTAAAATGTCTATAATAAAAACTAATGCAATATTAGCATAACTTTGTTTTGCGAGACCTCAAATCCCACACTGGGTGGAACGACAGGGAGCGTTAGATTTTTATGGGCTAAAACCCCACCTGCGTTACTTCAGACTTCTTTTGCATTCCATAACTACGAGTAACTCTTTTGAATAATTTGCAGCACAATATTAAAATAGCTGGGATGATATTAGCAAATACTGATAAATGATAAATGATAAATGATAAATGATATTTATTTTGTAAATAGGTTTAAAAAACACTTTTACACGTCAATATTTTTTTTCGTCAGTATATGCTAGATGAGGCCGATGTTTCCTATCTGACTACCCTGAGAAGAAACACCGAAACAAACTCAGGGGTCAAAGTCTCTTTTAAAGTCCATACAGTAAATATGTATTGGTCAAATCATATGAGAACCATGCAGATTTGTCTGAGATGGTCTTTTGAAGAAAGAACCATACAGATTTGAGTGGACCTGTCCAATCAGGTTATACAAGTAACGTTATCAGGCAGGCTGTTTAACTAAAAGATAAAAGACAACAGTCAAAAGATAGTAATACCGTATGGTATTACTATACAGACGTGTGTATGTCTACCTTTAAATATGTCAAATTAACGAAGGGGAGCAGTGACCGTGACCACTGTTTTGACCGAACCAAATATATAATTTCTATGAGGGTTGTGGGTATAATATTCCTACTACTGAGAGTCAGGTTTTCCAGACAGGAGTACAACTTTATTTCTCCTACAGAGGAGACAAATAACATTTTAAAAAAATCGTTATCCTACACTAGGAATTACTTGAGAGTCATAGAGTGATTTGCGGCTACCGTAGGCACAGGCTTGCAGACAATGGGCACGCCACAATCATGGCGGTAAGTCCCCTCTTTGAGCCGTGGCTGGAAAGACCTCACGGCGTCCTTACCTTCCGTATGATGCAGGTCCTCACCGGACATGGTTCGCTCGGGAGGTTCCTGCACCGGATTCGTGCGGAAGTGACGCCCGGGTGTCGCCACTGTGCGGAACGCCCGGAAGACATGGTGGAGCACACAGTCGAGGTGTGCCCTGCTTGGGCGGAGCATCGCCGTGCCCTCGTGGGGGCGATCGGCGGCGGAGACCTCTCGCGCCGAGCCTTGGTTGAGGTCATGGTCCGGAGCGAGGAGGAGTGGCAGGCGGTCGCCGACTTCGAGGAGGCCGACCGCATCAGGCAACGGCGTTCTCGCCGCCGCCGCTGGGATTCTGATCCCGATTTCCGGACACCGCAGGCGCGGGCTTGCGGACAGTGAGCAATGTGTAGCACGCTGTCCGGCCATCCGGTAACTGTCCGGACCAAGCCCAAGTCGTCGACGTCGCGCACTGTTCCCGCGCGCCTCAAAGAGTTGTCAGCAACAGCAGGGACCCAGCCGGGTCGAAGCCTACTGGGGCCAGGGTTATCCGAAAGGGAACTTGAGCCCCGGTATGAAGGCTAGAAGGAACGGGGTGGATCTTTTAGTCAGTAAGAGTCTGACACTATCTCCCGCTCCGCCCAAGAGCGGGGATTGTCATTGGATGATCTTTCCCAACACAGAAAAAGGCTTGCTGACAATGAGTAAGGGGTACCTTACCGTCTGGCTGTCCAATAAGTACCGAGCCCTTGTTAATGCGGGAGCCTTAGATAAAGTTACAGTAAACCTAGAACGCAAAGGGCAAAAAACGAATCAACTACAAGAACAACGGGTTATGGACTGTCAAAGTTTGACATGCTCTCTTGCTCCACCCTATAGCAGAGAAGTCATTTGACGATTTCTCCACCTCAAAAAGAAAACTCCACACGCAGCGAACATGTCGCAAAATAAGCTTAATTGATTTGATGTAAGAAAGCATTCTACCAAAAGTGAGAAGGGGCTAAGTATCTTTTCGTAGAATTTATTAAATCATAAATTCATAATGAAGATTGAACTCTCATTGAAAGTTGGATCTAAGGAAGTTTTACATTGAATAAGGAAGAAGAATATAGAGAAGTACTTTTCCTTCGGAAGAAAAAATAACCAACATAATTCTATTTTTACAAACAGATGTGACACGTTATATGTTGGATCCTCTTTCAATATTGAAAACATACACTTTACGTCTTTACATCATAAATTCATTCAACAAATAAGGTAATAAATCAATATGCAAGCGAGGAAACACAAAACAAAAATGGTAAAATTTCACTCCTCGACCAACCAGTCATTATTTTACCATAAAGTGATATTTTGAAGCAACAGCTTCTACTTTCGAAAGTGTCTCGTGACAAAAGGGCAGAAGAATGGTCACGCGACCGATATTTACGACATTTTCAATATGTGACACTGGGATTTTGTATGAATGGTTATTTTTGTGTTATATTCAAAATTCATTCAATTACTTATGGATGGATCTATAAGTAATTGAATAAATTCTTCGTAATGGTTAGTTTTATTTTAATGTGAATATAAAAGTTCAGCTAATCTTTCAGACTTTGTGTCTGACTATTCATAACTGTTTTGATATTTTGTTTTTGTTTCGTGTTATATTCTGAACGAAGACCTGAACTTTTGCTGAGAAGAATTCGTTTTTATAACAGAATTTAAATCACAATAAAGAGCAAATTTTGAGCTACAAGGAAGACTGGAGACGTTTTAAATTAAACATTTTATCGCAAACGATGGCACCCGCCGAAACAGCTTTTGTTTAAAATCGTCGACTGTTTCATTAAAACGCCACTTTTTTTGTTTTATTAGCACTGTCAAAAAATCTTACGCACACAGTTGCAAAGTTCTGTAGAATACTTTAATTTAAAAGTTTAATTAAACTGCGAAACGAAACGTAATAACAATTTTTAGCCGCACAATCAGCCGCTTTTAATGCATCCACAAGTCTTTAGTACGTCTGTGTATCATGGAATTTAAAATATTACTCCGTGTCACGCACTACACAACCAAAAAATACAGGTATGGAATAATTATAATTATTATTACTCTGGCACTCATTAAAGAGTAATTACCATTTAAATGCGTTATTTATGCTCAATATAACACGGGTTTGGAAAATTGAAAGTTACTGTTATTACAGGAAATCTCGTTTGGATTAGAATTAATTATTTAGATTAAGCTTTATCAGTATCTATTCGTTACGATACATAAATAGGTAGTCAATTAGTCATCTATCTAACCAGTTGCTTAACTCAGTATCTACCTATTGGACACAGAAACTATCTAAAACTGATATACTCAACTAAGACAACTACAATAACTATAGATAAACTATAGAAAATAGTATAATAATTTATTCCTAAAATTAATGCAAATAACTATGATATCAGAGGCCTATACAACCGACCAACGACAACTGATATCTTACAATATGACGATTTTACCATTATTTTTTCTGTTGTATGCGCCTAGAAAATAGTACAATTATGTAATTTTCAGACAAATATTTTGCAATTGGTAATGATATTGTTATTTTTTTTAATCACTATTTCACTCAATAATAATACCCATGATTACACTGGTTATTTATTTATTTATTAAAATTTCATGCAACACAAAGGTGGCTTTAATGCTTTAGGCATTCTCCAGCATTTAGGCAGTATATTCTTACAAGTTCTACGAATATCATATTAAAAATAGATGCAAGACGAATTACATCGATATTTTCTCAAAATTTGTGAAAATAAATCATACCTTTAGATTGAATAAATAAGTTGCATACATGAGAAAAAAAAGCATATGCACACTACAAAACTTTAAAGAATATTTTCTTCACCCCACAAAGTTGGGGGAAACTTAATAATATGTAGCGATATGCTTTCAAACCGTAATGAGTTCGAGAGTGCTCTTTCCTGTACGTTTATTTTGTGGACCATAACATATGACAGGACGATGAACTTTCTCAATATTTTTATCTCAGCTCTTTCAGAGAAACAAACATTTTGAAAAAGTTTTCGTATAAATCATAATTTATAGTCAAAGAATAAAAAGCATGTCTGTTAAAAAGATAGAAAAATCTCGTTTTGTGATAAACTTGGCAGATTTTCGTGCTGTACGTAACACTTGATTAATTGTATAATTAAATTTATTATTTATATAATTAAATTATCCTGCCAAGTTCAAATTTAATGATGATCAGGCTGTTGATGAAGATGATTATGGTCAATTTTAAAGTGCATCTAAACTTGGCATTGGATTGGATTTCAACCCTTTTTTAGGCGAACAATTAGCCGATAGGAACTTGGCCCCCTTTTTAACAGGTATGTTTTTGGTGGGATTTTAAAACTTTTTTTCAAGAAATCGTACCTATTTTTTTGTTTTTGTGCCACACCCGCGTCCATTGTTAACCTTAGATCGTATTCTTATTGTATCACTGGTTCATAAATATTTTATAAAAAATTAATATTCAATTAAGCCAATTCACGCTTGACCGATTTCTTAAATTTCTTATGACATATTTTATAACCCTTCCCCCTTTCCTCCCATCTCTTTTTTTTTTAATCTGTTATAAACTAGTTTGATGGTGAGGCGCACTAGTTTATTAAGAGCCTATTCACTCTAGCCTTGAAGACACCCAAATAATAATCAGACGGAAAGACTGCAGCAGGCAAACTGTTCTAGTCCTTCGAAGTACGCGGTATAAATGACGAGGTGAAACGCTTAGTCCGGACCGTAGATGTTTCAACAACGTAAGGGTGGATACTCGCCGTGCGTCGGTTTGTCCGATGGTAGAAATGAGATGGCGGAATCAAGTCATGCAATTCCTGCGCACACTCTTCAAAATGCAATCTGTAAAACATCGAAAGGCTGGCTACCCTACGCCTGTGCTCAAGGCTTTGAAGATTGGACTTAACCAAATCTGGATCACCAATCAGCCTCTTAGCACGCCTTTCCACCGAGTCCAAAGCTGCCAGGTGGCACTTTGCAGCACCAGCTCATATGTGGCTGCAGTACTCCACACACGATCGGACCTGTGCTTTGTATAACGTTAAAAGCTGTCTCGGTGTGAAGTACCGCCGGACTTTTGCGAGAACGCCTAGTTTCCTAGCAGCTACTTTGGCTTTAGACTCAATAAACCGCCCAAAATTGAGGTCGGAGGATATTTCGACTCCCAAGAGCTGAAGGCGGTCGGTACAATCCAATGATACATTCTGAAAAGTAGGAGCCGAGGTGAACGGGCTCTTTTTGGCGGTGAACAGACACGCCTGTGTTTTGGCGGCGTTGAATCCCACCAGATTGGTTTCGCCCCACTTGGAGACTGCCTGAAGCGAGATATTCGTACGCTCTACCATAGCCTCTCGTTTGGACCGGATTTGCTCTTTACTAGCCCGAGCACCTGGCAGGTATCTCTCTACAACTGTGCTATCATCTGCATACCCATAGATACCGGGCATCAGCAGATCATTAATATGCAGCAGGAAAAGAGTTGCAGAGAGAACTGACTCTTAAGGAACTCCGGCATTAGTCGTCATGGGCTCTGATGAGCATCCATCGACAACAACTCGAAGAGACCGTTCTCTCAGGAAGTCTTTTACCCAGTTAATCAGACCAGGAGAAATACCGTATGCTGGAAGCTTACTCAAGAGGCTAGCATGCCATACCCTGTCGAAGGCCTTCGAGACGTCTAAGGAGACAGCAATTGCTTCCCCATTCTTCTCGAGGGCCTCGCCCCACAAGTGGGTGGCATACACTAGTAGGTCCCCAGTAGATCGATTGCGGCGAAACCCGTACTGTCGGTCACTGAGGAGATCGTTACCTTCTAGGTATGCCATGAGGCGCGAGTTCAATACACGCTCCATAATCTTGCAGAGTATGGAGGTTACCGAAATCGGCCGATAGTTGGTAGGATCGCCACGACTGCCCTTTTTGGGCACGGGTTGCACGTTGGCAAGCTTCCAGGACTTGGGCACTATTCCAGTCCTAAACGAGAGGCGATACAAGCGTGTCAATACAGGAGACAACTCGGGCGCACAGGCCTTGAGAACAATCGCTGGTATACCATCGGGTCCACTAGCTTTATTCACGTCTAGACGACACAGTGCTCTCAGAACTTCTTTGTTCCTTATGCGAACCTCGGGCATCGAAGTGTAGCAGTGAGGTAGAGTCGGTGGAGTAGCACTGCCAGTATCAAGACGAGAATTATGGGCGAAGAGAGATGCAAAGAGACCTGCTTTCTCTCTCGCCGTATGAGCCAGTGTTCCGTCAGGTTTAACCAGCGGAGGCAATGTGGGCCGACAGAAGTTCGTATCGACCGATTTGGCAAGGGACCAGAAAGCTCTGCTACCGGATGGCTGTGCAGAAAGCTTTGTGCCAATATGGGCAATGCGGTCAAAGCGAGCCTTCTTTAGTGCCTTTTTGTAAGATTTGGCAGCACGGTTAAAGGCTCTCTTTGCTGAGCTCAGATCCGGAGATTTGCGGTCACGAGCGTCAACCCAGGCTAGAAACGCCGAATGCTTACGCTCTCCTTCTTCGTATTTTCATATCACTGGTGCATAATTATTTTTATTAAAAATTTGATATTAGATTGAGCCAACTCACGCTTGACCGATTTCTTACATTTCTTATTTTTTTGTTAATCTACATATAACACACAATCTGAGTGCCAAATTTCATAACGCTAGGACAATTGAAAGTAGCCTAAAGGTTTTGATTACCGGTCAGTGAGTCAGTCAGTGCCAAAATTTGCTATATTCACAGGGTCATATTTCAGGATCTACTGAAGCTATATATCTATGAAATTTAGCATACTGCTTTAGTATTAGTATATAATTATGTAAGTATAATTTTATCTCTATACTTGCAATAGGCATTGAGCTACAGGGGGTCAAAAGTGGGTCGAAACGGTTCGTGTAAATAGTGCACGGTATGCGCGCGGCCTGTTGCTGGAACTTGGCCTGCGCACTGCCGTGCGCTTAGATTTATTATGACAGTTTGTTGTTGTTGTTTGTTTGTTGATAAAACATTTTTTTTTGCATGCACGATGATTAGTCTTGCAGCACATTTTAGATTTTTTGCTCGAGCATTTCTTAAATTCTTGACCTCCAAATAAAGACATCTTTGAAGCAATTTCACGCAAACTCAGTTCATTTGTCGATACAGGTTCTTTAAAGGCAGTAGTTGATATTTGAATAGAGTTTGGAGGCAGCCAGTCTTTTAGAACCCCAGCTGAAGTACCAATTTTGAATAAATCGATCTTCTCATCAATTACCTTTCCTATAATATTACTTGCATCTAGTAGTTGCAAATGATGATGGATTGTTTCATTTATTTCATTTAAATTGCTTTATTAGTCATGAAAGCAAGCAAACCCGAGATTTTGACAAGAACTTCATCATAAACCCAAACCAGTTCAGGTTTTTGATCAAAAATCTGGATTGTTACAGGTTTATGATGAAATTGAGTTTAAAATGCGTCATCTTCCGGTTTTTCATCAAAAGCCTAGGCTTTTGATCAAAAACCTAATTTTATGAAAAACCTGTGACATATAGTTTTTAATTTCAACTAATTTTAATATTAATTTGAAGATAAAGGATCTTTATAGGCAAACAGACAAACGGACGGACAACAAAGTGATCTTATAAGGGTTCCTTTTTTCCCTTTTGAGGTACGGAACCCTAAAAATTAAACTAACTTTCAATTAAAACACGTTTAGAAAGCAGAACGCCTACGAAGTTCTCGAAGAGTAAGGGATTTCTAATTATCAGTATATTTTTACTGAATAATTTCATTAGTGCCGTTAAGAAAGTGACTCATAGCAAGCCTTCTCCATTGAGTCACCTCTTGCAACTTTCTCAGAAAGTGTAGCTTATCTGGCGTTAATTGGATAAGTAATATTCGATATCTCCAAGACGATAAGATCGGAATGATGGAATGATCATTAAAGACAAAGTTCAGAACAACACGTTTCTGTCTAACCTTACCCGAATATTAATATGGCATATGAAGATTTAGAAATCGTTGGGCAAGTTGGCGAATTGGTTGGGTGGTGGACTGCCGCGCTGCTTGTCGCAGGTTAGCGAAATTGGAACTAATATTTGTATGACCCTCAGCTCGTTGTTTCACATCTCGGTGTCTAGTTATGTGACTTTAAATGTATGGAGGCCTAGGTGCGGGGCAACGTTTTAAAAACTAAAAAAACACAGTTGGTTAAAATTGATAGACAACGCTCTATTAAGCCACTTGAAGTCGATGTGCCAATTATCTAACTTCTTTCTTTTATTTTTGTACAACTGAGCATCTGTTTTGGAATTAAAAGCTAGTCCAGGATAAGATTGACAGGCTCGCACCTAAATATACCATCACTATGTCACCTTATGGTTAACAATAATCTATTCACTTTTAGGATAACTACAACCTAGGAGTATTTAATCCCTAGGTTTTAGTTATCCGAAAATACGTAGAGACTCCGACTGGGAATAATACTACTTACATAGGCATTAAGTCCGCCTTTGTACTTTGTGTTTATTTATTTATTTCATTAATTACAACGGTTAAACAACCAATTACAGTAACTAAACAAAGAGTAAAAGTATAAACATTTAAACAACCCGTACATCAATTCCTCTCACAGTACTTCTGACATGCCAATAAAATCATCTTCCATTCATCCGCAAACAGATCGTTTGTTGGATAAGAATCCAAGAGATCATTTAGTGCAGCCAAAGTGCGAGGTATTGGAGACTGAGCACGGGCAACAGTGCGACACTGAGGCACAGCAAACATTCTGTGCTTCTTGCTGCGGCAGTAATTAAAATAAAATAAAATACTCCTTAGCTATACACACAAGTGAATTTGTTCCCAAAACGTTTGGTGGGTATTGGTGGGATGTCCACCAAGTACCAGTGGAGTAGCTACATCTAGTAGTTCGATAATGGAACAGACTTGGTGGAATATTATTGTTCCACCAAGCAATTGAAGATTAGCAACCCAGTGTCGATGCTCAAGACTATTAAAACTTCCCTTGCATCGTTGCCGATGATCCTTTTGACTCGTTTTTAAATAGATTCCATCAGATCCGTCATAAAGATGAAAGCAGTAAGTACCTTCATACACGATCGAACTTGTGTATTCAGATATTACTTTTCACAAGCTTGTACATAATATCTGTTCAGGTTGGCGGTACCCTCTTTTTGCGAAGCAGTAATGCTAGCAAAGAATCGAAAGGCGCTCACGTCTGTAGGCATGAGCTTGCGGAGCACGAGCAACGGGTAGCTCGCCGTCAGATCGTATGGTAACCGTCCAAACCGAGCCTAAGACGTCAACGGCGCGTATTGTTCCACGCGCGCCTCAAAGAGTTGTCAGCAAACCATAGGGGCCCAACAGGATCGAAGCCTACTGAGACCAAGGATCTGTTTCTGACAGAAAGATTCGGCTCCGGTACGAAAGGCAACTAAGGAACAGGAATGGGTTTTTAGTCAGTAAAAGTTTAACACTATTTTCCTCTCTGCCCGCTCCGGGGATATCATTGGATGCTTTTCCCACCTAAAAAAATATCTGTTCAGATCACCCGTGAACGAACCCAATAGTCACGTTACGTAACAGATCTAAAACGTAACCCGACCCCGACAATCTAAAACAAAAGCCCATAACTCACAACCAGTAAAATCACCTTTCGAACATTTTTATTCCCACATCACGTTTGATATAGTTATTTTTACAAAGGTAGTGCAGTGGGGGACAGCGGTCGGTGAGCGTAACGTATTGGCGGGCTTATACACGATCCCTTGACTGATTTATTGCGTGCGTAAATCTCCAATTTACACGACAATGTGTCTATGTATAGGTAGGCAAGCGATCTAATCGACGATAAGAATCAGGTTTATCCTCGTTTTCGGATTCAGCCGTAATTTGCTTTGCCTGGTTTGAGCGGTCTAAAGGATGGAATGTTGAATTTTTAGTTTCGTTTCACTCGTTCTTTGTTGGTTAACTGGCTTCATTTGGCTTTAGAAATTTTCTTCTAAAGCCAAATGAAGAGAATCTGCATATTATGTAATTGTTAGATGCTGCACAGTGCTTCAAAGGATTATATCATTAGTTTTGTTTAGTATATGTGACCCAATATACATAAGTGTTTTTTTTTTTCTTTTCTTCATTGACGCAGTTGAAAAAATATCTGTTTTGACTACACATCTTAAAAATAACTTCAATTTATGCACAGAAGAAAAGTTTAATAAAGCAAAGTTTTATCGATCTAATCACAAAATTAAAGTTTTTTTTTTTTGAGTTGGGAAACAATCCAATGATTACACTCGCTCTCAGGTGGAATGAGAAGCCGTATCAGACTTTTACTAACTAAAACTACACAGGACCTTCAGTAACCCTTTACGTTCTACGACCATAGGTTTATTTCAGAAATTAGGCCCAGTCTACCGATTTGCTGACATCTTTTTGAGATGCACGTGGAACACTACACGCCGTCGACTACACAGGCACGGTCCGTACCGGACATGCGGACGGCGACCTGCGCTTTGCTCGTCGTCCGCAAGTCCGTATCTACGGTGATCAAACTATAATACACTGTACTATTTAGGTAGATACGTCACTCGTAAAGGCCTCAAGAACTGATTATTGAACAATTTCAAAGAAATAATTTAAAAGACAAAATATCAGTAAATACGAATGAATAAATTAACACGACCTCTGAATAAAAGATGTCGCCATGATTTGGACGGTACAATTATTTATTAACCTTCAGATTTTTAGTGTAATCTTTATCGATCAGTCCGTGTAGTAGTTTTGGATCAGCTCGGGCTTACCACATTTTTACTTACAGTAGAATTATACATTAGTCTTGAAACCACAAAAGGTTCTAAGGTCGTAGAGAAATGACCCATGTAGACCACGGTGTAAGTTAAAATAGGTCAAGCCTCGATAAACCAAAAGGTAAAGTCATCGGACTTTCAAACGAGGCATATTCCGTTAGAATGCCACACGTTTTTCAATATGACATAAATCTGCTGGGTGATCCAATGACATCCTCCGCTCTTGGGCGGAGCGGGAGATAGTGTCAGACTCTTACTGACTAAAAACCCACCCTGTTCCTTCGTGCCTTCTAACTAACCCTGGCCCCAGTAGGCTTCGACCCAGCTGGGCCCCTGCTGTTGCTGACAACTCCTTGAGGCGCGTGAGAACAGTGCGCGCCGTCGACGACTTAGGCTCGCTCCGGACATCTACCGGATCGTCGGACAGTGAGCTACTCATTGCTCGCCGTCCGCAAGCCTGCGCGTACGGTGGCCGGAAATCGAAATCGTAATCCCGGCGGCGACGAGAGCGCCGTTGCCAGATGCATTTGGCCTCCTCCTTTGCTAGCATTACTGCTTCGCAGAAAGAGACGACCGCCTACCACTCCTCCTCGCTCCGGACCATGGCCTGTACCTAGGCCCGGCGCGAGAGATCACCGCCACCGATCACCCCCACAAGGGCACGGTGATGCTCCGCCCAAGCGGGGTACACCTCCACTGTATGCTCCACCTTGTCCTCCGGGCGTTCCGCACAGTAGCGACACCCGGAACCTTAGACTTCACCTAGAGCAGGTGATAGACTTTGTCATTAGATGACTTCCCTCATCAAAGAAAGAAAAAAAAAAGCGTATCACAATATACATTACTTAATGAAGAAAATATGATGAAAAATAAGTGATAAACTACAACAGTTTCAATAAATCTGGCACAAGCTTAAACTTGGATGGTGCTTGTCATCATACATATCCGCGTGTCAATCTTTTCCCAATTTCTGAATGGGAAACCCGTAGGCATAGAACGCAAAGGGTAACTGAAGAACACAGGTGTGGTTTTAGTCAGTAAAAGTTTAGCACGTCCATTTGCTCCACCTTAAAACAAAAGAAGTTGTTGGATGATTTTCCAACTCAAAAAAAAACATGTCTACGTATATGTTGTGGTGTGTCCCCGTCCTTAAGCCGCAAAACAAACCAAGAAATCTCATAATACTCACCTTGCCTTTTTACCGTATGTGTGTTTTATTTAAAAGTAGTCAACGAATTCGTTCAGATCGATCGGTTTGATTTCATTTCATGAAATGAATATGTAAGTGCGTAGGTATTTATTTGGTTCGTGTTTTTTGTAAGCCTTGAACGATCTGATAAGTTAAATTATTTTTCTGTGCGTATGAAAAGAATAAATGACAATAGTCGTTAAAATTAGATTTAACGACCCGTTCGCGACCTTGACGCTGTGAGCGGTAGCTAAGCGCGGGGCGGCAAGCGGTAAGATGAAAAGTGTGACAATGTTTGAAGCACGCCACGAGACGCCGCTCATAACGAAAACGGAGAAAGATGGAGCAGTCAATAGATACATTACAATATTATGAGTAGAATACGAACGCGGGATGCGGGGCGCAAAATCGGGCAGCAGCCTCGCATGCGGAGCAATTCCGCATGCGTGTTTAAACCCGCATGATATTAAAAATATCCTTAGAAAGATTATATTTATTGGCATTAATGGAGAGTGGTGTTTTTAAATATAATATATTAAGCCATTGGTCTCAGCTGTCATTTGTAGATCTTTGAGAGCCGTCACGGACAGTCAAAAGCTAGAACATCTTGTATTCCAATTACTGGGTTATGTAAGTCAGACAGCCTGTCGCTCCATGTGTTATTACTGGTATCCAGGTGCATTCAGACTAGGAGGCAATTCTTAAATGGCTGGGAAAAATCTAGGCAGGCAGACGGATAATCGAGGGTACTTTTTCATTGTCATAGCGTCTGTGTCGAATGGAGATTCTTCAAACTGCTTTAGAATATGAGCCTTTATACCCTTATTCTTTATCATAAACAAGAAGCTTAATGTAGTACACAGTAGTTGGACAATTAATGTACAAAGGCAAGCTTAACTGCTATGCTTTTTTTTGTGTTATGTTTTTTAATACAACCAGTGCTTGACTGCAATCCTACATGATGGTAAGTGGTGATGCGATCGTTGATGGTGAGGGGCACTAGTTTATTTATGTACTGCAATGTGTCTGTCTGTATGATGCCTTCGAGAATTAGGGCTCAAGACATAATTACTTTTCTCTTAGTTTCGAGTCATCTTAATTCAGCCAGCCGATTTCTCTTTTCAAAATATGTGAATTCTCATAACATAAAAATATGTGATGCCAGCCATCCATAATGAAAACTAGTTCAGCTTACTTTATCCACATTCAATATTAGTGATGCATTTGATTATGAAATACAAAGACTGACACACCCCCCGATTACTCTGTATTCCCGCCTTTGGTGTTAGCCGCAACCAGACTATAAGATCTCAGCCACCCCTCTCACCTCTTTGGATTACAAAGGGTTAAGGGGTGATTGAAAGCTTCATCGTGGCTCCAGCTAAATTGGTCATGTTTACCTGGAGTACTGGTAAGCACCCTTTATGTTTAGAATGTAGTGGCGATGGATGTGTCATGGCTAGAATATATTTTTTTATCTTTCTTTTTAAATGGATGTTCTATCTTGTGAACGTAGGCATATCTACCTGTTTAGCATTTAAATAAAGTGCCAACTCTGACAATAAACTTTGGAATTTCAAGAGTAAAAAAAATAAAATAGTATCCGTTATTAACCTTCGTAATGTTAGTACTAATATTATTTTGGGGTAGGTCTCTACAAAGGGTACATACAAGCTTACACTTTCCCCAACCCCTATAAAATTACACGCGTAACGCCATAACCATAAAAATAATGCCATGTTGTTTTGCAAAATCCCTACCAAACAAATATGCTTAGTGCTTTAAAAAGTGCAATTGGCACTTTAGAGAAAGCCCTCACTGTAACGAATCTACCCGGATGATATTTTGTTTCTATGTTACGGACTCGTTTAGAGTCATTTAACGCAAAAAACACAATCTCAAAAAGAAATTACATTAATAAGAGAAATCACTAAAAACAAATCAATCCAAACAAATTTTAAAAAGGTAACATTGTTTGTAGGAGGTAATATCTAGTAGTAGATACAAATCCAATTCAATTTTGTTTTCAAGAATATAGAAGGCTACAATATTTTCGTACATACGCCTTTCTTGTGAAAGAGACCACAGTGGCAAATAAAGATAACTATGAGAACAATTTTATTACATAGCCATTTTTTTAAGGCGTATCGTCAAAAATAACCTTTTTTGTTCTCTTCACTCTAGATGGAGCAAGACGGAGTGTCAGACTTTTACAGACCGACAATAACCCAAATTTTTTCTATCAGTTGCCCTTTACGTCCCAAAACTATGGCAACTTTTTCAAACGACCCCGCAATCCTGGCTGACAGCTTTTTGAGGCGCACGAGGTACAAAATGCGCATCGACCTGAGCTTGGTCATAGGATGGTAAGCTAAATGGCTCGCCGTCTGCAAACCCACGCCTACGGTGGTCGGGACTCACCCTGCGACTTCCGATGCCAAATATATTTGTTTTAGGTATCGTCAAATAATATTACAAATGATTCTGTATTAAAATTTACGCTATTACTGCTCTCAAACGTGTCACACCGCCACATGAACCAATCCAATTGTCATATCCATCAACCCTAATTCGTGTACATTATTTGCATTTGAGAGGCGGTAGCTGTCATCGAGCACAGTTTATGCAGGACTGACCCATGTTTATAATAACTATGCAAATTATTCCGATATCGTCCCCAATCGGCCTCCGACGGGCTAAATTGAATTTGTAACTCTGATTAAACCCCCCTTTGAAATGCCGATATGTACGAACAAAGATTTTTAATGAATATTTTTTTAATTAACATTTTTTGGTGTGGAGTAAAAGCTTACGTTGTGTTACGTATTGTTAGAAATTGTTTTTTAATTAAATTTTGTGTTGTGTGGCAAAATGGAATTGAAATGCGTATGTATGTTGCATTGTTATCTACTTGTTTTTTGTTGTTAAATAAACATTACAATCTAGTTATTTTCCCGTCACAGCTTTCCAAGTTCAAATATTTACTCATAAAAATACTGATCATTTTGCAAAATTTATTAAATTTTCTATTACTTGATTACATTCAGAGAAAAAAAGCTAAACTGCTGAATACTAAAAGTTCAAAAAGAAAACTGACCAAGCAATTTTTTGCGATTCTAATAAATTAAAAGTTTTTAAATTGCCTAGACTGTACACAAACTCTGTTCAATATTCTGCAAAATCGGTACAAACAAATATAATAATATTCAATTTTGTAAGTTAAATTCCAGGGATTTTACGTCCCCACGTAATAGTGTCAGCACGATCGGCCACGTGGCACCCTTTAGTTAATGTTCAATACACACGGGCTGGCCTTTTGGTGAACTTTGTATATCAGCTTCCTGGAAAAGGAGGTTGAGTAATATGAAGCATCTGCTACAAACTTAGAAACTTCACTGATAAATAAAATATAGATATTAAACTAATGCAATCTTTTAGAATATACGAGTATCTACGATTGTCGTGGCGAGTCAAGTGTTCGAATGATGACAATTTTCTACATTTTGGACCGATGTTTTGAAATGACTACGAGTATCTCAGCCGTATGTAAAGAGCATAAGAGCATTCAATGAGAAAACGCTTAGTAAATACGTGTATCCAGCAGTGAATCCTTTTTCAGCTGAGATGGTGATTGTTATGGCAAAAAAAATTATATACTTTGTTGTAGATACACCTCACAATAATACCGGACAAAGATTATATAAAAAAGTGTATAATAGGCAGTATGTAATCTGCAGGCGTATCGTATGATTGATTGGTGAGAGTAGCGTCATCGAACACGTCAAGGGCTTTATGGTTTATATGGAAAATAATCTGTACTAAGGTAGGCACCAGATAACAATAAAATAACGGTCATTGACCTTTTCGTAATATCTCTGCGTAAGAACCCTAAAAATAAACAAAGAACTGTTTTGCATTACTAGAATATGTAAAGGATCACCATAGATGATGATTGAAAGTAGCTTTATGTCTTTATTTTAGTTTTTGGAATTAATAGTATCAACAAATGTAGGAGGGTCAATGACCATTATTTTTTTGTTATCTGGCGCCTACTTTAAGAAGACTCTTGGCAACAAGTTGGTAATTCTTTCTATCTGTATGTAAATTCAATCGTTACGCACATTCCTATAAGATTATACTAATGCCATTTTGATTAAAATGCAGTGCCTTTTTCAATATTGAATTTTACGCTTTGCGTGTTTTAAAGTCCTGGGATATGAGGGGAAACAAATGGATTTCCTCATGCCAAATGGCTCAATAGCAATAACGATTCAGTAAAGGTAATGGATAAAATAATACTTGAAGCTTTAGATGATATTATACAACATTAGTTTTAGTATGTGTGAAACCTGGAACATGTGTCTATTCTTTCTTTCTTTCTATTTTTATGTAAAAAATCTATGTACAAAATTTCATAACTGTATCATGAAAAATCACAAAGTTATTATATTAGCTGTTTGCTGGCGCCTAATACCCGCCAAGGCGTGCCGTGACTTGTGTTGTACTTAGTTTCAGTGGTGTCCCGTTTTTGACCTTTTTAAATATTTTTGGGAAAAAGTATAACATGATGTATAGAATCTACCAACTTGAATAGCCATAGTTAGCAAAATAGTGGACTAGGGCTATGGGACTAAAAGAGTTACCATGGCCCTGGTACGCGAAAGACTAAAGGAACACGGGTGACTAAAACTTACTCTACCTAATTCTGGAGCAGCTATTTGATAATTTCCCACCCAAAAAATAGTCTATTGCTACATTTCATATTTTATGTCAATTCCTGCGGTACAAGACGTTTGAGAACTCGTTTAAAAACTGTTATTATTAAGTAAGGGGCATATTAAACCCCGTATCTTTCAAGAAACTAAAAACGTTTTTTAGTTAAGTGCAGTACGAGGTCAAAGTGACCCCGTATTAAAGTAGATACACCACTGCATTCTGATTTAATAGAACATCTTACCTGTACATTCATATTTTAAACTAAACTAAACCAAATTGAAGTTACGGTAGAGAAGGTAGTTTTACATAGTTGCACAGCAAGGATGAGGTGTACGAGGTCTAATAGACCTTGTTACGGATTGAACGTGTGAAGGTGTTAACAATCCAAATTTTGAAGATATTACACAGCCCATATACCTAGATACAGCCCTTACTCCAATACAAACTAAATCAATCCTTATCAAACGAAAGTCGACTCAGCTCGAACACACTTCGTAGATAGGCTGCACAAACAATTCTTAAACATTACGTTATCGTGCCGTCAATCAGAGCATTTCAAACAGTTTCTTATCATTGATTTTTCCTAACATTGATTGTTTACTGACAGGCCCGGTGTGCGATAGTGTCACAGTCAACCGGAACGATATAATGAGAGATACAATACGGCACGCCTTAGCACACACCTGCAAGCATAACCAGACCTCTCAACATAAATCACTAGCAACAAAATAAGGTGCCAAGTTATATTGGGCTTGATTAAAATTTAGATCCGTGAGTTAGTGAAGCGGTAGATTGTATAACGATGTAATTGTTTCTATTATTAGGTAAGTGATATGTCGTATAGATTTATGTCATGTTGCTTACATACTAGCGGTTCGTATTAAACTGGTTTGAATTAAGAACAGATTTGAGTGTACGGCAATTAAAGTTGAGATTCAGTTACATATTGTGAGAAAGCTTAGGTGAAAAGAAAATGCTTGTAAAAGACAATATTTAAGAGAATATAATAATGATGGGCCTCTTGGTCTTGTGATCAGAAGCCCTGACTGCTACGCCGGAAGTCGTGGGTTTGATTCCTGATTGAGTGGAACAAATGTTAATGTGATAAGCACGATGATTTGTTCTGTGTCTGTGTTTAATTTATCTACACTTTAATATTATAAAGAGGTAAAGTTTATTTTTATGTTTTTTGTTTGTAGGAGGTAATCTCTGAAAGCGCTGGTCCGACTGCTAAAATTTTTTCACCTATAGAATGCGGTTTTTTTTTCTGAGTGACATAGGCAATATTTTATGTACCTACGCGAAGTCTAAAATATGTATGTATTTATAAATATATATAGTATGTTTATCAGTGGTCTAGTACTCATACCAGAAGCTTTGCTTAGTTTGAGACTTGATAGCATTGTGTGAAAGTTGCAGAATATTATTACCACCAAACAAATACCTCACTTCAATAGCCACTTGTAAAAATATTCAAACTTTCATAAATATTTACCACTTAAGTAAATTCAATTTCTTTAAAAAAGATAAAACTGCTACATTTATATTTCCACGATATTCGGTTATACCCAGAACTGTAATATTGTGAGAAGATATTGGGTAGGATTCGACCTAATTCTCGCTTCTGGGTGGCTACCATTGTGACCAAACCGTCGTCTTCCAAAAACTCGCTAATTTGTTCGAAGGTAACCAAATTTCTACCTTCATACTGGTACATAAAAGGTTCTTAATCGTATAAACTGGTAAGAGATGTTACAAAAAGATAGCGCCGCGTAATCAACTCTCGAGTTTGGTAAAGGAAACGGGTAGAGATATGAAATTTTAATGGATATGCCACAAAATGTTAATAAAATAAACAGTAATCGTATGAAATGTCTACTCCAGGTAAACATTGCCGGGTTATTTTCTTTAATATGCTTTGCAGCATTTCAGTTAATTCAATAGTGTTGGCACTATGTGAAGCTGTGAATCTGTATTATGATTTACAATTCAATATTGAGGTTTGCGACAGATTGATAACAGTCTAGATCCTTGGAGCATTAGAATAATCTATTTCCATTTCTGTCTTGACTCATAGTGCCATAGCTGGTTCCCGTTCTTGTGTTTGTTATGTCCCTTTCATTTAATTGAGTTCCCTGTCTAAGACTACGTGTGATACTCATCCATAATATTTTTATTGACGTGCGACCAAGTTGCAGCAACGTGTTGCTTGGCTAACCAGGTGTCACTTCTGTACAGGAAAGTAGCACTGCGGTAGTTTTACGAGCATTCATTCATGAGTGCTCGGATGAACCTCATCTAACTTTGACCAGTAGATGTAATTTGTTGGTTCAACGTCTCTTTTATAGCTGCTTCTATTATATTTTTAAACATTTCAGTGGTTTTGCGATGATAGTCGTAACGTACCGTGGTCGTAACACTATCGCATACCGATTACCATCATACTTATTGACAGTGTTATGGCTCTCTTTTTCAATATCGTTTAGTCTTCTGTAAGTGTGTTTGTCACCTTACTCTTGATAAAATTTTGTGTGTCTATTGAAGTGGGTCTTTGGATGGTTTGAAAATACAATTGGACTCGGTAGTTGGCGCTGCGATCAGTTGCAATTTTTGTCTGAAAATAAACCAGCTTTCAGTCAAGACAACGTCTGTTGATTTTTTCGATTAACTTGATTTAAACGCAATTATTATCACTATTGCATACAAATGTGTTCCTTGCTTTTCTGTATAAACAAAACAAAATGAAAGGGGCATACATATATTCCTATTTTCTCACATTAAATTATTAATTCAAAACAACTTCATTACGTACTCTCAATAGTCTAAAGATACTACGCTCAACATCCCTTTTTACATCCATAATGTAATGTGCATGAGAAATATGAATAACGAAACGCGTAAAGACATCTGTTCGTGTATGAAAACGGGAAAGGAGCAAAATTTAATATTGAATTAAGGCGTTACGTAGAAATCGAGAAAGTAGCAAAGGTGAAAATAAATCCTTGTGATATATGGGGGCCAACCTTAGGGCGTTGACAATTTTTGAGGTAGCATTTTTATGTTTTTTTCCCCTTGTGTGCACTCTGTTGTAATGTTCTTTATTATTTGGAATACAACGTTAAAGTTTTAACGTGGTAATGGGTTATGCAATTTTTATTACACTGCTAATGTGTGTTACACACATTAATAATATCATACCTATATACACTTCTGTATATAGGTATGATATTATTTGAGAGGTTTACATTATTCTTTAGGATTGGAACAAAATAACAAAGTAACAATGATATGTTAATCTGATGAATGATATTCTGACAAAAATGATTTCAACATTAATCCAATAATGTTTTAGATAATTTATTGATTTTTTTAGATTTATGAGATTGCATACGGCGGGATTAGCACCGAAAAACTGTTACGTAGTTTGGTAGGTTTACAAAATGGACAATATTTTTAGTCCAAAATAAATTATACATTATATACTCTATTACACACCAAGATTACCAATTTTTTTTATTGGTAGGCTAGCATTTGACCACTGTCTCATCTGATGGTAAGCGATGATGTGGTTAACGATGGAGCACGCTTACCTAGAAGTAACCTATTAATTCAACTGTCAAGTGCACACTTGGCGATTTCTTCCAGATAGCCTTGAAGGGGGGACCTATTTATTTATTACTAGGTTTTTCTATGTTAACTTAAGACTCCTTATGGTGTAAATTTTGAAATATTCTCTCTTAATGCTCGCCAACGTTATAAATGGAAGGTTTGTGCTTCTTCACACTTCTAAAGTCCTAGTAGTTTCGACTGTGCGTTGATATGTCAGTCATTCAGTTTCTCTTTTTATATAATTATATAGATTAAGATAAATTATAAAGTAAAGTAAGTAAGTAGTTATTAAAAAGTTTTGGGTTATGTGCTTACAGTGGGTAAACACATACCTTTTTTTTTTCGATGGGAAAAATCATCCAATAATGACAACCCCCGCTCTTGGGCGGAGCGGGAGATAGTGTCAGACATTTACTGACTAAAAAACCCATCCCGTTCCTTCAAGCCTTCATACCGTGGCTCGAGCGCCCTTTCGGATAACCCTGGCCCCAGTAGGCTATTTACTGTCATAGTGGTGTAACATTTCCAAATAACAGCACCAGGAAATGTAACATAACTTATTGATCGATGATGTCTCAAACGGTGTTCAATATCAGTTTTGAAACATTAATATAAAACAAACTTTATGTTTCTCGTTTGTATTAGTTTACTTGTTATAATCTTATCGAGATATAATAGCATTAGATGGGGGTAGGAAGTTTATTCGAACGGCACGCTTTACCTACTTCTGATAATTTTTGTTATTTTAATCGTTAAAGGTCGAGACATGTAGCAGCATCTTAGCTTACCTGGAGGAAGTTGAGGCCTCTCGCCCACAGCGACTTTATGTAGCGATACTGTAGCACGTTCGGATCGATACAGTCGTTATTACATATTGTATTCTTAACTCCAGGGCCGTCCAGAGATTAGTGTTCAGTTAATATATTTATTTTTTCTAACAGTAGAGGCATTATAACCACCTACCTGATAAAACTCCTGAAAGTAAATCTTCTTCTTCTTCCTGCCCTTGTCCCATTTTATTTGGGGTCGGCGCAACACGCTTTTTTCTTCCATTCTGTCCTAAAAGTAAATAATAAATACAAAAAAGTATAATTATATTGAAAAAGAGTGGTTTAAAGACACAAAAGCTTTCTATATTTCTGCTTAGCTTAACCAATTCACAATATACACTTCTAACCCAAACAAAAATCAACTCTTATCCAATTTCACTAAACACTTCTAGGTACTAATGGTACTTAACTACCTGCCTCATTATCGTCACCATTCAGCCTTGTGTTTCAATATCCAACTGTCAAGTAAATTCCACATCAAAATTCCAATTTGTATTGCAAAATGTACCGAAATACAATTGCAGAACGCAACGGTTACATGGCTATGTCATGAATAAACCATATCGCACAAGGTCCAATTTTCCGATGGTTTACATTGCACGACTAATATCTTCCGACTGCACATACACTTTCGTAGCTGGAAATGACTCTGCATGTGTTATTAAAGTAACTTCGATGACACATGTAAATGATTCTGGTTAAATATGTGATGAATGAACTAAATAGGTTGCTTTAAAAAGAACGAACTTTTTTCACCAGTGATACCTTTAATGAAAGATGATATTTTTATTTTTATTGTTATAAAGTAGTGCTTGACTGCGATCCCACCTGATGGTATGCAGCGATGCAATCTTTGATGGTGAGGCGCACTAGTTTATTAAGAGCCTATCCACTCTAGCCTTGAAGACACCCAAATTATAATCGGACGAGATCGGTGATCATGAGAATGATGGTGGAATGAAGTCCCATCATGTAATCCTTCCGACCAAATTTCAGTCACGGTGGTCAATCTCAACAGAGATTAGTGTGCAACTCTCCATTCCTTCACTTTCATAGTCCGATGGGACAGCAATTTGAGACTACCGGAGAAAGATCGGACACAGAATCAACGACTTCAGAACTGGCAAGCTGCTACAGAGTAAATCTTAATATATAAACCCAATAGCACATATTAGTTGTACCCTAATCCAAATCTCAATACTCGCGCTTGCGACCACGATACTAATGAAGCAGATTACTCATCAAGGCAGAGGATCAAGTTTTTTTTAAATAGAAATAAACTTGCACTCAGTCAGTCAGACTATGAGCAGACGAGATGAAGTAATTTGTAGCTTTCAGAGTAATATGCCCCTTAGAATCATCTCTATCACAGAACAGATTAGAGAAAGAGGTTAGAATGGCCTTATGGGCGGGGCAAGCATGCCACAAAGTAGGGCAATGCTCATAGTTCAACTACCAATAGCATACTTGCGAACTAAGTGTGTATGGTCTGTCAATTGCGTAATGCGCGATCGTATTGGTTTATTGCCTGTAGTGGAGTTAAAGGGTGACACTCGTTGTAGTACAAATCGGAAAGTATTTCCTTTCTAACTAACCTCTTTCATCTTTTCTGTGATCTCTATAATGAATTATGTGCGGCAGTTCATTTCTGAAATTGCCGCCTCTTTAGTCTTTGTACTGATACCGAAATGATCAACCAAAATGCTAGTATTTTTGGATAAATCATTACAAGTCATCTACACTATCTACACTAATATAATAAAGAGGTAAATTTTGTTTTTTTTTATTTGTAAGAGGTAATCTCTGGAAGTACTGGTTCGATTGCTAAAATATTTTTCACCAATAGGAAGCTACTTTATTCCTGAGTGACATAGGCTATATTTTATTTCAACGCGGGCAAAGCTGTGGGCAAAAGCTAGTGCTTTGTATTTAGAGTCTATTAAGTAAGTAAAGGCTGAGTTTCCTTCCGTGATTGCATCAGGAATGAAGATATCCTCATCAAAACAGTAGACAAGACACATTACTCGCAAGTCGATAAGGCCGAAAGGTTCTAAAGTGGTGAACTCGCACTGGAAGACACAAGGTTGGATGGGCTCCCAGAAGGTGGACCGATGACCTAGTGAGGGTCGTGGGAATCGGATGAATGCAAGTCGCATAGGACTGTTTGTTGTGGTGACACCTGAGACAGGCCTATGTCCAACAGTAGACGTTTTTTGGCTGAAATGATAATGACGAAGTAAATAATGCATAAAATATTTCTACCCACAAATTGTTTGAGTGGACAGTTTGTTTCTGAGGTAGAACCAGTATACGGTCAATAAATAGAGTGATCTACAGACTGAGTTTACGCCTTGCCACAGTCAGAACTAAGTACCTTTGGAAATTGTTACAGGCAGCTAGGAATTCACATTCAACAGTTCCCACTGAAGCGTTATGATATTGGTCTTCCCTAATAATTGGTCAGAGGTCAGCCGTAAGTGACTTACCTGTCGGAAGTTACCTAATATAGCCGGAACATGACTGGATGGGAAGTAAACATACGCAGTGCTGCTAATCCTACAAGATGTAACCAGGTGCTTTTTGCCTCTCTTAAGTCGTAAAAATAGGAGTTATTGGTTGCAATCTTTCTAAGTATCATTTTATCCTTCGGTTAATAATATAGTAAGTATTTAATATACACATATACATTTGTTTATAATATTGCACATTAATATAATATTCAGTGAATGTTCTGTTTTAATACATATCGAGCCTTATCAGGAGGAACAACGCAACCGATAGTTTGTGCAGGAAAGAATATTTTCTTTTATGATTCAAAAGGATATATAAAAGTGTATATAAAAATGTAAACTGTTAATACTAATTAATCACTTTAATATTTTAAACGCGAAAGTATGTGAGTGTGTGTTTGTTACTTTGTTACTTTACATACTCGAAAGGTTGAATGAATTTGGATGAAATTTAGAACACGGATAGACCAACTACAACACAACTAATCAATTAAACCACTTATTTAAATTAATAATTTTAAATGCATGTATGAACAGTCCTAAAACTATACTTAACAAAGTTGTTTAAGACTAAATTATCTTCAACACCTTTTTCTTTTTCCCAAAATCAAAGGGATGACACACTACACTTTGCAGCGAGCTCTGAAAAACAAACTTTTCAAATTGTTTTCACAAGCGTATCATGATACTCGTATTTATTTTCGATTTCAGTCAGAGTAAATACAGTTATTTTTATTTCAGATCAAAAATACACGTGACTTCGTGTGTGGTTTTGGGCGGACAGGAAAAACGTATAAAACCATTGAATGAAAGTACCTTAATGTGGTGTATAAATGAATGAATTATAAAACTGTGTAAAGATATTTATACAAACATATAAAAGAATAATATGAAATCTTATCTATTATTAGTGTAAATATTTTTTTCTTTGGTCTTTGATTACTCAAAGATCTCTACTACTCAAAGACTCAGTTACCTGATACATTTTTAAGGGGTCACATTATCACACATGATCTCCAAATTTAAAAGTTCTGAAGCTTGGTGTTCATGTTAGTAGTATCTAGGCTAGTCTGATGTTCATATTAGTAGTATTAGTCTGTTTGTTTTTTCCTTCGGTTTCTGAGGACCAGAAAGATATATTTTTAAGGGTTAAAAAAATCATAAAACAGAACATAGCCAGTCCACAAAATACCTTTGCTTTAAAAAGCACTCTAATTGCAATTTATTTTTTTAAAAGTGACAATTATATCTCAACAAAACATTGTTACTGACGGCTTGATCAACACCAGACCTTAAATGAAGAAACTATTGAAACATTTCTTTGCTAATGTATGCGCAAACGTATGCCGAGCACCCACGGATGTCTCTATTTAACCCCTCTCATTCACAGCTTCTCTATCCGAATCAAAACACAACCTCCTTAATGTGCTTTCTATTGAAAACAAAGTTATATTTGACTCGTTCACCATTTCCTAAGGCACTAACTTGTCATCAGTGTTCGCCAGATGGTGCATGCCGATTCCCCTTAACAATACTAATTGAGTTTTGATCCCCTAAATGTGACTTAAAATATTCGACGGATTATGGTCTTAAGATGAAATATATTTTATGTGGCAATATTAAGTGGTAATTTAGTGCTATGTTATTAGTTGAAAATTGAAATAAAAATAATTGAAATGTCTCTTGAATAAACTGCCATTTTAGTAGATATGTACCATCAAAGACGCTTCCACCCGACTACCGCTAAGTTCATTTTTGATTGCACTTGAAACGAAAACTTCAAACGGCATTTTAGTTTGGCACCGCGTGGCAGGATTCCATTTCTGCCTGATCACTTATAAATTATTTTAAGTGATCAGGCAGAAATGGCCGCGATGGTATATAAATCTTAATTAAATCAATAGATAAAACTATTTTTTTAAATTTATTCATTTTAAGAAAGTTATAGCTTGAATAAAAGTGTAGATCTGATTTTCACATTTATACGTAGAAAATTTATACGTAGCTTTGTGAAAATGTGAAATAAAAATTGAAAAAAAAAATCAAACCCGATACAAAAGAAAGGTATTACCTAAAAAAATCATAGAAAAAAAAATGGAACGTTAAATTACGATTATATTATGCACACTACTTCGAGGTATTTTCACTCAAAAATAAAAAGATTCTACAGAAAAGTCTCCAATATCTATGCAAACTCGTGAATTATGGCCACAATTTTCTCGGCAAAAATCATCTTCGTGGCGCGAGACACTTTTTTATATTTAATCACATCGATTAGACGAAGATGAATATTTTCAGCTTTGCTGCATAATTTACGATGGGAGTAAAGTGTCCCTATTTTATTTCAACATTTACGAGAGTATCTCGTACTCCGTTTCTACACAATTAAATTTAATTAATACGAATAGTTCGCGAGTCGCACCAGCTAATGGCTCGAATACGTCTGTTTTCACAAAGGGATATAAATATACGCCGGTGTTCATGTCTAACGCAATCCTCTTGCTTTCCAGCTGCTAAAGCGCTGTCCTACATTGCAATACGATACTCAGTGTTCGTGTTCATTTCCTTTAAATAAGTTCGCTTTATTTAAAATAGGAGCGGAGCTACAAGTTAATATTGTTTTAAAGAATTTGTTGCAAGTCAAAAGGATTCGAAACCAAATAGTCTAAAAATGAAAGTCAAACAATTGTTGAAGTTTTTTTTTAAGCTATTGCATAGCTTCTATCGCGGGCCTTGAGCGTGGAGATCGAATCCAGAAATTCCGTAACGAAAATAACCTAACACCCTCCACTCATTTGTTTTTTTAGCGTGGCAGAATTAGTAAAGATAGATCCTTAATTTCGTCACTCATTGCAAAGTCCATATAGCCGACTTAGAAACTTGTCCGATACAGATGCAAGGCGACCTGAGTTCGAATCCCCAGTCCCGCCAATCTTTTTGCATTTTTTAATCAAGTTGTTGGCCAATTGTTTAACTTTGGGGTACTGTGTTAGCTTTTGACTATTTGCTATGTCACTGAAAATAACTCCTCCATATACTTCTAAGGCAATTCCAAGATGGATACTAACCATAGTCTCAAGTCAGGTTCACGCCAGAAATCGGCCTCGTAAGCGTTCTTTTGACCACGAACTGACTGTAACCTTATCAGACACCAAGAAAACCCTTGAAACTTTTAAATTACAACAGAACTCCATACAGGAAAGTATTAATGGGATCCAGAAACAAAACAGCGAAATCGAAAAATCTATAAAATTCATTGAAAAACATTATGAGGAAATGAAAGACAAACTTATTTTCAAGGAAACTGAGAGACGTACACATTTAGCCTACATACAAACACTTGAGCTGAAAGTGGAAAGCCTTGAGAGGTCACAAAAGCAAACCAGCATTGAGATTAGGAATATTCCTGTCCAAAAAAGGGAAACAAAGGAGGATTTACTGAAGATTGTCTCAAGGGTAGGACTGGCAACCAAAGTAGCTGTTAATGAAGCTCACATTAGAGATGTCTTTCGCTTAAATGCTGACAAAGGTGGAAGTAGACCAATCATGGTGAACTTTTCATCAGTAGTATTAAGAGAACGGACTTTAACTTTAATTTCCGTGAAAAAACATAATCAGGCAAATAAAAGCAACAAATTAAATACATCTCATTTGGAACTCGACGGTCGCCCTCAACCAATATATCTCACTGAATGTCTTACCCAAAAGGCAAGAAGACTGTTTTACCTGGCTAGGGTGTTTGGTAAGCAGAATAGCTACCAGTTTTGCTGGACTACTCATGGGAAGATTTTCCTCCGCCAGAAAGTGGGCGCCGCATCGCATCGTATAGATATTGACAGTGATTTGGACAAACAGCGACACTAAATTAATTAAAATTGTATAAATTATAATAAATAGGGAGGAGGTCGCTGTCGGCTGTGTCACAGTTCATACTAGTACAGTCGACAACGTTATCTCTTATGCAGTTTGCCATTCAATGTAATCTGTGAAAACTTTATATTAAGAGAAATATGTAAAATGGAAAGTGTTGATTAAATAAATTATTAATTAAATTCAATGTGTGAAAGTGTAACTTCAATTAATTTCAAAGAAAAAAAAACAAAGGAAAAAAAATACTGCATAAATATTGCATAAGTTGATAAAAATGCTATGCAATAGCTTTACCGCGGCAGTCCCAGAGTGCCTCACTTCTTTTTTTTTAATATTATTGTGCGGTTCTGTAAGAAAATAGTGATAGGTTTACTTTGTCTAATATTAATAGCTAATTAACTATAATTATAGTTAATTAGTATAAGGCAGGTTATTATTATTTAAATTTTAATATATAAGGAGGTATGGAAAGAAGCTTCACTCTCGGTTCTTCACGAGTCTGATGGTCTTTTGCGTCGCCGTGAGACACACATCGTTAGTTGTCTTTTTATATGATAATTAGTGTCTACATGTTGTTACTACATTGTGTGTATCTACGAGGGTGTATGCCAAATAAAATAGTTTTCTTTCTTTCTTTCTCGTCCGTGGCTGGGTTACGCTTCGGCAACCTCTTTTGTCAGTGCGATTATGGATGAAGTCATCTTGACAAAGTAGCTACGTGTTGTGAAGGAAATTATGGTTGATGTATTGTATACATGTTATGGTGTGTTGTTGTGTGTGTTGTGTGTTGTGTATCCGGTCTAGTCAACTAGACATAATTATATAATATCTACTTATTTTCGATTTCTTGATTTTTCACACCCAGACGTAAAAAAATGGCAAGGATTTTTCACCAGCCACTTGCCTTGAAATACAAACTAGTGACTTTTGAGATACCATATTACAAGTATGTCTCCGATCCTGTACTCGAAGATGACCATGTCACGTTGTACTGTCAATATTTACAACATGTTCCGTCAATGATGATGGAACCTACTCCTGTCGCCAATTAGTCAGATAAAGAGGATCAAATAGCGCGCCGCACCATGATAAAATTGATATCATGCACATGACGAGAATCTCGTAAAACTTGAGATGAAAAAGCAAATCAAATGTCTCGACTTAGCACACGAGGTTGTCGACTAATGAAATGTTGACTCAGCAGTTAGTATGCCGGTTGTTACGCCGACAACCTGATTGATGGCCACAAAGCATCCAAGAGCACCTGTCGAAGCTGTTGTTACGTAGTTGGAGCAAGAGCCCAATACAGAAGCCAGTACTCACCGATACAGCTCGCATTGTGAGGAGGGTTCCGATCCCGGTAGCAAAATTCAAGCTGCCGGTGGTTAGAGCTACCACCGGCAGCTTGAATTCTTTTACCGACAGCGGTTGATTAAAATTTTCTGCATTTTTTTGTTTGTTTTATTGTTGTAAGAAATATTAAAAAAATACATATGATAGATATATTATGTAAGTGAATAAAGGTAAATAATTAAATAAATAAATATTTGAAACTTTTTACATCATCTAAAGTCACTAGAAGCTTATAGTCCTGGTTTTTAGCCGCCTTTTAACCTTCATAAAAAACAAGATTCTCATTTTCAAGTGCGAGCAGTCTAATTTATTATGTACACCGTAAAGAGGTGAAATTTGATGGGGGTAGTCCTTTGAGCCTTTGAGGGTACCTACAGAACCATAGCACCTAATTTGGAATGCGCATGTATCTATTTACCTCATGTTTGTCTGGTAACTCTGAGCACCGCAGACAAAACTCAATGGAATATTTAATTCTGTGTCGGAGTAGGTTTTTAGAAAAAGTACGGGACATTGAACTCCACAGTTTATTTACATTAGACTAGTCTCAAACACACAGAACTAAACATCTGAATAGCTAACGGCGCAAATACTGTAACCTTCTTGGTAATTACAGTTTTGAGCCGTTTGGGGTCGAAACGCTTGGTTCATGGGGTCCGAGTGCGCGTCTCCTTGAAGAAAATAGTTAATTTATTGAATGTCCTTTCTATGGTATTGTTCATCAAGTTGTAGGATTACTTTGTAGTCCAAAGTTGAGCTACACAAATACTTGCGTTATGCGGAAGGTGAGGATGCTATGAGGTCTTTCCAGCCACGCTTTAAAGACCTCTCTTTGACTTACCGCCATAATTATGGCGTGCCCATAATAATAGTTGTAGCTCAGAATATTAACAATACCTATGGATCATTTTCTCTTGATAGTTAAAATCTTTCGTAAAAAAAGTTCTCAATACCTAGACTGATTTTCAGACTGCCGAAAAATCTTTATCAGAATAATAATTAGGTAAGTAACAGCTGTGGCCCCTTTATCCCAGAGTTAAGAAAAGTTTTTATATTCATATTTAAGCGAATTGTTAGAATATTAAAATTCTTTATACCGAGCGGAAACCTGCCTTTACCGCGCCGTCTCCCATGTGGAGTAAATAGTGAAGTTTAGTTAATATTTCCAAGTAATAATGAATGCCGACTACGAAGTACAGTTTGGAAATTTTCCGCCAAGAACAAAGAAACTTACAATTTATAGAACATCTGGCCTTCCGTTCTGCAACAGTGTTCAGTTTTTTTTTTTCTACAACGTCGTACGTTTTGCACCGTATTCATATTTTAGCTTTTCCTAGTGTTATTTTTAAGGCTGGCAGGCATCGCGATAATCACGGAAGTTAAGTGTCCGAGGGAAACTGCTGCTGTAGCAGTTTTGCTAGTAGGTCATATTATTGTGATGAGACGAACTGATTTGAGATACAGAATTTAAAGAGAAGTTTTAATGTGTGAATATTTCTTTCTTGATTTTATAAGGAGTTAAAAATGATAACTCGCATTGGATTCGTCTATAATGATATAATGTCTAATAATAAATAATAATAATAAATAACTTTATCATTTCAAAAACAGTATAATAATAGAAAGATATTATTTATTGATATTAATTTTTCATCGTGTCAATACTGTCAATGTATAAAGAAAAAGATTCAAGGAGATCACAGTCTTCATAGTATCTTAAGGGTCCTTAATTGGCTAAATTTTTCATCATGATTTTGCATAAACGATTACCGTACTGAAAACCCATGTGTTCAACTTCTTAATCGTTTTCTAATAAAAAGTAGACGCATGTTAAAAATTTAATACTTATTAATCTTACTAACCAGGTATTCAAGAAAGCATTGGTGGCCCAGTGGTAACAGTTCTGTGTTACCACACAATTTCGAAGACATGTGACATCCACCAACCCGCACTGGGCCCGCGTGGTGGATTACGGCCTATTCTCTCTCCTAGCCTGAGTCCCATCAGTGGGAACATTAAAAAGGATGATTATGCTATTCAAGAAAATCAATCATTTACCAACTCCTCACGGTCTCATCATGACCCTCTCAATTTTTACTATCATTTTCTGAATTAACCAGCATTGACATACCTAATAAGAACATCTGAGATTCAAAATCCTTATATTTAAAATGTAGATACCTAAAAGCAATCTTTACTTCAAACTAACCAAATACCTATACATAGCGAAGAATCATTCCATTTACTTAAAGATTTATTTCTCCCCTAAACTATTTCACACAAAATTGCCGTTCCATCGCAGATTTGGTTTATTTTTGACAGAATCTCTCAACATTTGGCAAAGGGATCTAGTGATAAGCGCACTAAATCCTCTCGGTCCGATGTGTTTAATTCTAATGTAATCCTATCTGTCGATACGTGTGATACAAGATTTTTAGGCAACTTGCAAAAAATGGGTTATTCCGGTAAATGGATTGTGCATTCGTGAATGTACGATTGTTGTTTTGTATGTTTGCGATACCTAGTAGTTAGACTAGGGGTCTTTAAATCAAAAGTAAATGGGATTTTTCTAGGTAAGGGTACTCCAACGTCAGCCATTTCATCTCTTATCACCAGGTGAGATAGTGGTCAAACGCGAACCTATCCATAGTAAAAAAAAGTTTTTTAAGGATCCATTGTTTCTTGAGTGGCCACGACGTAGCAATATCATTATTCGGATTTCCGGGAAAGAAATGCTTGCTTCCAGACTAATCCAAAATTGTTTGGCTTTGTACCAACACCTTCTTTGGCTAGATAATGAGTAATAAAATAGCATTTGTAACGTCCTTTGGTCTAGCGGTGTAGCGGACTGTTGAGCGTGAGGTTCTGGCATCGAAGAGTGAGGGCTGTGATATGTGTACACACACTCTGATGTTGTCTCTTATCAATAATTTATAGATTTATATGTATCACCAGGATTTGGGCATGTACACTATAATAGACTAAAACCGATAACATTCCACAAAGAAAAATCAATTACCACCACTACATACCAAGCTGCCAAAAAGCAAATTACAAACAAATTCTATTGCCAAAAATGTTGCGACATTCAATTATGAAGTCACATGATGAATGGGTATATTAATGTTCGTGGTCGCAAGTTGAGGGCGTCTCAACATCGCACGGACCGATGCCCTCCACAATGCACCGCACCGTCCTGGTTTATGGCAATAGTATTGGCTTTTTTATTATTAATAAGCTAGTCCCACTGGGGATTAAGTTGGAAAAAAATTGGGAATGGAATTTTCTTTTTTAACCGACTTCAAAAAAGAGGAGCTTCTATGTTCGATTGAATGTATTTTTTATGTATGTTCACCGATATCTCGGTCAATTGTGAACCGATTTTGAAAATATTTGTTTTGATAGAAAGTTTCCAAATTGCTGCCATAGAAATATTGTTATGATTTGATCATGAACTTTGAAGATATGGAACAAAACTCCTCATAGGATCACGGCAGTAAAATAGCTTTGTTTATACATGTCGTCGATGACTGACTGAAAGAAAAGGGGGAGGGAATGTATCGAACTGATCTGATGATGAAGTCGGAAGTTAAATTAATGTATAATCTAACCATGTTTAGTATTATTAAAATCATTATAAGATGCACTCTGGTTATAAGGTATTTAAGTATGGCTGAGAGATATTTTTAGTGGTAGTACCATAACTGAAAAGTGTAAAATAAAAAACATTTTACAAAAAAAAAAGTACAACCGACTTCAATGTAAAAAAAAACACTGAAAAGTACAAAATAACTTTAGTTTCGGAAGATTTTGTTGAATAACAAACAAACCAAAATTATTATAGAAACATTTCAATTAATACAATCGTAGGAAATCGCCACTAATTCCAAAGCGGCACGATTGTTAGAAAGAGAGAAGACAACTATGGGTTTTAGTTTTTCCAACTCTCACACTGTCTCCTGCTCTCACTCCATTTGTAAACAAAAAAAAATCGTCACTAATAAACTAAAAATTTAGAGGTCGTCTGGACCTATAAGTTTTTATTTATTTAGCTTGGCAGTACCTAAAATAGAAAAATGTGAGGCGAGAATCGTCAAAAAACAAAAAAGAAAAAACGTTTCACGATTGATATCAGAAATAAAGTATAAATAATAATGTCGATTGTAAAAATAAGTTTTGTAAAAAAAAAATAATGCGAACTATAAAAAAGAGTTTTGTACAACTATAAGAAAATAACAAAAGGGACGTTTCTTTTAACAAATCTAATTGAAATGAAAGATTTTAGACTGAAATATTTTAAAGAAGCAACTATAAAAAGTCAGTCCCGTAATTTTTCTGTTCCTGATTCCGTAGTCATTTATAAGCAACGGGACCAGCCCCTTAAAAGTCTTTCTATACCCTTATACATATACAAGGAAAAAACGGAGGGGGAATAAGCTGATTCGCACCACAATCGGCTTGTGTTTTTACTTTTTATCTCTAAGTTGTTGCGTTAATCTTTTGCTTTTCTAAACCGAGTTGTTTTTATACCTGTAAGTGTGCAACTTTTAATTCCGAAATACAGCTTAAAATTGCGGTTTGCTGACACAAATCTGACTTGGACAAGTAAAAGCAACGGGAAAGTTAAAGGGATGTATTTTTGTGGATATGAGTGTACTTACGTTATACAAAAAAGGATCTGTTTGGGACTTTTAGAATTAAATGTAGATGAAAAAGTTGTTCCAAAACCTTTCAAAAACTTCATAAACATTAGTTTTATATTCTGTCAAAAAACTTATTTTTTTATTCTTTTTCTTAGTCGTGCACTTTTGACAGACACGACCACTCGTGGTCATGTCTCGATTGAGGCTTGTGCCAACGCTTCTCTCCTGATGCGACGCCATGCAACTCTATGTTTGGTAGCTTGGGAGTAATTAACATTATTGCTAGAGTGTGTCACAGATTTGGCGAGGTCCAGGTATTTTTATTCATAATTTGCTTTCAATTACTACATTCTTAAATTCTGAAAAATTCAAATACAAAGGATCCAATCAAAACAATATATAAACTCATAGGTACTAAGTAAACAACGAATATATGATATCATGCAATCTCACATTCTACATCTTTCATGAATTTTTCCATTTCATCCATTCAATTTGGATGGATTTTGCATCCATTGACAATAGATAGCTAGACTTTTTACTACACTAAATACATCAAAATGAATATAGTGAGATCTAATGTTTTATTTATTTATTTAGTCAGCCAAAACTGCTTACACATTACATTTATATTATACTAGCGGCCTGTCCCAGCTTTGCACGGGCAATAAATATAGCTTATGTTACTCAAGGTAAATGCAGCTTTCCAATGGTGAAAGAATTTTTGAAATCGACTACATACACACACACACAAAAATAAAAAATTTCCCTCTTTATAATATTAGTGTAGATTAAAACAAAATTTACCTCCTGAACTATATTCGGTTATACATAATTATGTAATTAATATTATACATAAAAGGTAACGATTACTAATAGCAATAAGTTAAAAAAAGGTATACATATTAATACCTAAATAAAATTACATTAGGTACAACACAACAGAAAAAAAATTAAAAGCATTAAATTGTTCTGTTCTGTTTTTATACTATTCTTTTAACTTGGTTTTTTATTTTATTAAAACTTGTCCCAAAATTCGACAAATTCTTCAACAATAGAGGCACAGCGGAAAAACTTAAATACGACGCCAAGAAATCTCAACGGCGGCGGCGGCTGTCAATAACAATAGCTACACTTTGTCTTGCTACGTGTGCAATCTGAAATCGCCTCCGTTCCTATAGCACGCCAATTCTGTTGGCCAAACGAGCTGTGAAAGCATGCTATTCACGTACACACGTCCAATCCGCCCTGCGGTCTAGACAGTACTGGCACTGTAATTTGGAAGGGTGGTCCTGATGTGATATCAATAATTTGAAACACGGTTCGACGATGGAACAGAAAAGTGTGAATGGTTTTGGCATTTTTATTTATGTTCCTTTAGATACGAGTATTATGTATGTATAAAATACAACAATGTAAGGTATATACTGCCATCCAAAGAAAAAGGGCATAATATATCTGTACATATGAGCGAAACTTATTGACAAAATTGAAATCAGGGAAATAAGGCTCATCTAGTAGGTACTTAATACATTTTTCTACAAGCTATAGGAGCTCGATTAACTGAAGTGGAAAGTTAGGTTTCACCAAACAAATGTTCATTTAAGACCTTTTTTTTCAGTGTTCTAGTCAAATGCGCCCTTTTTCTTTATAGCGGCAGTATAGATCACGCATCGTCGCACCGTATTGCAAATTCATCAATCCCATGACTCATATATTTCTAACAAACTTTTTCGTTTTAGATCGACCAAATTTTTTCATCGAAAAAAAATCGAACCAATTAATATTCCAATCAAAACCAATGCATATTTCTTTTTGTGATTTGCAAAATCTGCATTAATATTCTGTACTCGAGTAACGAAATTAATGTCTGCTATAATCAATACTGAATAATTATTCTATTTCGGGCCCCACAGTGAAAGGGCGCGTGCTATGTCATCGTGGACTTATCGCGTTGGTCGCGCGCCTGTCACTGGCCGTCACAGCGCGCTGGCGACCGTTTAAGCGCAATGAATTTAAACATGGAACACAAATTGTGTTTTTAAATTGAGAATGTTTGTTTTTTAGGGCGTTTCAGTTGCAAGACAATAAAATTGCATTGGAACCTCAAATAAAAAGCCAAAGAAATAATAATGACGAGTGATACTTTTTCAGCGAATGCTCTCGTCTCGTTGCCACAACGAACGGTCCTGTGCGTCTCGCATCCATCACGTTCCCGCGACTCTCATCATGTCATCGGTCTAACTTGTAGGAGGCCTTCCAATGCTGCATCTTTCAGTTCGTGGTCGCATCATCTGTTCTACGAGCAATCTGCGGATATCTTCATCCCTGATGCGATATCGCGGGGAAACTCCGAGCATAGCCCTTTCCATTGCCTTTTGAATGACTTCAAGCCTTTTGATCTTCTTTTTCTTCGTGTCGATTTGACTCAAATTTTGTCCAACCAAAATTTAGCCACCTGGACAGCTCTATCGTTGGTTTTGTTTAAGTCAAGGAGGGTACAGGTAGTTGTGCATGCAGGCAGGAAAGGAGGTGACACATATCCTGTGAAGGAGCTCCACACTGGCACTGTATTTGCAATGGGTCAAGGAAACCCTATTTGACTAGATTATCTTTGCAGCGGCCAACCTGAGTCCGAAGTCGGTTCAGAGATCTGGAAGCCTTTTAATGAGATCTATTGTAAGCCCATTCCTAAATACAGTACTGCAATCAATGCCCTATAATATGTTGAGTATTGACAAGCTATTATAGAAAGTGATGTTACAGTCAGTGTTGTGTCAATTAATTACCGCCCACCACAACTTTGATAACTACTCTGATTGATCCTTTGATGGACAAGGTGTATAATTATTATGTAGACAGCGATCCGCGTGTTGATTGCTATCGTGGTGACTCCCACCTAGTTCAAAACTTTTGAAACAACCCTATTTCATGGCATTTGCTTTTTTTAATAACTTTGCCACACTAGGCTCTTGTATCGTAGGCGCGTTCACAAATATGTAAATTCATATACTTACACAAAATACTGCTTCCTAGAACAACTATCTTTATGCCATACAAATATTTGTTCTATGCGGGAATCGAACCCGCGACGCGTATTGCAGCAGCCAATCGTTTAACCACTCCACCATTTGGTATTTGTATCAGAACTTTAAATTCAGTGGCATAAATCACATAATTTTTAGTACCCCTTCATGATAAAAAAAGTAAAAGTGATTATTTTGCGCCAAATATTAATCATACCAAAAAAACTATTGGTACTAATATTATAAGGAAAAGGCTGTATTTTTGTTTATAATGAATAAACTTAAAAACCACTGGACCGTTCTTAAAAATTTTTCAACATTATATTTTTATATATATACTAGCTTTTGCCCGCGCGGCTTCGCTCCCGCTCTTCCCTACTTCAGCCTACTATACCCTACTCTACCCTACTATACCCTACTCTACCCTACCTTACTCTACCCTACTCTACCCTACCCTACTCTACTCTACTCTACCCTACTCTATCCTACTCTACCCTACTCTACCCTACCCTACTCTACTCTACTCTACCCTACTCTATCCTACTCTACCCTACTCTACCCTACTCTACCCTACTCTACCCTACCCTACCCTACCCTACTCTACTCTACTCTACCCTACTCTACCCTACTCTACTCTACCCTACACTACCCTACTCTACCCTACCCTACTCTGCCCTACTCTACACTACTCTACCCTACCCTACTCTACCCTACTATACCCTACTCTACCCTAAAAAAAAAAGCTACCTCCCCACCAATTTTCAGCCAAATCGGTTCCAGCCGTTCTTGTCTTGAGTTATAAGTGGTGTAACTAACACGACTTTCTTTTATATATATAGATATAAGTAGAAAATATATCATTCATCATTATATGAATGATATATTTTCTACTTCCATTCGGGAAAAGCTTCTGGTAGAAGATAATAAAAAATAAACACAAAGAAAACTATATATCTAAAGATTACACTTATATCATATAGGTAAAAGTATGTATATGTTTGCTACTCCGTCCCACTCAAACAGCTGAAAGGATTTGATACACACCCCGTGTGTCTATCAAATCCGTTAGATCAGTTCTCAAATAGACCATAGGATATTTTTATACCAGCAGTTCCTTTGGGATATTTTTATACTTTCATGTTGAAGAAGCATCTGGCAAAAGGTGATAAGGAAATAAACACAACATCTGCGCAGTAGGATAGGTACGTTTATTTTAAATTTATTTTTCATCATTTCCACTGATGAAAAATAAATTTAATATAATAATTTGTAATTGGACATAGCACTCCCCTAAATGATCAACTTTCACAATTTTTTTTTCTCACTAGCTTTTGCTCGTAGCTTCGGCCGCAAACATAAATATAGTTTATGTCACTCAGGAATAAAGCAGTCTTCTATCGGTGAAAAAAATTTCGCAATAGGACCAGTAATTCCATAGATTACGTTCTCCAAACAAAAAAAAAACACACACTTTGCCTCTTTATAATATCAGTGTAGATAGGCTTACAAAAGCACTTATATACTGTCAGAAGCTAGGGTTGCCACAACGACCTACCTGTCAATTGCGAGACCCTAACGCTAGATGCAGCGTTAGTCTACCACTAACGCTGCGTTTTTCAGTACGCGTTTGCCACTATAGAATTTGCCCTGCGCACTGCCACGTAAGTTTGGCGATTCTTCGAGCTATGTTAGGTAATCTGTTCTGCGAGCAATTAACTTACTAAATTAAATATCGGTTAGCCACAAGCATTCTTTAGATATAACTCATATAACTTGCACAGGATTATTACGCTACTCCATGTTTTTTTTTTCAAACACAAATCTCCAAGGAACAAAGTTACCTACCTATAATAAACAAAGCGGTTATATTTTAACTCTACGAATCCTACGTAAGTTTACAAGAAACTTCTAACTTGTATGCAAGTCGGAAGCTTATTTTCTTTGTAATTTAAAATTTTCCAACTGCATGTGCTAGGTGTTCTAACTTGTTCTTGTTTCGTTGGCGCATTTAATAAGTTATGTTTCGTACAAATATAAAGAAATATTTCTGTAACGTGCAACTTTGTTGTGTTGATTGGGGAATAAAAGTAAAGTGAGTTGTTTATGCCTTTGCAAAAGTACGCCGAGTGTTATGATACGAATTTCAAATGTACTGAAGTTTGTGTGCGTATATCCGAAGTTTAGATAGAGTTTGTCCTGTAATATTTATACATATATTATATATAGAAAAACATATCCGATGTGTTTTTCTGTGAGGTAAAGAATCAATACTGTGACGTATAGTAACAGCTGCTGATCATGTGTAGAAACATACATCAGCAGCTGTTACTAGTGTCTGTTATTTTATAGTAGTTCATGATATCACCACATAACAAAGCTTATTAACATGTGAAGTATGATTATGTGTATCGGTTTCTATAGTATTATACAAATGTTATACTAAATAACCGAGTGCACTATCAAATTTCATCAAAAACACAATTTAAAATATTGGAAATTTATGGCGCCAAAATTTAACATTACTCCGATGTAGTGATGTGCGGCCAACTCCTTAGGGTGCACTGTCACAGATAATATAAATATGGAGCTAATTAGAAATTATTGTTTGATATAAAAATTCATTTTAGATTTGATCATATGCGGAAAACAATGCTTTTGTTCTATCCATTTATTTTATATTTTTTGCTATCACCTATTTTTCAATTATAATAACTCTATTGAGTTGTGTAATTTAATATTTTTTTCGTCAACTTCAAGTATGATATGTTAACTATAATGTCTAGATGCTCTTTAAAAAAAAACTTGTGTATTTTGATATGGAACGGGTGAACGATTGACAACTTTTGATTTCATAATTGGATCTAACTTTACAATATGACAGTATATATAGACATTTTTGCCAGATCCACAATCATCCGCAAAAATAAACGAATCTAACCTCAATCGAATCGCAAAGCTCTGTTTAAAAATGGATTTAAAAATTTGAGAGTTCGGATTTTAAACGGGGATCAGAGTAAATCCTCTCCATAAATAACCGTTAGTGAAGTCATCAAAAGGGTAGCTCCGCTCAGGGCGAACCATGTCATGTGAACCTACCATCAATCTTAGGCCGTTCGCTGGTTGCACGCATAGCGTAGCCAAGGCTCGGATTGTAGTGGTTATAAAACAGCGAATAAAATACTGCCACTAAAATGTGCCCAAAATAACAATTGTTCACACACGACGAGCATAAAAGTTAACGAGCATTTCTCGTTGATATTTGACACGGAAACAGGTATTTTAAAGTCTTTGGGTAGCTTTTGTTTAGGGTTAATTTTTAGTTTTACGATATAAGTGCTAAGCTGTTCGGTAGCGGTAATTCGGTTATGGGCTATAATTTTGAAATTGTGTTCTAGTTTCTACTTTAGTAGCAATTTTCGTAGGTAAAGTTATATAGCGTTGACACTGTGACAAACACTGCTTAGTTGGTGTGCCTTTTTGTTTTATTGCTTTATTGTTCTAACTAAAATTGTATAATAAGCAATTAGTTAAGTAACCCAAATTGCCATTTAGTTGATCTTCTTTATTATCTTTTTTTTTTGGAATTGTTTAGTTAACTCGCCTCCGCTCCTCTAGTCGCTTCTATCATCACCATATACACTACCACCTTTAAGGGCTCGAAACGGCTTTGTCTCGCGTCTAGACTCGTAATCCATTATTACAGACGCCTTCAAGCCAGGAAGTAGGGACGGAGCGATACTTCTATACGACAGAGCGACACTTAGCATATTTACAGTACTGATAAATGTTGCATATTTATCCTTCGTTATCGTCCTTTAGACGTGAATGGAACTGTTGCATTTTTCTTTTAGTGAAAAAAAGGAGTTGAAAGCGTGACACTTTTGGGTATCGTGTTAGAAAAGTCATAGGATTTTTTTGTTCAGCTATTTTTCTATTCGTTTCTAAGGAAAACTTTTTACGTTGATTTAAAATAAGCAAAAATATTTCGAAGTAACCAAATGGCACTTAAATTCTTTAAAAATATTTGGTAGAAATCGAAATATGTCAAAACATTCTCGTGTTAAGTCGAGTTCTGATGAAATGCGGAATTACTTTCAAGAAACAACAAGTTTCTTATTAAACTATTTGCTTTAACCTGGTATTAACAAGGCTCGAATACAATTTACTTTCTTTATCTTATAATAAAATAAGAAAATTGTACTCGTAATCATACAGTGCAAATTCCATACACATTAAACACAAATTATTGACACAAACTGCACAAATTAATTAAAATGGGGGAAATAAACATCTTTTCGCATCGATTCACAGGCTATCGAAGATCAACCCTTATGACATGAATGTTTAAAAAAACATTTTTGCATCTATTCATTGACAACCTTGCGCCATCCGATCTTCGAAGCACGGTGAGCTGTCCTAGGGCGATCGCAGTAGTTGCTGGTGAAGAAAATCAGAAACTTTATTGATGATTATAATTATGTTTGAGCTGTTTAGCGTTGAATCACTAGGGCCATGATTTTTGAGTACTCATTGAGTTTTTTCGTGAACTCAGCAGGTTCCCGACTCGCCATGTGACTGTGAATAATTCTGTGTTCTGGGTTCTGGGCAATTTTCACGTTGACAGCGTCATGTGGACAAATTTCGATGCCCACCCATGAAGTTCTTTGCCTCGTCTTTTATACCTTCAGTACATATTTTACTTAAGTATTTTTCTTGGCTATAAACTTTTTATTTTAATAGTCTGTACCTACTTATATTTTATTTTAAATAAACACAAAAGGCAAAAAAACAAATAATCACGGCATTCATTTTAAATTTTCATACGCGAATGTGACTCCACACATTGTTCTTTCGTGCATTCAAATCTACCCAACAATGGAAAATTTAAAATAATCGAAGGGGTGCGTACCCATTTCAATAGACCTTTTTATGGTGTAATATCGGGAGTTGTTTTGCTTAAGCCGTCATTAGTTCGCCTAATAATTGTGAGGGCGTTAGGAGACTCCCCTTGACTACCACCTGATCAAATTATCATACATAACTCGAGTTATTGTCGACTGAATTGGTCATTATAAAGTAATGTAGTTTGTTTAAATACAACTTTCCGGTGGCGTTTCGTTTCTGCTTTTATAAGAGGGGTTCCATATAATTTATTGCTCTCAAAGATAAAATTTCCCTAATGGATATTGTTCACGAGACAGAGTGGTCTATTTTATGCGCATTATGTGTACACGTAACTAGCACCGACATTTTTGGGGGAACAAAGATTCTTTTTTTCAATTTCACTGTATAAATGGGATAGAATTGCGTTTTGTGATCAAAGGAAAGATAAAAAAAGTTGATGAGAAAATAGATGAAACTGGAATTGGAGATCTTAGTTTGGTTGGAAATATTTTAATTGGAGTTTTTTTTTTCTCTACAAGACCCTTTTCTGACTGGGAAACCTCATTGCCATGATTGTTAGCAACAAACTCTTTAACGGCGTGAAGTTAAAATAGTTTGATTCGGTGTCAGGAATTCATGCCAAACCGTTTGTTGACAGGTTCTAACTACCTACGGTGGACGCCATCATGCGCGTGCGAGCCCTCACGACGGGGGATGCGGTGTCACGGGGCAGGTGTGTCGTGGCAGTGTCCTTGGACATTGCCAACGCGTTCAATTCCCTGCCCTGGAGTACGATCCGGAGGGCACTCCGGTACCACCGGGTGCCCGAATACCTCTGTCGAGTGGTCGAGGCCTATCTGTCGGAGAGATTTATAGTCTACCCCGGTCACCAGGGAGACTGGAAACGTCGAGAGATGTCGTGCGGTGTTCCGCAGGGGTCGGTACTAGGGCCACCCTTGTGGAACATCGGGTACGACTACGTGCTGCGCGGCGACTTCCCTGACGGGGTCAGCGTGGTTTGCTACGCAGACGACACGCTGGTTCTAGCGCAGGGAGAGTCGTACCAGGCGGCGGTCGCTCTAGCGACACACGGGGTTGCGATGGTCGTTGATAGGATCCAGGAGTTGGGACTCGAGGTGGCGCTTCACAAATCCGAGGCTATGTGTTTTCACGGTCGCCGCCCTCGGAACGCGCCGCCATTGAGTTCCCAACTAACGGTAGGAGGAGTTCACATCGGTGTCGGGTCGACGATGAAGTACCTGGGACTCGTCCTCGACAGCCGGTGGAATTTCGTGGAGCATTTCTGACGTCTGGCTCCCAAACTCAACCGGGCTGGGGCTGCGCTCAAGCGGCTCCTGCCCAACCTTGGGGGTCCAGATGCCTCCTGCCGGAGGCTCTACGCGGGGATCGTTCGGTCCATGGCCCTCTACGGGGCGCCGGTGTGGGCGCCGTCGCTGAAAAAGCAACCGGCGTCCATGCTGAGCGCCTGCCAGAGGGTCATGGCAATAAGAATGGTGCGGGGATACTGCACGGTCTCCCGCGAAGCGGCGAGCCTTCTGGCTGGCCTACCACCGTGGGATCTGGAGGCAACAGTCCTTGCACACATGCACGATATGCGCGTGGAGATACAACGCCGGGGTGAAAGTCCGCTGCCGCGACAGGTCACGGCATGGCGGACAGAGCTCCGGCGGGATCTCATGGTGAAATGGCGTCAGCGACTATCGCAACCCCGTCATGGGCACGCCACAATCATGGCGGTAAGTCCCCTCTTTGAGGCGTGGCTGGAAAGACCTCACGGCGTCCTTACCTTTCGCATGACGCAGGTCCTCACCGGACATGGTTCGTTCGGGAGTTTCCCGCACCGGATTCGTGCGGAAGTGACGCCCGGGTGTCGTCACTGTGCGGAATGCCCGGAGGTCACGGTGGAGCACACAGTCGAGGTATGCCCTGCTTGGGCGGAGCATCGCCGTGCCCTCGTGGGGGCGATCGGCGGCGGAGACCTCTCGCGCCGGGCCTTGGTTGAGGCCATGGTCCGGAGCGAGGAGGAGTGGCAGGCGGTCGCCGACTTCTGCGAAGCAGTAATGCTCGCAAAGGAGGAGGCCGAACGCATCAGGCAACGGCGTTATCGCCGCCGCCGCCGCCGCCGGGATTCTGATCCCGATTTCCGGCCACCGTAGGCGCGGGCTTGCGGACAGTGAGCAATGGGTAGCTCGCTGTCCGGCCGTCCGGTAACTGTCCGGACCAAGCCCAAGTCGTCGACGGCACGCACTGTTCCCGCGCGCCTCAAGGAGTTGTCAGCAACAGCAGGGACCCAGCCGGGTCGAAGCCTACTGGGGCCAGGGTTATCCGAAAGGGCACTCGAGCCCCGGTATGAAGGCTAGAAGGAATGGGGTGGGTCTTTTAGTCAGTAAGAGTCTGACACTATCTCCCGCTCCGCCCAAGAGCGGGGGATGTCAATGCATGATTTTTTCCCAACATAAAAAAAAAAAAAAAGGTTCTAACTACCAAACATATAAATATAATGACATACAAATCCTGGCGTAGTCTATCGGGGAAATACCAATAGTAATAACAAAACTGTTTTCAGATTTATCCCTAAACTTGTGCTATAAGACCTTGCTTTGTGGCAAATTTCAGGATTCTGGGTCAACAGAAAGTACCCTATAAATTTTGATCTTTGAGAGTATCAAAATATACGTTTTTTTGCGACATAGACGGCTGTGTATTTTTTATTCATTACCTTTGAAGTTTGATTTTTTCACAGCTTAAAGGGACCGCATATTTGAGTATATAGTTTTAATTTCAACTCGATATCTCCGCGCGTTTTTGAGATAAAGGGTCTTAAGAGACAGACAGCCAGACGAACGGACAACAAAGTGATCCTATAAGGGTTCCGTCTTTTCCTTTTGTGGTACGGAACCCTAAAAGCAATTACCAATGAATTCAAAACTTAATAACATCTTGGTATTATTACATAGGTAGTACCTAAAGTACGTATATCAAGCAATAGATAGGCATTTTGTTTTTCACAAAAATTACGTACATAGCCTAAAGTTTAGAACGATTCATAAAAAGCTAGATTCAAAGTAATAACAATTTATAAAATTGCGTCCACTAAGTTGACCTTAATAAAAAATGTTTTTTAATCATGTTTTACAAAACTATTGTGTACTAAAACTCCGTTCTAAAAGCAATTACTTACCTGATAAAACCTGAAATATACGAAAACATTTTGTTGACAATTCTACAAGAAAATAAATATGTGACATCAACAAAAATATTGCCTCTTTATTTACTGTCAAGTGTTCACAGTAGACGTAGACATTGATGGAACAGAAAACAAAAAAGACACAATCTGAAAAAATACGAACAAAAACTGGGCCCAAATAACCAAGTTTATTTTTATGATGAAGAATGGCATAATAAACTATTTATTTTCATTTCTTATTACGAGTGCGTCTCACGTCCTAAGTCTAATGTAAGCTGTATAGATGAGCCTCACGTAGACAACTAATTTAACACATTGTCAAGACTCCCCTCACTGTACCATAGTGCATAGGTACTCTTCTAAGAAATTGAAACGTATTGTATGAACTTAAAGCCGAGTTACCAACATTTCTCGGAGCCGAAAATTGTGGGAAAACGTGGCCAATGAATAATTAATCGTTTATAAGTAGTGTGTGCAGTTAAAACTAATGATTCTGGTACGTGATCTGAGGTATTGATTCTTGATTACGTTATTTCTTAGGCCAGTATATACTGGCTAGTTATGATTCTACATCACTCATGCAGATGGTGGTTCTCAAAAAGTAAATCGAAAAATTAAAGGTTTTCGTCATTTTTAACCTCAATTAATCTGCAAGACATCGTTACATTATTGGAAAGCCTTCATCTCAAAGTTAAGTTCTTTGCCTTGTTTGCCAGCCATATTTCTACTGTTCAATATTTAGGGCAGGCTATCGTCAATACAAGTAATCCACTGATAAAAGACGTATTAGTTTCATGCTATAATATCGAACTGATACCAAACTCGATATGACATAGTGTACCGCAAGGCGTTGCGTTGGGACCTGTTCTGAATATCTGGTATTGACATTTCTATGGACTGCCAGTTACTATAGGACACGCCTCAATATAATTGGTTGAATTGTCTGCACTGCATATAGCAGATGCAGAGCTGTGTATAGAAATTATACTTTTATAATCTTAAAAGATATAATTTGAGATAAAAATAATTTCATGTTAGATCACCAATTCACTTGCTTTCATAGAAAATGAATTGGTGATTAAGGGACATTGTATACATGTTTAAAGCAAGTAACGGCTGGGTAACATACGACAGTAACTTTACAAAAGCATTGGTAAGATAAGAGATAAATAAATAACAGACAATTCAGATAAAGTGGCAAGATCTCAAAAGCGGACAAAGCGGACTGGAACTTAATAATAGATACTTAAAACCTCCTTCACAAAATAAACCACAATTATTTTAACTATACGCATTGTCAACACAACCCCTACACACATGAATACTTATTATTTTCATGGTGCCTCTATTGCGACACTTGAAAACGATAACACAATTGATAAGCATCAAATTCTTTAGTTCATTCGCAGTATTTGTAATGAACTGTGCGCATCTCACCTCGGAAAGTCGTTTTCTAGTCCGAACACGTCTTAAAGGGAAGCACAGTCACCCTTCAGTGGATGAGCGCTAAAATTGCGCTGTTGTAGTATTGTGTCTGTTTTATTAATTTCGATTGGTGATTTGTTCTTTTTATTTTGTGTTATTTTATAATATAAAAATCATATTAAACCTAATAATGTAGAATACAATATATTCATATGAGTGTCTAGTATAGTGTATTTTTCTTGTAACCGTGGTATGTATTGATTTAACCTTTCAATCGTGAGAATTACAGACACAATAGAAATACAATGGGTGCGCAATGCCGGCGTTCGCTTGGGTTTTAATGAATTAACCTTTTGAATGTCTTAAGTTACAGTTCGACATAAGCAATTGTCTTTCTATTGTGTCTCTAATTACGGCATTCGATGAGTTAATAAGGGTTTTTCATTTACTTAAAGTATCATGTTTATCAAAACGAAATATGTTATGTGTAGCTTTGTATCCGAAGCTTTAGAGCTTTGCCAAAACCAATTCAATCTCTTCTATTATTTTCATAACTTTGCTAAGCATCATCTTACACCCGCGTAACCCCGGTACAATTAACCATAAGTATTAATACTGTTTCCCCTACCGTTTCCGCGCTATTTCTCCTTTGCTTATTGCGTGGGGTCTCGCTGTTTTATTGGCACCGATTGTATGTACTACGACACTATCCCTTTTATGAATGTTATGGTTTATTTCGCCCACCCCTAGGATGTCGGTTTTCCTGAGAGTAATTGGCACCGCGGCTACTCTCACCCCTTAATGGCGAGAGGCATATATGACTTGCCACTTTAATATAACGGAAGAACAAATCAAGAATTTATCTGTGAAAAAGAAAATATACCGTGAAAGTGTTGATCTAATCGAATTGTTACTATTTGGGCACATTATATCTCCGAAATGATTTGGCAAAAATAAGTACCTACCTAATATTTTCTTCAAAGAATAACTTTACTCCATTTTCATAACATAATTTTGAGAAATTCTGCTTTTGCTTCTACAGTTTCATGGCTCTTATATGACGAAAGGCATTATGACAAGATGCTCTGCAAGGGATTTTCTTATCCCAATTGATAAATATTTCGTAGAATTTAGGTCGATTATACCCCGGTTCTTTGAGGAAAATAGGACGCTTGACAGTATAACTTAGAAAAGTTTATATTCACTATCATACAAGGATTAAGCGAGTGACTTTTGTGATATTCTTAAATTTTACACAGAGTTTTATGGAACTTCAACTGATATTATATTTGTATCTCAACGCTATGTAAGCGTTTCGCGACAAAGCCTTTCACATACCATTAAGTAAAACTATGTTTACGTAGAAATAAGACCACCTATTTACTTAAACGAAAACTGTAGTTAAACTACATCCTACTACCGAGACAATTAAAGTTCCGTTCCAAGTACCAGCCAGGAATTTGGGGTTCTTGCGGTCGCACCCACAATGCATAGGTACCCATAGGTATAGCAAAGTGGGGTACTCAATCGGCTATCAACTTAATTGATCACAATGTTGGTGTACCTTTTGCAGCAATTTGGACTGGTTAAACGCTTACTTGGGCGTTTCCTGATTAATCTTTAGGGTTGTAATTGCGACTTGTTGGTTTTCGACGAATGTTAGCGTCTTTTGGTGTTTTGTAAGGGCATTAAGTGAGGGCAACGCGTGTACTTTTGTTGTATTTCATAGGATAAAAAACGTCTTTGGTATATTATAGGCCCTGAAAATAGGTGGTAGTCAATAGTCACAGAAATAATAAAAAGTTATTCGTTATAATAATCGTCATTATTTCTAACTTTAAAAACGACACCATTTTCTTATGATTAACGTGGAGCTCTCAGTTACTGCCTGAGCCACTGTGTATTTCTATTCTATCTATCGTATTATCAGTGGAATATACTATACTGAAAAAATACATCTAATCAAAATGTATTTTTCAATACACTTGCTCAGAAAGTGACTCTTATTGCACTGCACTTAGGTATATAAAGGCACTTTTTACCAAACTGTGACATTGATTACCATTATACACTAGTGCTATTATCTAGTTAAAACCTTTATGTTCAACCTCTTTGTTCGCAAAACAAATTTTGAGTACGAAAAAAATTCACAAAGTTATTGCGTTCCATTGTATAAATTAGTGTCTTACTTACTTATTTCATGTAATTTAGACCATTTTAACTTGTACAGACGATTTAATAAAAAAAAAAGTAAATAAATCGTACATTCAAATAAAAATTGTTTTTTTATTGTTGTCTATGGCCGCCATTTTAAGATGCGCGCGGTTTTTGGCTTGATTTATTCGAGTGAAATTCAGTGACTATATTAATTAAATTAAATTAAATATTACAAAATCATTATAAAATGATACATGCGTATTCCATTGTCACTACGAAAGACATTATAGTAAAAACTTTTCACGCAAAAAACATAAACGTAAGACTAGGCAGTATGATCAAAATACCTTAGTCTTGCCCTAGGGGTAAATAAAAAAAATTATGCGCGCGCATATGAAAACAGATTTTTACCGCCATATCTAAACTTTACATGATCTTTGGCCATATCACAAAAAAAATTAACTAGTTTTTCTGTTATTTTCTTCAGAAGTGTATTGAAAAATGTCGTATGATACACGTTAGTAATTAGTGATTACAGGTCCCGGCTTTCTTAAGACCCTCGCCACGGCTTGGGTCTAAATACCGCCTCGACTGTAATCACTAACATCACACACTTACATCATAATTTATTATTATTTTATTGAAATTTATTTGTGTTGCAGTGCCCTTACAGGGTGCATGTTTGAAACTTTTAATGGTTATTCCAACTACTGTACAACATATTTGCAATAAACTGATTTGATTTGATTCGATACATAATTTAAGAAAAACAATAAAATAAAAATTATAAATTTAAAAAGCTTAACTACACGATTTAGGTGTAACTTAATACAATTTATGATCAAAATCTTTAAACTAATCGAATATACAAATGATAAAATCATTTCCGAACCAGACCAATACATTCAATGGAAAAGATAAACAGTGTTCAACAAAACATATTCCACGCGTTATTATCACAAATAATGTATGCGACCCAAATCTAAATAGACTAACGACTTTTGTATGAGTTGTGATCAATTACCGAGTGTGTGTAATTATCAGAGGCGCCCATCTCGACTATAAATGATATCAGTGTATTGCATCTCAGTACTTATGTTATATGGGTATTAGGAACATAGTAGTGTTAGATGGAGTTTGTATTTGGGATCTTTTGGATAGTAACATTATCATTTCGGCGAGTATGCATTATTTAAAAATTTCATACTTGACGATCGTTGGCGTGCACAATTTTATCTGTACTATTGTATACACATGTGTATACCATGGTCATTAAGACATAGGGTCATCCATAGAAGTTAGTAGATGATCGAATTTATTCATGCCTTATTTCTCAATTTTTTTTAATATACTGATAATTACTTATCAAAATCTGCCCAGCCTTCCCAATCATGTTTGGGTCAGTTTTCAGTCAAACCGGATGAAGCTGTACCAGTATTTTAATAAGGAGCGGCTGTCTATCAGCCTTCCATAACCAAGTAATTGGCAAACCTGGATACCCCTGAAAAACTGGCGCCAAATTTATAATCTACACTAATATTATAAAGAGGTAAAGTTTGTTTTTTTGTTTGTAGTAGATAGAGATTGAGTAGAATGTAAGCTCTGGTCCGATTGCTAATTTTTTTTTACCGGTAGAAAGCTGTTTTATTTCTGAATATTACAATTTATATACGCGGGTGAAGCCGCGGGCAAAGGTTAGTATAATATAATAATAATATTAACTGATAAATCTAGAATTATCTCTAGTATTTTATTATTTAATTTGAAGGAGATATATAACGTTTCTAAGCCAACTACTAGAAACGTTTCGCATTTCACCAGAGAGATACCAAAGATCGCGTGCACACAATCGAAAATGACACATCGTCCATTATGAAACCGTCCCAATTCCGGCATTGGACTCTAGTCCGGCACGCCTCTACAGAATTGCCGATACCCTATCTTGGTATAGTGGATTACTTTAGATGAGAGATTAATGCACTGGGCACGTGATAATGGCTATTAGCAACTATTGCTGTTATGTATTCTATGAAGTGTATTAGTTTGCTGATAACAAGAGTTTCGGACGATAAATCTTATGTTTTATGTATGGTTGTCTGATTTATTGTAATGGTTATTAGCAGTTTTAGTAGTTTGTCGATATTGTAGATTGTAGAAGATTTTTCTTTTTCCTCAGCTGTATGCTTACTTTTTAATTCTGATAGTTAACATAGGCCCCTAAATACTTATAAAGTCTTATTTTTTGTTGCTCACAGAACACATAGATACAAAAAATTAAAGGATAAGTAGTTAATGTGTAAAGGTGAGCTCAACACAAAATTTGCATTTTCGTATAACTAACCTCAAGAAGTTAGAGGTGAAACAATCATTCATTCATTCATTTCAGCCGATACACGTCCACTGTTGGACATAGGTCTCCCCCAAGCGTCGCCACATCGAACGTTCCTGTGCGTCCCGCATCCATCGGCTGAAACAATATAAGGAAGGAAGTAGGTGAAACAATAGATTTACATAACACATTATACATAAATGCACAAAACAAAACCTAAACTACCTAATAATACCGTTACTTAAATACACAAGAACAGCACATAATACACGTACATAATATTATAGAATACCTAAAAGAACAAGTAAAACCTGAAAATCTTTAAAGAAGGTTTAACCCTTACTGAGTGTCATTTGTTATTCTAATTTATGTAAGTACTCGTAATATCAAGAACACGTAATTCATCAATGGGCATATAATCGTGTTTATCTGCATCCTTTGATAACCACAACAGGACAGGATCTTCCCAATCGTACATACTTCCTGTCACTCATATCCTGTGAAAATATATTTCTACCTACGAGCTAAAAAATAAAATAAAATAATTATCTTCTAAACTAGCCAATCAAACTACTAAGCACAAGTACACTAAAAATTCAAACTATTCAGTACAAATGTACCGAACACATTTCCTATACATCGCAGCCTATCGATTGGGCAACGTATCTACCCTATAAATAGCAATGGCTGACAAATGGCAGGCCCGATCTGATATATTGACGTGTTGATATGCGCTGCCGAGGGGACGATTTTCAACTTCATTGACATAAATCCCGTTTTCAAGAAATATATTGGGTTTTATAGGGAAACAGACTGCTAGTGTTTGTATGGATTTTATTGTTTTTCTAGAGGGATAAACGGGAGTTGCTGACAGTGTTATAAAAGATATTAAATGGTTATTGTGTATGGTAAGCTCTTCAGCCCTTGCAATGGGTTTTTGGCTATGAGAACGTAGGTAATAATATGTCTTTGTAGCTGTTATTATTGATATTTGAAACGCGTTACTGTTCGTATTTATGATTCAATAATATTTCTAATTTTTAACCAACTTCAAAATAGGTTGAGGTGATAGATTCATCGGATTTTTTTTATAATTTTTCCCCAATTACTCAAAAAAACCTACATTAATATGGAAAAAATCCTTTTTTGTTTAAATGGGTATAGTTTACTGTTGGTTTTATGGTTATCAAGTCAGGATCATAAAGATAGGATCCTAGAGAAATCGAGAGAACTCTTCAAATTTTATAGGTATAGATAGAATGGACATATTATTATTCTGTAGATTTTGCACATTATCTATATTTTGGTCTAGTTGGGAGTTACTACCATTGAAAAGGATAAAATAAAAAAGTTTTTATAAAAAAAATACCTCTTACTTCAATACAAGAAACGTTAAAAAGTGCAAAATAACTTTAATTTCTGAAGTCATGAACATCTGGGGCCAGGGTTATCCGAAAGGGAGCTCGAGCCCCGGTATGAAGGCTAAAAGGAACGGGGTGGGTCTTTTAGTCAGTAAGAGTCTGACACTATCTCCCGCTCCGCCCAAGAGCGGGGGTTGTCATTGGATGATTTTTTCCCACAATAAAAACAAAGTCATAAACATACGAAAAAAATACAAACCTACAACAATTATTTATTTATTTATTATATTCTTTATTGTACACCACATCAACAAAAAAATACAGGATAAACATTATTTAAAATAAGTGTACCATGGGCGATCTTTTTGCACTTTTAGTATTATTATTATAAAAGTTGGTTGTATTGTATTGTATTTTATTTTTTTAACTAACATTCCATGGAGTTTTACTAATTGACTTTCAGAAATTCAAATTGACCGCAGTCAGTGGGTAGTTGATTTTTGGACTCAGCCGTTTGAAGTGTTAGTATATAACTTGCTTTGCTTGCATTTCTACAAATACTAATCAAATATTGATTCTTGTACTAACTCAGCGTTATTTAAATTAAGTTTAGTCAGAGTTTCAAGCAAAATCGCACAAATATATGCTAATGAACCAAAATTTTACACTGTACTTACTCCTAGTTCCTTTACAGAGCTTATTGAATATCATCGTCATCATCTTTTTGCCCTGGTCCCGTTTCATTTGGGGTCGGCGCAACACGTATTAAATATAATTAATTTAATTTACCGAAACTTTCTGAAATTATGTAGTTTTGTACTGTTATAATTAGGTATTTTCTCGACAGTACAGTTAACTGTGTTCCAAGTTTAAATTCATTCACATTCTATATTCGGAAAAAAATACGTTTTCTACATCCTTCGTGTCACAGCTATCGGGAAACGCTAAATAAAACTGCCCTTTTAAACTGAAAGTTTAAAATTTTATTTACATATTTGCATACAATATTTACTCGTGGATATCGTGTCAGCATTCCAATTACCATTTTAAGTTAACCTTTATTTGCGTAACTGGCGACGATTTTTTTTTTCGCTTAGGCGAAAAATGTTAAAACTGATCGAAATTTTACTTTATTCGGTCGTTTTTTGTAAATTATTATTTATGATGCAAACAGTCGTTGTATGGCTGTTTTTGAGTTTTGTATAAGTAGGCGATAATACTTGCGGTAGCGTGTGAGTGTAAACCAACAATTATAGGTATTGTTGGCTATAAAATATTCTTATGTAGGCCAAGTGAATAATTTTAACGAATTTTATTTTGTTTGCATTGCTATGTGCCTACTTAGCACCGATTCTTTTCGTAACGTAAGACGTGAAGCTAATTCTAAAGAAATATACTTTCAATGTTTTCTCACTCAGTTTTTTATCTATTAAATTGCTAATTTTTCACTTATTCGCATTTTTTTCCCTCTTTGCCAATAGTATGACATTTTTAGTTACGTTCTTTGTAATGGAAAGAGCTTTAGATACTATGATTTAATAAATTTACATTGGCGTTACAAAGATAAATTATTACTTAATTTAGAAATTTTCTGTCCAAAGCTGGATCAAAGCCACCATGAAAAACACATATGAGTTTGGTTCTCTATTTTTTAATTTTATTCTAAATGTTGATATGAATTTGTAACACCTCGAATTTGTGACCTTTAAAATATTGGTGGACGTTACACTCATAAACGTTTATTTCAAACCATAAACTGACCTTACAGCGACATAACGATTTGGCATCGAAGTGTCAATAAAACATTATCATCGTGTCACCGCTCTCATAAAGTTGTGACACGTGACCAAAATAACATATTATTATGACATAAAATAGTATATTTCATGGGATTTAGATCGCAAAAAATACAAACTTCCCTTCAAACTTACATCCCCTATTTAACCCTAAAAAATGATTACCTTAGTACACATCTACAAACGCTGCCATCTTAAGTGACATTTAGCGAGTTTTTTTTTTGATGCTTTGATTATATCAACCAAAAATTCCTCCATTGATCAGTCTAAGCAGTATTTTTCTAATTTCAAGATATTGTTATAAACGGTATTATAGTTTGTGGATGTCAGTACGTTATAATAAAAAATAAAACTAGTTTTACACTTCTCGATCAAGCGTTATGAGTATTTTTATGGCAATCTTTTATCTATTTAAATATATATCGCTAATGAGAGACTTTTTTCCATACACAATTTATATTTCCCTTTTTGAGAAGTAGCTGGAGAGATGTCACGGCACCCTCACCTTTCGCATAACGCAGGATCTAACCGAACATAGTAAGTTTGAGAGGTTTCTGCGTTGAATTCAGGCGAAAGAAACACCCGGGTGTCACCGTTGTGTGCATACGGTGGAGGTGTAAAGGAAACCCGTAGTCTTAGAACGCAAAAGGCAACTGAAGGACACAGGTGTGGTTTTAGTTAATACGTCTGACAAGCCTTTCCGTTCTACCCAGAGCGGGAGAAGTCATTGGATGATTTCTCATCTTAAAAAAAAAACTTATATTGTAATTAATCACTGTAACTAATTATTTTTACTATTTAACTTGACCTTTCAGTAAAGTAATTAAAAATCAAATTAGGAGCCACGAAACCCTCGCTAAACTCATCACAACCAAATTAACCACAAGCAGCCAAATTACATAAAAGTTTTAAGGATAGTAAGTAAGCATGTTTCGTAATTACTTTACATTTTACACACATAACACAACGGTGTGACGGTTTCTACTATTAAGTTTTAAAATACGACTTAAACCAAAATTACACATAACACTTTTAGTTTTTAAACTTTAAGTATTTGAAACCTACTAAATAAATACTGGGACTTTCAAATTGACAAGTTTCTTAGAGTGAACCTTTACTGAAAGGATCACCTTTGAAAAAACAAATAAAAAATCTGTTACTCAGTTGTTTGTTTTAAAAGTTTGCGTAACTCTGTAATTTACAGCTTGGTACCATAGTCAAATTAAATAAATTTATTTACTAAAACGACTGTAAAAATTTACCCTCTAAAAAAATCAATAAATAAGGAGTCATCCCGTGTAAACATTCCAGTAAATACTTAATAAATTATTTTTAATAAATTAAAAATAAATAATCAGTAATTCTTCATTTAAATGGGAGTCGCTATCATCCCAATCAAATTAAGTCCTTCTTCCCAATAAAAAAAAAAGTTTCCAGCACTGATCGTCTTTTGTTTTTACTTGAATTTGTGACTATTAATACAAATTATCCACGTGCACGGTGCAGCCATACATCAAACCCTAATACAATATGCGGGTGACAACATCAAACACATTTGCTGGACACGCACGCCCACTTTAAGGACCCTATACGCAGCGCGTGCGCAGCGTGCGTGTTTTATTTGCATTGCATTCATGGGTCGCTAACAAATTACCATATTTCCTTGGTAAATGCGTTGTCGAAAATTATTTATGTTGGTTTGATATAATTTTTTGATTTAAATCAGATAGAAGATGATTGATGTAGATGTGTGTGGTTACGAGATATGTACCATATAAGTAATTGTATATATTTGGTTCACGTGCGTTTGTATAGGTTTATTCTTTTGTAAATGCGAATTTAATTTTGTATAAAATTATTATGATAGAAAGGTACCTAGTGTAGGTACTAGGTACCCTTCTATCATAATGATTGATGAAGACCATATCGTGAAATAGGACATAATTTTCTTATCCTGGGAATATGTCCTTTTTTCAACATTTACGTAGGTTAAACCGCTGAAAGAAACTAGTCGATTATAAATGGACAGTGTTATGTAAACAACGCTACGTAATGGGGATTGCAGGAATATTGATATCATCCAATGCGGTTTAGTTAGTTACTACTCGTACATGTCTATCAATGCATTAACTTGATTAATCTGACTGTTTGACGGAGTTTTCGTAGCACGCACTATTTTTATGCATTTTCAATAAAGTTATTGAATGCCTGACTCCGTGTAAAAAAAGTTACTTTATCTCTTTTTATTATTTTTATCAGCGGCAAATCAGACTTCTCCCGCTCTGGGTGAAGCGAAAAGTAGTGTTTAATTTTTACTGAATAAAACCGACTTGTATTTCATCAGTCGCCTCTTACTTTCCAAGGCCATGGTAAATCGTTCAAATAATCCCGCAACCGTAGCAGGCATTAGCCCTAGTCGGTTTAAATATCTCTGCAGTTGAGACATAAACTGACACCTAAATCAGCATGGAAATATAATTAAATTTAATTAACAACGCCGCAAGGGGTACGCCTAAAATGTTCACTGTGCAACTCACGTTTTTATTTTTTACGACACATCAAAAGAAAGTGATATCACGTAATTTTATGGTAATGGAGGGGTGCCCCACAAACCCACGTATAAAGCCTTTTAAATTTACGGTGTAGGCCTTGTGATGAGCCGAGTGTTTTATGGTTTGAAACATTTAAAATCATATGTGACCTAGTACTGGTGAGATTACGTCATAACATTGCCGAGATAAGTCAGCTTGAAAACTTCCAAGTCATTGGGTCGGCGTAACACAGTGGAATCTAGACTGTAACTTTGAAAATTTCTCTGTTATGTTTTGTCCTCGAGCTACTATCCCAGCTTCCTCTATGTTGAAGAAAATTTGTGCTCGCTTCGAACTTATCTAAAGCGATAAAGACGTACTTCTAAAGTAACTGTGTCAAGATTATCAAATTCTCTAACGTCTCTAAGATAAAACCGGTAACGCTTTGTATGAAATTCGAATATTGTTCAGCCTGCAGGAATTTGAAGTTCTATATATTAGGTTACGTTAATTTTAAGGAGAAGCCATATTATTTTCGTTCAACTTGTTTTGAAAATTATTGAATAAAAGCTTACTGCTGTTACTACAAAAAACTGGGCAAGTGCGAGTCGAACTCGCACACTGAGGGTTCCGTACAAACTAACTTATGTAAATAGTTCATTTTCCGAATCGAGTTTCGAAGATTTTTCCGAATAGATTTTTTTGTGTCATGTAACTACAAATTTTTGGTTTTCAGATTATTTCCTATACTGTGCTATAAACCTTGTTTCATGCCAAACAGGACTCTAATTTAACGGGAAGTATCCTATGAATTTTGTTTCCCTTGAGATGTCGAAATATACGTTTTTTTGCGACACAACAGCAGCTGTAGCTTTTTCTATTTAACTTAGAAGTTTGATTTTTTGTTACAGCTTCAAGGGACGATGGATAGATGAGAGATAGATGTTTTTAATTTTAACTCTGTACCTCTACGAGTTCTCGAGATAAAAGGCCTTGACAGACAGACAGACGGACGGACAACAAAGTGATCCTAAAAGGTTTTTTATTTTTATTTTGAGGTACGGTACCCTAAATATGATATGTATTTGCAAGAAAAAATGAAACAGAACCTCAATAAATCTTTAATCGACGCTGAATAATTTATTCTTCATATTGAGGTCGAGGGATCTTATAACTTTATTTTTAATAAGTTTCATGCAAATCAGGCACTAGAGACTTAATATAGGTCTGATCAGGGTCCCGAATCAAATTGAAAAGATTCTGTGCAACGTCAAGAGTGGCCCCTCTTGACGAAGGTACTGCTTTCAGGATCTCTCGCGATATTTAATATGGGAAGCCGACCAACCAAATGCTATATTGATAAAAGGGGACGAGACCGAAAAAGTGTTTTGAAAAATTCTAGATGATTTCAATGTTTGTTTCTGGGAGCGTTTGTAAGACACACATTAAAATCTGTCTTATTAACGGTGACTAATAATATATAATATACTAGCTTTTGCCCGTAGCTTCGCCCGCGTGGCATTAGGTACTTAAGGATTCTGGATAAAAGCCTATGTTCTTTTTCATGTCAAAGGCTATAGGCATGCCAAATTTCATCCAAATCCGTTCAGCCGTTTTTGCGTGATTAAGTAAAAAAAACATCCAAATATCCACACTTTCACATTTATTATATTAGATAGGATAAAACTACTCGCAGTACTACATGAAATGTTATTCGATTGTTTTATGAATATATACCCTACATTTTATCATTATCATCTTCTACCCTTGTCCCATGTTACATTCTTCTATTCTATCCTGTCAACCATTACACTAGCATTGACTCCTCTTTCTTTCATATCACTCCTCACACAATCCATCCATCTGTAGGGACACAAAGTGTCGGCTAAGCAATAATATATATGTAAGCGTGGGCGTGTGTGAACTACGTGGCTGTGACCACGATGCTAGTACGTTAGTCGCAAATAAACTCGCAGTCAATTCAGTGGTATAATATTTTATTTCCAAAAACCTACCTCCTGTAGTGCACGATCAACAAATTAGAACATTGTTAGGAGATATAACAAGAGACTCTAAAGTGGTGACCCCGACTAACATTAATTGCAATTTTATTTTTCGTTTTCTGAGAACTTTGTAGTACTGTGTCAGCAAAATGAATCCGGAAAGCGCACGTGCACCAGTGGCAAAAAGTGAGGTTAGTGGCGAAGGCAGCGAGAGGGCGTTGGCCAGCATCACGGTGGCTTCACGCATCCCGGAATTTTGGGCAGATCAAACGCGACTCTGGTTTGTCCAATTCGAGGCTGTCGTGGAGAATCAGCGGCTGAGCGATGCCGCCAAGCAAAACCTGGTGGTCACAAAACTCAGCAAGGCTGCTATACAGCAAGTGAGTGATTTATTACTAGCTCCGCCAGAAAACCGCAAGTATCAAACCTTAAAGGAGAGGTTGCTGCAAGTGTTCGAAGAATCAGAGACTAGGAAGCTTCAAAAGCTCATAGGAGAGATGGAGCTGGGGGAGCAAAAACCTTCACAGCTGTTACGCAGAATGCGGGATTTGGCAGGAGGGAAAATGCCAAATGACACATTGAAGTTAATGTGGCAGTCGCACCTACCGACTGCGGTTCGAGCCATACTCACGGTGACAGACTCGGAGAACCTGGATGTGCTGGCGGTGATTGCGGACAAGGTCCTGGAAAATACGGGCACGAACGAGGCGCAAATCGTGGCGGTTAAGACAGCGGCGACAGCGGCGCCTGCAGGAGCACCTGGATCAGCTGGTGAGCCGTCAGAAGAATCGGAATTAGGCAAGATCAGAGCAGAAGTGGCTAGGATAAATGTGCGACTCCAAGATTTGGAACGTAGCAGGCCTAGAGAACGCCACGATACGGATCGGAGGTTTAGATCGGTTTCGAGGAGTGATGGCACGTCTGGTAAAAGAAAAACGGCTAATTGGTTGTGTTTTTACCACTTTCGTTACAGAGAGAACGCGACAAAATGTGTGAAACCCTGTAATTGGAGTGGGGAGCAGCAGAAGCCGACGGGAAACTAGCGTGCGTGCAGCCGACGGCGGGTGCCTGCACGATATATGACCGCCTCATTGTATGTGATAAGAACTCAGGTATGAGATTTTTAATTGATACGGGAGCAAATGTGTCAGTGATACCGGCAGACAAAAATAATTTACGTAAATGTGACAGCGATAAGTGGAAATTTAACTTGTACGCAGCAAACGGGACAATAATCAAAACTTACGGGTTAAGATCTTTAACTTTAAATTTAGGTCTAAGGCGTCCGTACACTTGGAACTTCATTCTAGCTGATGTCAAGCAGCCGATTATCGGCGCCGATTTTTTAACAAAGCACAAGCTGATGGTAGATCTGAGTGGACGGCGGCTTTTAGACCAACGCACTAGCTTAAGTATTGTAGGGTCTATTGTATTGTGGAAGGAGCCATCGTTAACTACGATAGATAACAATAATATTTACTCTGAGTTGCTACTACAATATCCGGAAATTACTAAGCCTGTATCATTTAGAGAGGATCCACCGTATACTGTGTATCATCACATAGAAACAAAAGGGCCACCAGTTTTCGCGCGTGCCAGGCCATTAGCACCGGAGAGGTACGTAAAGGTGAAGGAAGAATTTCAGCGAATGCAGGGGTTAGGCATATGTAGGCCGTCAAAGAGTCCCTGGGCAAGCCCGCTGCATGTGGTGCCTAAAAAGGATGGGCAATTGCGTCCTTGCGGAGATTACAGGGCATTGAACGCTATAACACGACCGGATCGGTATCCTATCCCCAGAATCAACGATTTCACATACATACTAGGTAATAAGAAAATATTCTCGCGTCTCGACATTAATAGGGCTTATCATAACATATTGGTCGCGCCGGAAGATGTAGAAAAAACTGCTATAACGACTCCGTTCGGCTTGTACGAGTTCACACGTATGACTTTCGGGTTGAGGAATGCGGCTCAGACGTTTCAACGATACATGAATAATACTGTTTTCCAGGGTTTAGAACAGGAATTTAGTGGGGAAGACAAATCATTAAACCCCAATTTTTATTTTTGTTACATAGATGACGTAATTGTGGCCAGCGAAACAGCGGACATTCATGAGCGGCATCTGAAAGCGATCTTCGAGCGGTTAAATAATTACGGCATTACTATTAACTTAGCGAAATGTTGTTTTGGAAAAACAAAATTAGAATTCCTCGGCTATGAAGTTACACCGGAGGGAATTAGCCCATTAGCGGAAAAGGTTCAGGCAATCATAGATTTTCCGAAACCCAAAACTGTAGATCAGTTAAGGCGTTTCCTGGGAATGGTGAATTTTTATAGGCCCAGTTTACCAAAAGCCGCGGAATATCAAGCCGTGTTAAATAGCTATTTACAAAATGCAAAGAAAAAAGATAAATCGCTCATTTCGTGGACGGACGAAGCGGTCGCCGCGTTTGCGAAATGCAAAAGTAGCCTACAGAACGCAACTATGTTGAGTTACCCGATAGCAAATGCAGAGCTTGCTATTATGACGGACGCCTCAAATGACTGTGTAGGTGGCGTGTTGCAAATAAGGACTGGTACACACTGGAGACCGTTAGGATATTTTTCTAAAAAGCTCAGTGATGTTCAGTTAAAATATAGCACGTACGATAGGGAGCTTTTGGGAATATACTTATCTGTGCAACATTTTAGATACATGGTAGAGGGTAGACCATTCGTAATTTATACTGACCATAAACCTTTGATTTACGCGTTTTCAAAAAAACCTAGTGACAAGGAGACACCTAGACGTATAAGGCAGCTCATGTTCATTAGTGAGTTCACGACAAACATTCAATATATTAATGGTAATGAAAACGTAGTGGCGGATGCTTTATCGCGAATAGAAACTATTGTATGCCCGACGTCGCTGGATTTCGCAGAATTAGCGAAGGCACAACGGTCAGACGCAGGACTGGCTAAGTTGTTATCAGAGAGTAGCGAGCGATTGCGGTTTAAGCAAATTGTTTCGCCTGACGGTCATTACGAACTCACGTGTGAGGTCTCAACTAATAATATCAGGCCTTATCTACCTGTGGAATTTAGGAGAAGGGCTTTCCACGCGGTCCATGACATATCACATCCGGGAATTCGGACGACCAGGAAATTGGTTTCGGCCAAGTATTTTTGGCCAGGTTTAAATGCAGACGTTAACAGCTGGTCTAAAGCCTGCATACATTGTCAGAAGTCGAAGGTTATACGACACACGGTATCAGGTTTAGGAACATTTGAAGCTAGCGGCAGATTTGAACACCTACACGTCGATTTGGTCGGACAGCTCCCGATATCAGCCGAGGGTCATCGGTACTGTCTTACGGTAATCGATAGGGCAACTGGTTGGCCCGAAGCCTTCCCGTTAAAGGATATGTATGCTCAAACGGTGGCCAAGACACTCTACGACGGCTGGGTTACCCGTTATGGTTGCCCTGTTAGGATCACTACTGACCAGGGCAGGCAGTTCGAAAGTAGTCTATTTGCGGAATTGATGAAGTGTTTAGGGATAAATAAGTTAAGAACAACGGCATATCACCCGCAGGGAAATGGAGCCGTTGAGAGATTTCACCGCGTTTTGAAAGCAGCTCTAATGGCTCGGAGAGACAAGGGAACGTGGGTTGAGGAGTTACCTACGGTTTTATTCGGTTTGCGAGCAATGCCACGTAGTGACACTGGTGTCAGTGCGGCTGAGTTGGCATTCGGCAAAACGTTAAGGTTACCTGGAGATTTTTACGGTGGTAATGATGTAAGAGTTAGTGATGCGAATGAATGTGTAGAGCAGGTCAGGGAAGCGATAAGGAAGCTCGCACCGAGGCCGGCACAACAACGAGATTCGCGTAATATTTTTATACACTCAGATTTACACACCTGCTCGCACGTATTTGTGCGGGTTGACTCAGTTAGGAAATCTTTACAACCTCCCTATGAAGGGCCATTTAAGGTTATTGGCAGGAAGGACAAGTATTTTCTGGTACAGATGGCAGATAGGCAGGCAAATGTGACAATAGATAGGTTAAAACCAGCTTACGTAATTGACGATGGCAACTTATCACATAAAAAACAAAAGAAAAATGTAACTTTTACTAATCATAAGTGTAACGATAAGTCTATTACTGATAGTGATAAAACTACTGTTAATGTTAAGCCTAATACTTGCACCACGCGCAGTGGAAGAGCCGTTAAGCGGCCAAAAAAGTTTCTGTAATTCCATGATTTTTGGTATAGAGTAGTGGGTTCGATTCCCGCACCGGGCCGCGCATGAAATTATACATGTACATAATTGAAAACATAATGTATTATACTGTGTACACCTACCTTTATTATTTATAAGTTAAGCAATATGTACATATGTGTGCAAAATAGGTGATGCAATTTAGCGATGGAAAATAATGTAAAGTAATTAAAAAGTCGAAATCAGCAACTATGCTTGATATTATTGGCAGCAAAAGTTTTATTGCTCAATCATAACCAGTCTGTACGCTAACGAAACAATTACGTTGTATTATAAGTCTTCATTACTATATTGAAGGGCTATATTGTTTTCTTGTGCGATTAAACCAGTGTAAATTAAAAATGGGTGGCACTACCAGTAAACCACAACAAAATAATGTTGCACTGACTCAAACTGTATCCAATGAAATCATGGGGCAACGAATAAATACTGTCGAAATTGTATTAGTAGTATTTGCCATCATGATTGGAATAATGTTATTGTGGGTTCTAAGGAACCACTGCAGAAACAATGTGCGGAATTGGTTCCGCAAGGAAGCAGCTGTCATTGGATTGGTACCACCAGTGGTTAAAGTCCATACCGTGCAACCACCAACCACTCCGCGTACAGATGTGTATTAGTATGGTTAAGTGTCATGTGCATTAGTGTAATTAAGATTAGGTGCATTAAGTTGTAACTTAATAACGACCAGTGTAACAATAGATGTAGCCCGTAACACATTTCAGATGTTTAAAAATTATACAGATTTTTTTATGATTATAAAGATATTTTTTATTGTATAAAATGTTTGATTATATAGATTTTTTTGATTAAAAAAATATTATAAAGAATGATTGATTATATAGATTCATGATTTATTTTTGGAGGGGGGCTACTGTAGGGACACAAAGTGTCGGCTAAGCAATAATATATATGTAAGCGTGGGCGTGTGTGAACTACGTGGCTGTGACCACGATGCTAGTACGTTAGTCGCAAATAAACTCGCAGTCAATTCAGTGGTATAATATTCTATTTCCAAAAACCTACCTCCTGTAGTGCACGATCAACAAATTAGAACATTGTTAGGAGATATAACAAGAGACTCTAAACATCTTTGCTTTGGCCTCCCTCTCCCTTTCCATCAATCCACACTTATACTCATAGCTCTCTTAGTAACCTGCGTTTTATCCTTTCTTTTCACAACACACAAACAATTTACTTTAACGTGTTCATTCACCAATATCACTTTTGAACTTTCTCTATAATACTCATTTCTCATTTTATATATTTCCGTTTTCCCACACATCTCTCTCAAAATTTTCATTTCTGCTAGATGCAGTCTTTTTTCTCATTCGTTTGTTTCACACGTTAATTCCTACAATTTATAAAGATTTGTAAGCTATCCTTCTTTTAAGTACTAATGATGAAATATTTACCTCTAAAGGTGCTCGTTCAGTATCAAAAGCTATTAAAACCAAGCCTGCCAAAGCATAATAATGCATAATTAAAGATAACTATTACCCTGAAGCATTGGTCCCTATGATGTTTGTAAGCAATCAGTTTATTGTCCTCATTGTCTCACGATGTTGATCTCTGAACCAGAGGCTTTCAAGGTATTACATCTAACAAACGGTCAGTAAACAAGTCACCCAAAACCACGACACGAGCTAAAATGTGGAAAAATTATTATCGCATTAACTTTAGGCAAATCTAGTTCCTTTGGAGCAGTATTGAAAAGTTCAGTAATAATGCACATAAGGTGCACGCTGGGCAGTCAACTTTACCAATTTTCATATTGACAAATATTATCCAAGACACTGCTCTCGAATAGTTCGATTCAATACTAGAGATGAAGGGTCATCGTCAGTTTTTAAGTGACGATACAATAATTCTTAAGATGTTCTAAACTCTGAACAGAATTTTGCATTCTAAACGATATGATGTCATAATATGAAACGACGGCAAAGATAACACATAACTTTACCATATTCGTACCCATTACTGTTATGTTATGTATCCTGACGATACTTTTCTTTACGGATTAAGCGATTTAAACTCAATCTACGTCGATTTTGCAAGAAGCTCAGAAACATTAACTTTAATATTTTGTCGGCAAATTCTGAAGTATCTAAGAAAGTTAAGTTTAAAAAAGTTAAGCCCGTTTATTATCGTGAAATAAAATTAAATTAGGCTTCAGACTAGATTATTACCAGGCTTTAGAAGAATGTAATGCATTAGTGTCCCTCCTACTTCATAATACAATTTAAAAGAACTAGTTCATATTAGTCTAACTTAAGACGATCCAATTTTTATAACACAATATTTTTCAGTACTCCAGGACACTTTTGAAATGACACTCATTACTTTAAGATGATAATGCTAACTCGTTTCTAACGCCGTCTTTGACGTTTACAGCGCCTTAATAACACCTTTAAAGAAAAAGAAAACTCTTTAATAACGGGCAAAAAACGCCCTTATTCTGATTGCTATCGTTAGAGTCAGTAACGAGCCAGACGATTGATCTCGTCGTGACAGGGATACTTGTGATAAGCTTTATCCATTCTACGATAGTATCGTGAAATCAATTAACCTAATGATGTCTGGCCCTTCGTTCAATAGAACTGCGATCTAGCTCCAATACTTCCTTAATAGGTATTGGTTGATACATATCCGATGGAAAGATCAATCGCAAGCGTTGATTTAAGGAAATTTGTTTTCTTATAATATCCGATTGGTCCGGTTAGTCAGGAGAGTCTGTTGATTATAGTATTCTGTCTGTTGGAATGGGTGGTTTTTTTATTGTAAATATTGTTATTACTGGACTAAATGTATGTTATGAAGCTTCAAAGGCCCATGACACTGACCGCTTTTGTTTTGAGTACTTTTTTATTATTATTTTAAAATTTATATTAACTAGTGTTTTTCTACGACCTCACCTGGTAGTAACCAGAAAAATATATCCAAAAAATAAAAATATAGAATTTAGGGTAAACCAACGATGCTAACATTTGCAATCTATTGATATTTTAGAAGTAAAATCTTCACTACTTTACAAAACCTTATTAGAAATCGAAATCATGTTTTCTAGCGGTACATTTAGAAAAATTGACGTTAAAGATCAATATTATCCTACTGTTTTATAATAATAAGTAGGTACCAGAAGATGACGGAAGTATACTTTTTGAATAATTCAAGTGACTTGATGGCTACGTACTCGTATTTTATGGTTGTCAGCATGTTATTTAAGCGATAAAGGCGGCATTCGCTTCGACAACAAACCGTGAGATTTTCAACTACGTATTATCTTCGGACAAACATTGACTTAGATCGAACCCCTTCAATGGAAGCACAGTTATGATCTTATGATACTTACCGGTGTGGAGAATGGCAAGCCGGAAATTCGTTAGGGACCGAATTGTTATCTACAGTAAGTGAGAAGCGAATTGCAAATATCGTTGGCTAAACAAATATTGGTATTATAGATATTTCTAAAACTACACAATATTACTGAGTATAAGTTATTTATATCCTTGAAAATCAACAATTCTTGAGAGATAGCCATTAGAGATCAGAAAAATCAAAAAACAAAAAAAATAATTGAGTTCTAGAAAGTAAGATAATGATTGATTGAAGAGAACATTTACCCTCTTGAAGTCCTATTACAGCTACTTCGGAGTAATATATCATGGTTTGAAATCGGATTCAGTGCGGTGCAGAAACCGCTCTGAGGCATTTACAAAATAACACTTCTGATGTTGAATGAACAACATATTCAGGGTTCCACGTAAGTTCTAAAAAATTGATAATCTAGAGAGTTGATTTTCCGAAAAAATGTATTTAAACTCGATTGTTCTTATCGCCAGTATGTCAGCACCCGGTAGTACGGCCCCGAGGCTATCGTGCAAACCTTGCAATTTTCGCAAAATTTTATAATTTCACTTTGTTTTATAGACCATAATGAACAGTAGGTCGCGCCTTAGGCCTCTTAACTGTCCAGTAACATTAAAATTTTACGTAAAACTTAATGCTTTAGTATTTTATTTTCTTGATAGCTGTAACATCTTAATTGCACTCTCTTTATATTCGACTTTATTGCTCTCCTTTAATTAACAAGTTCATTAGTTATTCAGAATTTGAAATAATTGAATTTTCTCTTTGATACCAAATCCGGGTTTGTCCGTTTAAAGATATTGCGGCACTGGTACTTCCTAAGTCAATTATAAATAATTTCGTTTTATATTAACTTTTAATTAGTGCTTTCTTGTGTGTGTAAAGTTAGTTAGGTAGTTTATTAAAGGCAGAACATTTTTGTATAGGCAATGACACCATTCAGTAACACCGCTGACACTATTTAAGTTTTGTGTGAAAATTCTTCACTTCCTTTAAATCACAATTTACTTGCAACTGAGAATTCTCCGCATGCCACCGACACAAGTCCTGTTTCCAAACAACAGTATTTTGCATTGTTGTTAAACTATATCAACCAACTTCGCGTTAAACTATTGATATGAAAATATTAATAAGCCTTATAATGTTCTCAGTGCTGGGACCTACTCTTTAAGAGGGGGAATGGGTTGTCCACGCGGGCTTAGTACGGTTTTTTTTTCCGATGTTAAAAATGGTCCTATGACAACCCCCGCTCTTGGGCGGAGCGGGAGATAGTGTCAGACTCTTACTGACTAAAAAACCCATCCTGTTCCTTCAAGCCTTGGTAGACGTCACATATCCTCGATTGTTTGGTTCTAGGACCAGTTGGTTTTCTTACTATGTTTTCTTTTACCGTTATAAGAGCGTAAGTGAAAAAGTAAATTAAAGTTAAAGCGATTGTTTTACCAATTTTAACCCACATCTTGTAGCTCATGGCCGTTAATACTGGGCAACCATTACTCCATAAATTTATTGTACTAAGTAAGTTTTTTGAGAAGAAACAAGTTTATATAATCGTCTTAATTTTATCAAACAATAAACCTTTTTCCGAAGCCTTTGTTGTGACTTATAAATATACCAACATTGCCAACACAGAGCAAAACATAACAAAAAAATGTGTGCAAGCTAGCATCATTAGTTGAACCTGTCTACCCTCACAACCGGCCCTCCTGCCCGCTGGGACACGGGACGTGATAACGTCCCTCTGCGTGAATACGACGTTTGTTCCCGAGCTTGGCCATGAAAACAGCGTTTTCTTCTATACCCAATATTCAAACTTTCTGTGACAAAGAATCATAAACAGTTAATCTTATGTTTATTATACGCCTTAGTAATTCTTATTCTGTGCAACAGGCAACTTATTCAAATTCATCATCATTAATATTTGGCTCGGAATTGTTTTTCTTTTTCTGACGAACTATTTCACCAACCAGCTATACGTAAGTCTTAAATTATTATTTTACACTCTATCTGGTTGCAAGTTTTTTCAAAAAATAATTTCAAAGCTAGATAGTGTCTTTTAAACTCAGAGAACTTTGGTTAAATTCCTAAATATTTACAAACTACAAGTCAGTTGCAGACACCAACTTTATTACAACAAATCTTGTTCTGAAGCAACAGGATAAACTTCCAAGTGTAGAAGTTTTAGTTTAGGTTATGTTTGAGCTCACCTCATACATCATGAGTTGGTTTACTAAAATAAAATGTCAAACTGCAATTTACTGGATAATTTTTTCTCTAGGACTTTCGCAAAATACTTAAGTTTATGTACTTATTGTATTTTTTTTTTATGAATAACTATATAATGTCATATCTGTATAAATATGTAATGTACTGCAGACTATTGCCCTTTATTCCTTTCTAAAGCGGTTTGGTAAGATACAGCTAGGTATAATACCGCCATTTGATTGTACCCAAAAAAATAAGTTGGTGTAGACTTGTGTAACAGTTTTAGTGAATAAAATATTCTAACCTATTCTATTTTAGGTAAATTCTACTAATACATTAACATAGCGATGTCTCCCACGTAAGTTATTGTAACTCCAAAACTGCAATTTTACTAAAGAGTATTTCAAAAGTACTTTTTGCGATATTAACCACATTTTTCAATGAATCTTTATGAACAGTATGCGAGTATAGTTTCTATAATGATAATTTTTTTTGGAATCTTTAAATTTTAGTCATAGATTACATATAATTAGATACTTTGGAGTGAAAAACACAAAATCGCCATTTTGTGGCTTACAACAACTTACGCCTCCCATCGAAGGTTTGACACACACCCATACAAAAATTCATAATCGCTCCCTAATACTCGCGTTCGTTAGGGCCCAACACAACACAATCGATTAACTATCCGTCCCAAAGTTCGATAGTGCAATTGGACGTTATATTATTGAGCTGGCAGCTCAGATAAAATGGGCCTGATGACAGGTAAGTAACTAATTGATTTAGGCTATTGTTCGCTTAATATATCGAGAAAACGATCGTACATCACTGTTCTCTATTGAACTGAACTTTGACTTAAAGAGTTTGTTTTTGCGATTTTCTCACGCATTAAGAAAAACAGGGAATATAGATATAACATGGTAATAACGGACACTGACCGGTGGGTCGATGGCACACATTTATAAAAATTCTTCATTTCAAAAATGCAAATAGCACATACAGTGAAACCATCCCAAAACATTATAATGAAAACTGGCTAATAGTGAACCAAAAAACTAGACAAATTAACATAATCTACTGAAGTTTGTAAACTATGAAAGCACTGATAACTCTGACGGAAAGATAAGTAGGATTAAAGAACAAACTTAATATTGGAGTCGAAAAAATGTTGTCCCATACATCGATGTACGTCATGGTTAATTCCCCAACTCCAAATGTAATTTTGCTATCGCAATATTACTGTGAGGTAAAAAAGAAGAATCCTTTACTTATGTTTTGAGACCTTGCTACTTACAAAATTTCTTGAAAGCTCTTTTTAATTCTCAGGAAATCTTGTAAATTTCTAAATATGTTTTGATTATATTCACAGTTCCAAAGGATCTCAGACTACCAGGGCTGCAAGATTATTTGGAAGATTCGATGTGGCTCTGTAGTGCAAAATGCAAAGAAAGAAACAAAGATGGGTTTTAGTCAATAAAAGTTTTATACTCCCTCTCACTACACTCAGAATCAGAAGAGTTATTTTATTTCTGACCGCAAATAAATAACAAATGAACTGTAGACTTGTATTCAATTCTGACAAATGCGTGATTATTGGCATAATTTAGTGCTAATATTGGCCATATTATTAAATCACACAATACAGTACTTTGACTATTGATAATCGCAACTGTATTCAAGCTATTATATTAGGGGTGAACAAACTATATTACCTAATAATGATATTCGTGATCGCTATCGGTACCAATGCACTTGTTAGCACCGTATGGGGTCGAAATCATCCCTTTGAAAGGGTGGCTTTGAAATTTTTATTTAATTCTTTTTAAATATTTTAGTATGTATCTCACTCTGTGGATTTCAGAGTAGCTTAATTTTAAAGATAATTTATAAATTAAATGTAATATTGATAACAGTGGCCAGTATCAAAGAAGATTACCGAAGTACAGAAGAGATAATTATTATAGTTCACAAATGTGTGCACAAACTCAGGTGCACTTTCAATTCCGATTACTCTCAAAGTCCGATGGGATGGCAATCTGACACGAACGGGAAGCGATTGGGCGCAGACCAACAGTTTTACGTGTATAAGGCACGGTAGTGTTACATCACAATCTTCCTTTTTTAGTCTGCTACAGAGTAATTCCTCAAAACTCAACATAACTTTTTGCTAGCTGTCGCGTTTGTCACCATGTGGCCAACGAAGCAATCGAAACAGGTGTAATCTACTATATCTACATATAATTATGTAAAAGAATAAACTGTAGGATCAGAAACCTGAAAGTTTGCATAAAGTTTCCTCTTATGCCTATATTATATTATTTTTCGAAACTCACCCCCTAAAGAGATGAAATGGGATCCAAAATTTGTATAAAGAAATCTACTGCCGCGTGGGCGAAACCGTTAGCAACATTAGATAAATGTATATGTATAAAAGTAGCTACTTAGAATTCCCGGTAAACAAAGTCTGCTTCGAATTTAAGTCAAAAAACAAAGAAAACCGAAAAAAGATATATCGTTGAAAGCCGTTACAATTACGAAAATTTGAATAAATACCAATATTCATTAAAATCACAATTGCATTTTTATCAGCGAAATACAATAACGAATCAACAGACATGAAAAATTCATAAGCGATCCATACAGAATCGATACATGTTATTAAGAACGCCGAATGCATCGATTCATAACAGCCTTAAAATAAATCAGAGCATTGGGGGCGTAAAAAATTCACTCGCTCTTTTAATATTTACCGATTGTTTTCATCTCCAAGTGAAATACTGCCATCCCATCGAACATGACCAGTTTAAAATGCACCCGCAAACTCTCCCACACTCCTCAATCGTAAAACTTCAGCTAAGGTCTTTGTAAATTAGTTGTTTACCATATTAGTAGCTGTTAACATTCCTTAGTGATGCTTCATTAGAAAACGCTCGAAGGTTTTTAAGTGTATTGAAAATACGGTTTAAGCGATTATCGATTAAATGTTAGTCAATTTCAGACTTTATTGCTTTTAAGTAAAGTTAAAATTCAATATTTTATTTTTGATTGAACTCTTGTGATAAACTGTTTACATTGAAATTTAATCAAAGAAATGAATTGTTAATTGTTTTATATTTAGAGATGAAATAAAAGAAGCCATTACGAAAAGTTTATGGATATAGTTTCTTTGAAAAGTAATTCAGTTGCAGTTGAATTACGAGTAATAATAAATACCTTAGTATTAAAATCGTAAACTCTTTAGGCATTTTGTGCAAGGCAATTAAATGCCTACTATGATTACCTTAAGACATAAAAACCTCAATAGCACATTTTTTTTACTAATACTCGTGAATAAATAATGAATATTATAATTTACCCTTGCACGCGTACGAAGAATCGTTGGTTGAAAGTGAAAACGTTGTACGGTTTCAAAAGGTCCAGGAACTTAGGGTTCTGAAATATATAAATAAAAACGCAAATAACTTCAGATATTAGTACCGTTCGTAATTTGTATAAAAAATGAATATAGTATACACTCAGTAATTTGAAAATCCATGTACAAAGCGAGCTTAACTCAACAATGAGTTTTCCCTCAGCAAACCTTTGAGTAATCGAATGAGATCATATTGGAGAGTAGGATCCAGTGTACAATATAAATCTACATAAAAAAGTCTAATACTACGTGCCCCTTTCTTGAAATATACAACACTAGCTGGCCAGCGCCCACTTCACAACTAAATTATTATTTTTGGTAATAATTATTAGTATAGTTCTTGACAATACGCTAGCTAGTTCCCCCGTACCAAAATTCCAATAGTAGTCACCGTACCAAAATTCCTCTTACTATGGGCGGACTTAAACTTGCATTACACTTTTATTAAGCTCAGTTACAACGAGCACCTCAACTTAGATATACGTTTAGAACTAAGTTCTATGAACTTATAGAAGTTCCACGTTTAAAGTGCAATTTAATTGAAGTACCCGCATAAGCTGTTGGAGCAACTGTGGGAAATGTTCTACTTGACCCTTTAACTTGTTGTATGAACAAGACAATAGCCGGCTAATTACTCTCTTGTTAAACAATTACCCCTATATGAAGAGGTAACAAACCTGTCACTAGGTATTTTAGAGCGGTAATAATTGAACAAAGGATTACATTAGTGGTCTGCCCGTATTTAAATCCAGAACGTAACAAATAAATACATTTTATTTTGATTCTGACATTATACATATAGAACTATTAATACATTTTTAAATTAGAATTTAGATACAATGCTTTATTCGGGGGAAATATCGAATTTATTTTAAAATAAACACGGCCATTTTAAGCTTTTTTCACTCTTTGTCAAAGCTAGTGGTTCTTCTTAAAACCAAATCAGTTCAGCCGAAATTATTATTACTAAGCACGGCTGTTTTTTGGTAGAAAATCGGCAAATAACTCCTCTCCCACAAACAAACCCACCTGTATTCCTTCATTTACTCTTTTTATTTTAGAGCCGTGGTAAATCTTTTGAATAATCCGACCACCCTATAGCGGTGTCAATTCTTCTGACAGCTCTTTGAGGCGCGCGTGGTACACAACGTGCTGTCGAGTGCTTGGTCCTTATTGGACGGCATGCTACACATTGCTCTTATACACCCAGGTTTTTCTTGGAAAGAGGAACTAACCATGTTTGGTGAGGACCTGCATCAGATGAAAAGTGAGAATGCCATAGCACCTTTCTAACTACCCCTCAAAAAGGGGGCGCGTCGCGCTTGTGGCGTACTCTAATCAATTAGCATAGCATAGTCAACCTTATAATGTTCCCACTGTTGGGACTCAGGCTTCCTCTCTAGGAGGGGGAACAGACCGTAATCCACCACGTGAGCCCAGTGCGGGTTAGTGGATGCCACACGTCTTCGATTTTTTGGTTCTAGGACAATTAATAATGACTGCTGATGAACATTCAGTTTGCAAAATAACATCTCGCACATGACCGGTCATTGAGGTGACACTTAGGGGAAGCTGTGTCCAGTGGTGGACGACTTTTGGTTACAATCGTCACTTGCTCAGGGAGGCGAAACTTTATGGAGACTGACATCGCATCGGTAACAGTAAGCTTTAAATTAAACCATATAGCTATTTCTACTTCTATTGTTGTGTAACAGTACTAACCTCAATTGAGATGGACTTCAATAATAAACAGACAAAAACTGGAACAAAACCATAACATTCCTCAAGAAGAACCTAGCCTGAAAATTTAATCCAAACCTAAGCATTTTGTTGCTTTTCTCTTAACAAAAGTCCTAGTGACCTCAGACATAAAATGGCGACGATAAAATACTCGTAGCGTGCCAGTAACCATTACCCAATGAAACCCGAGGAATACTGCCGAGTTGCCGTCTCTGTTTGAGCATAGTTCTATGTACAGTAAGGCCGCAAAAGTCCATAGGAGCGCTAAAGATTACATTGCTACGAACCGAGCGAGCGCGATACTGCCGTGCGTATGTGTGCGCATGTATGAGTATCCACATTCCACAGATAACACACACTAAGGAACTGTCGTCGCACTGAGCTTAAAAACATTATTACTTTTCTGTTCTTACCATAGCAAAATTCGCGCAAATTCGTCATGTGCTGGTAGCCGTGTGAACTAAGTGTTGGATTCGCAAATCACGTAACCCGAGTTCAAATCATGGTCGGTCCGTTGCAGTTATTTCTTACTTTGAAATTCCCAATCTATGTTGATATAGTTGTTTTTTTATATTTCTATGAAAAATACTATTGCATTTTTTGCACTAAATAGTTGCAAATTACGAATGTGATCTATTAACCACAAGAAGAATCACATTCGTAATTTGCAATTATTTAGTTGTTACATCTTTTCGATGTTATAAGGTGGAAATAAAAAGACGTGTTTAATAAAAATGTTTATTCTTTATATTTACAAATTAAACATTTATGAGAATTGTGACGTCGAATTGTTACCTAGACAAAAAGTTATCTTGTAACCGTTATCTATGTTACGCCTAAGATTGTTTGTTGGAAGTATACCCACTTAGACCATTCATAATATGAATAACGTAACAATGAACGGATATTCAAATTTTAATAAAATAAAATATAGGTAATTGTTTATATCCAGTTATTTATTGAAAAGTGATATATGATTTGGACTTTGTAAACATTTTATTTTTGTGTAACGTCACAATGAATGTATTGAGGTCATAGCTTAATTGTTCATTTTCTTGACGAAAAGAAGATTGAAACCAAACCTCAATTTCTGTTAAAAGAACTTTAGTTCTCACAAGATAATCGTCAATTAGATGAGAAAAATAAATTGAACTATAGTATTATGTTAAAACAGTGCGGGTAGAAGAATAAAAAACGAAATAGACTCATGATTATTGTCAACAAAATTGATAGCGAGTTCACTGCATTCTTAAGATGAGGCGATGGCACAAGTTAAAAGATATAGCTGTTTTAAACGAAAGTAAACACAATATAATACAGTGTTTGTTAACGAATAATCACAGATATGTTAAAATAAAATGGTAGGCCATTTAGTTTAGTTAACATTAAATATTTAGTGCGAAACGTAATCGTTCTTGTTTGTGCCTCTCTGTCAAGTACGGCTTTTTAGCAGGTTTTCTGTGATGCACGCCTTCAGCGTGAAGTGCACGGCGAACAGTATCCATCGAGGTGTCATATAATTCCGCAAAATGTCTCGTTGGTGCGAAACCATTCGTTTCGTATACGTCCACCATATGTCGTCGCTGCGCCTCGCTAATAAGCTTCGGTCTCCCACTCCTCTTTCGACTAGCAAGGCTACCTTCTTCCTCATATCTTTTTAGCCAAAGATTTACAGTATTTTTCTAAAATAAAAAAAAATATATATTAGGCAGCTATACCTACTTCACTTCATTTTCATTATATAAAATGTTAATAATCATAATTATTGAATATAATTTTAAAATAAAACTGCATTTATTAATCCAATAACCAATCCAATAAACCCAACGATTTACGTATTTCTCTTTTAAACCTCATAAAGATACGATGAATGGATTCATAAATGGCATACGTTTTAATTAGAAGATTAATTTGTAATAAAGTTACAATTCATTAATAGCTATTATACTCACATTCAGTCCGGTTTCTTCAGATATTTGTGTTTTATTAAGACCTCAATGATAGTCGCCCTCACTTCAATACTAATATTAGCCTGCATTTTGCGAATATTACAATACTGTCAACCTCACGTCACTAACCAACAACTACAACCAAACGACAGTTCATTTCGGTTAAGTTAAAACTCATGTCTACCTCGCAGAAATCTAATTCTTTATTTAGTTTTTTTGTGATCTACCTTTCTAACTCTAAGAAATGTGTGAACAAGTTAAAGAATAATTTAATATATGTAATGCAAATACATAACTTCCAATCGGGTAAGAACTTACAAAAAGTCAATAATTGCGTGGGATTTGAACTTGCGGCACGCTGATTTGCGCTTCAATCTGTGTGCCTATACCACTGGGCCATCTTGACTTATGATAAGTTGATGAAATTGTGAATTTCAATCATTTGTTGGCGAAACTTGAAAATAAAAGGTCGTAAGTCAAACTAAACGTCAAACGAATAAGTTTTAAGAATTCTTATGGACTTTTGCAAGTGATAGTACATACACCGTACACACGGCTCACGTTTCTCTTTATACTTTTAAACCGCTAAAATATTGTTTCTGGCGGGCGCGATACTGTCGACTCAGCATTGCTTGCGTCATAGTAACGTTCATGAACAAAGATTTTTGAGTAATTGGAAAAGACATGGAAAGGGAATAACTGGTTGTTATTTGCAGTTGACTTGCTTAGTCGGTTGTTGGAATGTGTTTGAACGTTTTCTTGAAATCCCTATTACGATTCGATTTTTTGATTTTAGTGACTGCTTTGTTAGTCTAGGACAAATGTTTGTGTGAGGAGTGCGATCATTTGTTCTGTGTCTGGGTGTTTATTTATTTTAAGTATGAATTTAGAAATATATCAGTATGTTTATCAGTTATCTAGTATTCATAACACACTACACTACATAACACACTCTACTTAGCTTGGGACTAGATGGCATTGTGTGATTTTAGTAAAGTTGGATTTTCTAGCTTGACTTGACCGTTTTATTATTATTGTAAGTTTAATATGAGTTCTTTTTCAAAAGACCTTTTAAGGTACCTGCCAATAACAAGTAGCTCATAATTGTTGAAACCTAACTCTCGTCTTACTAGACCCGTAATAAATAAATTTCGATTTACGAGTGATTTTTACTTTCAATTTTATTTTCTCAATGTCTAGGTTTACAACCCCTGTTGCAGAGAATGCAGAGATACACGACACACGGGCATTGTAAACATGTAGACGGCTAGACAAAGTCTGCAGGGGTTACCAATTAAATTTTGTTTACCGTTGTGAGGTTTTGAACCCAGTGTTTACATGGGACAAGCAATGTTAGGATACTTATAATTAGTTAATAACAGTTTTGGGATTTTCTTTACTCAGAGTTCAATTATTTTATGTTTTTCAAGCTTTGAGCGTAAAAAGATAAGTGTAGAACTGCTGTGTAATTTTACTATTTTTTCTACTTCTTTTATGTCTAAAACATATCTTCACCAAATGTCAGCTTTTTAGTCATGTTATGTTAATGTAAAAATAAATAAAAAAAAATATATAAAATCCTATTCCACAGTAATTGTAATCAATTTTGATTTGAGTTTAAATAATACCTATTATAAATTAGTTGAAGTAATTACAGTACAAATAATAGTGTCGTAGCATTTACAACCAATCTTGATAAATGACCGTATATTAAAGCTCAAAATAATGCACACAATGGCACTTGGAAGCCTCAGGCCTGACATTAATGTGAAACAAGTCAGCGAACGGAATTAGTTTACAAATCATAATAATATAGAATGCAATTACTAGGAATAATAAACTTGGTCGTTTTCATGCCGAGTGTTTATGACCCCTTATTGTTGGAGATTTGTAAGAAACTTGCGCTTTGAGGTGACGGATTATGACTGGTTCGTAATTGAATTAGTTGAAGTAACGGTATGCATAAAGGTGAGTAAATAGACACAGAGGAAAAACTCACTGTGAAATATTATACCTCAATCTCAATTTTGACATAGCGTAAGTTTACGCTAAAATTCATAGTAACATTTTATTTTGGAAGCCAGTGTTTAATGTTTTCTCTCAATAATAATACTAACTGTCCACGAATCAAGGGAATAATGCAGTCATATAATTGGGCATGCTACAATCGTGGCGACAATTCCGCACTTTGAGAGCGGCAAAAACGGTGTCATTATAATGCAAATCACCCGGAGGACATTGTGGAGTACACGGTGGATGTCGACCTAAGACGCTCGCAACTAAAAGACAATGGGCATCCTCACGCCCCAGCCGCCGCCACAGAAGTCGCCCCGGGCTTTGGAAGCTGCAGAACAATTTCCGCCAACCGTTGGTGTGGGCTTGCAGACGACCAGCATTGAGTAACTTGCCGTGCAGCCATCCGGTAAGGACCAAACTCCAGTAACAGCGCGTAGTATACGCACGCCTCAAACAGATGTCTGCAAAACTGAAGATGCCTAGTAGAGTTGATACTTGTTGGGGCTGCCAAAGAGTTACTGTGGTTACTGCGCTGGTGGTACTGCGCTTCTAAGAGTTACTATGGCCCTAGAACACAAATGGCAAATGAAAGCTTTATGCTGAGCGTTCGGCCGTTTTTGTGCGGATGTGACGCATATCTTCCCTATCGATTGATGTTAAATTATATTTGTTAGCTAGTTTTAAGATAGCTTCTTTTTTCGAGTAAATAAACTGTTTTTCTTTCTTTCTAAAAAAATAGGTGGATTTTAGTCAGCAAATGTCTCTCGTACTACCATAGGGCGGGATAAGTTACTTAATGTTTTCCCAAATAAAAAAAAAAACAGTACCTGGTCAACGTACCTAGTAACCATTATGTGATACATGCTATTGTTTAATGCAGCACGGGTACATCTCCAAGGCTACGCAACACTTACAGAGGTCGACCTATGAAAGTATGACGATCTTAAAAGACAGAATCCTGTCTGATTCAAAAAGCGCATGAGACTATTAGTTTAGGGTCTTATTTATAGATCGTTGATAGTCATTACAGATAGTCAGAAACCAGAAACTGGCTCTAGTATTAACGGGTATCGTCTTACCCAGTTACTGGGTTCTGGAGGCCAGATAGGCAGTCGCTCTATGTAAAATACTAATATCCAGCAATATTTGGTTTGAATGGAAGCTGCACTATGTTGGGGTCTAGGCAGAGAGATTTTGTCATATAATTTAGATTGCAAATGTGGTCCATATTCACGAACTGGTCAAGAGGATTTTAGCCAAATCAATATGACATAAGTCCACCTGAATGGTTGATTATAATCAACTCAATGTAAACTATTCATAACTGGTAAATATGGGACACAGGCTTCCACAGTGAATTGAATAATAATAATTAATCATTAATCAAAACTCGTCAAATGCATTGGTGGTTCTGTTTAAGTTGTTAGTAAAATCTACCTATTCATAAACATTTCATGGTTGCCTTTTGAAAAATTAAACATGTTGCTCCAGCCTTAAATAACAGGATAAGAGGATTCAGAAAAAAATATCATTTTAACAATATTATCAACTGTTTAAAGTTCAAAGTCTTTGGAATTGACCATGTGACATTTTGCTAGAACTCGTTTAGGCTAGGTTTTTTTTTTTGGAGTGGTGAATTATCAAATAACTTTTCCTGCTATTGGTGGAGCGAGGAGGGTCAGATTTTACTTACAAAAGCTCACCCGTGTTTATATTTTAGATCCCTTTCTCGTATCAGGGCCCTAGTGATTGTTTTAAACAATCCCATAACTCTAGCAATCATCGGACTTAGCAGGCCCCGTGACTGTTACTGACAGCTCCTTGAAGCGCACGTGGAACACAAAGCACTTTGCGCCTGGGCATGTTTTTATATCGGACGGCAGCACCATAGCTCAACGTAGCTCGCCGCCGAGATTCCACCCCCGATTTCCGGCCACCAGTGATGCGGGCTCACGGACGAATGGGTTGCTCGCCGTCCAACCGTCCGGTAACCATTTGGAACGAACCTAGTCGTCGACGTCGCGCGTAGTGTTCTACTCGGTCCTCATGGAGATGTCAGCAACCGTACGGGCTAGCAGGGTCGAAATCTACTGGGGCCATGGGTGATGCGAAATAAAACCCTGGGTCCCTGAAATGAAAGCAAAGAAGGAACAGGAGTGGATTTTTGTCAGTAAAAGTCGGACACAAAAGGACGGGAGATGGCATTGGAAGATTTCTCATCTTAAGAAAAAAGCTCACCGTAGCTCACCGTCAGCAAGCATCACCCTACCAATGCTACTTCGCAGAAGGAGATGACTGCTTACCTTGTTTTCTCGCTCCGTACCACAACCTAAACCAGGGCCGGACGCGAGAAGTCTCCGCCATTGAACGCCTCCACGAGAATACAGTCATAGCTCACCTCTATCATTAGATTACACTCTAAGGGTAGGGTCGATTAAATATATGCATAATTAGCATTGTATTTTTCCCATGGCCGGGACTCAGGTTTCTTCTTTATAGATGGTATGGGTGGTGGTGGATGGTATGGTGGATGGATGGTGGTGGAATGGTATTCTCTTATGAGAAGGGATGGGCCGTAATCCACCACGAAGATCCAGTGCGAGTAGGTGGATGTTTAAATGTCATCTACACTAATATAATAAAGAGGCAAAGTTTGTTTTTTCTTTTGTTTCTAGGAGGTAATCTCTGAAAGTACTGATCCGATTGCTAAAATTTTTTCACTGATAGAAAGCTGCCTTATGAGAGTGACATAGGCTGTATTTTATGTACGCAGGCAAAGCTGCTGGCAGAAGCTAGTTTTTTCATATGTTTGGATCTAGGACATGCCAGTGCCATGCCCTCACAAAGTTTTTCGTCACCGTTCTGAAAACAGTGGTGATGTTACAAATTAAATAAAGTAAAGCTATTAGAAGAAGATGGTTGTGTATTTTAAATTAGAATTAAGTTTCTGCATTTAAATAAACAAACGACCATACATTTTCAACTTTTTGATAAGTTAAATCCCTTAAAGGTTAGAAGTCATTGTAATTACAAAGGGCAAAACACAAAAAGGTCAAACTTTGACATGGTTTGAAGAAACTCTTTCGGAAAATTAAATGTTATCTGTTTTTACTTTCTGCTGTGGTTTTTCCTGGTGATGTACATAAGATAACTAAATTCCTTATTATTTTTATATGGAGACGGCGTAACATGTTTTTTCTTCCATTCTGTCCTGTCACACTATGACTAACTCCCTTTTCTTGTATATTACTCCTCACACAATTCAACCATCTTTTCTTTGGCCTTCCTCTCAGTGCGAACTTTATAAGGCTGAATATAATAAACTTTTGGTGATTACCTCGTAGAAACATGAACAATAACTATTATCTCTGGTCAGGAAGATGGAAACGTGGATTAGAGCCAAAATATAAATCACTAATCGTTTACAAAAGCTTTTACTACCGTATCCAGTCCACAAACTAACTCCGTGTACGATCGTGTGTTCCCACAATGTATAATCCTACGCCCGTGTGTATTGGACTAGCCAATATCAAGTTAGTGTTACAAACCAGCGTTTGCTCCGAATCCCTGTTATTGCGGCACTATTTCGGCAGTTAAGATAGGTCTACACCGATTTGTATCGCACAAAATATCAGATAAAAGTTTCCTCTCCCATCGACTTATAAAAGGAAAGGAAGTATTTTTGTAAGAATTGAAGTAATAAGATTAAGTTGAATAAGAACATACTTACGTGTGTACAGATCCTTATAAAGCAATCTGGCCCAATGGTATTATAGCTTTAGATATCGTTCTATTTTTGTGGAAAATTGGGCCGAAATTAGATTAGAACATTTCGTGAACAACTGTTACGTCACAGGGTTTTATTAAAAAATATCGTTGTTCCCAGAAAATAAATATAGTTTTTGTTTTCACTGTTTTGTCCACGTTGTTGCAGTGAGCATTGTTTCAAACCCATCGTTTAATCCCCCAGGATTTTGTATTGGAAAAAACGCTGAGTTATAGACTCGGCCCAAATCGGTTAATCTAAATCTGTTGTCAGCAAAATATAGTATGTTCATCTTTACGCAATTTTGGTGTGTATGTAATAAGAATATGGGTTGAATGATAAACAAATGAATTCTTTAGTTCATCGCGATTGAATTAGAGTTTTTTCTTCAATACAAATTATATAATACTAGCGGCCCGTCCCGGCCTTGCACGGGCAATAAAAATAGCCATTGTTACTCAGGATGAATGTAGCATTCCAATGGTGAAAGAACTTTTGAAATCAGCACAGAAGTTTTTGAGTTTATTCATTACAAACACAAAAATACAAAATTTTCCTCTAGATAATAACATTAGTGTAGAATACTACTTATAAATAACCATAATTACAGTAAAATAAAAATAATAACAATTAAATCCTAGATTAAAGTTTATGTAATTTATTTTGGTTTCGTAGGAATTATGAAAATTCTAATGTCACTGCTTGTCTCATTAGTGCTATTAGTAAAACTAAATAGACCCCCCCTCCTCTTGGTAGAGCGACAAGGAATTTCAGTCTTATACTGACTAAAGTGATTGCATTCCGGCGCCAACGTAACAGTTTCGAACAATCCCGATGCCATGTATTTAGTACCTTACAATGATGACCTAGTTTGCAAAGTGACCGCTGAGCAAGTGACGCTACTCAGTGGGTTCCTGCAGAAGGAAAGCGCCGACGGAACCGGTCCAGAAAGAGGTAGTGAGATGATCTTAGTACGTACTAAGAGGACTGGTTCGAGACAGTTCGGAAAAAAATGCCTAGAAGGACTTGAGAGAAGACTTTGCCCAGCCGTGGAATAGTGATAGCTAAAAGGAAAAAAAAAATGAAGTGAAACGCAAGAAACTTACAGAATAACTCAACTTTTTTATTGATATAAACTAGTGCTTGACTGCGATCCCACCTGATGGTAAGTAGTGATGCATTCGTTGATAGCGAAGCGCACTAGTTTATTAAGTGCCTATTCACTCTAGCCTTGAAGACACCTAAATTATAATCGGACGGGAAGACCGCAGCAGGCAAATTGTTACAGTCCCTCAATGTATGTGGTATAAATTACGAGGTGAAACGCTTGGTCCGGCCCGTAAATATTTTGACAACGTAAGGGTGGATACTATCCGTACATTGGGTTGTCCGATAGTAGAAATGGGCTGGCGGAATCAGTTACCTCTCCAAAATGCATCTTGTACGCAAAAACATCTTACCACTCTTTTTATTCAGCAACCCCATCGACAAATCATACCAAAACCAACACAGGCCTACCAGAACAGAACACACATCCATAATTTTATACAGAACACTAATTAATCACTTCAGTCCAACACTACTGCAGTGACACGGACCAAGTTCATAATTGTATTCCAAGTTGGGACAGCGCTTGATTGATTACCACACCGGGCCTGTTCCGTCCCACGGTATCGGCATTAGGACAACACCTGTAAATTGTTGTGTAGTGACAATTAAATGTTTCTCATGTTATATTCTGTTTTGATGCGAGTTGTGTTTTGTTTTTATTGTTTTTTTTTTTGTATCCCCAAGTATACAACGGTATTTTTTTTAGTATTTGCGAAACACGAAACACAGGTCTAGTATTTTTATGTAAAGATTCTATATAGCTATATCATGAAAGAACACAAAGTTATAAGATTGATATGTTACCTGGTAATCCTCACAAATACATGGTCATCGAGTCATCTGGGTGACTGAGGGCTCGTATTGCTCCCGCACCCAAATGTGCGACCTACCGTGACCTATGTTGTACTTAGTGTGTACTTAGTAGTGTCAAGCTTGTGATTTTAAAAAGTATTTTTGACAAAAAATATAACGTGGTGTAATAATGATTAGAATTTTGTTACTGATTCTGAAAAAACTAAATTCAGGTTTTATATATACTAATAACAATGTTGTATGCTTAAAACAATGTTGACGTATATACTTCTACTAGGTTCAGGTGTGTGTGTACCAAGAGAGTGTTCTCTTGGTGCAAATCATTCTGATTGCCAAAAAAATGTTTCATAGCCTCCCATATTTAAGTCACCCACATGACCATGCTTTCTTCCTATTATCCAGCCAATCTATTTATCTACGTAAATAATAAAAACATGTTAACGTCCTCTGTCTCTGTCATTGTAATTACCACTTCAAACCTATTATATAATTATTTAATTATTTTAATTTTGCTACAAAAAATCCACCCTGAAACTGTTGCGCCCCACATTATTGACATTAGGACAATACTTGTTATTGTGACATTTAAATGTTTCACATGTTGTGTTCTGTTTTAGTGTGAGTCGTGTTTTGTTTTTATTGTTTTGTGTGTGACCTTTTACTTAGGTTTAAATGTTGTAAAGGTAAACATTTACAGATAAACGGTACTTACGAATATAGCATAGCATAATCAGTCTTTTAATGTTCCCGCTGCTGGGACTCAGGGTCTTCTCTAGGAGAGGGAATGGGTCGTAATCCACCACGCGGCCCAGTGCGGGTTGGTGAATGTCACATGTTTTCAAATACTTACGGATGTATAAAATAAAGGAAATATATGTATATAATTTAGATAAGGTATCACAATTGACAGATTTGAAAACTGTAATATTATTAATTTAGAAATACTAATCACAGAGAACTGGTCTGAGCCTGGGGAGACTGAACATCATAAAATTAACCAATTTAAAGAAAAAAAAAAACACTTGAGGTGAAAAAACTGTCATGTTTTTAACTTACAAATCATAAAAAAAAGAATTGGACTATATAGTGGATTGGATAGAATTATATTCAGTCTGTTTAAGTATGACGTCACAAAATTAACTAATCTAAAGAAAAAGACACTTGAGATCAATATTTTGTCTATTTTCTGTAAATAAAAAAAAACATCAATTGGTTTTACGATCACGTTGTTTCTCTCACACTTTCTGCCCATATTCACTTACCATCAGGACAACGCAACGTAGGGAATCTTGGTTCAGTTACTATGTCTGTGTAAAAATCAAAACAAGTAATTTATCAGGTATCAAAATCCCAGATGCAGTTTACACAACCAATGTTGAATAAGTATTTTTCTTAGAGAATCTTACTTCCGTAATTTAGGTAGATAACCTCGGCCTCTGAATAAGACAGTACTGTCTTACTCAGGAACCAAGTTCCAACTCAAAACCGCATTTCAGTTCAAGATGTTTTGCGGTCCTAGCAACAGAATCTTCGCTTTGCAAAGCAGGAAATCGAGAAACATAAAGCCGCTATCTTTTCTGAAGGCGTACTTTTAGAAATTGGAGGATGCACTTAACTTGAATAGGGTTCAGTACTTAGTTAAAACATAATGTATAAAATGTAACTTTTTACTAAGTGATAAGCAAGTACAGTCGTAAGAAAATGAAAAGCGTTCTTCATTACGACCGTCTACAGGGATGGGATAGCAATGCATATTAATACATCAGGTATTTCAGATAATGATGGTTTATGATCTAGTTATAATTAATTAAAAAGTGCTAGGCTACATTCTAATAAATAAAGATATCAATTTTTCTGTACTTCTGATCAACCACTGTGAAAAATAGAAGTAAAAATTCAATACTTTATTTTAAAAACTTGTCTCAGAATCTTTGACGTATTGCAGTCTAGTGAAATTCAAATACGTACGTGCAATAGAAACTGGAAGATTGGTATGTATTTTTACCGATTCAGATTTCACGTTTTCAAGGAGCTTGTTTCTCTTCTATGTTATATGGCTATAGTTAATAAGGTACGCTAGTGGGTAAAAGAAACGATGACTGATGATGAAGAACCAATAGCCTGGTGAGAGATGCGGAAATACAATGGATGCGAGACGCATAAGACCGTTCGTTATTGCGACATTTGAGAGGCTTATGTCGAGCAGTAGATTTCTTTGGGCTGAAATGATGACGATGATAGTGATGACTGGGTAAAAGTAGGTATCCATTTAGAACCTTGGCCTAACCAAGTTCTGCAACGTGCTAAACATGTTTCACACCAATTGCTTTGTCGTTCATCGTTGTAGTTTTAAAATCTACAACGATAAACATAACAAGAGAAAACTACAACTCTGCCCAGCACCACACAGTATTCAAAACTTCCAGTGTATTTATACAAAGCAAACGTAATCTAGAAATTGAGCTCGTTGCAGGAGACTTGTTTCACCTGCTCTTAGTTCAGACATCAAGTATAAGCACTGGCGTAGAACAAGTTGCTCTACTGTGTTTAATTCTGTGATTCTGTGTTTCTCACACATTTCGCTAGAGTTAACTTCTGGTAACTGGTTTAATTCGGGCATGGTTACTGTTTATTTAAAGGTAACACGGTGTCTGCACTCTGGAAGTCTGCTCAACTGTCTGAACAGTAAATTATGTCCTGCTAAATGTCAGCTAGGTGTTGTGAATGGCAGAAACAAGAGATTTAATGACGTCTTGGTAGCCTAGGCTCAGATACAGAATTTAATTCATTAAACCCCAAGTGAACGCCCACGTTCGCTCTCTCATTATCTTTCTATTGTGTCTCTAATTTGCATAATTGGCCTTATAATGTTCCCACTGCTGGGACTCAGGCCTCCTCTCTAGTAGAGGGAATGTGCCGTAATTCACCACGCGGGCCCAGAGCGGGTTGGTGGATGTCACATGTCTTCGAATTTTTGGTTCTAGGACATGCTGGTTTCCTCACGATGTTTTTCTTCACCGTTTTAAGAGCAATGATGATGAAATAAATTACATAAAATAATGCGCCTGGCTGAGTTTGAACCCGTGACAGAGAACTCGTAAGTCGGGGTCGTTACCACTCGGCCACCACTGCTCCATTAACGCTGTGTCTCTAATTACGGTATTTGAAAGTTTAATCTATTTATTCTTTTGTTTCTTGTAAACATTGTTTCAATGTTAAAACTATTACACAATATTCCTAACCCGTTAAAGCAAACAGCCAAAATAGAATTTGATTTACAGATTCTGGTAAACCGTTTTCAGTAGAACTCCCACTTCATTTCTGATGCCCACCCATTATAATTATATTGTTACGTACGTGGGTAATCAAATGCCGATTTACTAAGAGACAACTTTATTCACCACTAACAATAACAAAATAGTCCAGTCAACAATAATCCGAATCGCAATTAACACTAGAGTACCGTTACACTATCGCTTAGGTCGTTAGATAAAATCACTTCAAGTACTAGGGTAGTTCGTTCTTGATCGCGGTCGAAATCACAACTCACTCGCTTCCGGCGGGGGGCTCGTATTTATATGCGGAGCCAAGAAAATTCTAGATACCGACTTCCCACGAACGATCCAGAATTCCAGAACAATTGAATCGCTTCTCGAAGTCATAAATCATTTTTATTACTCGTGGTAATAAGAGTCACTTTCATGCGAACTTCGACTCTATTGTTAACGTCGGAGAGTATCATTTCCCTTATCCTAGATAAATGCCTACCCACTAGTTGTAGGTACTATGTGGATGTTTCGAGATTTTTCTAAGCCAGGCTACGCACGACCATTCTAGACCTTTCGAACAGCAATGCGTTTTAATTATTACGTGCTACTCTTTATTTTCTCGGAGATATGGCGGGTTCACGTTTAATGGCGTAACAGTGCCCCCCTCTTAGTCATGCTCGTCCCGAGCATTATTAGATCCGTGATACGGCGCCAATCTATCCACATGGACAACCTTGGGTTTCCCTCTTAGCCCTTTCTTGATGCGGTAGGTCACGTCATTAATCCTTTTTAACACGGTGTAAGGTCCCTCCCATCGAGCTTGGAGTTTCGGCGACTTCCCTTTCCGTCGAAGCGGGTTGTGGAGCCAGACCAGTGTACCTTCCTCAAATCCCTTGGCATTGGCATTACGGTCGTATCTAGTTTTCATTTTAACGTAACTGGCTTAGTCTTGTCAGGTGGCACGCCAGTTATGGCATCGACTGGAAGTCTCATCTCCCTGCCGAAATTCACTCTTGCTGGGGTATGTCCCGTGCTATCATGCACTGCCGATCGGTAAGACATCAGAAATAGTGGAATATACCGGTCCCAGTCCTTCTGATGGTCATCGACAACCTTAGCCAGGTGATTCTCCAGGGTTTGGTTAAACCTTTCCACCATTCCGTCCGACTGAGGATGCGCAGGTGTTGTGCGTGTCTTATAAATTCCCAGAAGAGTACACATTTCCTGGAACAGCGCAGATTCGAAGTTACGGCCTTGATCGGAATGGATTTCCAAAGGTGCGCCATACCGACATACTACTTCTTCGACCACCTTCTTCGCCACTGTCGTCGCTTCCTGATTGGGTATGGCGAAGACTTCGGGCCACTTTGTGAAATAATCCTGGATCACCACTATGTACTTGTTTCCGTCATTTGTAACTGGAAAAGGTCCAGCGACGTCGATAGCGATGCGCTCCCATGGGGCTCCCACATTGTACAGCTGAAGCCTGCCCCTGCTCCTAGTCTGTGGTCCTTTCACCGATGCACACGCTGTACATTTCCGACACCATTGCTCTATGTCATCTCTACAATTGAGCCAGTAATACCGCTGTCTCACTTTCAGTAGAGTTTTCTTGATGCCCAGGTGTCCTCCAGAAGCACCATCGTGTATTTCCTGTAGCAGGGGGACTACTTCACATCGTGGTACTATCACTTGTGTGGTCACCTTCTTGCCATCGTTCGATTCCCATTTCCTACAAAGCACATCATTTTCTAGGACTAAACTGTCCCACTGTGCCCAGTAGCTCTTTGTAACGGGACTATGTGACGATACTTCACTCCACTGGGGCCTTGTTGCGCTACGCTTCCAGTCCAGTATAGGTCGAATATCGTCATCTTCTTCCTGGGACTTCTTGAAGTTGCCTTCAGCCCTAATTAAATTAACGTGTCCTCGGGCTTCATTCTGCTGGCGGTGTTTGCAGTCCTCATTACATTGACGTCTTGACAGGGCGTCAGCATTGTTATGCCCTTTTCCATTATGTACTTGATTGATGGTGATGGTTGGGGCCTTCAGTTGACCAGCCAGCACCCGCCCCGCGGCCCTGGCGACATTTAGTTTAACGACTCCTCGTTGACTTGAGTTCCAGAGTCCACACTTTCCCTCTTTTTCTTAGGACAATCGGTGCGAATGTGTCCTTTCTCTCTGCACCCGTAACACGTTGGTATATAGCGGGACTGTGCTGGAGAAAAAGCTACTACTTCTCGGTAACGTGGTTGCACTGAAGGCGAGACCACTACTTCCCGAACTCTGTGCGTACGTGAATCTTGTCGTACGGCTTCCACTTCCAGAGCGTGAGCCATCGCACTCTTTAGAGTTTGGTGGTGTCCGAGTCGCACCGTAGCCCTGACTTCAGGATCCCGTAGACCGTCGATGAAAGCTTGCACCAGATTTACTTCCACCATCTCTGGTGTCATCGACATGTAAGCACGCCGGACCAGCCGTTCAACCTCGACTCCCCACTGCTGGAGGCTCTCGTTCGACCTCTGCGTTCTGTCGCGTAACTGCGCGCGGAAAACGTGCTCGAGGTGCTTGTCTCCGTAACGAGTGTCCAGTCCCTCCATGAGACGCTCCAATGTCCTGCCGTCCGCAGGGAGGTTCTCTAGGACCAGCAGGGCGTCCCCTCGTAGAGCCAAAGTTAATGCAGCGAAAGACTGCTCATCATCCCAGCGGTTTATCTTAACCAATGTTTCGAATTGGTATTTAAATGCCGTCCAGGAAGACGTGCCATCAAAATGCGGCACATCAAATTTTGCAGCGCATGCACAGGGAGTGTGCGATGGTGAGCCGATAGCCACGGGTTCGCGCGCTTCGAGCTTGACGATTTTTTTGTTGATGTCCAGCAGGCGATCTTCGTGGCCATCAATCCTTGTTTCGAGGCTATCAGCTCGGGCGGAAACCTCCTTGACCTCTAAGGTGAGATTCTTTACCTTCTCGCCCAACGTGACGAGGCCGTTGTCGATTTTATGGAGGATCAGGTTCTGCTTAGCCTCTTGATCGCGGCGAGCGGCTTTCTGTTCACGGCGAGCTTCTTCCTGGTTAGCCGCGATTAGGTCCTGGAGCTTGCGCTGGTTAGCCTCTTGTTCGCGGCGAGCAGCTTCCATACTAGCTTGCATGGCGACCAACACCGCAGCGAGGTTCAATTCCGAGGATAGTCCTGTTGGCGCCTCAGCAGCTTCTGTTGCTACCATACCAGCCTGATCTTCCTCCTCCATACGATGACGCGCAGCATCCATCTCCATTTGCCTTCTTGTTCGTGGTCGCTGTTCGTCGTCTCTCGGTGTTAATGGCATTTCACTTCTGACACCAGTTATTACGTACGTGGGTAATCAAATGCCGATTTACTAAAAGACAACTTTATTCACCACTAACAATAACAAAATAGTCCAGTCAACAATAATCCGAATCGCAATTAACACTAGAGTACCGTTACACTATCGCTTAGGTCGTTAGATAAAATCACTTCAAGTACTAGGGTAGTTCGTTCTTGATCGCGGTCGAAATCACAACTCACTCGCTTCCGGCCGGGGGCTCGTATTTATATGCGGAGCCAAGAAAATTCTAAATACCGACTTCCCACGAACGATCCAGAATTCCAGAATAATTGAATCGCTTCTCGAAGTCATAAATCATTTTTATTACTCGTGGTAATAAGAGTCACTTTCGTCGGAGAGTATCATTTCCCTTATCCTAGATAAATGCCTACCCACTAGTTGTAGGTACTATGTGGATGTTTCGAGATTTTTCTAAGCCAGGCTACGCACGACCATTCTAGACCTTTCGAACAGCAATGCGTTTTAATTATTACGTGCTACTCTTTATTTTCTCGGAGATATGGTGGGTTCACGTTTAATGGCGTAACAATATTATTAATTTAGTAATCATAATGTCAAGCTAATATTCTAGAACCCAAACTGCTACTTAAACATATACTTAGCAAACAGCGGGGCGTAACACTACAAGCCCCAATTAAATGTCGACAGAAATAAATTAATTGAAGTTACACAATAATTTATCAAAAGATTTATGTACTAAAATATAACATACAGAACAACAAACAGAATCATAATTAATAATACAATACCATGTATGCTATAAAACAACAAAACATTTTCATTGTTTTTTATTCAGTTAGAAAAACACAATGTAAACTCAACATGTAAAATCATTTTGTGATTTTTAAGGCTATCAACTTTAATATAATGCTATATGCTGATTCTTAGGACACCTATTAACCACGTTAAGCGCTACTAGGAGTTTGCACCTCACCTCGTCTAACGACATCGTCACCGGTTGATTAACTAACTATTCGAAGAAAATACTTTTCTCCTGTACATACGAATTTTTACTTTAAAATTATTGTATCAATATGTCAACTTTCGGTTCCTGTACAATCAATCATCCCAGGCATTCATACGATTAAAAGACTGTTTTGTAGTGGCATATAAATATATCGAGTAAAGTACGCAACACTCGAGCTATGAATAGTTTACTACCTATATTATATCTACTTCCATAAATGTTAAATCCATTTTTTTTTTTAAATACGGCAAAAAAGCGATTTAGCTAAAGTAATCTCCCAGTCGATTTCAAATAAACTTCAGGAAATGAGCGAACTAGAACAAATAGTACCTTTCAAAACAACTAATACGGGGTTTGTTTGCGTTCTCACTGCGAACACGTTTTAATAATGCTTCATTCAACAGATGATACCCGCTAGAATAAATGAACTATCTAGCGAACTGTCGCCCTGTTTTGTAAAACGTTAAGCAGCTTTTCGTTGAGTAATTGTGTACTTGTTCTGGACTGTTCATGGTAGATTAAAATAGTTTTGTTGTGGGTATGTTTTGTTATTTTTGGGATGATGTTGGTATTTCCGTAAATTTCGTGAAGCCTGTTTGCCAAGGCATGCAGACTACATGAAGGTTATGAACTTGAAAGCCGAACTAATACCAAAATATTTGGTAGGTTTATATTCTATTAGAGGTACTTGGCGTTTTGTGAGGTTTTTGTGTCAGATTCAGCGGGAAGAAATGCACGAGTGTTGCCGTTGTGCGGATTACCTGAGGGAGACAGTGGAACATGCGGTGCAGGTCTGCCCCACTTAGGCGGAGTACCACTGTATCCTTGTGGAAATGATTAATGGCGGAAATCTCTCAAAATAACGGTGGACTACGTAGATTGGTAGACGTATACTAAGAATTATTTAAAAATCAATTTATAAATTCAGATACAATTAATAATAATAAATTTATTGAAACAATTAAACCTCATAAAAAAGTTAAGACATACAAACATCAGTAAATTAAATTTGGAAGGTATCTTCTAATATTAAGTCCCTGTGTCGTAGACTAGGTGTGGCTGTGACAATTTATGCCAATTTTCTATCTGTGATCCATATTGACAGTTTGCCACTAACATGTGATGTTAGTCGAAGAGAAAAGTAGGTATTTCTCCTCCACATACTTGTCTTTTTACATCTTTCTTCATTACAACAGCAGCATATAAAACACCTCATATTAAAAAACAAAAGGCCACCAACAAGTCCCATGCATCACACCACTAAATCTGCCAGCAAATCAGAGCAAAGCTAGTGCTACTAATCGTATATTCTTCACATAACTGCCAAGCTAACGACCACGGACAGGACGGCTATCGAGACAAACTTTTTTACTGTACACGTTATAACTAGGGTGACCATCATTATGTAAATTTCTCTAATATGCCGTTTTTATTCATGGTTACATTTATTAGCAGTAAAGGGCACTCTGGCCAAAATAGGGTGTCATAGGGATAATGGTTATAATGGTACTTAAGTGGTAGTTACCTTTTAGGCTTTTTCTTAGAAGTTTTTTTTTATTATTGATAGGTTCACATTTGACCACTTCTCATCGTAAGTGGTAATGTCAAGTGATAGTACCTACCTAATTTGTATTGTCGACTATGGACAAAAATTATGCTGAATGTTCTCACACAGTAGTTTTTATGTTAGCCAGAAGCCTACTGGTATTCTACTAAAAATGTTGCTGTAGGTTTCCCTTCTCTTGTTTTAGAATAGGAATAATTAAAACGCATTATTGAGCCGATACCTCTTGGGGTGAACCATTACCGTTGCGGATATCCTATGTTTGGGATTAAGTAATTACATTATCGGGAACCCGAGAGAATTATGGGTTACCAATTCATCCAATATTCGGAAGAACAAACTAATAACCTGAGTAATTTTCGAAGATTATTTATTAAAAGTATTAACGATTTATAAAACGCATAAGCTTTAAAAATGTTTGTGTCAGTTAGCCTGAACTGCTTCCCTTTCTTTTCTTTCAAACTTTTTCCTCCCAATTCCCTCAGTGTTGTGTTTCATCTCGCCAATTCTTAAAGTAGACATCTGAGGCATCCCGCCATCTTCTTTTCGGTCTGTCACAATCCATCTATGTAAAAGTTCCAAACAACACAGACCCTAGTTATTAAACTTCCAATCCTCAGTATCTCAATGCTCTAGCGACATCTATGACGGCACATAGTACCTAAAATTCAAAATTTTACATCGTGGTGCTGTGGTACATATTCTAATAGTGCGGAGAACTCTTAAATTCTCTGCGCTATTTAAATATGTACCATAGTCCGAAATCAACTAGTGGGCAGTTGCCCGCATCAGACACAACACGCGTTGGATCGAAGGATCCTCACTTTGTAAAGATGGTTTGCTAGACTAACATTCAGTTCCGCATAGGTATGCGGAACAGGATGTTAGAAAAACTTATTGAAATTTAAAATTCTTAGAAACTGAACATTCTGCTTCATTGACTGGTTACCCTAGTTATAAGGCATTCCACACACGTGCGGCCGCGGCGTCCGCGGCCCCACTTTGACCACTTAATTCAATGAGGCTGGATTCAGCAGCCCCGGTCGGGTTTACAAACACGACTGAACTCGCACGCTTTGTTACTGCTTGTGTTAATACGTTCTTTTGTTAAATTCCAGTAGGCTAATTAGGTAATACATGAATTGTAACAGCCTTTGCTCTTGGAATCACGTAACAAAGAACCATTGTTTTTTTTGCTAATTGTCCTGAAAATACAGAGGCGTTCTGTTTCAGACAATTTAATTTTGTTCTTTAGACAATAATGTACCAGTCCTCATCATCATTATTGCAGCTAAAAGATATCCATTTTTGGACATAGGCCTTATCCAAAGAATCGCCACAATGACCACTTTACCAGTCCTGTGCGTCTCACATCTATCGCATTTCCGCAACCCTCACCAGTTCATAGGTAAATCTTATAGGAGGCCTTCCAACGCTGCAGGCTTCCATAAGTAGTACCCGCTCCAGAATCTTAAAAACCCATCGAGCAATCACTTAATCTCAATCAGCACTCTTATTTTCATAATAATATTTTTAATATCACACTCAATTAAAACAGTAAGTAGGCAGAAGTAAATAGTTATGAACAGTATATTTCCGTCAAATAGATATATCAAAATAAATTAAAACATTAACTTATAATACCGGTAGCTTCGACATTTAATTATGATTATTTCCCTAATGATTTTAATCTACTTAAGTAAGTAATTACTTTCAGTTAGTCATGCATTTTTTTAAAATTCTACATTGAATAAATAATTTTAATCTCTCAATCTAAATCTAGTATCTTGATCATAGCAAATTAAACATAAAACTTTATGGCTGAATTGATTTATATTTAAGTTGTAAAACTTGATTAAGACATTAAAATGACATTGTCCAAAACATAATCTAATCACTTAACTCTCAAAATTGAATATGAATCACTTCTAAAATAAATTTTATTTAATGTTAGGCACTATAAAGTTTACGACATGATAAAACTTGTAGTTGACTTATCTTATTAAGACCGATGAAATCTTCAAGATGAAATTCCACTTTTTAGTAAATAATATTTTTAATTTTCTTCAATGACTGTTAATTTCTTTGTATCAAAACTTTGATGACCAAATAAATATATTTTTATCTGGATACGTATTTTTAGGAATTTGATCTATCTACTCACTTTTAATGATCACAACACCCATGATAATAATCCTAATTTAGTTTTCTGTGTATCTAAATATAAAAAAGGTATATATGACTAACAGAAAAAACATCGACCAAGTTGGCAGAATAATTAACTTATCATAGATAACATAATCTTCCGTCGTAGACCTTATTCATAATATTGCATCAGACGAAATCAAAGGCAAGTGCAGACTTATCAAAAAACAAATGAAAACCTTGAAATCCGTTTTTAAATATAGAATCTGTTTGAGCATAACGTGCAATTTGAGGATTACGGAGTACCGCAAGGAGCTATACTTATATTTAAATGTAACGGTTATCACAGTGGTACTTATCGTGTGCAAGCTTTAAACTTAAACTAAGGAAGTCATTTCACTGCATATCCTCATAAAGATCTCATAAGCTGGTTCCGTTCGTACTAACGAAGCTATATGTTCCAGGTTTATGAATAGAAATCTGTGTTTGTGTTATAAAATCTTATTTTTGCCCCTAGCTTTAGATTGACACAAAAATAACGATTGTCTTAACAAACTTGATTTGTGTATAATAATATTAATAAATTTTTAAGCAAAACATAGTGTTAGTATTAATAATCTTAAACTAAGTGTTTAGTAAATAAAATTATAGCACGGCACAAATGCAAACTACAGTAGTGTGTTCACAACAACAGTAGTCCATTCAGTCAGCTATCATCCTCAGAACCCTGTTGGAGCTAGCCATGACTCGTACTACCAGCGATACCGCTCGTTTCCGTATTGTAGTATAAAAACAATCTAAATGCGCAGCCAAAGCTTCAAAATAGAAGTTGAATCTAAATATTTGAAGTCGCTTGTCAAGTCCATAGACTAGCATGCCACCTGGTAAATTGAGCTGACAAAAATATGTTTGCACTTTTGCAGTTCGAAACTATAATGCCCAAACTGACACCCGTTCAAGTCTATTAAAAGACGAAAAAGTCAATAAAAGGTACATTTTCGTTTACAATACGGATGAAACGCCGAATTTAACCTAGTCATAAATAAAAGAAGCTCGTTAAAAACTCTCGTCTCGCAAATACATGCATGTAAATTTTTGCAATAAAACTTTTAGTTTTGACAATAAATTCAATTGGGGCGTCAATAAATTTTCAAAACATAAATCCCGCCAAGGTCTATTGAGTGACGTCGTTAAAGTACTTTTATGGCCGCTTACTCGGAACAGTAAAGAAATATGTCATTGGAATATTAAACCGTAATTATATTAAAATATCCGTATATTCTTAGTTAGTGCTTTGCGCGAAATAGCTCTGCTTCCGTCGCGGTGGGGGAACAGATTACTTTTAACACTTGGCGTACTTGGATTCAGTGTGCTAAAAATTTTTATGACCAACATTGCAACGAGCACACTAATTTGAGATATGGTTTAGCATAGCTAAACAACATTTCCCAAATCTGTGTGTCTTACGGTGCATCGTAAGATTGATTAATTAAAACTAATACCATACATGTCTTCCATTTTTCCGAGTCTTATTGAAAATGAAGAGTTCAAATTTTAATTGATTTATATAAGCTAACGATATAATTTACAATTTATCCGATGACATTAATTTATGTCGTGTCCTGCTTTTTCAGTTAGTATCGAACCTACAAGTATTAAAAATAATCTGCATTTAATATTCATAAAACTAAAAAGGAAAAAGAGGAATAAAAGTAAAATGTATAATTATTTAGATTCAATGACGCTAAACTACGATCCAAACTTAGATGCAGAATTTAGCACCGCTCTATCCGCTAAACTATACATAAGAAAATTAATGTGGTTAAACCAAAGTTGCATTTATTTTTTAGTACTGGTGATGCCACAGGGGATATTTTTTATATTTTTAGTACAGCCACAGTAACGCTTTGTTTTAGAAAAACTTGCTCACTGGAATTAACTCCCACAATACCTTTGTTTCTTTGTGATACACATACGCTAAAATATGGACAGACGTTTTAAATATTTACCTCACTCGTATCTTTATGTTCTTTTTACTAGTTGCTTTTTTTTTCTATATATAAAAGACAGATGTTTAGCAAACCAGAAGGATTACAATTAAAATACGTTTTTATAAAACATTCTAAAACTAACATGCCTTAATAACACTTATTTTTAATAATGTTTGTCCTGTATATTTGTTTATGTGGTGTACAATAAAGAATATAATAAATAATAAGTATATAATTCATACATTCAAAAATACATTTTATAATATTTAAAATAGGTTTTTATTTTCTCAAGATTCAAACTTTTCTTTAAATTACTCTCACGATAGTTTTGACAATTCTTGTATTTTTCTGTAATTTGTCATCACTGACTCAACGATTGCCCACTGACATGAATAATTTGGAGATAATGTTACACTCAGGAAGATATGCCACAGCCCATAAAATTCATATCTGTAAATATTACAAACCACCAATAATCCAAAGGAATATTTTTAGTCTGTGACCAAGTTTACTAGTCTTTTGGTACACAGCGCCACCAAAGTGACGCTTTGTTTTTGTGAGACGTTCTAAATGTCACACAGCGTGAAGAATGATCGTGGAACGTGACGAAAAGGCGGGTGTTCCAGTAATATTTCGTGTGTCTTTAAGAAATATGACAGTTCGTTTTATTCTTTGATTTGAGAGGACTTGGCTTCAGTATCGAATGTCTTGAAAGCATTTCAACTCGCTCGGAGATAATCACATGAATGAGTTCTTTGGAGTGGCAGCTAATTAGGTGTGACTCTGCTCACTAGAGTAATTATCGAGGTGTTAATTAATAGTATCATGACCGATTTTGGTGTGGGCATAATTTGTTGCTCCACATAATCTCTATATCGAATGACACTTAATTTTTACGTTGGTGATTAATTAGCTTTTCAATAACCTGTTTTGTACTGGTTTTCATATCGTATATCTTTGTCAGTTTAAATTAATGCTGACGATGCCAAAATAAAAAAGGGCGGGAAATATAGGTATAATTAGCACTGAATATTATGTTTTCTTTTATTTTGAAATGCTTGGTTATTAATTTGTCATGAATAGCGTAGCGGGACTCGTAATCAACTATCTGCGTCAGAATTAATAACCGAAGCTTTTAGGAAGGTTACGCCCACTAATAGAAAGATCAATAATAATTATATAAATAAAAATAATGTATTTGTACATAAGTATGATATAAATGGAGAGAAATATACAGAACAAATACATTGTTGTGTCGGTAAAATCCTTGCTGTGATTAGGGTAAGTGTTGGTACATGCATAAACCATGTGACTTCTAACGCCTAAACTAGGACATATGTCCTGTATCTCAGTTGTCTGCGTTCCTGTCTAGCTATTTACAAAATGTAGCTTTAGTAAATATAATTTTGCTTACATATTTTAGATTGTATGCATATAGCATAGCATTGTCAATATTAGCCAAGGAGTGGAATTCCCTGCCGGAGTCTGTGTTTCCTGATAGCTACAACTTAGGAGTCTTTAAGTCGAGAGTGAATAGGTTTCTTCTAGGCAAGCGTGTTTCATCGTCGACCACATCATCGCTTACCATCAGGTGAGATAGTGGTCAAACGCAAGCCTATCATTAATAAAAAAAAAAAAAAAAAAAAAAAATTATAATGTTTCCACTAACAAAACTAAGACCTCCTCTCAAGGTAAAGGGTCATAATTCCCCATTGGGTCCAAGTGGTAGCACTTGGACCCAATGGGGGTGAGATGGACGTCACATATCTTCTGGGTTCCAGGACATACAAGTTTCTTTAAGATGTTTTTAATTACCGTTTTGAGAGCAATTGTGATGAAGTATATATTACACAAAGTAAAACGCCTGCTTGGGTTTAAATCCACGACGTAAGTTGAGGCTGTTACCACGAGTGCTCTAAAGGTTTGATGATGTTCCACTTATGTAAGTAAAGTTAGGTACATTTTAAGATTTCAAACCCGTAACAATTTATGAATTAAAATAAATGTATATGCAATTATAATCTGTACTGACTAGCCAAATACAATAACAGCAAATATCAGTTTAATCTGGACTAATGCTGGACAGCCAAAATAAAGTAGTACCCAGTCCTTACAAATATAGACTAGAAAATATTTAGGACCGTCTAGATCCTCTGATTTTGCCGTAAAACTTAGAGCAATTCTATAAAGATCCCTCAATTTAGCAAGCCGTTGCACTCAAATTTACCCATTCAATGATTGGAATCTATCAATTACAGTGGCTAATGGTCCAAATTGCACTGTCAAGTCTGGGTTTAAATTTAAATCGGCAGAAATAGTAACATTTGAAATTCGGTAGCAAGATTGAAAAGTGAACGATACAGCATTTCAGTTTGCTCGGAGGAACACGATCCGTCTCCTTTACCAGTCGTCGAGGCGATAAATTTTGTGGAATCTAATATAGCCGTGATTTGTGCACTGTAGTTTCGGATTCAATCTGACAGTTTGAATAAAGTTACACATGAATTAGATATTCGTAAAGTAGCTCCCACTGAATTTATCGTTGCAATATTGTTGATAACTTAATTATGTCTGAGCTTGTAGTTTGTAACTGAATTATGCTGGATTGTTCAAGTTTGGGCACGGTTTTAAAATAATGACCTGCAACTTTAGTCTATGTTCCAGACTAATTCTATCTCGTCCCTTTTATCGTTTGCACACATAGGTAGGTACGGTTTGGGATCTTACATGTCTTGTATAAACAGACGAGATTGTAGTAAAATATTTCTGCAAATGCTGCTACCTACTGAGCACGATCAAACTGTTGATACCTAATAGCCCACTTTTTAGTGCCATATAATATCATTGGAGAAACGGCCGTACTGGTCATGGACTTTTATCTTGAAATACTGTATGTGAGATGAAAAGATACCACGTAGCTTCGCGAACACTGATCAGCCGGGTGATTCGACTTTTGTCCTCTTCCCGATTGATTCGCAGATTTTCCCAGATAAATGTAATCGTCTACAACTTCGAGTGGAGGAGTCTCCGAAACATAGTCGCTCACTAAGGGCCTCATCAGAAGGCTTAAAGTTATCCATAGAAGGAGAAGGCTATGTTGAGAGATTTCTTACACGTTAAAATCAGAAATATTGATATTTATTATATATATTTTAAGAGAACTAAGGTTACTGATTTCGAGTCGCCAAAGATAAGGTTGGGTAATCGTACGCAAAGCTAATGATCAGTGGGGTCAAAAGGGTTTGGAGTTGCTTCTGTGTACCGGTGTATGCAGCTTTGGAAGGCCGCAAGCTAAACCGAGACCTTGGTGAATGTCTCAGAATTTCGATGGATGTGATCCGCGCAGGATCGGTCGTTGTGACGACGCTTAGGGAAGATGGCCCCAACCAGTGGTAGTGTGGGAATGTCTAGCAGAGGATTTCATTCGGAAATGATGATGATAAATATCCCACTTATAGGTGATATAATAGTTTCAGGTTTCATGCCCACTGGACCATTTGAGAACTTACAAATACATTTTCAAATGGTCGACGGTCCCACGTTAAATAGATTTTAATCAAAACTTTAATCGTCAATTACGACACAAGTCATAACAAAATTTAACGCCTGGGCTTGTCATAACATCGACATGACAGGTCAAATTACCAAATCAAAATTACGGACAATCCTTCAATGTCCTCACATAATTTTACAACCGTACTTAAAACTTTGAAATTATCATTAAATACAACTTCGGAAACATATTAAACCTCCGCAAATCAGGTTCAGTTTACGATCAAAGGACCCAAAGAATTTATTAAACCAAACCGTACTATTTACGATTCGCACAGCAATCTATAACTCACGAACAGGAAAATGCTATCCTTACGATTTCATTACAATAAATCTCATGGCCCGAGTTATAAAGTTTTGTGTCGATCGAAACTAAACTAAGTTGATAATGTACTCCGGTCAGGCCATTCTTTACCTTGTTATAAGTCTTACAAGTAAAATTAAGCTCGAATATCGCAAAGATAAGGTTGATTATCAAATCTGAAAATATTTTACCCTATAGCTTTGAGTATTTGATAAGTGCAGGCTGATAAGTTGCTAGCGATAATTGACCCATTATTTAAAGGGAAATGATAAACTGGTTGAAAATCTGGTTCTACTCGTAGTATCTTAGGACTGTGATTGGAATTCCATCAACTTAGGAAAACAAGAACGGAATCAAGATTATACTACGATTCTTTGTGTATCTTATCGAAATAAATATTTACGATCGCGATATAAACGTTTTAGGCAAATTGATTGTTTTGTAATTTGGTTATCGGATTCGGTTCCTTGTTAGATTAGAGGGCAAGAAATTAATTCAATAAATACAAATTTCCACATTAAGCTTGGAATTAATGTAAATACTTACAGCTACAGAAACCACTGACACATTATATTAAAATTTAAGGTTGTGAGAACCAATGAGATAAAAACAAAACACTTCGTTTCCCATTTTAAAGAAAATCAATCAAAGGTTTTATGAAACATTTTTTTTCATCGATCTCATTATAAGCTTGTTCTACATTCTCTATTGTTCCATTTAACCGCTTACCTAAAAAAAGACACGATACTTGAACACATTTATAGAATCGTAAAACGATTTTACGATACCGAAGCATAATTTAAACATAAAATTATAAACGTTATGTATCGGAGCAACCGAAAATCATAAATCAGAGTTTTCATAACATAAATACATGCTTTCTATTGAGGGTGGGTACAGTAAGTCTTAAAATAGTTGTATAAGTGAACAGTTGGAGTTAAATATTGTGCCATTGTGCCTTTAATGCCTGTAAGGTGCATATAAACTGGTATAGTGATGTTTTCAATGCAATAGTCAATCTATGTCTCGCCATCTCTCAAAACAATTCAGTACTAATGAAAAGCTTTTGAGATGATTAACACAACATCAATAACACATCATCTACATTAGCCCCCGGAGGACACGGTGGAGCACACAATCGCGGTGTGCCCTGCTTGGGCGGAGCATCGCCGTGCCCTCGTGGGGGTGATCGGCGGCGGAGACCTCTCGCGCCGGGCCTTGGTCGAGGCCATGGTCCGGAGCGAAGAGGAGTGGCAGGCGGTCGCCGACTTCTGCGAAGCAGTAATGCTCGCTAAGGAGGAGGCCGACCGCATCAGGCAACGGCGCTCTCGCCGCCGCCGCCGGGATTCCGATCCCGATTTCCAGCCACCGTAGGCGCGGGCTTGCGGACAGTGAGCAATGGGTAGCTCGCTGTCCGGCCGTCCGGTAACCGTCCGGACCAAGCCCAAGTCGTCGACGGCGCGCGCTGTTCCCGCGCGCCTCAAGGAGTTGTCAGCAACAGCAGGGGCCCAGCCGGGTCGAAGCCTACCGGGGCCAGGGTAATCCGAAAGGGCGCTCGAGCCCCGGTATCGAAGGCTTGAAGGAACGGGATGGGTTTTTTAGTCAGTAAGAGTCTGACACTATCTCCCGCTCCGCCCAAGAGCGGGGGTTGTCATAAGATGATTTTTCCCATCGAAAAAAAAAAAAAAAAAAAAAAAAAAAAAAAAAATCTACATTAGCCAAATTCTATAGTTTGGCTAAGTTTGGGTTGTAATTAGCCAAAATTCCACATTGTCTGAAGACCTGTCTCTATATAATCAGTATGTTTTGATAATAATATGAATGCAGATATTCTTGATTATTTTTTTGCCTTTAAATTCTAGTCTAAGTCTCTAAGTTTTTTCATTTCTATAAACACTGATCCAGGAGATTACACCTAATTAAAGATAAGTTTTAAATAATTATTATCATCATTTGCGCCAGAAGACGTCTAATGCCGCACGTAGTGTCCTGCACCTCCCCAAACTGTCACCACAATGACTGATCCTATAATATGCGTCTCGCATCTAAAGTTATCAAGTTAAATCATTAAAATAATGAAAATGTCTATCAATTGTTTTTTTTTTTCGGTGGGTATAAATCATTCAAATGACATCCCCTGCACTTAGGCGGAGCGGGAGATAGTGTCAGACTCTTACTGACTAGAAAACCCACCCCATTCCTTCTTTGCCTTTCATACCGGGGCCGCGCCTCCTTTTCGAAAGCAGACCCTTGGTCCCAGTAGGCTTTGACCCTGCTGGGCCCCTACGGTTGCTAACAACTCCTTGAGGCGCGCGGGAACAGTGCGTGCCGTCGACGACTTGGACTCGGTCCGGATGGTTACCGGAAGATCAGACAGCGAGCTACCCATTGCTCGCCGTCCGCAAGCCAGCGCCCACGGTGGCCGGAAATCGGGATCGGAAACCTGGTGGAGGCTGAGGCGTGATCGCCGTAGCCTGATGCGGCCTCCTCTTTTGCTAGCATTACTGCTTCGCAGAAGGAGGCGGCCGCCTGCCACGCCTCCTCGCTCGACCTTGACCATAGCCTGTACCAAGGCCCGGTGCGAGAGATCGCCGCCGCCGATCAATTCAGTGTTGTAAATTAGGGTATAGTCCTTGTCAAATTGTTCTACATATTTTTACTAGGCTTTCAGAATTTTCATACACCATCTGTCGTCATTAAAAAAAAAAGATTTTCAAACATTTACTTCATCATCATCATCATCATCATTTACCTATCTTTTTTGGCGCAAACGTGTGACAGACAATGTTACTTTTTTTTTTGTTTCGTGTTTGTCTTAAGGTTTTGTTGTCTACAATTTTTTTTGCGCCAAAATATATACTTTTCTTTCTTTCTTTCAACCGAAAGATGCCCACATTTGGACATAGGTCTCGCCCAAGTGTCACTATAAACTGTCCTGACCTCGCATCTATCGGATTCCTGTGACTCTCACCAGGTCATCTGTCCACCTTGAGGAAGGCTTTCCATCGCTGCGCCTTCCAGTAAGTGATCACCACTACAGAAACTTTCGTTCCTATAGACCATCTGTTCTGCGAGCAATGTGCCCTACTTACTGCCACTTAAGCTTGGCGATTCTTCGAGCTATGTCGGTAACCTCCCATTAATCACTCCAATGCATCCTAAAATATTACCATCAATTCCAATACCATTTGCAGAACGTGATTCACTTGTACTATACAGCATTAAGATCTAATACCTATTACCAACGGATGGATCTTTGACAATAGTTTTACGATCCTATTGTTAACGACACGTTCCCTATACGTCATGTTGACTGCGATCGTGCTAATACGGTTACGGTGAAATGCATCTGCTCTCAATAATGGATTTTGAACGGTATTATGCATTTATTGAAACGGTTTTACGGTTCAATGTTGATTGTAATTTAGAGTAACGTTATTGGATTTCATTGTGTATGAAATTGTAACAATTATCTGGCAGCTTTCGTTGAAAGTTATTTATGAATGAGACTCAAATTATTTGGAAATAAAACTGAACATTATAAAATTTTAAAAATGTTTCTTATTTTTATGTAGCTAGATTTGCCAGCGGCTTCGCTCACTTGAAAGTTGGTTTCTCCATTCAAACTTTGGATCCCCGTTTTGTCCCTTTAGGGGTGAATTTTGAGAAATCCTCGCTTATTACTCACGTACGTCAGAAAAACACATCTAGTGCAAAATTTCACTTTCACACTTTTACTCTTAGTTGGGACTACGAGTGTGAGATCGTAAACTGGGGAATTTTTGGCTGTGTGTGATATGTCAGTCAGTCAGTTTCTCTTTTAATACATTATATAAATTAGCTATTCACAAAAACAAAATATTTTTAGAGCAATAACAAATATATTTTAGAAATTATGAATTTTTAAATGAAATCTAGTGCAAATCTAAACGCTGTAACCAAAATCACTAAATCAACTCAAAAATAAAAATTACACGTCTTAAAGTATCACACTCATAATTTTCAGAATGAAACAATTTCCATCGTAACAATTTATTTGATCCAGCGGAAACTTATGAAGCTAATAATCGTTAATACGAAGAATACAAAAAGGCGAAGACAGATTTGTACTGAAATGTTTACGAGAACGAGACGTTCGTTATGACAGGCACTGTAAAGTACGCAGTAAGATATTCGCAGTTTGTTTTAATTTGAAAATGTTTAGTTTATTTATTTATTTTCTTTTTCTTTTTGAAATAGATATTTATTAGATACTCGTAGCTAGAAATAATCCAATATTGCAGGTGAGTAATTAAAAAGATTTTTTTTTGCTTGCTCAGTTTTTGTCCCACTATAGACTAAAATTTCTTTGATTTCTTTATTTTATTAACGACTAGCGGCCCGTCCCAACTTTGCACGGGCAAAAAATATAGCCTATGTTACTTAGGGTGAATGTAGCTTTCCAATGGTAAAAGAATTTTTGAAATCAGCACTGTAGTTTTTTATTCATTACAAAACATACACACAAAAATACAATGTTTCCCTTTTTATAATGCTAGTGTAGATAAACACTTTTAAAATTGATAACACTTTTATATGCGCAATGGCTGCATCAGATTGAAACAATTGTAATGAGAATTTGAGTCTGTCACAAAAAAGTATTCATATGATCTACAGATATTTGTTGCGCGTTTGAGTGTTATGTATGTTCGTGAACACCCACACACCACTTACAGGAATAATTCCTAAAGCTCGTCAAAATTTAAAAAAAAAGCGTAAAAACTGTCTTCCTTTTTTCATTTCACAATAAAATACTACTAGCGTAGAACCGCGTTGATCAACTAAAAATGAATAGGGCAAAAAATGGGCCAGCAACGACCACTTTGTAAAGGCATGGCACGGATCTTAAAAAGTTTCGAGTAAGTCAGATCATCAAATTCGCTATAAATATTCACAATAATATACAATATACTAGCGTAGAACCGCGTTGATCAGCTAAAAATGAATAAGGCAAAAAATGGGCCAGCAACGACCACTTTGTAAAGGCATGGCACGGATCTTAAAAAGTTCCGAGTAAGTCAGATCGTCAAATTCGCTATAAATAAAGCGAAGCGGGGAAGGTTCAAATGAATTCGCCATTCAATATCACGCTACATTTTCTTATAATCTGTTCGAATGACGACAAATTTACTGCTACAGATTTTCATTTAACGTTCTGAATATTTTCGTCCGTTTTTTAGTGGCCCGCGTTGGAATTGGGAAAACGATTCTTGGAAAATCTTCCTTTTTTTTTCAATTTGTGTAGCAGATCTTCTATTTTGTGATCATGTTGATTCCTTTACCAGTTCATGAAACACTATCAATGCAACTTTTTTGGTCATTTATATTAATCTTTAGCTCTAGAGCTGTTGTGGCCCGACTTACGAGTTCTTAGGTACATTCACCAACCTGCACTGGACCCGCGTGGTGAATTACGGTCCATTCCCTCTCCTAAAGAGGAGGCCTCAGTCCCAGCAGTGAGAACATTAAAAGGCTGATTATGCTATTGTCATATATTAATCTTTAGAGGTTTCTGGTAACGTCTACAGTGGCATGTTGTTTAACAGTGGGTACTGTAAAGATTTTTTTTGTTAACTTGATCTGTCCCACTCCTGGTAGGCAAAGGCTGGAAGCCTTTTCCCATCAAGAGTTGGACAGACGCTATACCACACATCACATCACACCTATACTTGTACTATCTTTCTCGAGCCCGTGCGTCCTTTTTCCAGACCTGGCGAAATCTGTCTAATTTGTCCTGCCAGCTCATTCGTAGTCTGCCGCGACCCCATGCATTGTAAAGATTACAATATCTTCCAAATCGAATGAATGTTCAAATCTATTCTGAACTATTATTCTGCCAGCCTACAAGCTGTATGGTTCTCTTCACAGTATCTACCAACTCAAGATTTGATTATGAAGTCAAGAACCGCTTGAAAATGATGCAGCTCTTTTATTACGCCAGTATGATCCTCACGACGATAATCGATAATGACTTATAAAATACGGATGATACGCTTCAATTAACACTAAAATCTTTTAATACACAAAGCATTGAATCATTTTCTTCTTTAGCTTCAACTTTTATCTGTCAATAAAGCAGATAGGTATCTGTCTATTTTAAGGACAATTCATCGTAACAACCATTTCTCTGAAATGAACTTCGCATTCGCTTTTCATTGCTCGTTTAGAGAGACGAGTCTAATAATGGAGTAGTGTTTAGCCGGCAATATGACCCGTTTGCGATCGTTCGTCGGCCATTAATATGGCGTTTCGTGTTAATTTGTTTGTTGATGAGATTCAGGAATAGTACAGAGATTGGCTTCGAATCAGTTTAACTCAGTGATTGACACAAATACAAAGCTAAAGAGATCTATCCTAAATGTGATGATCGAAGTTAAGTAATAAAGCGCGTTTAAACGTGATGTTAGGTTGATTATGTACTTCTAAGCTAAGTAGATATAGTATTCTCGGCCTTAGACTATTCGAATGACGTCCAATGCTGGACATACGTAGGTCTCCCCTAACTGTCACCACATAGACTGGTCCTATACTTCTTGCGTCTACCGAATTCCTGCGATTCTCACTAAGTCATGGGTTGCAGATTTTGGGAAGTGTTCTTACATCTTCCAGAACGCAGTCATCTCTCCAGAATCTTTCTATTCCTTTGACCATCTAGTCTGCAAACGATGTTATTTAGCGATTCTCTTCTTTGGACTAGGTTGAGTTGGTTTTAATCTTGATTCTCTTCATTTGGTGCCTAATTTTGATTCATTCCTTATTCCATCATGCAGGGTAACTCCGAGCATAGCCTTTTCCATTGCCCGTTGGATGATTTTAAGCCGGGCCAATTGTGAGCAGCCACGTTTTAGTGCCATATGTCATCACTGGCAACACGCACTGGCTATAGATTTTCGTCTTTTTTTATTATTATTGATAGTTTTGCTTTTGACCACCATCTCGCCTGACGGTAAGCGATGATGTGGTTGACGATAGAGTACGCTTGCCTAGAAGTAACCTATTCACTCTCGACTTAAAGACTCCTAAGTTGTAGCTATCAGGAAACACAGACTCCGGCAGGGAACTCCACTTCACTATTGTCTTGCGACGTATATTGTTATGTTATTTACATTATTTATTTATTAACTCTCAAAGTGTTGGTACGATTCTTTAAATGATATTATATTGCTAGACTATTGTAATTATTCTATGATGTTTAACGATGTAATTCCACATCTATCACAGAACGCCGTCTGTAGGCCGTACCAAGCTAAGCAGAGTTTGTGTTATGAGTACTAGTCAAGTGAAGAGCATACGTATATATTTCTAAATACATACACATTATAGATAAATTATATCCGGATACAGAACATATGATTGTGCTCATCACACAAACATTTGTCCTGGGTGTCCCATTGAACCTGCAACCTGCAATATGCAGGACATAGCAGTCAAGGCCACTAACGAAGGCTAATCTTGGGTGCGTGTGACGGTTTAACAACCAGGTAACCGATCTATATAATCTTGATAGCACCAGCTAGCTAAATAATGAATAGTGCCCAATCTGGTCGAATTCGCGGTGCTTGATAGGGCTCAGCTGGATATGAAAATAATCGGTTCACTTTAGATTACACTGAATTCGTTTGAAATTCCGGTTATGGATACTGGATAGCTAGATCATTAACGGATCCGCTGGAGATTGAACATTATCACTTTTTTTAGGTGGGTAATCATCAATTCACTGCAAAATTCATTTCAAAATATTTCTCCCGAACTAGGTGGAGCGACAGAGTGTGTCAGACTTTAACTGACCAATACCCACCTGTGTTTCTTCAGTTGCCTTTTGCTTTCCAGGGCTGCAGTAACTCTTTTGAACATTCCACACATCAAGATCAACTGGTTGTAAAATAGAACAAGTTTAAACTTCAACTGAAAAGCGGAAACCCATACTTCTACCAAAGTTCAAAGGTATCCGATTAGCTTTCTGTTGGGTGTCAAAAGCATTCAAGCTAGTGTGATTATAAAACACACCATGTATAATCGCGTGACGTCACAGTACACTATTTGCTTTCCCACGTCGCTGTCCAGGGAACTAAACAGTTTAATACACGGCCAACGTGTAATGAACTAGTCATTAGCTTTGAATTAAGGTTAACGTTCAGTATTTACAACTGTGTATTTAAACAGTGCTGCCATGAATTTGGGTATTGTTAAAATTACGTTAAGGAAGTAATGAGGTTAAATGGTTTGTGAATGGGCGATGTTTCTTGAACTGTTCAGGAAAAATGTTCGTTATCAAAATAGACTGTATTTTGATCGCCAATTTGTTTACCATCTTTCTACTGTAACATATTTTATTGAATTGTAGTGGAGCGCTTTGGGAACACATTTAATGTGCGTACAGCTAAGGAGCGGAATGCCCTGCCGGAGTTTGTTTCCTGATAGCTATAACTTAGGGGTCTTTATGTTAAGAGTGAATATCCACATCATCGCTTACCGTCAGGTAAGATAGTGGTCAAACGCAAGCCTATCAATAAGAAAAAAAAGACTATTTATATTATGATAGCAAAAGCTGCAGTCCTACCATGAGCTCTTAACGCGATCCAATTTACAACCTAATCAGATAGATTAAAGGGATGGAGCTTTAATGATGGGGTAAAGCTATATCCCTCTTTCTCGCTCGCACGCCTGATATTTAGGTAACACTTCATGGTATATATCCGACTGCTGAGCGTAGGGTCCTGAAGTTTGCGGGACTATTTAAAAGAGTTACTGTGGACATGGAGCGCAAAGAGCAACTGGATACACACAGTTGTGTGGTTTGTAAGTAAAAGTCGACAATACTTCTCACTCTACCTTAGAGCTGGAGGAGTTATTTGGTGATTTCACACGTAAAATATTGGATTTCGAGTTCACTTACTTGATCAGATAAAGTGAGTTTTTCTTTTAATTCATTAAACCTCAAGCAAACGCTGGCTTCGCTCTCTCATTGTCTTTCTATTGTGTCTCTAATTACGGCATTCGAAAAGTATTTTTATTAGAAACCAAATTAGAATTAGACCTTTATATGGTGGTACTATAACTAAAAAAACTTTTCCAGTCACTTTTGTCCAATTTCCATCCTTCCATTCCTGTCTAAAGTGCTCGAGGCCTGTGTCCACAAACAATTCTCTAATTTCATTTATCGGAACTCCCTCATCAGCCCTTTTAAATCTGGTTTCAGGCCCGGGCACAGTACCGTGACAGCTCTCCTTAAAGTGACTGACGATATAAGGCGGGGAATGGAAGATACTAAAGTTACTACCTTAGTGTTAATCGACTTCTCCAATGCTTTTAACACCGTCAGTCACGAAGTCCTCTTGTCCATCCTTTCTTATCTTATGGTCTCTCAGGAGGTACTGGAGTGGTTTTCTTCTTATCTTCAGGATCGTCAGCAGTCAGTTCGTGCTGGTAACTCCTCATCAAGGTGGTGTGACCTTTCAGCTGGCGTCCCTCAAGGCGGTATTTTATCTCCTGTTTTGTTTTCCGTTTTCATTAATCTCATAACCCCCGAGCTTCAGTGTGCGTATTTATTTATTTATTTAAACTTCATGTACAATAGTGGTACATAGGCGGACTTAATGCCACAAGACATTCTCTACCAGTCAACCTTTGGGTTAAAAAAGACAACACTGTGGTAGGTTTGCACAATAAACAAATACATAACAAATAGTTCGAATGGAAAAATATAAAATAAGTAATAAGAATTGGATATAAAGCCAGTACGGTGAGAAGGAATATGAAGAAGAATGTTTTTGGATGTACGAAGGTTAAGATTATGAGAACTGCCCAACACTTTAAAATATTGGTACCACCTAAACACAAAGGATGAAAACTGTCGGCGTATCATCTTTACGCCGACGATTTGCAGCTCTACTGTCAGTCAGGTGTTGACAACGTATCTGATACGATCGAGAAGCTTAACCAAGACTGCAGTTAACCCGCTTAAATGTCAAGCTATCATAGTAGGGAGCCCCCATAGTTTGAGAAAGCTTAATAACCAAACTATTCCACATGTAATATTTGACAGCACGGTTATTCCGTTTGGCTCCAAGGTTAAGGATCTGGGTCTACATATCGACGCCTGCCTTGACTGGCGCAAGCAGGTTGCAAGTGTCAGTAGAAAAGTAACCGGAATGTTACGGTCGCTCTATCATCTAAAAAATTTTCTTCCAGCTCACATAAAGGTATTGCTTGTACAGTCCCTAATTTTTCCCATTATTGACTATGGTGATGTGTGCTACTATGACCTGAATACAGATCTCCTCAATAAACTTGACCGCCTTCTGAATAACTACATTCGATTTATCTGCAACCTCCGTAAGTATGACCATGTATCTGAACATCATTCGCTTTTGAAATGGCTACCTATTCGTCAGCGTAGAGCACTAAGGGCCTTGACTACCCTGTTTTCTTTTCTAGACAAACCTTCTTCTCCTTCTTATCTGACTTCTCAAATTCAATTCATTTGCTCTGCCCACAGTAAAAATCTCCGATCAACGAATAATCGTCTTCTACGATGTCCCTCACACCGCTCTGGGTTTATCCGATCCTCTTTCTTTGTCCAAGCGATCTTTCTTTGGAATGCGCTCCCGTTGAATATCAGGATGGCATCCAACCGGTTCTCCTTTAAGGTAATGGCTCGTCGGCCGCGCCGGTCCGACAGAGCCCTTGCGGTCCGCGGTGGGCGCTTAAGCAGATGGACCGGGAGCTCCTCCTGGAAGCCGCGACGGTACAGGCCTGGGTGCAAGCACCGGACAGGCCTGTCGACATAGACGTCGAGGCGGAGTGGTTCCGGGAGGCCATGTCGCAAATCTGCGACGCGGCAATGCCCCGAGTCCGTCCAGGGCGAGCTAAGCGCCAGGTGTGCTGGTGGTCGCCGGAGATTGCTGCACTGCGCAACGCATGCAGTCACGCGCGGCGCCGGTACGCCAGACACTGCAGGCGCCGCATCCGCCCGCCGGATGCGGAAGCCAGAGAGGCGGAGCTGTATGAGGGATACAGAGCGGCAAAACGCACCCTCCGAACGGAGATCAAGCGGGCCAAACTGGAGGCCCGCAACGTGTGGCTGGGGTCTCTGAACGCGGACCCATGGGGGCGCCCGTACAATATGGTACGGGAAAAGCTCCGTCCCTGGGCTCCCCCACTGACTCAGAGTCTCCGGCCCCAGATCGTAGAGGGTGCGGTGAACGCTCTGTTCCCTGCGCGGGGGGAACACTCCCCCCCGCCCATGGCTCCGCCTCCACCGCCAGCGGTGTCTGACGCGGACCGCAACAGCGACGACGACGACAATGCTCCAGAGGTGACCGAGGTAGAGATGAGAGTGGCGGTGCGAAGGCTGAGTGCCAAAAACACCGCCCCAGGACCCGACGGCTTGCCTGGAAAGGCCTGGGTCCTGGCCATGGAGGCTCTCGGGCCTCGACTGAGAGGGCTCTTCAGCGCATGTATGGAGAGGGGCCAGTTCCCACTTTGCTGGAAGACGGGGAAACTGGTCCTCATAGCGAAGCCAGGGCGCCCTGCGGACTCTCCGTCCGCGTACCGGCCCATTGTGCTGCTCGACGAGGTGGGCAAGCTCTTTGAGAGAGTCATTGCAAACCGCCTCGTCGGGCGCCTAACACGGGTGGGGCCGGACCTTTCGGACGGACAGTTCGGCTTTCGCAGGATGCCCTCTACGGTGGACGCCATCATGCGCGTGCGAGCCCTTACGACGGGGGATGCGGTATCCCGGGGCAGGTGTGTCGTGGCAGTGTCCTTGGACATTGCCAACGCCTTCAACTCCCTGCCCTGGAGTACGATCCGGAGGGCACTCCGGTACCACCGGGTGCCCGAATACCTCTGTCGAGTGGTCGAGGCCTATCTGTCGGATAGATTTATAGTCTACCCCGGTCACCAGGGAGACTGGAAACGTCGAGAGATGTCGTGCGGTGTTCCGCAGGGGTCGGTACTAGGGCCACCCTTGTGGAACATCGGGTACGACTACGTGCTGCGCGGCGACTTTCCTGACGGGGTCAGCGTGGTTTGCTACGCAGACGACACGCTGGTCCTAGCGCAGGGAGAGTCGTACCAGGCGGCGGTCGCTCTAGCGACACGCGGGGTTGCGATGGTCGTTGATCGGATCCAGGAGTTGGGACTCGAGGTGGCGCTTCACAAATCCGAGGCGATGTGTTTCCACGGTCGCCAGTCTCGGAACGCGCCGCCATTGAGTTCCCAACTAACGGTAGGAGGAGTTCACATCGGTGTCGGGTCGACGATGAAGTACCTGGGACTCGTCCTCGACAGCCGGTGGAATTTCGTGGAGCATTTCCGACGTCTGGCTCCCAAACTCAACCGGGCTGGGGCTGCGCTCAAGCGGCTCCTGCCCAACCTTGGGGGTCCAGACGCCTCCTGCCGGAGGCTCTACGCGGGGATCGTTCGGTCCATGGCCCTCTACGGGGCGCCGGTGTGGGCGCCGTCGCTGAAAAAGCAACCGGCGGCCATACTGAACGCCTGCCAGAGGGTCATGGCGATAAGGATGGTGCGGGGACACTGCACGATCTCCCGCGAAGCGGCGAGCCTTCTGGCTGGCCTACCACCGTGGGATCTGGAGGCAACAGTCCTTGCACACATGCACGATATGCGCGTGGAGATGCAACGCCGGGGTGAAAGTGCGCTGCCGCGACAGGTCACGGCATGGCGGACAGAGCTCCGGCGGGATCTCATGGTGAAATGGCGTCAGCGACTATCGCAACCCAGTGCTGGGCACGCCACAATTATGGCGGTAAGTCCCCTCTTTGAGGCGTGGCTGGAAAGACCTCACGGCGTCCTTACCTTCCGCATGACACAGGTACTCACCGGACATGGTTCGTTCGGGAGATTCCTGCACTCGATTCATGCGGAGGTGACGCCCGGGTGTCGCCACTGTGCGGAACGCCCGGAGGACACGGTGGAGCACACAGTCGAGGTGTGCCCTGCTTGGGCTGAGCATCGCCGTGCCCTCGTGGGGGCGATCGGCGGCGGAGACCTCTCGCGCCGGGCCTTGGTTGAGGCCATGGTCCGGAGCGAGGAGGAGTGGCAGGCGGTCGCCGACTTCTGCGAAGCAGTAATGCTCGCAAAGGAGGAGGCCGAACGCATCAGGCAACGGCGTTATCGCCGCCGCCGTCGCCGGGATTCTGATCCCGATTTCCGGCCAACGTAGACGCGGGCTTGCGGACAGTGAGCAATGGGTAGCTCACTGTCCGGCCGTCCGGTAACTGTCCGGACCAAGCCCAAGTCGTCGACGGCGCGCACTGTTCCCGCACGCCTCAAGGAGTTGTCAGCAACAGCAGGGACCCAGCCGGGTCGAAGCCTACTGGGGCCAGGGTTATCCGAAAGGGCGCTCGAGCCCCGGTATGAAGGCTAGAAGGAACGGGGTGGGTCTTTTAGTCAGTAAGAGTCTGACACTATCTCCCGCTCCGCCCAAGGGCGGGGGATGTCAATGCATGATTTTTTCCCACCATAAAAAAAAAAAAAAAAAAGGTAATGGCTCGTGAACATATTCGCAAGAAGTTGGCCGAATCATCACAGCAGTGATTTGTTATATTCATTTCTCATAATAATTTTGTTTATTTGTATGTATTATATAAGTATTTATTTATATAATTAGGTATTTATGTTGATTTTAATTTTCTTTTTGTTTGTTTGCCTTGAAGTTGCACCTACCATGTTATGTCTCTGCACCACCCTAAGGTCGACTGGTAGATAATGCCTAAGGCATAAGTCCGCCTTTGTACAGTTTTTTTGTGCAAGAAGTATTAATAAAAAAATAAAAAAAATATAACTAAAGAGGCTGTATTTCTTTGAGATTCAGATGTGATTTAAGTTAGTAGAATCCACATTATTCACTGAAGTCTGCCTCTGAATGTGTCTAATGTCTTGTCTATTGCAATCGCCTATTCATTTAGCTAGATGTAGCTTATATACTCGTAGATTATAGTCTTAATTGTCACTTTATAGAATCACGTGTCTGAGTTAAGACCAATTTATACAGTGACAAGGGTGGATGATTTGTGAGAGTTATGGTAGGAGTACATTGATGACTACACATCTAAGATATATAGCTGGTTTTTCATTCAATCGGAATGACGCAACACACGGTCACGTGTTCTTTCATGTGTCATTTGCGAGTAACTTCGAACATCCTGCAGTTCTGACAGACAACCACCCACCAATTATGCTAACACCTCTTTAAAGCTACACGGTAGGGTAGACCTGATAGAGTTGCCTGCACAGTTATATCTGTCAGGTAAGCTTGTATGAATATGGATATGCAGATGGCCGTTGGGGCCGAAAGGTTCTGGAGTTGCAACCACGTACCGGAAGACGCAGCGTTGGAAGGCCTCCTACAATGTGGACCGATGACCTGGTGAAGGTTGCGGGAAATCGATGGATGCGAGACGCACGGGAACGTTCGTTGTGGTGACGCTTGGGGGAAGCCTATGTCCAACAGTGGACGTATATGGCTGAAATAATGAAGCTTGTATGGAAACCTGCTCATTTGTGTAACATACGGCTCCGGTTTACCTAGTAGCTATACACGCTAGGGTAAACCTGTCAGGTATACCCTAGCGTGTATAGCTACCTTTAGTCACGCGTGAAATTCACACGCAGGCTTGGTTCTTATCGGACGACGAGCTACCCATTGCTCACCGTCTACAAATCCGCGCCTACGTTGGCAGGGAAGGGGCTTGGGGCTCGTGATTCCCTAGGTGTCTTGCGGCGGCCGGAGTAAGTAGGCTAGCTCTGCCCGATTCCTTGATTCTTCTTTTTTTTATGAATAGTATGATCCGCCATAATGACATTGATATTATTACAACATATTATCTCCTCTCTTACACAAAGCTGTTAATTATTGAAAGATCTCACTACAAAATCTCACTGAACCCCGTAGGCATTACTAGACAGTAACCACATTATTCAGCCAGGCTACGAAGCTATCCATCAGGGGGCGACGTTCACTTGGCATGTCTGATTGGCTACCTTACCCTGCCGTACGTTATCTATCTAGTCTTTCGTGTTGGCTCTTGGAATTCTGCTAACCAATCAGTAACAAGAACCTCATTTGTTTTAACAACGTCAGCTGGATATAGTCCTTACATTCTAGTGTGACAATAGCGGTCATTGACCTGTATTTTTTGTCAATCTTTTTTTTATGAGAATTTAAGCTGTACAGAATTTACACCTACTCAGAGGCTCAGGTCTGCTATTTTTATAAATTCGTCATTCCAACACGATCCCATTGTCATTTTGCTAAAAGTTCCTAATCTGTTAATTCATAATGATCGATCATTGATCAGTCAATGCTCTCGTAATAGAATTGTGGTAAAATGACAATATCGAGCTTATTAAAAGCACTGACTGCATAATGACGTTCTAATGGTAAAACACTGATTAAAGGAACTGTCAAAATTTTAGCAGACTACCGCATACGTCAGACATTCATTTATCATTGTGTCCAATATTACCATTCTATGCCATTTTTTTCAATAGAGTGTCAGTGGTTGACCATTGGAAAGTCATAATTATGCCATTACATTAGTAGATTACCAAAACTTTTCAAAATCAACAATTATGAAATCAATGATAGGCCATTCTGACACTATTATAATAGCAGACTTGAGGCCCTGGTCCCCAACATAGTTTGAAGTTCCATTGAAAGCAATTATTGCATCGCTTTCACGAGTAAAAAATGTTAGAAAAAAATTGTTACCATTTTTTTCGGTTTGCTCTCGCTTCCTAATTGCTATCTCACTGTTGCGAATAGTGACTCATTGTGAAGTAGTCAACTTGTTTTCGTGTGTTATGGGTAATAATCATACTCCGTTAGTCCACTACACTGCTAAATACATCATGCCCATTCTCTAACATTTGATCCGATCGCAGTTTGGGGCTTCAGCCTCTAGGTATTTGACCTCTATGCGATTACAGTTCGGTTTGCTATGAAGACATATTAGTGACAAGGCAATAACCGCTATTGTCATGCTAAAATCAAATGACTATGGTATCTGCGTGTATTGTAGTAAGATCACAAACTTGATGTTCTTTGATAATACTGGACATCGTTAGACTTATCTTTTGATAACAAGGTTATATTTCAAGTATAAGAAACAGTTAACGAGTTTTCCTACAGTTAAATCCTTTGAGATTTTTATGGGTATTTGAAATTAGTAGATACATTTATTACTTATATAGTTTTTTGTACATCTCAGAATGTGGACAGGATTTATAAACATTTGCAATAACTAAGTGTACAATGGACGGTCTTATCGCACAGTGTAATCTTACAAAAAAACTTAGGATGGACTGAACGAAATAAAATAGACTGGGGCGGTCAGTATACAAAAGGCCGTCTACGACTCGGGCTTGGACCGGACAGTTGCCGTACGGCCGGATAGCAAGTTACCCATTGCTCGTCGTCCGCAATCCCACACGCCTACGGTGGCTGGTAGTCGGGTTCGAGGTCTCGGCAACTGACGCGTGAGGATGTCTGTTCCATCACAGGTGCGACCGTCTCCTTACTTTTCGGAGTGTGTATTTTCTTTTTTCAAAGTCAAAGTCAAAGTAAAAATATTTTATTTCACATAGACCTACATGGGCACTTATAAAACGTCAGAATCGGAAAAACGACGTTTTATCTGATCATCATTACTTATTATCAATAAACATAACGTGTAAAGAACTTGGATAGATTATTATAATTGTATTTGTGTATTTTTGACCCTCTGCTACAATACACATCCAACAAAGCTAAACACCATTTGATTACCGTTAATTTATTTCGACCTGGCCACTTTTCTGTGACAAACATAACAAGGTATAATGAGACATAAGACGGGTAAGCCCGTATGCCCCCCGTCATGTCAACATCAGGTTCTGTTCAATACAATCGCTTATTGGCTGTATAATAGTTGTATGAGTGACAAGCCCGCATCACAAATGAATACAATGTAATGCATGTGTAATTTCTTTCGGTGTTTCTTTTAAAGACCCTGCTGTTTGGGGTCCAGTTACATCGTTATCATTCCATAGAAAGTTTTTTTTAATTGAATGTTTTCCGTGCATACCAATCAACCTGACTTTCCCTTTTTAGTCTAACCAAATACAGTTGAGTATTTGTATTTTACATGAAGAACTGGCTATCTGACTACCACAACACAGTAACTGAATAACACAGCTATTGACTCTCAGTGACTTTCATTGTCTCATGACTAAAAATCTACTCCTGTTCCTTCGTTGCCTTTTATACCCGGGCTGAGTTTTCCTTTCAGAAGCAAATTATTGGCCCCAGTAGGCTTCGACACTGTTGCAGCTAGTCCCCTCCAGTTTGCCGACATCTCCTATACCATCCAAATTCGTTCATATTTTTGTATCAAACATAAACATCTACAAAATTTTGCCATTATAATATTAGTGCGACTACACCTAGTTACTTATTAATTGTTTTTTAGCGACCCGAAGTATACCTACAACAACTGGATTCTTTTGTTTTTATTATGAAAGGCGAAAATAAGCATAACAAATTATTAAAACCTGCAATAATTTGCCAGTACAAAAACAATGGAAATACCTACAAGTTTATTAGACGTTTTGTTGGTTTGCCAAACAAACAAAGTTGTTTGGATTTATAAGGTTTCCACAGTCGTATGTATTATTATTTATAGAGAAGCCGTATGAACCTGTCCGTCCTGTCTGCTCGAGTACGATTGAACTGTATTTACGCACATTTATTTATACATTATTGTTACTTAGACACAGAACTGAAAGCTCATACGTTTTAAAATATCAAAACACAAAGACACTAAGGTAGGAGCCAGATAACCGTGGAATAACGGTCATTGACCCTTTTACATTTGTTGACATTCTTAATTTCAAAAACGGAAGTAAAGACATAAAGCTGTCTTGAATCGACATATATCGCCATCCTTTACGTGATCTAGTAATGAAAAGCAGTTCATTGTTTGTTTTTTGGGTACCTACGCAGAGACATTAGAAAAAGCTCTATGTACTATATTCTACAGTAGTAAAATTACTTACATTGCCTTCGTTGGTTTGTCCGTTTGTAGCATACGTTGTGTTTGGACACAAATAACTGGCCTGAGGCAGCGAGATTGCTTGAAAAAGTCTACGGGTCCTTTTTAAGCAATCCCGCTCCCACAGGGCCTGGAACACAAAGGACAACTGAAGAAACACACGTGCATTTTACTTATTAAAGGTTTGACACTCCCTTTCACTCCACCTAGAGTGAGAAAAATGATTTGAAGATCTCCTATAAAAAAAAAGTACGTTGAGTGTGCAATAATAAGAATGGTTAATATAAAATTAGTTAGTACCAAATGCGTCCAGCACACTTTTTTCCCTACCAATAGACTAAATCAGTACTAATAATCATACAAAAGACACTACATTACACCTCAAAACAATGCTCATAAATCAATTGGCAACAATACCTACAGAACATAGTCCTTCAAGTTAGATTCGCGAATATAACAAAAGTATGAAAATGAACGAGGTGGGCCATCAATCATGAGGGTACAAAATTAAACGTCACACGCGCGTTGAGCTCCGGACCCTGCACTGGACGCGTGCGGCGCAGGTTAATGATGACACAGAGGTTACTTATGAGAATCTTGTTGGTATAAGAAATGTTAATATAGGATATCATAGGAATGTAGAAGAAGTGATGGATTAGGCAAATAATTCGATTTTTCAAAGTACAGAGACGTAAGTAAGTACTGGAAATTTAAATATGACATGGAGCGTCGACAGTTAAACAAAACTAAAAATAAAAAAACAGATAATGTTTTCAAAAACTATAAATGAAATATACCACACGCATAAAGATAAAATTTGTTCACAACAAGAAAGCATTAATAAAAAATATAGGCTAGAAAGAACACAAATCTTAAACTAATTGGTAATTTTAAAAGAATAGATTTTAAAATATACGAAAATATTTTAACAGAATTTAACGTACAAATCTAATTAATTTTCAAACATTATTCCGAAGTTAATCTTGCGAAACAAATCTAAAAGCACATCACAGAATTAATCATGCATGCGGCACGTCAACAGTTCAACACCCACGAGTTGGCGTTTCACATGTATTCTCTATAATCTCACAGTCATCTACATTCAACAACCATCTACCAACGACTCATTAATACTACATTTGTCTCATCAAAAGACAGAATTCCTCCTTCACTCGCCGTTATTATTAATATTGTATCAGCATAATTATTTTCATCCTTTTCAAGATCAAATGTGACAGGATCATAATTAGATTTATTATCACCAAGTGAATGTTCTAAAATGATTTTGTAATATAATTTTATTAATACGCCATGACAAATTATCTTGTGAATTGCATTACGTATTCAATGAACGTCGTTTGTCATTATGTACTGTATTTTAGACACAATATATTTTCTTGTTCTAGTTCCAGCTACCACTAATATAATTTTGATTGCAATATCAATTAGTGTCAAGGTAGTCCTGCGTTAGTTTAGAAGGCACACAATCGAAATCAATTGTAACGAAATAATTTCAAATGTCTACCGCTTACCCTGTTCCACAATTATTCTACATACATAATTCAGTGATTGTAGTATGTAGTCCAGTTTAAAATAGACCAGCGTTTTCAGTTTTGCTGAAAATATTTAAATGTTTGAAACCAAGTTGTTTCATTCTGGGGTTAAAATTTGAACTTTTTACCAAGCATTATAAACTAATTAATTAAGCAAAGTCAAGACCAAAGCAAAGAGTTCAAAACGCCTATAATGAATCATTCAATATATTAGTATGCTTGACTTGATGCTTTGACAGACAATCATGTTCAAATCGTTTGATGATTTAAAACTAAAAGGTAACTTCATATTGCATGTATGTAGTTTTCTTTGATTTAGTACTCTTACTAAAACAAACCTGATTCTAGTTCTAATAAATGTTAAAGCAAAACTTTTTTTCAAATAAATGACAATATTGGAAATACAAAGGCAGTAATTAGTCAAAACAATATCGATAACAAATGAATGTTATTGGGATAAAATAAGTAGTAGGATAGCTAAATTATGTAAAATATAGTCTCTACTAAAGCAACCTATTCGAAATTATTAATAAGCCTACTTAAGCTAATAAAATATTACGTAAAAAAGCCTCTGAATAAACGTTTACATTTCTATTTAAAAAATTGTAATGAAACATAGACGGTCCCTTTGATCCAGCTCGTAATCTACATGACATTTCAATTATAAATGAACCTTCATAATCTACTTTGTTAGGAAATTTACACTAGACTAAAATGTTTGATATACTCCTGAATAATATGCTTATTAGCCCCGAATACATCCCACGCTTAGAAATCGTGGCGAAGTTTCTTTACCAACTGGATTTGACTCCCTTGGGTGGTTTCGTGTGCAGGTAAATATAGGTATATGTAGGAGCACTTGAATTATTTCTATCGAATGTTGACTCACGGAAAGTTGCTATTCACAAAAGTCTTAGAAATACATCCTTAAGTAGAATGACATTTTCAAATTCAGTTTTCAAATCTTTTAACATATCCCAGAGGTTATCTTCAATCGCGAGTCTGAGATTGGAGAGTCTATCTCAGTGGAGTTTGTAGAATATATTTCTAGACTTAAAGTCAATAAATTCGGAGATTTACGTCTCACCATGCTTCACACCTCGTTTTAAATTCAAATCCTAGGATTCCTTAACTTGGCAGTCAATCAGGAGATTTTATATCCACGTCCCAAAAATTTATAGAACTTGGTTGACACTCAATTTTTCATTTTCATCTTTGCTTTTATGATCATAAAGAACAAATTAGCTTACAGATTAATAAGACACGTCTAAATTTGGGCAGACAAAAATAAAATTAATTATGAATAACCCTAACTTCAGAACACCGCAGTAATAACATACTCCACCAATCGAATTTAATAGGATTATTCTCACCTTAATTCAACGATAAACCACAGAACAGATAAACACGTGTTACCAACATGCGGAACACATAAATAATACGCTATATTCAACTTAATCCACGATAATGGTCCAACATATAAAATAATACAGGTTAAAATTATAACGTTGAACCCATAAAGGGGGATTAAAGGGGACGAGCGTTGACGTAGAGTTACACCCGGTTGAATTACAACTGGGACCAATGTTATGTATATGTTACAGTTTCGGTTGCATTATTGGAAACCGTTTTGGAAGCAATAATAAAGGGTTATCACTTAACTTTTGAGTTTATGGTGTGGTTTTTGGGAGACTATATTAGAGGTTCTGGACACAGAACAATCTGACATAGAAATATCACTACACCTACTTCACAATATACCTACATAAATATGTAGTTTAACTAATAGTTAATCGTAAAATGAGAATTGGCTAAATTAATCGTATAGTCTAACGTTAAAACAAAACATATTTATTTAATGTTTGTACTTTCAAGCACTCGTTTGATACTTTTAACTACAGAGCCTTAAATTCTAATCAACACTTTGTAAAAGTTTCATCATTAAAATTCGAAATATACAAAATGACAAATGGTTTAAAGCAAAATATTTTACGACTGTAAATTATAACCAATTTCGTTTGAAATAAAAATAACAATCACCAAGCTGAGAAATTATTAAACAAATACAAAAGTGAATATATCAAGCGGCGCATCAAAGCGTCGACGATGATATATTTGTTTCGTGCGCACGCGCAAGTAAATGGGCCCGTATAAATCAATCGTTACAGCAAAGACTAAGAATAAAAGGTATACATTTTAATATTTATTTGGCTCCTTAGTCACGACTGAAGAGTTTTCTGATCTGACATTTTTTTGGTCACAAATACATATTAGTAACTGTTTTTTTTTTTGTGATTTAACTACTATAGTTTATTTTTATATATATATATATTATCATTTGCTTGTTTATTTTTTGCTGTGCGACAGAAATCTTTCAATCTCTTTTAAAAAAAGACGAAAACGGTTTCACTTCAATAAAAAGTAACTGTTGTCATTAATATTAATTAGAAAAGGACCAAACACCTTTACTTTTTAAATTCTCGTACGATAAAATGAATTAGTTAATAATATGAGTGGTGAGGGTCGTGGTAATCCAATGGATGCGAGATGCACAGGACTGGTCATTATGGCCACACTTGGGGGAGGCCTATGCATCTTTCTTATTAGATATATTATTTAATGGTGTATGCAGTACTGTAGTTAAGACCTAGATGGATGACTGTCCATAAAATTGAGCTCCAGTAGTAGCCGGTACTGATGAGTAAATAATTTTCTCTCATAGCATTTTTCTCTATTTTTATAACAACCAAAGGATTGATGTTTTTATATTTAGGTAGACATTTCAATATCAAAGTCAGCAGAAAGAATTTGTGAAACCTGAACTAAGGATATGTCTCTTCTATATTTTCGTACTCTTTGTCAACCCAAATGCACGCTGTCCGTGCGATGAGGGGGCGCGAAGCGCACGTTCATAACTTACAAATCGTAGCAACGCACAAATTAATTGCTTCGTATTCGACGACCATACATCACAGATCACAATCCATTACTCGCTGTATACAACATAATACTCCCTTTTCCCCAGTAACACCAGCAATGTATCCCAAAACAGGAACTCATCTTTCAAACTGTCGCATTTATTTCAATCAACAATAATAGAAAAGTAAATAAATCTTTGGAGGTGTCGATATTAAGGCCAAATGGGGGAGATATTAAGTTTTATTAGTGAGTTCGAAGCTGAGCGATAAAACTTAATTAGTAGATATGCTAACACTCTCATTTACGGGTGTTGACAGCTTGCCAAAGACTAATTAATAAGTGAAAAACCTATTGAGAAATTTTCGAATAGTTATACTAGAAAGGCTAGGATATTGATGTTTGTATTGTATTGGTTTACAAAAGTATGTTTCCGGAACTGAATTACTATTTTTAGGGTTCCGTACCTGAAAAGGAAAAAACGGAACCCATATAGGATCACTTTGTTGTCCGTCCGTCTGTCTGTCTGTCAAAACCCTTTATCTCGAGAACGCGTGGAGATATCGAGTTGAAATTAAATCCATACACTCAAGTCTGCTTTTTTTTTGTTAACTTAAAAATCAAACTTTTAAGTTAACGAATAAATAAGATACTTACGGCTGTTTATGTCGCAAAAAAAACGTATATTTTGATACTCTCAAAGATTGAAATTCATAGGGTACTTCCCGTTGACCCAGAATCCTGAAATTGAACATAAAGCTAGGTCTTATAGCACAGGTATAGAAAAATATCTGGAATAAAACAGTAAATTTGTTGTTAGGTCACAAAAAAAGTACTGTTTTGCAATTTGGAAAAATCTTTGAGACTCCGTTCGGTAATTGTAGTTTGCACGAAACCCTTAGTGCGCGAGTCCGACTCGCACTGGCCCAATTTTTTTAAACTACAAAACATATTGCCGTTTCTTGGCTGCCTTGTTACTACTTCGACCACAGTAAAGTCTGATACTGGTTCAATCAAAACTAGTAGAATAAAACTATATGCTGAAAGCAGGTCCTAAAACTTCCGGTCTACCAAGGCGAGAAGGAAGCAAAATAAAATAATATCGTCAAAAAAGATCGACGTGTAAACGAATATTATAGGCACTCGCTGACATCCGAACGAAGAATATATTGGATTTACCGACATGATTCAACTTTCCCTGTTTATTGAATAAATAATACTGATATACTTCTGAGTGTAATACGTTCTAAAAGGTGTGAGAGAAAATAAGTAAATATTAAATGTTCATTTTTTTGTTCATATAAAATAAAACTTGATGTATCCAATAAATGGTATTCAATTTGATGTATTATATATATATGGTTATATATATCACTTTTGCATTATAAAGAACCTATAAGGCCGTGTCATTTTAGGAGCATATCTGTTATTACCAATCTGTTTTCCTTGCGTGGAGTAAAATCAAATCTATCTGCTTGATTCACAGGATCCGCCGGTCCAATGCTTGCTACGGCTACTGGATTATTCCAAAAAGTTACCGCAGCCCTAAAACGCAAAGAGCAACCGAAGAAACACAGGAGAGTGTTAGTTAGTAAAAGTCTGACACTTCCACTCAGTCTACCCGTAGAACACAGGAGAAGTGATTGATGGTTCTCATTTAAAAAAAGGGCAAGGTCCGTTCATTGTAGAGTGGCCGTTGAGTCATTTTTGCAAGCTTTTATTTAGTTTCACTTGTCCCCAAGTTTGTTTGTCAGTTATCAAATCTTGCAAATTAAATTTGATCCACTTCCCGGATACCAATTTAGTTGAAATTTTGCATGCATGTGTAATGTCAGATTACAATGCAAAATTATTATGACATGAAGCTGATCTGATAATGGAATCGAAAGGTGGCCATAGATAGGAATTAAGATCTATCGTACTCTATCGTGATTGAGCTTTATGGAATGGTCTTGATGAGTATTAATTGATGACCATCTTTGCAAACTTGATATCCATTAGTGCTTAGTCTTCTTTTCCCAATTGGTAAGATAATGGCACAAGTAGTGAGCCAGGTACTCGTTCATATTGTAGGTAGGCACTTACAAGATGAACAAGTACTTGGCTTTACTATGTAATGAAGGAAATAGGACCTACTACATTAGTAGTAACTTTTACAAAAAAAAACATACATACACATGTATATCATGACACTAAATAAGTAAAAAATTTTTCATAATATGAACAATTTTTTTACTTATCAGCTCGTAAATGTAGGGTAATCTAGCTCTTTGTCCAAACTATCTAGACAAATCAAAATCTTATCAGTTGTCTGGCCCTAAAGCACTAACTCATGTAAATATTTATTTTACACAAGTACTACCCCTATTTATCTGAGATAGCGTGGCAGATCACATTTCACGTAGGTTTGCTGAAGAAATCCAATCTTCGCTCGCACAATGTGGGAAGTACCGGAGACCTCACAATGGTCTGCACACAACCGACTGCTTCAGCGTGTTCTATATTAAGTTTATTTTTATTTGTTTAGCTGTGGGCTGCACTTTATTTTACCGTATTTGCACTGAATTATCTATGAGAGCACGGGATAAAAGCTAGTAGTTGTTTCAATTTCAACTACTTAGGTAATTAATGCTGAATATGTTTGAATTGGTAACTATTTAGGTAGTGTATCTAAAGAAAGTATACATTTACACACACGTGCACCTCGCTATGTAAATGCAAAGAGCAGAAACCGGGACGCGTTATTGCGAAACGCTGTTTGTTTTAATGCGAACTCTGTCGCGATGTTATCGTTCTATATAATTGAATTCTGCCCGCGCCTGTCCCACCAGATGTCTTCGCTGCTGTCTCGCAGAGGTACGTTGCTATGAAATATTTGATAGGCGCCCGCTTCTGGAAATGGAACTGGTCGGAATGAAGGAATGAATGTTCTTGTTTTGATCAAATTGATTTTTGTGGTTAACGAGCGTAGTATCTTTTTAGAGATTTACTAAAACTGGGTAGGAAGCTTCGCTAAAATTATATAAATATGGTTTTATTAGACATATTTACTCAGTCCTCAATAAATGTTATACAAGACTTATATATTATTTAAATATACTTTATTTATTATTATTATAAAGCAGAAGAGTTTGTTGGTTTGTTTGAAAGCGCTATTCTCAGGAAGTAGACGTAGAACAGCAACCAAAGCAGAACCCGATGGATGCGAGACTTACAGGACCATTGGTTGCGGTGACACTTTTGGGAGGTTTATAGGTCTAACAGTGGACGTCCTTCGGCTAAAACGATGACGATAAGTTAACAAAGACATGGTAAACTGCAGGGGACTAAATATTCCCTAATAAATATTACCTATTTAGGTAAAGTAAGTCGTTGCAAAAACTTAAGTAATCCTTAATTTTAAACAGAAATATTACTGAAATTTCAGTACTTTGAATTCTTCGTCTTAAAATTCTAAGAGATTATAGTCAAGGGTATACACCTACTTACACGTCTTCCCTTTGAACTTTTACTTCATTCTTACCTCTTGTATTATGTAAATCGCATACCTACCATGTTGAAACAGCACTCAAGATTCCTAAACATTCAGTCTCGATGTCTAAACATCCCAACGCAGTATGCAAAGATTTTTATTTCTCACGTCACGTAGGTATTGTATGTGCAGAATATTATGATTTCCAATACTGCAGGGCAAAGTAAAGCCAGTCATGCATGAACAAAATATGGATGTTGCTCATTTTGTTCGTTATATTGTGAACATGACCTTACAAAGGTTTTCGTGCTTGCTGAAAGCACTTTAGCCCCAAGGAAAGCTGTGGATAGAAACTATACTTGGCTACATTGACGTTCAAAAATAGATAAATAATTATGTTCTTACATGAAGTCAGCTGTTCTGTATACCCAACTCGATAATTTTGCAATGTGATAACCCTGTTTGCAAAATAAATTATATTTATATTATATTAATATTATATTTTATAAATTATATTTATTTTGCAAATAGGTTTTAAAAAACAGATTTGCCAAACTGTATAAAATGTATCATGTATTTTGTCGACTAGCTTGACTTAATTCAATGTATTTAACTCAAAACTCAGAGTTACTTTTACGACCTTTATGAAAATATTTTATTATAGCCTATCGTGTATCTCATTGCTGGTCAAAGGCCTTCCCTTTCTCCTTCCAGACTACTCTGTCTGGAGCGATCTCGGGCTTTGCCTCGCGAACATGATTAGATCGTGACACCACCTTCGCCGCGGTCGACCTCGATGGCGTCGACCTCCTTCAGGCGTCCAGTGAGTAACAATCCTCGCCCACCTGTCCGGGTGCATTCGTACGACGTGACCAGCTCACTGCCACTTCAACATGACTATTTTTTCCACGACATCTGCTATTTGAGTTATGGAGAGCAGCTAGGTGTTTCTAACGTGATTTATTCGCCTAACTTCTATTGCTGCGCTCCATCGCTCTTTTACAAATCTTTAGTTTGGACTTCTGTTTTTCAGTAAGTGACCAACCTTGAGCACTGTAGGTTAGGACACACATGCCAATGAGTTTTCTTTAAGTGTCATCGGAAGGTTACCCTTCATGTGAGCTAAAACTCAAAAGGCCCAGAAGGTCTTCCAAGCATTTTCGATTCGTCTTTCGACTTCTCTGCTTGGCCTATTTGTAAAGGATACGATTTGGCCTAAGTGTGTATACTCTTCGACATATTGCAACACTTGCTCGTCTACCTACCTTAACCCTACGTTTCGTGTTCCAAAATACACATAAAAAAATACATCTCAGGGTCTCCATTCTAGAACACGTTTACTCCAAATCAATCTTTATATATATAACAAGCTTTTGCGCGCTTCGCCTGCGTACATAAAATATAGCCCATGTCACTCAGGAATAAAGCAGCTTTCTGTCGGTGAAAAAATTTTAGCAATCGGACTAGTACTTTCAGAGATTACCTCCTACAAACAAAAAAAAAAAACAAACTTTACCTCTTTATTATATTAATGCAGATTCTTCTGTATCTACGTCTGTTTGGTCACCTAACTCCTAAACGACCTAAGCGAATTGAATGAAACTTTGCGTCTACATTTGAGTGGATCCCTGAATGGTTTGAAAATACAAAATTGAAACCGATAGTTTTTTTTTTCTGTTTATTTTTGACGCTGCAATCGGGTTGTCATTTTTTTTTTTTCAGACTGTAGTCAACTTTCGGGCAGGACAACGTCTGCCAGGACCACTAGTATATACCTATATGTATAAGAACGAATCTCTATTTCCCCCGGTCACGCCATCACGCGTGAACGGCTAAACCGATTTCTCTCTTTTTTTTTTTGTTGTGTTTGTTATTGTCAGGAAAAGTTCTAATGAAAGAAACTGAAAATTAGAACATTCGTAAAAGTAAGATTGTTCAATTTTCGCACGTTTGACAGTTTATAGCTAAGACAAGACAACGTCTGTCTGGTCAGCAAGATTGTCGTGACACTTCATCATCATCATCATCATTTCAGCCGAAAAACGTCCACTGTTGGACTTAGACCAACCCCAAAGATCGCCATAACGAACAATCTTGTGCGCCTCGCATTCATCGCATTCCCGCGACTTTCACCAAGTCATCGGTCCACCGTGTGAGAAGCCTTTCAATGCTGCATCTTTCGGTCACTACTCTAGAACCTTTCGGCCCCATCGACATCTGTTCTACGAGCAATGTAATAATAATAATTTATTTATTTGCGTCATGATTTACATTTTACATTAAATACATAGTAGTACAAACAGTTTAAATTGAATATAAAACAATATGGTGACACCAGCACCCTTACTAAGTTGCCAAGACAATTTGTATTAAAGATGCTGGGCCCAACCCTTTATTGGATGTTTCTTATTTTTATATGTGGATGTGTAGTGTGCCCTTATTATCTGTTTGTTGCTGGTGATTCTCTAGTTAATTACTTCAGTAAATGCTCGGTAACCTACGTGAGGTTGAGTGTCTATGACCTAGAATCGGTAATTCAATCAGCATCGGGTAGAGGCAAGCCTAGGTATTCCTTAATTGACATGCTAATTAATGGATTTGATCCGCTTTACTTTGAAATAACTATTTTGTGCAGTCCTGTGAAGAATATAATATGTAACTAGCTTTTACCCGCGGCTTCGCCCGCTTACAAAACATATAGCTTATGTCACTCAGAAATAAAGCAGCTTTCTGTCGGTGAAGAAATTTTTGCAATCGGACCTAAATCGGACTAGTACTTCAAGAGATTACCCCCTATAAACAAAAAAACAAACTTTAACTCTTTATAATATTAATGTAGATTATGTAGATTATAATTGGGGTTTTTATCAATAAAATTCGGACATTGAATCTCGCTCCAGCCTAGAGCTTTTCTCTAACCTTGTGACCCATAAAAGTCATTAAAAATAATTCTAACAAGTGAATGAAATAAAATAAGTTTTCCTCGTTGTGAAGCTTTTCGTAGTCAGTTTTCACAAATCAAACAGACTGTTATTTCTATAACTTGTAAAAATATTCTCCCTTTTAATGTAAGATCAGACCCTACCATCATCTACATCTTAAACCATCACAATTTCAGCTTGAAGGAGAGAGAGAGAGAGAGAGAAAGAGAGAAAGACAATGCTGTATATACTGTATAGCACACAGAAAAGATGAAAGAGGTTAGCAAGGAAATGCTTTCCGATTAGTACTACAACGAGTATTGCCGCTTGTCTCACACTCTTTAACTCCAATACAGGCAATAAACCGATACGAACGCGCATTACGCAACTAACAGACCACGCACACTTACATCGCAAGTTTGCTATTGATAGTTGAACTATGAGCATTGCCCTACTTTTTGGCATGCCTGCCCCGCTCACAGCGCCTTTCTAACCTCTTTCATGTGTTCTGTGGTGTAGCACCTCCCTTTTCTACGACGACAACGGATTCTTTATAACTTTAAGACGTCATGGTAGAATTCTTATCGAGCAGTTATACGTTATGAGACCACGCACACTTTGATCGCAAGTTTGCTGTTGATATTTGAACTATGAGCATTGCCCTACTTTGTGACACACCTGCCCCACTCACAAGGCCATTCTAACCTTTTTCATCTTTTTTTTTCCGATGGGAAAAATCATCCTATGACAACCCCCGCTCTTGGGCGGAGCGGGAGATAGTGTCAGACTCTTACTGACTAAAAAACCCATCCCGTTCCTTCAAGCCTTCATACCGGGGCTCGAGCGCCCTTTCGGATAACCCTGGCCCCAGTAGGCTTCGACCCGGCTGGGCCCCTGCTGTTGCTGACAACTCCTTGAGGCGCGCGGGAACAGTGCGCGCCGTCGAGGACTTGGGCTTGGTCCGGACAGTTACCGGACGGCCATCTGTTCTGTGGTACCTATAGCACCTCCCTTTCACACGACGACGAGGGAACCTTTATAATTTTAAGACGTCATAATAGAGTTTTTACTGAGCAGTTATACGATATGAGTAAGTGTAGGTGAGTTACGATGACTTTCAAAGTAAGATTGTTGCATTCTTATTTCATTGTGGTGATGATAAAGTGATGGCGCTAGACAACCTGTATAGCTCTGTCTCTTACCCACACTGGAATAAGAATAAAATAATCTAACTTAGAACTTCTTGGTAACCAATCACGTACGTGTACAACGACACATAAACATTATCTCCGACGAACTTCAAAAACCAACAAAACATAACTCTTTCAGGAATATACGAGTACTTACATAAACACTCTCCGTCAACCGGAGTCCTTCAAAGCAAAATTCCTCTGTAGCAATTTAAACTTACCACGACTTGCGAGTCACTCCGGGGAACTTAAATCGATTCGTTTATCGATGGCTCACAACCGATTACCCTTATATTGCTGTTTTATTAGCCCATCTTAGATGATTCCCTTCTAATATAAGCATGTAAGTTTCGCTAGACTGTGAAAGTGAGTTTGGATTAAAAGACTTACGTGCTACGGTGAAATTGAGTATAAAGATGATTTTTTGTTCGAGTACCTATAGGTAATCGAGTTAAAGAGCAAAGGTTCTTTGACTCGATTGTAGAATACTTATGTAGAATTTTTTCAGTTCTCTCTTTATAAAAGTGGAATGAATGAACTGAAAAAAAAACTACGTATGTACTTATGAAATCATGGTTGCTTGTGTGACTTATTGAGTGACTCACTTCTGCCAATGATTTAGCTCGCGCGAAGATAGGTTTTATCCCAAGGAAATAGACTCCTAAAAGAAAAGTGTCTTGTGCTTCTGATGTTTTATAATTGTCCATGCAGGCCTATGTAAAACAAAATATATTGACATTTAAATTTTTAACAGACTTAAAAAGGTCATGAATTATGTGCTGTTCCTGGATGTGGTTTAATTGTATACCAAACTTTATCCACATCCGTCCAGCCATTTTAGTGTGAAGCAGTAACAAACATACACTCATACAATACTTTTGCTTGCATTAGTAATTTATTGTTTTACTAGCTTTTGCTCGCAGCTTCGCCCGCGTACATAAAATATAGCCTATGTCACTCAGGAAAAAAGCAGCATTCTAATTGTGAAAAAATTTTAGCAATCGGACCAGTACTTTCAGAGATTACCTCCTACAAACAAAAAAAACCGGCCAAGTGCGAGTCGAACTCGCCCATGGAGGGTTCCGTAGCAGCAAGTAACGTAATATAAAAGTTCTTGTAGTTCATTGTAACTTTGATCGATGTTTTAATAATAGTGTATCTTTTTAGATTTATGACGTATTAAAAAAAAACTACTTATTAGATCTCGTTCAAACCAATTTTCGTTGGTAGTTTACATGGTAATGTACATCATATATTTTTTTTAGTTTTATCATTCTCTTATTTTAGAAGTTAGAGGGGGGGGACACACATTTTACCACTTTGGAAGTGTCTCTCGCGTAAACTATTCAATTTAGAAAAAAATGATGTTACAAACCTAAATATCATTTTTGAAGACCTATCCATAGATACCCCACACGTATGGGTTTGATGAAAAAAAATGTTTGAGTTTCAGTTCTAAGTATGGGGACCCCCAAAATTTATTGCTTTTTTTCTATTTTTGTATGAAAATCTTAAAGCGGTTCATAGAATACATCTACTTACTAAGTTTCAACAGTAGGTATAGCTCTTATAGTTTTGGAAAAAAGTGGCTGTGACATACGGACGGACAGACGGACAGACAGACAGACAGACAGACAGACATGACGAATCTATAAGGGTTCCGTTTTTTGCCATTTGGCTACGGAACCCTAAAAATAAAAATAAAAAAACATTACCTCTTTATTATATTAGTGTAGATTACCTTTTCTCTTAATTATTATTTAAGCAAGTACAAAATTTGATTTCTTTTCATGCAAGATAAAACACAAGCCTAAAATTAACAATTAGGCCAATGGCACAAAAAATAAATTCAGAAAACTAATCAAAACATGCAGAAGTACTAGATAGAAATAAATATACCATATTACACGAGTAGCTAAAAGCAATGTCTACCAGACAGTAACATGGAATCAAATTAATTTTCAACAATATTCTTTTTACGCAGAAGATGTAAGAACGTTGTACGGATAGGACTATTTCTCTACGCAATATGTACTACATTTTCTGAGAAGCTATCCCCAGACCAGACGCTTATTTATCCCTTTTTCGTCTGATCGTATCAGACAGACATGCCTGATTGACATCAAGTTCATTTACTCTCGATCGAACTTGTATAGCATGTCTGAAGTAGTCTTTATGTAAGTATACTTATATACTTGAGTTGGCTGATACGTATTTTTTATAAAGTTAGCTTTATGTGTGTTTGTAAGTAGTCAAGTGCGTTCTTACAAATCACACTAAAGGTGTAAGTTTTTTTGTTTTGTTTTTTTATTGTTTGTTGTTTATGATATCAGTAAAACAGTGCTGCAAGGTTGTTAGTGTTTAAAAAATAACCCTGTATATCCCGATTATAACTAGCAGGTAAACTGTCATTGAAGCCAGTTTTAACAAAGGGTGTAGCAGGATAAGGTAGGGCCAGCGGGCGCCACGAGGTTTTGGCAAAATAAATTATGATATTATATCAGTGACATGTATTATTACTGTTGACGTGATTTTAGCCTTCTACCTCACTTTGTTACGGAGATAATTGACTAAAATGTTAATTTTCCAAGATAGAAGGCTAAATTCACGTCAACAGTAATAATACATGTCACTGATATAATACATAATTTATTTTGGCAAAACCTCGTGGGGGCCGCTGGCCCTACCCTATCCTGCTACACCCTTTGAATTGTTCAACTTCAGTTACTGTGGGGATCCATTGCAACCGATATCCGATAAGGACGAAAGGCACGGGAAACGTCGCGACCGCGTACCGGATAATGCAGCCTTAGAACGCCTCTCGGAATGATGACCCATAAAGACCATAGGAGTCCACTGGATGTGCGAAGCATATGACCAGTTGATATAGGGGAGAATGAGCTGAGAACATCTCTCAGTGGAAAAAATGACGATAAATTAATTAAATATTTCGTAACTAAACAAGTGATCGAGAGGACTGGTAGAAGATATATTGGTCGTCCGGTAGCAATATGGGTAGAAGATTTGTTCCCATTACAGGCAGACAAGGATGGGGGTGGCACAGATACTAGATATCAAATACTAAAATAGGTTAAGAGGTTTTTTGCTAACACAGTGGACCTTGATTGATACATTATTTTTATTATTTAATTAAGAATGGGAGATTGGTCCAACAAAAGAGATATCTAGTAGGCGAAGGCGGCGTGCAGTTAATCTTGAAACAAGTTTGAAACATCACAAAAAAGGTGCACTGAAATTTTTCAAGATGTTTTTTTTGGGACTTTTGATTGTTTCTCAACAATTACGCTTCTATTCATTCACTAACTGGTCGAACACCTAGTGTTATTATTCCAAAACTAAATCATACTCAACTAAAATTTCACGTACAATTTCACATTATTTTAGGCGTTGACCGGAACAAACGGCGATTTGAATAAAAGCGCCCGCCTTATGGTAATGGTAACCGGACGAAGGACGGCCGGACCGCTAGGGTTGTCAAGTGGAAATGTAATATACCGGGATATTTGAATACTGAAAGTAAATGGTGGAATGAGGTGGTGGTTGTCTTGAAAATTGGCGGTGAATATAGAATTTATACGTCATACATTTCATACAATGTTAGGGTTCGCGCCATATTCGCAGAATGAGTCAATTCAAGAGTCATAAATTTCTTGCCTTTCACGTGCGAGCCCACCGCCTACATATTTTGAAGTCAGAAACGACCCGTAAAACGATATGAGATTTAATTTATTTTTTACCTACATTATAATCATTTTCAAAACTTCCTTTAAAATACAACTGTTGATACCTCCACCATAATTTCAATGATTGAGCAACCCTATACGACCGGATCGTCAAACATAAACAGAAACGGCGCCCGCGTCCGGTTAGCACTGTCCGATCCGGTCTATTATACCATGTTAACTGCCTTTTACGATGTTTTTGAGAGGTAAAAACAATATTGGACCGTTGTCACGTTCTTTGGCCATTGTGAGCCGCATTACAAAAAAGAATTGCGCTTAATGTTCGTTTAAAATGGGTTAATGCTTTTAACTGTCACCGTATTCAAAGATATGCGCTTTAGACATGCCATGTTCTGAAATGTGTGAAACCAGGAAGTCAATAAAAAAAATAGTCTAAATGATTTTCAAGCGCAAGTAAGCGACTCAGTCCATAATTTTTAATTAGATAATAATATGTTTTAAAAGATAATCATTTGAATAAATTAGTAATATTAAAAAGGTGAAAGTTTTTATGTACATAATGTGTGTGTTTATATATTTGTTAATCCTTCAAGATAAAACGTCTCAACGAATTAGGATGAAACTAAGCACACAGTCATGTAGACTATACTTTTTAATTCGGAAGTATATCTTCTCTGGGGATAATTTAGACTTTTACGCGGACAAAGTGACTCGCAAAAGCTAGTAATGTTTAGCAGTATAACATTTTTTTAAATAAATGTTGATTAATTTATTTAGAGCCAATACTTTGAATAATAAAAAAAAATAGGAAACTTTAAGTAGGTAGGTAAGTCATCATCATCATCATATCAGCCAAAAGACGTCCACTGTTGGACATAGTCTTTCCCCAATATTAACAACCGGTCCTGTGCGGTCCGCATCCATCGGATTCCCGCGACCCTCACCAGGCCTTCCAAAGCTGCGTCTATCGGTACGCGGTCGCCACTCCAAAACTTTTTGGCCCCATCAACCATCTGTTCTGCGAGCAATGTGCCTTGCCTACTGTCACTTAAGTCTGGTTATTCTTCGGAATAGGAAAGTGGACAAGATTTTTGATAATTTTATTTGCGCAACAAAACAATAATCGAGCAATATCGAACGATCAAGTATCATTTACCTCATAATCTAAATTAGATCCGACTATACCCCTCAATACGGTCAACAAAGGATAGCAATACGCCATTTCGTTATGAGTTACAAGGGTCGGGCGCGCCAAAACTACGCATCGATTCCACGTACTACGGGCACGGTACGGACTGGCGTTTCGCAAACGGATTTATGCCTGAATCCATAAACGGACACACAGACATTGGGATAAAAACGTGAGCAAACTGGAATACTTGAAAGGGATAAACAATAAACACATTTACCCATGTCATATTTGCAATTTTTTCTGTATACGTTTTCCAGAAATTGTAACAACAGGTTAGACAGGAAAGGGAAAAATCTTATTTCGTTTATCTAAATAACACTTGTAATGAATGAAGAATTTAAGTGAAAATATGTCCCGCGTTCTAATATATTATGTATAGGTCATGGTGATCAAAACATTGGAAAATATATAATTTAAACAAGCAAAGTTTTAAGCTTAAATCAATTTAGAAGTAATCCTCTTCAAAGTATTTTACTTGACTAGCAATGTAGGTACTAGGCTAGACTATTAATGTCAAGATTGATTCTATGAATGTAGACTTAATAGAAAAAAGTTACCTTAAGGACAATTTCTAAGAGAATATAATATTACCGATATAAAAAGTATTAAATGATAAATGAAATTTATTTTGTAAATAGGTTTAAAAAACACTGATACACGTCAATTTTTTTTTCGTCGTGACTACCCTGAGAAGAAACACCGAAACAAACTCAGGGGTCAAAGTCTCTCTTAAAGTCCATACAGTAAATATGTAATGGTCAAATCACATGAGAACCATGCAGATTTGTCTGAGATGGTCTTTTGAAGAAAGAACCATACAGATTTGAGTGGACCTGTCCAATCAGTGTAAGCATTTGTCTTCTATGTCTTATCCCAGGACATGATCTACCCATGTTCCAGCAACAAGTTTCATCTAATTGCGGCAAGACATGAAAATGCAACACGCAGACTGACAGAGTTACACATTTAAAATATTAGTATATACATTATAAGCGTTACTGGATGCTATGCTTTCTAGGCCAGAATTTAGTGGATCTGGAAGTCTAAAAAACTAGTAATTTTTTGTTTCTGAATTAATTAAGGAAACTCCTTATTTAATTTAGAGACAAAAAATTACTAGTTTTTTTTTTAAGGAAAATAGAGAGGAAAAATTAGGTAGATTAGTGCAAAATACTTAAACTATACCTTTTAAACATCCCCTAAATATCAACAAAACAGCAAAATTCCAATCAGGTACCAGGTTCTCATAACTCCGCAGAGGCATCATACGATTCACTTAATCTAATTACAAACAGATCGATGCGCCCGTGTGTCTCCTAGCAGTCAGGTCTGGCAGCCAGCCACGGTTCTCGTTTATATATCATCGTGTTTTGACGCCGACCAGCCTGATGACACAGTATCGGCGGAATTGGAAAAATACGAACATTGCTTGCAGTTTCCATTTTGTAGTTTTCAACAGATACAACGGTAGCGGCCAATGAAAAAGTAATTCAACGGTGGACTATAATAATTTCGTGTTTACTCGACTGTTATTGAAAAATTAAATAACTTTAAAATGAAAATGTAAAATACATATCTAGGGCAATTCTGATAAATGTTGGGTTATCTTTACCTATTAAAAGTCTCATAATGGGCAGGGCGCATTATTCGCAGAACAGATGGAAAGGTTCTGGAGTGGCGACCGCGTCACGGAAGACTCGGCGTTGGAAGGCCTCCTACAAGGTGGACCGATGACCTGGTAAAGGTTGCGGAAATCCGATGGATGTGAGACGCACAGGACCGTTCATTGTGGTGACATTTGGGGGAGGCCTATGTCCAATAGTGAACGTCTTTCGGCTGAAATGATGAATGATGATGATTTATTTATTTATTTATTTAAACTTCATGTACAATAGTGGTACATAGGCGGACTTAATGCCACAAGGCATTCTCTACCAGCCAACCTTTGGGTTAAAAAAGACAACACTGTGGTAGGTTTGCACAATAAGCAAGTACATAACAAATAGTTCAAATGGAAAAATGAAGATGATGATGATTAAACGTCTGAAAAATACAAAAAAAAAGTTATTATCTACTTTTAACATAATAATTGTAACAATCTTACTAGAGTCACCCTCATAAAAACTTAATAAAATTGAATTAAATGTTCATTAAGTAAAAATATTATTTAGCAGGGATTTCCAAAACAAAGATTTGTCGATTTTTCAAAAGTAAAATATTGCGCACAATTTGTAATATGACTGACTGTTACGTATTCAACTCTGATATTTTCTCAAGCCAACTGCAAAAGTGAAGGAGGCAAGTTTCGAAGACATATGACTTAGTCCTGGGAGTTTTCTTTTAAAGTTTACTTAGTCGTAAGTCATTTGGACTTTGACTTGAAGAATATTAAAAAAAACTAAAACCGACCACTATATTTAAAAATATAGTTCTTCCCGACCCCTTCTTCTCCGAATGGAATTTGATTCCACACGGTGGCCTTCTCTGGACTATCACGGTCACACAAATCTGTGGATGCACATGAGTGAGCTTATGGGACAGTAGTGGTGAACCTATGGTACTCCAGTGAAATATTTACAACGTGCAAGCGTTTTGAAACACCAGTAATCATACTATTTTTTTTATGAAAAAAAAAAACAAATAACTGCAAATATTAATTACTAGCTCTTACCCACGGCTTCGCCTGCGTACATCAAATATAACCTATGTGGCTCAAGAATAAAACAATCGAACCAGTACTCCCAGAGATTACCAGGAGGTAATTTGTAGAAACAAACAAAAAAAAAACCTCCTCTGCCTCTTAATGTTTATTGGTGTAGATGGGTTAGTTAAGAATTAGTAGCTAGCATAGCATAATTTTATTACAGTACCTATTTAGTGGTATGTTTCCAAATAAGGGTTCACCATCCCTGCTATAGGAGGTGCGCTGACTTCTTTACGGACAGGCTTCATTGTGCGGCAGGTCAGTTTCAACATAGCGCGAACTGTACGAGAATTGTGGCTCTCTACAACACTCGAGCGCGTCTCGCTCTTCTTGACGCCTCAACCTTACGACTGCGATTAATACCTGGTATGCTATCACCATTTTGTCAGATTACACAGATGCGGTTTTAGGCCCTTGCGCCCATACCTGCTGGGGTATACAGGGTGGAATGCGAACCAGGAGAGTTTCCACCTCAAAGGGTTTTTTTTTGGGTGGGAAAATCATCCAGTGACATCTCCCGGTCGTGGGCGGAACGGGAGAGTATGTCAGACTTTTATTGACTAAAAATCCACTCTTGTTCTTTCGTTGCCTTTCATATCAGGACCGAGTCTTCCTTTCAGAAGCTGACCCTTGGCCCCAGTAAGCTTCGACCCTACTGGGCCCCTACGGTTTGCTGACATCTCTTTGAGGCACGCGTCTAACAATACACGCCGTCGATAACTTGGGCTCAGTCCAGACGGTTACCGAACGGTCGGACGGCGAGCTACCCATTGCTCGCCATCCGCAAGCCCGCGCCTATACCCGTTAGGATGTACAGTGGTGAAATGCGAGCCAGGAGAGTTGCCGCCTTAAAGGATAGCGTTCGGTATCCACGTCAGATACCAATGGCCATTTTTCATCTGGTAGCTGATCGTCAAATATCACATTGATTTTTTTTTAATTAGGTGGTTCAAATTAATGGATAAACGTAACTCAGAGGTTTTAAAAGTAAACTTTTTACTAACTTATTCAACATTTTAATGGCTAAAATACATTTTTTTTTTCTTTTTTTTTTTTTTTTTTATTCGGCAGGAGTGGGAAATCCTCATGGACGGCCAGGCTGCCTCACAAACGAGCCAGTCTGGGCAGTGTCAGACTCCTACTGACTAAAACCACACTCCTGCCTTACATTTAAACCACAGACATGACGTCCGTGCTCTTGTTTAATAGTTGTACATTGTTTGCTGCTGGGCAACTCCACGTGCAAGTGGCGTCACTCCAGAGCACTTAAGCTATTACAGTAAATCCCGTCAAAATTTCATGGCTGAGAGGCCATCAGCCCGAAGCGATACCCAAGCAACAACGAGTCATAAACGCATCAAAGATCAGGGTTCTCCCAACCTTCAACACACATACAACCCCCCGCCGCCCAAAATGCCGCCCAAGCAAACAGCCCCCCAGCTCCAGATATATAACTATAATTAATTTATTATACAATATAAATAACAATAATATAAATACACACATCAATAACCATAAATATATAATATCATCAATAACTATAACTACTGCTGTAAATACAGTGTTTGTTTTGCCTTTCCCCTTTTTTTTTTTTATTTTTTTTTTATTGCACATTTTTTTTTTTTTTTTTGGTTTTCACTGAATTTCATAAGACAGGTAACGCTATGTTTATGTCTTCAACCGCTGTTTATCCTCCCCAAGACCGGTCGCTGTTTTACGTTAAAAACCAGCAATACCCGCGTCGTCCAAAGCTACTTCAGCCCGTTATTGCCTAAGTAGGCGAATCAGTGCCTCGACGACTGTTTTGTCCCGATGCTGCATAGCGATCTTCAAGTTAGCGTTGATAATGTCCCTGGTCGACGCCTCCTGTGCCCTCCTCACAAACCTTCCAATAGCGTCGTCAGCGTTGTCGGCGTAGTACACGCAGCGGGCAGTATGTCTGGAGACTGCCACAACTGCGTGGGGGACGCTGCTGTGAATCCGGATGTTAATGGATTTTGTCTTCAAGATGATGACCGTCTCGCTGGTAAGCCCCTGAGCTTCGTGTATAGTTAGGACGCATGATCCAACCCCAACCCCATAACCCTGGTCAATGAGGGTCTTCTTCTCCTCCTGCGTGTGGACCAGGAAAAGCGTATTGGGAAGAGTGTTGGGAATATTCGCACCCGTGAACCTTCTTAGCTGTAAGGAGTGGACCTGGTTCTTTGACGAGTATATGCCAGGGTACACCTCCCCTAGGGCATATGCGACATCCATTGGATTCCGGTGCGTGCAGGGCAGTTCGTGGCTGATGGTCACCACTGAGTCCGGACGGGCGTAACTAATAGGGAAAAGATTTTCCCTGTCCAGATAGGGCAGTTGATTAATATCTCCGACAAGGACCGCGCCACTTGCGCCCGACAACCGGACTGCCATCACAATGGCCCCGAAATGGTTCATAAGAGCCTCGTCTACAAGAATGCGATTGCATTTTTGTGACTCTTTGCACCCGTTCGATAGAATTGAGGCCATCGTGCGCACTTTGGTTCTGTTGTCTTCACCAATTTTGTGCGCTAACTTTTGCCGCAGGTCTTTCGCCGCCTCGGTTGTCGTAGTGACTATGACGTCGTGGTCCCTATCGAAGTCATCAATCACCCAAGTGGTCTTGCCGCACCCTGGAACACCGTTGATCCAACTGATGCCCGGCAACGCCCAGCCTCCAGGCTGGTCTATAGTTCTTGAGATTGCTTCCGCCTGTTCGAGGATCTTTTCATCCAGCATTATTTTTGCACATCGAGCCACTACCACAATTGGGTCGCTTTCGGGTGTCATGAAGGTAATACGGCCAGACCGTGCGGTTGCCGACTCATCCAACGGTATAAACCCACACGTGGCACTGTATGCAGCCATATATTGACCAGTCATTTCTCCCTTGATGACTTGGGAGGTGGCATTATTATATATGGCTGCTGCAGCCTCCTCCAGTCTCTCCTGAAGCAACCCTGCAGTCTCTAGCTGGTATGACTGCATAATTTTCTGGCAAGTCATGAGACTGACAGATTTGGTTGCTTTTGTTATCGCTTGAAACTCGAGAAAGGCATTCGCCACGTGATCGCTTGGCTCGGTTACCAACCTGAGTTTCGGCGGGGTGACCTGCCCTCTGTCGGCTCTCGTTGGTGTTGGCCGCTTTTGTTTCGGTGGTTCTGGCATGACCCTGATAAACTCCTGTACCGCATCCATCTGTCTGACGTGACTAGGCTTCGTACCAAATCCCAGTCGCCTGCTAAGAAAGTTGGAGACCGATTTCCATCGATCCTTGGTATTGTTCTTCTTTTCTAAACTGCGACTGATTTTTTCTTCCGAGGCGGCCCTCTCGGCTGCTATCTTCTGCTGCAGTTTCTCTGATCCGCAAGGCGTTGTTGGAACTGACCTCGAGGATGTCGGTTGGACAGTCTCTGCTGTATCCAGTACGGCACACTTTTGGGGGGGTCTAAGAAAACTAAGGTCTTCTCCCCTGTCCTCATACACCACCAACTCGTGATCTTTAGAGGCTTTAATGCAACCGTATCGATCAGCGACCTCGCCCCTGTCGTAGACAATCACCATTGCATCCACACTAATGATTCGGGGGCGCATACTGGTGGTCCAGTCTGTCTCTGCGATTTCGGTGAGCAGCGAGCATACTTGGGCAAATGGAGTTGCCCCATGCCACTCGAAAAGTGCGATTGTTTTATTTTGGGATCGCACAACACGGTAATGGTGTTCGGCAAACTCTGCAACGGGTAACGCATTGAACTTTGCGCGTTTCATGCTTGTTTTGGAGGTACTTCCGTTTATCAGAGCAGCCAGTCCTGGTGATATATTGACGCTATTTCCACTTTCTGCGCGGCAGAAGCTTAGACCGAGTCTCTCGTTATCTCTGTTCATAAAGAGGGCCACACTGCGTAGTCTGATGCTTGGTTTCCCATCTCCTCCGGATTCCAAGGACCCCCATAATGGCAAAATGCTTGGGGTGATCGTCTGCTGGGAAATGCTGTCTGTGGATGCGATAGTGGTGACGTTTGGGCTCGTTTTTGTCAGATCTCTCGGTATTTGTGTAAGCGTCTGCGTAGGTGTTTGCGTAACAGTTGATATTTGCCTGAGTGTAGGAGTTTGCGTGAGTGCAGGGGTTTGCGTGAGTGTTGGTGTAGGTGTTTGTGTGTGAGTTTGTGTTCGTGCGGTGTATTGTGTAGAGCCGTTGGCTTTCGCTACGACTCGCATGACCCTGCTCGCGAATGCCAGGAATAGTGTTCTGGTGGCCTGAGTCTCCATTATGGGTTGCAATGTAGACTGGGTAACCGACATCTGGATTTCAGTTTCAAGGTCCAACCTTTCACGTTCAAACCGTGGGCACTCAGTGAGCACGTGCCATACCGTCTCATCACAGTTGGGATCACAAACACAAGTCGGACTGTCCTTAAAGTGAAAGCGGTGGAGGTAAGCCCCGAATCCTCCGTGGCCGGTCAAGATTTGGACATGGGTACGTGTTAGTACCATGTCTTTAAGGATCTTCCTTGCCTTTTGGACAGTGGGGAAGAATACTTTAGTAACCGAGCCTGTGCCGGAAGTCTCGTAGCGCCGCTGCCATTCGTTAACAGTTTCCTCCCGTATCTGCTTCTTGACAAATGATATTGGCACCTTGTCGTAGTCGGGAGCAGTCTTTTTAGTGAGTGCTGCTTTCTTAGCCAGCTCGTCTGCTCTTTCATTACCGGGAGTGCCAATGTGTGCCCTTAACCAAAACAGCCTCACATCTCTACCGTCCTCTCGGATTTCACGCACCAGCCTCTTTATACCGAGTGCCAAGGGGTGAGTGACGGATGGGCTCTTCAGCAAATCGAGCGACGATCTTGAATCGCTCAATATGTTGACGCAGGTCATCCTAGACGCTCTCACCAATTTGACTGCTCTATACAGAGCATATAGTTCCGACTGAAAAACGGTGTTGTGGGATTCCAGTCGAAAGGTAGAGTACCTGGTCTCCCTACCTTCATTCCACCATGTAAAAGCAGCTCCGACTTTCCCCTGTATTTTGCTCCCATCAGTATATATTTGAGGTCCGGTTACATGGTGGTCATTCAGGGTTTCGGGATCCAAATTCTCCAGGCACTCGTATTCTGTTATGGTGAGTTGCGATGGATGAGGTATCATTAGAGGACCCACCTTGCGCTCAACTTCTCTACCCGGTGGCAGGTACTCCTCGGAATGACCTTTCTTGATCTTAAAAAGGGTGGCAGCTTCCATTACCCGGAGGTCAAGGGGCAGTTGGCCTGAGAGAATCAGTGCCAATGTCAGAGACACCGTGCGATATGCTTTGCAGATCTTCAGCGCGAAGCCTCTCTGCAGCGTGTCTAGCTGTTTCCTAGTCATTAGTTTCTCAGCTGCCGGAGCCCATGCGCTTGCTGCATACAGCACGATTGGCTCTATCACCGACACGTATATGGTCCTTATTATCTCACTGTTTAAACCCCATGTCACCTTTGCTGCACACGCCAATTGTTTATAAATGTCTGCAGCCTTCTTACAGGTTGCTGTCACGTGCGCATTGAAGGTGAGTTTACGGTCTATGGTGAGTCCCAGCAGTTTGATCTTTTCTACTAGACTCAGCCTTGTCCCAGACATGTGTATTACTGGAGTGTCGTACTTAAGTCGCTTCGTTATCACCATTGCATTGGTTTTATGAGCGGCGAAACGTAGCTTATTTTGTTCACCCCATTCTGAGATGGTCTGCAGCGTGCTTTCGGCTGTCCGCTGCAAAGAATCGACCTCATGAGACGAGAAAACAAGGACCACATCATCCGCAAAAGCCTGACAATATACCCCCAAAGCCGACAGCATTTCCAGGAGCGAGTCTAGGATGAGGTTCCAAAACGTCGGACCGGCTATAGAACCCTGGACGCAGCCTTTTGTGGTACCTTTCTCACTAGTAGCTCTGGCGTAGTTTACCCTGATGTACCGGTCTTGTAGGTACGAGGCTACGAGAGCGAACAAGTTTTTGGGACAATTTTTACGCAGCATCTGGGACTTTAGAGCAGGCCACCACGCGTTGTCGAAAGCTCCCTCTATGTCTAGCGAAACCAAAAGCACTATCTTTTTAGCCTTGATTTCGGTTCGGATGTGCTTCATCAAGACATAGAGGGCATCCTCGGTTCCACGCTGCGGCATGAATCCGTACTGGTTTGAGTTGAGCGTAGGGAGGAAATGATGTTGCAGTCGGCCAACGACGAGTTTTTCGATAATCTTCCCCAGTACCGAGAGCAGTCCTATTGGTCTGTAAGACTTAGGATGGGTGTAGTCGTCCTTTCCCGGCTTACGTAATATACATACGTGTGCAACTTTCCACTGCTTTGGGAAGTAGGACAAACTGAGGCATTTGTTTGCCAATGCTAGGAACACATCCCTGTTGCAGTTTATCGCAGCTATACATATATCGGCCGTCAGACCATCTGGTCCTGGAGCTTTTTTTGGGTTTTGTGCCTGAAGGACCATTTCTAGTTCTGCTGGTGTAAATGGTGGATCGTCCGTCGAGAGACTTTCATTTACGACCTGATTCGATTCCTCCGTTAGTCTCCGGACCGACCTGTGATGTTGTTGTTCTGCATCTTCCGTGTCATCAGGATAAAACGTTTTTGCCAGAAGTTCCGCTGACTGTTCCGGACTTAGAGTATCGCCGGCGGCGTTTCTCAGGAGCGTGTCTTCCTGTCTTCTGGCTGTCTTCCGTAGGACTCTGTAAATGCCGTCCCACATGCTCTCTCGATCTTGTGTTGAGCAGAATTGTTTCCAGCTCTCTGTTGCTGCCTCCTTTGCTTGGGTCGTATAATCCTGTTTGGCCTGTACGTAATCGCTGATTGTAAACTCCCTACGACTAGGAGCCGCATTTCGGATTCTCCTCTTTTTTGCCAAAACCTCTCGCTTCAGTTGTTCCAGAGCAGGTGACCACCATGGAGGTTTGGTATCGGACTTCCTTACTCCAATCTTTGGGATAGACCGTTTGCTTGATCGGTGTATTAGGTCGACATAAGTAGTCACCAACGCCTCCATTTCCCCCGGGCTCATGATTAAAATACATTACGCTAATGATAGTGCAGCACAAACTAAATATTAATTTTAAATGCACTTAAAACGTCTATCTGTTACTGCGATATTGCCTGGAGAAGAGACATTAACTAAACTTGGTACTTTAACGTAAACTCCAAAATAGATACTGGGACTTGCATAACCATAAGAGACTGAAGATAATGTGAATAATAAACAGACTTAGATTTTTTAAAGTGGGAAATCATCCAACGACTTCTCCCGCTCTGGCTTTTTCCGCAGGAGGATTTTTCAGTGTTGATGGCATCGGTCCTGCTGGGCCAACTATGGTTTGCTGACGTGGATTACCACGCGCTGTCGACGACTCTGGCTCGACGATTACCGGACCGCTGAACGGTGAGGTACCCATTATTTGTCGTCTGCAAGCCCGCTTTTACCGTGGCTGGAAGTCGGAGTCGGGGTCTCGGCGGCTGCGTCGGTCGTGTGGAAATTCGTTCCCTTATACGTGCGGCCGTCATAATTGTTAGTATTAGTGCTTCGCTGATAGAGGCGGCCGCCATTCCTTAACTCCGGCCTTAACCAGGGCCCGGCGCGAGTGGTCCCTGCCACGGATCACCTCCACGAGCACACCAGTGCTACGCCCAAGCGAGACACACCTCTACCGTATGCTTCAACGTGCCCTTCGAGTGGTTCATACAATGTTCTGGTGCATACTATAAGTATAGCAAGCAAAAAGGACTGCGAATAATGAGGATTATACTCAAACTTATGTTTCTTTATAAGGAATCAATTTACTTATTGTCATAAGTAAACCATCCGTTCTGCGAGCAATGCTCTCTATCAAAAACATTTTGACGAGGCGATTGCGCACCAAAATGTGTAACGTTGAAAGATGATGATACATCGTCAACTTGTAGGCCTTCCAACAAAACTGTATGTAAGAAGTGTAGGACCGCTGCTTGTGGCGACGCTTGGGAAAGGTCTTTGTCTAGCAGCGGATGTCTTTCGGCTGAAGTACGTAATGGCGTTAACCTTTTCAGTTCCTAAGATGCAGTTTGTGTTTTTACATCATTTTATGTAGGCATCATAGTAACATAAACAACCCCAATCCTAACTGAAGATATTAAATTATGGTTTATTTTATATTATTTGAAAGTAACTGTAGGTACCTATCGTTCTTATAAATAAAGATTAAATTACTCAACCGATTTTGATGAAATTTTGTACGAAGTAGGTATGTTTTAACCCTATAGATTATAAGAGAGACTAAAAGAGATTACACGCGAATAAGCTACTTTTTTCTGACTTTTCGTCCACAATAATGGTCATACTGGCAAACGAAGTGGAGGGGAAAACCTAGTGTAAATATGTACGAGTATTTACAAGATTTTATTGATTCGAAACATTGTAAACGTATCGAAACAGCTCGTTCTGTAAGAAAATAAATCCATAGTAGTACTCCCCAGACTATTTCAATTGTTGAGGTAAATAAGTATGTACATTCCCTAGCGACCGATCATCGCAGCGGTCCTAAAAGACCCTTATTCTGCGCCAGACTTTTACGGGCCGATATAATGAACTACGACCATTACTCTCTGACCGGTCTACGTATATTTTAGTATAATATCGCTCCATTTAATACGAAGGTTAGAGTTACAGAGCTCGGAACATCGCGACAGCAGCGAACAAAGACACTTTTGCTAATATTCGAGGCTGCGACATTGCGCTGAACGCACGTTTCAACTGTTATACCTGCAGACGAAGTCGACACAGGTCGTCTTTTACGAACAAACGGTAATGGCCACTGACAGACTTGTTTTTTTTTTAAGAAAACTGGCTACAGTGGCCACTAAGGAGTCTTTATACTCTATAGTTAGAGCAAAAAACTACACTAAAGTACGAAATATGAAAGTGTTGAAATGAGCCGTAACATATTAAAGTCGTTACAGGACAACGGCTCAATAATAAATAACGAGCGAAGTTACCTCCCTAACCATCCGGTAGCGTTAGGGCTGCCACCTGAACTGAGAAAATATTACGGGGGTAGAGTGATATATTCTTGGAACACTTTTCCGGGACAGGTGAAAGGGAAAAGTCTGACGTCACAATAATAATAGCGATTGAGTTATGTCTTTGTTCTTTTGCCTGGCACCGAAAACAGTTTAATCTAATTTCTTACACATTCCACTCAATCTTAACTTGATTAGGAAAATTTGGTGTTACCAGTTGGTATCTGCGGATTCACCCACGTGAAATTGTACTAATTTTCGTGATATCAAAATAATTTATAGAGAGAGAGAGAGAGAGAGAGAGAGCGCTATAGGCACTCAGAAACAGTCATACTACGTATTAGTTTTCTTGACCATTTCAGTGGGGATACCGCATGGTCTCCCGCAAAGCGGTGAGCCTCCTTGCTGGCCTGCCATCATGGAATCTAAAGGCAACAGTCCTTGCAAGCATGCACGATTTGCGCATGCAGATGCAAAGCCAGGCCCAAATTTGCGGCAAAGCGGACAGAGTTCCAGCGGGGTCTCATGCAGGATTGACGGCAGTGACTATCGCAACCTAGTGCCCAGCATGCTATAATCATGCAAGTGGTGGTAAGTCCCTTTTTTTGGGGAGTGACTGGAAAAACGTCACGGCGTCCTCACCTTCCACATGGCGCAGATCTTCACTGGACATGGTAAGTTCAGGAGATTGCTGCACCAGATTCGTGCGGAAGAAACGCCTGGGTGTGACCATAGTGTGAACCGCCCAGAGGGCACGTTGGAGCATACGATGGAGATGTGCCCAGCTTGGACCGCCGTGTCCTCGTGGGGGCGATCGGTGGCAACGATATCTCGCGCCGGATCATTTCAGTAATTTCACAGATTACTTCTACATACAAATACGTCTTTATAATAGTGGATTTAATCTAAGTTGGTGACAGTCGAGGATATCCGATAGATGCGAGATGCACAAGACCGGTCGTTGTGCCAATGTCCAACAGTGGACGTAGTTCGACTGAAATGATGATGACGAATCTAATTGAGGTAGTAGTGAGAAGACTCACCACAAAAAAAAGACTTGTAGCAGTCTTTTTTTTTGTGGTGAGTATTCTTTGAATTTTTTTTTTTTTGGGATTGATATCTTCATGGATGTCCTCCGCCTCGGGGTAGGTGGAGAGGTCTATCAGACTTACTGACTGAAACCACCCTGGTGTTCTCTCTTACACTTACGTCAGGGGCTGTGGGTGCAGTTTCTTTTTTGAACTTGCTTTATCTTACCATGCTGTTTTTGATGAGTAATCATCTAATAAGTTTTTACACTCTGATTTAAGCGAGACAGCCTGTCATTTACCAACTAATACCTAACCGTGCCCCTTCAATTACCATTTGCGTTTCAGGTGCGTAGTAACTGAAATTCTAATTCATTCAAGATTCAGCCGGTGACAAACAAAAAGAGAGCTAAGTGTAAGTAACAGGGTTCTGTTTTTATCTTTTGGGTACGAAACCCTAATAAAAATTACTTCTAATAAATGGCACGAAGTTTAAATTTAACATTTAATGGATATATTTCATCAAGCGCCAGCCCTACAAAACGTACAATGTACAGTGATATGCACTTTCGCCTTCATTACCCGCGAGCGAAGTGTTTGCAATTAACGCTCAAACTTTTCGGGTCACAGGTGAAACTGGGCCCATTAGTGGCTGACTTTAAACCTTTTAGGAATCATTAGCTGCTGCTAAACATCGATCCTGGTGGTTTAAATTTTATTGGGTAAGAACTATGAACTCCGTAGAGTTGTTGTTGTGTGTTTGTAATTGCAGAAAAGGCTTTGCCAGCCTTTGATTGGTGAGCATACCGTCAATGAGTGCCACGCTTGGGCCGAGCACCGCCGTGTCCTCGTGGAGGCAATTTTTGGCAGCAACCTCTCGCGCCGGGCCCTGGTTCAGGTTATGGTCCGAAGCGAGGAGGAATGGCAGGCGATCGACTCTTTCTGCAAAGCAATAATGCTAGCGAAGGAAGAGGTCACACGCGTAAGAAAACAAAAATCCTCACTCCCCAGCCGCCGAGACCGTCGGGGTCTTTACGGTACCTGACGTCCTTACAGAGTAGATAAAAATTATTAAATGTATTCGTGTAGCTCAACTCAGGACCTCTAAGGAACTCAACTTTTGATACCGTATCTACTACCTGGTTATATTAGAATGCTTGAAACAGTCGGTGTCCACATAAATCACGAACACTTACAAATTCTGCAGTCAAATGGACTAATGTAAACGCTCTATAATGAGATCTAAATCGCGATAGAAATCTCTGAAATCTGGTACAACCAGTTGTTTACCTAGTTTTCCGGTTCACTTTCACTTTACAACGCAATAACTTGAAGTAAACAACATACCCTTCTTACATTTGATGTCCTTACAAAATAGCAGATAATGGTTACGAAGTCATTAAGATTAATAAACATAAACACTTATTTATATAAAATCTTGATTTCTTTTTTCAAATAAGCTTTTGGAGGCGAAATAGAGAGTAAAGTCCCACATACCTCCGTTGATTTTCCGACCAGGTGCATGTTATGTCTGGTGGGCAACTGCCCGATAGATAATTTTTGGGCTGTTCTATATGCTCAAATCGCGCGGAGAAGCAGAATTGGTCCTTAATGTGACGCCATAATGTGGCTACAAGCTATTGCTTTTAAAGGTATTGTCGACCACAGAATTAGTTGTCATCAGGGTGAGAGCAAGTGACCTGTGTTCCTTTTACTGTAGCCGTGGGTTTGCGGACAACGAGCAATACGTAACTCGTCGTCCGGTAATCGTTCGAACCGAGCCTGTGTCATTGACGGCGCGTAGTGTTCCACGCGCGCCTCAAAATGATGTCAGCTAAACCGCAGGGGCCGAAGCTTACTAAGACCATGCGTTGACTCAAAACTTCTACTGGAACTTAATGGGCAACAGAAAGAACATAGGTTTGATTTTAGTCAGAAAAAGTTTGACACGCCCTCCTGCTGGACCCAGAGTAGGAGTAGTCGTTAGATGATTTCCCACCTTAAAAAAAATTGTGGTTATTTTGTTACACTTAGCAAAGACTACGGTAATTTCTTTCGAACAATCCCGTAGCAGCGGTTCGAGGCTCGGGCTTGCGGACAGTGAGCAATGGGTAGCTCGCTGTCTGGCCAGCAGCCCAAGTCGTCGACGGCGTGCACTGTTCCCGCGCGCCTCAAGGAGTTGTCAGCAAAAGCAGGGGCCCAGCCGGGTCGAAGCCTACTGGGGCCAGGGTTAGGTATCCGAAAGGGCGCTCAAGCCCCGGTATGAAGGCTTGAAGGAACGGGATGGGTTTTTTAGTCAGTAAGAGTCTGACACTAACTCCCGCTCCGCCCAAGAGCAGGGGTTGTCATTGGATGATTTTTCAAATCGATAAAAAAGGCGGTTCGAGGCTGAAATTATGTTGATGATGATTAAAGATTCTGACTATCTGTCTTATGATGTATGGTATAAACCCGTACGGAACTTGTCACAAAACTATTATGGTCTCCAATATTTCGTCAATACATTTTCCCACATCGATCTCCCATCTCATCTCAACGTAAATAGTTACTTGAGGATTATACTGGGTGAATGAGCAACAAATATTCCTTCACAGATTACCGTCGGGAAAATAACATCCCACCATAATATTTTACGTAAGAAAACAAAAAGTATTTCGCAAAATAACAATTCAAAATCAACATTTAAAAGTATATCTGAAATCTTGTACGGGCACTTCACTAGAAAAATACTCGATGGAATGCCCGATAACAAAGCACTGCGGGAAAACTTATTCAATTTGAGTGAAGAGACAACTGTTCTTGGATTTGAAAGGCACTGTGTACCATTCACCTAGTACTTCGTTTTTTTTTTTATATTTTATCTGTTCCTGAACAATACTTTCATTCAATCCGCTTGCCGACATTAGACATGCAAGGCACGTACAGTCGCGACTGCTCTGCCACCAAGTTTTAGGGTCATGATTTGTGAATGAGAGATAGCGGAAGCGGTTTTCTGACACGTCTTCAAGATGACGCTGCAACTAACTTTACTCAAATAGTTCGCTTTTGCTGGGGTGACCTACTTTTCTAAGAGGTACCTAGTTATTTTGATAATACTTTTGCACTTTGTCAAAATATTATGTTCTTATTTGAAAAGGCTTTGAAAATTCTGAGTGAAATATTAAAAAAGGACTACTTTACTTAGGGTGAGTTGCACCATTTAACTATAACGATAACCAAACCTTAACCAGCCGTGAAACGGCCGCCTATTGGTCAATTCGACGATTTGACAACTGTTAACGGTTTTGTTATCGTTATAGTTAAATGGTGCAACTTACCCTTAAATTCAATCCTTGTTGGGTAACCAAAGTAAAAGAATATTTTTTAAACTGGTTAATTTTTGAACAATAATAGTTTTGATTGAGTAGGTATGTGTTACCATTTCCACTATAGTTGGTCTGCATTATCATGTCAACGTCTAATTGGATTGAAATGACGTTCATGAAATAGTACATATACTATATTTATGCATGTAACTAAAAAAAATGAGGAGCTATTAAATAAACTTGAATTTATTTATGTTTATTTTTATTAAATGTTACTTATTTTTTTTCTTAAGATATATGTTCGTAACTAATTTTTTATTTAGGATATTAGTCCATTGTCCAAGTTTTCTAATCTAATTTATACCTACACTTTGACATGCTGACATCTCTCACCCAAGTCTCATTTCCCAGGTCTACTAGGAGATTAATTTTTCTTAAAATAAGCTGCACCCTTGTGCTCTTCTATCTGTATTTGTTCTTTTAGTTTTTAAGTGTTTGTGTGTACTTCTACAGTAATATTATGTAGAGGTAAAGTTGTTTTTTTTTTTTCTTAGGAGCTAATGTATGGAAGTAGGTACTGGTATAATTGATAATATTTTTCTTCGCCGATAGAAAACTGCTTTATTCCTGAACAACCTATTTGGTATATTTTTTGCACGTGGGCGAAGCCGCGGGCAAAAGCTAGTAAATAAATAAATCTGTCAAAAAAAGACAATTCTGAACTACTTACTGCTTGAAATCCTCTTGATTTGGTTTTAGTCTTAGCAGTATCCTAGTATTTTACATGGATAGACATGCCTATCAGTATTATTATATGTTCACCAATCATAGTACTTATTACTTTGTAATTGTTTCTATGTGTTTTATTATTTTAAGAACCTAATTTTAATTTATTTATTTATTAAAGCTTGGAGGACTTACAGTTTTAAAAAAAAAGTAAGTAAACTCAACTCACGTTTAGTATCAGACCTAAAATTGACACTTGAACATGAACAGCCTTAAACTTATTGAAATTAAACTTCATTTATTTTAAATATCTATTACCTATTTATTTATTGTGCAAAAATTCATTTTTAGTGGTTTGTCGCATTAAATCTCCGATATACATAATACTTAAAAAAAACAACTTCAATTACCCGCTGCGTAACCACGTGAAAGTACCACATAAGGCTCTAAATAGCTCAATCCAATAAATCGTCAAAAACAAAATATTATCGTACAAACACCGGAACTGAGTCCGCTAATCTACTAAGCCGTGGTCGCGCCATAACTCCAACATGTGAACACCGTGGTATTCTATTGGCACGTGCAAATGAACCACCCTACAAGTATAGTGTGTTTGTCTTCATACTTTGTCGCTTGAAACTCATACATTATTGATGACCGAATGTTCAAGAGTTGACGCCGCCTACATGATCGTTTGATTATTTCATAGGGTCTCGTCTTACCAGAATTACGATTGAGTGTATGAATAGAATTTTTCTTTTGTTAGCGTGACTTTCAGCGAAATATATTTTGTTTTGCTCTCAGATTTTGACACAATAATAAAAAATTCTGTCACAATAAGTTACGGTTGTGTTTATGTTTTTATTTGTCTCAATATTTCATCAAACAAACCAAGGCTTCTATAATTGAAGTATTTGGATTTCTAACGCAAACATCAACATTTACAGGATGCATTTTGGAGAGTGTGCGCAGGAATTGCATGACTTGATTCCGCCATCGCAATTCTACCATCGGACACCCGACGTACGGCGAATATTCACCCTTACGTTGTTGAAACCTCTACGGTCCGGACTAAGCGTTTCGCCTCGTCGTTTATACCGCGTACGTCGAAGGACTGGAACAGTCTGCCTGCTGCGGTCTTCCCGTCCGATTATAATTTGGGTGTCTTCAAGGCTAGAGTGAATATGCTCTTAATAAACTAGTGCGCCTCACCATCAAAGATTGCATCGCTACTTACCATCAGGTGGGATCGCAGTCAAACACAAGTTTATCTCAATTAAAAAAAAAAAAAAAAAATTATCAGGGGAATAATGACAGTAGTTAAGACAAATTAAAATAAATCCGGGCAAGTGCAAATCGGAATCGCGCACTTTCCGTATAAACTCATCTATGAAAACAGTTTAATTCTCACTTCGGATATTGAATTGTTGTGTAGTTATGAAGATTTTTCCGAAGCGCAGAAAAAGTTTTTTTTTTTTTTTTGACGTAACTACAAAACAGTTTTCAGATTTTTTCGTATATTTGTGCCATAAAACCTTGCTTCATGCCAGATTTTAGGATTCTCGGTCAACGGGAAATCCCCTATGAATTTTGATTCCCTCGAGAATGTCGAAATATATATTTTTTGTAACATAAACGGCCGTATCTTTTATCTTAGTTAATTCAAAAGTTTGATTTTTTTCAACTGACCAGACCCTTTAGTCTGCAGATTTAGTATATGATTTTAATTTCAACTTCATAACTTCACGCGTTCTGGAGATAAAGAGTCTTGACAGACAGACGAACAACAAAGTGATCCTAAAAGGGTTCCGTTTTTTGTCCTTTTGGGGTACGGAACCCTGTCCGGACCGAGCCCAAGCCGTCGACGGCTCGCATTATTCCCGCGTGTCTCAAGGAGTTGTCAGCAACAGCAGGGTCGAAGCCTACTGGGGCCAGGGTTAGTTTCGAAAGATAGGCCAGCCCCGGTACGAAAGGCAACGAAGAAACAGGAGTGGGTTTTTAGTCGGTAAAAGTCTGACACTATTTCCCACTCTGCCCAAGAGCGCGGGGTGTCGTTAGATGATTTTCTCAACAAAAAAAAAATAAAATTCCAGGGCACCGGGGCTCTCTTTCGCATCATCCATGGCCCCAGTAGGACTGACTTACTAGACACACCCTTCCCAAACCGAATTAAATAATACATTTAACCCTGAAAACCCCTCGGCCAACTAAAAAAAAAACATCCTGATTAAATCCAACCACAGTTACGTTAGTTCAACAATTAATCACAGCCGTTAATTTTATTACCAACACGTGGTATGTGGTTGTTTGTCAAGTGGGTATTTCGTCCATTTGTCAATTGCTACCGTCGAGACCTCCCGTTGGGACTGGCGGCCCTGAAATCGTATTAATTTGATTATATCATGCGGCTGTAGTACCAGAGTTTAATCAATTATTTATCAATGGACACTGGTTTTGTATTCCATAGTTTTGATACCGTTATAACTGAAGGACTTGTTAGTTTCATGATCGCAAACGCGACTGTTGAGTGTGAGGTCCTAAGTGCAATTCCCGGCGCTGGCAAAAAGTGCTATTTTATTTTTCCTCTAGCTTTTCCCCGCGGCTTCGTACGCGTACATAAAATATAGCTTATGTCACTCAGGAATAAAACAGCTTTCTATCGGTCGGAAATTTTGAAATCAGACGTACTTTCAGAGATCTACAAATAAAAAAAAACAAACTTTACTTCTTATAATATTAGTGTTGATTAATCTTTCAGATACCGTCAATTTCAGACACAATAGTAAGACTATAGATGAGCGAACGCGCCGGCGTTCGCTTGGGGTTTAATGAATGGATAACTTTGTAGTAGAGTTGATGTTGTAACAGCCCTTTGCCTCAGAAAGCGTATAAAGCCGTTGGACTTACGGTTGATCTCTGTCCAGTCGTGTCGGATTGCCGGCCATTTGGACTATGAGAGGAAAGGAACAGAGAGTGCCACTATATTTCTGTGGCCCTAATGAAAAGGGGTATAAGTCTGATTTTGTCGAAAAAGAGTTAAGTATACCAAAGTGATCAGAAAAAAATACTCTATCGTTTGGTGAAAACGGATCTAAGCTATCTCTAAAAATAAAGAAGTTACTTTGTGTAAAAGGGTTCAACTGACACCAAAAAAAACTACAAATGTTGGTTTCAAGTCCATTTAAATTCCTTTAAACGGAAAATAACCAATTTTGTTTTGTGTTTTTTAATCTAAATTAACATAAATCACCCACGTTTTAATATGCTTAGTGTTTATCGATACAACAACACTTAGTCCTTAAAATGGTTTAGTTAGTAATGATATTACTAGACTTATATCCGTTTTCACCAAAATAAGGGAAAAAATATTTCCTTGCACTAGGTAATTGGGTTATTATAAAATAATTCCATATGCGCATCCCTTTTCACATACATGGATTAATATTTAACTTATAGGACAAGGCGTCTAACTTATTTTATACCCTCAAGGAATTCATTTTGTTGTTGGTATAAGTCACTATCTTAAAAACTCTTAACTTTACATAAAAAATAACCCAATCATAATAAAGAGCATAAATCGTTTACTCATTAAAAATATCACATGTATTTCATTAGCTAGCGGTTTAAATGTCACACGAAGTCAAACACGAATTTGGCGCGCGCGGAGTGTTTTTTGCGTCTCCTGTAAAGTTGTATTTTTGGACTTAGATCCTTTTTACTAGGGCCACAGATTTGCGCACACACTTGTACATTACACATAATATCTCCTGCGTACTAAGTGAATCTCTATTATGAATGGTCTACAGTTACAGGTGATATCACTCTTATATACTGTATCAGTATGGATGATTATCCGATAATTTTGATTTTTTGTCTTTGGTCTAAAATACAAAAATGTAAGGAGTCTAGGCTTGATACTCTACTCTTACTAAGCAGACCATACATTTACCTAGTTTGGGGAAAATGTTTATTAATATTTAGACTAAGTTAATCTTTGTTGTGAATGGTCAATGTTCTCTTATATGTAGGTATTTTGATCATATTCTACACAAAACAGTGCATTTTCAAGATTTATTATTGGGTCATTATAAGATGATTAATCAAGACCAAATTAGTGAAGGTAAGTTTCAGATATTTAAACTACCTAACAAAAGGGTGAATTCTTTTTAATTTGGTTCATCTACTTTTCTTTTCTTAGCATCTTTAAAAAAAAAGTCTTTTCATCAAAATTTGAAAGAACAGCTTGCGAGACAACTCCGGATCATCGATCTTCATTTAAAACTGCCTGACTCGAACTTTGAGTTATAACTTTCCATAAGGTTAAGTTTTTCAAACTAATTCAAATACCCTCACCTAAGTTCTATAGGACCCGTCAGAATTGGAAACGTGCATAAGATTGATACTTCTTATCTTAAAGGTCGTTCCCTTTTAGCTGAACAGGGGCCTTAGCAGGACATCTTAAAAAGTCAGGCGTGCTAGCGAGAAAGAGATGGAGCGTATATATCTCCATCTCTTTCTCGCTCGCTTCACATAGCTCTATCTCTTTAACAATTCAGTTTAGGTTGTCAAATGGATCGCGTTAAGAGCTTGTGGTAGAGCTTCAGGGTTTAACTCATCGAATGTCGTAATTAGAGACACAATAGAAAGACAATTGCTTATGTCGAACTGTGTAACTTAAGACATTCAAAAGGTTAAGCAATGCGTGTTTTTTACATAAAGGATTTCGCTTTTGTTCCTAAAAAATGCTCTAGAAAGAATGTAATAGGATTCACTATGATTTATTGACTATCACACTTCCAATGTTTTCATTGTCCTTTCCATTTATGTGGAGTGTGAAGCAGTATCAGGCTTTTACTGATTAAAACCCATCTGTTTTTCATCAGTTGCCTTTCCGTTCCAAGGCCGCGGTAACTGTTTCGAACCATTCTGCAGCAGGAATTTATAGGAATCTAGATAGCCTATGACCATTTTCTTATCTGTAATGGTAAGTGATGATGTCGATGGTATTGCAGTACGCTAGCTTAGTGCAAAAGCGCTTAGTTCTCTACATATTACAAAGCTTCTTCCTTCTATATACAGTCCATCCTTCTGTGGAATGCGCTTCCTCTCGATATCAGGACGGCCGAAAGTCGGTATGCATTTAAGCGGAAGTTGCGGAATCATTTTTTACACCAATAGCAGAATCGTCTCAAAACTTCTGTCCTCACTTTATATTAATATATATGTAGTATGTGTATTATATTAAATATATATGTATGTGTATTTTAAATATATGTATACCTTTTTACTCGTGTTTTCATAATAAATTTTCATTTTATGTGCCTACCATGTAGTCTCTGCACCACCTTAGGTTGACTGGCAGAGAATGCCTAAAGCATTAAGTCCGCCTATGTACTTTATGTTGCATGAAGATTAAATAAATAAATAAATGCTAATATGATTCCACTATAAGACAGAGATAGAGCTATACAAGACACATAGTACTACCTCTAGGAGGAACAGCAGGCGGTCGCCTCCTAGGAAGCAGTAATGCTAGCGAAAAAGATGGCCACACGCGTGCGGGTATAGACATCCACTCGCCCCGGCTGCTGAGACCCCGACATTGACTACCAGCCAATGAGCAACCCGAAGCCATTAACTACGCATAGTGTTCCATGCGCTCCTCAAAGATATATCAGTAAAACGTAGAGGCCCAGCAGAGCCGATGGCCGCTACGTCTGCAGTAATTTTCGGAAAAAGAAACCCGTGGTCTTAGAATGCAAAGAGTAACTGAAAGAGACTGTGTGGTTTTAGTCAGCAAAAGTCTGACACTCCCTTCCACTCCACCCAGAGCGGGAGAAGTCATTGGATGATTTCCTATCGTTGGACTCGCGCATCGAGGGTTCCGTGCAAACTACAATTCCCGAATGGAGTCTTGAAGATTTTTCCGAATAGCAATTTTTTTTTTTGACGTAGTGTCTTGACAGACCGACAGACAGGCGGAAGAACCACAAAGTGATCCTATAAGGGTTCCGTTTTCTCCTTTTTAGGTACGAAACCCTAAAAAAGTACTATCTTTTTTCTCAGAGGGTTCATGATGGCAATGTCACGCCATAGTAGGGTAGGCCGAAGTTCATCAGCAAATTTATTTTCGATTAAAATTTAATCACAATTTCTTATCATACCTTGTTATTTAGCCGTTAACGAATTAGTATTTAAACAGCAATAATACCTAATAAATAAATCACAAGCCATCATGCCGACATCATTAATTAAAAAACACAACAAGTTCAACCAAAGATAGCACTTAATTCTCGTCAGCTAGCTTATTTTGTACGCATTTTGAACAACTTCTTTGCTGAGATATGCGTCACCCATACTAATTAATTTTAGCTCGACTAACTTTTTCGCAATCGCCGACACGGACATTATGAATAGATTACACGGTCGGACAAACAGAGTCGTTCAACTAAAATATAAGTGAAAAGAAAATGGCACAATAAGTACCGGACTGGCCGTCATCCAAGCCTAATGACGCATTTAAAGCTGGATTTATATTTCATTTGGGAGTTCTCATCTTGTTCTCGTAAGAAAAAATATAAATAGGTGCTGCGTGAGTTTCTTTTGCCAGAAGGAGCGAAAATGTCCTGTGGTGAACTTAGTCTTTCTAAACATTGCATGGAAATATTACCCCTTATTTCTCTCATGGTGGCAGGCCAGCAAGGAGGCTGTCCGACTGTCCGGTAACTGTGTGGATCGAGCTCGAGTCGTCGACGGCACGCACCGTTCTCGCGCGCCTTAAGGAGTTGTCAGCAACCGTAGGGGAGAGGCCCAGCTGGGTCGAAATGTACTGGGGCCAGGGTCTGTTTCAATAGGGAGGCTCGGCCCCGGTATGAAAGGCAAGAAGGAACGGGGTCGGTTTTTTAGTCAGTAAGAGTCTGATACTATCTCCCGCTCCACCCAAGGGCGGGGAATGTCATTTGGATGATTTTTAGCCATCGAGAAAAAAGACCCTTATTTCTCTCATTGCCGTATATAGTCGCGCCTATTTGGGGCGCCACCCGACGTTATTTTTCGCCAGACGTGTTTATGATGGGTTGTCGAGGCATCCGAAATTTCTGCCCTAAGGTTGTTGTTTACGATGGAAATCTAGGTTAGGGGTGGTCTTTCTCGCTTCTTATCGTTCCGTACCTCAAAAGGAAAAAACGGAATCCTTAGAGGATCACTTTGTTGTCCGTCCGTCCGGTCTGTCTGTCTGTCTGTCAGTCAAGACCCTTTATCTCGAGAACGCGTGGAGGTATCGAGTTGAAATTAAAACCATATACTCAGATCTGCGGTCCCTTTAAGCTGTGAAGATACGGCCGTTTATATCGCAAAAAAACGTATATTTTGATACTCTCAAAGATCAAAATTCATAGGGTATTTTCCGTTGACCCAGAATCCTGAAATTTGGCACAAAGAAAGGTCATAAAGTACAGGTATAGGCCAAAATCTGAAAACAGTAAATTTGTTGTTACCTAGGTAACAAAAATAAAAAATTGCAATTCCGAAAAATCTTCGAGACTCCATTCGGGAATTGTAGTTTGCACGGAAGCCTCTGTGCGCAAGCCCGACTTGCACTTGCCCAGTTTTTCTTGATTATATTGACTGACGCCGATGAAGTCAACGGTGTCAATAATCAAGACTTGTCTGTTACTATACCACCAGTACCAACAAAATTGCTAAAAATTTATAAGGCCAAAAAAATATGCAGTGAAGCAGATTTGAGACTTATTATTCTGAAACATTGTCCAAATTATTATTCCAATAATTTATGGGTACAGACAACATCAACGTTCTGATAGACTAAAACGAAAGTACAAATTGCGTGACAATACACTTCCCTCTATATTATTTTTCTTTTACAGAGTAACATTGAAATAAATTATTTCACTTTATTCGAGCAATCTTGTCTGTCCGCCAAAGCAGTAAAAAAAGTAAATAAAACTTTCTTTGTGTCTTCACACTTATTTGTATTCTCAAAGTTTTATTCCTAAGAAAACACGAGGGTGTAGGAGATATATTTTCCCAAATCTAAGTAGATTCGGATAACGAAGCAATCAAGTTAGCCCATAATGTATGCTTAACTTAAAAATAAAACTTCTTATACGATGGGTCAATATTAAAGACGATCAAAAAATTATATGTGGTAGAGAGGTACCTTAAATTTTTTAAATATAGTCTTTTTAACTGACTTCAAAAAGAAAAAAGTTCTATGTTCGGCTAAATAATTTTTTTTTTCTGTATGTTCACATTGTTCACCGATTTCTCAATCAATTATGAATCGATTTTGAAAATTTAGTTTTTGTTTGAAAGTTTATGCTTTCAAGTTGATCCTATAGAAATATTGTTATGAATATATGAACTTTGAATATACGGAAGTCCACATAGGATCACAGCAGAACTGTTGTAATAACAAAAAAAAAAAAAGACGTGTGGCACTCGGGGACTGCCGCGGTAAAGCCATTGCATAGCATTTTTATCAACTTATGCAATTATAATTATTTATTTATTTTATTTATGCAGTATTTTTTTCCTTTATTTTTTTTTTCTTTGATATTAATTGAAGTTACACTTTCACACATTGAATTGAATTTTGATTGATTGTTCACTCGTTTGTTTTCTTATCAGTCACCACGCTCAAAAAACAAATGAGTTGGGGGTGTTAGGTTATTTTCGTTACGGAATTTCTGGATTCGGTCTCCACGCTCAAGGCCCGCGATAGAAGCTATGCAATAGCTTAACAAGTAAAATCGCTTTGTATCCCAGGTGTCAGACAATGGTGACACCCAGGCAATTCTTCCGCATGAATCAAATTAATTTGAACCCGTGTTTCATTATCTGCTAAGTACTTATTTACCAAAAATTAAAATACTTGTTCAATATTTTTTTACAACATTTTCAAGATTACATAGAAAACGGCAACGGAAAATAGTAGTAATAATCACCAGCTGTTTATTACAATAATAGGTTGAATTCCAATCGTTTAGGCTTTAAGCGCTGCGCTGTACCGTAAACTTGAATTCAACAAACAATGGTCCACTAAATTCAAATTCGTTCAAAATTAGATGATTATTCTAGACTACCACTATAGTCCATATTCCCGTACAGTAGGACACGTGGATATTATATTTTTACAACGAGAGTCGCACACTCGCGCCAGTCGCCAACGACAGCTGTCCCTACAACGCAACGAATTCAAATTATGGAAGCGAGATTTGTCACTGAATTTCCTCTATTTTTACCTTTGAAATATCACAGTTATGATTATTTCACCAGAATGATTGATTACTTTAATTTGACAGTGTCTTGTGATGTAATTGACGTTCTCGTTTGTCAAAAACTAATTGGAGATCGATGGAGCGTTTAAATTGATCTTTGTGTAGGCTGTGCTTTGAGGAAATTGTTATTTTATTGGTGCTCAATTTGGGAATCAATTTACTAACCCAAAAATGAACAAAAAATAATCATATTTTGGAAGAACCTATGTATTTTACAGACCTGTTTATTATTTAATAATTTTGTCACAATTACATTATGCTTTGATTCAAGATGTACCACAGAAATTGCTAGAAAAGGCGTATTACATTCTAATAAAATGAGTATAGATACTATTAAAACGAGTCAATATTTTTGCCCGAAGATGTAAAACGAAATTAAAACCACACGGAACAGAAACTCCAATAAATAATCGAATAAATCTCAATAGAATGTAAATAACGCTACGGAGCTGATAACGTGTGTTGCCTCTTTAATCTTCTACTCTTAAAGCGAGTGCTGCCCAGAATACTTTACCGACAATTTATTTACAACTCTTCGTCTCCATTAAACAAGAAATATGTTAACCACAATCGAATACGGCGAATCTAAGTAAGCAGATGTTTTATTCATGATGCCGCAAATGGCAATTACAGTAACAGAGACTACGGACGGAAGGAACTTTGTATAAGAAGATGTGCTGGCCACACTTTGCTTCTGGCGTTTCTGAATAGTCATAAATGTCAATGGAGATTTGTAGAACGAATGCCGTCTCTTCTATTATTTTAATAAATACAATGTAGAGCTTTAAAGCTTGTTTCATGACTTTTATTGTTCTTAGTTTTTGTATAAAGAGAGATTTAATTTAAAAGTCTGTTGATTTAGGACTGAATCTTTTTTGACACTTAGTTGATATCTGCGTAATTAAGATATCTGCAGTAGAACTAAAGTTATCGACAGCCTAAAGAATCACCAAACTTAAGTGACAGTGGGCAGGTCAATTGGTTTTAGAAAAAATAGTCGAAAGAGCTGAAATGTTGTGAAGAGGCGACCCCATACCAAAAGTCCTTCCAACGCCGACCGACGACCTAGTGAAAGTCTCGGGAATTCAACGAATGTGAGATGCACAGGAATGATCGTTGTAGCAATACTTAGGCGAGGCAACCAAGCAGTGGACGTTTTCCGACCGTAATGATATTGTTTATTATTATTTATTTATTATAATCTTTATTGTACACCAAATAAACAAAAATACAGGACAAACATTTAAAAGAACCTATATTAAACCAACAAAACATATGCTATAAAAAAAAGTAAAGTTGTATAGTAGTAGTAGGTAGTAATTAAATATTGGTTTATTTTTTTAAACCAATAGCATTTATTGCTCTTACCACACAGCCTGCACACAGCCTCAAAAGCTCATTATTAGCTTTTGAAAATCACCACTTCATCATTGAGAATTTAAAAGTCTACCATAGGCTTTTATGGCCTTAAGTCCCATCTTTGATGAATGGCTGGAGAGACGTCACGGCGCCCTCAACTTCAGCATGATATAAGTCCTCACCAAACATGGTGAATTTGGCAGTTTCCTATACGAGATTAAGGCAGAAAAAACTCCCGAGTGTCACCATTATTCGGACCGCCTGAAGGGCATGGTGGAGCATACGGTAAAGAGGTGAAGCGCCGATGTCAGTAAAACATGAAGGCCCAGCAGGGCCGATGCCCGCTGGGGTCGCAGAAAACTTTAAACAGTTCACGCTGATATTAACAGAATTTTGAAGCATTTAAAATGTTTTGAAGAAACATCCAAAGTCGGCTAAAATTTAAAATTGTGGCAATACAGGTTATTGCTAAGTTTTTCTCATAATAATAATGTAACTACCAGTATTTTTAGATTTTATTCGCTGTAAGTGTTGGTAAATTGCAACTCAATTTTAGTATCCTGTGGCTAAAATCAAGCGTTTCAAGTGGAGATACATTTGCATTACGCTTCGAACTAATTCCAATCACATATGTACGTTGGACTAGAATCTTCGAGGAAAAATAAAACGTGGCCGTCAAACGTGTTGTCACTTCGTGTCGGCAGAAGCAACGAGAATCGAGGACTAGACGGCAAGCCAAGTCAGTAAATTATAATTACGTTGAAACATTTTTCAGGAATCACAAACACTACACTACCACAAGCGCTATCAACAACACCACATCAATGAGTGATGAGATCTCTAAAACTCCATTTCTCAGTCGTAATTCTACTGACTATAAACCCGTATTCAGCTTAATGGGCTAATCAGGCTGTCCGCACATCCCTAATAAAAAAAAGCTTCGGAAATCGTTAACCGAAAGATTTGGCATTGTTCACGAAGAGAATTATACCCAATGTTAGCTTGATGTGTCGTTACAACGTTCAACCATCTCTCTGAGTTAAGGTCGATCGCATGATAAGGGTAAGGTTTCGGCCTTTTTATATAAATTATTCATTTTATATGCTATTCTGAGAATTGGAAGGGGGAGTGTGATGACAGATGACATGCGTGAATGAAAGTCATGAGCTTCAACCTTAGACGTTATTTGGAGAGTCTATTTGACCAAATAGACTCTCCAAACCATGGTTCTTGACCAAGAACCATTTGTTATCTTAGAGCCGCCAAGTTTCATAAAAAAATAAGTGTGCATCATCATCAGCCTTTTTAATATTCCTACTGCTGAGAATCAGGCTTCCTCTTTAGGAGAGCGAAGTGGCCGTAATCCATCACGCGGGCCCAGTGCGGGTTGGTGAATGTGATATGTCTTAGAATTTTTGGATCTAGGCCGGTTTACTCACCATGTTTTCTTTCACCGTTTTGAGAGCAATGGTAATGAAATAAATTACAAAAAGTAATGCGCCGTCTGGGTTTGAACCCGCCACCTACAACTCGTAAGTCGAAGCCATTACCACTCGGCCACCACTGCTCTACAGTGTTGTGTGCACTACGCGGGAAATAGAGAAAATATGGAAAAAAATAATTGAAGGCTTACAATTCGTGCGTGACTTAGCGGTAATAATAATTAATCCAGTAGCTACCCTCTATTACCAATTACGCCATTCGGTCAAACATTACAAATGGTCAGTCCACATGCAACTTACAACCACATTTTATTACGTCATGTTACGTATGAAAATATTATTATTTTCACTTGTGACCGGGTTAAACGACGCCGGAAGAAATTTGAAACAAATCTAGCTGGGTCATGCGTTTGGTGTAAAATAATAGACATAATAAATTGTGCCTATTGTATGCCCGTTGGTATGCCTGTTTAGTGGCCTCGGCTACGAAAGAATACATTTGTGTAAATTAAATTACGTTCAATATACACGCTAAGCGTAAGGTAGTTTGTAATTTGTTGTAGTACCTACACATTTTATATAAGACTAGCTTTTGCCCGTGACTTCGCCTGCGTACAAAAAATGTAGCCTATGTCCCTCAAGAATAAAGCAGCTTTTTACCAGTGAAAACAAAATTAGCAATCGGACCAATTCTTCTAGAGGTTACTTACCTCCTACAAACAAAAAAAAACATAAAAAATCAAACTGTATTTTCAAGTTTTTATCGAGAGACAATGCCATTGGCCCTTTAATCCTTTAGTTGTAGTCCATTACGGTACCCAAGATCAGTTAATTGTAATTTTCATAACTAGCTTGTACTGTCCAAAAGCTGGGCAGAAGCCTCATTCCATTGTTTTCGGCCCAGGCCACTTCTTAGAAGTTCGGGGTCCTAGAACGCAAAAGGTAACTGAAAGAACATAGGTGTGGTTCATAAACGTCTGAATCACCGTCTCGCTCCTCTCTAGAGTGGGAGAAGTCATAAGATGATTTCCTACCCTAAAAACAAAAGAGCAATTGTTACCATTTCTATATCATAGAATATTTTTTTTTTTTTAGGTTTATTGAAACTTATACCTATAATAATAATATAGCCTTTTATTTACATCCATCTTACATTATATATATGTCACAGCCATCTGGTTAAATTAGCCATCAAATTGGATGTCTAGGGCGTTCGTTAACCGCCGGCATCCAATTGGATTCCTAGGCCAATAGTTGTTTCAACTAAAATCACTCAATGTTTAACAGCTTAGCGTATTGAAAGTTAGCCATTTCGAAATGACTGATCAAGACTCAGCAAAGTGATTCAAGTTTAGTTCCGCTATTTATTGATTTAATAATATTTCACTATTACTTGGTGGACACTATTACTAAAAAGTAGTTTTATGTAATTTATAAACTCATGTTTACCCTAGTAAACTAAATGACTACACAACGTTCAGCCATCTGGTTAAACGTTACGGTCAACGATATGGCTAGTTGTTCTTCAGCCATCTCATTAGATGCCGGCGTTTAACGAACGCCCTAGGCGTTCAATTGGATGGCTAATTTAACCAGATGGCTGCGACATATAGAAAACTTAAAGAATTTAAACCTAGTCTGCCACTTGCCTTATATCATCATCCCATTTTTTGTGGTCTGCCTCTTTTTCTTTTACCTTCTCTGGGATACCATCGACCCATCGTGTTACCATTTTGCTCCATTTGTCTTTTCCTCTTATCATATGTCCATCATATGTCCACTTTCCTCTTAAGGTATAAGTTTTTTTTTTTAAGAAGAGAAACTTATACCTAATAGGTTTCAATAAAATCCAATGATGCCATTTCAGTTTTCATGAAAATCGGGCTTGAAACTCCTTTGAGTGTTTTTCGCTATTCCACAAAAGTAGCTTCAAAAGCCTCCGCGTCCACTTTTAAAATTCACCCTGTATATTAATATAATATTACACAACTATCACACAATGCCGTTTAGTCTCCAGCTAAACAGAACTTGTATTATAAGTACTAGATAACTGATAAACTTACTTATATATTTCTAAACACATACATGTTATAGATAAATAATACTCACACACAGAACAAAAATGATTGTGCTCATCACACAAACATTTGTCCTGGCTGAGAATTGAACCCACGACCTCCGGCTTAGCTGTCGCCCTGACTGCTAGACCAACAGGCCAGTCACTACATTATACAATACTTGCAATTTACCGATAAAACACATTGACAGTAGTATCACTCATGCTCAAAGTACTACGAAATGCAGATGTGCAATCTGCCTCTGATTGTGTCGTATCTCTTCTTGGAAGCAGATTATTGCCTCGATGTGTTCACTGAATTCGATACGGCCCATTAGAACGTAGCGCTGAATTACGTACAAGTACAAACGTTTGTACGCAAAAAGTCGCAGTGAGTTGTAATTCAAACAGAGCTCAAAGTAAGGGCCCATAAAAGTGATAAAATATCTATTTAGCTTTTTCTCTACACTCGTTTTCCCCGTTCATAGGCCCGAGAAAACGTTCCGTTTCCTTCCCAAGAACGTTTGGTGACTGGGTAATTGCAGTTTATGTTAACTCAGATAAACGTGATAACTTTTCCGTTCACTTCATTCGTTCGTTCGTTCGTACATCGGCTTATTCCCGTTTTCCGAAGACGCAGCTAATAAAATAAACTTCAGTATCATGATCTTTATTCGTGATACTGGGAATATAAACACCGTTATTGGAGAGTACCGCAAGTTTTAGCGTAAATAAATTCCTTTTTGTTTTTGAAGTTCAGCTTTACTATTCCGTTTGCAGACAGAATTACCCTTCAACGTATTTTCCTGGTATCGAACCTGAAAATTACGTATTCAGACTATGTCAAATACTTTACTTCGTTCGGATTAATTAGCATTAATAAAACTGTATTTGCATAACTTACGAAATGGGGCCCTTCTTAGACCAAGAGAGAGCTATTATGTTAGAATTAAAGTTCTATATATTACATTTAGAGCAGTGGTGGCTCAATAGTAATAACCCTGACTTACCGAGTTATACGTCGTGGGTTCAAATCATCATTAATAAGTTTAACGAATAAAGTTTTTTTTTCTTTTAATTTTTTTTAAATTGACAATAAATATTGTTTTGAAAACTATCTGGGAACTCAAAAATTTCTTGAGGTTGTAATTTCTAATCTAGCGAGATCTTGAATTTGTGGTCTCGAGTCGAGATTTTATTCTCAATCCCCAATTGTGGAAACATCATGTAGAAAAAAAATCAATAATCTTGATCGTCATCATTTCAGTCAATAGACGTCCACGGCTGGACATAGGCCTCCCCCAAGTTTCGCCACAACGAACGGTCCTGTGCGTCCCGCATTCATCGAATTGCCGCAAGCTTTACCAGGTCATCGGTCCACCTATAGCCTCAGTGGCGCAGTAAGCAGCGCGTAAGTCTCCATCATCTTGCTCTCCTTCAAATAGAAGGTAAACTGTTCTTCTTTCCCTATCCAATAAAATATAAAATTACAATTCCCCGCAATTGAAATTCCCCATCTTCAACAAACACTAATTTACTAAACAAAACAAAGCCACATAACATAAACGAAAACGGTCCCTAAACAAATATTCGAATCAATTCACAGAGCGCTCAGATTTGCATTCAGGGAAAAATTGCCAGTAATTAATCTAGTATGGTTGTTAAATTAAAAATTCTCCACTGTATCCGACACGGGGCATTAAACGTTTGGGACTGTACGGCTGTCTATCAAAAAGCACTTTTGTGGCATGGCCGCCACGTGGTGTGGTGCGGATTTACCGCCCGCGGCATTTCCATGTCGACCGCATTGGGAAACTCATGGAGTTATGTCTACTGGATGTTTTTTAATGTTATTTTGTGTTTAGGAATTTGGGTGGCTCTTTTATGTGAGGGATGTTGTTTTTTTTTTATTTTGGAAATCATCGAATGACTTCTCCCCCTCTAGGGCGGTGCGGGATGGCATATCAGACGTTTATCGGCTAATATTTACTACTATATTCCTTCTTTGCCTTCGTTTCAGGACCCCGAAGTTCTCTTTCTCACAACCTATTGCCCAGTAGTGAGGAATGCCGTGTGTTTTTTTTTATTAACTGCTGCGTCTTAATTAAGTTAAGACTTGGTGTGCTATAATTGGGTAAGTGTCTCCACAAAGTGAGTGCCTGTGGATGGACGACGCTTCCGAGTTCGACCTGGGAAGAGGTGGCAAGAGAAAAAAATACCTGGGAAAAGTTGGGGAGGCCTTTGTCCAGCAGTGAGAAAGTAAGTTAAATAAGAAAAAGAATTAAAACGGCTTACTTCAGAGTACCAGAGACTACGAACCACGCTCTTCAACATTGTTTATGTTATGGTCACATCATATTTCTCTACATCCTTGTCTCCGCTATACTATTGCCAAGCTGACAAACGGAGGCTACAATTAATTTCAGAAATACAGCCATGTTGACTCCATTTCGGTTGAGAAATTAAATATAAACATGTCATTGCTCCAGGCTTTTATGTGTGGTGTAGGGCCCCACGGGTAATGTTTAATTGATATCTTGATTGCTTCGCGATTGATATGATATGATATGAACTTGTGGGTACCACGTTTCTGTATAAGATTGACAACTCAGACAGTAAAGTACAGTTGATATGAAAACCAAGTGACGACTGTCTCATTTTACAAATCATTGCAGTAAAATAGAGTGGTGCCGTTTTACTCTAAGGACACTTTCAATTTATGCGGTTTTCGATGGTCTGCTGCTGTGCGAATGCAGTGCGTTAGTCGTACTGCGTACGGGCGATCGAATTTTCCATACAAAGCGCGCGGTGCTGCAACCGTGTGGCGAACGGTCAACAACAGGACGGCAACGTCACGAGCACCACGTGCTCAATTCAGTGTTGAATAGTGCGGTGTTGAATAGCGCATCACTGCCATACTAACGCACGGCAACCAGACCCGTTTTCAATTTGGGCGCTTGTTGTCGGATTGCTAACGTACTGCAACCACGTTCACGCACCACGCGTGCACGTTCTGTGGCGCGGTAAACTTGCGGTAGCTGGCCGGTTGCTGTACGTATAAATTGAAAGTGCCCTTAGATGTTCTAGTTCCAATTGACTTTTATTTCTTTCGTTAAAAATCAGCTTGTACGAGTACATACGTCTATTTATTCGCGGTCGGATTTTCAAGTCAAACTCGGTCCAGCTACTTACTTCAAGTATACAATATTGGCCGACTCGCAGTGTCCACTTAAGGACTCCTGCGCTTGTAAAGGCATTGCTTTTCGACGAATACAGCTCTTTCCCCACTTGACCTTACTTTGATATTTTTTGACATTCATTTTTTCTGTCTTGAAACTCGACTTCAAACATCACAATGACAGGACAGAGATGGCCGAAGTCTGTTTCAATTATTATTTTTATTTACAAAAATGGAATATTTAAAAATGTATTCAAATCTAAAAGCTAAACCTATCCATATCGTCCACCGTTTTTTATTTATCACGTATTTAATCCGAAAATCGGTTTTTAAAATATTCATATTCCACGGTGCAAAAATACCGGACAGAAATAAATGGAACTCAGATTTATTCGTTTACCAATTGATTAAACGATGATGCAATTATCTTATGTGCAGTTGATTCAATTAAATTGTCTCTATTAGCTGAAGCAAATTATTTGTGAACGATTTACTTTTCAATAATTTAATTATTTAAAGGGACTGGAATTTTATGGAAATAATTTCGCTTTTTATCCATGAAAAGTTGGACCGATTTTATTGAATGCCAGAAAGTTCACGTATGAACTAATTCTGCTGTGAAATTATGCCGCAAGTATATGGTCAACACATTATTGATTAAGTGGAAGTACGTATAAATCTCTTTGTAGAGTTACGTAACCAAAAGGTAGAAACGGGGCCCTATTGCTAAGACTGTCCGTCTATCTGTCACCAGGCTGTATCTCATGCACTGTGATAGCTAGACAGTTGAATATTTTTTTTTTTATTGTTGATAGGTTCACGCTTGACCGCTACCTCACCTGATGGAAAGCAACGATGTGGTCGCCGATGGAACGCGCATACCTAAAAGAACCTATTCACTCTCGACTTAAAGATTCCCGGGTTGTAGCTATCAAGAAACACAGACTCCGGCAAGGAATTGTTACAGATGATGTATTTCTGTTGCCGCTATAACGAAAAACACAACAAATCGAATAAAATAAATATTGAAGTGGGCTCCCGTATAGCAATAGTGATTTTTTGCTACGAACGGTACAGAACCCTTAATGAACGAGACCGACTCGCCCTTGGCTGGTTGTTTGTTGTTGGTATGTCCGCTCTTAATCAGTATTTCACCTGATCTGTGTTTTATCACCAATACCTAATCTGCAGTCTGTTTATGTAATACTGGTATGAAAAAACCACACGCTGTTTTTTATTATATAAAAGAAGACACTGATTGACTGACATATCAACACAACCAAAATCACTGGAACCTAGTCTATAATTTCACAAGGCTTTATTTTGTGATGTACGAGAACTAAGAAATCGTTTTCCACAATTCGGATGAATTGTCTCTCTACGGTTGCTGATGAGTCCCCTTAGGAACCCCTAAGGGGACGTGTCAGCAACCATCGGGGCTCAGGTCTGCTTCTGCAAGGATGGCTCGGCCCTGGTATGAAAGGCAACGAAGGAACCGGGTGGGTTTTTTAGTCAGTAAAAGTCTGACACTATCTCCCGCTGCGCCCAAGGACGGGGGTGTCATTTGGATGATTTTTACCTATCGAAAAAAAAAAACCTAACGGGACAAAGTGTGTGGGGAGTTTGTATATACCTACTATAAAGCGGGTGAACCCACTGGCAGACGCTAGTATGCCTAAAGTTCTATAGCAAAAACCTTGATGACTAGTAGTTCAGTCATATAAATACGACAACTAATTGGCATCTCTACTTACCCCAAATGACATAGCTTCACAATTTCACGTTCCCACAACACAGATCCTCATAAGGAAGTGTTTTGATAAAAATAATAAGTTACGGGCACGATGCTCCCCTCACGCAAGCTTGCAAAACCTTAACAATATTTTTATCGTATTTTTTTTCCTTCGTCAATAGACCACGTATGTGGCTCCCTTACTCTTGATACAAGAATGCTTAGATCTTATCGGGATAAATTTACATACAGCTGAAAATATACCGCACTTACATCATGCAGTGTATGCCTACGCACCGCCTGAAACTTAAGTGAAAAAAAAATGAAAACACTGACGGTTTTCTTGAATTTTTTTCCCCATTATAACATACGATAAAGCCTAAACATTGTAATATCTACACTAATAGAGGTAGTTTGTTCTGTTTCTGAGGTAATCTCTGAAAGTACTGGTCCGATCACGAAAATTTTTTTACCAATAGAAAGCTGCTTTATTCCTGAGTGACATAAGCTATATTTTATGTAAGCGGGCGAAGCCGCGGGCAAAAACTAGTTTCTAATAATGTTTAAAAAGGCTTTCAGTCTATGTAAACTATTATCTTATTCTATACATACTAATTGAGTTAAAAGTTACTTATAGAAAAGTTTTAAGTGATTTGATTGGACCTTTTAAATCAGATTTTTATTTTATTTCAGTATTTCACGAATGTCTCAGAATGATAAGAGTTTAAATCTATTATGAATAGGTACTAACCTAAATCCAAATTGGGTTTTCAGACCGATTTTATGCAAACACTGGTAAAGATATGTGATAAAAGCGATGTTTGCTGGACACACACACATGACCCGTTCTCCATATTTTTAACCAACTTCGAAAAGGAGGAGGTTCTATGTTCAGCTGAATGTATGTTTTTTTTTTTAAGAATAAAAACTACTAAATCCACAACACGGATATAAAAATAGAGTGTTAAAAATAAAATAATTTTCTTTACATTGAACTATCCTTTTCTGTACGAGTAATAAATTGATTTGATGAGAATGTTTCCGTTCTACAAAGAATTTATATTTTAAAATATCTGTGTGTGTATCACATATTGTAAAACTTTTGCTGTTGTAATTACGTTTGTCATAGGATTTATAATCTACGCTTAATATTATAAAAAGATGATGAATGATGTTTTTTTTTTTGTTTGCAGGAGGTAATCTATGAAAGTACTGGTCCGATTGCTAAAATTTTTTTTACCCATAGAAAGCTGCTTTATTCCTAAGTGAGAAAAGATGGCTGGATTGTGTGAGAAGTGATATGAAAGAAAAGGGAGTTAGTGATAGCGTGACGAGTGACAGGACAAAATGGAAGAAAGAAACGTGTTGCGCCGACCCCAAATAAAATGGGACAAGGGCAGGAAGAAGAAGAAGAAGAAGAAGAAGAAGAAGATATAGCTTTTTTGCTATATTCCTAATTAATTATATTTCAATAATACTATACAGTTTTACGTACGTTTGAAGTAAATTATAATGTGAATACAGTAAGAAGATGCAGTTTTAGTATAACAATAATAATCATTTATTTATTTAACACACTATAGACACAAATATCAGTGGTGCTCTGGCTCTTGTACTAAGATACAGGATAATTAATAAAAAGAACCGTGATAGACAAAACAGTCTCGTTTTTACCCTTTGGATACGGAACCAAAAAAAAATTGAACTCTTAACCCTATTTTTGAATACTGCTATTTACATCAACTGTATAAGTAAATACATAAGTCTAAGCTCAATCGGGTAATAAATACGTCGTTAATAATATTGCTCCCAAGTTTTTGTTCAGTATTCAGGGTTCATATTCCTTTTCACTATCAGACATATCGATACATCATGTCAAGAGTAGACGAGATATTATCAGAACTCTATTCTGGTTCTAGATTCGTGTGATCGATGCTTTATTTATGATACTCGTACATATTTTGGGCTCTCACCAATAGAGATGCTACCGTTTTCTCTGTGCCTACGGAATTGAGATAAACGACTATCCGAATAGTGTTGAGGATCAAATCCAATTTTGCAGTCGCAAATTGAAGAGGGAACGTATCGAGTCTATACTTGTTAGTCGATACATCTCTATTTAGATATTTTGTTTTGGTGGATTCTGTACGCTTGGGATTCCGGTGTCGAATTAGGATATTGTTTATTGAATAATGTAGGTGTGTTTTAAATATATATTTAAGCTATTCCTTCCAGGAAACTACAAGTAATCAACTAAAAGTATATACTTTAGTTGTGAAAGTATATACTTTTAGTTGTTAAATTGTAGTTTTCTAGAAGGAATAACCTTTTCGAGGGAGGAAATCCTCAAATAACTCCTTTTACTCTTAGAAAGAGTGTCAGCTTTTTTTACTGACTCAGTCCCACCTGTGTTCCTTTAGTTGCCCTTTGCAGTCCCACGAACTGAGATTAGGTTCTCCTAAAAAGCAACAAAATTCACTCGTTCATTTTGCATCATGATAACTTCAATAACATTACTTTTTCTACCCCTGAGAACCTGTAGGTAATTGGCTCAATGTCTCTTATTACTGTTGTTATCCATTTATTATAACTGTCGGTTCTCGATTAAATAAATTATTGATTCCGCCATCGCAATTCTACCATCGGACAACCCGACCTACGGCGAATATTCACCCTTACGTTGTTGACACCTCTACGGTCCGGACTAAGCGTTTCGCCTCGTCTTTTATACTACGTACGTCGAAGGACTGGAACAGTTTGCCTGCTGCGGTCTTCCCTTCCGATTATAATTTGGGTTTCTTCAAGGCTAGAGTGAATAGGCAATTAATAAACTAGTGCGCCTCACCATCAAAGATTGCATCGCTACTTACCATCAGGTGGGATCGCAGTCAAGCACTAGTTTATATCAATTAAAAAAAATATATATCTACAGAATTGGAAGCCAAACAAAAACTTTAGGATGTGTACATCCATAATATAATGGTAGCAATATTAACAATTCATACGAAGATTTAGCTTAAAAGAATTAGTATCCAAGCCGAAACATAAAAAAAAAACAAACATTTTATTCTAGCAATATCATTTATAAAAAGTCTTCTTTTTTTAAATTAGCCAGACACAAGAGCGTTGAAAATGTTAAAAGAGCTTTTCAGAAGCCGATAGGTTGTTTCGAAATATTTGGCCCAAGTACACAACTCTGTTCTAACAAAAAAAAAGTATCTGAAGTGCTATTTCGATTGACTGGCGACGATTCGTAGAATCGATGGCCGGCCATTCATATTGAAAGGGTACTTGAAGAAGAAATACGATTACCTAGTTCAAACTTTGCTTTGTAAATAAAGCTTTCAGTAGGTATTTTTATTCGGAGACCATGTTTCAAATACAAACGTTTTGCAGAAAAAATTACAAAACACACTGAAAATATGTGATTTTAGGTTTTAGGCTCATATAGGCTAGGCAGGGTAAAATATATAAGCAAAAGAAAAAAATTTTTGGAGGTAAGCAGAACAGAGTGTCCCGCAAGCCTCCATTAAAAAGGGACAATCTTCCAGCCAGACGAGTGTTATGTCTGGTGGGCAACTGCCCGATAGATGATTTCGGACTGTTTTTATGTGTTCAAATCGCGTCGTGAACTTTAATAATTGCGCGATGCAGGATCAGTTCTTATGTAACGCCATAGTATATAACGCCATAGTATCGCTACAAATTAATCAAAAACATTTAAATATAAAAACATCTGTGCAATAAGTATCTATTTTCCAAAAAAAAAACGTAATTTTAAACCTTTGAATAAACCCTTGGGGTCCAATTTACACAAAAGCAACAACAATCTACGACCAAGAACAACACTACACATTTTTTTAAATTACAAAATAAAAACGTTCATAATTTAAATTCAAAGCAAAGAAGTGTACTTTACGGTTCCCCTGTTTGTTATACGAATGTAAATTTCATTTTCTTACCCCCAGAACAAGACGTTTACTATCCAAGTACCCCATTGCAACGTGTAGTAATATTGTAAAATGTTTTCATAAAACATACGCAGGGGGACACAGGGGCCTTGTAATTGAATTCTGAAAACCCTGCTCATATGCTCATGTAGTAATTGAAAACATTCCTGTCAGGTGCATCAAAATTTATAAGTATTTATATGTCGGGTCTTTTTTTTAGATGGGAAAATCATCCAATGACATCCCCCTTTTTATGGTGGGAAAAAATCATGCATTGACATCCCCCGCCCTTGGGTGGAGCGGGATATAGCGGCGGCGGCGACAATAACTCCGGACCATGGCCTCAACCAGGGCCCGGCGCGAGAGGTCTCCGCCGCCGATCGCCCCCACGAGGGCACGGCGATGCTCCGCCCAATCCAATGACATCCCCCGCTCTTGGGCGGGACAAAAAACCAACTCCTGTTCCTTCGTTGCCTTTCGTACCAGGACCGAGTCTTCCTTTCAGAAGCAGACCCTTGGCCCCAGTAGGCTTCGGCCCTGGGCATAGCTTGCTGATATCTCCCTAAGGCGCGCGTGGAATAGTACGCACCATCGACGACTTGGGATCATTCCGGACGGATACCGGACGGTCGGACGGTGAGCGCAATCCGCAAGCCTGCCTACTGTGGACGGAAATCGGGAACGGGATCCCGGCGGCTGGGGCGTGAGGGCCACGACCTCATGGACTTCGTAACATGGATTCCGATTACATAATCTTTTCTAAAGAACATACTGTAAATAACGAGCAATAAACAACTATTCCTGACCACACAACTGATTTATTTTGATGTAGGCTTCGATATTCAATTTAAATAGAGCGAGAGATAGTTTCTAGGCACTATTGTCGCACGAAGTGTAGATCAAGAAAGCTTTTGGGGCCTTGATCACTTCTTTGATTGCTGGTCACACTGCGATCATCATGCCAGACTGTCAAAGTGTATGTACACGTCCTTCCGTACTATTGACTTCACTGGCACATACGTATGCTTTGGGTTGCCGTTTTATCATGACCCAATCTTAACCTCCAATCTTGACCTAATTACATCGCATTCTGACTGCGTGTGTTTGAATCAAACGGAACCTACACTAAGAATTTTATTCGCTGTTAAAAATATTAAACGTCTATACAAAATAAATCGCTCAATGTTGGAGAATGGATTACATAAAAAAGAAACCGCTTTTTCGATTACAAATCAAGAGCCTGAAACTTTTATTCGGTTGTACATTATTTGTACTTTTTAGGTTTACCAACTCAGCCGCAAAAGAAATTGAAAGAGTTTTATGTTTATTCTGAGAACTGTTTTATAAGAAACCTACTCGAAGTTCGAGACTTTTGACTTTAAGTGTCAACTTTGTACCATTTTGTTTTAGGTGGGAAATTATCAAATAGTTTCTCCCGCTCTGGGGCGAGTGAGAGGGAGCGTCAGACTTTTACTGCCTAAAACTCACCTGCATTATTTCAGTTGCTTTTCGCGTTCCAGAACCACAGTAAATTTCTTTGTGCCGCACGTGAAACACAACGCGCCATCAATTGGTCTTGCAAGTCTTGATCCTTACCGGAAGGCCGGAAAGCGAGCAACTCATCGATCATCGTCCTTTGCCTCACTTTGTACCCTTTTACGCCTTTTAAATAAATAAAAACATTTTATGATTAGGTTATTTACCTTCATTACGTCGTGTCGTTGTTTCATTTCCCGGGCATGTGCGTCGTATTAGAATGTTAAAAAAGGTGGTATAACATTCATAAGAGATATTATTAGGAGGCTTGAGTTGATAAACGGGTTCTCTTACGTGGTGTTAACACGATGATATATTACACAATTTTCTTTACGAGCAAAACGGATTTATAACAAGGCGACGCCAGCGTTTTGAGCTTACAATGTTTCAGCTAGAATTTCATGGAGCAGCGTAGCATAGAGTGTGTAAATATGGTTTCGGGAATAAGGTTTATGGTAATCAGGCAGTGTAATATATTATAATCGTAAAAGATATTTATCTTAGAGCGTTGAAGGTTAATCTGGGTTGATTGTGAACAATTTTATCGCAATTTAGGACGTCTTATATGATTAAGATCTTTTCTCACGTTATTAAGTATTTGTTAAAATGGCTTATTCTGAAACAGAACAAATACTTTGTAGGATAACGTGAACAACTAAATATATGCTTTAACCTTTGGAAATATTAGAAGAAAGAAAGAAAGAAAGAAAAACATTTTATTTGCCCGAAAGAGGCGCACACTAAAGACTAACATAACTAACATATTTAGAAATATATAAGTATGTTTATCAGTTGTCTAGTACTCATAACACAAGCTCTGCTTAGCTTGAAACTAGATGGCGTTGTGTGATAGTTGTGGAATATTATATTATATTATATTATATTATATTATATTATATTATATTATATTATATTATATTATATTATATTATATTATATTATATTATATTATATTATATTATATTATATTATATTATATTATATTATATTATATTATATTATATTATATTATATTATATTATATTACATTATATTATATTATAATACATTTTTATATTAAAAAAAAGAAATAAAATAATTAAAACAAAAAAGAATATAACAGAAAATAATAAGAAAATATGCGCCAAGTCCGAGCAAAACGGCCGTACGCTCAGCATAATGCCGTGTCCACACGCAAAAATGCAACGAGTCTACAGCGCTGGTTTTCAGCGTGGTCCGGTAACAATATCGACTAAAGGAGTCGGCAACGGTGTGGTGTGACAATAGATTTAATAAAATAAATAAATTTAAGACAGATAAAACAACAAAACAACAAAACAATCATAAATAAATAAATAAGAAGTACGATTACTATTTATATTAAACTTAATATAAATAGGAAAACCCTGCAAAAAAACTCTCCAACAAAAAAATTACTGTAATCCTGTCCATTACAAAGAAACAACGGGGTTTACCGCCCAAAAAGAGAAACCTCCACAAAAAATAACTAAAAACATATTTCATAGCGTCACGTACGCTCCTAATACTAGGCAATCATAAAATGAAACATCATAAGGGGAATAAAAACTGAAAAGAGCTCGTAACGACCGTGGACGGGGTCTTAACAAATCGTTGGTCATCATTCAAGGTTATGGCCCAAGGGTGTTTGGACCTTCCCGGTGACTGTAGGCGAAGATACGTCGTCTCATTGTGTGCAAGAAAACGATAACGTTCTGTTCGATTTATTATAAATTGAGGTCTGGTAAGCCCCAGTCTTATTAGCCGGCCATAATGGTGGATGTTTGAAAAGGATACATATTGTGGTCGACTGTTGACCGACGGAATGGTAGGAAAATGTGTTGCGTTTTTGCTTGGAACTGTTGAATGTAGCGTTATTTGTATTTTTAGGTGTGGAATTGTGGATATTGTTGTTTTAGTGTTTGTGTTGTAGTCATTAGGCTATTTGATGGGTTTATAATCGTGTAGTGAAAAAGAATAATCTACACTAATAAACAAAAAAAAAAATAAAAAACAATAAAACCAACTTTACCTCTTTGTAAAGTTGGTTTTATTGTTTTTTTTTTTTTTTTGTTTTTTGTTTGTAGGAGGTAATCTCTGGAAGTAGTGGTCCAATTGTTAATTTTTTTTTCACCCATAGAAAGCTGCTTTATTCCTGAGTGACAGAAGAACTGATAAATATTTTGCCAAAGACAAATATCTGTTCCATGCATATAATTTAAGACACTAGATCTAGAAAATCTATCTACAGGTAATTCAAATATTTTGTTCCTTGCGGGAATCGAACCACCGCGCCAACCATGCTAATGCATAGAGATACAAAAGGAGAAGTGAACTGTGTAATATTGTCATAGATCATCTTTGTAACTACTTTTGGGATTATAAACAATTTAAACCAGTTATTCAAAATATAAATTTCATTATTAAATATTTTCACTATGCAGCAAATAATAAATGTTTCGTTGCCACATTAATTTCCATATAAATTCGTCAATGTTTACCAGCCAACCACGATTAATTTTGTACAGACCATTAATTATCACTTAAACCAACAGTATACCAGGATTATTTCATATAACTACACTAAAATGCAGAAAAGCGGACCCCTTTTCTTGTTTTTGGGAAAACTTAAGTTTTTTTTTTTATAAAGTGTAAAGTATCTACTTTATTACTAAATTGTCAAAAACTTTTGTTTAATTCATTAAACCCCAAGCGAACGCTGGCGTTCGTCTCGTTCGCATCTATTGTTTTACTATTGTGTCTCAAATTGACGGTATCTGAAAGGTATAAAGTAAACAAAAACTTTTTACCCATTTGCTCGAAAACTGGATCTTATGACACCTTTTTAGGGCCGCCAGAGATTTTAACATGCAGTTTTAATTCTATATTCTCACTTGTGAAGAAAAGCAACTTCGCCCCTTTTATTCAATTCATGCTCTGGTATCAAGATGTGGATATGTGGACTCTTCCGATAAAGAGGAAAATTTAAAGCGCAGGGCGATTTCCGACGTAGACGCAGGCTTGCGGATGACGAGCAATGACTAGATTACAATCCGACCTTTCGGTAATAAACGAGCCCAAGTATAAGGCACGTAGTGTTTCACGCGCGTCGTTGACTTAGGCTCGCAGTAAAGCCGAAGCCCACTAGGGCCACAGGAATCTTTTAAAAGCGGAGATTTTCTGGAAAAGAAACCCGTAGTTTTACACACTCTCATTCCATCGTAGAGCAGGAGAAGTTATTTGATGACTTTTCCCACTTCAAAAAAAAAAGGTACTGAACCAAATAAATACTTATGCTTTGAACTTTAAAAATACCGTCAATGGCTGAGACCGTAATCTGATTCAAATATATTCGTTTATAAGATTGAAATACGTTTCCAATTTATGTGTGAAAAATATAAACGAACGCAGCTTTAAACTTTATAAAATACTACATGTCATTTTGATAGCTTTCCCATTCATGTAAAATCGTAGTATTTTTTTTTTTTTTTTTTTTTTATGAAATAAACTGCTTACGAGAACTGTTAAGTTTTGTTTTGTAGTTTTGATAAAATTAGATTAATATATATCTTTTAGAAAAAAAATGGACAATTGCGAGGGTTCCGCACAAACTTATCTATGTAAATAGATCAATTTCTGAATGGAGTTTCGAAGATAATTACAAATCAGATTTATACACATGCTATAAGACCTCGTTTTATGCCTTTCAGGATTCTGTTTCAATGGGAAGTACTGAATTTTCATTCCCTTATGACTGTCGAAAAACACGTTTTTTACGACATACACGGCCGTTTTTTTCTTTATCTTAGAAGGTTGATGTTTTCATAACTTCAAGGGACCGCAGACTTGAAAGCATGGTTTTAATTTGAACTTAATACCTTCACGCAATCCTGAGATCGAAATCTTGACAGACAGACAGACGGACAACAGACTAATTATATAAGAGTACAGTTTTTTTCCTACTGAGGTAGGTACGGAACTTTTGAGGTAGATAGCAGCTTGATGCGCTTGAGTTAATTGGGAAGCGAGTTAAGAGGATCATTACTTCATTAGTCCATCCTTTGTGGAATGCGCTTCTTCTCGATATCAGGACGGCCGAAAGTCGGTATGCATTTAAGTGGAAGTTGCGGAATCATTTTCTACACCAATAGCAGAATCGTCTCAAAACTTCTGTCCTTATTTTAAATTAATATATATGTAGTACATATATTATATTAAATATATATGTATGTGTATTTTAAATATATGTCTACTTTTTTTATCGTGATTTAAAAATAAAATTTTCTTTTTATATAGTAATAATAAATATAATAATTTATTTAAAAATAAAACTTTTGGTCCACATTTATGTGCCTACCTCTCTGCACCACCCTAGGTTGACTGGCAGAGAATGCCTAAGGCATTAAGTCCGCCTATGTACTTTGTGTTGCATTAAGAATATATAAATATATTAGTAAATTTTATGCACTCGTCGAGTCGACGTTTCAAAGTCATGAGCTGTAGAGTCGCCGATTGACATCTTTGTTCCTGGTTTAGTTACGTTACAAGAGTTGGGTTACTGGTCATATAGCAGTCGACTCTTTAGAGGAATGTGGAACAGAGTTAAGTCTCCATGCCTTTGTTGAAAAGGGAAAATCTTTCGACCAGACGGGTGTATTGTCTGATTCAGGCAACTGCTAGTTAGTTTCAGTACATGCGAAACCCGAAACACGTGTCTAGTAGTTTTATTTAAAGAATCTATGTGAAAAATTTCACAACTGAAACATAGAAAATTAAAACTTAACATAGTTACCTGGTTGTCCACATAAATACATAGTCATCGGGCCATCCGGGCGTCGAAGGGGTTGTTTTGCTCCCGCACCCAGATGTGTGCTGACGCCTAATGCCCGCTATGACCTGACGTGGCCTGTGTTACATGTACTTAATATCAGTGGTGTTCAATTTGTGGTCTTTTGTAAATATTTTTGAGAAAAATATACATGGTGTTAAAATTATTGGAATCGATTCAGTTACTGATTCTGAATAAACAACAATCAGGTTTCGCATAAACTAAAAATAATTATGTATAATCCGTATGTTCTTATCGCGTGGAAGTTTAGTTCGTATATGGCGCCACAGATGTCACCACATCTCTAAGAAAATGCTGGCTTTGTAATGTCTCTAAGGCTTTTAACTTCAACAGACACTGTTCATAAAGTAATAAGTACTTCATGAAGAGTGTAGAAAAGCTCTCGTCTCTAATACACTTTAGTTTCAATATTCAAAACTCCTTGAGCTTACACGATCATCCCAACGTTCTGATAAATGTTCTTCATTATTCGAGCTAACTTTCTGAATTGGAAACTTTTAAAACAATTTGTCTAATGGAGAGGAAATCTGTCACTGACGGAAAACAAAGGAAAAGTTTTACATCAAAAGAAATGTTTTGAGTCTCCCGGTGGTGTAAGTACCTATAGTTAGTAGTTGTAATTAGACGAAAGAAATGAACGATCTATCTATAGCTATACCTATAGGTACGTAAAACAGAAGTGTTTGTAATATCAAAATAACATTTTTTTACTACTTACTTCTTCTTCTTGCCCTTATCCCCTCGAGCGCCAGGGGTTCATTGACCCGGAAAATTGCACTGTTTACGTAAATCACCAAAGAAATGAAAAAAAAAACTTATTCTGAATTTTTCTCGGAAAAACAAAAACATAATATATATAGAATAATATGTAGAAAAACCAAAATATTCATCCAAATAAATTTCGTACAAACGTGTGTACAAGATTCTTTTTTTTTTTTTCGATGGGAAAAATCATCTTATGACAACCCCCGCTCTTGGGCGGAGCGGGAGATAGTGTCAGACTCTTACTGACTAAAAAACCCATCCCGTTCCTTCAAGCCTTGATACCGGGGCTCGAGCGCCCTTTCGGATAACCCTGGCCCCAGTAGGCTTCGACCCGGCTGGGCCCCTGCTGTTGCTGACAACTCCTTGAGGCGCGCGGGAACAGCGCGCGCCGTCGACGACTTGGGCTTGATCCGGACAATTACCGGACGGCCGGACAGCGAGCTAACCATTGCTCACTGTCCGCAAGCCCGCACGTGTGTACAAGATGAAAATTAAGCGTTTTTTTCAAGGTCTCCAAGTTGTACAGACGTATGTACAATCGGTGCTCGAGGGGTTTCCATTTTATTTGGGGTCAGCGCAACACGTTTCTTTCTTACATTTTGTTCTATCGCACGTCACTCTATCACTAACTCCCTTTTCTTTCATTTCACTCCACACACAATCCATCCATCTTTTCTTTGACCTCCCTCTCCCTCTTCATCCATCTACATGTATACTCTAAACAGACTCTAAATGCATAATATAGGTAATATGTTATTTATAATCGATACCTATAAGAAAAATGCAATATTTACAATTAAATAGCGAATGTTATAAAAATTAACTTGTGCTTTTATTGTAGAAAAACAATTTGGGGTACAGCGCAAAAATTACGTACCATTAACCAAACAGCATTGTACTGGTTTATGAATCTGACGCGGACGAAGTCGCGGGCAACAGCTATTACCTAAATACATATATTATAAAACAAAAAAATGTTTAATCCATGTTTACTTATAACCATTCCCTTCTTAGTGGTACACTCTTGACAGAGTGGTCGTGGTCATGTCTCGGTCGAGTCCCGCACCACCGCCTGTCTCGCGATACGACGACATGCAGCTCTGTGTTTGGCGGCTTGGGAGCCTTCATTTACGATGTAGTGTGTCACGGTTTTGGTAAGGTCCGTCCATCGTGTTGGAGAGCGTCCACGTACGCGTATAACCATAATAGACTTTGAAATGATTTAAGCCATGTAGAAATAAAAGAAAAATATTTTATTGGGCGCACCAAAAATATACACACAGTGAAGAAAAACATGTCACAGTGAAGAAAAACATGAACACACAGTGAAGAAAAACATGTCGAGACTGCTATGTAATATGAAGATGCTTTTAAACCATAAAATAACGCATCAAAAAAATAAAAAATGTTTTTTTTTTCAACAAATAAACAAAAATGTATTTCTTTTTTAACACAACGTACACGTCAGGTTTCCGCTAGTTTTACATCAGAATGAATTGATATTTTAATTAATAAGAGAGGCAGTTCAATTATTTTCAGTCCATTTTCATTCTGCCATCATTTTACAGGTAATATATATTAGGATTGCTCGTCTCTTGTTTTTTAGTGTTATAGAACAAAAAAGGACGACCCTTTTAATCGTAATGGACAACGTTATTAAATCTACCTTTTTTCGTTCAGTCCATACAAAGGTTGTCTTTATGAGCCATGTGCGATAAATCTGCTCATTGTACACTTGCTTTTAAAAATGGATAGACAGTGATTATTACGAGGTTTTTTTCGGTGGGTAAAATCATCCAAATGACATCCCCAGCCCTTGGGCGGAGCAGGAAATAATTTTCAGACTCTTCATGACTAAAAAACCCACCCCGTTAATTCTTACCTTTCATACTAGACCCTGGCCCCAGTAGGCTTCGACCCAGCTAGGCCCCTGCTGTTGCTGAGAACTCCTTGAGACGCGCGGGAACAGTGCGCGCCGTCAACGACTTGGACTCGGTCCGGACAGTTACCGGACGGTCGGACAGCGAGCTATTATTTTAATGTTTACATTATTATCAACTGAAACTGTACTTGCTCCGGTGCCATATAAAATTTACAACGTCTGTGGGAGGACCGCTTTGGTCCCCTTCGTCGCTCTCTTATATTTTGACGTATGTTGCTTATTAAATTACATAAATGTATTTTTACAAGTTTTGACTTTTTTATGTAGATAATTTGAAAGAAATTTAGTGTTAAAGGAAAAAAAAAGTGCTAGTAAAAATATATTGTAACACGTCACATTTTTTATTATTTTAGTGAAGACATTACTTTTTCCAGGAACGCAAAAGTCCACTTGTTTGATTAAAACATTGATCATCAAAACAGGAGGAGCGTGTTCACCATGGTGTTCACCAAGAGTTTATAATTTTTGACGGTAATAATGAAGGAGATTAGCATGAATACATGTTGTGGGATTATTTTTAATATATTATAAAAATAAAATCAAACTGATCTTCTAACCTAAAATAAGAAGAGAGAAAGCTGTTACCTTTAAATTTAATTACTCAAAGTACAATTTTTAATTAAATCAATTTTTGCCAAACTAATTGTGACTTTTTTTTAGTTTACTATTTCAGAAACCAATATTAATAAACCGTTTTGAACTATATACAAAAATCGTGTAAACTAGTGAAATCTTGTACAAACTATAAACGTTAACATATAGACTCACATCATCATCATATAGACTCTAGGTATGTAGAAAATTTGATAACTTATCATGAAAAATCACAAAGTCACAAAGCCGGTTATGCCAGCAAAAATACATAGTCACCGGGCCATCCAGGTGACTGAAGGGTTGTTCTGAACTTGCTCCCAGCTGTTTGCTGGCGCTTAATGCCCACTGTGACTTGCCGTGATCTGTTCGTAGGTACTTAGTGTCAGTGGTGTCCAACTTGTGACCTTTTAAAATATTTGGGAAAACTATAACATGAAAAAATTATTCGAATCCATTCAGTTACTGATTCTGAACAATCTGTATTAAGGTTTCGCATAAAATAATATTGTATATATAATCGGAAGCCTAACCACATAATACTCGTATTATATTTCACAAAAAAAGCTCAGTAAAAAACAGCTTAATGATTACTATAGTATATCGCAATTCAGTGGATCCAGTGACCTAATCCAGTAATCTATTTACATTGTTTATTCGTGTTTTTAACAAATATTTACGGTCAGTGTAGCTCGCAGTCGTAATCGTATGTCAGGATTTAAGCTGATGTTAAAATAAATACCAGAGGAAAATCCAGCAATATATAGTAGTCGAGGTTACTGTGAGAGCGACGAAAAATCGCTTGAAACTTAAATGCCTACTTTGAATTCTATTTTTGCGTGGAAAATCGTCAAATGCACCTGCCACCTAGCAGCTTTAGACTCGGTGGAATGGCGAGCGAAGAGGCTAATTGTTGGTTCAAATCTGGCTAAATCCAATCTGCAAAGCCTTGAGCACAGGTAGTAGCCAGCCTTTCGGTATTTTACCGGATGCATTTTGCAAAGTGTGCGCAGGAATTGCATGACTTGATTCCGCCATCTCATTTCTACCATCAGACAAACCGATAAACGTGCGAGTATCCACCCTTATGTTATTGAAACCTCTACGGTCCGGTCCAATCGTTTCACCTCTTCGTTGTACTGTGTACATCGAAGGACTGGAACAATCTGCCTGCTGCGGTCTTAAAAACTACAGTGAATAAACTAGTGTGCTTCACCATCAACGATTGCATACTACTTACCATCAGATGGGATCACAGTGAAGCACTAGTCGCCCTTTTTACGAGGACTATGATAACTCCTTCAAACAATAAGCAGTCCTGGCAGGTATCAGTTCTAGCTGGCCTCATCAATTTTGCTGACATATCTTAAGGTGCTCGTTGAACACAACGCGCCATTGACTCAGCCCAGCAAGCTACCCATTGCTCGTTGTCCGCAAGGTTCTTTTGAAAATTTATTTTAGGCACCAGTCTCCAGTGTCTCCAGTTTCTTTTTACTTAGTTGAACTTTGATCTGTTAATTGTTAAGCTTAAGCTTGTTTATTTTCCCTTACAAAAAAGAATCATCTTGTATTATTATTATTGCCTTTTCTGTATGAAATCATCATGACTCTTCCTGATCCGAGTGTTTGTTTAGTTGCCTTTTGAGTTCGGCAAGTCAGATTAAGTTTTCCGAACAATCTTTCAGCCTTGGCAGGCAATGGCCATGGTGTGTTTTGTTAAATTTTTCAGCTAAACTACAGCTGAAATTTTTTATTAATGCCTACTTATATTCACGAATTACGTAACTAACATATATTTGTTCTCACCTAACCTATCTCACTGGAATTGTGCACTTGTTGGGGATAAAAGTAGCCTATGTAAGTGATATAAGTGTCATGAGTATAAGTCGGCATCACATCATTTAATAATGATACTTAGGGATAGTGATAGTAGGTATAAGTTTCTGCCAGGGGAAGACAGAAATAGATACACACGTACAGACTTTTATCTTTAAAATATATATAGTGATTTCCCTAAATGCTACTTAGACGAGACTACTCAGAATTTCATGAAATACTCAAATATTCTTTGGTAGCCTCAATTTTTTTTTCTCAATTTCTCTCTTTTCTGGGCAACTTCAAAATTGCAAAGCCATCCGCTATCAATGTAGCCTCTGTGACCGTCCGTTTGTCGAGTTCATTCATACGATTCATGCGATTATAGCCATTACATCTGATGTATGCTGTATTTAAATTTTAGGGTACGAACCCACCAAATATTTGGATTTTTCTATCAAACCGTAACTGACCACGTGCGAATGTGTTTCACCACAATCTGAATTTTTCGTACTAATGCATTTGAATGTCAATTGGTATGGGCATGTGATTTTTTTTTAACAAATTTATTTCAGTGAACGTTTTCAGAATATTTCAATGTTTAAACGGAACTAGTGAAATAAAATTTTACGAGCAATCCGGGCGTACTTTCTTGTAATCGTACAAATGTTGCAAATGGAAAACACTCGACCCCGGCAGTCAAGTGCGTTTAATTGCATGTTTACTGCGCACAGAACACTAAAGTCCAGAATACCTATTTCGCAGATTTCAAATAAACCTTATCTGGAACATTGTAACCGAAGTAACAAAGCAACAAAAGATCATTAAATATTACAACACACGAAAGCAATAAATTGTGTAACGACGCTATAATCTAACAAACTAAGTTTGCAAAACTGGGAGCATTTAAAATTTATCTTTGAAAAATATTACCCCACTTTTGGACGAAGGGAACCAGCTTAGTCTGCAAACTAATGTTGCAGCCAACCTACCTCGGTATAAAAAGAAACGAGCCAACGTAATATTCCTTGGGGAATGTAATTTCTTTGAATAATATTTTTTTAAGTGCTCCGTATCTAGCTAATTTCGAGATTGTGCTACTTTGTTTACCTCGCTATGAAACTAAGTAGTACTGCGTCTAATGAAATATGTATTTTGAATAAAATTGTATGCACTGGGTTTAAAACAACGAACCTGTATTTTAAAGGCTATTTAAGTAATTTTCTACTTTATTTTTCAACGAAAGACAACTTATCAAAGAATCAAATTACTGGGAATAAATCAGTTAGCAATTTATTCGTTAAAGACGTGTAAGAAGTTATAAAGGCCATAATAGGTAAACGTTGGATTGGCTGATACTTTTACGAAATACAATATTTACACGTGCTTTAAACAGACATCCTAAAAGCTTAACCTCAGCCGAAACTCCAGACACAACACTCAAATCATTCTTCAATAAGCCAAAACAAAAAGAAACGAGGAAAAAAAAATCATCTGCTCAATTTGATCCACAATAACTTCGTTCACACTTAGCGCAAAAGTCTCACGTACTACTCTTGGGATCTCACTCTGAGATAAGTGAATTGTAAACCTGCACACGTGACATGGAACCCTGGTAGAACTGCTGTTACAAGCAAATAATTTCCAAAGCTCCACTAGACTGAAACTCTGAAATGGCAAAAGTGGTTTTAAGAGTGGGTTTCTGAAGTTGATTCCAAGATTAGTCAAATTTTATCGGTTGTTCGTTAATCATTTTTTGGTGAGAATCTTTGTTCGAGTTTTGATATATTTTTTAAATATATGTAGCTAAAATTAGTAATGATTTATAACTAGGTATATGCACGAATCAAAAACAAAACTGTACAAAGGCGGACTTAATGCCTCAGGCATTTTCTACTAATCGACCTCAGGGTAGGGCAAAAATATAACGTGGCAGGTGCAACTGAAAAAAAAAAGCAAAAGTATAAATAAATAGTTTTTAATAGTTTTATATTAAAATATGTATTCAAGGCTTCGTACAATATAATTAGTCGAAATTAAATATAAACCCTTTCATTGGCGTCTTCCCATGCCATAATACAGATCATTTCATTTTAATTCTGGTGCAGTTTATAACTGTTACACATTGTAACGGCCGAAAATGCCAACAGCTGAACAAGAGGTCAGTTACAATGCGCATCATGTTACTAATAGTACTTATACTATATGTAGCTATTCTTAAATACATAGCTACATTTATATAACATCTATATAAGTAAAGCTCTGGATACCATCCCAAAATAACTCCGAAGAAACCCTGAAATAAATCGCGAAACTTTTCTAAACGAGATTATAAAATCGACAACTCAATGGTACGGGTAATGCCTCCACAATAAGTTCGTTTGCGCCTGGTGTAAAAGCCTCACGTGTTACTCTTGGGATATATCTCGCTGATAAGTGAATTGTCGACCGACAGTCGACACATGTGCCAGACTGTGACGTCATAACGAAAGCGATTACTTGGATTACTGTGCAAATCGTGAATTAATGTTGTGACAAACAATTTAGCGGAACCATCTAATTTAAATGGAATGCAATTTCAGTTTGCGGTTTCTAAATTGCTTACCTAACTACTATTTTATTTAAACGACAATGTACGTGTGGATTGTTACCAAACAAGAGCTCAAATTAATGCAGATAAAATTATCATTACATACAACATTCCATGCCTACTTTTCTTCCTTATCTTATCCTTACCATTCCAATCCCGTAAATTAGTTAAAGTTTGTAAAATATAACTTCTTCTTTGTATATATTTATCTTGTAAAATGTTTGGCCTCCGTATCTACACTTAACCCTTTTTACGATGTCTCAGAAGTTCATGCTTACAACTAACTTTATAACCAAATAAAACATTTTAATGTAAGCAAATTTTGCGCCCATAAAACTCCAATTAAATATCTAGACAGTCCTACCATACCAGCCCGAGAAAAAACCTAATTTAGTCATCCATTGCGGTATTTCAGAACTACGTTTTAAAGCAATAAGAAGAAAACCGTTAATGGTATTTGAGGAGTTGAAAAATATCGTGATTGAACAATGTATTAGATTCACAGTTTCTTCGAGTTTGCAGACAAACTTGACTGAATAGAACGTTATCACAAATTCTCTCGGCTAACTTTACCGCCTCGCGTTTTATTAGTGAAACTGTTCAAATCCAAGTTTGGTTCAGATCTAATTCTGTTGTTGGAATTGAGACCGACGGTCAATAGGTGTGATGCGCAGACAGATACGTAAATTATGTTAGTCTTCTTTGACTCTCACTTTGTTCTCATTATTATAATCACACCTACATTAAATCTAGGCAAAGATTTATGATTGACTTGATGCTTCTGCTACCGTAACAAGATAATTAGTTGATTTAGTAGTTTGGTAGTAAATGAAAGACCCTATTTACTAATTCAAAGCTACTGCGTTGAATCCCGGTGTGAAAGCTGGTTACTATCGGCTTTCACGAATGCTATTTCAGTAAAGCAAAAAAATCCTCAAAGCTAATTGAGTTGGAAGTTTTCGGTCATCCGTGCATTAAAAATGCGCCACCATCGTTTATAGTGAGAAGAATACCAGCAATGCGCAAGTCATACACATAAAAAAGTTTCTAAACTAAAAAACTATTCCTCAACTATTTCAACAACGACACGAAAAAAAAAAATAACTACAGAAAACTTGAAGAATTAAAACCAAAATAAAGTTAGCGCCAAACCGAATAATGTTCGGATTTAAAATTTTACGTGCCGAAACTTCGGTGAGCCGTTTACTTCTAACGACGAATCGGCAGTTTTGGAATTTCACCGGCAATCCGAAATCGATTTAATCACGGGAATCATGCAAAGTTTCGCACAAAGTTTGTTTAAACTTTGGAATTGGAACAAATTGGAGCAGCATGGCTTGCGGCTATGTATTAATAGTAGATTCATGACGCCTACAATTTAGTTATGATTTTTCCTAGATACAAACGTTGCTGGATATGTCAAAGTTTGTTGAGCTTACAAAACTCCTAGTGAAGTAAGAATAAAATAAAATAAATCTTGTTTTTAACCTTGAACACTGAAATATTGCCTATATCGAAATCCTCAAGTACAATCTCTATTTGTCACATATTTTTTTCAAGATAGTAAATATTTTTTTAAGGAAAGGAGACCTCAAACCAACATAACTATTAATAAAAAATCTATTCCACTTTTTCTATAGATCATTTCAATTCTTGTTTTCTGTTCTAGGCTCTGAGTTTACATTTTTGTTTTTACTGTTTATAGGCCTGCGCTTGACCATTATCTCACCTGATGGAAAGCTATGATCTATTCGACGTTAAAGCACACTTGACTACAGATATTCTTTTCATTCTTGACTTAAAGATCCCCAGGTTATAGCTATCAGGAATTCCACACCATAGCTATACGCACAATGAATGTTTTTCCGAAACGTTTCGTTTGTAACACTCTACTAGTAAAACTTCTTAGTCCAATTTAAACACAGTGTTTCCTTATCCAACACTTTCAAGAGTTACTAACTCTTTGGAAAGGTAACATGATAGCAGACAGAGACAGGAACGGTAAACGACAGGTGAATTGTCAAATTGCACGGCTTCAGTTCACCAAGTTTGTGAAACGTGATCGTTTCTGATAATCGTATTTGCCAGAGGAATTTCATCAAATACGTTAACCCTATTGCCATTGCTTATTTTCTGTTATTGTAGAGCTACATTTTTTTTCTGAATTAGCTTCTGCCAGAGTCTTCGTCCGCGTGAAAGTTGGTTCCTTCATATGAACTTTGGCCCACGTTTCATCCGCTTAGGAAGTGAATTTTTGGAAAATTCTCTCGCTTATGTCTTAAATTTTGCACAAGACTTCCTGTCTTGTGCAAAATTTAAGATGTAGGCGAAAAAATTTCATAACTGTATCAAGAAAAGTCACAAAGTTATAAGCTTGTTATGCAAACAAAAATACATAGTCACCAGGCCATCGAGGCAACTAAGGGGTTGGTTTGCACTTGCACCCAGCTGTTTGCTGGCGCCTAATATCTGTTATGACCTGCCGTGACCTGTGTTATATTTAATTTTGGTGGTGTCCAACTTATGAGCTTTTTAAATTTTTTGTAAAAAAATATAACATGGTGTAAAAACTATTGGAATCCATTCAGTTACTGATTCTGAACCAACTATATTCAGGTTTCGCATAAACTTAATATTGTATATTCCATATATATATTATAGACTTAACATTTCTCAGAAGACAATGTGTTTCTAAATCAAATTCTTCAAATAAACAATATCGTACAAATAATTCGTCCTACATTTATTTATTTCTTAAACGAAAGTAAATCGATGACTGATCACCGTACCAACGTCTTGTTGTCTAAAAATCTTGGTAGCTAAATTGTTATTTATTTTATATCCAAAACCATTATCGGGTTTGAAAAAAACAAATAACAATTTAGCTAATCAAACATTCGAAACTTCTGTTTCAATACAACTCAGCGTACAACAATATTTTAAAAGCAACTTGTTCTATATTTCTCAAACTCAAGATTCCTAAACGAAAGTACACATGGTACCGGATTTCAAGTTTCAGTTTAAACATTTCAATGTGGTTTTATTTGCTAGCGTACGTGTGTGGATGCTCTGAAAATGTTGCTGCACACACGACGCATAGAATAAATGTCACAGAATAATAATTTAGTACCTAGAAATAGCGGGTTCACAATGTGAATATTTCGTCCTGAACTTGCTCTTTTGAGAAATTAATATTATGTAATAGTAATACTGCTGAAGTGAAAGTTAAATAATATAATAATAATATTCCACAACTTTCACACAACGCTGTATAGAGATCTGAAACCCTTATCGAATTCTGATAATATATAATACATTATACTCGTAACTATCACACAATACCCTGTCTAGTCCCAAACTAAGCAGAGCTTGTATTACGAGTACTAGACAACTGATAAACACACTTATATCCTAACTAATATTGTAAAAGTGAAAGTGTGGATGTTTGGATGTTTGTTACTTAATAACGCAAAAACGGCTGAACGGATTTGGATGAAATTTGGCATGCATATAGCCTTTGACATGGAAAAGAACATAGGCTACCTTTTATCCCGATTCCTTAAGTACCTAATGCCACGCGGGCGAAGCCGCGGGCAATTATAGATGAATAACACCCAGGAAGGCTAGAAGGAACAGCGTGAGTCGTTTAGTCAGTAAGAGTCTGACACTATCTCCCGCTCCGCCCAAGAGCGGGAGTCGTCATTGGATGATTTTTCCCACCGTAAAAAAAAAGGTAAAGAACAAAATTTGTTCTGTTTCTGTGATGAGCATCACAGCAACATTGTGAATCGAACCCACGACCACCAGCATAGCAGTCAGGGCCACTAACCACTAAACCCAAAAAGGCCAATAAATAAATATATTTACCGTCAAATGTAGGTTTCCATATTCTGCAGGCTACATTTAGGAATATTTATAGTAATGTTGCCCGTTCCATTATCGGTCCACTAGACGTACGACGCTGCACCATCGGTATACGGTGGACATATTCCCACCCAAATACAAAACGTTTTGGGAATACTTTCATTGTGCGTACAGCTAAGGAGTGACATTCCCTGCCGGTGTCTGTATACCCTGACTGTACAACCTGGGGGTTTTTGAGTCAAAAGGGTCTTTGGGTTTTTGGTTACTTCTAGGCAAGCATGCTCTATTGTCAACCACATCTTCACCTATTCTTTTGTTCTAGATAATCAATCCTTTAAAAATTTTGACTAGTTTGTTGATCTAGTAATTAGTAGCTCTGACTGCTATGCTGGAGGTCGTGGATTCTATTCCCATCCATGAAAACCGTTTGTGTGATGAGTACGATCATTTTTGTTCTGTGTGTTGGTGTAATTTATCTATAATATGTATTATGTATGTATTTAGAAATACATAAGTATGTTTATCTTTTGTACAATACTCATAACATAAGCTCTGCTTACCTTGTGACTAGACGGTGTTGTGTGATAGTTGTGGATTACTATTATTATTATTCACTTTCATAACGTTATCGTATTAAAAAGTTAATGCGTGCAAAAAAGCAGAAATACATTTATGTTTCTCAGCAGAGTACCGGTTGACGAACGTAACTAGCAATCAGCAGAAACAACATTATTCATAGTTACAGTTCTTTTTACAAAAAACCGTCTCCGTGCCTCCCTTCTTCAGGTTTTGCTTTTGAAAAATAGATACTTCCTTTTTTTTCTTCTCTTTTCTGATTATGTTCGTTACGGGTTCGTAGCCATTTAGCATTCCTTGAAACAAGATGAGCATTATTTCCAGTGTTTTTATTGAACTGTGTAATGGTAGTAAACAGAAATCAGAAAGACTAGATCATTATTAGAATTCATTAAGGGTCTCAGATTTTTCTATCTGGTTTGAGGAAATCATATGTTATGAGTGTTTTCACATAAGATTCTTTGATATAACAGTCGTAAACTCTAAGTGTCGCCGCATGTGGCCACATGCCACAGATACAAACGCCGCACAAGACACCTGTGGCCAGTGCTTTTTTTTTTTAATTCTTGTTCGCATTAGCATAATGGACTCTATCAAAGAAGGTTTAAATGCGCGAATGGCGTGTGACAGCGTTTTGTATCGGCGTTTAGTGGCCGGTTCGGACCACAAGAAGCGAGTAGCGGCGATTCGTAACATGTGGCGGTCACCGACGTCAACCGTATGCGGCAAATCCATTTAAAATGTATGAAACTTACAGGAAATATGCCGGTGGCGGCGTTTTGTTGTTGTTGCGGGTGGCTCGTGCGCAGCGACCCTAACCGTCGTTTCTGCTAATATGGTAAGCAGAAACTGCCTAAAGAAACTAGATAAACTATCCAATATGTATTTCTTTGGTTTTGCCAGTATCATAAATGTCATAGAAGATTTTAACACATGCTAAGCTAGAATAACACCATGCCAATATTTCGTGAAACTATTTCGCGCTACATTGATCTCCAACGCGACATTCATTCATGAATGAATCGCACGTTGTATCTCACATCACTACCCACTACCAAAACAATAAACTCTTCTACAAGTAGTCAAACAAGAGATAAACAAGCCTGATCAAAACGTTTATATTCTAAGTGCTGCAACGAAAAAATATACACAAGGAAAAAGATCTTCGTCTCAGAAATTTCATGGAAAACTCGATTGGGATTCCTACCGCGTTCGCGATACGAGATCGATAAACGAAACGACCCTTGCCTCTTGAAAAAGTGAGATTCACCGCTTTTGCTATTCAGAAAGCGAATCATTGTCATTGAAAAAGAATACTAGCCGTACTTATGCAAGCGGTTGTGATAAAAAAGGATGAAATATGACGGTGAGTGCCGAATGGAATTTTGATGCAGATGCGCTCGAAATGTAGTTTTATGACGTTCAAGATGGGATATTGCTTGAGTACTTCGATTTATTAGAACGGCCTTTTGTTATACAAGTATAAGCGACACAGAAGAGACGCAAAAATATAAACTAGTAGAACACAATCTATCCGATATGGTAGGAAGTAAATTCCGGTAACTCAGTCAAGAAATTGCCTGAATATAACAAAACATTGTTCGTATTATATTCAAAATGACATTTTTTTTTTTCAGTGTAAAGTCAAACGCATAAAAGCAATATGGTCTCAAATAGTTTTTTACATATTTTTTTTACTGCATAGTAACACAAATTGGATGCAATATTTTTTAATATTAAGTTTAAAATGAAGGCACAACACAAGTATTGTAATAATTAAAATGCTGCGGATGTGACAAATAAAATGAATAGTAAGTACATTTTTGCGTGCGTAATAATCCGGAGAGTTTCCAAGAAAATTGAAATCTAGGAGTTGGAACATAAAGTTGAAATTCTAATGAATATTCGTGTCGGATGTCGGCCTGATGGTACTGTTGTATGCCTTAATAACTAACAGTGAACGAGTCAAAAGAGCGTGATAAAGAATTTACATTTAATGAAGGAGTACTCAGTGCAGACGCAGACTGGCGGCAATACGTTGCGGTGGAATTTGCATTTTTATGAAAACTTCCATGACTTTGCCGACCACGTCGTTCAAAAAGAATATCTCCACTTTGTTTCTGACAAAGATTGTCTTTATAGCAGTTTAGTGGGTGTTTTTATTCGCACCGGCTAGAGAGTGCGATGGTGCATTTGTTCGACGTTTTATGAACGTCGAGAGTCAAGAATCGAACACAAACTGCTACTTGGCACACGTCCAGTCGACCGTCAGTTTACGTTCGAGCTAAATGCTTTTTTGGATTTTTCCTATATTTGTCTTGGTGAAAAGAATTTGTCGGGAACGGATGTCAGTGGATTTTTGGCAAACGCAGGTTGAATTGCTAAAAATACGAGTAATCAAAAATTTCATCTAATCCCATTTTTATCGTTTTACTTAAACTCTTCAATTTGATCGGTTTTTGAGTGAAAGGATTTAACAGGGATTTTACAGATATTGGACATCATTCACTGACTACATGTATGGTAGCTACTGACACAATCAGCGTAAACTATGTTTGTTTTGGTAAAATGACGGCTGGTACACGAAGAACGTGTATATTATTACTTCTATGTCTCATCTCAATCTGCCCAGCCTTTTCTCAACTGTCTTGGGGTTGGGTTCTAGTCAAACCGGATACAGCTGAATAATATACCTTATATCAATATTTTATATAGCGACTGCCTTACCTATTTGACCTCGTTACTGGTAGGTAGACGCCAGAAATTCTGACCATCAGTCCATCCAAGAAGTATCGTTCCCAGTAAATGGATAATGGAGCTCTAATAGGCAGTTTCTCCATGTAAAACACAGGTATTCATTCAGCCGCATCAGGTTAGACTAGAAACCGACCTCGAGCTACTTGAGAATATACTAGGGACATAAAAAGATGACTGCTTATCTGACTACGGCAACTCAGTAATTGGGTGGCTCGATACTGGTAAGACTGATGCTAGATTTCTTGGCTTTCGACTATCTCTTACGACTGTCAAAGTCTTGAACTAAACTAATGGTGTGTCCAGACCTGGCGAATGTGCCGCTCGCAAGCCGCTTGCAAACGACGAGCATGCAACTCGCGCACGGCACTTTTATTGACTAAAACACACCCCAATTCTTTCAGTAAACCTTTGCGTTAATTGTGTGAAAGTGAACACCAGGGCCCTAGTGCGAAGAAAAAGAAGTGGGGTTTTAGTCAGTAAAAGTCTGACACACCCTTTCGCTCCGCCCAAGATCTGGAGATGTAAAATAAAAAAATAAGGCCACGGTGATCGTGCAACCTATCAGACCCCGTCAATTATGCTGACAGCTCCATGAAAACCGCATGGAGCACAATGCACCATCAAACCAAAATCTAAATGACCTTAAGACAAAATAGATAGGTACAGAACACAATCTACAAACAAAGCGCGCTCGAGCAACGCGCAAATGGACACCGCTCACGGACACCATATCTCGGATCGGCGCAACGCGCTGACCCTAGCGCGATCGCCTAGCATAGGTATAAAAAGTGAAGTACATACATGAGATTGACTTCTGTACCTATCTATTTTGTGACCTTAAGCGATTAATCATGCCTCTCTTTACTAAGCATGTAACTTGCAACTACTTCAACTACCAACTCAACTTACTTTGTCTTCGAAACTTGAAACTGAGCCACTTCCAAACCTTCACTTAGGCTACTTAAAACTGTTCATTTAATTCGCAACAATGGATTTCGTAAAGCTCTTGTTCACGTACGGGACTAACTAACTCCGTCTGAATTCGTTAAACGTTAGGTAACCAGATTGTAACTTAAATCCAGTTAACGTGGCCCGGCAATTAGCCAGCAGGTGAGGACGTGTGGCAAATAAGACCTCTGAATAATGTGTAGCTTAGAGGAGCAGTGCAGGTTTCAGTTTTTACAAGGATTTTTTAAAGTTTATATTTTTAAGTATATTAAGTTATATCTTGAACTGTACAACTGCAGTTTTTTTTTGGAATTATATATTAAATATTAACCAAATATTTATACTTTTATTGGTGGTGGTATTAGGTGAAAATGAGTGGACTGTATTTGTATTTGCTCTGGGATATTGCCGTTTAACAAAATATTGCAGAATGAAAAAAAATATGTCCCGGACAAACAATAATGAATTGATTATTTCATTGGTGTCATCTGTCCGTGTAAACGAGTGCCAAGTCATATCGCCGCCGCCTGCGCATGCAGACCGCGTTATCGATATGTTGGATTCGATTCCCAACAGTACTAATCCTGTGTTCCTGAGGCGTCGAAGTAATAGTGCCACATCGTTGTCATCCAGATATGTGCCCAGAAAACTGGCAGCTTTCAACATGCCATGACTACCATTTTTCTAAGCAACCTTAAAATAAAGTCTTTTTTTTTAGGTGGGAAGTCATCCGATGACTTTTCTCACTCTTGGGCAGAATGGGAGAACGTGTCTGACTTTTACTGTATAAAACCCATTTCTGTTCCTTCTTTGCCTTCGTTCCAGGGCTCCGGGGTTCACTTTCACATAACCCATGGAAAGTAAAGGGTTAGATTTCCGGGTCAGGCCGTATTATAGAGTTTTAAGATTATTTGACGATCACGAAATGATTAAGCTGAAAATAATCAGTTTATGGAATTAACTAGCTGGGTATCCACATAATATGTATTTATGTTTCCATTTATGTTGATGACAAAACACTAGATCCCTCAAACACAGGACCTAAACATACCTGGAGAATCGTCAGTAGATACAATATTCAATAGGATATATAAATTATTTACTGAACAAACAACAAAGGTTCTACAGTGAGTTCTGTAGAATTTGTACCTCAACTTGATAATCTAGGGTCGGGTGTTGATATTTGGCCAATCTAGGTCATGCGTAGGAGCCTGACGTCATATTACCTGGTAGAGTAACTTCTAGTATTAAACCATCTAAGTTTGTATCTATTGATCCCACTTTAAGTTCGACACAATTTGGAGCAAGCCATGTAGATACGTGATTAGGTAACGTAAAGATAGGAGAATGAGGAGCCATTTCGTCCATGCGTAAGTTGCAACTTATCAAAGAAAATTACTGAATAAACTATTAGATAGTGAGAACACTAACGTTCACCAATTCTTCTTTAATCGGTACGCTAGCAACAACACTAAATGTATGTTTACTACCTTTGACAAGAAACTTATCAAGTGAAGTTTACGTGTCTATCATTATAAAATATAATTTAGGTTTCTTCAAGGCAAGAGTGAATAGGCTCTTAATAATCAGGTGGGATCGCAGTCAAGCATTAGTTTATATAAATTTAAAAAAAAATCCCAAGACTAGAAGACCTAGAAACCAGACCTAATATAAACAATTTAAAAAAAGATCAGTTACTGATGACTTTAGAAATATCAAGAGTGTAAAATCACAAAGGCCAAGCCAAATAAACTTTTTCAATTCTTATCTTACATCCTGGTTAAACTCCAGAAAAAGTATTAAAAAGTATCCAAGAGCCAAATTTCCCGCTGATATAGGCTAGAATAAAATTTTCATAGCGTTATCCGTTGAGGTGAAATACGGAACTCGTAAAAGTCTCATAATTTTAATCCGTGAAGATTTTACTGCGTCAAAGAGAAAAATAAGCATGACAACCCCATTTTATGCATCCATAAATTATAAATGTTAGTGTTATCTGTACTTTAATGAAGCATGTAAAAAAAAAAACTTTTATATGCTGCAATGAAAAATAAATGTTCCGAAAAACATCTACATAAACATCTATGATAAAGCTGATGCTAATTTGTTCTACACAAAACTTTAGGGATTGTTCAAAAGAGTCATGTTGCTGGAACGCAAAGAACAACTGAAAAAAGGGGCGGGTTTTAGTCAGTAAAAATAAGACACTCATACTCCCTGTATCTTTTTTTTTTATTGATAATAGGTTCGCGCTTGACCGCCATCTCACCCGATGGAAAGCGACGATGCGGTCAACGATGGAACGTGCTTACCTAGAAGAAACCTATTCACTCTCGACTTAAAGATTCCCGGGTTGTAGCTATCAGGAAACACAGATTCCGGCAAGGAATTCCACTCCTTAGCTGTACGCACAACGAATGTGTTCCCAAAACGTTTTGTGCGTGTGGGTGGGATGTCCACCATGTACCGGTGGCGCATCACCATACGTCTAGTAGTCCGATGATGGAACGGGCTAGGCGGAATTAGGTTATGCAATTCCAGCGTATCTACTTTTTACTCGCTCCACCTAGAGCGAGAAAATTTTATGATGACTTTCCAATGAAAAAAAAGGAATATATTCTACTTTAAGTTAGATTTTTTGGAGACTCAGTGAACACCTACACATTCACCAGTCATTATTTAGGAAACACGTAGACATAGATTTCCTTCAAGTTCTCCAAAAACCCTGATAAAAATATACATATCTGCTTGTGTAGCACACCCATATTTTACCAGTTATGGTTTTTTTTTATGATGGGAAAAATCATCTAATGACAACCCCTGCCCTTGGGCGGAGCGAGAGATAGTTCCAGACTCTTACTGACTAAAAGCCCACCCCATTCCTTCGTTTCCTTCATACCGGGGCTTAAGCTATCTTTCGAATTAACCCTCAGTATTACCAGCTATGGTAGAAATTCTACAAGAAGTCTTCCTTGGCAGGGCCCTGGCACACAAAAGGCATACGCAAAAAGACAGTAATTTAATACTTTTTCTCTCGCCCCACCCAGAACGGGATAAGTTATTTCATGATATCCTGCTCTCAAACAAAAAGAAAATTTTTATATATTTTACCTTTTTCTTGAAAAATAAACTATCATAATTATATAGATATCTATTATAATTCTATACTTCGCAATTCAATCCATCAGCAATTACTCCAAACCACAGAAGTCAAGCTATCAATACCCCAGATAAAGCTAGAAGCCGACTACGTAATGACAAAGGTGAGTACATTTAGTCACATAATCCATTTATCAGTCGCAGTCACGCGTCATGACCCAGTGATTAGATGAGGCTTAATGATACGACGCGAGGGACGCAGTGGTGAGTAGTTTATGTTATTGTTGATGGCGTTAGATGGTGTTATGAATACTAGATAGGCAGAGGTAATTGCAGGTGTTGCAGTTCTAAGCTTACGTCAGACGAAGCAAGAATCCTATCCAAAATTTAATACAATCATTTAAAATACAAAATTTGGCTTTGATGGAGCGACATAGTATTGTGACAAAGCTTCTAAATAAAGACCGAAAAAAAAATGCAAATTTGTTTCAGGAAAGACGGAGAAAGCATAAGATAGTACCAATCTACAATTAGTGAGTTTCGAGTATCTCACCATCATTTCACCCAAAAGCCACACTGTAGCTAACGAATGGAATTCCCCGTCAGAGTCTGCGTATCCTATTAGCTACAACCTGAGGAACTCTAAGTCAGGAGTGAAAAGGTTACTTCTAGGCAAATGTGCTCCATCGTCGCATTCCATTAAGTGGAATAGTAGACAAGTGTAAGGCTATCAATAATAAAAAAGCCATCCGTGGCTGGACAACGAACAAGCGTCGTTACACTGAACGTTCTTGTGCTGTCATACTGCTCATTTCTGAGGCCTTCACTAGATTATGATATGCAACTGATACGGTCATGAAGTTGTCTGGTAGATATCGTTGTTAGCAATAATCATCATCATCATCAGCCTTTTTAATGTTCCCACTGCTGGGATTCAGGCCTCCTCTCTAAGAGAGGGAATGGGTCGTAATCCAACACGTGAGCCCAGTGCCGGTTGGTGAATGTCACATGTCTTCGAATTTCTGGTTCTAGGACATGCTGGTTTCCTCACGGTGTTTTCCTTCACCGTTTTGAGAGCAGTGGTAATGAAGTAAATTACAGAAAGAAATGCACCTGGCAGGGTTTGAACCCGCGACCTACAACTCGTTAGTTGGAGCCATTTACTCTCGGCCACAACTGCTCTCAATGTTGTTAGCAATAATACTGCTGTCGTACTCCTAAATGCATTGGGTGTACCATAAAGTTTATTATATTCTACATTATTATATCAACTTGACTATATCAAAAAAGGCAATAGAAGAATCAATGGCTAAGTTTAGTAAGAACAACAAAACAGTGATCACTATTATATCTACTTTTTTATAATTTTTAGTCAAGTTTAAAAGTTATCAGTTCTTAACTTTTCTATACATGTATAAATACATAAGATAATAACGAGAGGAAGAAAGCGACAAGTGTGAATTGTTATAATAAAATAAAATGACAGATTATGAGGTTTAAAAATGGTCCATTACAGATAAGCTACCATTACCATCCATGGTCAGAAAGGGTAGCCGATAGGCATCGTGAAATACAGCCCTATTGCCACTGATAAGTACAATTTTACTCAATTACCAACTCAATTAAACTGGGCACAATGCTAACGCATTTCTACTATATTAGTAATAATAGCTCATCGTTCCCAATAATCATTGGTGCGTGGCGTGTGGCGTCGAACGGATTACAAGCGGTCAACGGATAATTTGAGGGGCAATATCCGCTCTAGTCCCGCCAGTGCGGATAATGCGGATACGGATAACCAGTGGACTTACTTGCTCCCATTATATGGTTGTGATTGAGTGATGTGTTGTCGATCAATAGGGTTTGAGGGTTCGATCTTGTTTTGTTTCAAATGAAAATCGAGTTTTCAGTGGTGAGAATGGGTTTATTGTGTTCGATAAATGAAAAGTTTACTCTTCAAAGAGTATTTGTGAGTTTGTTCGCTATAATATTCTACTTACTAGTCATGTAAACCATGATGAAAACGAACTTAATCGTGAAATACAAAAAAATAATAACTTTGTCAATCATGCAAAGTTACGTTCATTAAATTTTATAATTACTAGATGGCGCCTGCGTCAAACTCGTAAAACAACACAATCCAAATGGTCACACTTTCAAGAAGTTTTTTTTTATATAAAAGTTACTACTTATAACATGAGCTATTTTACCAGTGGAAATCTCGTCAAAATTGATCTAGCCGTTTCAAAGCTGAAACAAACAGACAGATGAACAATTTTTTTTTTAATTGCTTTATTGCTTTGCATTATACTCGTAAGTATCGAATATAATTTATTAATAAGAAAAAAACTATATCTGAATATCTGAAACTTCTATCTTGTTTTTGAGTTGTCGAAGTATATGGGCTGAATCTACGTACACAATCTAAATTGTATAGAGTGAAGAAAACTTAGTGCTATCTTACATCCCTTCTTACAAAGTTTGTGTGTCGTGGCCGCCTATAGCCAGTGACGCATTTTCCTTCGTGGGACATCTTGTAACTGTGTTATTGGGATCGAATTTGAGTCTCTCCCCACTATCATTGGATTACTCATGCACTCAAGTTTCTGTCTATTTTAGTTGATTTACTTTAAAAGTTTAGAAGTTTCAAATACAATTATAAATCTTAAATCAGATAGAAATAAAAAGCAAAATTTTAATTAAGGCGTGTGTAGTCGGCAAAAACGGAACCCTTATATTATGGTCACTTTGTTGTCCTTCTGTAAAAATCCCTTTTCTCAAGAACGCGTGAAGGTATTAAGTTCAAATTAATTTCAAATACTCAATTCTGCTACTCCTTAGAGCAGATAAAAAATCAAAATTCTAAGTCAACGCAATCAAGATAACGCCGTTCTTGTTCTATTTATGGCGCATATTTTGACACTTTCAAAGAAATCAAACTTATAGCGTCCTTCCGGTTAAGGCGTATAGTTCCTTGAACCATCTGGCCGAAATTATGTGAACGCAACTCTCGCACTCGCCTAGGCGGCAGTACGCAAATCTGTGCATTTATTTGCGGCCAGCAGCGCCCGGAAAGCGCTTTAAAACCATTTTCTCTGCGAGATATTGATTGATTTACATATGCAATGTTCACTTTGAAGAATATTTAACCACCAATTTTTATGTGTAAAAATGTTTCTAAAGGTCCAAGCCGTTTCGAAGGAGTAGGGAAAAGTTGCGAAAAGTTGCGAAATTGCTAAATATTTTTTTTTGACAAAAGTATTAATTGCACGAAAAAATCAAATGTTGATATTATTGTTCATGAATTTATAATAAACATATATTTTTTTCAAACCAATTGACCTTGCCGTTACGGAGGAGTAGGCCTCAGAAAATCACTGTTTTATGGCACTTTTCGGGCGCTTGGCCCTTAACCTAGAAACCATAAGTTTGGCAAAAATCATATAGAAAACCGTTATTTTGTAGTTACATCACCAAATAATTACTTATTCGATTCGAGAAAATCTTGGAGACTCGATTTGTCAATCGAAATACTTTCATGAATAAGTTTGTACAGAACCCTTTAGTGCGCAAGTCTGCTTCGTCTTTGACCGGTCATATCAAATGACTTCTCCTGCTCTGGGTGGCCCGAGACGGAGTATCAAACTTTTGCTGACTAAAACTCACCTGTGTTCCTTCAGTTACTTTTTGTGAAGGCAATAGTAACTTTTATCAACAATTCCGCAGCTTTGGCTCATTAGGTACTATAAAATCAAATCGACCGCATCCGCATTGCATTTAAAATAAACTTTTTCAATCAACTATCTTGCACAAATGATACAACTTTTTTATCGAATATCGATACCAGAGCTCGTATCAAAACTTGGTATATAGCGTATTGTTTTGTTAGTGCAACGAGCAAATTGAATTTCACCAATCCACAAGATTACTCTCAAAGTACTTTTCTCCGGACAACACGACCTAGTATCGACTTTTAATAAAAATAAATTCCGTTTAAATGAAATCAGACCTTTTTATCGAGCCGTACAGTTTTAAGTGGGATCCCTCTAAATTGGGTATCTTATTTGAGAAACTTTTGGACCTGTTTTCTTTGGTCGGTAATTTGAATTTTCGGATGGTGTTTGCTTAATAGGCAAGGGTGATTTTGAAGGTAGGTTAAATATGAATTATTTTTAGATCATACCACAAGTAGTCAGGTAGTTAACATCATGCCCTTTTGTATTAAAATAACTTACAATTTTAGTCAAATGAAGTAAGTATATAAAGTACGTATTAAATCATTTTTAGAAGAATTGCTAAATATCTACACTAATTTAATAAAGAGTAGAGTTTGTTTTTTTTTTTTGTTTTTATGTTTTCTTGTTTGTAGGTTTTTAGCAATTGGACCAGAGATTATAATCTCTGGAAGTACTGGTCACTGGACAATTGCTAAAATTCTTTCACCGATAGAAAGCTACTTTATTCCTGAGTGACATAGGCTATTATATTTTATGAGCGAAGCCGCTGGCAGAAGCTAGTTGATTAATATATCGGTCAAGTTCAGTTATCGTCCAAAAAAAATCAATCTAACAAAAAGATTTTTGAGAAGTTCAACAACATACACTTGTAATCGATGAAAGAAAATCCCAGACTTTGTACTACTTTAGAGTCACTTGACAACCCTTACTTAACTTACTTGAGACCATTTTTGGAAACGTATTAGATTTTCTTCGTACATTTTGTTCCCAATTGCCGTATAATGTTAGTGAGACTTCAAACTTAAACCGCACTGGGCTTATCTGACGTACACTGGCTTGCAAGAGAACTAGTTTCGCATAATTTCTATTTTATATTATAATAGATAAGCTAACGTGTATCGGGTAACGCCTGAAGAGGAAATTTCGTTGTGAAACTTAAACTAGAAGGTTTTATAAAGTTTGTGGTTGAATGCCGTGGGTGCGGGCAGAATGGAGCCTGACTTAGATATCGGTTTTTTGAAACTAAGTTAGACGTGGCAAGATTCTCTTCCCTGTATTCTTTGGAACCCCTTTGTCTCAGTCAAAGTAATTTATATTAGTTTTAAATGGATTGTGAGAAAGTTACATTGATGTAATTTGGGCTTTTGTTTCAAATCCATCTATTGTCCATAGATACCTTACTTGATGTTCTTTTTTTTATTGTTGATAGGTTCGCGCTTGACCGCTATCTCATCTGATGGAAAGCGACGATGCGGTCGACGATGGAATGCGCTTACCTAGAAGAAACCTATTCAATCTCGACTTAAAAATTCCCGGGTTGTAGCTATCGGGACTCCAGATTCCAGCAAGGAATTCCACTCCCTAGCTGCACGCACAATGAATGTGTTCCCAAAACGATTTGTGCGTGTAGGTGGGATGTCCACCATGTACCGGTGGTGCATCGCCGTACGTCTGGTAGTCCGATGATGGAACGGACTACGCGGAATTAGGTTATGCAATTCCGACGCACACTCCCCGAAATGCAACCGGTAGAAAACCGACAGGCTAGCAACTCGGCGTCGATGCTCAAGACTGTAAAGCCTCGACTCGACGAGTCGCCAAATATCCTTCTGGCTTGCGTGAACCTATTTGTATGTAGACTGTATCTCATATTTTGTCCAAACTTATCATCATCACTTCAGCTGAAAGAGGTTCACCGCTAGACAAAGGCCTCCCTCAGGCTGCGCCACTATAACCTACTATAGATAGATACCTATTGTGGAAACACTGAAAGATTTAAGTCTCCTTTTAGAACAGCACGTCCGCAGAGGGGTGACCTATTTCTCGCAAGAAAACACGGAGCGAACTGGAATTACCTTAATTTATAACTGAGACCGAAGCTGCACCAAAAAGGACCTCAATTTTCAACATGAAACGAAAAAAAAATACTTCAAACGACAAAATAATGATGCTGGCCGGATTATTATTCGCTTCATGCAGTTGCAACTTCAAAATTTCTAGATAGTGAAAGACACGTTCAGAAGAGGAAACGGGCATCGCAACCTCCCCTTATCTTAACCGCAGGCGAATACGGGCAACTGAGCATAACTGTGTGCATACTAAGCTCTGCGCTTATTTTGCTCGTTTATGCATTTCCGTGTACGGGTCCCGTAGTTCCTTAACGGTTTTATTTATGGAATTTTGTATATGAAAGCACGTAGAGTTATATGGGACCTGGTATGAAATATTTAAAGGTAGTTTTTAGGTTTTTTTCATCTACAAAGCGTGGATAAAGTTTTCTCTAAAGGAGACGTAAACAGGAAGCGAACAAAGAAGACTAACCTAATTGGAAATTGCATCTTGGTACCAATCTGGACAGCGCATAAGGGAGCAACAATATTGTAAGTAAACTTGACGATATTTTAAGGACTTAATTAGTTGTTTCTTCTTTCTTTCATTCTTCTATAGTATAGTTTCTATTCTACCAATTTATTAGTAAAAATAATTCAATTCATTTCAAAATATTTTATCCTACAGGCCTGCATGAATCTAATGCACTTCTAATTGGTCGTTTTGTATGAAGATGAACAAGCAAAAAACTCTACGGTTTTTTTTTTCTTGTTTTCTTATCATTTAATAAAGAGAGAACAGTGTAGGCCAGTCAATTTACTTACTAAACTTGGATTAGAATAGAAAATCTACCATTCGACAGATTCTACAAATGAAAACACTGTAGAAATTCACTTTAGAAAAAAATACCAATATTATAAATAAATATAAAATATAGGTTATGTCACTTGGTTAAAAATTAGCAGTACCTTTTTTTTTATGGTGGGAAAAAATCATGCATTGACATCCCCGCTCTTGGACGGAGTGGGAGATAGTGCCAGACTCTTACTGACTAAAAGACCCACCCCGTTCCTTCTAGCCTTCATACCGAGGCTCGAGCGCCCTTTCGGATAACCCTGGCCCCAGTAGGCTTCGACCCGGTTGGGTCACTGCTGTTGCTGACAACTCCTTGAGGCGCGCGGGAACAGTGCGCGCCGTCGACGACTTGGGCTTGGTCCGGACAGTTACCGGACGGCCGGACAGTGAGCTACCCATTGCTCACTGTCCGCAAGCCCGCGCCTACGGTGGCCGGAAATCGGGATCAGAATTCCGGTTGCGGCGGCGGCGGCGATAACGCCATTGCCTGATGCGTTCGGCCTCCTCCTTTACGAGCATTACTGCTTCGCAGAAGTCGGCGACCGCCTGCCACTCCTCCTCGCTCCGGACCATGGCCTCAACCAAGGCCCGGCGCGAGAGGTCTCCGCCGCCGATCGCCCCCACGAGGGCACGGCGATGCTCCGCCAAAGCAGGGCACACCTCGACTGTGTGCTCCGCCGTGTCCTCCGGGTGTTCCACACAGTGGCGACACCCGGGCGTCACTTCCACATGAATCCGGTGTAGGAAACTCCCGAACGAACCATGTCCGGTGAGGACCTGTGTCATGCGGAAGGTAAGGACGCCGTGAGGTCTTTCCAGCCACGCCTCAAAGAGGGGACTTACCGCCATGATTGTGGCGTGCCCAAAAAAAAAATTAGCAGTACCTGGCTTTTGAGTTTATTAATTAGAAACAAAACTATAAATCTTTCCTTTTTATAATGTTATTAGTATATTAGTATGGACTATGAATACTAATAAATCTGAATCATTACTGAAGACTCACAGAAAAATCATGTAAAGACACAGAAAAAAAAAAACATGAAAACGAACCCAATATTGAACCATTAATAAACGGTACAATTAATGAGCTACCACGAATGTCACATTTGCAGAAGGAAATGCTAGAAGCAATGAAATTATAACATTGCTGAAGGTAGTTAATGATGAGAATTTCCCCTACCACCTTGAGTGTTTCCCCAAGTATCAGACTTATTAAATTAAATATCAATACCACGCCTGATGAAACCCCCCGCTTCCCTGGTTTAACTAATATTGAATGATAAGTTTAAATACTTCATTCGACTATTAAATTATACTTCAATTACAGTATTGATTTTGAAAATTTAGGAATTTGTGTGTTTTTACAATATGATAATTTTAACTATGAATGTTTACTTGTGATTAAAAAAGGGATCGCAGACTTGAGTATAAGGTTTCATTTCAACTCGATACCTCCACGCGTTCTCGAGGGTCTTGACGGACAAACAGACAGACGAACAACAAAGTGATCCTACAAGGGTTCCGTTTTTTCCTTTCGAGGGTCGTAACCCTAAAACAGTAGGTATGCTGCTATTAAAAAAAAAACTTTGAATCTGTAGTTACAATTTTGATATTTATTTTCATTCGTTAATGTTATATTTTTTTTTATTTTGATGGAGGGTTTTTGAAAATGCTTTAAAACACAGTTGTTAGGTAGCCCAATATACACCACTATTTTTTTATTAGTACAAATACTTACAGGGCTTATTAGAAAAGCCCTTTTTATTTTATAACTAAAATCTCAATAAATAATTTTCATAAACAGCAAAGTTATTAGCGTTGGTTTATGTTCCAAAATGTCACTCAATTTATGGAAATATTGTGCAGGCTAATGATAAATGAATGAATATGTGACAATTATTAAGGAAAAACACTGCCTGCAGTATTTTCTACTAACAATTGTTATGTTTGATTGATTCTATGATGAATTTACCTTTTCGTGGTCAATTTAATGATTTCGGTTTTTTCTACTTTTGACTACAAAAATATGATCAGTGACGGGTACAGATAGAGCCCCATTTTTTTTGTACTAATTAAAAAGTAGGGGTGTATAATGTGGAGTAGAAGTTGCTGCTTCTCCGAAATTCCTTCACCTAAATCAAAAACCCAATAAGCAACCAAGAATTATCCATCTCCATATAATTTTAATCCAGCGCTGATCTCATAAACAAGCGTCCAGCGAAGTGTTTGCACAAAACTGTGCAAACACGACAATATTGCTATAAGGCCCATAAATAATAATACAATTAGGCAGAGCTACTGGCACCCGGGGGACGTGATTTATTACGAACTGCGCATAATTTGTGACTACCACCCAAAGGTCACTTGATTATTTACAAGAATTATGAAAATATAAATTATTGTCGTCTTGATAGTACGTAATTACGTGAGTGTTCCTTTTAGGGAACACAGAATAATTTGTTCTGTTGATTAATTTTTGTAGTAATTAATTAGGAAAAATCGATTTTTTTATACTGCTTCGAAGTGTTACCAATTAACTTGGCTTCTCGTGTACCTACTGTAAACTGAGTTTTTTTTTCTAAACGAAATTAATATACAAGATTAAATTTAAAAATATTACAATCTTTCTACCTACATGATTCAGTAATAAAAGTACAAATTATATTATAAAACCTTGTATAACACCTACCTTCATTACAATAACTTGTCTGACCGTAATACATTGAAATTTTAATTAAAATAATACGTAGACACTTCATTAATAGGTATTATTTCATTAGCATTGTTTCTTTCTTATTAGTCCCACAATCCAAATTATACGAGGGTAGGCGTTAAAGGGACGCGTATATCGCACCGTAAATTGCCTACAATAAAATCGTAACATTGTCTTTGAAGTACAATGACTAGATGTGACATGGTGACTCAAGATCTAAGTACACTCAGTGTTAGAAGCTGCAAGTCAGCAGCCAAAAAATCTAAAACTAGTCTTGCCAAGAAGTATCTAGTCAGACATTTACTATTGTTGAATTGTTGAGTCGCTACATGTTAAATACCTACCTATTGGTGTTTAGTTCCAACCTAAAATAAAAAAAAAACACCGTTTTGTGACAGAGAGAGCAGTTATTTTTATTTTACGTTCCATAGGTCATACAGATGTTAGCCTATGCAATCATTGTAAATATTACATTGCAACACACCCAATTAGGTTGCAACAGACTTGGCGCAATATAGGGTTTTTTTTTTTAATGGGAACCGGCGAGGCGGATCATATTATAAAATAATCACTAACCTATATCAGACAACATATATATATATATATATATATATATATATAGACAAAGGCCTCTTCAGTTGCACGTGATTGATTACAACATAGTGCTCATTTAAACATTATTGCGAATACTTTTACTTACCAGTCGGAAAATTAACCATTTTTAACTGTAAATATTATTATAATATCGCTATATAATTCTGATAAATGAGTCTAACCTTCAAGATACGGGCCACTTCTAGTAACCATTATAAAAACGTGATAGCTCCCGCTGAATAAGCAAAAGGGAAATAAGGCAGAAACGGTGGGGGTAGGGGCCAATGTAATTAATGCTTACGTTTAATTGTGGCCCAAATTGGAGGAGACGGACCCTTACAGATGTGAGACAAGTCGCAATGAAAAATAAAGTGGATCATGTTATACAGTTCTGGCGGAGAATTAGCTGAACGATGCGTTTTCTGAAATTATTTAGAAGATTTTCAAAATATACAATTTTAAATGCATTCGAAAAGAGGAGTTTGTACTTAGAGTACTTTTAATAAGTAGGTATTCGTTTATTTAATTAAATTAATCTTAATGTACTTAATTTTTTAAAGCCTAAAAGTCTTTGATATCCTATTTTCACTACACTACAGTTTTAGCTGATGAAAAAAAATAAATAAACAATAAGCTAATAATATAAATATAAGGTTAATAAATGATACCATAGAAATGGCGAAATATTGAGTCTAAACAAAAAAAAAATATGGATGCACCACTGTTGCTGAAAAGGAAACCCATGATCCTAGAACACAAAGGGTAATTGATGGACACTGGTGTGGTTTTAGTCAGTTAAATTCTGATCCGCTCTCGCGCTCTACCCTAGAGTGGAACAAGTCATTAGGTGATAGGAAATCTCGACAAAAAGAACCATTGACATGCCAAATTAAACGGAGTGACAGTTGCAACAGCCTCATGAGAAGATAACATAGTCTTGATAATTATCTATGTTATCTCTTCCAAATCAGAATGAGAACCACGTGAGAGCTGACAAAGAGAAGCAAATCAAATCATTCGAGGCCAACGATATGTAGACTCGGCTGTCTTTGTGCCAATTCTCGTTATCGTCAATGGCCTGATGGCCAGAGCCTCGATGATAACCTGTCAAAGTTGTTGTTGCGTAATTGGATCAAGTGCTAGATACAGAAGATACGAGTTGAATTGTGAAAAGGATCCTGTCTCTGAAGCCTTAACCACCTGTAACTTTGACCTCACTTCCGATATTAGCAGACTCCTATTTTTTATACTATCTATTATGTGTTTTTTTTTAATATTTAGAAATATAATGGGTATAAAACTGAATAAACGACATAACAAGTTACGCAGGCAATTTTTTTTTGTTTACTAGGAAAACAGAAATGCACCAGTAGGCAGGGATCTCAATTTCAATATAAACGGAAAACAACTTATTAATTCAGAATATCGAGACTTTCCAAACAAATAAGTGAGAAAGCCAGAAGCTTGCTTAAACATTGATATCTTTAATCTTCTAACGCTGCGAAGTAGAAAATAATTCATAAATATATACCGTGATTTAAACACAGAATTTCTGCAGAGTGTAGTCAAAAGAGAATGCTAAGCAATGATGAGTAACTTTTACCTCGAATCTGAATATAAATGCTAATGCCGTCTGATCCATACTTTCAATCTCGATGCGTCTTTCGCGAGATTATTATAATTTTATCAGAATCCTTTGATTTAAGCTTGGATTCATAGTTTGTATGTAAAGTGTTTCATTACAGTTGTAATTTAATCTATGTTATCTTAAAACATTTTTGCAGCTAAATTAATGCGTGATGATTTTTATAAAATATTTTTTATGCTCTTCTTTCATTATTGTTCATCACATCAATCCGTCGTCCGTCTTCGCTTACTGAGGCCTTTTTATATGTTGTCAATTCTCTTATTCCTTCCTTCTTAAAATATTAACTACACAGCTGGACAACTAATACATCTGCTTCCAGTCTTTGGACTCCACTTGGGCGCTTTTTTCTTCACCCACCGTCAACGAGCTTTGCCATATATTGTATTTTGTTCAGCTTATGTATTCTATTCAGTTTAATTTATGGTTTTAGTACTCCTAAAATACAAAGTTGATAAGCGTAGCGCTGGAGAACAGTGCTACGAGTCGTGCTACGTCGTAGCCATTGTACTACAATCACGTGATCTACTTAAGACATCACTGCCCCAAGCTTGTTCAGTTATGCATCTTACCGTACCTACGTGTACCAATCATTTATATTAATATTCTTCAAAAAGCCTCTGGCATGGTCGATGGTGTACCTATACTTAGTTGACACAATTTTTGTCAATGTTTCAGTCCCATGTAATATCAATGGGATTAACGGCAATGACCCTCTGTTACTAAGTTACTACTCTGAATTCATGTGGAAACAAAAAATGAACCATAATATATTTTTCTGTCACCATCACGCCATAAAACTTTTTTTTATGTCTCCCTACATTTGGAAGACACCAAGACCTGGAATAAATATTAGTTTCGTGCGGGAATCGAACTCATGACACAATGCACCAACCGTGCCAGCAAAAATTGTTTCTTTGTAAATATTAACCTTACCTCTTTATAATAATCCATTCATCATCATCATCATTACATCCGAAAGACGTCCACTATTGGACATAGGCCTCCCCAAGTGTCGCACAACAAACGACCCTGTGCACGGAGTAGAGAAATGCGTGTCGCATCCATCAAATTCCTTCGACTCTCACCAGATCACCAGCCAGACCGCCAGTGTGGGAGTTTTACCAAAACTGCGTCTTCCATTACACAAAAAAAAAAACAATTATTCTAAAGTTTTTAAATCGAACTTGTCTAAGTTCGTTCAGTTTAAAGGAAAGATAAATCAACTTACCTACCAGGATCGCATACCTCTGTAGATGGTCTCTAGTGTACCATATTGCACGATGCTCGGACATTTCCTATTTGTTATAGCTTATTATTTCTTGCAGCCGCTGGAATTATTCCCATTTCTTGTAAAATTTGCTCTGCTTTTACTAAAAGAGGACCGTTGCGCGTTGTTTTTGTTCGTATTTTCTTGGGAATATTTTTTACTGAATGCACCGAGAAGAAAATAGTGATATATTATGGAGATAGGAGAGGCTATGCAATATAAAAAAGTGTGACCAGTATTACTGTATACTTTACAAACACAGATTATGAAACATTTGGCATAAAAAAAAACACGTGTGAGTGTGTGTCCTTACGCTTTTTAAGCAAAACAGAAATTGCGATATACTTTTATGCCTGCTTATAGAAAGATACGCAGAAAGAAAGAGATACTAAAATTATAATATTTTACAACTGTCACACTACACTATCTAGCCCCAAACTACGCAGAGCTTGTGTATGTATGTATGAAACAACTGATAAACATACATATTACACCCACACATCAATGATGATCGCACGACCTCCGGCATAGCAGTCAGGCCAACAGGTCAGTCTAGTCAGTAAGAGATAGGCGTATAAAGAGGATATAAAGTACAAATCTTACGTGACTTTTAATCACACTTAAGGAACTTTGGTTCAAAAATACCTTTTCTTCACAGTAACACATAACAACTTAATTTTATACCTATATAGACTGTATACTTCGAAAGGTAAAGTAGAGGTGTGCATGGCATAAATACAATGTCACTTGTATGTTTAAGTTCCACATAATCAGGAGCAAACTTATTACTGTCTGTCGCATAAAAATCTAAGCTGTAGGTTGCTATCTAAGTAGCAGTGTTTCCAAAAACACTGCTACTTAGATAGCAGCCTACAGTACCCAAGTATTCGGATGAGAATCCCAAGGAAATGGAAAATACCAAAAACACTTGCCTGACATCGATACTTATTATATGACTTTCTTATTAGAGTGGGTCCAAATCAAATAACTTCACCCACTCTGCGTTGAATGAGAAAGAGTATTCGACTTTTACTTTGCATTCCAGAACTGTAATGACGCTTTCAAAAAATCTCTCAGCCCTGGTAAGTGACTTTTTCTCATCTAGAAGAAGCGTTTATTCATCTTATTTCAATTACTGCAACAAAATAATTTATTTCATTAGATAACGATACACGATAAAATCAACGGCTCTTCCCCTTCGTCTGCAAGATTGTTTCAAGAGAGAACATTCCATTAACTTGTTAAGAATTCCATCGAACTTTCAAGTTGACAAATAGCAGTTTTTCACACGAGACAGAACGATAACGTTTTAGTGTCGCCGCACATGAGCCACATACCACAGCCACTAACACCGCCACGAGAAGCTAGAAGCGGCCGCAAAGGAAGCTGAAGCGCGTGACAGCCAGTTGTGGACGGTGGCTGCTACATTTTTTAACCTATGCGTGCAGTACCATAAAATAATAATTATTATAATAATGGACTCTGTCGAAGAAGGTTTAAATGCGCAAATGGCGTGTGGTGGTATTTTATATGGGCGGTTAGTGGCTGGTTGGGGCCACAAGAAGCAAGCAGCGGCTTTTTGTAGCATGTGGCGGCCACCGGTGTCAACCGTATGAAAGAAAGAAGAAAGAAAAGAAAGAAAATATGTTCATTCCGCCTAAATATAGACGCACAAATATCAAAACTCAATAATACAAAAGAAAGTACAAAATATAAAAGCCAGTCCCTTGTCAGGCCATGTGTGTAACGAGCTTAACAATATTGCATCTTGTACCATAGGCAACGGAGTTGTCTAGATTATTAGATTATCTGTTGCATTTTGACGCTGGCCATAACAGGGACAAACATAAACAAAATTAACCTAAGAAAGAGTAACTAAAACTAAAAGAAAATCATAATTATATACTAATACAATCTAAAATTATAAGTTGTGCGTCGCATCTAAGCAGGAATGGGCCGTTGCTCAGCATATACCGTGACTCTGGGCTAATCCAGACATCTACGGTGCTGGTTTTCAGCAACCACCGTTCGAGTGACAATTTTGGCGTCCTCTCCGAGAGCAAACACTAAACAGGCTAGTACATACAAATACCTTTTAATTAATAATTCAATTTATCATCATATATAATATTATTAAACCGAAACACAATTCTTAATCTTGCAGCTATCATTTTAGTTGCAGTATGCGGCCACCGGCATCAACCGTGTGCGGCGAATCCATAAAAGTGTTTACGCCTAAAAGCCTTCAGAAAATATGCCGGTAGCGGCGTTTTGTGGTTGTGGCTGGTGGCCTGTGTGCGGTGACTCTTAAAGTGACGCTGAGTAATATGGAACATGTGATCGAGTTGAAACGGATAAAGAGGACAGAAAAAATAATATAAATGAACCGAGCGTCACCTAAAAGAGATTTGAAAAAGGTCGTTACCCAGATAAACTGCGTCCCTAAGTTTGCTTCGTTTTCTTCTTTCATTTTCTGACAAATTGATGTATCCGGTGCGACGTTCGGAAAAGATTTGTCGTTTTTGACGGACAAGTTATTTACCGTAAATAATTGAATTGAAACCAAATTAATTATATCTAAATAGCATTTATTAGTACTTATAGAAGAAGCAAACGACAGAACAAAAAAACAATTACAACTGTCAATAAATGAGACGTTAACAAAAAAAACTGGGCGAGTCGGACTCGCGCACTGAGGGTTCTGTGCAAACTACAATTCCCGAATGGAGTCTCGAAGATTTATTCGAATTTCATTTTTTTTTTGTGACCTAAGTAACAACAAATTTACTGTTTTTAGATTTTTTCCTAGACCTTGCTTGTGCCAAATTTCAAGATTCTGGGTCAACGGGAAGTACCCTATGAATTTCGACCTTTGAGAGTATCAAAATATACGTTTTTATGAGACATAAACGGCCGTATCTTTTTTTTTTCGTTAACTTAGAAGTTTGATTTTTTCACAGCTTTAAGGAACCGCATATCTGAGTATATGGTTTTTATTTCAACTCGATACCTCTACGCGTTCTCGAGATAAAGGGTCTTGACAGACAGACAGACAAACCGACGGACGGACAACAAAATGATCCTAAAAGGGTTCCGTTCCTTTTGAGGTACGGAACCCTAAAAACACTCTAAACAGATAAACGCGCCTCAAAAATATTTCAGCTTATGTGACGGGCCCGCTAATGGCAATACGTGCAGGGCTGTGGATTGTTCAAAAAGTACTAGGCTCGGGAATGGAAAGGGCAACTGAAAGAACACAGGTGGGTTTTAGTAATTGAAAGTCTTACAAATCCTCTCGTTCCACCCAGAGCAAATGAAGTTATTTGAACTTTTTCCTCATTAAAATTGCCTTTATTGCCTTAACCTTCTAAGAGGAGGACCGATGACCAAGCTTTAGTTAACCAAGACCCCCTGAGGGGAAATAGACCAATTGACCCATTCTGTAACTGCATAAGAAGGCCACACAACACATTGTAAGGTGGACTATGCTATGACATTCTGTACTATTTTCTTTAATTGGGATAGACATATGTCCAACAATTGACGGTGGTTGAAATATGATGACGACGATGAACTGAGCAACGAATAGTTTTTTTTATAGTTTCATTTTATTTTAAATCTTTTAAGTCGACTTTTGCAGTTCTATTTAAAAAACGAACCTTACTGTTACTTAGTGCTACTTGTTGGAAAATAAGAAGTTTATTTGTATGCTCTCTGAGTTATCAAAGGCTCCTAACCATACTGAATACAAAATCTCGAACCTACCCTAACATTAACTCAACTTTGAAGGACGGATAACATTGGGAATGTAGCACGCGTTGCCGGGCCTCCTCGTATTATTGGATTGTTAAAGAAAATCCCAAATAACCTTTTTTCACATATTTGTCCATTGGTTCCTTAAGGATTCTGTTATTCAAGGAAAATAGATTTAAGGTACCTATATTGTTATATCAAAGTGATTTAAATCGATATTGTGTTTGGAGAAACGATTTTTTAGTCATTGTCTACAAAAAGTCAGCATTAAATTATTTATTTATTGCCTCTTGAGCCAATGAGCAGTAATGGTCCAGTGGCAAAGGTCCTAACTTTTTTTAGGTGGGAAATCTCCAATGACACTTTTCATTTACTGACTAAAACGCACTCCTAGTTCCTTCGTTGCCTTTCATACCAGGGCTGGGTTTTCCTTTCAGAAACAAACCCATGGCCCCAGTAGGCTTCGACCCTGCTAGGCCCCTATAGTTTGTTGACATGTTCTTGAGCCACGCGTACGTGCTACGCGTATACGCGCCGTCCACGACTTGGGCTCGGTTCGGACGGTTACTGGACGGTTGTAGATCGAGCTATCCATTGCTCGCCGTGCGCAAGCCCGAACGGCCTTAACTTACGAGTTGTACCTACATCGTGGATTCAAACCATTCAAATCCATGCAGGCCTTATTTTTCATTAATTTCATCACTGCAGCTCTCAAAACTGAAAATTCGAAGACATGTAACTTCTACGAAGCCATTTTAGGCTCGCGTGGTGGAGTACATTCTCTCTTTTAGAGAAGAGGTCTAAGTCCCAGCTGTGGGAACATATTATAATATTCTAAAGCTATTTACCCATATGCTACATCGTCCTAATAGTCGTTACATGTTTTTCAACTTTGTTGTATCTTGCTGACAATTAATTACTGAAAGTAATCTATAGCTATATACATTTATAAAAGGACTAGCTTTTGCCCGTGCGGCTTCGCTCCCGCTCTTCCCTACTTCAGCCTACTATACCCTACTCTACCCTACTATACCCTACTCTACCCTACTCTACCCTACCCTACTCTACTCTACTCTACCCTACTCTACCCTACTCTACCCTACTCTACCCCACTCTACCCTACTCTACCCTACCCTACTCTACTCTACTCTACTCTACTCTACCCTACTCTACCCTACTCTACCCTACTCTATCCTACTCTACCCTACTCTACCCTACTCTACCCTACTCTACCCTACTCTACCCTACCCTACTCTACTCTACTCTACTCTACTCTACCCTACCCTACTCTACTCTACTCTACCCTAATCTACTCTAATAAACCTCACGGAGCCCGAGACCTTTCCAATGAATGCAAAACCGTGGTAATCGGTTCGTGCGTTCTGGAGTTATAGCGTCAGGAAGGAAAACCCGACTTATTTTTATAAACTGACTGACTGACATATCAAAGCACAACCGAAACTACTGGGACTAGGAATATTAAATTTTGCACAAGGTTTCCTTTTATGACGTAGGCGAGGACTAAGCGAGGATTTTTCAAAATTCACCCTCTAAGGGGATGAAATGTGGGTCCAAAGTTTATATGGAGAAACCTACTTTAATGCGAGCGAAATCACGGGCAAAATGCTAGTTTAGTATATTTATATTACACAGGAAATCTGTTTAATTTTGTAAACATATTTCCCAGCAATCACGTTCGAATATAAATTCATTCAATGCGTACACACGTAAACATTAAATAACAGCTGTAAATTAGTTTCATAAAGACACATTACGTCTCTATACTACACATAATACATTGTTGATTCTCGTGTACTTTATGAACTAATATAGTCGCAGTTCGCACAGTAATATGTACGTAATGTACTGTAGTATAATATTATTTACGAAACCACATCAATGGCCTAATTTGCGCTCTAGTTTAAATGGTTCGGTTGTCATGTCTACGCGGGATATTAAATTTAATGTGGTTATAAGATTCTGCAAGTTTATTGGTGTTTTGGGCATAGATTCCAATGAAATTATACTCGTTATAAGATTCATTGATTGACATTAAAGATTTGTACTCATATTTTAAACCTGTCCTGTCAACCGTCATGCTATCACTAACTCTTTTTATTTTCTCTCTTTGGCCTCGTACTCTTTCTCCATTAATTTACATATATAGATATACCTACTCACAACTCTTTTATTAACATGTGTTTCATTTCTCGTCTTCACGTGACCATTAACCAAGACAAACGATTCCCTTTCAAGTTTTAAGTCACTGCTGCCAATTTCAAGATTTCTCTAATATACTCATTTCTAACTGTATCCAGTCTCGTCACTCCACACAATATTATCAACCTCAACATTAACTGTATCATGAAAAATCACAAAGTTATTAGCATGTTTTCTTAGTAAAAATACATAGTCACGGCGTCATTCAGGCGACTGAGGAGTGGGTGGTTTTGCACTTACACCGAACTGTTTGCTGACACCTAATGCCCGCTATGACTTGCCGTGTCTTGTGTTGTACTTAGTGTCAGTGTTGTCCAACTTTTGACCTTTTTAAATATTTTTGGGTAATAATATAATGCGGTTTAAAAACTATTGGAATCCCTGAATAACTGAATCAGTAACTCATAAATAATGTTGTATTATAGAAATAGTAGATTTAGCCTTTTTCACGAGATGAAGTATCAGATTTTTGCTGACTGCTAAACCCACGTGTTCCTCCAATTGCTCTTTGCGCTCCAGGGTGACTCTTTTGAACAAACCCACAGCCTTAACAGAAGCAGATTTAGAACCTACAGAATTGTTACTAAAACTCGCTCCTCACAAAATCCTTCCTTAAATACTTAGTTACAACATACAAATAAATTATTCAGATGTACAGTTACATATTTATATAGACAGTACATAAGTAATTAAACACAGCCCGAAGACTGGGACTATTAAAAGCAGGCGAGCGTCGTTTCGCGGGGCGTTTATTCCTCCGATGCTATAGAGAACTCTAATTAATTGTTGAGACTGCCTCATTAATTACATATTTAATTGTAAATGCAATTACACTGAGGACTAATGGCATTTTTACAGGCTTAGGGTCCGAATTTCAAATGCGCTTTTTTTGTTTTTTTTTTTTAAATCTCGCTTTGGAAATTCTTTTCAAATTATTAAAAAAAATCTACCCGATGATTCATTAAATAAATTATATTCAAATAATAATAATATAATAAATAAATGGAATAACAATTTTTTTTTCTTCGTATTCGTCTTTGTTTTGCTTGTACCAAATATAATTATTATTATCTTGACTAGTTTCTTTCAGTGATTTCGCCCGCATGAAATTAGCTTTTTTCATACAAACTTTGGGCTCTTTTAGGAGGTGAATTTTAAAAATGCTCTCTTGACACTCGTCTACGTCATAAATGGAAACCTTGTGCTAAATTTCACGCTCCTATTCTCAGTAGGTACTTTCGGCTATATGTTTATATGTCAGCCAGTTTCTCCTTTTATATTTATAAATTTAAAACAAACCTGGTCGTCCCACTCAACACAAGTCTTGGCTCATTTTGTTTTACAAAAAAGGTGTACATTATCTTTAATCATGAAATCTTTGACCTTTCAGATAATTATAATGAAGGAAAATAACATTACCTGCAGCCCCATTTAGTTACATTAATACACGAACAACTTACTTTTCGTAGGAACCTTATATAATATTCAAAAGCAATAAACTGAAACATTGATTAAACGGACGGTAACAAAAGGACCCAATAACCATTAATATGACTTTATGAAATTGGAATTTTTGATCGTCCAAACGTGACATAGTAGCGAATTTTACGTCGTAGTTATATTTTGAGAGAATATTCAATATTAAATTAAACCATTGATGGAAGAAAGAATTTGTACTTGCAGAGTGCCGGTCCTTTTATCATAGAAATAGCTAGTACCCTACATACATTCAAAAGAGAAAATCCAAAGTCCAATAAAAGCATATTCGACTTTGAGTTTGGTCTTTGTACGTCTATATAACATGATATTCATCTTTCAGATTTCAAACACATAACTCTTTCAAAGAACAAGTTAGACATTACCTCTCTAGTCTTTATAAAACAAATGTGATAGACAGTTGGATGTGAAGAAAGAAAAAGGGTATGTAATAGGTATTTAGGTACACACATGTACGCAGAAAAGGAAGGACGTTAATGGAAATTGACAAACCCTTCTATATTCTGTTTATACCAAGTTACCTACATATTGAATATTACATATAATAGAGCGACATACATACATATGTTGACCTAGTATAGCCAGTCAATGGAAAGGGCTTATCTATGCTCGGAGTTTCCTTACGTGATCACAGAAATTAAGATATCCGCAGTAGAACCAAGGTTACTGACTCAGCTCGAAGAATCGCCAAATTTAAGTGGCAATTGGCAGGGCGCATTGCACACAGAACAAATGGTCGATGGAGTCGAAAGGTTCTGGAGTGGTGACCACATAACGTAAGACGCAGCGTTGGTAGGCCTCCCACAAGATGGACCAGTGATCTGGTGGAATTGAGGGTCGCGGGAATTAGCGACGCTTGGGGGAGGCTTATCGTCACCCTCCCTGCTAACTGTCGTAACTAGCAATTGATCCAGGGCGACCGTTTTTCGGTCGGGCGTTAAAATCATGTAGCTTTAGCTAGTGCTGTAGCTTTATTCATGAATTGATAAGTTTTTTATATTAATCTTGGCATATTTTTTTAGTTAGTAGTGGCCCTAAAGCCCTAAATTACGAAGGTAGTGAGGATATTTTTTCCCTTCTTTTACACTTCCGCAAAACGAAATACTTGAATATCTTCTAAACGGTAAACGATACAGATATGACGATTAGAGAGAACTTACTCGAAATAATCTTATGAACACGTTGGTAATATCAGTGCAGATACGCCAGTTTGTGAGATACGACAGTTAGTGGGGAGGGCGACGTTATGTCCAATAGTGGACGTCTTTCGGCTAAAATGATGATGATGAGGATGATGGCCAGTGGTTGAGAGATTGGCTGCTCCACTGCGTGTTGTAAGTTCAATGCACGGCACAAATATTTGTATTCCATACCTACAGATAGTTGAGAGTATTTTACATATTCGTGAATGCATCCACGGTACAGGAGTAATTTCTAGTGTGGGACAATATTTTTTTTAAAAACAAAGTCTGTATAAGGTCAATGTTAAATTCCATCGATAAATTCAATATCGATATTTTTCACGCACTTGTTGATACAATTCAGAATTCAGTTCACATTTGAAATGAAAAAGAGCGAAAATAAATGTAAGTGCTTTTGTTTCCCTACAAATTGAAAAACAAACACTATTCATAAAATATTATCTAAGGTACACATCAGAAGTAACGAGGCATTTGGGTTTCCTCTGAATTTGTCAATTTCATTCCACACGACGCTCAGTCGTAAGGAATGCTTAAGGAATAATGATAGCATCTGTTAAGGTAAATAGAATACGAACTGTATCCATCCGGGATTCACAGTACACCTCTTTCTATAAACCTCGCACGGTAGATATGTGTATAAAGTAGTGTCTTAAATCAGATTTTACTTATCTACAATTCTAAACTCTATCCTTTCTCAATTGAGTTGATTTTCTTTTGTACAATCTCGTACAGTTACATACAAATTTGTATCAAACGTATGTGTTACTCTGAAGCTTTATTACAATTTAAGCGATGTAACAAAATTGTAAAACGTGCTAACGCGAATTCTGTTCACGTCCGTACTTTGTTTGGTATGTACTTTCTTTCATCCTTTTGAAAGTACTTTTCTGACATGTTGCCCTGAAAGTTGGACTATCAAAGCGAGCTCGTTAGATATGTGTTACGAATTGGTTTAGAGCTTAAAATAAGTTGCTATTTTAATAGGCAGCTTAAAAAGTTCTCGTATCCGTTCTTATTTAGAGTCGCATAGAGCCCCATTTGAATATTTTTTTCCCACACTTGCTCTTACTTCTGTACCGTGGATGCGTTTACAAATATGTAAACACATAAATACAGAAGATACCCAGTCCCAGAATAAAAATCTGTAGACTGATTCGTGAGACTATTCCGTACAGGAGCAATCGAACCCGCGATTTGCCAAACCACTGCGCAAAATCTACTTAGATGCCCACTTTTTTCTAGGGTTTATCTATTTTTGCCAAGTATAATAATATATGTATTTAGAAATATGTAAGTATGTTTATCAATTGTCTAGTTCTCCATACCACAAGCTCTGCTTAGTTTTAGACTAGATGGCGTTGTGTAATAGTTGTGGAATATATTATTATTATATTGTGTGTGGAATATTTGGTACTGCTATCTATGCCCAGATTTTTTTTTTTTTTTTTTGTAACCAGGAATTGAAACCTACACAGAAGCTGCTCTACCAATAAACGTATACGACCCCTTTTATCAAAGTATGTTATCACAACAAAAAAGGTCATAACTTGACCTCCTCCGAACCTTTGCCAAATTCCATCACATCGAAAGTGCCCCATAGGCATATTTTAATATAACATTTTATAACGGAACCCGCTCAACCGTGGCACATTCAAGATGCAAATCCCCTTAGGAAAGTATTAGAAAAATATAAAGAGACTGATAAATCTCGCGTCGAATCCCTAGAGTGTCCGACGTAGCGCGATATTTCACGGTATTTTAACAAATTTAACGAGCTTCCATATTTACTTCAAGGAACCTCTTTTAGGATACATTGCGTTTATTCATAACCCTTATTATTTCTTATCGTAATGCGCTGACACTGAGTGTATGAAGAGGGACTCAATGTGGATTAACTACATTTTTTAAAACCTTTTTTTAGATGGGAAAACTTTTTCTAATATTCACGCCGTCTTATCAGGCATCAGCCCTACTGGGCCGGTTCAATATATATGTCGCATAATTGATGGCCACGGTCGGATCACGATCCGACATAGCTCTTGGTAGATGTGGGCACTGACTTGGGTACTCAAACGAAAGATAATTTGAACTAGAATAATTTTATTTTGCTAACGGTTTTACAAATGAAACGAACACGTGCATTGGTATTGAGCGTATGCCAAGGCTGTCTGAGGTAGAATGCCGCACCACTCGGTTTTCCCTCCAGTCTTTGCTGCAGGGTGCTACTTGCGGTTCTTGTGACGATATTTATTATTAGTTCATGAAACTAATTGTTAGATGCCACTATCAGTCGTATCCTAGCGCCATCAATCCTCGACAAATATTTGAGGCGCACGTAGAACATCACGCACCGTCGACTCGAGCAGTGGACTTGATGGTCTTTACCGGACGGTTGAATGGTAAGCTACCCAAGCCCGCGGTGATGGTGATACTACCTGGGCGAATCTTCCACCTGATTCCAAACCAGGAACGTCCCGATAATACTGTTTCTGGTGAGGACTTTTGTCAGATGGAAAGTGAGGACACCGTGGCGCTTCTATAACCACTCCTTAAAATGGAAATTTACCGAAGAGATAGGGAAGTGCCCAATTACAAACGGGGTGAATAGCATTGAAAGAGTTAATTTGAAACAAAACTGAGATTTTATCTTTGATATCGTATTTTAAGTTTCAATAGAGCATAAGTTGTAGATTTTGATATTACACTTCAAAACTAAATGTTAATGTTAAAATAAATGATATTTCTGTTCACCTTTTCGTTCCTATTTACCTCATTTTAACTGTAAGTTCCCAAAAATCTTTGTTAAATAAAACGAAAAATAGAATTATTGTTTCTAAAACACCTAATTATATTCTCACATTTTCCAAGCGTCGATTAATTCATCCTTATTTCGGTAAATAAAAAAACGCGGTAGCATCAGCTGTCTATTTTCACACACAAATTGCAAGCGTCGTTAGACATTAAGGGTGCTGTTGGATAGTTCAACACACTTTGCCTTATAGGGTAAGAAAAACTTTATGGTTCTTAAGCTTAGCACACTACTTAAATGATCGGAAAGAATTATGGAATAAATCTGTATAATCATTCATAATAGTACATCCTGATACAAGTGGAGAAATTTTGTCGTTGCGACCGAGGAGGCACGTGGTCTTCGAGTTATGTAGCCGAGGGCTGCAGTGACACCACGTGTATCAAACGACGTTTTTCAATACACATACGAAGACATAAATAAACGGGGGTTGACGTGTGATTCGTGAAGTGCTTAGCACCCAGACTGATACGATATGTAATAAAATTGTAGCGGGGGTGAGCACACGCACTTTTCCGATCTAGTGCCAAAAACCGTGAATTAATAACTCCCAGATGACTTGGAATGACCTTAAAATACTATTAATAAATGAAATAAAATACTAAAAGGTAATCACACTAATATAATAACAGATAAAGTTTGAAAGTATGTATTCGTATGGGTAAATATGTATTATACTCCTGTTATAAATGGCTAAACGAATTTGGATGAAAGACACTACGCTAGACCATGCTCCTAGAATCCTGAAAAGCGCAGGTGGATAGAAAACATTGCAGGTGACGCATGTCTTGTGCAGCAATTCTTCTCTGGCACTTTATTAGAGATGGGTCGAAGAAATCTCATTGGAAAGTACTTAACTGACTGCAAAGCCAAGTTGCCCGCTGCAAAAGCAATCTTACCAAAATTAGTACTACTGTAAAATAATCAGTTATTGAACTAATTTATCAACACACTTTTAGTGAAAAGTTCATCCAATATAACTTTATCATACCTAGCGAGTACCTACGTGCAAAATACCGGACAGTGAACCTTTGGCTGTGAACTTTAAACTTTGCTTGTGCACTGAAATTAATTTTCAAAGTTCAGATAAAATGCATTAAATTTACCTCTGTATAAATAAAGTGAATAAAATTTATATTCTATCTTGTGTTATTGTGGTTTTGTTGTTTCTTCTCTTAATATAATTTATATGTACCTTCTTGTTATTTGAAATTACTTTATAAATGCTGGTTTCAGGGTTCCGTACTTAAGTCACCAAAAAAATCTAGGCGAGGGCCCTCGCCCATGGCCTCGCACCCAAAGGGGCTTTGCGCGTGCGAGGGTTATAACGACGAAGATTTTGTTATATAACTAATCGGTTTGCACTTAACTACTATTTCAGCCGATAGTAAGTGGCGGTGTGGAACACTGGGTTGCGATAGTCGCTGTCTCATTTTCGAATTTTAAAAAGAAAAAGGCCTCTCTGATGCGCCCTCGCCCTCGTCTAATTTAATTCACGCTACGCCTCTGCTTATAGGATCATTTTGTTGTTCATCTGTTGATCTGTCCGTATGTCCGTCTGTCAAGAACCTGTTTCTCAGAAACACGTGGTGGTATGGAACTGAATTTAATATCAAATACTCAAGTTTCTTCCCCAAGCAGCAGTAAAAAAATCAAATTTCTAAGTCTAGTCAACACAATTCAAAGATACGGTCGTCTACGCTCCGTTCAGGTGAATTTATTTTGACACTCGCTAGGAAATCAAGACCTAATAGGGCGCCATCGGTCAACACCTAGAATCCTGTAATCTAGCATAAAACAAGGTTTCATATAAAGCACAAATATAGGAAAAAATCTGAAAACTGTAAAATTGTGGATATGTCAAAAAAAAGACGTGTGGGGGACTGCCGCGGTAAAGCTATTGCATAGCATTTTTATCAACTTATGCAATTACCTATAATTATTTATTTATTTTATTTATGCAGTATTTTTTTTCCTTTGTTTTTTTTTTTCTTTGATATTAATTGAAGTTACACTTTCACACATTGAATTGAATTTTGATTGATTCTTCACTCATTTGTTTTCTTATCGGTCACCACGCTCCAAAAACAAATGAGTGGGGGGTGTTAGGCTATTTTCGTTACCGAATTTCTGGATTCGGTCTCCACGCTCAAGGCCCGCGATAGAAGCTATGCAATAGCTTAAAAATACTTTTTACAATTCGGAAAGATATTCGTTATTCTATTCGGAAATCGAACTATTTACTCGCGCACTGAGGGTTTTGTCCACAAGGTGGACCGATGCAACTGATGTGCTTAGATGAGATCAAAAACAATGCAAACATGCAACAGCAGGGCAGAATTGTAAAACTTAAGTGACAGTGGACAGGGGACATTGGTCGCAGAACAGATGATCAATAGAGCCCAAAGGTTCTGGAGTAGCGACCACGTACAAGACGCAGCTTCGTAAGACCTTCTACGGGGTTGACCAACGGCCTGAAGGTCGCGGAAATCCGATGGGTGGGACCGGTCGTTATGGCGACGCTACAACAGTGGACATCTGTCTGCTGAAATGATGATGATGAGGGTTTTGTACAAACTTCGGAGTCGCCGCACACAGGCCACCGGCCACAACCACAAAACGCCGCTGCCGGCGGCATATTTCCTGTAGGTTTCATACATTTTATATGGATTCGCCGCACAAAGTAGACGCCGGTGGCCATCACACACTACGAACCGCCGCTGCTCACTTCTTGTGGCTCGAGCTAGCCACTTAAAGCCGATACAAAACGCCGCCGCATGACATTCGTGCATTTAAACCATCTTCGTCAGAGTCCATTATGATACTGCACGTACGGGTTAAAAAGAAGCAGCCATCGGTCACAAGTGGCTTGTGAAGCCATATATATTATTTTCCAGCGCCGTCTTGAAACAAACCTCACAGTTTATATCCAAGTCATCATACCACCTAAAAATAAATGATGCTTGTAATTATTATATATATATATATATATATATTATATTAATTTACTTCACAGTGTCGCAGTTATTAATAACAAACCGACAATATTGAAACAAAAAATTTATCATATAATCCAGCGGGGAAATGTTCAACAAGTTTTAATTGTACCAAAAAATTCGAAGCCGGTCGGAATAAAACATTGTTTTATTTAAAAAAATGTGAAACGGTGACGAAATGGGTCAAATGATAATAATGCTTATTATTGGGACGGGACAGTTGACGTGTGTCGATTATGTCACCGTCCAGCCGAGTTCATCAGACACTTATCTTTAGTTGTTCTCGTCTGGTTACCAGTGAGTACTTGTTCAGACATAACCAAGTGCCCAAGATTATTCACCAGTAAATTGCTTTGAATTACAACCTTGTAGATCCTTGAATCATATAACAACTAATAACCAAATCAGTTTTTCAAAATGATCACATCACGTTGTGCTGGGATCAGTCTATCATCACTGACAAGATTATTGTTGCCTAATAAACCGGGTATAATGATGATAGACCAAATAGTGACGATGATAGCACAATGAAGGTCAATGTTATGTTCCAGCATGACGAGAACCTGAGTCAAAGGCTTGCCTCTTTTCCTTCCACTGCTCTCGGTTTTAGATCACTTTTTGGCAATTTAGGAAGATAGGTGTCTAAGTCATTTCACCATCTCTTATATTTTTCAAATGATCTCAGTGGGTAATGGCAGACGGTCAAGTAGTAAAAGCCGTAGACAAAGATACATTCTACCAGTGAAAAAAGAAACTGTCGAAAAGTACAAAATGTACAAAATTATAATCCTGGCAAATCTAAAAAGTACCGTTTGACAGTTCTACAGGTAGTACATTTTAATTTGTTGATTAAAAATTGTATAAGTTGTTATAAAATAAAAATAGCTTCATAATTCAATGGTTTTACGAAAAAGATAAAAGAAATAGTGTGTAGTAGTTACGTCTATACAAAGCTATTTTTATACAAAAGTGTGAAGCGTCAAACGGTACTTCTTAGATTTGTTGTGATATAATTTTTTTTTTTTTTTTTATTAATGATAGGCTTGCGTTTGACCACTATCTCACCTGATGGTAAGCGATGATGTGGTCGACGATGAAGCACGCTTGCCTAGAAGAAACCTATTCACTCTCGACTTAAAGACTCCTAAGTTGTAGCTATCAGGAAACACAGATTCCGGCAGGGAATTCCACTCCTTGGCTGTACGCACAATAAATGTGTTCGCAAAACGTTTTGTGCGTATGGGTGGGATGTCTACCATGTACCGGTGGCGCAACGCTGTACGTCGTGTGGTCCGATGATGGAACGGACTTGGCGGAATTAGATTGTGCAATTCCAGTGCACACTCCCTGAAATGTAAACGATAGAAAACCAACAGACTAGCAACTCGGCGGCGATGCTCAAGGCTTTGGAGCTTCGACTCTACAAGTGCATAAATTACATAATCTTAATATCACGTGATCAATCTTTTATGATTTTGACTTGTGACCATTGGCATCATAAACATAATCAGATTTATTTTGTTCCCACCCCTGGGATTGGCAGGCCCAGTCCTCCTTTCTAGGAAAGGGACCGGTCCGTAATCCAACACTCGAACCAAGTGCGGGTTGATGGATGTCACATACATTCGATTTTTTTTTTTGTTCTAAAACATGCGGGTTCTTTGCAGGGTTGCGGGATTGATCGAAAGAGTTACTGCAGGCCTGGAAAGTAAAGTACTGTAAGAACAGGATGGGTGCTAATCAGTAAAGTCTTACACTCCCTCTCGGTCCAACCAAAGTGGGAGAAGTTATTTGATGATTAATTGTCACTTTTAAAATGCTCCTGAGGTTCAAAACAGGGTACATTCAGAGGTAAGTTAAGATTTGTTTAATTACTTAAGTAAGATTCGGTAGAAATATACAGATCTACAAAAAGCAAAAAACAAAAAAGGTCTCGCCCCAGGGACAACTAGGTCAGGCCCATTGTCTTATTACAAAATTCGGTCCCAGCACTAAGACGGGTAAAGTACCCACCTTTCGAAAGCATTGTTTGAAATCAGCCTCATACGCCACTTACCTACTGTAAACAGACTAAAGGTCAAGGTCAATGACATTTGCAATATCCAAACCAATCATAATAAACCCCATATCATGAGTACTCATCCGCGCTGACGTAAGACAGAAACTGTCACACCTGTTTGATTGATGTTAGACGACTACAATGCTGAAGTTATTCGAACTCGTGTTGCGTCATATAAATCGCCAATATTTGCCAGCAGTATATTCACTCGGGGCTGTAAATAGGATTGCTCAAAAGAGTTACCGTGGCCTTGGCAAAAAGGGCAACTGAATGAATTTAAACGGGTTCTAGTCTGTACAAGTCTGACATTCCATCTCGTTTTGCCCAAAACAGAAAATCAAATATTTCCCCTAAAAAAAGGTATTCATATATATTCATTCGACTGTTGGGTTATGGGGCAGTGGATTTTAGAACATAGAATTTTATATTTCAACAGTCTTACAGAGAAACACGACAACAGTATAGGTACGTTGGACACACAGACTGTGGCAGTAATTACTCTATAGCACATAGGCTCAAAGGAAATCAAGTATGGGATTAGTTTGAATTCATTAGTTTCAATCTCCAACAACAACAAATTTCAGTTATCACTTATCTTTTAAACCATAACTGAAAATCATATATGAATTCGGTAAATCAAAACTGATCTATCGCTGAAATAAATGAGTGAGAATACTTTAGTACAGCGTACCAAACCACGTTACATTACTTTAAACGGTGCAAAAATGTTACGTATGTGTTCTTTTTTGTTGCTGACCGTATCAACACTACCAACTGTATCAGCTCAAACACAGAGCCGCCATAATATTTCCCAAAACAGCAAGTCATAAAGCAAAAACCGTTGGCTGGGCACTGTGGCAATTTATCCGCGGATCACCTGAGGCATCGGGGTCATCAATCCAAAGCCCCGGGGGCTAGTTTTCCAGGAGATTCAGACTTACACCTCTTTCCCCCTCTACCTATTGCGCAGCTGAACGTAATGCGTTGGCGTTTATAGGTACAGGAGTTGTTGATGTTTTTTTTTTTCGTTTTTGTTTTGTTTCTTAAGAAGCAGCGTTTTGCACTAAAAAAATAGGATTATCTTTGTATTTATTTTTATTTTTCATCATGACTATACTGGATTCGAAATGAAGTTAGACATGGCCCATGGCCTCGCACCCAAAGGGACCTCGCACAATCATGGATTCTTTAAGCAAAGATGCTTCATCGTTAATCAAGTGGGAGAGTGGTCTAGCGCGAATCTATCAATAAATAAAATAATAAAATGTTAAAGGGTTAAGAATGAGGGTTTTTTTTAGGCTCACGTTTGACTACTATTTCACCTGATGGTAAGCGACGATGTGGTCGAACATTGGGTTGCGACAGTCGCCGTTTCGTTTTCAAATTTATGAAAGAAAAAAAGCTCGCTATTGTGCCTTTGCCCACGTCTAAATTAGTCCACGCTACGCCTCTGTTTAATAACTTTTTTCTTTTTTTTTTAAACCTTTTTTATTCTCCGTTCAACCTATTTTGACTTTTATTCCACACGCAACACTATATATTTTATGATATAGCCTATGTCACTCAGGAATAAAGCAGCTTTCTATCGGTGAAAGAATTTTAGCAATCGGACCAGTACTCCCAGAGATTACCTTCTACAAACAAACTTTACCTTTTTATTATATTAGTGTAGATGTAGATTTTTATATGAATAAAGAAAAGCTCTTTAAGTTGTTAAAAAATACGTCGTAGATAGGCATCACAATCGATCCAAGAATTAATAAATAACACAGTAGCATTGATTCCATTATTCATCACGAAAAAATGTTTTTCTTAATTATTCTGAAATACGTAATAAAATATTCAAGCGTTAAAAAAAATCCGATCCATTAGGTACCGCACAATATTAATAACATTGGTGGCACTCTGAATAATCTGAGCTTTAAGATTATAGGGGTTGAGTTCAAATTGAAAATGGATGTTTAATTTTATTTTGTTCTGCCAGTGATGGGCTGTGAAAAAATAATGGTTACGTACAGTGAGCGTCACGTCAGTTGCACACGTCGACTTTCCAGAATAATATGCGGTGTGAAGTAATGGTGCATTTCAAACCATCATTTTTTTTTTCTTTTAATTGCATATTAATTCATGGACCGCTGAAATGTTACGTGCTTCAAACTGAAAATGGTAGTACAATACAACTATGTTCAGTTTACGTCGTAAAATTTATTTAGATAATACATTTTTTTGTCATTTCAAATTAATTAAATGTAATCCGTTGACTGGTCAGAACATCGGATCAATGACTCCATAATAGCCGTACTCAGGTTACCCATGAGACTCACAACTATATGCCAAAGCAGAATCTTTGATTTCTTTGGCCACACAAGCCAGAAAGAGAGGTTATACATATATATATAACCTGGAAAAGTTGCTTTTGACAGGAAAAATAGATGGGAAAAGACCCAGGGGCAGGAGTCCGTTACGTTGGTCAGACCTGAAATCCGTGTTACACTGGAGACCACAGTCTTCGACGTTATCCACATCGCCAAAGATAGGACAACATGGCGAAAAATAGTCCACAAGAAAATTATTTATTGAGGTCATTACCCTCAGCATTGAGGGTAAACAACGCATGGAAAGAATCCGTTGACATTTAATTTAGATTTTTATAGAGTAGGGGCTCTAGCGCAGACGTTTGTGTTTACCGCGTTTATAATACGAGGAGGACTGCAGGATTGTTGAAAGAGTTACCACGGCCCTGAGACGTAAAGAGTAACTGAAGGAACCTCCTCCCCTCCTCTTCGAGTCGTTTTCCTCATTATTGAGGGTCGTGAAGTTAATGAAGGAACACGGATAGATTTTAGTCAATAGATAATAGTCTGACACTTCCTCTCGCTCCATCCAGAGCAGAAGGATCTGATGATTTCCCACACTACAAAAAATGTTGAACTTTGTATTTACATAACAAGAATTTCAGAACGTTAATCAGGATTTTTCTCAGTCTTACCCAGCCAAGCATTTCATACATTCTTTTCCTTTTATTCAAAAGCATTTTATACCTTAAAATAGCTACAAATCCTTAGGAACTCGAGCGAAAACAGAACAAAGCAGATTGTACACACGGCCAGTGTTTTATGTCCCACTTGACAACGAGACACAAATTGGGACCCACGGTGAAACAGTATATCAGACGTTTTAGGAATTCCCCTGTAGAAGTACAATTCAGACAAATAATATAAGTTGTGTACATTGCTGGTGTGCGTTTTCATGAGCTTCGCTTAGATCTTTGGACTGCTTTAACATTTTTTATTAAAGTGCCTTATTTAGTTTGGCAAAAGTTAAGAAATCTGCTGTTGAGCCTAAGTGTCTTCAAGGCAAAGAGTGAATAGGCTCATAAACTAGTGCGCCTCACCACCAGAGATTACATCACTGCTTACCATCAGGTGGGATCGCAATCAAGCACTAGTTTATATCAATTAAAAAAAAAGTTCAGATCCACACTACTCCTACGCACTATTCGCGTTAAGATTTTTACTGTATGTTCAACTGATTTTAAAATTTATTTCGCTTCTATTAGGTTAAAAATTGCATGAAAAGCAAAAAAAGTGGTTACAATACCAGCACGCTTAGCCAAGTTGTTATTCTGCAATCGTTAACGCTATCGAAAAGTGATGAAACGTATGGGAATGACGTCATCTCAACGTAAAGTCGCGTGGTAAGAACAAACGAATAGACAATTCGTAGCCAAGTTCACATCGTTCAAAATCGTTTCTACAATGTTTAACGCTACATCCTTTGTTATACAAACGCTACATTGTAGAACGAGCGGCCGACTCAGGCGCGTCAACATGGCTACCAACTTATCGTTTTCTACAATTGCTGTCACCGAGGTGTTACCGATTAGAGAACGAAATTCGACACAAACTGGTTATAACTTGGCTAGGGGGGCAGCTATTTACTGCAGTCGCCATTTGTCATGCCATCAACGTAACGTAATAAAAGTCAAAATCGGTCGAACTTACAATAATAAAAGGTTTTCGTAATTTTCTAATGTTATTTTAAACAGAGTACAGACTTCTTGAAACAGCTAGAATTTTAGCTGGGTTTTACCCAGCTAAGAATTATGTATCTATTGATGGAACGGTTGTCGCAGCTAGACTGCGTGTCGCGAGTTCGATTCGCGCACGGGACAAATTTGTATGACCTATAAATAGCAAACATACAATTTCTAGGCCATATAAATATTTACCCCGGTGTCATAAACATATGTTTTTCACGCTGCAGGCTTAGTTTACTGTTCACGTGCATATAAAACTTAACAAGTATAATTAACATCATCAACATCAGCCTTTATAATGTTCCCACTGCTGGGACTCAGGCTTCCTCTCTAGGAGAGGGAATGGGCCGTAATCCACCACGCTGACCCAAAGTGGGTTGGTGAATGTCACATGTCTTCGAGTTTTTGGTTCTGTGACACGCCAGTTTTCTCACGATGTTTCCTTCACCGTTTTGAGAGCAGTGGTAATGAAAGAAATTACACAAAGTAAAGTATTATAGTTATATAAATATCTATATAAACTGGTGACTGATCGGTATATAAGTTTTAGCTGGTACAGACTGTCTTAGAATTCAGTTAATATATTTTAATTTGTTAATTAAAACAAAACTTGATAGATAAATATTTCCAGTCTCTCTATCTTATTTCCAGCCATTTTGGAACCGCCTAGAGAATAATAAAAAGGTGCTATCTCTTTGAGTATATTTTCCAAACCGTGATCCAATCAAAGAAGTCACATCTCACAAAGAAGAGTCATGCCACAATCTCTAATCTGTGCCAATTTCACTATCTAATTAATTTCAAAGCGAAATTCGGCTAATAATCTTGACAAGGTCTGTGATGTTTAGAACTCCCAATGAAATACCCTCTAAATAGGATCGTAAATAAGCATTAACCCAGCTTTTGGAGGCCCTAAGTCTTAAGTCGTGGCTGTAAAATCATTTACCAGTATAATATCCTCTTGAGAAAGTTCTAAATGTAGGCGTGGATAATCACAAAGATTTATAACAAAATTTTATATTAAATTAGTCCTTATGTTTTCTTTTATCCAAGGGTAATATTCATTGCGATCATCGCCCAATTCTATTTACTGAAAGGTTGACCGGAAAAAATACCTACAATAGGTAATCAACCGTTCATGGAAAATAATTATCTCAAAACCGATGAACTATATTAAAATCTTTTTTCTACACAATTACGTAGATATTTGCTAAAGGAAATAATCTATTTAAAAGCAATTTAAAATAAAATAAATAAATAAACAGTACATAATTATAAATCATCCTGAAAACACACCAAAATTTAATTAAATAAAAATTAATTTCTTTTAAATTATTTACGTACCTAGTTATAAATCTGTTTTCATAGTATTTAAATTCTCTACTAGGTAATATTATAAATAAAGAGGTTAAGTTTGTTTTTTGTTTGTAGGAGGTAATCTCTGAAAGTCTGGTCCGATTGTTGAAATTATTTCACCGATAGAAAGCTGCTTTATTCCTGAGTGAAATAAGCTATATTTCATGTATGCGGGTGAAGCCACCGGCAAAAGCTAGTGAGTTAATAAAACAAAGTGCAATAATAATTGGATTGAACAATAATTGAATCATTTCAGTTTGTCAGTCTTTTATTGAAATATTAGAGTTGCAGAGCTTACGAGAAAATAAAACATATTTTTAAGACTCATTTTAGTGTAAATACATAACATTTTTAATACCAAATATAAATTATTGGAACAAATCCTACTCAAGGCATGCGTTAATCAAGCAACGACTGCTTACATTTAAAATTATTAAAACCTAGTGTTTTTTATTGAGTCTTTCAGTAAAGTCGAAAAATATAGGTCCAAAAGTAAATAAAACATAACATTGTTACCTACATAAAACAATTTCTTCTTAATAATAAACTAAACCACTGCACCATTTTTCATCATAACCCCAAAACCAACAACGTCTCTATAAATAATTTATTGAATAAAAACATTGCGAGAACAAAAATAAATCCATTCTCGAAGCTCCATAAACAATAGGTTTGGAATAAAGAACCATCTTGACTTAGCTCGCTAAAACAATAAATGTTATCCCATAAAACTGCGTTTACTGTCCAATAGTTGTCCACGGAACACTTCATACAATATTTATGCGCCACGAGATTCGCCTCCACGTTTCATTTTTTAAACTCGTATATATTATTTATTAGATTTTCCGTTTCGACGAAGGTGAAATGTAAACAGACTATGTGAGGTCTAAAAGCATACGACATTTTGACGGAATTTTAGATAAGCCGTATTTCACTCAGTGACGTAGACAGATCAAAACCCTAATCTATTTTCGACCGTAATACTGGTAAAAGTTTGCGGTAGAAATCATGCTAAAACTTTAACAAGGACCGCAAACGAGAGATTTTTCTTGGTTCGATAAATTGTCTAACAAATACGTCGGAAATCGACTTAAAATAGGTCAGTTGTACGATTTCTTTTCAATTGTTCTATTGTCGTTTCCGTCACCAACCAACAGTCGGTCAGATGGCCGACTAGCGTTTACTTTTTGCGGCTCATGTGGGCTGTGTGGCCTAGCTTTAAAAGCATTCACTTCTTCACTCTTCACTTACAATCCAAATTAAACAAACTAAACTTAAAAAATATCGGTAAGTAAAACTGCAAATAAGAGATAAATTCATAGCGATTTTACTAAAAACTTCAAAGTTCTTGCAAGAAACTTGTCGTTTATCGTTTCAAGCCCCAACTTTGCATAAGCAGAGTTTAAATCAAACTTTATGACTTTAGGATTGCATTATACTGTGAGATGAGAGAAATTGGATTATAAAATAAAAGAAGAAACGGTGAATGAATTTAGTATCCAGAAAAATTCGGTCTTAGTTTTCATTCTTCAGTTTATGACGAGATTTTCTTTGCCTATTACTGTAAAAAAGATTTTTGAGTAATTTTGCTATTTAGTATCGACGTTTTTTCTTTGTTAACCTTTAACTGGTGACATGCGGTCTCACAGGCCCGGCGACGTCAGTGAATCTTCATTTCACCCCTTTCCCCGCATTTCCTTTGTGTCAACTCCTGAGTAGCTTCGACTTGGTTTGCGTCCATGCCGTAGAGAGAGTTATTTGCGTTGTGTAGTCCCAAATCGGTAAATTAGATCGATTTAAAGTTCGGCAGCGGTCTCTCAAACCCCTATGTCACCAGTTATGCAACTTTTTTTAAATATTGCGCCGCTTCGTTTTTCGTATCTTTACAGTTATTACTTGCAATAAATAATTGTTTACCCCCAAAAGAGAAGCGTAGGGAGTCGGAAGTTGGGATTTCAGTGTCAAACACTAGTAAACGGCTTGAAATTTCTCAAATTGAAGAAAATCTGGCACATGAAGCATCAGATGTATCGGGAGCTAAAAAACACGGAAAACCTATGCTAGCTGTTCTCTTAAGTCAAATTACAAATGTAATTACCGATGTACATCGATGTGTGCTTTTAGTGCGCCAAAAAATTATGATCTGACTGCCAATAAAAATAACCAAAGTTTGACCATTGTCAGTTTTGTAAAATGATACTTGTAATTAGAGCATCAGTTACTTTTTCCGTACGCAAAATACGCGCTTTAGTCGTGAAGTTGCGGACAACAGCCCGTTGTACCTATACCTACTATCTACACTGTAATAGCTAGTTCGTCATTCAAAATTACATTTAGAGTTTGTTGGTTACTTTTATTTTATTCTTTTAGATGTTATTAACCTTAAAAAGGTTAAGGTACATTAAAGTATAAATCAAATTGTCCTAGAATAGTTCTGAAAGTCGAATGACATTTACGGCCATAAGAAAATGAAATTTACGGCCATAAGAAAATGAATGTTTGTAAAAAATAAATTTATCCGTTGTTGAAAATCAATTTTCCGAAAGCAATTTGCGAAAAAATCATCTATAAAGCACTTATTTTGCAAGTTGCCTCCGGGTAACAATTTATTTGTTTTATCTAAGAACCCTTTGTTGTTACAAAACTCTAGAGCAACGAATAAAGCAGTTACGATTTAACTAAATGGACCATAACCGCTTTCTGAAGGAGTAGTGATGGCAATTAAATACGCGCTCAAAACGATAAAAACAGAATGTAAAAAGAAATTACTACGAAAATGATTCGAACAAAGGTTCCGGACTGTTGGATATTTCGCTCGTGTGGTTTGATGACGTCAAACCGGATAATAATTCTGAAGTTTATTTAGACAGTTTTTCGGTTACGTTATGGTTATTGTTTACATTGGGGGAGCAGAATTCCATTTCGTTCACACAATTGATTACGTAAACGCCATGCATTATGAATTGCACTTTTGGTCAGTATTTAAAGCTTTCTGAGTGATTCGATTTTTATTTGCCATTAAGTAATGTTTTTTTATAATAATCCTTACAATTTACAAGACAGCAACAGCTGTAAATAGTGCAACAATTTATCACTTTGAAAATCATTTTGCAGCTGAGTAAAAACTAAAAACTTTATGTTTCATATTATCAAAACAGTACTAAGATCCTACGACAGTATATTTTATAACATAAATCCAGAATTAAGTCAATTTATTTTAACAAACGCGTTTAAATATAAAACGGTATATATGGTAAAAACGATAAGGGAACAAATGAATGAAGCAGAAAAATGGAACTTGCGAGTAAATGAATATAATACGTCAACTCAACAAGTAGGCTTTTGTTCTGATGCACGCTATTGTAACACCGCTTCCCCTCATCACAGGAGGTTGATAAAGTAAAATCCGAAATCAACAGCGAGTCCAAAGCAAACTGTATTACGGGGATCGCCCCAGAATCCTATTTTCACAGGCCAGTTTGTTTTTATTGTACAAATTCCGTTGCCTTTTCTGCCGTTTGTTTTACGCTTTTCCGTTTTTTAATATACGGCTGCACAGCTTTAATTGCTCCAAGTCTCCTGTTATCACTTTTTGGGTGTTTTTATTTTTGTTATGCAATGTTACAACTGTGAAATTGTTTGTGATTTTGCTGTTTAAGGCTACTCATTTTATCTTTGTGCAAAATGCGACCATTTTTTGTTGTTGTTAATCTAAAATACTGGTTAAGTACGAGTTTGACTTACAAAGGGTTCCACACATATTATTTTTTGTTACAGTGGCAATAGAATTACACACAGATTTTTTAACTACTGTTCAAGGGACACACATGGACAGACAAATGGACGCCGGTTAATTGCCATCTGTTGATAACACTATGGGATCCTTATAATAATTTAATAATCGTCGACCACATCATCGCTTACCATCAGGTGAGATGGTGGTCAAACGCGAGCCTATCAATAATAATAAAAAAAATATTTGTTATGTGTTTTCCGATGTTTTGTGTTTCTGTGTAACTTGGAATGTTACAATCGCGTTGCAAGTGATGACCAATTTATGAAATACATAGGTTATTTATATATAGTTATATGGTTTTTATAATGGCGGATTAATCCAGCGCGGGATCTGTAGCAATTTTGACCCAGAGGCCTCTGTATAGACCTATTAAATACTGCTCATTCTTCATTTACTTCTAATTTTTCTCTTCTTCATCACCAATAATCACCAATAATAATAAATAATGATTTTAAGATTGGGTAAGGTACGTGGAAAGTTTGGTAATGAAAGAAATCTGAAAGAGATTGATTATCATATTAAATAAAAGAATAATTAGCTGGATCCGGATTTCGATATATTTATTTAGATTGACTAGTTTCTTTTGCGTTCAAGTGCAGGATCCTTGAACATGCGGGGCACCCGAACGCGCGGGGCCTTTAGAATTTGCTACTCTTGCTATATGGCTAATAGCCATTGTATAGTAGTCAGTATTACTCCTAAATTGTAATGGAACCGAGTTCTGAACACAATACCTTGTAATAAAAGAAGGAAATTGTTAGTAAATAGTTAATTTGTCTGTAAAGGTGCATACCAGAAGTATCCAATTCTTAGCGCACTTACCGAAGCCAGTTACGTAGGGATCTTCCTTTGTAATAACAGATTAAAAAAACATTTCATGAGGTTCTGACCTTAGATCCGTGGGTTCCGCACAAAATTTACGATATTTGATGTAATAAAGTGAAAAGAAAAGATACTAACATTGCACGAAAGTGAATTTGATCTTTTCGATTAATATTATTGAAGCACTATTACAGGGAAACTGACACACACTTGCTCTTCGACAACAGAACTTTATTACGAGTAATTTCATTTGTTTCGTTGCTCTGTCTTAGCAATGGACTGTGAAACGCGCGACCTGTAAAACACACAAAGGTTAGTTTTTTTATTAATATTCAAGTTCAAGTTCAACTCTTAATTAACCTTTTGAATGTCTTAAGTTACACAGTTCGACATAAGCCATTGTCTTTCTATTGTGTCTCTAATTACGGCATTCGAAGAGTTAATGGCCTTTGTGGAAGAGACACCACAATTTTGCCAATAACACGTGCTGGACTGTTAATAAACCATCAAACGTTGGAGAGTATTTAGCGTGAATTAACAGTAAAAAATTTTCTTTTCATTTTATTTATTAATATTATTGATAGGCTTGCGTTTGACCACCATCTCACCTGATGGTAAGCGATGATGTTGTCGACGATGGAACACGCTTGCCTAGAATAACCTATTCACTCTTGACTTAAAGACCCCTAAGTTGTAGCTATCAGGAAACAAAAGACATAGTTTTCTGTAACTTTCTAATTTTTCTTATCATATAAACCTTTCTCTTGACAATAATATGACATAAAAGGAGTAGTGTCAAAAAAGAAGAAAAAATAAATAAAAACGACAAAAATAAAAATTGCGAAATTGTTACAGCCATTCACGAGTGATATGGTGACCGGGAATAGGGATTTTTTTATATTAGATGTCACTATATACTAGTTGCCGAATTTTTTCGATTGTGAGGCAAATGGATTCACTCTTATTTAAATTCGTTCATTGGTTTGACGAACAGGACCCTAAAACGCCAACAATTCCACGAAACGGTTATTGGATGTGAACCCTTTATAAAATGCAAATGTTATTGTTTTTGAACCGAAACGGAGGCTCTAAGGTGCACTTCTTTTTACCAAGACCTCGAGGTAGTTTCAGAAGTAATGGTCAAATATTATCGTGGTCAAACATTGTCTATTAAACAGTTTGCACATAATATATATTGTGAAAATGGTTACTAAGATATATTATGTATACGGTTTTTGATATGTATACGGTTTTAATCTTTTTTTTTTAATTTATCGAAGGTGAATTCTAGTAGTACTTACAGCAAAAATAAGCAGTCTGACTTTAGAATAAATAACTTTATTAACTTCTAAATACGTGGTTTATCTACACTCATACATATATTTTAAAGAGGTAGTTTTTTCTTTGTTTGTAGGAGGTAATCTCTGAAAGTACAGGTCCGATGGCTAAAATTTTTTCACCGATAGAAAGTTATTTATTCCTGAGTGACTTAGGCTATATTTTATGTACGTGGGTGAAGCCGCGGGCAAAAGCTAGTGACAAGTAAAATCGAAAAGTCTGGTTCCTTTTAGAAGAGGCGCCAAAGGAGTTGAGTGTGCAAAATATGAGGACCGCCTTCTGTGAATAGTTTTGGACTCAGAAAAGCATGCAGATTATGATTTTGGATGTTGCCAGGAGGTATATTGATCCATTTTTTTACACCCCTCTCACTGAAACAGTAAGTAAATTGACTAAACAAATGCTAAGAATCTTTAAGTAACAATATCTTATTATTTCTTATGATTAAATATATCTATAGGAAGTCAACTAAAAAAATGAGTCAGACTCTCGCACTGAGGGTTCCATACAAATTTACACATGAACTCAGTTCAATTCCCGAATTTAGTTACGAAGATTTTTCCGAATCACAAGAATTTTTGTTTTTTTTTTGTGACGATATGACAAATTTATTGTTTTTTTAATTTAAATGTATGTGTGAGGTACAAATAAACGTTTTAATCTTCTTCTTCTTCATAACCATCATATCAATCGAGAGATGTGCTCTGTTGGAAACAGGTCTTCCAAGCGTCATCATAATGACTAGACCTGTGCGTCCCTTACCAACCTCACCAGATCTTTGGTCTACTTTGAGGCAAGCCTTCCAACGCTGCAGACAGAAAAGAGAACATAAAGTTCACAAAACAAATCATTTCAATTATACGATAAGCATATTTGTACGCACTTATATATAAATAATGTTTTGTCTAACTTGAATGCGTCTACATATAAGTTCGTGCAACAGAATTAAACGCAGAGCCATCAAGGACATTTAGTGACATATTATTATAATTTTAATACATTCCCGCACAATTAATTATGCGTAGAATAAATTCATACCGTGAATCAGACATTGTGGCTGGGGCATGTTATGTTGCTTTGTAATTTATAAACTGCAACATATCCGTTTCCTGAATTTGAATAATAGAAAATATGGTTAGTGTACCGCGATGACAATAAATCTGGTTTTAGGTGTGAATTATTGAATGTACACGCATTGTTAATGAACACTGTTTATTATGAATGGCTAGTTTCATTTGATTCAGCGCCAATAACTGTGCATACATGATTTAGATATTTCGCTTATTTACCCTATTTTAAGACTAATGATTTCTCCTAAACGAGATTTACCTATGGACATAAATCTAAAGCAAAGAAAGAAAAAATATTTAGTTGTAAGTGTCGAACTTATCAAGCAAGCATACACAACAGAAATGAAATAAAAAGTGTCAGTCAATAAAATAAAGAAAAAAAAATATTGTTGATGTTGCCTGATGTTGGGCTTACAATGAACTAAACAGTTTCAAACATAATATTCTAAATTCAACAGAAAAAACTATTTTGATTCTATCTACAAAGAAGTATAAGATAAAAAAAATATATTTGCGTTGAAAGTTCTTTCCTGTCGTAGGTATGCTGGAAGAGATTTCATTAGAAATAAGCATCACCTTTGTACTATTTTTTCTGTTTTCTTCCTCTTTTCTTGTATTTCCATGTGTGTACATAAATAGTTAAATAAATTAAGTTTTACAATTAAATTATTATTAAGTTTTTTACATAAATATTATCAAATTAGGTAGACGCAGCGTCGGAAGGCCTCCTACAAGGTGGACCGATGACCTGGTGAAGGTTGCGGGAATCCGATGGATGCAAGACGCACAGGATCGTGCATTGTGGCGACACTTGGGGGAGGCCTATGTCCAACAGTGGACGTCTATCGGCTGAAATGATGATGATAAGGCAGGTACTAATCAAAGTAGAACACATACTGTTATCTCATATTCAAAGCATAAAAAGCGCATACTAAAGCTATTTCTCATAGTGCAACAGTACTATCGGTAACAGAACAGGCAAGTTTAACCAAGCGTCATTCCTCAACAGCCCTTCAAATTAGGAAACTTGCACCTCAAACTATGCCTAGTTACACTTCTCAAATAGTTCCACAGTCTGTCAATACATGTGGGACATTGTAACGAAATTAACTCCCGCACCAAATCAAAGTCAATAGCGAAGGTACATGTATTAAGGAACTCAAACACGCGTTCGTGCGATAACTTACAGGTTGTGACGGAACCTCCCATACACCAGTAACAACATTTGCTTAGGCCCAACCCTGGTTAAATTATTCACAACGTTATACCAACATATTTATGGCATGTCTGCGGTCACCCCATTATTCTTTGTTATTTTTTGTGATCTGCAGACTTTAAAACGCTAGCGGCTTTGGAAAACATTGTCAGAAAAAATGCTGACTAACTACATACAGGGTACACGTTTCTGATAGTAACTAATAAAAATAAATTTTACCTTTAATTTTGCTGTATTCTGTTTAAATCGTTTTTTGGCTCCATTAATAAAAATAATTATTCAATGTTAATTTATCTTAATTCAAATTAATAGGTTTGTACAGTAAAAATAGATTATAAGTACGAGTTCAAAAGAATAGTTAATTTCTGTATAAGCTATTAGCAGACTTTAGAAAGGAGAAATAAAATTGAAATGTAGACAATAGAGTGTAAAAACAGTTTTATATTAATTTTCATTTAAATTTCATATTTCAAATATTGGTTGGTTATTAACCTATGATAATAATAGCAGCCAGCGTGTGGGTGACCTCTTTGGTTAAACTAAAGGTTTCGTTAGTGCGATTATGAACTAAGTCATGACGATTAAATTCGTAAAATTGTGAAAGACAACACGGTTGACATCTTTCTGGCATATTACCTACCGACTTGAAGAATCTATTCGCCATATTACCTCTGGTTGATTATTCTCGTATAGATAATGGAGACTACTTCCATAAACACAACCATGTAACTAGGATTATCTATCAGCAACTTGCTCTAGAATACCCTCTGAGTAATACAGGTAGTTGCCCAATATCACACTATACTAGGTTCAGGCCATCATCACTGACAGGATTATTTTAGCCAATAAGCCTAATATAGTGGCAGTGAACAAAAAATGACAGGCGTGCAATGGTTGTTGACATAACTTCCCGTACGACAAGAACTTTGTGAAAGCCGTGAAAGTAAAGCAAAATTATTGATACTAACATGACGAGCGTAGATATCAGCCAATGGTTTAATAGAGTCACGAGCTCGACCAGTACCTCACGAGGCCCTCGCTAGGTAGCTGGATCAAGCGCTTCTTTCAGAAAGCAAAACTCTTGTACACGGCTCGTATTGTGAAGAGGTTCCGCTCTTTAGGGCCCTGAGTACAGCTTGGACGTGGCTGGAAAGACCTCACGGCGTCCTTACCTTCCGCATGACGCAGGTACTCACCGGACATGGTTCGTTCGGGAGTTTCCTGCACTCGATTCATGCGGAAGTGACGCCCGGGTGTCACCACTGTGCGGAACGCCCGGAGGACACGGTGGAGCACACAGTCGAGGTGTGCCCTGCTTGGGCGGAGCATCGCCGTGCCCTCGTGGGGGCGATCGGCGGCGGAGACCTCTCGCGCCGGGCCTTGGTTGAGGCCATGGTCCGGAGCGAGGAGGAGTGGCAGGCGGTCGCCGACTTCTGCGAAGCAGTAATGCTCGCAAAGGAGGAGGCCGAACGCATCAGGCAACGGCGTTATCACCGCCGCCGTCGCCGGGATTTTGATCCCGGTTTCCGGCCAACGTAGACGCGGGCTTGCGGACAGTGAGCAATGGGTAGCTCACTGTCCGGCCGTCCGGTAACTGTCCGGACCAAGCCCAAGTCGTCGACGGCGCGCACTGTTCCCGCGCGCCTCAAGGAGTTGTCAGCAACAGCAGGGACCCAGCCAGGTCGAAGCCTACTGGGGCCAGGGTTATCCGAAAGGGCGCTCGAGCCCCGGTATGAAGGCTAGAAGGAACGGGGTGGGTCTTTTAGTCAGTAAGAGTCTGACACTATTTCCCGCTCCGCCCAAGGGCGAGGGATGTCAATGCATGATTATACCCACAATAAAAAAAAAAAAAGTACAACTTGGACACTTTCTTCTTCTTCTTCTTCTTCTTCCTGCCCTTGTCCCATTTTATTTGGGGTCGGCGCAACACGTTTTTTTCTTCCATTCTGTCCTGTCACTCGTCACGCTATCACTAACTCCCTTTTCTTTCATATCACTTCTCACACAATCCATCCATCTTTTCTTTGGCCTCCCTCTCCCTCTCCATCCATCCACATGTAAATTCATAACTCTTTTAGCAACATGCTTTTCATCATGTTGCAAAGGGATTTGGCTAGTTTTTTAAAGTCGGCCGCCAGCCTGACACCAACCCTCCTTGGGAATGCTTTTGTTGGTGGTATACCCACCACCATGCGGTGACCTCAGGTGCTCAACAGTACGCACGGTCTCAAAACTTGGACACTTTCTGATGGGTCATTATTTTTCTTAAATTTTGTCAGTTTTTATATTTTGATGTCTTAATATTTAAAATGTAAAAACTAAGAATAAACAGTATGAGAGTCATACAAAGATGACACGAGCATTCATTACAATGTTTTTAGGGAAAATTTTCGATTTTAGGCTTACCTTTACATGGGCTTGCCTCGTACATGAGAGAAGACTTCTCAACATGATATCGTATTAAGTAAAGCTGTTTTTCTTAACTGAAATGAAACTGGTACATTGCTTGGCATATCTTGACAATATTGATCATAGATGTAGCTAAACCTCACATCCGCTGTTCAACGAACACGTGACCACACGGCGATAGTACATAATTATTTATGAAGCTGCTATCTTCTTCAAATATTTTTTTTATACAACTACATAAAGCATCCTCACGTCTTTATATAAAAAAAACAGCCCTTGTTTAAAACGATGCCTATTATTACCGTTGTATACAGTTACCGTTTTTATCTTGTCTCCAACTCTGCATTCAGTGAGTAAACGTCAACGATAGGGTTACCATCATTTGGAATTCTTTTGTCTAATTCTTTATTTTATTTCGGAACAATTCGGTAGTTTGACTTTATAATTAACGCTATATTGTACTGGACTGTTTAGCAGCACTGACACGTTTCGACTGCTTACTATCGCTATTTTTTTTTCTTTGAACCCACTTTAGACCTCAGTTACACCTGAAAAAGTTCTATGATTGAAAAAGCATACTCACAAGAAGCGTGTGAACTCTTACCTTGATTCTGATTTGATATGTAGTTTACTTAATTATATCAACTTCAGTCAGCGAATTCGCGAATTCTGGTTTCTCTATACAGATTTTGTTAGGGGTTTCTAAGATTGAGATTTCAAACTTTTTGACATTGAATTTCAAAACATCCTTTCTAATAAGAAACATCATTGTGTACATCACAAAAAAAACCTCTGAGCAAAACTTCAGCGTTCTAGGTCCATGAAATTTTAGCTGGCCATTGATCAATCAATGAGTGAATCAGGAGTTTGTCTTTTATAATACAAAGAAGTGATAGAAAGAAGCGCTGGCAAGGTTTGTATACTTTGCCTGTGCGCATTATAAATCTTATTGGTTACAACCGATACTCGTACACAGTTAAAACGGTAAGCCGAGTTGAAGTTAGCAGATAAACCTACAAAGGAAGGTTACTTTTGGATTGCATCACTGCTTACCATCAGGCGGGATCACAGTCAAGTACTAGTTTGTAACAGATAAAAAAAAAACTTCTTAATACAGGCCTATACTGATTTAAAATGTTGTTTCTAAATATACCGTTAGGTGAATTTGTAGAAAACTGTAATTTCAACCCATCTGCCAAACGTTGCAAATTATTGTAGGGAACCTCGATCAATGGTCTTCTCTTGTCACTACAAGAGAATGCCATTTATCGCTAGTAAAGGTTAAACCCTTTACCCGCATAAAGTTGTGAAAGTTTAGATGCCATTGTTTTGTTTCACAGCGTAAATAAAGTATTGCAGGCTTTGGTTTTTTGGGTCATCAAAACATAACTTTCAAAATAATAAATTTGAAAAAAAATACTGGTAAGTTATTTTGTACAATGTTTTAGCTTAATATATTTTTCGTATCTAAACTTGTTTACCTCTTCATATTTTTGTATTTGTCTTTAGTAATTGAACGAAATGTTTTCTGTAAGTAATTGAACCAGTACTTCTGGTTCAATTAATTACAGAAAACATTTCACTGATGGAAAACTAAACTGCTATTTTATGCCTGGCAAATAAACGGTTTTTGAAGCATTGGCCACAGCAACGAAACCTTAGAAAGCTCGTAATAAATAATTGAATCTGACTAAAGAAATCAAAAATAATGTCACCACCAGTACTCACAACCAAATTCATAGATTCCAATTCGTCACCGCCACAGAAAAATGCATTAATATTTCAAACTCCCAAACGTAAAACAAAATGGTCACTACAGTCGCCGTTCTCATTGTTCGTGTAATACCGGACGGCCTCAGTTAACCGCACGGCAATTATACTGAACGTTTTCTGTCTTTCACATCTACCGTTGGAAACTTAATTTCCTTCGGCTTGTTCATTGTTTCATTGTGAACGATTTCGTGTAACTCTGTCTCTTTTGGATCTTTGTAGGTGAGATTTAATTTTTGTTTTTTATTTGTTTTTTTTTTTTTTTGTGGGAAATTGATGAATAATGAAAATACTTGACCAATCCGCTCGATGTCAGAACCATAGATTGTTATTTTTTTATTCTTTATGCACACAAGAGTACAGAGGCGAACTTAATGCCTTAAGGCATTACCAGCCAAGCTTTGGGTGATGCAGGGACAAATTGTTACCGAATCACGAACGGGTCATGAAGGGTTATGACATCAAAGTTAACTAACTCTCTCTATATCTATATACAGAACGATGCATGAATTCGATCAGTACAGAAAATCAGTCACTAACAATACAGAAGTACATAAATCTAACTAAACGTGCTGTTGATTAAAAGAAAAAGTAAGTACTTTTTAAAATTGCCTTAAAATCCATACTGCTCCTATTTTCCTTCCTTCCAAAAAAACCACATTATGGACGAAATTAAATATAATAGACATAGCTAAATTAGCTACTTATCATTTCAAGTAAGTATAAATAGAAACCGTATAATACCGAATTGATGCTGTAAGCTTCTTTCAAAGTTGATTTAAACAAGATTATACAGAATCGTTTTAAGTAAAATAATAAATAGGTAATATTGAATACTCTGAAGCGTGAATCTTCGAAGATAGAAAGCTATTTTAATTAATCGCAATTTTGCAGAAATCTCAATTATTTGTTGTGAAAATTTGTATCTTGATAAAGGAAATATTTCAAATCTTTTGTGAGTTTAAACGTCGGGTAAGTTGGGAAACTTAATCGGTATTTATAACATTGATTATGAATCGTGGTTTATATATTTACATTTATTCACAACCAATCTCACCATTCAATATTATTCATTTTATATTATTTCATTTATTTTTGGTGCCATTTAATCATATTATATTATAAGGTTTTGTTATGTTAGAGAGTTTAGAAACTATATCCGGATTGTAAAATATTTTTAACACCAGAGAAGTAGAGTCTCATTAATGAACTAACAGTGACAAGGGTCAGAGAGGGGGTCAAAAATTCTTAAAATTAAAACATATACCTGTACATAAATCTCTGTCAAATTCAGTGCATATGGACACTAGTAAAATTACTGACAGTTAAAAGCACACTGTTTTATTCGTAGGTTAGACCAGTGCAAAAGCGCAAACACACAGATACACAATGTTGATACATATATAATATAATAGTAACAAACACCTCCAAGGTGTAATGTATTGAACTGTAATGCCCACTATGTCCTTTCGGTACCTTAACATAAAACTTGCTCACTACAAATTTTAGTTTTGCGGTATCACAACTGAAAAGAGAACAATTAAAGTGCTTTTAGGGCTTCGTATGTAAGTCGGCAAAACCGAATCCTTATAGGATCACATTGTTGTCCGTCTGTCTATTTTTCCGACTATAAAAACCCTTTGTCTCAGAAACGCGTGGAAGTATGACTCTTAAAAATTAATATCAAAAACCCAAGTCGGCTACTCCAAGCAACAGTCAAAAAATCAAACTTCTAAAACAAGAATTAGAAGTTTGATTCAAAGTCGGCTTTTAAACGTTAATGAATCCCTGGTATCTACTAATATAGCAAATGTTATTTTTTATTAAACGTGAAACTAAAAGAAGAAAACAATGGCTTGAATTGTGGAAATCTGTGAAAACAACCATGAAATTCTGCGCATTCTATTAGCACTGTTACAGCAACATAAATTTTGTTACAGGACTAACCTGCGAATGTTTAAAAATGCGTGCGTGTATCTTTTTTGTCTGCGAACTTTTGGTTTTAACAGCGAATGGTAAACTAGTAACTTTTTTATGTAACCATACATTTCTACAATCTAGTAAACAAAAAAAAAACAAAACATAACAGTATTTTGCAGACACGGCAGACGTCGTTCTGCCATATATATTATCAAAAGAAAAAAAGTGGAGTACAACTAGTAGAGTAAAAAATAGTCTACGACCAATTCGATCTTAAAAGTAAAAAAAAATGGGTCAATCCGTAAGGGTTCGATAACAAAGTCTGTGACATTAGATTTTTATGTATTAGATGAACCATACATTTCTATGACCTGTTCGCTTTAAGATCAGAAATTTTAAAAACCTTATTTACCGATTTTTCTTCTATTTCGTAGGCATAAGGATGGCATTAAGAGCAATAAAGTGGTTACAGTACCAACTATTTACTGCAACCGCCATTTGTCATGCTACCAACGTAATAAAAGTCAAAATCGGTTGAACGGAGTGTAACAAAAGGTTTTGATAAATTTCTAATGTAATTCTGATCGAAGTATAGTTGAATAGAATTCAACGAAATTCCTAAAACCATTCAGAATAGAAATTCTGAATGGTTTTGGGAATTTGGTTGATTACAAAATTGAGTAGTCATTTCATTCGGCCTTTTCGAGAGGCATAACTATCGGTCTATAATCTTAATTGACTGGTTTAGACACACTCACTATATTATTTATAGTAGTAGTTTATTAGTACTAACCACCACGCATTGACATTTTTCTTTGGTAGAAACCAATGAAAACAATTCTTGTTTGGTTAGAAAATCCACTCAAATACAATCGGCCCTGCAGCAGCACCCTAGCCAAACATAATTTTTAGAAATGCCAAAAAAGCTGATTGCTGAAAGCCGTATTCATAGGCTCTTGAATTCAAATGGAAAAAATGCATGTCGCGTCGATATCCTTTATATTTGTGCTTTCAAACTTCCTCAATGTTTCTGTGTCCATAGGCATACGAATTTCCCATTTGTGGGAATGCCTGTTAGCAGGGCCAAATGTACGGAATACCTGCATTTATTTCAGGTCTGCTTTTCCTTTATGTGGTGGTAAATTAGTGATGTGAACAATGTTTACGTTCCGACGACTGCTGCATTCGGTAATATCTGTACGCTTTGTAAGTGTAATTGTATTGCAGAATATACCTAAACAGTACTGTCATGTGCGGAAAAGCTCAAGTTGTAATTGTGAATGATATTACATTCTTTTTTTTTTATCTGATATAAACTAGGATTCTAGATATACCTATTTGAAAATAGAAATATAATTATGTACTAATGTGCATTGCCACGTTGAATGGTAATGCTAATTCTTTAAACAAAGAATGAGCCAGTCTTCTGTCATGCAGTATCCATCAGTTGACGAGAAATATTTTTTTGTTATGTGTAGATAAAGTTGGACGTAGTATCGTGTGTACAAGTTGTACAAGTCACTAAAATGTTTAAGTTAAGAAGCTGCCGATTATGTCATGCAATGGTACTATCTGCCCAACCTTTTTCAAATTTTGTCGGGGTTTTCTTCTAGTTTAACTAAATACAGCTGAATACCAGTACTTATTCTATGAGGAGTATAAGGAGTGATTGCTTATCTGACCTCCACAATCTAGTAATTGTATATCCCTTGGCAAGACTGGTGTCAAATTCCATGGCTGATTTCGAAACGTTTTAACTTCTGATTAATTTGGCACCTTAGATTCCGATAATTCTTTATTATAATGTTGCGTACGTGGGTAATTAAATGCCGGTTTACTAACAGAGAACTTTATTCACTTTGTGGCAATAACTAATTTGTCCAGTCAACAATAATCCGAATCACAATTAACACTAGAGTTCCGTTACACTATCGCTTAGATCATAAGATAAAATCACTTACACACTTAGGTAGTTCGCTCTTGTTCACAGTCAAAATCAAAACTGACTCACTTCCGGTCGGGGGCTCGTATTTATATGCGGAGCAAAGAAAATTCTAGATACCGACGTCTCAAGATCAATCTAGAACAATAGAGTCGCGTCGTGGAGCCATAAATCATTTTTAATGCACAATGTACCAATAGTCACTTTCATGCGAATTTTGACTCTATTGTTAATAATAATAATAATAATAATAATATAAACTTAAATGCACGGTTAGATACACAAACTATTAACAATGACAACCCGCAAACACAAAAAATGGAAGATTGGAAGAGAAAAGTGTTGCATGGCCGACATCCTCACGACTTAGAACAATCCCACGTAAACAAAATAGCTTCAAACAAATGGCTTGTAGTGGGTAGTTTGTTCCCGGAAACTGAAGGATTTATGATTGCCATTCAAGACCAGATAATTAACACTAGAAATCATCGAAAATATATCATCAAAGATCCTTCAGTTACGGATGATAAATGTCGCAAGTGCCACCTCCAACCTGAAACTATCCAACATATCACAGGAGCGTGCACCACCCTAACGCAGACAGATTATACTCACAGACACAACCAGGTAGCAAACGTAATACACCAAAGTTTAGCGGTTAAGTACACACTCATACAGAACACGAACACTCCTTACTATAACTATACACCTCAAACTGTACTAGAAAATGATACACACAAACTTTATTATGACCGCGCCATACTCACCGATAGAACAATTCATTATAATAGACCAGACATAACCCTTCAAGATAAAATAAATAAAATTACATACTTAATAGATATTGCTATACCCAACACACATAATATAAAGAAAACAATAACTGAGAAAATAAGCAAATACGCAGAACTCAAGGATGAAGTTACCAGAATCTGGCGACAAGAAAAAGTTTATGTAGTCCCGATTGTCCTTTCCACAACAGGCGTTATTCCAAATTGTCTACTACATAGCCTGAAATTAATAAACTTGAAAGAAAGTCTCTATATCACCTTGCAAAAAGCTGCTATCCTGAATACATGTCGAATTGTCAGAAAGTTCATGCAAATAGATGAAAACGCATTAGGTCCTCCTCATAACACACCCTTAACATAACACAACACACGCTGCATTTACTTGGTTTCGGCTCGTAAATGTAGTTAAAAACCAGCCAAAGAGCTGAGAATAAAAAACATTTTCCAAAAATAATAATAATCTGTGGCTCGGCTGTCGAATTGACTGACAGCAAATTTTTTCTCGTCAATTTTTTTTACTCAATTTAATTAAATAATACAATAAAAAAATGTCTAATCACCGGAAAACTACCAGGAAAAAATAAGAAAAACATTACGTCACGGCCCTACATATATAATACCTACAACAAAAGTGAATAAACAACGACATGGCGATGAAATAAATTTGACAAATGCTGACAAGAAGCCGGGCACGAAGACTAGAAACACACCCAACAACTTCGGGTTCGTCGCTCAACTCCGCCTCGCAGCCGCCGGGACCAGCGCCAGCCGTGAGTCCAGTGATTCCGGAAGCTGCAGTTGCGTCGAGTTCGAGCGACGAATACTTCTCGCCGCCGACGACACCACCACCTGCGCGTCGGCGGGGAAGAGGCCGACCTCCGGCCAGCTTGGGACCTCGAGGCCCGTCGGCCTCTGACAGGGTTCCCGCTGTCGGTGGAAGTGTGCAGCGCATGCGATGGACATCATCCATCAATGAAAATGTCATGCGCTCATACTTTGAGGCTACAGAGGGGGGAATTAACCTGACTGCGTACCGTGGTCGGATGCTCTCTCTGTTTCAGGTGCTTGAGCCAGCTGTCAACGTTTCGGTCCAACGACTGTCGGATCAGGTGCGGGTCATCCAGCGTAATCGTATGTTGGATGACGCCGTACTTGATAGACTGCGCCTGGAATCACAGAGTAGCCGTGTTTCACCCGCTACACCATCGGCCGCGGCGCAACGTCAACCCAGTGCTGCACCGCGACCCGACCACGTTGGTGACGCCGATGATGACGCGGCTATGTCTGTGAGTACCTAATGTAATGAACGATTGAGGGGCGCTTTGGAAGACGCATTTCGGGAATACCGCTCCATACCGCCGGAGCTTAGACCTCGCCTACCTCGTTTGCCCATGCACAAGAGAAATAGGGCGCTGGTGTGTGCTTTAGATTCGCAGCTATCAATTTGTTTTGATAGCAGCGAAGACCTCGCTGATACCCACTCGATCTTGTACTGTGCGGCTGTAGCAGCATGTCGTGTAGCTCACGTTAAATTTCCTAATTATAACAGAGCTACACGACCAGCTGTGCCTGCTTGGCAGTGCAGGATAGAGCGGCGTATCGGTGAGGCTAGAGCACTCATCGGCAAGCTTATCTGCTTCAGGGAGGGCAACACTCGCCCTAGAGTGATGCGCTTTGTGAGGCGGGCATTCTCGGGGACTGATATTAGTCCTCGAGATTATCTGCCCTGCGTCACAGAGCGTATCGATTTCCTGAAGCAGAAGATCTATGCATGGGCAAACCGTATTCGTAGGTACAAGCGGCGAGTGGAGCGGTACACTCAGAATCGTACATTTCAAAGCAATGAAAGGTGGGTTTACAGGGCTTGGGAGCGACCGGACCAAGGTGTGATTGATACGCGCCTGCCGGATGATGACGCCATGTGTTCATTTTGGCGCAGCATTTGGTCGGCGCCTGTCAGCCACACCGAGGGTGATTGGATTCGAGAGGTCGAGCGCGCATGCGATCTTTTACCAGAAATGGGGGCAATAACCATTAGCCCCCAAGATGTAGCCCGTGCAGTTCGTCCGTTACCGAACTGGAAATCTCCAGGGCCGGACGGGCTGCACAATTTCTGGCTCAAATGGTTTCAAGGGTCGCACGCTCGCTTGGCAGCTCAGTTCCAATCTGCCTTAGAGTCAGGGTCGCTGCCCCAGTTTCTAACAACAGGAATAACCCACCTGCTCCATAAATCAGGTAGTACTGCGGAACCCAAAAATTATAGACCGATTACGTGTTTGCCGACGGTCTTACATCCATTCTTACATCCATCTGTTCTTACATCCATTCTGAGAGCTAAAATCAATAGTCATATTGAAACGAATTCTATCATGTCTGTCTCTCAGAATGGATGTAGGAACGGGTCCCGCGGTACTAAGGAGCTGCTCCTCATCGATATTGCCATTAGCCAATAGGTTCGACGTTCTCGAAAGAATCTGTCGGCATGCTGGATAGATTATAAGAAGGCCTATGACTCTGTTCCTCATACATGGCTCATGAGGGTGCTAGAACTGTATAAAGTTGATGCAACTTTGCGCACCTTCCTGATGTCATGTATGGGGCAGTGGAGAACAGTCCTTCACTATCCGGGATGTCGACAGATTTGGGAGAACAGCGAACCGATAAGGATTGAGCGTGGCATATTCCAGGGTGACAGTCTGAGTCCACTGTGGTTTTGCCTGGCTTTGAACCCTCTCAGCACACTGCTGGAGGGTTCTGGCTTAGGTTACCGGTTGAAAAGAGGCGGTCAGGTCATATCTCACCTTCTTTACATGGATGATCTGAAACTCTTTGCCCCCAACAACTTGCAACTGATGGAGCTACTGAAGGTAACTGAAACCTTCAGTAGTGCCATCAGGATGGACTTTGGTGTGGACAAATGTGCAGTCATACATGTAAAGCGAGGAGAGATTATGGAATCCGAGGGAATTCAACTCTCGGATTCCATACACCTTAGATCCCTCAGCTCAACCGAAACTTACAAGTATTTGGGTATGTCGGAAGCGTTAGGCATCAATACTGATGACGTGAAACAATCGTTGAAGGAGCGCTTCTTTGGCCGCCTGAATAAAGTACTGAATAGTCTTTTGTCAGGCGGAAACAAGGTGCGCGCTTTCAATGGTTGGGTCATGCCAGTATTGATGTATTCTTTCGGCATACTCAAATGGACTCAGACAGAACTTGACGCCCTGGATAGGAGGGTCCGTACACTACTTACCGCAAATCGAATGCATCACCCACGGTCATCGGTAATGAGACTGTATATCCCGCGGAAGTGTGGGGGTCGTGGCTTCTTAAATGCTAAGTCCCTGCACAACCGCGAGGTATGCAGTCTCAGGGAATATTTCCTAGCCGTCGACGTGGGTATGCACCGAGATGTGGTGGCGGTGGACAAGGGCCTCACCCTGCTCTCCTTAGCTAACAAGAACTGGCGCAAACCTTTAGTACTGGATACTAATGACCGCAGGGAAGTATGGCAGGGCAAGGAGCTTCACGGACGCTTTTACCGGGCCTTACATGGGCCCGATGTAGACCTATTAGCGTCCGTATCTTGGCTACGTTTCGGTGACCTCTTCGGGGAAACCGAAGGTTTTGTCTTTGCAATTATGGACGAAGTTATGATGACGAACAATTACCGGAAATACATTGTGAAGGATGGTACGGTTGACATCTGTCGGGCATGCCACCAGCCCGGAGAATCAATCCGACACATTATTTCTGGGTGTTCTCGTCTGGCTAACGGAGACTATTTGCATAGACACAACCTCGTAGCCAGGATTATTCACCAGCAACTTGCTCTTAAATACAATCTTGTAGAATCAGAAGTACCGTACTACAGGTATGTGCCCGACCCAGTTCTCGACAATGGCAGTATCACGTTATATTGGGATCGATCTATCATCACTGACAGGACTATTGTTGCCAATAAACCTGATATAGTGGTGATAGATCGACTAGAGCGTCGCACAATGATTGTTGATATAGCGGTCCCTCATGACGAGAACCTTGTGAAAGCTGAGAAAGATAAGCAGATCAAATATCTTGACTTAGCTCGCGAGGTTGTCGACATGTGGGAAGTGGATAGAGCAATCATTGTGCCGATAGTCGTAACGGCCAATGGCTTAATAGCTAAGAGCCTCGAACAACATCTAAGGAGGCTCTCGTTAGGCAGCTGGATCAAGGGCCTGATCCAGAAAGCAGTACTCCTGGACACGGCGCGCATAGTTAGGAGATTCCTCTCTCAGGAGCCCTGACCACCGGCAGCTTGGACCCTGTTCCCGATGCCGGTGGGCAACTATTTTTTATATTTTTAAATGTTTTTTTTATGTGCTTTTTAAGAAATATTTAAAAATGTAAATAATATGTACATATATAGATAATAAATGGAATAATAATAATAAATCATTTATTATCAAGCATCTTGGCCCATAGATATATACCTTACAGACTAACATACATACAGAGTAAATACAACTTGTCGTTAGTAAATAAGACTTAAGACTATGTTAGTAACACTTCACATTGCACTAAGTTCACTTCGTGCTGTTCTGTGGCACCTGTCCGCGGAAGCGACGGAAAGGCGGAAAGTATCATTTCCCTTATCTACCTACGTACCTACCGACTATTATTATTTGAATAATAATAGTGGTACGTACTTATGGTGAATGCTTCAAGATTTAAGTACGTACCTTCATTCTAGATCTTTCGAGAAGCAATCGTTTTAATTATTGGATGCTACTCATTAATTTCTCAAAGATATGGCGTGTTCACGTTAAATGGCGTAACAACAAGTTATATTGGACATACATGCTAGTTTATGGTGGGAAAAATCATCCAATGACAACCCCTGCTCTTGGGCGGAGCGGGAGATAGTGTCAGACTCCTACTGACTAAAAGCCCACCCCGTTCCTTCTAGCCTTCATACCGGAGCTCAAGTTCCTTTTCGGATAACCCTGGCCCCAGTAGGCTTCGACCCAGTTGGGTCCCTGCTGTTGCTGACAACTCCTCGAGGCACGCGGGAACTGTGCGCGCCGCCGACGACTTGGGCTTGGTCCGGACAGTTACCGGATGACCGGACAGCGAGCTACCCATTGCTCACTGTCCGCAAGCCCGCGCCTATGTGGCCGGAAATCGGGATCGGAATCCCGGCGGCGGCGGCGAGAACGCCGTTGCCTGATGCGGTCAGCCTCTTCCTTTGCGAGCATTACTGCTTCGCAGAAGTCGACCGCCTGCCACTCCTCCTCGCTCCGGACCATGGCCTCAACCAGGGCCCGGCGCGAGAGGTCTCTGCCGCCGATCGCCCCCACGAGGGCACGGCGATGCTCCGCCCAAGCAGGGCACACCTCGACTGTGTGCTCCACAGTGTCCTCCGGGCGTTCCGCACAGTGGCGACACCCGGGCGTCTCTTCCGCACAAATCCGGTGCAGGAACCTCCCGAACGTGCCATGTCCGGTGAGGACCTACGTCATACGGAAGGTAAGGACGCCTTGAGGTCTTTCCAGCCACGCCTCAAAGAGGGGACTTATCGACATAATAGTGCAGTTTCCAGGGTCAAAATAATTACATTTCACGGACTAACCTTATTTTAGATTATAAAAAAATATTGGACATATTACATATTATATATAGGACATATTTATAAAATATACGACGTATTTTTTCTTTTTTCGATTAAACAAAAAATAACAAAGATATAGCCCATTAAAGTTACGTATGATGTCACCCCGTGCGAAAAAATGCAGCATGGCGTGACGTAACTTTGATGGGCTATATCTTTGTCATTTTTGGTTTAATTTACAAATAAAAAATACGTGTCCCTTATTTTTTAATAACCTGAAAGACGGACTAATTACATTTTTTACGGCAACTAGCCTATTGTGGTGTGTCACTAGAATATAAGTCAATGGGTGTGCCCAATGTTAGTTTATGCTTGTTGTGTGAGGAACCTCCGGCCCTGTGAAGGCACAGGGCCGGAGGTTCCTCATTTTGTCGATTAGTCTTTCAAATGTTATTTAATTTGTTTTGGCACAAAGTGAGTTCACGCTTTATTTACGCCTACTCAACTGAGTTTTTTATTAGTCTTAGTAGTGTTTCATTTGACTTTCGGCCTCCGCTTCCGATCCCGTTTCTGTTTCCGCTTTCGATTCCGATTCCGATAAACCAAAACTCCGCTTCCAAATTCTGTTCCGAAATATAACCACTTCCTCACATCCCATCTTCTGACTATCCGATAGGACTGCAAAGGTCTACAAATGACAGCCTGGACCAACGGCCTAACGTGCTTTCTGAGGCAGTTTGGAATGTCAGTATTTGATCACCCTTCTATAGACTGACATTTGCTAGTCTCATTTAAGCTTGGAATATTTGAGCCTTGAACTTTACGAATGTGTTCTATACTATAGAACTCATTCAGCAGTGTTTATTGAGTTTTCTTTTCGAAGACCATGTACAGTTATTTTACCTACGATATAGCATGTATTCATTATTCACAGTGCAATAGAACACCTATCTAACATCAGTTTGAACTCATGAACTTAATCTTCCGCAGTAACGATCCACTGCATTTCACAGACAAAGGGCATCAATTTCGAACAAAACAATTCCAATATTAGTAGTTCAATGCCGAAGCCGCGAAACGGTACCATCGAGTACACAATCTATCGTACAAGTTGCGATTGATTGAACAAACTACTGACTCCTACAGTGAACTGTTCGTCTTAAGACGTTCTAACCCGAGAAGTGTTTGCTCTACTTATCCGAATATCCGTTTGGAATCAAACTGCGACTGCGAATTTCTCCTGCTCTTCAATTTCGACATATTACCTTGGGTGGTAAACTCGCGAACTTCAGTAATTGGAATTACTTTTCTTAGTTTTAAGTGCAGAAACATTTCACGTATAGCGAGTTAACTAATATAAAAACCAAGTGTGCTTAAGACAACACCACAGAATTAGAAACTTTGTCAAGGCTGTTAATAATTCAAAATTCAACTATTTATTTTCATAACTTTTATTGTGCATATCGCTCCCTTAGACGACTCAAGCCTCTTACTCGAACAAACTAGGGCCGTAGGTTGACTGCTGAAAGGAATACCTGTAGTTTTGCGACGCAAAGGCCAACTGAAGAAACGTAGGTGTGGTTTTAGTCAGGAAAAGACTGACACATCTGAGAAGTCATTAGATTCCCAACTTAATAAAAACCCTGAGTGTGACGGTTCAATCTCATTCGACTAAATAAAGTGCTCAGTGGGTTTAAAAGAGTTTTTCGCTTTAAAAACTAGCTATGTTTTTTTGAAGACTCAACATCATTGATATTCAAAGGTAACATCTACCTGAATTCAAAAATGAGGTCTACCTTCTTCCTGAATGATAATAAAAACTTTACAGAACCGTAATAAACGAAGCACACGTAATTGTTGCACGGTCACCTACGTAAGAGGCCATAAAATTCTTTCTTTTCCCGCTTTTCTGGCAAACCGGGCGACATCATAAATATGTATAGTGGGAATCAAGCATGCGTCGCGTATAAAACGCCGCCGAAAATGCGATCTTGTGGGAGAGAAGGTGCTTTACAGGGACTTAGCGAGATGCTGGAAGTTGTATAAGTACCTCTAACACTACCTCTGTACCTAGTTTTCGAGGTATTTATACAAACTCAGTGTCAATGTAATTTCATTATTTTGCTGGAGATAATGACATCAGTTACTCTAGTTTCATTGCACCTATTGCTTTATGGTAAAGGTTTTAACACGGGGTTCCTACTGTTTCTCATCATCATATTTATGACATGATCGAAGGTCATTTAGCCGTGCCGCAGTCATAGTTTTCTATCTTCTGATTTGCCAAGGTCGTTCAGTCAATGCGAAAGATTTCATGATTTCTTTAGGAATGGATCTTGAGGCCTTTTGATAGGAGTGAGAATTAGAAATCATCAGCATTAAACAAGCTCCATTATATAATACCTACACAGAGCCTCAAAACAATTCAGCTCTTACAATGCCCTCCACTTTACATTTCTTTTCCTTCACGTTAACTTCGTTCTCAGCGCACGTCACATAACATCAAGCAGTAAATCCCGGGACGAGCACATCTAGTTGGCCTACATCCCTCGCGAGTGACTCACACACGGTTTATTTGCCCCTATTTGCATAGAAACGTTTTTTGTGGGCGTCCTTGTTTGTACAGAGGATAGGTGGAAAAAGCTTTCGTGAGACTAGAACTTGAAAGTACGACGCCTCAGACAGATTTGTTTGTATTGAATGTAGTGTGTTTATTTTTTTATTTTACTTCGCTTTACTGCAACCTCAGTAGTTGATATTCATTTTCGTTTGCGGTTGGCGCCGTGGTTTTCTTTGAAGTTTGGTGACACTGCATAATTTTGCTAGCTATCTTATTTTCGCTTTGTGAATAAAATAGATTCATCTAGTACTCGGTTTTGGGTCGTTTCAGTATATTTGTGTGACTTTTATGAGGCACTAGCGTCTGAAAGTAAATAATTATTCACGGATACGTACTCATAGGATGAAAGCCATGATGCCTCGAGCCAAAAACCCATGTGCCAAGTTTCATCTAAATTCGTTCAGCCCACAGGTTCAGGCCTTGTGACGTATTGGTTAAGAAATCAAATATTTGGACTTTATTTGTTTGGCAAGATTGATATTTAAAATTAGTAACAAACATATTAGTGGAACCATATTTTGAAACTAATATAGTGTTTAATACGACAGTCAAAACATTAAAAAACAAAACAATTAAATAGACATTAAAATACTAGTAGGACTGAATTTAACATTTTTAAACGTCAAGAAAAAAAATCAATTGAAAGTTATCGAATATAATTAATTGTATATAATAAAGCCTGACCTCTTTGAAACACGTGGTACGAAGAACATGAACTAACCAGTTAATTCACGGCTCACTGAGTTGTTCCAGCGAATCGTTTCTATCTGGATTTGCTGAAAGGGATTATAGGAAATTCTACAGAGACCGCCATCTTGGTCGGCTGCATTACCTACAAGTTCTAGTAATAACAAACAATACCTGTGCAATAAACAAAGGGCTAAGCTAAGCGAGTTCAGCTCAGCTCGTGTATATGCTTTAAAATTAATATTAAAGTGTGATTTGTAAAATAAACATAATTTCTCACTATCCAATTTCTGCAGATACTATGTCCTTGACTTACGGAGGACACGGTCTAGCATACGGTAGAGGTGTGACCCCACTTGGGCAGAGCACCGCCATGTCCTCGTGGGGGCGATCGGTGGCAACGATATCTCGTGCTGGGCCTTGGTACAGGCCATGATCCGAGACGAGGAGGAGTGGCAGGCGGTCGCCTCCTTCTGCGAAACAGTAATGCTAGCAAAGGAGGAGGCCGACCGTATCAGGCAACGGCGCTCAGAGCACCCCAGCCGCGGAGAAAGAAGGAGGCTGCAAGTGCACGCGCGAGGGAACGACCCTCACGCCTCAGCCACTGGGATCGCGATGCCGATTTCCAGCCACCGTAGGCGCGGGCTTCCGTACGACGAGCAATGGGTAGCTCGCCGTCCGACCGTCCGGTTACCGTCCGGACCGAGCCCAAGTCGTTGACGGCGCCTACTGTTCCCCGCGCGCCTCGAGGAGTTGTCAGCAAACCGTAGAGGCCCAGCAGGGTCAAAGAACTCTGGAACCAAGAGTTTGCTTCTCTCGCAGGAGATGTAATTAGATGATTTTCCCACCTAAAAAAATGTCCTTGATTTCCAGCCACAAAAAAACAAAATAAACTAAAAGTATAGAGTTCAGCGCCATCTAGTTAGAACATGGCTAAACTTAGGCTTACAGCTTTCACTTTGAGGAAAAATCGCTACAAGAAAAGATAAATACAATTTTAAACAAAGTAAATGGTATTTAGCAAAAATAAAAAGATTACCCAAATGGTTAAGTCTCAAGTATTTTTATTTAGACAAAATTGTTTAATTCGACACGGCGCAAAGGCCAGACCTGAACCTCCTTTATCCTCGGCATTTGTAGAGTAATCCCTTGAAAATTAATTACCTACCGGCAACCGTTGTAAGGTGCGTTTCTGAATTACTCAACCTTCACTAAGCTTAAGGAGATATTAACCTGAGGTTATTGGAAACGGAAATATTTTTTATTTAGAATCGTTGTTTTATTTTACTTCTTTATGTTGAAAACGAATCAGGAAAGAGTAACGTGGATTTTCCTTGAAACACAATAACTTGTGTTGTATTTATTTATTTAAATTTCTTTCGAAAATATTATAATTTATGAGAATACTTTTTTAAAACCTCTACGGTTCGGACTAAGCGTTTCGCCTCGTCGTTTATACCACGTACAGCGAACAATTTGCCTGCTGCGGTTTTCCCATCCTGTTATAATTTAAGGCTAGAGTGAGTAGGCTCTTAATAAAGTAGTGCGCTTCACTATCAACGATTGCGTCACTGCTAACCATCAGGTGGGATCGCAGTCAAGCATTGGCTTATATCATTAAAAAAAGTTGTACCCGCGTAATTTTGCAAATCGGTCAATAAACGACGAAGTTCTGAGGTAACAAAAAAACCCAAATTGATAACGTCTTCCTTTTTTGAAGTCGGTTAAAAATAACGTTAAAAATTATTATCAAAAGAACACTATCAAGCTTGCTACCGTTGCTGCTTGCAACTTTACAATTTGTAAACATAATTATAAAACACTGTGTTAATGAAGATAATGTACATTAATATTGTATCTCTAACATGTAAAAGATTGTGGTAAGCCATAAGACTGTAAACCCCAATAAACTCGCGAACTCTGAAGCGTGTACTGGAACTTTTTAATAATTCAGCTGATTTGATGTAATTTTACTCCGAAACCGCATGCTAGTGTAGTCTTCTTACTACGTTAATATTCCCGTTTATGACAGCGGCTTTGATACTATTTAGTTTATTTTTTATTAAATAAATGAGTAATTACAATTTTTACCAAAATTTCAGTTCACAAACAAAATAAGATAAAATATTCGTTCATTTATTTTACTGTAACTTCATTCTTGTTTGTTTGGAGTCGAATGTCCTCATAGTCTTGCGCCAGGATAATCTGTCTTGGGTGATCGATTTTAGCAATCGGGCTTTCATGAGATCTCTCTTGATGTTAGACCACACGGTCAATGACGAGTCTCTACCTGTCTTTTGGTTTAAATGGTTAAGTTTTGGGGCTATTTTTCATGTCTTGACTAATCGCAAAAAAATATAAACCAGGTTAAGTAGGTACTTAATTATCTGTGTAATATTTTTTTAGAACTACGCGGTAGGCTACTTAGACCCCGACTTCATTCAAATACTTATCGAAAAGGTTTAAACCATCAGCAGCGATAACGAAAGCACAGGAGTCCCCTTCGTCCGTGATCTTTGCCGAGAGTGGACGTGTCACCGATTTTAATAAAAAGTTTTAAATTGTGCACTTACGACTATAAACCGCTAGGGCAAAGTTATTGAGTTTAGTTTCCTTAAAAACAAGTATATTATTTTTTATTTCATAACTTCCATACCGCCGCGATCGCCCGGCCGGCCACGCCCCCGTGCTGGACAAAGATAGTGGTCATAATTGCTGTCCCGCTCGAGCACTAGCGGCTGCATCGACCGTGACCTTGGGTCGTCAGTACTCGCACCTATTATCGAGTACAGGAGTACTAAAGCTTACGTTCGAAGTCGGCTCGTATCATCATTACGATGTCACGCTTGCAGCGGTCCCCGCCGATTACATCCGCGGGTTACAAGATTTTAGTGCAAGTCTCCTCTGATTCAGACATACCACAGTCACTTTCCAGTACCCCAAGCGGAAATATAAATACTTCATCAAGATGCAAGCGTCTTCGAGGGGAGTTATCACCTCCAGAGGAATCATCGCCTACCATAGAGTTGCAGGACTTCAAACACGAGATTCTCCAAATGCTTAAGAAGTGGAAAAATGAACAAGAGTCCCATTTCAAAAAAATACTGGATGGCCAGGCCTCATCTATGACGAAACTGGCTTCCGAGATAGCTGAATTGAAATCTCAAAATACTTCTATCCAGAAATCAAATATGGAGATTGAGAAGACCATCACTTTTATCAGTAAACAATACGATGACATATTGAAACAAATGGAGATTTTACAAAAAGAAAAAACTGCTTATAAAAACAGCTTTCAAACGCTGGAAGTTAAAATGCAAGATCTTCAGCTGTCCTCGCGTTCATCCACTGTCGAGATCCGCAATGTTCCTCTCTCGAAGGAGAAAGAAACCATGGCAGAATTAACCAACATCGTTAGCAAAGTTGGAACTGCAGTAAAAATACCCATCGATACCAAACACATACGGGACATTTACAGACTTCCTGGAAAATCGGGATCCACTAGACCGATAGTTACCGAATTCAACAGCGTACAAACTAAACTCGAACTCCTCACATCAGTTCGTAATTTTAACAAGAAATTGAATAAAGAAGAACGACTAAGCACTCATTCCATTGGTATCGATGGCGACCGTTGCCCAATATATGTTGCCGAGTACCTCCCTCCGAGTACCAGAAAGCTATTCTTCGCTGCAAGGCAATTTGCTAAGCTAAAATAATTTAAGTTCTGCTGGACCAATAACGAGAATGTTTTTTTGCGGAAAACTGAAGGCGGTAAACAGATTCTCATAAAATCGGAGCAGACTCTACGTGATATGGAAGTGAATCAATGACTCTTTATAATCATAAGAAAATTAAGTTCTCTCTATAGTTTTTATTTACTTTTTAGGATAAGTTCAGCATCTTACACTCACAACTACACACGTAAGTTTTTTTATTTATTCAACACACGAGCGTTTTATAATATCCATGCACTAACCAAATATCTTTAATTTATTTTTTTATCTGTCCTACCCTAGCCAATCTACTTCACACAACGAATGCCTCCTTTTTTTGTTTCTTTATACATTTATAACTAATGGCTAACCCCAATAACCTAGATGACGAATTAGACTCACTCAGTGTTGCCAAATCATATAAATGTGTTCCCGATATGTGCATGCGGTATATTACTTATCATAATAGAGGGTTAAAGATACTACATCTTAATATCCGGAGCATCCAAAAAAATTTTGACGAAATCTCTGTGCTAATGAAACTTTTAGGCTTTCACTGTGACGTTATTGTCCTATCCGAGTGTTGGCTAAGCAAAATATCTCACCTACCTACTCTGGACGGTTATACTTCCTATTGTACTAAAAATACTTATAATCAAAATGACGGATGTGCTATTTACATTAAATCTTCTATTAAACATGATGTAAAAGAACCCGATTTTACTGACGCCAACTGCCTTGTCTGCACTATAGAGACTATCTCAATCATTGCCGTTTATCGTTCTCCGTCTTATAGAAACATAACCAACTTCATCGATAGTTTGGACAAGGTTCTCACGCTCCCTACTCAATCAGTTGTTCTGATCGGCGATATTAATATTGATATCAAAAACGGCAATAACGACTCCAACTCAGACGAGTATCTATCCTGTGCCGCTGCACACGGTCTTCTCCCGGATCACCTGTATCCCACGCGTGTTTCTAACTGTCTGGACCACATCCTTCTAAAAACTAATTTATCCGCCACAGCAATAGTCATTGAGTCGTCCATCACAGACCATGAACCCCAACTACTATCTCTGGATGCCAATAATAAGGATCGCAACCTATCTCATATCAAGTTCAAATTAAATCGAAACGCAATTATAGAAACTATAGACGGCTATGACTGGTCCCCCATTCTTAAGATGACAGATGCAGATAGTGCTGCGGACGAGTTAATTGGAGGTCTTTCCACCATAATTAAGGATAATATTTACGAATATAAAATACCCAGAAAAGAAAGAACCCTTAAGCCCTGGATTACACCCGGTTTATTAAAGTGTATTCGAAATCGTGACTGCATGCACGTCAAATTAAAAAAATGTAGTGATAACGAAATTTTGCGAATCACTTATAAGCGTTATCGCAATCACTGCAATTCTTTATTAAGAAAACTCAAACAGGCATATGAGAAAGAAGAATTCACTAAAGCTAAAAATAATATAAGGGTGACTTGGGACGTAATCAGAAAGGTGGCTGATATTGGTTCAAGTACTACTCCTCCACACGAATTGTTACATCTTTCCGATTTTCCACGCCCCTCACTTAACATAGTTAATGACTACTTTGCTGGTATCGGTAATACTCTCGCATCCAAAATAAAGCCTATTTCCCCTACTCCTTCTGTTGCGTCTTCAAAATCAAGTGGTTCTCCTAGAAACCACAGAAATGGACGTCAAAGGCATAATCATGACCCTCAAGCTCGATTCCGCTACAGGTTGGGACGGCATCCCTATAATCATAATTAGGGCCACCAGTACAGTATTGGTCCCCATCATTACGTATGTTTGCAATCTGGCCATTTCATCAGGTGTTTTCCCGGCCGTCTTTAAGCGGGCAGTGGTTCACCCTATACATAAATCGGGACGCAGAGACGATGTTAATAACTACAGACCTATCTCGGTCCTTTCCGCCATGTCAAAGATATTAGAACGGGTCTTAAACAAGAGTCTCCTCTCCTTCCTTAACGTTAATAATATATTATCACCCAACCAATTTGGTTTTCGTAAAGGAATGAGTACCGAAGATGCCGTTCTAGCATTGACCGAGCACGCCGTTAAGGTACTTGATAACAAACATAAGTGTCTAGGTATCTTTATTGATTTATCTAAGGCATTTGACACCGTCTCTGCGCCCGAATTATTGAAAAAAATGGAGAGCATTGGTATCCGGGGTGTAGTACTGGAAATGTTTCGGAGCTACTTGAGGGGACGTACGCAAATTGTTAGAGTCGGGAAAAATGATAGTGATGAGCGTCCGATAACGTATGGTGTACCACAAGGTAGCATTTTGGGCCCCACTCTTTTCCTGATATATATTAACGAGTTATGTCAGTTACCGATCCATAGCTGTAGAATAATTTAATATGCGGATGACACTTCTCTACTAGTTGACGGAGAAGACTGGGCCCAATGTTACCATAATACAGAGATGGCACTAACACGTGTTATGCAATGGCTGAGTAATAATTTACTAACAGTGAACGTAAGTAAAACGTTTTGCGTGCCGTTCGCCATCAGATCTAATTTTTGTCCACCAACATCTTATACTTTGAAACTTCACTCTTGTATGTCTTCGACATCCTGTGACTGCCCCACCATCGCTAAATCACCAACCGTTAAGTATCTAGGCGTACATATCGATCAACATCTAAACTGGCATAAACACCTCGACACACTTGTGAGTAGAATTCGCAAACTGATATACGTTTTTAAAAAAATACGAAATTCTGCTGATAAGGACACTTTAAAAATTGTGTATTTTGCATTATGTCAATCGATCTTAGCGTACTGTATTCCAGCCTGGGGCGGAGCCACTGAAAACGTTTTCTTACGACTGGAACGAGCGCAAAGAGCTGTACTGAAAGTTCTTCTCTGTCGACCGCGGAGATATCCAACAGTACAGTTATATGCGGAATCAAAAGTGCTGACTGTAAGACAGTTGTATGTTCTCCAGACTACGCTCCGTAAGCATTCTACGCGTCCACTATCAGAGCCAATTGGTAGAGTCAAACACACAGTCTTTTCCCTGCAATCGTGTAAAACATCTTTCGCTAAAAGACATTATCATATCAACAGTTCTAGAATTTACAATCAGTTGAACAAATTAATAAAAATATTTCATACAACCTCATACCAATGTAAATCTGCCTTACAAGAATTTCTCTTTAAACTCGACTATCGCAAGACGGAGAATCTTATAATGGGAAACTATGCCAATCTAATCAGTTGAATTCCATATGGACAAATAAAATTTAAATACCTAAAATTATCAAATATTTCGCTCACACTCATTCCTACATACAAATACATAAACACTTACATTTAAACCACACATACTCTCACACTTTCACCATCAATCACACACATACACCTATCTCACATTACAAATTAACAGTTTTTTTTTTTATATACTATTATCGTATTATTTTGGCTCTTTATTATGTTTTCTCCATCAAATATATTTGCCCTGAAACAGCATACATACTTTTGTAATAATTACTTTTTTTTTGTTTTTTTCTAAGCTTTGTGTCCTATCCAGGTAATTTTCTTTTATTGTATTGGCATATGCGCACATAATGTCGAAGGCACACTGACTTCTAAGAAACAGGTTATTCCTAGTTTAGAAGTCAGGGTCTTTTTGCTCTGGCACACTTAGCCATGTTCCTAAAAATGTTATGTTTGTGTATATTTTTTTGGCAAAAAAATAAAAATAAAGATAGGAGTGGGTTTTTAGTCAGTAAAATCTGGCACTATCTTCTGCTCCGCCCAAGAGCGGGGGATGTCATTGAATGGTTTTCCCACCAAAAAAAATAGAATAAGTAATTACCTATATGTCGAAAAAAACCATTACCGTTTCCTGAATTATAAAACAGACTAACAGTATTTGAAGCTGCTAATACACTAACCTTAATAAGACTCACTTGTATCTTCGTCCCAACGGAACGCGATGTCTGGCGAGCCTCTTAGAGGCTTCCGCCGCTGAAAGGGTGTGTGGTCATGTGAGCAGCCCTAAACTTACCTTGAGAACCAATTTGTTAAATTATTTAACAGACCCCTGGAGGTTGAGCGGAGGTTTGAGGCTTCTTGTGTTATGTCGATATAATATGGAGTACAGGAGTATTTCAATAAGCAAAGCGGTCACCTTCAATATTAATATGTTTATTATGAATTTTCTTTAGTAATGTTACCAAGCAGTGATGTGAATAAAAAATAAGGTTGAAATTTTTGTTAGGTTCGCATTTTTAACCGCATTATAATAAATATTAGTACAACAGCCTATTGAATTAGAACTAGATGAAACGACTGAAAATTTATTTTATAACACTCTGTCCTTTAGGCTTGCGAACGGCGAGCAAGATCGGGAACTCACCCGCCAATAAGGACCCGATCCGAGTCGATGGCGGTTTTAATTCGGTAATAGTGATTAAGCAAAGCAACCAAACTATCAACTGATCAAAAATCTGTAGTTTGCGGAGTCTCTAAATATACAGATAAAAAACCACCAACTAACCCGCTCATAAAATACTAACAGCATAAATTAAATTAAACACCTGTCGTACCCGTATTCAGACAGAATACTGTTATCTCGTCCACCTGCTGTGGGGACAAAAAGAAAAACATTCTGGAAAAAAAAGTTAATTAATTACGTATGCAAATTGACGAAAAAGTCGTCTCTTGCTGAGTGGCGAACGAGACGAGATAATGAGATTGTGCAGCCTCGAGTCCCGTGATTAAATCATTCCGATGGAAAATGTTGAATTCCTAATGATTTTGATTAGCGGTTGCAGGGAAATCGGATGAGACAATGACATTGCAAATCCATATAATATTAATATAACAATAATATAATATAATTGCCCAGCAGTGGGACAGTATAGGTTATTAAAAAAAAAAATAATAATAAAATATTCCACAACTATCACACAACGCCGTCTAGTCCCACGCTAAACAGAGCTTGTGTTATGAGTACTAGACAACTGATAAACATGCTTACCTATATATTTCTAAATTTATAGATATATAGATAAATTACACCCAGACACAGAACAAATGATCATGCTCATCACACATACATTTATTCTGGGCAGGAATCGAACCCACGACCAACGGCATAGCAGTCAGGGTCTCTGTTTTGTTTTTACGTTTTTTTTTTTTTTTGTAGGCGGTAATCACTGGAAGTGCTGATCCGATTGCTAAATTTTTTCACCAATATCTAATATAGAGGAAAAAGTGAATTTAGATGTAATTTAGCACACAGATAGACACAATAACAAATTGTATAGGTACTTTTGATCCCGTGAGTAACGAAAACTAGAACTATAGAAAATTGGTAAATTTAAGTTTCTGTGAAATTGTGACTATTTTGGTGAACAGTAAACTTTATTCCATCCTAATGTCCCTTGGTACAATTTTCTATTTTCACGCAGGCGAAGCTGATGGCAGCAGCTAGTATTTTTATATACTGCGCAAAAAATCGGTTTGGAAATTATCATCCAACTTCATCATACTCTACCCACCTTTACCCCTACTGATAATTATTTCATTTTCAATTCTATCACAAAACACACTAATATTACAAAGGCAAAAGTGTATAATATGTATCTGGCTGTGTGTATTTTTGCTGCTCCTGCTCACGCAAACGGCTGGACGTTTTGTGTGAAATTTGTCGCAGACGTAGTTCGTAAGAAGCATCCTCGCTCCCTCCTTATTCTTCTTAGCCTCGGCTTAATTTTTTACTTTTACGCATGAAAAGCCGCTGGCAAGAGCTAGCGGAACTGTATTTCAAAAAGAGTAACCGGCAGGTTTTTTTTTATGGTGGGAAAAACCAATGACATCCCCCGCCCTTGGGTGGAGCGGGAGATAGTGTCAGACTCTTACTGACTAAAAGACCCACCCCGTTCCTTCCAGCCTTCATACCAGGGCTCGAGCGCTGTTTCGGACAACCCTGGCCCCAGTAGGCTTCAACCCGGCTGGGTCCCTGCTGTTGCTGACAACTCCTTGAGGCGCGCGGGAACAGTGCGCGCAGTCGACTACTTGGGCTTGGTCCGGACAGTTACCGGACGGCCGGACAGCGAGCTAAGTAACCGGCAACTGATATCTTCCTTTCTACAAACTTACAGCCGAAACGAACTATTCGAGTTCCCTAGAATCGAATAATAAAACAAATAACGCACTGCATGCTATACTCGTAGCAATTACGTTTTATATACTATGGTTACATATAACCTGAAGTAAAATAACGTAGAAATGTTTTTTCGATTCAATCCGCAAACTTTACTTAAGTACTTCAGTAAACGGAATGTGGGAATCGGAAAATGGATTCGCTTTTCTAGTGATGACGCACACACTCGAATGTATGAACTTAATAATATGAAAGTTTTCAACTGACTTGGATTATGCGAAAGATTTGATTTACTCGTATGCAACATACTTTGCACCAGGCAACTTTGTCAGGGAAAAGTATTCGATTTTAAGTAAGTTGTGAGTGAGTGTGTTTGTGTAAGTTTGTTACTTCCTCACGGTCAAACAGCTGAACGGATTTCAATGAAATATGGCACACGACTAGATCATGTCATAAAATAGCACATAGGATACTTTTTATACCAGGAGTATGTTCCCTTGGGGCAATTTTCTACTTTCACGCAGACGAAACCGATGGCTTCAGCTAATTTTATAAATAATTTAAATATTCCCCATTAGAAATATTTCAACATATAAAGGGTGTAAGGGACAGCCCTCCACAAATTTTAAGGGCTTCAGTAAATCGTCAGTCGTCTTCAGTAATCGGCGTCACCATACAAACTTTCCAATCAGGACAGTTTGTATGGTGACGCCGATTTTTATTTTCGTTTCCTGAAAAAAATTTTTGTGGATGGTTGTTCAGTTTCGTCTACTGAGCAAGCCCTTAAAGTTTGTGGAGGGCTGTCCCTTACACCTTGTATGTTTAATAAATACTTGTTTGTGTCCTTTCTCTAAGGTCAAAACCTGAGCCGTTGCAACGCGTAGTGCTCCACGGGCACCTCAAAGAGACATCAGCAAACCGTAGGGGCTCAGCAGGGCCGATGCCCGCTTCAGCTGCGGGGATTTTTTGAAAAGTAAACCCGTGGCCTTAGAACGCAAAGGGCAACTGAAGGACACAGTTCTGATTTTAGTCAGTAAACGTCTGACATGCCTTCTTGCTCTACCCAGAGCGTCATTGGATGATTTCTCATCTTAAAAAAAATATGCCTAAAACTAATAATTTAAATGTGAATAATGAAAGTTATCCATCCAGTATAATTGTGTCTTTGTGTGGAAAAGACTTAACCCCACATAACCCGCATTTCACAAGCTTCTGAAATTCATAGTTTTCCACAAGCTTGTTTGCGAATAAACCGTGATTGAGGCGCGGCCTTTCACACGGCAATTATTTTTTATTCCATCGTATTTTGGTATGTAACCAACCGTGGTATGATATAAATATATTTTATTGGATATGAAATAAATAGAGCGTGTTGAAAATGGGGAGTTTATGGTTTTCAGTATTGTGGTTTATGTTTCATGAAAAGTTGTGGACCAAAGTTTTTTGCCTTTCATTTAAAAGTTTTTGATTGAGACCCATATTTCGATTGCAAACACAGAAATTTTGCAGTACAAAATTAAGTAAAAGCTGCCATATTACTTGGGGTCGGCACAACACGTTTTTTTATTTGGTCCTGTCCTGTCGCACTATCACTAACTCCCTTTTCTTTCATATCATTTCTCACACAATCCATCCATCTTTTCTTTGGCCTCCCTCTCCCTCCCCATCCATCTACATGTATACTCAGAACTCTTTTAGTAACATGCGTTTCATCATTGCATCCCTCCTCTTCACATGACCATACCAAGACAAACGATTTCCTTTCAACTTTTCAGTCACTACTTATACCAAATTAAGTGTTTTAATATATTCTTTTAAGCTATTGCATAGCTTCTAACGCGGGCCTTGAGCGTGGAGACCGAATCCAGAAATTCCGTAACGAAAATAACCTAACACCCCCCACTCATTTGTTTTTTGAGCGTGGTGACCGATAAGAAAACAAATGAGTGAACAATCAATCAAAATTCAATTCAATGTGTGAAAGTGTAACTTCAATTACCTAATATCAAAGAAAAAAAAAACAAGGGAAAAAAAAATACTGCATAAATAAAATAAATAAATAATTATATTATAAGTTGATAAAAATGCTACGCACTAGCTTTACCGCGGCAGTCCCCGAGTGCCACACGTCTTTTTTTTTCTTTTTAAGCTATTGCATAGCTTCTATCGCGGGCCTTGAGCGTGGAGACCGAATCCAGAAATTCCGTAACGAAAATAACCTAACACCCCCCACTCATTTGTTTTTGAGCGTGGTGACCGATAAGAAAACAAATGAGTGAACAATCAATCAAAATTCAATTCAATGTGTGAAAGTGTAACTTCAATTAATATCAAAGAAAAAAAACAAAGGAAAAAAAATACTGCATAAATAAATAATTATAATTGCTAAAAATGCTATGCAATAGCTTTACCGCGGCAGTCCCCGAGTGCCACACGTCTTTTTTTTTATAGGCTCGCGCTAGACCAATGTCCCACTTGATGGTAAGCTAAGATGTGGCCAACTATAAATCATCCTCGCTTAAAAGGAACCAATTCATTTTTGATTTAAAGATATTGGGAAATACATTGCAGACTGTTTAAGTGTAGAAGGTCACAGCAACTTAGATTGTAAGAAAAATTCTGGACTGCCTACGGAGTCTTTCAACAATTATTCAAAGTTACCTAAACATAACCTGACTCACTCACTGTCTGAGAAAACACACTGTCTGACTAACGCCTAGCCCAAAACCCTGGGCCTAAATTTCTTAAATATTGCACAGAGGTTACTTTTATGAAATGTACAAAGGATATTGTCTGTGCGATAAAAGAACCGTCGTGGCATAAAATGAAAACAACATTAAAGATTTTAAGTAGCAACCCAACCCAGCCATCCGTCAAATGCCAAACGTCATAAAATGTTGACACCGGTTTGTTGATTATGTTATTTTGTTGTGATTTTTAATTGAAATCTTCAGAAATGTGATAAAAAATTTCACTGAGCTGCAAGGGAAATAATATTTAATATATAACAGTTTTTCCAAAGGTAAAAAATGGCAAATCACACCATAATAATTGATCAAAACACAGTCACGAACTTGGGAAACATTGGTATGTTGTTTTTTTGGTACGTAAAACTTTTATTTTAATGTTCTTAGACTTCCTAGGTAAACTCCTGTCCCTGTTATCTCCAAATATGTATAAATTAAACGGAAATTCATTTAAACATGACGATATTTGTTTATTTTGTTTTGGTCAATATTTTCGTTGGCTAGTATAAAGAGTATTGATACTTTAAATTTATAATGCGTTTCGACTAACTAAGAATATTTCTTTTCAGTCTTGAGTAAGGAATAAAAAAGGGTACAGTAACTAAAATAAAAAAGGGCAAGTGCGAGTCGGACTCACGCACTGAGGATTCTGGACAAATTTACCTATGAAATCAATTCCCGAATTGTGTTACGAAGATGTTTCCGAATTGCAAACATTTTTTTTTTCGTGGCGGATCAACAAATTTACAATTGTTAAGATTTTTCGCTGTACTTATTCTATGAGACCTTGATTTATGCCAAATTTCAGGATTTTAGGTCAACGGGATTCACCCTATGAACTTTGATTCCCTTGAGTATAGAAATATACGTTTTTTTGCGACATAAACGGCCGTATCTTTTTTTGTCGTTAACTCAGAAGTCTGATTTTTTCACAACTTCAAAAAACCGCAGATTTGAGCGTGTGGTTTTAATTTTAACTCGATACCTCCAAGCGTTCTCGAGTTAAAGGGTCTTAACAGATAAACAGACGGACAACCAAGTGATCCCAAAGATCTTATATACGAGATGGTCCCTTACAGGCTAAATAGATTTTTTACGAAACAACATTACAAATTCTGAAGCGTACTTTATTTTAATAGTCATTATGTTCATATTTTTCATTGATTAGCATAAGGGAAAAATGTACTGAGGAAGACAACGAGAAAGTGGTAGTGTGTTTCATTTTTACCTTTATATTTAACTAGGGTAAACATAAACTTGCTGTTAGCTACAATATTCCAGTCAGTGATAATAGACCGATCCCAGTCAAAGTGATAGAACCATTTTCGTTGGAACTGGGTAAGTGGTCGTTGGTGGAACCTACCTAGATAGGCAGCACAGCAGTTTCTTCACGCTATTTTCCTTTACCGGTTCGTGTTTGCATTTAAATGTTCATCATCATTACAATCGAAAGACATCCACTGTTCGACATAGGCCTCCCCCAGGTGTCGCCACAATTAACGGTTTGTTACTCATTACGCAAAAACTTATAAACGGATGAATTTAAGGGCCAAGCGCCCGAAAAGTGCCATAAAACAGTGATTTTCTGAGGCCTACTCCTCCGTAACGGCTAGGTCAATTGGTTTGAAAAAAATATATGTTTATTATAGATTCATGAACAATAATATCAACATTTGATTTTTTCGTGCAATTAATATTTTTGTCAAAAAAAAAATATTTAGCAATTTCGCAACTTTTCGCAACTTTTCCCTACTCCTTCGAAACGGCTTGGACCTTTAGAAACATTTTTACACATAAAAATTGGTGGTTAAATATTCTTCAAAGTGAACATTGCATATGTAAATCAATCAATATCTCGCAGAGAAAATGGATTTAAAGCGCTTTCCGGGCGCTGCTGGCCGCAAATAAATGCACAGATTTGCGTACTGCCGCCTAGGCGAGTGCGACAGTTGCGTTCACATAATTTCGGTCAGATGGTTCAAGGGACTATACGCCTTAACTCTTTGAATGTCGTAATTAGAGACACAATAGAAAGACAATTACCTTATGTCGGACTGTGTAACTTAAGACATTCGAAAGGTTAATGATAAACGTTGCAATAATATAGCTTATAACCTATATTTTTGCTAAGTTTCATCACGTGAGCAAGTTCAATAAATAGGCTACTAATATTATAAATGCGAAAGTTTGTGAAGATGGATGGAGGTACTCGTATGTATGGATGTGTCGCGCAAAAACTACAAGACAGATGAACTTAATCATAAACATTTTAATAATATAGCACATAAGCTACAACTTTGCAGTTTCATTAGGTGGGCAAATTCAGCCAATAGGATAATTTTTATTATAGGGTGAAGCCGCTGGAAGAAGCTAGTCTAACATAAGTTCAAAATATCAAGATTTAACAGTCGCACTATAATGACGTCACAATGTTGCTTACATAACAAAAACGATATTTATCTACAGCAGCGCCCTCAAATCCCACGATGGTTTACTTTCCGCACAGACTCTAAGAAAGAATTTTCCAAAATTCGACCACTTAGGGGGCATGAAACGGGGATATAATGTTTGTATGGAGAAATCTAGTATTACCCGGGTGAAACCGCTGTGGTAGAAATCAGTAATATATAAAGACTAGCTTTTGCCCGCAGCTTCGCCCGCGTACATAAAATATAGGCTATGTCACTCAGGAATGAAGTAGCTTTCTATTGGTGAAAAAATCTTAGCAATCGGACCAGTACTTCCAAAGATAACCTCCTACAAACAATAGTATATTGTTACCCTAGGGGTGAAAGTAACTCATTTCGTCCCGAGAAGGAGTTGGCGGCCGAGCGTAGCGAGGTCGCTAATTCGAGGGACTAAAGTAGTTACTTTCACCCCGAGGTAAGCACTGTGCTTTTCATTACGAATACAAGAAAGTAAAAATAAAATAAAAAGTTTGTAAAACCTGAGTCGTTGTACCTATGATTTTAGGTAGGTATCTTGCTTCTGATTTAGGCGGTAAAAGGTTTTCCACTACTGCTTTAGCCTCTTCTCTTATGAAATTAGGCGTTAAATCACTATTTTAATCTGATAAACATAACGTGTTAACACAAATCTCTGTTGTACGGAAATGTAAGCAAAACTCAAAAAACCCAACGACTGTTTGCCACTTTCCCGCCATTTTGTTTGTTTTTTTTTCTGTCGCCGGCCAGCTATTCAGCCTCATTAATGAAAAATTAGAAATTAATTGTAATCTTTTAAAAATAAAGTATTTTAAAGAAATAGTTGAACAAATAAATCGCTTAAAATATAATATTATTTAATTAATAAAACTCATCTTTAAGTTATTTCAATTTTATATCGCGCTGTGATTGACTGGCTGTATGGAAAATTGGAACATGGTTCAATAGAAATGTGAAGATAGAACTAGTTTTTTTTTTAAATAATTTGACAGCTGTCAGTTGTAAAGTAAAACTCTCTAGGGACGAAAAGTATCACTTTCAGTCCGCTCCTCGTGCAACTTCAGACCTACTTTCAGAGTATGAGTAATGAAAAAAAAAAAACTTTTTATAAAAAAAATATAACCGACTTCACTAAAAAAACACTAAAACGATCAAAATAATTTTAATTGCGGAAGTCGGTGTTTTTCGTTATTGTTTGTTCCTTATTTAACACCGACTTCCGAAATTAAAATTATTTTGATCGTTTTAGTGTTTTTTTAGTGAAGTCGGTTATATTTTTTTTATAAAAAGTTTTTTATTTCATACTTTTTAGTTGCAACATACTTACAGCCAGAGTACTTTTTTCTCATGTCAATTCCAATTAACTCAAACCCTGCTAGAATACATCATTTTCATATGAAGTTCCCGTGTCTACCTTCCACCTTCCGGCTCCATCATCAGATCACTTCGATAGTACCTTATAGCCAAAGTGCATCTCATGACATTTCTAATAAGCCCAAACACGGGTAGGATACATTGATTAATTACGGAGTTCCGGTGCCTATCTTCCAGCTCCATCACTATCATCAGGTTACTTCGATGATACCATTTTCAACATAACTATTCAGAACTATTCATTTATTTGTATTGTCATAGTCGCTTAACTATATTCATTGTGATATTTGTTTGAGTATGAAGTTCCGTTGGCAATTTCTGGTCTTCTTAACCAGTTCTACCTCATCAAATGTCACTTTTTGACTGTAAATGCTTAATTCCTTGATGAAAACATCAAAATGACTATATAGTTGCCTATAATATTTGAGGAGTTCCCTCGATTTAGCCAAGATTCCATCATCAGATCCCGACTTGGTGACTATGGGACCATTTGGAAAGTATACCCTTTCCAACAAAAAAATAATTTTTCGAATCGGTTGGCAAGCGACGAAGTTATGCCCGAACATACATAAAAAAAAAAATACAAACATCCGAATTGAGAACCTCCTCCTTTTTTAGAAGTCGGTTAAAAATAAACTTTAGCTCTTTATTATATTAATGTAGACAATTTCTTGACTCACTAACTGACTCATCAACGCCCAACTCAAACCCTTGGACCTAAATTTGCACAGATGTACCTGTTATGATGTATAGAGATGTGTAGAAAGAATAAGAAAGAATTCTAGAAAATTGCCCTCTAAATGGATGAAACGGGAATCTAAGGTTTGTATGGAGAAGCCTAATTTCACCCAGGTGAAACCGCTGCGGTAAAAGCCAGTAATATATTAAAGGCAAAGTCCTGACACACTCACTAACTCATCAACTCCCAATTCAAACTCTTAAACCTAAAACGCTGACATTTTGCTGAGGTTCTTTTTATGATGTGTACAAAGAATAAATAAAAAAGGATTTTCTAGAACTTACCCCTAAGGATTTTTTTTTACGGTGATAAATCGTCCACTAACCTCTTCCGCTCTTGGGTTGAGCGCGAGGAATGTTACTTCTTTGACTTGCGTTCCAGAGTTCCTGGTCTTCCTTTCAGAAGCGCACCCATGGCCCCAGTAGCCTTCGACCCTGTTGGGCCCCTACGGATTTGCTGTCATCTCCTTGAGGCACTCGTGGAACACTACGCGCCGTCGACAATTCGGGCTCGGGTCGGGCAGTTACCGGACGGCCGGACGGTGAGCTTCCCATTGGTGGCCATCCACAAGCCCATGCCTACAGTTGCTGCCCCCAATGGTATGAAACGGGGTCCTAAAGTTTGTATGGGGAACCTTACTTTGCCGCGAGTGAAGCCTCGAGTAGAAGCTAGTCCATTGTAAAATCCGCATGGATAACGTCGACCATCCACATGTTAAAACAGTTCTTAAAATGTCGCAAACAAATCGCCGCTTTGGATCCTTTCATTTCGTTACTAGTCGGCAGTTTTAGGGACCCATGATGTGAACATCTGAAAAAAAAAAATGGAATTCTCTTTAAGCAGAAGTCAGTGTATAAAATATACTTCTAATAAAACTGATTAAGTTTAGGGAAGCAACCCAAGAAAAGAACAGATTTAGAACATACTAGATGATGCTCGCGACTTCGCCTGCGTCAGGCTTATAAAGCCACAATGGCATTTGATCACAATTAAAATAAGTAGGTAATAATCATCCAAATGACATCCCCCGCCCTTGGGCGGAGCGGGCGATAGTGTCAGACTCTTACTGACTAAAAATTCACCCAATTCCTTCTTGCCTTTCGTACCGGGGCCGAATTGAAAATCGGTCCATCTTCTTCGGAGATTTGCCGAAACAAACAGACAGATAATAATGTTAAAAAATACATTTTTACTGTAAGTCTCAAATATTATAAATTCATATGCATAATTTAGTAAAAACATATCATTTTGATATTACACACAGACCCTTCAATTTTTATATGTATACATGTACACAATTTTTATTTATAATTAGCTATAGATGTTAGTATAATTAAAAATTAAGAAATAAATAAATAAAAATTGTAGGAAGATACGGATAGTTTGCTAAAAACAATCAGCATAAATTTATCAATCCTCAAAAATACATCAGCGCCTAAATAGTTATTCAGGCTGCAGGACTAGCACAAACAAACCTTATTCAGCAATAAACTTTCATGTTAGTAACGATGCTGACTTGCAGTAAAACACAACTTGCAACGGGAAAAACCGTACGGATCCCGAACTGTACCGAAGTTTGCACTTTTCCGTTTTTTTCATGTACATGCAACTTCTGTGCGGAGACCACGCTCGTTACACGTCATTAAACGATACTTTACGGCAGACGGCCCTCGAGACTGCACCCCTCGTGCCGTCTATATGCCTCCCTGAATACGCTACTAGATGTGCTACGAAACTACGGATTAAGGGACTTTGAATAAATGGTCAGTTAGCTTTTGAAGGATGATTTTGTGAAATGTGTCTGAGGATAATGCGGATTTGACTGCGATGTAGAGTGAGGTCATTTTGTCGTGCTTAGTGTAAGAATTCATGTAAAATGTCTCAAATATAAAGTTTGGTTTTGTAGTATAGTTACTGATCAGATTTCAGTTAAATTATTAGTGTAAAATAAGAGTGGTATAGTTTAAAAACGAAATTAGGAAATGTGTTTGATGAGAAAAATATTAATTTAATACTCAAAATTTCCTGAATCAACACAAATGTCCTCAAATGTTAGCAACGTTTAAAAAATGATAAAGGAGCATTACTTTCACTCTATTTTTTCTTTTCCTTTCCCAATTATATACCTATTTGAAACTTGTTAGTATATTGTTTGGTATTTTTATGAAGTGTACAATCCTAACTAATATTATAAATGTGAAAGTGTGGATGTTTGTTTGTTACTTAATCACGCAAAAACGACTGAATGGATTTGGATGAAATTTGGCATGCATATAGCCTTTGACATGGAAAAGAACATAGGCTACCTTTTATCCCGATTCCTTAAGTACCTAATGCCACGCAGGCGAAGCCGCGGGCAAAAGCTAGTAAATAAATAAAAGACAATACTACAAACGTAGACTACAAAATAATGTTACTGAAAACAATGTCGAAAATCTCGTGTAATCTTTAAACTTTTTTTAAAAATGGCACATCTAGTGACCCTCCATCTTTGGACGCTGTAACGTGATTTTTGTCAGACTACCGAAACGCATGGCACATTTAATAAAATTTTGCTGGTGCTTAATTTCAACGAATGGAGTGTCGCCGCGTATTAATTAAGCCCAACTTAAAATATTGAGCGTACGAGCCATGAAGAATTTATTAAAATAATTTCATATATTTTTTGTGATTTTCCGGAGGCGTTAGATGTAACGAGTGTTTCGAATATGCAGCTCGAAATTTTCTAAATGAGTCTTGCTGTTTTTTGTTTTGTTTGTCTCGACTGTTTTGGAGGACTGTTTGGAAGAATTTCGTTGAAGAAATTAAGGAGATGATGAAGAATTCTTGTTTAGTTTTTTGTTTCAAGAGTAAACAATGAAGATTTTTTTTCTTTGTTTGTTCAAGGTTTTTATGCCAACCTCATCATACTTTTTAACATTGCATTATCACTTATAATTAAATACTTAAACTACAATAAATAGATAAACAGTATATTACATATATATGTATGTATATATCTCTAAAACACTTCATCATAATGAAGATGAGGAGGGAATACGACAGAGGCCGGGAGATTACATAATGGAAAGACAACTGAGTGAGCCCGTAGCCGTACTCACATGACAGCTGTGTGGATTGGGCATGTAATCGAAACACCAATGATGGATGACTGTTTATAAACTACATGTCAACACGATGCATGTCGCTCGGATGCAAATTCCATGGTTGGATATCACAACAATGATAGGGTAGCGAAATGAGATCTATACAATACTAGCTTTTGCCGGCAGCTTCACTCGCGTACATAAAATATAGTCTATGTCATTTAGGAATAAAGTAGCTTTCTATCGGTGAAGAAATGTTCGCAATCGGACCAGTACTTTCAGAGATTACCTCCTACAAACAAAAAAGCAACTTTACCTCTTTATTATATTAGTGTAGATTGTACTTGTATGATGTGGTTAATATGTAATACAAAATGGTACATTTTCCTTTTCTTTGGACTTTAAAACTAAACCGTCTTTTGTTATTTTATTTTTTTCATCTGCTTTGCTTAACTTCTTTCCTTTTATATTTTACGTTTCAAATAAGACTTAAATAAAGTGAACCAACTCAAATATAAATAGATCTCCCAAACTTCAGCGACCATCTTGCAAATTTGCTAACGCTCTATATTGTGCAGTCCGGGAATTACTTATTTCGGCTAATTTTGTGCCTTGCATTCAAATGAGTTACTGCGCAGCATATCAATGCAGATAATCCGGCAGGAAACTTTATTGAGTTTGTTCAACAATATACATAGTTATGCCTTGTAGAGGAAATTGGTATTAAAGCCGACAAGAGAGACCATAAATTGGATATATATGCAGATGCGTAGAACGAGAATGTGTTATTTGCAACAATTTTTGGTCCAAATTGCAAATTATGCATCCCGGGTTCTCGCTGAAGTATTAAATTTTGCTTAGCTTCAGGTGTACTGAAAAGTTTTATAGGAATAAAAGTTCTCATACCATTTCGCAATGCGCAAATTCTGCGGATCATTTAAATGAAACTAGTTTACGGTTTATCTCCTAGGTACCTATTAGTTTTGGAGTGTGGTACTTATCTAGATATCGGTGGGACTTTCAACATGGAACCTTACATGTAATTAAAAATAATTAATAATTATAAACTATCTGACTATCTGTCTGTTACACTTTCACGGTTAGTCTACTTAACTGATTTTATTGGGTACGGAGTTAGCTTGAACCTAAGGAAGGGTAATTTTATATACTACTTTTTTTCTGGCTTCTACTTCGCATCTGTAATAACCTACATTTATGTGGTGGAAGTCGCTAGCAGAAGCTAATATATATACAATATACATTATAAACGCACATTCTGAAAGTTTGAAATAGTTACGAATCAATTACAGCTATTTTAAAAATCATTAGTGTGTTTGTGTGTGCATTCGTAGATTGGTATTGGTTTACCGATGCGTTAACAATCCTAGAATAACTAATTTCTTACATTGAATTTATTTCCTAGTGGTTGAATCATGAATGCAAAAACTTTGCTCCGGATAGTTTTGATTGGTGAACAAAAATCACAATACATAACATATACATACATAATTAGTTTTTATTAATGTCCCCTGCTGGAACTCTGACCTCCTCTCTAGGAAATACGCCGTAATCCACCACGCAGGCACAGTGTGGATTGGTGAATGTCACATGTCTTCGAAATTTTGGTTCTAGGACATGCCGGTTTCCTCACGATGTTTTCCTTCACCGTTTTGAGAGCAATGGTGATAAAATAAATTTCACAAAATAATGCCTGGCTGGGTTCGAACCCGTGACCTATTGATTGTAAAACGTAAAATTATTTATTGTAAAACGTGCATGCCCCACAGTAGAATGACTGTATGTGTTCACAAACATGTAAACCCATATAAATAAAACACTCAGACTTGCACTACTTAACTGCAAAAAAGCTTTCATATTTTGCCTTATTATCCACATTGTAACTAAATATATTTTGCGGCGAGATGTCTCAGCAATAAGCTAGCATAGGGGTAGAATACAGATGGCTTGAAATTTATATTTTTTTGAGCTCGTTTCTACTTTTATGTGCCTTCAGTAGACCTGGATTGTTTAAAAAAAATAACAAAGAACAAAATGAATAACTACTCATTTTGTTAAAAATAAACAAAATGAATAACAACCCATTTTTCTCATAAGTCGGGGCCGGTACCATTCGGCCACCACTGCTCCTCAAAAATCATAATACTGATGAAAAATAAACTTTACACAAGGTGTGACATAACACCCACACAACAACACCGAAGTGTTACAAATTCAATGTAAGTTTGTCGTTCGGCGTCTTAGCGTGCGGGCGCGCAAAGCGCTGTCACTGTAAGCCCTAAATTAATATGAATCTCTAATTTGAGCGTCACACGTGTTGCGAGCTCGCAACTTTGCAGACTACGCCAAATTGGATAAACATGTGCGAGGAACGGGGCCCTCCATAGAAATATACGAGAGATACGCACGTGCGTTACCGCTGTGATTCTGAATATTGAACACCTTTTTTAGGATAACCCAGTGTACCTACTGCTACAGTTTTTACGGCTGGAGTAAGATTCCAAGAGCTTTCGATAAGCTGAAAGTTTTCAGACAGTAGGTAGGTATATACGTAACAAAAGCGTCGAAGAAGATCGAAGTCATGTAGCTTATGTTATCAACTTTCAATGTCTATATTAAGCAGTGAATTTATATTATTCGTTTGTCTCAAAATAACACATTTTTACTGAAATAACTTGAGCTTAGAAATATATTATGAAGAAAATGCCTATCTATAACAAGCGATCCGGCTATTTACTAAATGGCACGTGAAATTCCTCTCTATATATCATTATTGCTATCAGCTTTTGTTCACTCCTCACGACCTTAAGGCGTCGTCCGTTTTTTCCGGTCAAATGCCAATTTTACTCCAGTTTTCCTATCTATTACGTTACAGTCCTCCTAGTAACATTTTTCTGCCTTAAAAAATCCAGGATCTTTTTTTATTTTCTTCTCGAGTAGTTTTTCTCAGTCCCTAACAATGTTATCTAAGAATTTATTTTAACATTGAATCCTTTTTTACAATTCTACGTATAGAAAATCAAATTAGAGATGAAATCCATTGCATATATTTTTTTCTACTTAGCCTTCACTATCTCATAACGGGGCAAAGGCCACCCTCAAAATTTTACTCCTGTATCGTGGGTACGTTCACAAACATGTAATCTCATATAGGTACCTACCTATACGAGATAGGTACCTACCTGTGTGTAGGTACACAACACACCCTGATCCTGGAGCAACTCTCTGTAGACCGAACAAATATTGGTTCCGTGTGGGAATAGAAACCGTGACACTCAACAGCTAATCGACAGTCAATCATTGCGCTGCCCCAACCATGCCGTCATTATTTAAATTAAATCTGAGGGATTCTTCCAGTTATCCTTTTTCAGCTATCTCAATATTACTATTGCTGTATGTAGGTATCTAGATTGTCACGGTATGTCTTGTTTCCCTCTTAAAATAATACCATTATCATTTACTTTCAAATCGTTTATAATCTCTATCATAAAAAAAAATCAGCTCTAAAATACAAGGTGCAGTTTTAAAACTGCACAATATTTCAGGAGGTTGTAATAAAACTCATAAATAATCATATAAAAAAACGATACCTGGTCAATAATCAGTAATACTTGTTATTTAATTTTTTAATTACACTAAACTAAATCGATTGATCGATGGCCGCTGGGGCGTGGCTAGGGTGTGGCGTGCGGGATGATGATTGGATGATACATTATTTATGAAACTATCGTTGCGAGTTAGTGTGTGTGAAAACGCCCTTTATTGTTCCGTGTTTGTGTGTGTGAAAAAAAGCGCGGTTATAAAAAAAAAAAAAATTACCTACTTATTTTATTATTGATTCGGGTCGAGAATCACTAACATAATTACCTCCTGAAATATTTTGCAGCTTCAAAACGACACCTTGTATATTTGGTTAGCAAACAAAAAAAAAGAAGCTGCTTCTAGCTGTTGGCAAACAAAAAATTAATAATCAGTGGTACACATATCTATAATTAACGTCATATAATAGAAAGTTCATTATAACTGCAACAAAAATAGTAATAGAGCAGCAAACTGTGATTATGATTTATGACTTACATTAGAATGTCTTTTCATTTTGACTTGCTACTAAAGTTTCTTTTTACATAGGTATCGTTGGCTTAATATAATTTAAACTGCTAAGTATAATTTTTTTGGTCAATTTTAGTAATAAGATTATGTACTTTTTATTTACAACTTAAAGTAAAAAAATATATGCATAAAAACTTAAATATTAAAAAATATATATGTTATATTTAAGTATGCTTAACCTAACTATACACAATAAAGGCTACTCACTACTAAAATATGGCGTCATAAGACTCCATAGTAATAAGTAACCAAAATTAATAACTACGATATCTATCTAAAAAGGTTTTAAAATTTTCAGTCTTATTTGAAATCTCGCTTTTTTACCAATTTTACCAATTGCAAACACACAAAAAATACTGCATTTTATACGAATCCTGCTGACCTAATAATAAGTTTTCACTGACCAAATATTAATTTTTCTCTGACAAAACAATAATGTTCGCTGACCAAACATTAACTTTCCAATGACCAAGTAAAATTTTTTCTACCAACCAAATAATAATCTGCTTAATGGCACCTAATTATGACACTATTTACATAAAGCACTTATAGTCGCGTTGTCTAAAGACGCCGTGTGTTTCCGTCCTTCCGAGCTCTCAAACGAACGTGGCTTATGGTAATTCTAAATATTGTGTTTATTGTTTTAACTGTGCAATTTTAGTTCCATTATAATTATGTGTGAAAAGATATTCTTGTAACTACCACAAAAACGTATACTGCTAGAACCTTGAGATAGGCAAAAGAAGATATAGTGCCGAAAAGAAAAAAGTTTTTAAATAATTTATAAGTTATACTAGGTATTTAATATTCAGTAACACAATGAAAGGCCGAATATATCCGATTTATTTTATTGACACAACGACCATAACATGAACATAATATTTGCTTTGAACCTAGTAATATTGAAATCTTCATAGCTATTCAAATTAATTCGAAAAAAGGTAATTTTCTAATCCTTTTTCCAGCAACAAACTATACAAGCATTATTAAATCAATTTAAGACGCTAATAAATCCGAGTTTAAACTAAGACGGATCACGTTAAGGCGGGCGAGTGAAAAATGCACTAATTTTAAAGTAATGTTGGCCTCGCCAACGCCAAGTGCAATTCATTCTCATTAGCTCGGGGAGCCTTTCTCATAACACGATGAAAATCACAAGAGGGATCGTGGGTACGATTATGGATGAAACTCTTGGAAATATTATATTGTTGTCTGTGGGTTAAATCTTTGATTATGTTCTTGGACTCCCCTTTGATGTCTGAGGGGTTCTGTAAGGTTTCCACAGGTCACTGATTACGGGATAGGGTTCATTATGGTAACAAGCGAACCTTCTGCTTGATAATTGATATACGCTGTTTTGGTCAGTATTACAAAAAAAATCGACCCTTGGCGATATGGTAGCTTACGGAACAATAATAATAGGTACTCTGACTAGTTACCAGTAGAAAGTGTTATCTTGATTCTCAACTGAATTCAGTAAACGATTCCTAATAAAAGTTGGTTCAGTTACACATCTTTTACGTGTTTTTTTGTTTTTTGCCCAACAGGACTTTTACTAAGTACCTACCTATGTTTTTGTGTTAAAATTTTTAACGTGTTTTTTTTTTAAGTACAGAATTCAATGTATTCCTTACATTGATGTCTGTGATTTTTACATTTTCTATTTATTTACTTTTTGACAGTTTTATGTTTGTAATTTTATTGTGCTTTTGTGTACTGTCTGTTAATTTTCAGTGTTGCATCAAATAAATGTTTTATTTATCTATCTGAAAAAACCTACTCTCTTGGTTCCCCGATTTGCGTACCGTGTCACAGGCGACCACTCTAGGGGTAAGCGTTCTGATGAATTCTTCTACATTGTGGAGAATTAGTAAAGCAGCGTATTTCACGTCTTGTTCTCATCCTGCCTTCTCGTTTTGTTTCCAGACACATTGTAATGGTATAAAAGCTACACTGATTTCAGCAAGATTAATTTTTAATTAACTTCTAGTATTAAGTTTAACTTAGATAATCAGAAATATTTATTACCTAGCAGCTATGTTAATGGCCTTGTAAATTATTGTTAATATCATGATATTACGTGCGAACGTAAGGGTTCAAACACATAAACACGTTACGACGATCATATCATCTCTGGCAATACGTTTGCGGTAAGTGGGTTTTAAATTGAAACCTTTTCATTAATTACCAAGTAACCATACTTCTGAGTAGGTATCTGCAAAATTGAATTGCCGTCATAAATTACCCTTTAATTAATATTCTAAAAGCAAAGTCTAGGCCTTACTTAGGAATGGAGTAGGTAAATAAGCTATGTATACTAGTAACCCGAATGTTCTTAGACTCGGTACCTCTTTAAGCCGTAAATCCCCTTCCTCCGCAGGTGCAAGAAGGTCTATCCGCCTAATTAAGGTGGTCACGTAAATCGACGAACGTCTAAAGTCCGTTTAAGCCTACAATTTTCGGAGCGAAGTTATTTTGAAATTAGCCGCATTGCAGTGCGTTGCTAGGTAAATTTTCTTAGTTAAGTAAGATTAAACAGATTGAGTTTGTAGTTTAACGTTGATTACTTCAGAAAGTTTTGTTTTCATCACCATTTAACAATGCTGGCGGCATTTTTGTGCTGACATTATCTTAGATCGTTTAGTTTAGTTTTAGTATAAAACACAGCTACCTACAATGCTGCTTTTCGTAATTTTATGATGTTAGCAAGATATAAAACCCAAAGTAATATTAACAATAATAATCGTCGTCTATGATGTCTCTCACACCTCTCTAGGTTTATCCACTCTTTTTTTGTCGAGGCGACATCTCTTTGGAAAATTCTCCCTCTAAAAGTCAGGATGGCCACTAAGGGATTTATTGGCTGGATTTAATTCTCACAATAATATTGATTATTTATCTGTATGTATGTAAGTCATCATCATCTTCCTGCCCTATTCCCGTTTTATTTGGGGTCGGCGCAACACGTTTTTTTCTTCCATTCTGTCCTGTCACTCGTCACGCTATCACTAACTCCCTTTTCTTTCATATCGCTTCTCACACAATCCATCCATCTTATATTTGGCCTCCCTCTTCCCCTCCATCCATCCACATGTAAACTCCTAACTTTTTTAGCAACATGCGTTTCATCCCTCCTTTTCACTTGACGATACCAAGACAAACGATTCCCTTTCAACTTTTCAGTCACTGGCGCCACTTTCAAACTTCCCCTAATATACTCATTTCTCACTTTATCCATTCTCGTCACACCACACATCAATCTTAACATTCTCATCTCCGCTACATGCAATCTTTTTTCATCCGTCTTTTTCACAGCCCAACATTCTGATCCATACAGTATGACAGGCCTTATCACGGACTTGTAGATTTTACCCTTCAACTTGAGGGGCATCTGTGGGTCACAAGTTGTTCCCGTGACCTGTCGCCATTTCATCCATCCTGCGTTGATCCGACGTGTTACGTCCCGGTCCACCTCACCATCTTCTTGGACGAGCGACCCGAGGTACCGAAAGTCGGAACAGATCGGTATGGGCGTTCCGGCGAGAGCTAAAGGCACTCGATTGGAGACACCGCCGAAATCGCAGAACAAGTACTCCGTTTTGATTCTACTCAATTTCAGGCCAACACTCTCCAGTCTGTGCCACCACATCTCCAATCTGTTCTGGACCTCTAGGCCACTCTCGGCAACCAGCACAATGTCATCGGCAAACAGCATACACCAGGGAGCCTTTTCCTGAATGTCCGACGTCAGAGCGTCCATTATCATCAGGAAGAGGTAAGGGCTGAGAGCAGGCTCTGATCTGTATAAAAAAAAATTGTTTAATCGGTCTCAAACGGTTACATTACAAATGTGAATGAAACAGCCCCAGTAAGTTATTAATAATACTTGTGTTGGGGTCGTTTCGCTCCTTCCCTTAATTGGCACTTAACAATATTGAGACTTAGTAACAAATAAAATAAAATTGAAAAACCAAATTTTAAACAAACAGAAACAACAACTAAAAAATAAAATTAAAAAAGCAGCTCTGTGTAGTGAGTGGTTGTGTTGTGAGTATTTGTATGTGTATGTATATGTTAGTGTATGTTTATGTGTGGGTTTAGGTATTTGGTTAAGTCCATCATACCAAACACCTAAACCCACACATAAACATACTTACGTACGCACGCATGCATGTACGTGCGTACGTATGTATGTAAGTATGTATTTATTATTGTACTTATTTATTTTCTGTTTCTCTATGTAACGGGTGGTTAAATTTTAAGGGCCGATGTTGAATGTGAACCACACCTAAACGTCAAGTATTTTTCTGCATTTAATTTGACATTTCTAAATTTCAGACTAACTCAATTTGGACCATGGAACGATACACAATCGAGCAACGCGTTAAAGTTATTCAGGCTTATTATGAAAATGGACGTTCAAGTTACTGTGAATGGTGTTCGCTATCGTGCGATGATAATGAACTTTTTATGGCCCAAATTGGAAGATATGGATGTGGACGATATGTGGTTTTAACAGGACGGTGCCACTTGCCACACAGCTAACGAAACAATCGCTCTTTTGCGCGCCAAATTCAATGGCCGTGTTATCTCACGTGGTGGCGATGTCAATTGGCCGCCAAGATCATGTGATTTGACACCGTTGGACTTCTTTCTTTGGGGTTATTTGAAAGAAAAGATCGATAAGCCAGCAACAATTTAAGAGCTAAAGGATGAGATAATTCGGCACATTAACGGCATAGAACCTTAATTATGCCTCAGCGTCATCGAAAATTTTGAGTATCGGATGGAGGTGTGCCGCCGAGGTCGCGACGGCCATTTGGCTGATATTTTGTTCCATACATAATTGAACCATACCAATATTATCGAAATAAAAAGAAATGACAATAATTTCCTAAATAATTTGTGTTTTATTCAAAATCAACATCGGAACAACAAAACCACTCTTTATTTAGTTGCACTTGTCATGTTATGTTTTTAATCACCCTAAAGTCGATTGGTAGAAAATGCTTAAGGCATTAAATCCAAACCCGTATCAAGTTTTAATAAAGTAATAAATAAAACTAATTTATTTTAGATTAAACATCTCAAACATCATAAATGTTCAAATGTAACCCACCCATTAAGTCAAGATAACTGTTTAAGTATTTCTATCACCTTGCTATTAAGCCGGCGTATCACCAGATCCTCATAAATACTTCCAAATACCAAAACAACACATTAAACAACTTAGGCAACATCAAAAGCATCCACGGTCCGCCGACCGGAACCACAAAACGTCTTACAGTGAAAACAGCAGTTAGGATAATTACCATCCGTGATGAATCGTTTGAGTCATGTTTTTCAAACGTGTTTCCCGATGATTGATGTAGTTCAGCGTGACGGTTAAAAAGCTAAAATTGTTTTGTCGAGTGACTCGTTATTAGTTCTTAATTACGCGTGAACCGTGGTAAAGGGTGAATATAGGATTGTAAATTAATGCTTGATTGGGAAATTGGACGGTGTGGTTTATATGGACGATGTTATAAGTTCTGAAATTAAGTGTTCGCAAAGTTAGCTTATAATTTATTATAGAAACGTAAATGACTAAGTAGCAATTTTTCGAGTATAAAAAGATCTTTATTTAGATGGTCTCTGGTTGTCAAAAAATATCCTACACTACTAAAACGCATCAAAATTCAGTAGTAAAGATAGTTATTTTTTTAAATCAGCAAAGATATTGTGCATCTCGCATTCAACAGAAACTGTAACAAAAATCCTATTTATATAGAAGCGACTAGAATGGCGTATTGAATACGGCCCTTTCCCGCATTGTATCACTTTCTGTTTGACAGAATCGATTCATATGAGTTGTGAGAGCTGTTTGACATGCAAAAGGAAACATAACAGGGGTATTTGTCGCAAACACACGGAACGCTTTCAAACTAGCGCCGGTCGGCACGGACTAGTTTTTGAGATGTGTTTACATTCGCAGATTCCATAAGTCTTTTTTCTTGGATCGATTTTCAAGTACACGTTTTGTTTTTTACATTTTTGGTGCCAAGAACATACAAGAATTCGTTTGCATGCCCCACTCTTCTAAGTTGTAATTGTCCGTTGCATGTGATGACTTGTGCTCATATCCAGTACTCGCGTTAGCTTTGCATACATTAAAAAAATATATTTACAACGACCCTTAAAAAAAATTCACACTCCTAAATGATTTATTTCACATAGGCTTACATAGGCACTTATAAAATATCAAAAACTAGCGCACGTATATTAAACTACTAGTTTTCTCCCGCGGTTTTATCCACGTACATGAAATATAGCCTATGTCGCTTAACCCTAGATAGATAACCTACGTCGAAACGACGTATTCGAATTTGAAAAAATGTTGTAACTCGTTTGTTTTTTGCATCACTAAATTGCCCATTCCTGCCAACTCAGTCGGCTATCGGAGCTTGCAGAACACACCCTTAACACTTGGGTAAGTGAAATACTTTCGTCGATATTTATCTACCGTACGTCGAAGCGACGTATGGTTATCTTTAGTGTCAGTTTCTAGACTATTGGGAAAATGTGTTACTTTCTTTTTTGAGAATAAACTTACGTGTTTTTTTATTAGTTTTTTTACTTGTTATAATCACAATAAAAATAACATAATGACGTCACAAAATCATACAGACGGTTCAGAAATCAGTCAGTTGTTGCATGAAACGAGCCATGAAGAGATTTAGGGGTCGGACAGTAAAATTGAAGACAATTTATTAGAAGATAAGGTACAGAGTGATACCGACGAATAAAGTGAGTGTTCTCCTAGTGGTATACCCATTCGATATTGAAGATGTTTCTGGAAATGATCCTGAAACTCCTGAAAAATGCTTCGCCAAGTATGCTGAGTTGTACTATCATGCCATAGTGGCAAATTCTTAGACCAAAACACGACCATCATTGTACAGCTATTAAAGGTAGAACAAGTGGCTAATTTAGGTCCTTACATATGAAATTAGCGTTTTGTCTACAATTGGAATGTCTGCGACATCCACCGTACTCCCCGGACGTTGCTCCAAAAGATTACCATTTTTTCTGGAATTTGGAGAACTTCTTACAAGGAAAAAAATTCAATTCCGATGCGACAGTCCAAACCGCCTTCAAAGAGTTTATTGATTCTCGCCCCCATGGTTTATTTAGTAAAAAGATCTATGAACTACCTATGAGATGGCAAAAGTGCATAGATAACAATGGTGCATACTTTGACTAACAAATATTTTACAAAAAAAAAAAATGACTTTACGTTCTTCCTATACCAAACGCCAATTTCATTTGTAAGGACCTTATATTATGTGGACATGATAAAACTTATGAAGAAACTCGGCAATACCTCGATGACCCCATGAATAGAGACAAGGTAGAAAATGCTTACTATGCAGACGAATCTATAAGTTTTTGTTTGTGATATATTGCCAAAAAGACAAGCCGAACCTTCCACACTACATGAACGTATACCTGAGGTAAAGGAAAGAAAATATTATGCCTTTCTTCCATAAAAAATTAGAAGGATGACAAAAATAATATCTGACCGCTGCAAAAATCTCATTTGTGGAAAGCACAAGTCCAGCGCCTGTTCTAAGTACCTTTGAGGCTAAAATGGATAAAAAGTGTTATTTTCTTAGGTTTTTTATATTATAGAGATTGTAAAAAGTTAATTTTAAAAAGTATACATAGTAAGTTATACGACTGACGGAGAGTTTCCGAAATGCTTAAGATTGGTAAAGTAAGAAGTGCCTTGTTCTGTTCTTTAATTTTTTTTTCTAATAAAAATATAAATAAACTCTAATGTTTTTCATTTACTCACAATACAATTAAAGTACATAATATATAATATCACATTTATAAACCTAGTATATACATAATCCAATATATGCTCACTCAAACATTCGCACGTCGAGTCGACGTATGGTTATCTTTAGTGTACAGTGAAATATGGTTATCTATCTAGGGTTAAGAATAAAGCAGCTTTCTATCGGTGAAAAAATTTTAACAATCGGACCAGTACTTTCAGAGATTAACAACAAACAAAAAAAAAATTTACCTCATTATAATATTATTGTAGTGTAAATTCCTACTTTTTAAATATTTTTTTTCGTTACCCAAAAATATCAAATCTATACCATCATTCAATCTGTATTTGTTCCCGTCATATCCCCATACGCGGTCCCAGTACGCCTTTCGTCTCGTTTTGATCCGACCACCGTTTAAGTCTGCAATCAGCCTTATATAGGAGTGTATGAATATTGTATGAACTGCCCCGTGGGAGATGTCTCGTGGATAAACGCCAGTTTTAAAACGTAAACGCAAAGAATTTTTCAGTGACACAGAGATACTCCAGGCGTACTTACTCGGTAATATAAGCTGGAAGTGTGTGAATACTTTAAATATTATATTCTCGTTGTTGAAGGTCGTTTCTGAGTTTTTGGTTTTTAACGACTCGCACACTTGGTTTTTATAATCTGAAGGAAGGGTTTCTCACTTTTAGTATTTTTGTGTTTTGCAAAATTAAAACATGACACTTTCGTAAGGTTGTCAGTATTCTGATGGTTAAACATTTTGATGCCTCCAACGTACTAAAAAGTTTGTAAAGCAAACAGTGCATTTTTCAAGAGAGTTCGTTTTTGTAATTGTCACTTATAATACCACAAGAGCTTCAAAATTATCGAATATTTCCCGATAGGTTCGTTGCAAACAAATGAAGGAGTCAAGTTTTTCAGGTTAAAAAATCACGACCGGGCGAGTGATTTTTCCTGAAAAACTTGACGATTTTATTTGTTTGCAGGGAACCTTGAGGGAAATATTCGCCAGATAATTTTGAAGCTCGTGTGGTATTCGGGGGATTATTTTTCCGTCCCAAATGTCGCAAAATCTCCAATTTTCACAATTGAATTCAACCTGTCAGTGATCATGTTTTGTTTTTTATATATGTCAAGGACCAGAGAAAATTTTCAAAAAAAAAAATCAGTATAATACCATGTAGGTTGTACCACGTGACGTCGAATTGTGCAATTCTATTGGTCGATATTTGGGTCGGAAAAATAATCAATGAAATAAGTAATTCGTAAAACTCATTTAACCAATGTTTTTGCATTATGTTATCAATAATCAGTTTAAGATCACAGTACCAGATGCTAGATATAAAAAGAAATAATATTTAAATATATATTTTTTATGACACAATGTTACTGAAAAATATGTTACAACTTTATGCGTTAGACGTACCGATTTTTTCAGATGAATGTAAAATGGTTCCTATACGTAAGTTAAATAAACTTCTTAACTACAAATCAATGACAATACCTATTCACATAGGTATTAAAATGGTCCACTTTTATAATAAAAAATATTCGAATTTACATTTCTACAACATTTATTATTATATATATTAATATTTTATTACAAACCAACCTAGAGAAAGAAAGCTACTACTTAATTATTAAAAAACATACACTATCTTCACAGGCTGAATCCAATACGATAATTGGAAAAAAAAAAACATTTTATGGCTAACACTTACTAACCTAAAAATCTAAAACAACATTACACTGTATTACAACATATACTACTAACTATAAAAATACAAAAAATAATAATAAAAATATAAGTGCAACCTATGTAAATCCACATTAATATAATTAAGAGGTAAAGTTTGTTCTTTTGGAGGTAATCTCTGAAAGTGCTTGTCCGATTGCTAACATTTTTTCACCGATATAAAGCTGCTTTATTCCCGAGTGACATAGGCTACATTTTATGTACGCAGGCGAAGCCGCGGCCAGAAACTAGTAAAATATAAAATCAGACTTAAGATCTAACATTAACTAATATTTAAATATAACAAACAAAATTTAAGAAAATCCTAAACTACGGTCCAACTAATCTAAACTACAGTCTATTACGCTAGCAAAATATCAATTAATCCTATTTTTCAAGGGAAACTGATATAAAGTATGGATACAGTCCACATTAATTGACTGTCTGCTGAACGAATGTCTGCAGATCTTATTTGCCCCGGGCACTGAGATATTTTCTATAGTGAAGACTCCTCCTTATTATATTTTGATTTGAGAAAACAAATGTTCCTGACTGGTTTTTAAGGCTTTCTTTATAATACTGTTTTTTTTTAAACATGTCCGTCCATTAGGTATAAGAAACTTTTATATGTGGTCATAGAAGCTAACTTGCTTTTATGATTTTACAATTTTTTTTCGGCGGCCTTTTCAGATAACAGAACTAAAACAATTAATTTAATAGAGTCAGTTAGACAGGATTTAAAGAAAATGAATGGTCTTGTTTTAAATACTGCGTCCGCCTATAGAAATAAATAACTCTCCAAAAAACTCATAGAAGATTCTTTACAAAAACATTAGAGATCTCATAAAAAAGGTTATCTGACGATAAATGTGAAATAAAGGCGAAATTTTACTATGTGTGTGTGTGCTGTGTGTATGTTTGTTACTTCTTCACACTCGAAAAACTGAAGGGATTTCGATGAAACTTGGTGATACTTTTATCTTTGGAGTAGTTTGAATAATTTGTTGCATAATTTTCTACAATTACGCTGGCAGCAGCTGGTCTAAAATATGACCACATATTTCTGTAATAACTGTAAAAAAGAAATTAGAACATTTTTTTTTAATTCTCGATAAACATTTTTTTAAGCTGCAAAATATACGTTTTTGTCACAAGTGTGCACGCAGCGTGTGTATCTGATGTTCTTCACAAGTGAATCTCTTTTATCTTCAGCAGAAACTTTGCCCAATTTATTTTGTTCAATGAACATTAACAATTTGGAATTAAACTTTTCGACGCTACAAAGAAGCGTGATAACGTTTTATAAATGGCATTTTTCTGGAATTGAAAAAGAAAATACAATTACGAGAAGATCAGTGACTTTCGTATCAATTTATTTCAAGATTGTGTCTATTTCGCTTTAATGTTTATATTGTGATGTAAAGATACTTCAAAGGCACTTAAATTGGATGGAAAAGTCTTTGACAAAGAAATTATAACATAGGTACTTCAAACATATTGTAGCTGATAACAAAATTAAGCTGAATTCAAAATGCCAATTACAGGTTCATATTAAATTGAACATTTTGATAGGTACTCTGTTAAAATGTCAGATTATCTGTGGACGATAACAGATTAACAGCCAAACTATTTAAAAGCAATATTTTGTGAAATTCACCGAATGTAGAAACTATTGGGTAGGTTTACCAGGTAACACTTTGATAAATTATAATTTTCTAACATAACATCAGATTCGTTTTCCAAGAAAGGTTATTCATCCACATTTTGTCCGTTCTGTTTTTGAGACTTGTATATTGGAGTAGAACCTCAAAATATACAAAAGTAAGGTAATATTATATTTTGGATTTGAAACACATAGCGTTATTACAATCATTTCGGTATCTATTAAACATTTATTGGCTATACCTGCTGTTTGTAACAAAGCAAAAATCTTACTCAAAAACAAAAATACAAATGGGTATAGAACATAGTTTTATTGTAATATGTCAACTTTAGATTCCTGAGCAATCAAGACGTTTAGCAGATTGATCACCTGGGCATAGGGGCATATCGAGTAATTAGAGTAATCGACAATGGCACCACAAACAGGCACTGTGAGACACAGGTGCATGACATCTACACCCGCACTTATTCTGGAGTGACCAGTAAATAACTTGCTAGAGTGGACGCACCATCGAGTTTAATTCTTTGTAGTGCACAAAAACTTAACAATTCTTGAATAAAGGTCAGCTTATCTCAACCTTAGAATGAGTTCATTATTCAGTAGCTGGTAACACTAGTAATACATTCGTAACGTACATTTACGTCGCAGTTCTAGCGTTTTGATGCCTACTATTTCCACGTAGGTAGTATCCATATATCTTGTAATATAGGGAGCGAACAATATTCGTTGAACCCTTTCTATTACATATTAGCTCTTTGTAACTACGATTTTTTTACGTTAACGCGATCGATACGTTTATGTCATTCAGTGTTCAGTGTTCAGTGGCCCGCTTCAAGCTCTCCAATTAGAGAGCCCAACGCAATACACGTTTCCATTGCATTCAAGTAAAAGCAACTGACACTAAGGCCTCAGATGTAGAATTTAACTGATCGAATTTTAAGATTGCCTCATTGACAAATGTTACATAACAATCATACACAACACAAATGTATGCATTCAAACACCAGCGAGAGAAAGTTTCTTAGATAGTTTACATGCATAAAGCCATAACTGAAATGCGGGCAGACGATAATGCTATCTAAATTCAGCAGCGTCAGTGAACGGGCTACGTCTCAACGCGAACTTGTATGTTTGACAGTAATAATGGTGGGGGCTCTGTGGCAGCGAGTTTGGGTAAAGGGAGACTCATTAAATATTCATTTTTGTAGACATGTTTTCGAGTGATCGTATTGGCAAAAGGAAGTTAGAACAAAATAAATTTGAACAACGAATTTTGCAGGATAACTAGTTGCAGCTGAATCAGAATTGCTGAGAATAGAATTGAAAGGTGTGCTATGAGGTAGGTTATCCCGAGTCGTTGACGGCGCGTAGTGTTCCACGCGCGCCTCAAAGATATATCAGATATTCGGGAGCCCAGTAAATCTGAAGCTTCCTGGGGCCCAGCTGCGCCCCGGCTGTTGCTGACAACTCCTTGAATAGTGCTCAGGAATAGTGTGCGCCGTCGACGACTTGGGCTCGGTCCGGATAGTTACCGGACGGTAATACAGCGAGCTTCTATTGCTCGTCGTCCGCAAGCCTGCACCTACTGTGGCCGGAAATCGGGAACGGAATCCCGGTGGCGGTTGGGGCGCTGTGAGCGCCGTTGCCTGATACGGTCGGCTTCCTCCTTTGCAAGCATTACTGCTTCGCAGAAGAAGGTGACCACCTGCCACTCCTTCCCGCTTTGGACTCCCGCTCCACCCTTGAGCGAGAGGAGTCATTAGACGGTTTCCCTCTTTAAAAAAAATCGGTGTAGCCTAAGCTTAACAGTTGACGGCGTTAGGATGGTGACTAGCCCTTTTTTCGTCTGTTAACCAGAAAAGTTTTTGATTGACGACACTCTACTATGAGTTTTTTAGAGGGACGTACAGGTAAAGGACACTATCTAAAATTCTCCAACATACGTCTATTTTAATTATTTCTACCAAGATATACGTAGTTAAACATGACAAACACGAGGTTATATGCCACCTTAGGAAGTAAAAGGTTTATTAACCTATTCCAGATTCATATAAACATACTTAACCTCTCGTATGCCGTAATTAGAGATCGAGAGAGATAGATCTACGCGAGACACAATGGCTTTTTAATTGTGTCTCAATTAAAAAGCCATTGTGTCTCGCGTAGATCTGCGTTCCGGCAGACAACGGGATAAGATAACAGTTTAGTTTGTACTTTTCCTATTACTCATAAAAACGGTTTAGGTACACCTCCTTTTTTTCTAACTAATGCTGAAAGAGATTTCTGTGGAAGTAAGTATTACTTTTATCTATTTTTCTGTTTTCTCTTTCTCGTCTTTTTTTACACTAATAATAATATATAATAAAGAGGTAAAGTTTGTTTTTTTGTTTATAGGAGGTAATCTCTGAAAGTACTGATCCGATTACTACAATTTTTACACCGGTAGAAATCTGCTTTATTCCTGACATAGGCTATATTTTATGTACGCGGGCGAAGCCGCGGACAAAATCTAGTATTATATATGTGTGTGTGCATTAATTATAAAACAATCAAGACAGGATAAATCATTATAAATATAAAACATTTTATTCCCTCTGTCAGTGAGCCCTGAGCCCGCACGTTTGACAGTAATAAGTCTGCTTCCCGGCGGTCCTCCAAGTTGCTCGCTCCAACTTCTCATGCCTCCTTGAACTGGTAACTGCGACTACTCGAAGCAATTACACCAAACAACACACAGTCCACTAAGTTCTTTTTAAACTTTATTAATTTATGCACTGAAAGACGTACTAAATATGTTTCAAGAAAGCATTTTAAAATTAAATTTAAGTCTGAAAGTTCTTTGAAAATAAAATTACGGTAAAAATTTTGTTCGTTATTTTTAGTATAAAGTGTTTGCTCTTTTTGTAACTATTATTTGATTTAGTGGAAATGTTCTAAATCTAATTGATGACGGGCTGCAACCTGTTGCAAGTTCATTTTGTGGTTCTGCCAATCTTTAACCCTAAAATTATCGTTGTGAATTATTTCAACCAAAAACTTACTCACAATTAGAAGGTACCTACATATATTCTGTAAGTTCTGCCTTGCTGGCCTCCCTAACTGTTACTTTTTCACTTCTTGTTTCGAAAAAAGCCTGAGCGACACTCAAACGCTTCCAACATAGATAGATCTATCTAACTACCTGTCTATCAACGTTCCCATGAATTGCTTCCGGCTCCAGACACCCCTTTAATCTCAAATGTACATAGCCATAGTAATTTAGATCCTATCCGATGGAACCATTGAATCTATGGTGGGGTAAAGGGCCTTTAAGTGTTGAAGAACCTGGAAAAAAAAATACAAAATCAAAGTCTGCGGTGAAAAGAAAGCTCTTCAAAGTATATTGCGCGCGGTGGATTTGAGTCTGGTGAAGGATGGATTTTGAAATGCTATCTTAACGTTTTTACTCCTGCATAAAGCTAGCTGAGATTCTCATTTAGAAGGTATGTATCTTTCTGAATATGGCAAATAAGTATTTATTTATTTTCAACGATAGAAATTTTTAAGCATAGCGTTTTTTTTTTCAATGATAGATTTTTTTATCGTTGTATTTATTTGATGCCACTGTTTGGGTAGTGGATAAGCAATTGGTTGCTACGCTGTGTCAGCAATTGGTTTAATTTCCAATTGGAAAAAATATTTGTATGGCCTGCAGATGGTTGTTCCTGGTCATTATTATTTACATGAACGTAATTTTACGTTTCTGAACGTTACTATAACAATTCCCAGTTTGGAAAAAAATCTAATGACAATAAAATAGCTAGGCAGTAGTTTGACTTACAACAGCCAGTAGTTTCAAGAGCAAAATTGCTCCACTGTTATTAATCAACAACTGCACGCCACTGACTCACACACACTTGATGTATCATCTGCTGAGTACTGACACGCGAATAAAAACGAGAAAATAAAAAACATAAAACAACCCGTCAATGCAGAGACAAACGATCGAGTGAACCTGTTAGGGATCACATTCAATTTGCGCACCGTGGATTGAGGAGGGTCCGAAATGACGGGTGAAAAAGTTAGCGTGACGGCTCCGGAAACGCGCCGTTGGGCGACGAAATAATAATGTGAGCGATCACATTGATATGTATGTTGAATGGTCATTGGCAAAACGTCCGATCGCATTCGACGGGTTGGATTGGGCAGAATATGGATGATGTTCCGTGGAAAACTTGGAATTGAGATAGAATTTTTAGTTTTTGGTTTTCTAACATTATTTTTATTTGAGTTTGTTTTGATGCTTCTTCTTAGGGTAATTTGCTAACACCAGCCTCAAAAAATTGACGAGTAAAAGTGTTACGCGTCAATTTTTTGAGTGTGTTTTTTATTTATTTTTTAAAACCTATTTGCAGAATATCATTTATCATTAATTATTTTGTGACTTTGAAAACGTTTGAATGAAGTTATAATTTTATTAAAAACTAGTGCCCCGCTCTAACTTTTTTGAAATTATCTACTATAACATTATACATACATTATGCATTTAAGAGATATTCTGTCCGTTAGCGAAAACCGAATATAAATTCATCCAGTAGTTTTTAAGATAATTTTGAACAGACTGACAGACAATCACGGAAACTTTATTATTTAAAATATGTCAAACAAAGAATGTTAGGAAAGACACATGTAAGAATTGAATCGTCGATTTTTTTTTTCTTTTATTTTAAAAGTATATAATAATTTGCTGTAGGATTTTTGTAGTTATAAGTTTACTATAAAACAATATAAGTATGCGAACGAAATTTTGCAAAAAATATACAAACGCAAGAGCAATTTTAGAATATAAATTTTTTATACGAAATGCAAACTCTTTTCTTTATAACATTTCACATTATCTTATAACGTTTCTGTAAAGTCTTAAGTTTTCTAGAAGATTTTTTCTTTTTTCCTTGAAACAAGCTTGGAACTAGACTTCTATCTTAATTTCAGAAACTTTCATGTTCATATCTTGTACATTATAAATTCTCTATGCGTTAGTGGTATAACTGGAGCATGGAATTTTTAATCTAAGAACTTTTCCACGAACCGTCTCTTTCTCATATTACCTCTTGAATGCTGTTATGGATACTGCGGCGAATATTTCGGAAATGGTATTGTTTGGAATAAAGTATACATATAGCATATACCACATTATTTTTAGTTTATGCGAAACCTGAATATAGTTTGTTCAAAATCAGTAACTCAATGAATTCCAACAGTTTTTACGCTATGTTATATTTTGGGCACGCCACAATTATGGCGGTAAGTCCCCTTTTTGAGGCGTGGCTGGAAAGATCTCACGGCGTCCTCACCTTCCGCATGACGCAGGTTCTCACCGGATATGGTAAGTTCGGGAGGTTCCTGCACCGAGTTCGTGCGGAAGTGACGCCCGAGTGTCGCCAGTATGCGAAACGCCCGGAGGACGCAGTGGAGCACACAGAAGTGTGCCCCGCTTGGGCGGATCATCTCCATGCCCTCATGGGTGCCGACCCACCGGAAATCTCTCGCGCCGAGTCTTAGTACAGGCCATGGTCCGGAGCGAGGAGGAGTGGCAGACAGTCGCCTCCTTCTGTGAAGCAGTAATGCTAGCAAAGGAGGAGGCCGACCGTATTAAGCAACGACACTCACGGCGCCCCAGCCGCCGCCGGGATTCCGATCCCGATTTTCGGCCACCGTAGGCGCGGGCTTGCGGACGGCGAGCAATGGGTAGCTCGCTGTCCGACCGTCCGGTAACTGTCTAGACCGAGCCCAAGTCCGACGGTGCGCACTGTTCCCGCGCGCCTCAAGGAGTTGTCAGCAACAGCAGGGGCTCAGCCGGGTCGAAGCCTACTGGGGCCAGGGTTAGTTTTGAAAGATAGCTCAGGCCCAGTATGAAAGGCGACGAAGGAACAGGAGTGGATTTTTAGTCAGTAAAAGTCTGATACTATTTGATGCTCCACCCAAGAGCGGGGGACGTCATTAGATGATTTTCCCACCGGAAAAAAAAACCACGTTACATTTTTTCCCAAAAATATTTAAGAAGGTCACAAGTTGGACACCACCAACACTAAGTACAACACAGGTCAGGGCAGGTCATAGCGGACATTAGGCACCAGCAAACAGCTGGGTGCAAGTGTAAAACAACCCCACAGTCGCCTGAATGGCCCGGTAACTATGTATTTTTGATGGCATAACAAGTTTGTGATTTTGTGATTTTTCATAATACAGTTGTGAAATTTTGTACATAGATTTTTTTCATAAAAACACTAGATACGTGTTTCGGGTTTTGCATATACTAAAACTATTGTATACGTATTATTTTTTTAAACATAAATAAAAATGTTCCTTACGATGATTGATGTATTATTATTTTATTTAGGGTATTTTTCGCAAAACGTAAAATTGTCTATTACGTTAATTCATACTTCTGGTATCGATATATTTAAATATTATAAAGTACAAACAGAGTTAATGACACAGTGGTTGTGGGATTGGCTGCAGCACTACGTGTTTGCGGGTTTGGTTCACAAACGAAACAAATATTTGTATGAACTGCTTTTGTTCCGTATCTGGTTGGCTTGTGCTTGTGAGTTTACATTTTGTTAACGCACCTATGATAAAGGAATAATTTCAACTGTAAGGCAAAGTATTTTCTTTTTAAAAAACAGGATGCATTTTGGAGAGTGTGCCCGGGAATTGCATGACTTGATTCCGCCATCTCCTTTCTACCATCGTACAACCCAACGTACGGCGAGTATCCACCCTTACGTTGTCTAAACTTCTACGGTTCGGACTAAGCGTTTCGCTTCGTCGTTTATACATCGAAGGACTGAAACAATTTGTCTGCTGCGATCTTCCCGTCCAATTACAATTTAGGTCTAAAGGCTCTTAATAAACTAGTACGCCTCACCGTCAACAATTGCATCACTGCTTACCATCAGGTGGACGTGGGATCTCAGTCAACCACTGGTTTATACGAAATTAAAAAAAAGAACATGACCGTATAAACTCGATTCCATTGCAGAGCAAAATGCTCAAAGTATTAATTACTGAACGGTTTTAGAAACACACGAGTCCTGTTCTTCTCGCATTTTGTGTACTACAGTGCCATTACCAGGTGAACAATTAACCTAATTGATTAAGAGAGAACCTATTAGAGAAAAATATTAAAAACAAATATTAGTACACAGCCTTTCCATTGCTTGGAAAGGCTGTGTACATCTTTTAATGTCACAGTCGCCTTCGAGTAGTAACGTGATGGCACTTCAAGAGTCAATACTCTCAAAGAGCCAATGAAAACCCATCGAAGCACTTGCTTTACTAAAAATATCAGCAAAATAGTTTGAGATACAAGATATCGTGTCGAATAAAATGTGAAACGATTTCCGGTCTTGTAGAAAATTTTTCTAGGAGCTAAATTTTAGTTGTAGAATCTTGCGGCAGGCTGCCAGTGAATGAGGACGTCATTTTCTTCGAGCGGACCTGCCTTCAAAAATTCTCTAATCTATTACATGTCTAAACTATGGCTTAATTTCTATGTTCAACGTACATAACGACGGTTGAAAGGCAAAATGATCTAAGCGACATTGAGTAAACTATACAAAAAAGTGACTTAAAGTTAAAAATTTGAGTTCACTTTTGTAAAGTTTACTCAATGTCGCTTAGATCATTTTGGCTTTCAACCGTCGATATCAACTTTACTAATTAATTATTATTACTAGACACAGTTGCACGAAAATTCACCAAACTTAAGTGGCAATGGGCAGTGCACATTGCTCGCTAAACAGATGGCCGGTGGGGCCGAAAGGTTCTAAAGCGGCGACCACGTTCCGGAAGACCGATCACCTGTTAAGGGTTGTAGGATTTCGAAGGAAGCAAGACGCACAGGATCGTTCTTTGTGGCAACACTTGGAAGAGGCCTATGTCCAGCAGTGGACGTCTTTCCGCTGGAAAGATGGTGACTACAATGCAACTACGCTTTTTCATCAAAATTATTCAAAAACTAGCTTTTGCCCGCGGCTTCACCCGCATTCATAAAATATAACCTATTTCACTCAGGAATAAGGCAGTTTTCTATCGATGAAAAAATTTTCGCAATCGGACCAGTACTTTCAGAGATTACCTCCTACAAACAAAAAACAAACTTTACCTCTTTATATTATTAAGTGTAGATGTAGATTACTCAATGATTTCTGTTAAAAATTATTACATTCTGCCGAGTTTCTGAAAACAAGCGCGATACCTGTCTTCAGAAACCTTAACTTTGAATGCTTTCCCATTCATTATGTCTATAGTTACAGTAGGCAAGTATATTTACCACCAAATCATTTTGGTATTAACTTATTGATTTAAGATATTAATTATTTCAATGAATGTGAAAAGGTACGGTCTTAATTTCAAAGCAATGGTATAAGCTTCGCAATATAGAACTACATATATAGTCATGTGCCACAAAACTCTATTGAGAGCTAATTTTATAAAAATGTACTCTTCAACTAAACGAAGTAAATAAAGATAAAAACTACTTTTTAGCTGGCAACCATTCCGGATGCGCTCAGGCAATGGCCGTAATAGTTTAGTTAAGAACATTCTCGAAGCCCGAACTGAGGGAGGAACTATAATGAAGTTAACTAAGCGACACTGGCCCAAGCCTTGGATGCGATACAATGCAAATTAATTTAGTTCCTACGTTCTCCTCTTTTTTTTTTAATTACTTGCGATTTTTTAAGGCTGATTGTCTCTGAAAGTTTATGGGAGTTGTAGTCAAAGTGCTAAAAGTGTTTTCACTTCAGCCTTTTGCTGCGTAATCATGAATTTTGTAGGCGTCTTTACGATTGAGAGTTTCAGACTAAGAACGGTAAGGTCGAAAATGATAAGGGCAAGGCTGAAAATGTACGTTGAAAAAAAGCTTTGGCAAAATTGGGAAAAAGTGACGCAGGGAATGAATGAGTTGATTTAATCAAACACAATGGTAGCAGTCAATCTAAAGTACAGCTTAACGGCATGCCTGGAAATACCTTCTTAATACTTATACGCGACAGTTATAAGGAGAGGTAATAAAACACGTCTGTATACACTGGTATAATTTCTTTATCTCGGCCCCACAGCTCGCTTTCCATTTGTCGTGCTCATCATAAAGACGAGGAGAGATATAAATTATTATTGCGACGCGTGTTCTCCTCCAACTTTCTGAGAGCCTGGTTGGTGCCTTCGGTGTTTTTTTTGACCAGTAAAATATGAGTTTAGTATTTATAAGGCTTTTGCTTTGAGGTTTTATTTGGGAAGCAAACAAAAATTTATAAGTTACGAATTTACCATTAAATACTGTCACAACAAGATTCAGTTTTGGGACAACACATTTTTTTTTATTTCAAATAAACTTCAATCACACACATCTTTTCTAGTTCGAACTATTCGGTCATTAAGTTCCGTCAAGGTATATTTTTAGGTTCGATATTTTATTTTTAATAAAAAACTTTTTACAAAAAAATATGTATTATCGTTGTCGTATAACCATGTTTATTGTGATATCTGTGTGAGTATGAACTTCCGTTGGCCATTTCTGGTCTTCTTCACTAGTTCCACTTCATCAAATGTCATTTTTTGACTGTAAATGCTTAAGTCTTTCGTCGATGAAAATACCAAAAGAACTATATGGTTGCCTATAATATTTGAGGAGTTCCCTCGATTTCGCCAAGATTCCATCATCAGATCCCGACTTGGTGACTAAAGGACCATTTAGAAAGTATACCCTTTCCAACAAAAAAAGAATTTTTCAAATCGGTTGGCAAGCGACGAAGTTATGCGCGAACATATGTACATAAAAAAAAAATACAAACATCTGAATTGAGAACCCCCTCCTTTTTTAGAAGTCGGTTAAAAAATGTAAGCTTTCAATTAAACGGGTTAATATACTGGTGAATTTTTAAATTTTTCATTAAGTTTTACACGTACAAGGTATTTACATTTCATTATATCCTAGTTTGAAGTGGAGGTAGTAGGTAGTGTTTACCGATTTCTTGGAGAGATAATTTAAAGTTATATCAGTGAAAAAATATTAGCCCTGTTAATGGGTATGGAGGTATTATGACTGTAAGATTATTTTTGTTGAACAACTCAAATACAACGTTTAATCATGTCATATTAAACACAGATCCCAACAAACATAAAACTATTCAAACAACACTACTTCCACCGGCCACCACTCAACCAACTAATTCAAAAACACAAAACGCTGTAGCCACCGCCGTGTCGCGGAGGTACTCTGAAACCCCCATAAAGGCAAGTTTACAAACCATTCCCTCTTTTATTGTAAAAGTTTAATAGAGAGAGGATCTGTAAATGGACCAATCAATACTTTATTGTGCTTTTCCCAGCTCTCCCCGTTTCAAACTGTACGAGTCGAGGGGGGGGGGAATATAAGTACACATTCTGAACGAGGGAGTTCCTTACAATTGTTAAGAAAAAGTTGTTTTTCTTTATTGCATTTGTATATGGAATGAGATATCTTATTTTTATGCTCGCACGTATGTATTTTATTCTGTTTTCTCAGTCTTTTATTTAGTTATTGGTTTATCTTTCTGGATTTCATATGCAAGAACAGTGGTTTTCTATTTCCTTTTTATTGTAAAACGGACTTAATTTTCGATGATACACACAAAAACTGACTCAATTAATTTTACCACAAGGACTTTGATTGAGGCAACATTTCAATTGAAATCAATCAATTGACCATATAATAATTTTATAGGATAACTGGACCCACATTCATACTTAAAAAACCTTTATTGTTAAAATCTACCACTAGACACAGCACAGGATTAGAACGAGTCTAACAAAATATAATAAAACGCAATTCAATTAAGTTTAAACATTTAATCTCAATCAAAATCCAAAATCTTTTTAAATTGGTTAAATTCATAATCAAAGTGCAGATGCCCTCTACAAACGCTAAAGTGTTTTTTTATACATAAAAGGGTCATTGATTCATGACTAATTTAATTTGTAGTATAGAATCTAAAATATTGAACAAACTAGTTCTAAACCATTAAACTTCTACTGCAAAAAAAAATTAAGACACTAGCGTTTATAGAGTACCACTGCACTTTTGATTCATGACTATACATTTATAAGTAAAGTCAAGTAAAGTAAGATTGCGTCATTTCGCGTTTTTCTTTCTTTCTAAGACTAACTTTTTTATTTATAATGAGAATATTAATAAACTCAATATTCAAATATAATAACATAGACAAACCGGTCAAAAGCTAGTCGGATTCGCACACCAAGGGTTTCGAATCTACGTAGCTATATAAGCAGTTCGATTACCAAATCGAACCGATCATGTTTCTATCAAAAAGATAACCTGTACTTGCTGAGGGACAAACTTAACTTTGCCGTTACAAAACTATTATCTGCTTCACTTCGTGACTGTGCTACTAATGAAATTGGGCAGTGGGTCCAGTCGACCTGTTCAAAACGTGATTAGGATTAGAGATTCTGTGGGTCCAATTCAAGTGGACCCGTTAGCCAAAGACTCATAGTTTGCAGATTTACGTAATTATTATTCCTAGCTTGAGTATGAATGTACATCATTTATTTAAACGGCATCCATAAAGTGAACAGTCTTAGTGATGTTGAGAGTTGAGACGGAAACTGCAAAGCTTTTTCAGTTTTGCTTGAACAACTAGGCTTGCAGACTTTTTCCCAAAAACCCTTTAAAAACAGCACAGCTAAAGTCAAAAAATTAACAGAACCGAAAAATATTAATGATTGCATTATGAGAAAAAAGCAAGGAATCTTAGAAGGAATGAGTTTCGCGTCTTTCCAAGTTATAAAAGGGAAAGAAAGAGCTTGCATTTAGTGAATACCCATTCAGAGTTGGGGGAAATTCAGACCACTGCAACCGCGTACTCCTAGCACTTTACGAATGCTACCTTTTGATGGAATCCGTGCTTTTTTTCGACAATCAGACTCGAAGAATGTTTTTTAGTAAGTCAGACCCTTTAGAATGTTGGACAAGGCCTTTAATTTGAATGTAGTGACTTTTTTCGTTGGTTTAAGCTTTCGTTGGTCATTCAAATGTCTTGCTGTTAGCGTTAGGGAATATTTTGGGAACATTTCCTTATATTTTACCGAAACGTGGTTTTTGTAAGTGTAAAACAAATTCGTTTAAAACTAAAGATTTTTATTTTGAACTTGCTTTAGCGCACGTGAGTAGAAAATATTATATTTCCAATGGAACATATTCTCAGTATAAAAAGCATCCTATTTTCTATTCCAAGACATGGTCTACCCTTGCGTTTAATTTCATCCAAATCCGTCCCGCCGTTTAAAGGGAAGGGTATCGTGAAGCAGAAACATATTTAGATACACACAACTCACACAAATTTTCGCCTTAATATTATTAGGGTGAGTTGCACCATTTAACTATAACGATAACAAAGCCGTTAACAGTTGTCAAATTGTCGAATTGACCAATAGGCGGCCGTTTCACGGCTGGTTATGGTTTGGTTATTGTTATAGTTAAATGGTTCAACTCACCCTTAGTGTAGTTTTGGCTACTACATATCTTCAAGCAAAGATTTTTGAAGCTAAAGGTGGATCTATCATATCAACAGACATACTACTACATCTAGACAAGAGGAGCTGAACAAGAACGGAGCACGAGCCAAGGTCAAATTCGTGTGGTGTCGCTCGTACTCGGTTTATTTAGAGTTTGTCCACAATACACTAATTTGGGCTCGGCTTGTGCACGTCTACGCTAGAGAAAACGAATACGAGCACAAGCCAGGTAGAGGCAGTCTAGTGTTGAGGTAGCTCAACAGTACATGAATTAATTCATTATGCAAATTCTAATACATGAATTTTAATAGAATTTCTATATTAGAACTGTTATCTCACATCATCATCATCGTTTCAGCCGAATGACGTCTACAGCTTGACTTAAGTCTTCCCCAAAGGCCACTACAATGACCAATCTTGTGCATCTTGCATCCATCGGATCCGCATGGCCCTCACGCTGCAGCTTTCGTTACGTGGAAGTTTAAAATTATTCAGTCTTCTATATTCAACCCTACCTGTTTTAAAACTTAAACCGACAGTTATGAAAGTCTCCATTACGGTGCCGTTCACCGAATGTTTCAGTAAAACTCCAAGATCAAAAGACTTTCCAAGTGGTTGCTCGAAATTTTCATTATACTACTTCAAAAACTGAATTTACATTGCCTTCAAGAATAATTTGTGATTTAAACTTCGACCCCATAAAGTATAATACAACTTTTTTTTTAATTCAAAAATAAAAATTGGTTGTTACAACTTTATTAATTACTGTTTTACTCTATTATTATTTTGTTTAGCTGCAGGCTAGAGGTGGAGTAAATAGAGACTATAGTATTTTTTTTAGCTAAAAAGTTACTGATTAGTTTTTTAGAAGATGATAAGTGTCGAATTGCTATCAAGAATTTATCTTAACTTCTTTTCTGTTCATTCAAGTGTAATAAAAATTTGTATATAATAACTTTACACAACAATCACCTACAGCCCATTAAAAATAGCCGGTTTTTGTAAAGCGCGTTGTTCCAGTTAAAAAAAAAAAAAGATCGTTTTCTTTTTATTATCTAAGATTTTATTGACAGGTAAAGCTTTTATACAGAAAAATCACAAAGAAAAAAAAACTATTTATTTGCGCGAAATGACGCCAACTTAAATCAACTTACAATTATAATCCAAACTCTTCTTTTTTCGTTTCTACACACTATTCTCTACATTTCTCTTAAACTCTGCAGATCTGCTGAAAGAAATTTCTTGTGATATAAGCAGTACCTAAGTACAATTTTTTATAATGATCTGTCTTTTTCTGTTATAATGTGTACATAAATTATAAAATAAACAAATAAATTATCTATACATGGAGAAAATATGCGTCACATTCGCACAAAACGGCCGAACGCTCAGCCAACCAACTAGTAAGTGAGTCAGTCTCGCACATGTCCTTGGGTCCCTAGAGAACTATTGCACACATAGCTCTAAATCTTCTAGCACGCGTTAAGGCCAGCAACAAACAAAAATCCAATCACTCCCCTCTAATCAATCGTAAACCTTTTACGCCGTCATTTCCTTTCCCGTCAACACTAGATAATTCTTAACTAACCTTGCATCTCAGTTCGGACACGTTTCTGTTTCGCAAATCTAATTTTTCTCCCGGGCGAATTCCTTTTTGAGAACTATCCGGGACTCGCCTCGGCTTCGTATTGGCAATTCCGACGAATGTTCCTATCTGTTTCGTTCGGAAAACTTTTTGTTCCGTACTTGTACCGACATGTTGTGACGGTTCGATATTTACGATAATTCGTTGCTACGTATTAAGTCATCTTCGCTGAATTTACTGTTTACTTTGCGGCTTACTCACTTATTTGTTGATTGGATTACAAGCGGAAAGTTTAGATTAGATTCGGTATGTATGGATGTTTTTTAATCAATTACGGCTTTTTAGGGTTCCGTAATCAAATGGCAAAAAACGGAACCCGGATAGATTCGTCATGTCTATCTGTCTGTTTGTCTGTCCGTCCATTTGTCACAGCCATTTTTTTCCGAAACTGTAAGAGCTATACTGTTAAAACTTGGTAAGTAGATGTATTCTGTTAACCGCATTAAGATTTTCACACAAAAAAAGAAAAAAAAAAAAACAAAACATTGTTGGGATTTAAGATTTTTGAGTTTCAGTTCTAAGTATGGGGTACATAGAACTGAAACTCAAAATTTTTTTTTCATCAAACCCATACGTGTGGGGATATCTATGGATAGATCTTCAAAAATTATATTGAGGTTTCTAATACCATTTTTTTCTATACTAAATAGTTTGCGCGAGAGATACTTTCAAAGTGGTAAAATGTGTGTCCCCCTCTCCTGTAACTTCTAAAATAAGAGAATGCTAGAACTAAAAAAAAATATGTTATACATTACCATGCAAACCTCCACCGAAAATTGGTTTGAACGAGATCTAGTGAGTAGTTTTTTTTTTAATACGTCATAAATCTAAAAAAAATACATTATTATTAAAACATCGATCAAAGTTACAACGAACTACAAGAATTTTATATTATGTTACTTGCTGCTAGGGAACCCTTCATGGGCGAGTCCGACTCACACTTGGCCGGTTTTTTGGTGTGGGAAATGAATTATTGTTATGACTTCTCAGCGCAGAAATAAAATAAAATAATGTCTGACTTTTACTGACTAAAACCAGTTACCCTTTAAGTTTTAAGACCACCTTTTCAGAAGTCCTTAAAGAAGGTATTAAGGGACTTGAACGGTTTAGGATGTAAACCTTAGTTATCGATAGACCTGGATTAGAACAAATGAAACTTTTTATGTAACTGTAGGCATAAGCTACGACAAAAAATACATTTCGGTTATCTACTATTCGGAATGAAAATATAAAATTAAGTTCTGTATCTGACTGCGAAGTCGGTGGGCTGCTGTAGGCACAAATTGGTCATGTTGGGGTTCTCCAATGAACTAATACAATTGCGGAGCTACGACCCAAATAATGCCTTTTTTTAAGGTGGGAAAAAATCATCCAATGACAACCCCCGCTCTTGGGCGGAGCGGGAGATAGAGACAGACTCTTACTGACTAAAAAACTCACCCCGTTCCTTCTAGCCTTCTTACCAGGGCTCGAGCTCCCTTTCGGATAATCTTGGCCCCAGTAGGCTTCGACCCGGCTGGGTCCCTGCTGTTGCTGACAACTCCTTGAGGCGCGCGGGAACAGTGCGCGCCGTCGACGACTTAGGCTGGGACCGGACAGTTACCGGACGGCCGGACAGCGAGCTACCCATTGCTCACTGTCCGCAAGCCCGCGCCAGCGGTGGCCGGAAATCGGGATCAGAATCACGGTGGCAGCGGCGAGGACGCCGTTGCCTGATGCGTTCGGCCCCCTCCTTTGCGAGCATACCCAAACAATGCCTCATCTCTGGTTCTGGCTCACTGTGCAACAACACGGTCTACCCCATGAAATATCCTTATGACGCAAACTGTCGACGTGACCGAATTTCAGTCAGAATAATTTAATTATAAAATACAACACCCGAAGAAAAACCATTTCTAAACCCACCTTCATTTTGCGCTTTTGGCTAGTTTCCAAAGACCAATTAGCCTAAGTTAGTCTTTTCCATGTAATTATATTCTACGACTTAAATCTGTTATCCACCCCGCTTATACATATTTATAGTAGAGAACCTATCTACTTATATCTATATTTTTATGAATGTTTTCTTTTCATGAGAAGAGAAAATTGGAACAATTTCAAGGAATACCTACTGTAAAAACTCATTTTTTTTTATAACATTCAAATTGTTCCGTCCGAGCTGTCAATCCCCCCTACCAAAAAATGACCCCTACTAAAAACTACTTTAAATTAAAAAAAAATGATGTATATCGGGTCTGCTAGTTACTTATATATTAAGTTCCGTTTTATGGGTCTACCACTCGTACAAGCTTCACCACAGTTTTTTTTTTGCACGGTGTACTAGGAATAGTAATATGTAATGCATAGAGTAATCTATGATCCATAACAAACCTACAGTGACATAAATTCGGTAATCATAGCAAGAAGAGGAAAGTCATGGTTACCGACACAGCCTGAAGAATCACCAATCTTAAGTTATAAGTGCACATGGCACGCAAAACATGCGTGACACACGCAAATGTTATCTTCTTCAGTGTATAGTGTGTACATAAATTATAAAATGAATAAATAAATGTCTCTGTGAGTAATGTAATTCTTCGTTCTTTTTTTTGATCGATGGGATCGAAAGGTACTGGAGTGGGGAACGTGTAGCGGAAGACGCAGCGTTAAAAAGCCTTACATAAGGTGGCCTGAAGACCTGGGGACAGGGAATCTGATGGATGTAAGATACACAAGATTAGTCAGATCAGTCGTTGTGGCGATACTCGGGGGAGACTTATGTCCAGCAGAGGAAGTGTTTCAACTAAAATTATGATGTTGACAAACCACACTCTACATTCACACAATGTATGGATAGAATACTTAAGGTGTTATAAAATAATAACCAAGCACACGTTCAACACCTAAACATAAAACCTGTTGTTCTTAAGCTGGCAGGAAAAAAATATAAAATATCTCATCACAATATTTTCTTGTATCGCACGCAGCGATAACAACTTTATGGTGCGTGTGAAATCCCCAGCAATTTGTTCGGTACATGCCCGAGTTCTAGCCCTCATCTCCCAAATGTATCTGTATTTATTACGGCATGCTATGAAAGTCTTTTAAGCAAAAAGAGGATGGGCGCCAAAAACTCAATTCCGACGCTTTGCGACAAGGAAAACGAGGAAATCAAGTTAACGCACACTAGGACCTCAGTAATACCGTACTGTAGTGTAAAAAATACCTCTATTTTTTTGTAGTGGAAATAAAAATAATTTCGTATTTATTTAGTTATGTACGTAGATACTTAGTTTAATGAATAAAACTCATTATCTAATATTATCTAATTATTATTTTATTATCAAATTCCTTATAATATACTTCTACTACTTTTCTGAGAATTCGATTTCAGTTTACTTACTACCGCGGGAGTCGAAATCTACTCAAGTATATATAACGACGTTCATGAATATTCTCTTAGTTATTTATTTCTTAAAACCAAAAAAAAAATACATTTTTTTCCGAGTTTTAGGTGGTTAATAAAAGACTAAATTCTTCAGCTGATCCTTAAGTTTTTGTCAATTTAAGCGAAAAAAGTGTATGTTGGAAGGCCTAATTACCTGGTGAAAGCCGCGGGAAAGTGAAGGTTGATGACAATTCAACGTAAGTTTTACTTTTCAATATTTTAAAACGTTACATAACAGTGTGACGAAATCCAAAATTATGATATAAAAATATTTTAGTAGAGAAAACACGATCAAAACGTAGCGTTAATGTAAACTAAGGCTGCGAAGGAATCCTGATTAGAAAGGTCCCTTGCAAGTGTACAACAAATTGGATTCGCAGAAAAACAAGGATTGATTCCGAAATAGAAAATCGTTTTATGATTTTGGGTCCGGTACCTATTGCCTGGCCGATATTCTTGGCGACCCAATTCGTTTTGTCCTATTGACAACATTCCTGATTGCTATCTGTCAAGTTTTATAGTGTAGCAATAAAATGAAGAGGTAGGTAATAAATTAATAAATATTTTATTAGTATGGGATTTGTTATAGCTCGATATAGCTTAGTCTTATGATGGTAATAATATTTGCACAGACAGGGCCGGTGCCGTCCAGCGCCATGGGGAATGTTAAAAAAAAAAATATGAAAAGGAAAACCGTGGTCTTAGACTGCAAAGGGTTACAGAATGAACATAGGATTTTAGCCAGTTAAAATCTAAAACGCCTTTTTGAAAGGCGTGTCAGTCATCCAAAGGCGGAAGAAATCATTGCATAATTTTCTCGCGTTGCACCAATAAAGACCTACCAGTTTCTTTTTTCGGCGAGTGTTTTTATAATAATGTTAAAAGTAATTTATAGGAATAAATCCTACATTGGGTTTCGGATAAGCCATAATAGTACTTCACCTCTTTTATGAAGTGAGAAATCAGCAAAGAACTCATTTCTTCTTCTCTTACTGACTAAAAGCCGCCTATATTCCTTCTATTGCCCTTTTTTTTTTGCACGGCCACGGTAAATCTTTCGAATGTTCGTTTGCCATCAACCGTGCCAGTTACGATGAGCTGTTCAAGGTTGTGGCCATTTTTCCTGGCAAACCCCAGCACACTAAAGTAGGTACCTACGAGTACCAAAAACTAAAGTTAACAATATATCACTAACTTGTAACTCACAATAAAGTTTGCTACAAATTATTCATTTAAAGTAGTTATCACGAACGCTTACAGATTTCAGTAACGAAGTTTAAACAACGCCAAGCGTTGCATATAAAGTTTCAGACAAAACTTTGTTCTCAAACGGTGCTGACAAAATTGTATATTAAATTCCGGATTGCATTCAAAATGTTTAGAATGCGTGCCAAATATGTTTCGAGAAATGTCTACTGTTGAGTTGAAAACTAAAATTATATGTAACGGAATTTTGGACCAGTGCCTTGACCTTGTATGTAAAAAAAAATTGGTTTGGTTTTTCTACATCTGGAAATGCTCATGGATGTCTTCTGCCTTGGGGCAGGTAGAGAAGTCTGTCTGACTCCTAGCTAAATTCATACAATATTTATTTTCACCTTGTCGCTTCTTGTAGGAGTGTAAAGACACGGTCGTATTCTCCACATTTACCTCAACGGACAAGCATAGTTTACTGACTAAAACTACGTCTGTATCCACAAGTTTCTTTTTCAGAAATTCCCCGTGGCGCGGGCATCGGCCCTGCTGTTCGTTTCCTTAGGTTTGCAGTCAACTCATTCGATAGCATTGTAAAATTTAGCAACTGCATCCCATTCCCTCTTGTTACAAACCATGACCTGAATAAGGGCCTAGCGCATGAAGGCGCTTCCGACTTTCTATACTTGACATTAGCTAGAAGCGCAAACCGAGCGAAGCCAAAAGATATCTAATAAAAATAAACAACACGCATCATACTACGCAAAATCAACACCAACCATATTTGCACCGAAATCTTCACCGTCATAAGTACCTACTATCAAAATGGGAAACATTCAAACAATCGCACTTCCCTTTTTATCTCCCTTATGCTAATCGAAAAGTTTCCACGGCATCGCCTAGTTTTCTTACTGCAACGCGTTCAGTATTGGACACCGGAGTTTTTTAAACTTTCATAAAATATTGAAAAAACTTTTGACGATATCCTATCTTTATAGTTCGGCAGTTAAAGTTGTCCTATTGGAAAACATGGGCATTAAAATAACTGGGAGGTTGGAGTACTTAAGGGGGATTGCTTGCGAAGAATACTGTTTGGATGAATATTTTAGCATTATGTTTCTTTGGTAGGTAGCCAAAGGTCTTAAATCCTTTTAAAATTATAGTTTTAATCTCGTATGCTATTTTATCTATGTAATATGGTTGCAGCAAATAATTCAGTCACACATGATGAGAAAACAAGGGTTAAAAAGTGAATGCAATATGCATATACTGGTTTTCTATACAATATTTTCTTTTTTTATGCACTTATCATATTATCCCTTCACCACCCAAGGAATCAACCTTAGTTAGAGAAAGCCTGATGCATTAAGTCCATCTTTGTGTTGATTAAATAAAGAAATTACCTTATAAATATGATATTTACTGTTTGTATATCTGTTAGATACAATATTTATATTTATACGTAGTTAGATTTATTATAAATAGTTAATTAACATTTATATTCCTTAATTATGTACAAAATATTGTTACTTAACTAATTTAAAAAATATTATAATTAAAAACATCTGATTTCAAAGTTATCATTTCGACATATAGTAATATAATCTCATATATAAACTTCAAATAAAGTGTCTAGTACCTAAATAATATAATACAAAAAGACTTAAAACAATCATAAAGTACAAAACCATAAAACTTAGAGAAAATAAAACGTTATAGATCCACCAAACAAAGAAAATACTTAATTTTATTCAATTCTTTTGAAACCCAAAGGTCATGAAGTCGTAAATTGAAGAATAAAAAAGTTACAGACTTTTATGCAAAACTAAAGTTTATTTTTAAAACATAATAAATTAAATATTGCCATATTAAACTTTACACAAAGGCAGCGTCAAGTCTGGTCAGGCTATGTTTATGATTACATTTCTTTTTAATAAGTTAGATTGAATTAAAGACGATTTTTTATAGTTTACAAGACTTAGTAAACCCAAAGTTAATTATTTTTATATTCTCAACGTCTAGTTGACACTTCACGTGACCCAAGGGCTGGCTTTTACCTCGGACAGAGGATAAGCATTGCCATACAGCGTGGCAATGCCGCCAGCCTTTTGGGCACATTACCAGTCGACAACGATGTGGAAGAATTTTTTGACGCCATATTATTGTTTGATTTTAGTTAGGTGTAATTTGCGTAGGGTTGTATTTTATTTAATTTTTTAAATTTACTGTAATTATAGTTATTTAGTTGTAAATAAATATTTAAATAGGGTATTATACATATATAACAACCATTACTAAAAACAAAATAAAATAAAAAATTGACATCTCATGGTTAAAAAAAAATATTCTCAAACCCCTGTTTGATACACTCTTGTAGCGATCCAAGTAGGTACCCTACCTGCCATAATATGAAATAAATTAATTTATTTTACTTTAAATGAATTTGTGATTGATGAATCATCATGGGCTAAGCTGCGGAAATGTTCAAAAGAGTAACCGCGGTTCTATAAATCAAAAGACAACCGTAGAAACACAGGTGGTTTTTTTATTTAGCCCATACTTCCCCACTGCTGGGCAAAAGCTTTCCCCAACATCTTTCAGGTATTCTTTTCTCAAGCCACCTCGAACCAGCCCTTGGGGTAGGCGTCTGGGTCATCTAGCCATCTCTGTCCAGGTCGGCTTCGGTGGCTAGGTGGGTTTTAGCAAATGAAAATCTAACACGCCCTCTCGCGCCACCTGGAGAAGAAGAAGCTATTTGAAGATATCCAATCTAAAACAAAATATTATGAATCATCATTATTACAGCCAATCGACGTCCACAGCTGTATATACTATATAGGCTTCTCTCAAGTGTTGTAACAACTACTAGTCCTGTGCTTCCCGCAACCCTCACCAGATCATCCATTTATCTTGTGAACGTGAGATTCTTTCAGCCTCATCAACTGTTTTTTCTACGCGCCATATTGTCCACTACCACTTTAATTTAACAATTCTTCAAGCTATGTTAGTAAATTTAATTTCTCCACAGAAATATTCATGCTTAATTGGATCACGCATAGAAATTCCAAACACATTCCTGTCAATTGCCCTTTGAATGACTTTAAGCCTTCTGATGAAGCCCATTGTGAGTGACTACGTTTCAAAACCATATATGTGAATACAGAACTGATAATATGATACTAACAACATTACTCAAACACATTTTAGTCATAGCAAGCAATGAACGTTCTAACGGTTAGATACTCGTACTAGAACTCTGTATAGATGGCCCCGCCACTTCATTTTGAAACATACGTTCAAAATCTGCATAAAAGCTACCGCAACTCAAATAAACCTCAACTTCACAGTACATTTACCGTCATTTTGTACTTGTACTTACATTGTAAGTGGACGTTTGTACCCGTCGCACGGTGTACGTACGACCACTGAAATCCTTGCAACGGGAAATGAGCTGAGAAGTACATTGCTTACGTATCTAGCTAGGATACTTTACGTTTCATAGGTACTGAAGTATCTATACATATATAAAAGAAAGTCGTGTTATTTACAACTCAAGAACGGTTCAACAGATTTGAGAATAGGTGGGGAGTTAACCCAGAACCAGGAGACGGACATAGAATACTTTTTACATGGAAATCTTGAAATTTTTAAATCTGTTTTCACCTCCGCCATAGAGCGGGAGAAATCATTGAATTTATTTGGATGAATTACCCTACTGAAAAGAAAAAAAAAACTGTCCGTCTACACTATTATTATAAAGAAGAAGAAGAGAAGTAAAGTATGTTTTTTTGTTTTTATGAGGAGGTAATCTCTGAAAGTACTGGTCCAATTGCTGAAATTATTTCACCGATAGAAAGCTGCTTTATTCCTGAGTAACATAGGCTATATATGTACGCAGGTGAAGCCGCAGGCAAAAGGTAGTATTTTATAAAAAATAAGCTGAAGTATTTTTTTCAGAAAAAAAATTCAAATATTTTATTGTATAACTCTTACGATTCTACTGCAGGGCAAACTCCTCCCTCAAGTCCATCCAGACATTCTTTTCCTGCGTTGTCTCAAACCAGTCCCAGTTTTACGCGTCTAGATTATTTTGCCACCTCTTCTTATATTTTGAATTTTAAAGATAATCTAACAAATTGTGCCTTAACTTACTAAACCAATTTGAAGTAGAAAAACAGTCTTTATATAACTAAAGTCTCTGGTAAAGTCTTCTAAAGATCTACAACATTATTTTATCCGACAAACAAAATCATATTTTTCTCCAGCGAGTCCGGTGCCTAACACGGTTTTCCTTTAATCACCTCACGACGAAAAGGTCCAACAAATCTCTCAGGTACGCCGTATTACTTAACTAAAAGAGCACAGGCCAAACGGAAGTGAGGGCAGAAAATATAGTCCATAATTTAATACATCTAAAGGGTAGATATCTTTTTAGGGGTACACGACAAAAAGGCGCTACCCTTATTGAATGGAAGGTCCACATTATTCACACATTATATTCGGACGACAATATAAACGTAGACATAATGGGATTGAGTTTTATTTTCGTGATGTTAAACATATTTTTTTCCATAGAACGTACTGCCGTGTTGAAGACATTGTTTGGTGAATGACAACGCTTTTTTATGTCAGTCTTTGATGAATATAGAAGACAGTATTTGTGAATGTGTTACTGTAAAAACCCGATCAATGGTAAATCTGATTTATCAGCAAACCCTAAAACTTACCAAGCCTTACTGGTAAAATTCCGAATGTTTCTCTAGAAATCGGTAATTTTGAACTCTTACTGGAACTCACTTAGCAAATTTTAGGATTTCCTCAGATACACCTTCAAAAGAAAACCATCATCAAAATGATTGTAAAGTTTTTCAAATGTAAAAAAATATACTGTTTCAGAAGCATAATGAATAGGTACGTAGGTACCTACTTACTTTGACAAACGATTCAATTATCTTTAGTTTTGCAGGCAAATCTTAGGATATGCCACGGTTTGAACTTTTACAGTAGCATATTATTGATGGATAAATAAAACAGAATGTTATTGGTCTTATATGGGACTAACTCTTGCCTACAGCTTCGCCAGCGTACATAAAATATATCTTATGTCACTCAGGAATAAAGCAACTTTCTATCGGTGAAAAAATTTTAATAATCGGACCAGTACTTTCAAAGATTACCTCCTACAAACAAGAAAATATGAAAACAAAAAAAAAACAAAGTTTACCTTTTTATTATATTATACAAATATATAATATATATATATATATATATAATACAGTGTAGATGTCTGACCGACCTGCCACATTAATTATATGTGCCTACAAGAAGTCTAACAATATTAAGATCTTTATATTACTAAAATATAACAATGCACAAGACCCGTTGTTAAATTTTCAAGAACTCTGCACGTAATCCAAGCTTAGTAGTACAGCGAACGATTTTTCAATCACGCTAGAAAATTGCATTTTTCTTCTTTGATGAAGCACCTCACTATTAATCTTACTATACGAAGACATAATCCGGCGAAAGGAGCGGTTAAACGTCACAGACTTCGATAAATAAGTGTCGCTGACTGAAATACTGTGACTTGTGAGTCTTTGAAAAACGATATCTTTGTAAAGTTTCCCTGGAGCAGTAAAACATACTTATTCTTAAGCATTTTCCTCTTACGATTAAGCCTTCAAGTCACATACAGTGGCAACGAGCTGGTTTTAAAATGAAAGATGAAAGGGAGTTGAGTCCTTACTTTGTTGATGCCACAACCCGAATAGAATGATAAACTAGTGATAGTAGTGATACACTGCAGGTTTATTTCACTCGTATGAAATAAAATAAGTTTTAAAGCTGAAAGAAGATTGTTCATGTTGGTTATGAATGACTCGATATTCTCGTGTTAGTGATTAGGTAACTACTCCTAAATATGTATTTTTAATGCTGTAACAAAAACAAAAGAAACATCAAATTAAATAAAATTCATCAATTTACTACATTATACGATTTATATTTTTCTATGTAACTGAATAAATAATCTCGTTTAAAGTTTATTTTCTTCTCTCTATAGCACTGAAATATAAAGTGGTTTTTTTTAATATTTTTTCCATAAATATATTTTTTAGTTATCGCTGGACCAGTTTCGATCTTTTAATTAATACTCATATCACCCATGATATACGCATAGACAGCGGACTACAGTCTGCTCTCTTTAAGAATCTGCGTACGTCATATCTAATCATGGATTCTCATCCAAAATGAACATGTCAGCAAAATTTCAGGCCAATCGGTTAGCGGTATCTGTTTCAAAATTGATTTGCAGGATGTGCGCTACATTAACAAACATTATAGTGTAAAGTTAAATAAAAACTTGCAGAAACACACCAAACTTACGTCTCTCTTTTGCTTGATAGGGAAAATTCTGAAAAAATAAAACTTCTCGGAACTGTAACTTAACGTACGGTTCTTATAAAATATCGCAGTTCGCACGTACCTACTATATTCTGATTTGTAACACTCACCTTAAACTTTGAGAAATGACGGAATCAAAATAAAGTGGGACATAAAAAAATCAATAGGTATATTAAGATCGTAAAAACCTCGAACCTATCAAATCAGCGTGATTTTATGATTTCCATAAAACACGGTCGATTGGTTTTCTTTTGCAATACCTTATATTGCACCGAGGAAAGTTTGATCAATTAAATTTTTACTTGGCCCGGTGTGAATTCCGAAAAAAACCTATTAACATAAAACATTCGTTATTTTCAAGGCAAAGTTGTTTTATGGTTTGTAAAATATTGAGGGCATAAATAAAGCTGCTGTCTTGTATAACAGCACGTCCCCGCACCTCGGCTCTACGAGAAGTCGTATTTTATCTCGGATTCTCTTATTCGTGAAAAATAAAAAAAATATGGACATAAAATTGCCAACGGTGCACAGTTTTGGATGCTGGTTTCCTCCCACGACGCAGTTCGAAATTGAACATAGCTTTATGTGGATTAAATTTAAGTGATTACTTGATAAATAACTTACGAATTTTCTTTTAGAGAATTTCCTAAGTTCTAAGCCCTGAAGTTCTTAAACAGTAACCTCTGTAGACCTTGTTTTTTTTTACCGCAAGAGTTATGTCTATTACGACGCACGTATACCAACATATGAATTTTAAAAGCGTCCCCAATAGTTTACGTTCTTCTCCCTAAGGGGTTGTAAATCGTTCTTTCGCAAGATATGGGGTAATGTTGCTCGTCTTTGGGTTTTCTCCAGTATTTTTCCGGGTTATTGATAGGGTAGAGCGTGAAGCTGATTTTCCTGCAGTCTTTAGCTACCGTTATAATGTACCTATATCCATCACATATTTTTATTGAAATATTTGTATTGCGACATACACATAACGGAGCTTTATTTGAAGGTAGTAAATCAACAAATAACTTCTTTTCTAAGTTCAGCATGAGGAAATGTCAGAATTCCACTGACTAAAATCCACCTATGCTCTTTCAGTTGCTTTTTGCGTCCTAGGACCAAGGGTTTCCTTGTCGGAAGTCAACCCATGGCCCCAATAGTCTTTAGCCTTGCTGGGCCACTACGGTTATGCTGATATATCTTTAAGGCACGCTTGGAATGCTATGCGCCATTGATGACTCGAGCTCGGTCCGGCCGAACGGCAAGCTCACCATTGTTCGTCGTCTGCAGGCCCACGCCTATGGTGGCAGCCCTGACAGACCTCACGGGTTTTCTCACAAAACTCTTGATCAATATAAGTTATGATCCTTACATTAACCTTATTCCTTCAGCCAAACCTTTCATCTTAAAAAGTAATCAAAACTTTCCTTCGATAAAAAAAAAAAAAACTAATCATAGCTGGCTAACTTAGTTCGTATTCCTAGAATAAAGACTTATTTTAGGGAAAACCAAATTACGAGAATGATTACTGAATTTGTAAAGCTTTCTTACAATTAACAGTTTTTAAGTAGTAGGTCTAAAAATGAGAAATTGTTCGGCGTTTAGGCAGAAGACGGTAGCTTCGTCGGCATCGGCATTTGCGATTCAAATGGGCCGTCCTATCAAAACAGAGGTACGGACGCAGATTCAGGATTTCGTTTTGGCAACGTGATTTGCCTGTAGTTTGATTTGATTTCTAGATTGATTTTAAATCGTATTTTTGGAGGTTATTAAGTTAGGAACTTGAATCATTAATGTATTTTTTGACAGTCAAAAGGAGACCAGCTAAATTCTTTTTTAATAGCGTTATTCAGCGTCTTCTCCTACGTAAAAGTAAAAATCATCTCACGAGAACATACTGCCGACATAAAAAGTATTATATGTTCTATTCCACATATATTCTACCCGTGTACCGAAATTCATATATACCCGTTAGCTGTTTGAGCGTAAAGGAGTAACAAATATTTAATAAACATTCGACTTTATAACACTAGTGTGATTGGGTGGCAAACAAGAACCAACCTGATGATAGTGGTAAGTGATCCTAAGTTTGAACAACGAGCAGCATATTTTTTTTTTCGCGATGGGAAAATGCTCTAATGACATCCCCCGCTCTTAAGCGGAGCGGGAGATAGTGTCAGACTTTTACTGACTAAAAACCCACTCCTGGGCCTCAAGTCTGCTATTACAATAGTGTCAGAATGGTCTATCATTGATGTCATAATTGTCGATTTTGACAAGTTTGGTAATCTACTAATATCATCATGACATCATGGCGTCATTATGACTTTCCAATGGTCAACCACTGACACTCCATTGAAAGAAGTGACATAGAATGGTAATCTTGTACATATTGACAAATGAATATTTGAAGTTTGCGGTAATCTGCTAAAACTTTGACAGTTTATTTGATCAGTGTTTTACCATTAGAACGTTATTGTGCAGTTATTGGTTTTAATATGCTCGAAATTATCATTCTACCACAATTCCATTACAAGACCATTGACCGATCAATGATCGATCATTATGAATTAGCAGATTACAAACTTTTAGCAAAATGACAATTGGATCGTGTTGGAATGACGAATGTATAAAAATAGCAGACTTGGGGCCCTGTTCTTTCGTTGCCTTTCGTACAGGGGCTGAGCTATCTTTCGAACTAACCCTGGCCCCAGTGAGCAGCATAACTAAGGACATTCCAGGTATTACCTCCCACTTCGCAGGAACTGAGAGTGTGTGTCAGACTTTTACTGACTAAAAACCACCCGTGTTTCTTCAGTTGCTCTTGGCATTCTAGGACCAAGGTAACTCTTTCGAATAATCCTGCAACTCTAACAGACCTCGGTCTTAGACTAGCTCCGTCCATTTTGCTTACATCTCATAGAGGCGTTTATTTTTGACGATATCTAATGATTTAATAAATAAAGTAACTCAAAAACTATGACACTGGTTTTAATCATTCTTTCAATAGTAGAACTCAACTTTATCACTGAGTGACACAGTCATATATTTTGCACTATCTCGCGGGTAAACCCAATATTATAAGCTAGTTTTTACACAAATAGTTTATTAGTTCAGAATAAGTTATTAAAGAACGATGTGACAACGACGCAACGACAACGCGACAACAACGCAACTACGCCGCCACGACAGGGCAAAACGCAACGTTATTATATGGTCGCGGGTCGCGCCTATTTTTGGGAATTTTATTTCAGTTTACGAGATACTAATAGAGGACTAAGCACCGCATCCATATTGTTGAACTCTCCTTATGACCAACTACATGCCTTCACGAGCATACCAAGCAAACAATAAGCCTGTGATTGAACAAAATGTATGAAAGTTTAGTCCTGAAGCGCGCCCAGTGACGCTCTATTATAATTTGGCCTATCCTAAGAAAACAAAGGAGGGCTCGCGAGGCATTCACCCTTCATTATGCCCTCGTAACTTGTTTGTAGGTAGTTTGATTTTATTATCAGTTTCATATTGGGTATATGGCGATTTTGTGTCAGCCTGAATAAATGTTCGAACATAGAAGAGGGTCGAAAGATAAGTTAAAGTGTTTTGAAAAATAATACTCGTAACATTTCTTTTTATATATTTTGAGTTAGTATCATTACACCTGATTGCTTTTTTCATAAAACCTAATTACTCGAGTCTACTAACGTAATATAAGCTAAGAGGGCTAGTCGACGAATATTTAGGCGTTCTGTATATGAAAGAGAGATAATCTAAAGATTAAATAAAGTAAAAAATGAGTACATCACGATAATATTTTTAAAATTGGACAATTAGAAAAGCCAGTACCAATGTTTTGAGAAATAGGTTCGACACGGCGACGTTCATACTATTAAAAAAGTCACTGAAACTCGTAGCAATGGTTGAGCGATTGGCTGCTGCGCTGCATGTCGCAACAAATATTTTTATGGCCTTATTCCGGGTAGGATATCAACAGTTTATATAATTGTGATTGCACCCATGATACAGAGAAAATTTCTAGTGCAGGATAACGCCTTTTAGACAAAATAAAAAAAGTTGTCAGTAATAAACCCACCTCAACAAACAAGTAATTCGTTTAAAACATGTCACTTTAAGCAATCTGTTGCAGTTGGTCGTATTTAATTTTGTTCAATCACAGACCTTTTTTTTTCATTTTAATGAGGATTTTTTAAAATTAATATTATAAATTTCTTTTGAACTCATGTCTTCAAGTCCTTTATTTTGGTACCCTTCATGAATATATTACAAAAAAATATTAAATTATCTGTTTTTTTAGACCAGAAATCTGTATTTTTTTGTGTATGTTGGATATACATTTTTCGAGCTAAATTGGAACGAAGGTTTTTTTTAGGTTCCAGGGCGTACCAAAGAAATATACATTATTAATACCTATATAGGTAAAGTATATTCTTTATACACTCAAAAAATATCATTCTCCTTCAGGAGCAGTAAAATAAACAAATTATTTTATTGAAACAAAGCTCAAAATGTAACAGTAAGAACAACAATGAAAACTATTCTCTCACGATTCAATCGTTAATTTCCGACATTAAACTCAGTTGTTAAACTTTACGGTTTGTGTAAATTACAAAAGTCAACGAGTTTCAGCTTACAATGTGTGAAATAATTTGTATATCAATTATTTATGCAGCGCCAAGGCTCATCAAAATGGAAGAAGACAAATTGAAATTAAATTTCATGTGATGTGATGGCGGTTACATAGTAATACTTTTGTAATGTTAACATGGCACAAAATGACGCTTGTATTCTCCGAAGAATAAGCACATGTAAACATAATTAGCCTTATAATGCTAGGTTTAAACCCATACCTTACCAGTCGTATGTCGACCAATGGGCCATCACTGCGAGGGATTTTTTTTTAAGTGGTTAATCATCCAACGACTTCTCCCGCTCTAGAGTAGAGCGAGAGGGAGTATCAGACTTTTACTAACTAAAACCACACCTATGTTCCTTCTTTGCCTGGCGTACTAGGAGCCTGGGATTCCCTTTCGGAAGTCAACCTATGGCTCCAGTGCGGCCCGGCATCCCACTGCGAAGAATAAGGCAGTATTGTGTCTAATGTAGGTAACATCCACATTTATAAAGTTATTTAAAATCTAGAACCATCAAGATGTTATTAATTAATTATTTGACTTTAAATTACTAACTTACGTAAGTTGACTAGGGATGCGGAAAAAATAAAAGTGAAAAGTTTATTATTTTCATTCAGTTTTTTTATTTTAATCGTGTTTCTGAAACCACGTTAAATCGTTGGTTTCAGCTGGCATTTATGGATCTTTAACGGTCATTACGGATAATCAGAAAGCAGGAAATCTAGCACCCGTCTTGCCAAGGGGTAACTTGTTACACTATTGCTGGGTTGTGGTAGTCAGATACCTATCTGACTACCACAAGTCGTTCCATGTGAAATGTGTCGACCCAAAAAAAGTTGTGAAAATGTTAGGCAGATTGATTGTTTATGTCGTGTTTCAGAAATAACCAAGTTCTGAGAAATATAGGCAAAACTTGCTGCTGCCAATGTCTTAGCCCGCGTGAAAGTAGAAAACTGTCCCAAGGGAATATACCAGATCACTCAGAAAGTTTTGCGAAAAAAAAATCTTTATGCATAAGGCACTGGCCATTTGTTTAATATTTATTTTGAAAACTTTGGTATATATATAAAAGTAAAAACACATATACACATACACGTATTGTTTGAATTTTGAATTTCCCTCCACATTTATTTGAGAGCCAAATCAAATTATCGTGTCTCATTTAAAAATGGATCTGCATTGAGAACATTTACGTGCAATGATTTTCCTAAAACCTGATGAGTCGTCCTCGAAAATGAAAGAACGCAAATTGCTTTTATGCTACTTTTTGCCTGTAGTCTTCAATGAAAATACCAGACTATATGGTTGCCTATAATATTTGAGAAGTTTCTCGATTCCTCATGGATCCCATCATCAGAACTGGATTTTGAAAATAATAGAACCAATATAAAAAAAAAATCAAATCGGTCCATATACGACGGAGTTCTGAGGTAACAAACATAAAAAAAAACACAACCGAATTCAGAACCTCCTCCTGTTTTTGGAAGTCGGTTAAAAATATTTTATCCATAGAAGATAGTTTTTAGTATCACAAAACTTTCTGAATGTCCCACGTACTCCTGGGATAAAAGTTTTCTATGTACCAGGGCAGTCTACCCGTGTACCAAATGTCATCCAAATCTGGCTTTAAAGCAAGAAGAAGTAATAAACACACTCACAAACTTTCGCCTTTAATATTAGTGTGATCAACATACTCATAGGTATATTTTTTTCACAGCCTGATGCTATTTACATTTAGATTTTTTTTGTAAAAACTATCTTTACACCACCTGCTCGATAATGTCGTTTTATACGTCATACAAACTTCACGTAAAGCAAGTCATTCTATCCCCAGGGAGATAATGCAGTATGGCCGATCCCTAGGGAATAATGATATTTGAATTTGGAACATCAAAAATCGTCAACATCGTGAATTAAAATGTACGTGCATCGAACAAGTCGACTCGAAATTCAAACTGGCCACTAATAAAAAAAAAAGAAAATAGAATAAAACGTGCTTATTGCATTGAAACTAGAATATTGGAGTGGTGAGTTTTGTTTGTTTGATGAACTTGTAAATATAATACTTATATTTCTTTATTATATGATTTTTTCGACCAAATTGTCTTTTAATTATCTCACAGATGGTCTAAAAAGTAGAGTATGCAACACGGGGATAAAGCTGTATTTGCCTTGGGCGGCTTGAATTCCTCACTTCACTCAGGTTTCTTCAACAGCAACCAAAAAAAAACAAAACAAAACAAAACAAAATCAGCAACCTTCGTTTCGTTCGGAATTCAACATGCCGAGACACTGCTTTATCCCCTAGTCACATAATCTACTATTATGCGAATGACTGTCTATTACCATAAACCGGGCCAAAATTGAGTTCAAAACCAAACAAACCTACTGAGAGGTCTTACCCAAGACATCATGTAATTGTTATTTAAAATTATAGCAACACTATCTCATAAAGAAACCAGTTTCAAAAAGAACAATCTTTTCCCTGACCGAATTTGTTCTACGAAAGATAAGTAAGACGTTTTCCGACAAGACATAATCTGATTAGCCTTTGATATAATCTACGTAGCTTGGCCTAATATGAAAGCCCGCCAGCTAGGTCAAATGGTGGGATTTGCAATACTTTTAACATTACGGTACGTTTATATTTCTGTTCCTTGAAGTAAAGTATGCCATCAATATATCTTTAAAAACTTTTGCTCCAAACGCATATTGTTTAAATTTTAAGTATGAGCCAATCGTCTTCGTTGTTAGATACATGTTGCAATGCAGGGAACGAATCAGGAGTGACGTCTATGACGCGAAGGCGCGGCGAGCCAATCACTGACACTCCCCGCCCCCGCGTCTCACTTCGCACCACTAAAGAGACAGAATATTTGACTTTTGCGCAACCGCTCAAGATCCGTTGTGGCAACTGTAATTTGTGTATAATTTGTGTAGTTTTTGGGAGTGCTCTTTTGATTTCGCTTCAATTTGTATCAGTCCAAAATTTTGGCACACTTTATGTAATGGATGGAAATGTAAATATATATTTAAAAGCAAAATATATTAAAAAAGGGACTAAATCAGGCTATCAATATTGTCATAACAACCATTCTTTACACAAAATTTAAAAAAAAAATTTTTTAGAAATTTAATGTACAGATTATTATTTATTATTACTTACCATACCTACTAGGCGAAAGCTCATGTATGTCTGCGTGTTTTTTTATTTCCACAACTTTCACACAATACCATCTAGACCACGACTAATGGGTACTAGTCAATTGATAAACATACTCTAAATACATACATATTATAGAGATAAATAAATAATACTCAGACAATCAAATAACAAATGATAATACTCATCACACAAACATTTGTCCTGTGCGGAAATCAAACCCACGACCTCAGGCATAGCAGTCAGGCTTAGTAACTACTAGACCAACAGGTTTCTCTAATAATTTCCTTATATAATTTCAATTACCTCAATACATTGTCTCACAAAACGCCGTTTAGATAAACACATCTCCAGGGCCCACACGTGCCGTCCGTATAATTAGTAGTAATAATAAAGACGTTTATTATAGCAGTAACGCAGCAATGATATCTAAGTATTGTCGCGCAGCTCCTTAGATTTTATGACGCCAATTTAAGGAGACGCACTCGTAAACTTAATTAAGTGCAAACGTAACACCTACCAAAATTAAACGCATTATATGTGTGTTGCTCCTGAGATTGCTCCCACTGATTGTGTTATAAAAGTTTTATTGTGTTTTAATATATCTTAGGGAGGTAACGTAAATGTTATTTTGGAGGGCTAAAGTGGTTGGGAAGAGCCTTGGGCGTTGAGATTGTGTTTGTTAAAGAAAATTATGGGAATTTAAGCAAAAATACAGGCAGTACTTTTCTTCCCCTTCTTATGGTGATCATCCTGTAAACACCGGAGCCCTGGACGAAGGCAAAGGAAGAATAGGAATGGGTTTTAGTCAGTAAAAGTCTGACACGCCCTCCTGATCCACCCAAGAGCAGGAGAAGTCATTTTCCATCTAAGAAAAAAAAGGTGATCACTCTTTTAATAACCATGGTAATCATTAGTCCAAGATTGCATCGCTACTTACCATCAGGTGGGATCGCAGTCAAACACTAGTTTATCTCAATTAAAAAAAAAAGGTAAGTGAAGATGAGATTAAAATGAAAACTTGGCTATATGTTTCTTCAATTAGTCTTTAAATGCTTTTTGGGCTGGAAAAAGTCTTGAGCATGTGCCAACAGATGTGGAAGACATCGTGTCTCGTGTTTCCTTCTAGAGGTTTAAATACATTTTAATTATATAGGTTCGCGTCAACTGGAACTCAGTTTCATTAGCACGTCGTATGTACATATATAGAACAGCGTTATTACCTGTCTTTGTAGAACATTATATGTAAAAAACATTTCTCATGTTTATGTTTGTTTTTCTTATGTCTTTTTAAATTAGGTATAAGTTTAAATAGTGTAATTGGCTTCGGCCGTTCTATTTAAAATATAAAAAATTAAATCTATTCTTCTATTATCTAAAAAAGTGTTCAATTTATTAACGTCGGCGGTGTATCTCAAAATATTTATGCATCAAGCAGCCACCGTATGCGTGGCCTTTTGGACGACAAGCAACGGGTAGCTCGCCGTCCAGACGTGCGGTATCTGTCCAGACCGAGCCCGAATCGTCGACGGCTCGTAGTGCTACGCGTGGCTCAAAGAGATATCAGCAATACCTTAGGGACTCAGTAAAGCCGAAACCGGTTACTCGCGGTCTTAAAACGCAAAAAACTGAAGGGCGTTTCAGACTTTTACTGGCTAATACCCATCTGTAATCCTTCAGTTTCTCTTTGCGTTCCAAAGCCTTGTGACGCTTTCAAACATAGGGCCGGAATATTAAAACCTTACTGCATAATTTATCTCCATGTTACTTCTACGGAACACGCATGAATTACTGTCAGAACCAGCGGTCATAGCAAAGTAGCTATTTGTTAGTGACTCCCTCAAAGCTGCCCCAACTAACACCGTTTGCGGAGCAAGCGAAAGCCAAAAGGATGATGCGGTCTACTTTCCTTACCCCGAGGCTCATTGCATGTCTGAAAGCATTTTCAGTTTCAAGTCCCATGTAAAAGATCAAAGAAAAATGTGTGATAAATATGGTTAAAACTATTTTCGGTGAGTCTTAATTTGGGATGGAAACGTATTTGAAAGTACATATTAAACTATTTTCTATTTCACACTTAGTATTATTTATAAATTTTATAGGTTAGTGCATAGCTTGAAATCTCAGGGTCCTGGATCTTTGGAGCGTGTACGAGGAGTCGAAATTATTAGCCCGTATTTCCCCATTGCTAGGCAATTTTGATTTTTCGAAGATTTTTCGCTTGTTTTTCTAATTCTTAAGGAAGACATCCAGGTCGTCCCACCATCTTCTTTGTGGACTGCCGCTACCCCATGTCGCCGTGTCTAGGCACCAATCCTGTGTTAGTATTAAAATGTAAATCACTAAATACTTTATCACTAGGTACGTAATATTTTTTTACCAGATTCTTATCTTATTTTAATTAAAATTCGAGTTACCTGAACTTATTTAAAGAAAAGATTAAATAAATAAAAATAAAAATTCAGACGTTTTGTAAAAATATTCCGTTCAGTCCTAAAATAAACATAAAAAGGCACTCCTTACAAAATTCTAAAAGCGACAACTTGAATGGAAACACTTTTGTCACATCATTTCATTGTATCACTCTGTCACAGTATAGTCAATGCCTCATAAAAAAGTTACCAGCAAATGACATTATCTTCAGAAAGTATTTTAATTCGATGAAGGAAGTTCCCGTGAAGTTCCCGTCTTGGTCGACGGCAATACGTTGTCGGAAGATTTGCATTTTTATGAAAACGTTTTACGGGTCGGTCTGGGTCCTTACGGCGGCTTGTAGGGAATGAGTTTGACTTACTATACAAAGAAGTTGCTAGTTGAATACTAGAATAAATATTTTATGAGAGAGAACAGATGAGTCTTCTTTTCACTGGGTATTTTCTCGATTATCCCTTTTTTTACGTGGGAAATCGTCAAATGACTTCACCCGCTCTGGGCAAAGTGATAGTGAATTCCAGACTTTTACTGACTAGAAACTGTATGATTTCTATGTTCTGTGCTAGAAACCACATCAATGTATTTTTTCTGGCCTGTTGGTCTAGCGGTTAGTGGCCCTGACTGCTATGCTGGAGGTCGTGGGTTCGAATCCCACCCAGGACAAATGTTTGTGTGATGAGACGTTCATTTATTCATTGTCTGGGTGTAATTTATCTATAATATTTATGTATTTAGAAATATATAAGTATGCTTATCAGTTGTCTAGTAGGTACTCATAACACAAGCTCTGTTTAGCTTGAGACTAGACGGCGTTGATCCGCGTGGTAGATGTGGAGTATTGTTATTATCATCTTTAGTGTTGTTTGTTAGTTTCAACACTTTCGAATAATCCCGCACCCCTTTTTCTGAGGTGGGAAATCATTCACTTTTCTCGCTTTCTAAGGTGGGGCGGGAGGGCTGGTCAGGATTTTACTGACTAAAATCCATATATGGTCCTTCAGTTACCCTTTGCGTTCTCCAGGGCCACGGCAACTCTTTCAAACGTTCATCTCGCAGCCTTGGTTTCTCATTTATCCGACTTATGATTATTCTATTTTCCTACCTATGTAGTTCGGTAAAACTAAAGGCAAGCTTTGGTCACGACAAGCAGAGAAACCCATTCAAATATGTATGTGCGAACAACCGCATTAAGGCTACAAAAACCGCCTTTACTGCTCCGAAATTTAGATATACTCTTCTTTGTACTTGTGGTGGGTCGAAGTGTTTATTTAAGTTATTTATTTCTTTGCCAGCTCGGTAAAGAAATAAATAATATCTCTTGTAAAGTTTTACTCTCACAACCAATGATAATAAGTTCCCAGCAATGTAGATGAAAATGAAAGCAAAGACATTAAAATAAATACAGCTGCATAAAACGAAGCACTCAAAATAATAGTGACTACTTCAATACAACTAGCAACGGAATGTAATGAAACGAAAATATTATGAGCTGTGTAACATTATTCAAGTACCTAGGTACTTCATATAAATTATCTCGCAGTACGTTTTCAAAGTTTGAAGACATTTTCCAGTTTAACGTGAGGTATTCTCTTTATTCATCATGCATAATGTTCAGCTGGCTTGTTCCCGCGTTGCTTAGACTTCGTTCGTGTTTGCAAGTGATATAAATAATTAAATAAATGTTCACGCATATACCTTTACACTGGTATTCCGTGTGTCTCCATTAACCGAAAAATTGCAAGAAATGTTGCCCAGAATATTTCGTTAAACTGGCATTTTTAAATAATAATGTCTGTTTAATGAAACATTACAAATATTCCCTGCTGGACTCTGTGTTTCCTAATAGCTACAACCTAGGGGTCTTTAAGTCAAGAGTAAATAGGTTACTTCTAGGCAAGCGTGCTCCATCGTCGGCCACATCATCGCTTACCATCAGGTGAGATAGTGGTTAAACGCGAAACTATCAATAATAATAAAAAAAAATAAAATAAAAATAAAATCATCTGAACCGTACGAGAATTTATTCATCATCATCATCATTTCAGCCGATACACGTTCACTGTTGGACATAGGCCTCCCCCAAGCGTCGCCACATCGAATGAGAATTTATAAACTTGGCTCAAAACTATAAGTGGCTTAGTCCACTTGAAAGTAGAAAATTATCCCAAGGGAACTTAATCCTGGGATAAAATGTCATACATCATCATATGATGATCCCGGACATTTTCTGTCCGTATACCAAATTTTATCTAAATCTGTTCATCGGTTTGAGTATGAAGGAGTAAGAAACATACACACACAAACATATTATATAAGTCTAAACTAGTTGCTGCCAGAACCATCACCCGAGTAATAGTAGAAAAATTAATTATCCCAAGAAAACATATTCCCGGGATGAAAAATATCCTATGTGCTGTTTCAGGATATGGTGAGCCGTTCGAGCGAGAAGAAAATCCAGTAATATTTGACTTAGTTACTCACTCAATTTACAAAATTATTATATGTATAAGACGCGTACTAGGCAAGGAGTAGCCTGACGAATGTACAGACTTGACTTGGCGAATTAGCCGACTGGCGGAATGACGAAACTTACCGAATACTAACAGAATGTTTACGTGCTTTCTCTCTTTTTTCGCTTTTTCAAATATTGCGTTGGATGAAACAACAAGCTTTTTTATCATACTGACGTTGACGATAGACGAGTGGTAAAGCAGCCTCTTAACACAAAGTTTGTTCCCTCCAAATCACAGGTCAAAACATCTCATCAGATTCTAAAATCCCGTTGAAAACCGCTCGGCCTCAAGATTTTCTTCGAATACGAGGGCACGTGAAATCCCGCATAAAATGTTAAACATCTGGACGGCGACCGACGCTTCTAGGACAACTCCTATTCATTCGTGTGCTCCTTGCGACGTTTTTTCATCTTTTACATTTTCGTTGGCTACCTCGCTGCGTTGACTTTTGTGCCAGGTTTTTTTAAAGAGGTTAGATGTTTTTTTTTTTTTGTTGGAAGATTCCTACTTTAATTTTAAGTGGTACATGAGATATGTTGTTTTAAAAGAATTGACACAAGATGACATGTATTTAACTAATAAGACTTGCGTTTATAATTTACAAAGATAGGAAAGAAGACCTAGGGACCACGCCTGTGTCCTTCAGTTGCCCTTTACGTTCTACTACAGGGTTCCTTTTCAGAAATTCCTTGTGGTTGACGTTATAATTATTTACACCGGGTTGTGTGTTACTTGCTCAGTGTTTGAAGACTCAAAAGATTTACTAAAAAAACGCAAAAGATTTTTATTTTTGTTCTAAGAAATGACTTTACAAAGGGATGATTCTCCTGACAATATAATACGGTATAATACCTGTTTGTATTTCATAATCATTCATCACTTTCCTGCCATTGCTCCATGTTACTTGGTGTCGGCATAAAACGTTTTCAGGCTAAAGTAGAGTTGGAGAAATACTATCAGAAATTGGGTGTATACGAACAAAAATGTATTGAAACAACAGAAGACCTATATTTTCAACGGCAACCGACAGATACAACATGAAACATAATAATTTTCACTTTTACGCACCCATACACAAGCTCAGCTATTAACAGTTAACACAATACGGAAATTACTACCGCATACACTAAAGTTGCAGGCGGCGGTAGTTGTAAATCAAGACTTCCGTAGTGCTGTATTGTAATTACTGCATAATTATTATTGCTGCGAAATGGCAATATGTTAATATGAAACCTTTGTAAATATGAGACTTGGCCTTTTAAGGTAATTATTTTATCTAGTGACCCTTTCTAGAATCGAAACTACTTTTTTAAACTTAGAAAAAAAATTGCCCACACAAGGAAACTGCTCCTATGTCGTGGGTGCGTTCAGAAACATGTAAACTTGCACACTTAAAGATTCACAGTCTGAATAATTTGTAGACTACACAAATATATTTGTTCCGTGCGGAAATGGAAACTGCAACACGAAGCACTATATTTGATCTTTAGATCACTAGATTTGGATCTATATTTTTTCAAAGAAAAGCAGACTAGCAATAGATCAGGTGGGATTCAATCACTGGTTCATATCATTTTAAAAAAAAGCATATTTCATGTTTAGATTTCAGGTTTATGTCAAATGTTACAGTATAGTTACCTAATTTTAAAATTTAAGCAATGTGCAGGACCAGAACTGACTCTATTAATTTAGTAAAGTAATCAAATACTTTAATTTTAATCGTTTATAGACGTATAACTTGCAAACTGTCCACTCTTCATTATATGTTGAGCTATATCTATCAGCACTAAATTGAACTTTTCTATTCTTATTCTTTCTATTCTTGATAAAATGTATATTTTACTGACTTCAAGTTTGTAAGACACAAACTTAGTCACTGAAAATTTACATTTTTTGTAATAAAGTTAAAGTGTATCAGTCAAAATAAACTGCAAGAATATCTCCTCCGAATATATCCCCCTTGACCGCACTTGGCCCTTGTTTTTTCAACGTCTGCAAACTCATGCTTCGGAAAAAAAATATGAACGGGAAGTTCAAAACAGTCTTAAGAAATTTTTACTTTAATAGTAGTCGACTATTTAAACCGAAGAGCCAGGAGATCCCGAACTTAAGCAATTAGTGAGCTCCAGTCAGACAGCAATTAACGGAATATGCTATTCGAAAGCAGAAAAGGTAGAAATTATTCAGCCAATAACAGGGTGCTCGTAGACTTGACTCGTTAGTTAAATAATTCATTAACTACTAATGACCAAAATATATCAACCACTTGGCGTGAAGTACTTGAGATCGGGTGTTATAATTAACGTTTTGTAGCTAATATAAGTACTAGAGTGGTAATGAAGATGAGGAAGGGGAAATTGTGGTTGAATGTTTTTTTTACATCGTTCCTTTAGAGCTCGTTGCTTCTTCACACATGTTCATCATCTCAGTTTAATGGATCGTATAGCGACAGAATCACGTTTTCTTGCTCGAAATACTTTTTTTTCTTTTGTTGGTAATTGATAAGCTCCTGCTTGACTAGTCATCATTATTGTCATTTTTTTTTAATTTTTATTAAGACGCTTTGTCACAATATTGACCATGTTAGTGACATTATCACTTGCATGGATAACGTTTGCCTAAACGCTGACCTACCACTATTTAGCTGTACGCCACATCCTGGTACAAGGCATAGTCCGGAGAGAAAGAGAAAGGGCGGCGGGCGCCTCTATCTATGAAGCAATAATGCTAGCGAAGGATATGGTCGCACGTCTAAGGGAACGGTTACCCTCACACCCAAGCCGCCACCGTGACCCCGACTCCGACTACTAGCCACGACGAAAAACGATGGGTAAGAAAGAAAGAAAAGAAAGAAGAAAGAAAAAGTGTTTATTCGCGTCAAACATGACGCATACCATAACAAAATAAATAAATAACAATATCGACTAAAAGTAGCACGTAAGATATGCGTCACATCCGCGCAAAACGGCCAGCGCTCAGCAAAATGCTGGGGCTCATGAAAAACAGAGCCACAGCGCTGATTTTCAGCACCAGCCGTCGTCGACGATGAGACGCCGATCGGTCAGCAAGGATTTAATCTAGGTAATTGCAATCAATTAAAAAAAAAATAAACAAATTAAAACATAAAATAACAATAAATCGAACAATAACCTTAATTTTACATTAAACATAAAACAAAGATAAAGAAAAACACAAATTGACTAACAAACAAGAACTAGTCGATTATGGGTAGCTTGCTGTCCAGCTATCTGGTAACCGTCTGAACCGAGCTCGAGTCGTCGATGATGCATATTGTTCCACGCGCACCTCTAAGAGGTTTCTGCAAGGCAGTGGGAGCATAGATGGGCCGAATACTGTTAGGACCATGGTTCGACTTCTCAAAAGGTCAGCCGTGATCCTAGAACACAAAGGAAACTGAAGAGGAACATAAATATAATTTTTGTCAGTTAGTAAAAGTCTGACACGCCCTCGCGCTCCACCTTAAAACGGGATTGAGAGTCATCGGATGGTTGCACACTTCACACCCTAAAAAAAAATGTATGCAAGATCAGAAATGTTCTCAAAACGTACGTATGGGTGTTATAGCCACCAAGTTTCGGTGGCGCATCACCTTACGTTTAGTGGTCTAATGATGAAATGGGCTTGACAAAATAAAACTATGCAATGTTCTTGAAATCTAAGTAACAAATAAAATTAATTTGAGTTGAGCGATTGACTGTTGCGCTTCGTATACCTATGACTTACAGATAGTTTTGTTTTGTTTATGTGGTGTACAATATAGATTATCTATAATATAAAAATGAATCGCAAAATGTGTTGGTAAGCGCATAACTCAACAACGCCTGGACCGATTTCGCTAATTTTTTTTTTGTTGTGTTCGTTATTATGAGGAGAAGGTTCTTATGGAAAAAAAAAACGAAAATTAGGGTAGTGTAGGGTAGAGTAGGGTAGTGTAGGGTAGAGTAAGGTAGAGGAGGGTAGAGTAGAGTAGGGTTGGGTAGAGTAGGGTAGAGTAGGGTAGGGTAGGGTAGGGTATAGTAGGGTAGAGTAGGGTATAGTAGGCTGAAGTAGGGAAGAGCGGGAGCGAAGCCGCGCGGGTACAGCTAGTAATAAATAAATAATAGTTGTTCCTGGTCTGGGTATGTTATGTATGTTAATTTACATGTTTGTGAACGCATACACGATACAGGGGAATTCCTTGTGCGGACCAAAAAAAAAGCAAGCAAGTAAAAATTTAAACCTAAATAGACCATTCCTCTAGCAGTAAAACTTGAGCACCTACGCCTACATTTTGTCAACTACAATAAATAGTAGATAGGTACCTATAAGAACTAAATAATTTCATGTTTTAATTACTGTTGTTGTTTTCCGTTTCCCAGGGAGCAAACGAAAACTTCGCCTCCATAATTCACTCTGAATACCATCGGAATGTAATTAACTACAGTACCGTGTACTGTAATTAAATTGAGCTTAATGAATCTTGAGTATTTCTCTACATTTTTATGGAAAAACTTTGCAATTTCTATAATATCAGCAGTTTTATTAGCAGTACGTTATTTAAACCAAGTAGAAGAAAAAGAAACTTGATTAATATTTATATCGCTTTGTGTAATTTATTTCTACACCACTGCTCTTCATTCTTCATTCTAAGATATGGACCAACCACAGACACAAAGCCCGCAAAGTAAGTTACGGCCCATTCCCTCTCCTAGAGAGAAGGCCTGATTTTCAGCAGTAAACACATTATAAGAAATCTTCCAATGACATCTCCCGCCTTTGGGCAGGGATGAGGACGTGTCAAACTTTAACTGACTAAAACCCACTCCATTAGCCTAATTCACGTAAAATCAAACAAGCCAAATACCGTTGAAGTTTTATAGTCGTTCGATCGAAGTCCTATCCAAAAGCGGCATTCACGATCTATCGACTTATTTCCAATTACATTAATAAGTATTCTACCAGGATAATGTAATACAGTTTTTTTTTTAAATCGACGTATTTAAAACGACTTTAAAATCGGTGTCGTTTAAACTCGATTGATGGATGTGAATACGAAAATGGTCTAAACGACTAAATCGCTACGATATCGTTACGGTTTTCATTACGTGAATCGGGCTACCGTTAATTATTTGCCTTCGTTCCAGGGTTTATTATAAGACTGATAAAGGCGATCCCAAAAACTTTTTTCAGTACCTAGTCTTGGTAATGTCACTGGTGTTAAAATTAGTCATCATTTCAAGTAGGTACAATTATGAAAAAAATAATAAAGGACACAAGGAACTGAGAAGCGAGTATATCGCCAGCTACTGCTATGATTCGAAAACTGATGGTGATAAATATTTATGCGAAAGACAATGTCCGTCTTTCCTGTTTGATAGCTCAAATATCTTTTTGAGGTGGAAATCATCAAATGACTTCTTCCGCTCTAGGTGGAGGGAGAGTGCTTATCAGATTTGTACTTACTAAAAGCCATTCTTCCACTTGCCCTTTAAGTCGCATGACCACGGTAATGGGTAGTTCGCGACTTCGATCTTAACGGCAACCGGCGCGACGAGCGGGGCGGCTTCGGTAAGCGGGCGCGGGGCGCATTGAACGTCGTCTCGCGGCGTGCTTCAAACTTTGTCATACTTTTGATCTTACGCTCGCCACCCCGCACCTAGCTACCGCTCACAGCAAGTAGTAAGTTTTTCAAAGAATCCCTCAGGCTTGGCTGGCAGTTATCAGAGGATCTACTTTATTAATATCTCTTTGAAGCGCGCGTAGAAGACGACGCACTCTCGACCGTGGCCTGGTCCTATGGCAGCTGTGGTGAGAATATCCTCTCCCTAACACTTTTCGCTACCTCCATTGCTCGCAATACTGCTTCACAGAAAGAGGTGACGACGTCCGTTACCATGGTCTGAACTAGTACCGGAAACTAGAGGCAATGTGAGAGCTCCTCTAGAGCGGAGCAGGCTGCCATCGTATGTTCCGGGCTACTTGCGCAATGGTTAAAACCAACGGTTTTTTTTCCGTTGAATCCAAACCAATCACAACCATTTTCCGTTGACTCCTAACACAACCATGCCTGTTGAAGACGAGGAGAAAGTGATTAATTTCATCACCACTGCTCTCAAAACGGTGAAGAAAAATACCGTGAGGAAACCAGCATGTCGTAGAACCAAAAATTCGAAAACATGTGACATTCGCCAACCTGCAATGGGCCCGCGTGTTGGATGGCCCTTTCTCTCTCTTAGAGAGGAGGCCTGAGTCCCAGCAGTGGGAACATTAAAAAAAAAGCGGCAAAGTGCGAGTCGGACTCGCCCATGAAGGGTTCCGTAGCAGCAAGTAACATAATATAAAAGTTCTTGTAGTTGGTTGTAACTTTGATCGATGTTTTAATAATAGTGTATTTTTTTAGATTTATGACGTATTAAAACAAAACTACTTATTAGATCTCGTTCAAACCAATTTTCGTTGGTAGTTTGCATGGTAATGTACATCATATATATTTTTTAGAGTTCCGTAGTCAACTAGGAACCCTTATAGTTTCGCCATGTCTGTCTGTCCGTCTGTCTGTCCTCGCTTAATCTCTGTGACCGTTAGCACTAGAATGCTGAAATTTGGTACCAATATGTATATCAATCACGCCGACAAAGTGGTAAAATAAAAATTGGAAAAAAATGTTTTATTAGGGTAGCCCCCCTATATGTTAAGTGGGAAGTGATTTTTTTTTTTTAATTTCAACCCTAACGTGTGATATATTGTTGGATAGGTATTTAAAAATGAATAGGGGTTTACTAAAATCATTTTTTGATAATGTCAATCATTTCGGAAATAATCGCTCCAAAAGTAAAAAACAATGTGTCTCCCCCTCTAACTTTTGAACCATAAGTTTAGAAAATATAAAAAAAATCTGAAAAGTAAAACTTTATAAGGACTTTCTAGGAAAATTATTTTGAACTTGATGGAAAGAACAGTTTTGTACAAAAAAGACAAAAAGGTTGTACAAAATAATTTCTGGACTAAGTTTGTAGTATAATCGTATATGCAAGCATTTTTTTAAACTCATAAGTGGGTACACTTGTTGTGACGGACGGGAAACTACGGAACCCTACACTGAGCGTGGCCCGACACGCTCTTAGCCGGTTTTTTGTTTTATCATTCTCTAATTTTAGAAGTTGCAGGGGGGAACACATTTTACCACTTTGGAAGTTGCTCTCGCGAAAACCGTTCAGTCTAGAAAAAAATGATATTAGAAACTTTAATATCCATTTTTTAAGACCTATCCATAGATACCCCGCACGTATAGGTTTGATGAAAAAAAAATCTTTGAGTTTCAGTTCAAAGTATGGGGATCCCCAAATTTTTTTTTTTCTTTTTGTGTGAAAATCTTCATGCGGTTCACAGAATACTTCTACTTACTGAGTTTCAACAGTATAGCTCTTATAGTTTCGGAAAAAAGTGGCTGTGACATACGGACGGACAGACGGACATGATGAATCTATAAGGGTTCCGCTTTTTGCCATTTGGCTATGGAACCCTAAAAAAGGCTGATTATGCCATGCTATACAGATAAATTACATCCAACCACAGAACAAAATAATGATCGTGCACAAACATTTATCCTGGGTGGGAATCGAACCCACGACCTCCAGCATAGCAGTCAGGGCCACGAACCACTAGACTAACAGGCCACTCAACTAATTCAACTATGACAGCTAATTTCGATTTGATTTGACAGAAAAGTTCCTACTTGGAAAAGAAAATTTTGCCAAAGAAAATTTTATACCATCAAAAAAAATTGATTTCCACTATATTGACGTCTACATCATGATATTTTCAGATTATCAATACACTCAAAATTTCTTTAATTCTCCTTACTCATATAATCTCCTTCAGTTCACCTCAAAAGAATGTCTAGCATTACGTTAACTCGAGTCACGCGTTGAGGATGATCTCCAGGAGTGGCGTCTGAAGTGGTTAACTCGTGTGTCACACGCAAGCAAAGAGGACATAATGGTGGGAATTGCTTGAACTTATATGTTTTGAAGTTTAATCTTATGATCAACTAGCTTTTGCCCGCAGCATCGCCCGCGTATTTAAAATATAGCGTATGTCACTCAGGAATAAAGCAGATTTCTATTGGTGAAAAAAATTTAGCAATGGTCCGTACTTTCAGAGATTACCTCTTATAAACAAAAAAAACAAACTGTATCTCTTTATAATATTAGTGTAGAAATGTAGATGAAGGTTGTCTGGTTTGGTTAAATATGTCGGTAATAAAGTTATTTTATTCAGTTAGTAAATAAGATTTCATTATTATTCGAAATACACCTACTACTATACTACTACTATTTATTACTAGTGCGCCTCACTATCAACGATTGCATCACTGCTTACTGCTGCTGCTGCTGCTTGCTGCTTACTATCAGGCGGGATCGCAGTCAAGTACTAGTTTATAACAGATAAAAACAAATTCACTGGGTTTTTTTTTTTTATTTCGGAGACAAGCTTCAAAAGACGAGTAGGCTTCGAGGATTAATTAACTAAAATGTATGGTGTTCCATCCTATGGGTTAACTTTCGAAAGAGAAACCCGGGGTCCTGAAACGCAAGTCAAAGAAGAAACATTGGTGTGGTTTTAGTCGTTAAAAGTCTGACACACCCACCCGCTCCGCTTTAGAGTGGAAGAAGTCATTAAATGATTTCCAACGCACTTGGCCGGAGCGGGAGATAGTGCCAGACTTTTACTGACTAAAAACCCACTTCTGTTCCTTTTTTGCCCTCGTCCCAGAGCCCTGGGTCTCATTTTCACACTGCACGTGTCCCCAGTAGGCTTCGACCCAGTTGGGCCCCTACGATTTGCTGACAATTACTTAAGGCGCGCGTGGAGCAATACGCGCCGTCGACGTCTTGGACTCGATCCGGACGGTTACTGGACGGTCAGACGGCGAGCTACCCATTGCTCACCGTCCGCAAGCCCACGCCTGCAGTGGCCGGAAATCAGGATCGGAATTCCGGCGGCGGTCGGGGCGCGAGGACCGTTGCCTCACGCGTGCGGCTTCCCATCGTAGTCCATCCTGGAAACATTTACATCCAAAGCTGCTCATTGTCCTTCCCTAAAGGAGTCAATAAAATATGTACAGCAACTTTTTATATACAATTTTAACTAACAAAAACCCATAAAACTAGTTAAAACGCTTTTTATGCTCATTTTCATTGACGTAATAGGTTTCATAAAAACGCTGAAGAAGAAAACTGCGTGATAAAAATGGCGACTTGTTAGAACAATCGATTAGTCTTCATTAGGCTGTGGAATATAAAATTATATCTTTACTATGCACAAAGTTACCTTTGTTGTATTCCACTTGCAACTTTATTAGTTCTTGGTATGAACTATTAAACGGCAGATAAAAATGGAATTCATATACCTGCATAAACTCTTAATGTTTATTTTATTAACATAGTTTTTAAGGGGTGTGATTAGTAACATTCTTCGAATATAGATTTTGGACGGATTTGTGCCCATATTATTCGCCTAGGTGCTATTAGAGTCGATGCACATAGGCCTCGTGCCACAGTTACGACGCCCCGAGAAGCTAGAAGCGGCCACAAAGACAGCTGAAGCGCGCAACAGCCACTTGTGGCTGGTAGCTGCTACTTTTTCAACCCACGTAATATTCTACGCGCGCTTCAAAGAGATGTCAGCAAAAACGTAATTGCCCAGCAGGACTGAAGCCTACTGGAGCTATGGGTTCACATCTAAAATGGAAAGCCGGGACAGAACCCCGGGTTTTGGCAACGTAAGGCAAAGAAGGAACGAGAAGAAATGCACTTCAAGGATTTGTGTATGATTTGATAGCTTACTAAAACATATAGTGATATATCCTATGGGTTGACTTCCTAGAGGGAAACCCGGGACCCTGGAACGCAAATCAAAAAGAAACATTGGTAAATGTCTGATACCCTCCTACTCCACTCTAGAGCGAGAAAAATGATTGAATGATTTTCCACCTTTTTTTATGGTGGGAAAAAATCATCCAATGACATCCCCCGCTCTTGTGCGGAGCGGGAGATAGTGTCAGACTCTTACTGACTAAAAGACCCACCCAGTTCCTTCTAGCCTTCTTACCGGGGCACGAGCTGTCTTTCGAAACTAACCCTGGCCCCAGTAGGCTTCGACCCAGCTGGGTCCCTGCTGTTGCTGACAACTCCTTGAGGCGCGCGGGAACAGTGCGCGCTGTCGACGACTCGGGCTTGGTCCGGACAGTTACCGGACGGCCGGACAGCGAGCTACCCATTGCTCACTGTCCGCAAGCCCGCGCCTGCGATGGTCGGAAAAAAAAAAAAGACTTACTAGCTTTCGTGAGGTAGACGTCCAGTAGGGACGATGAATACTAGGGCTATTGGTTGACTTCTGAAAATGTGACAGTTACCCGTTGTCCTAGAACGCAAAGGACAACTATTGGAACATACGTGTAGTTTTAGTCAGTAAAAATCTGACATTTGTACTCTCCCGAAGAAATAAGAAGACTTTCTACGTCAAAAAAGAAATGTAGCCACCTTTAGTCCATAAATAAACCTACCAACAACGATAGACAGATGCTACAATCATTTACATTCGAAGCTTTTACTTCAAAATCTAAACCTCAAAACCATGTCTTCATTCAATTGAACATCTCCTTCAGTGATTTAGTATCGTTATCTTCAAGAGGCAACAATAGAAAGTCCTAAGTGGAACGATACTTAAAGGTTGGAGTAAGCGTGATTTATATTAGGCCCGGAGTTTCGCGGGCCCATGTCAAGCCTGATTCCAAGAGTTTCAACCATTAATATTCATTAAAAACCTCAACTTGTTCGCGTTTATTTAATTCTATCAGAACTATTCTCAACGTAAACAGTCTGATATATGTAATTAACTGGAGCAGTGTACGGTATGTATCTAGGATAAAACGTCTAAAGTTAATTAATTACAAAACAACAGCGTTATCTTGAAAGGGGTTTGGAGTTTGTTTAGTAATGTGTAATTTAATTTGTGTGTGTATGTTTGAGTTATTCCTTCACGCTCGTACGACTGGATGTAATTTGGCACACGGGTATTGCATTTCGCATCCTTCAGTTGCCCTTTGCTTTTAGGGCCACGGTCACTCTTTCATTAGCCTTGCTGGACACTTTCAATTTTTTCTGACATCTTTTTGAGGTGCGCGTGAATAGGTACTATGCACTGTCGATAACTTGGGTTCGGTCCTTACCGAAATTGCCTTTCGACTCCCGACACCCGAACCTTCTCCTTCGGTGGCGGCTGGGCCGTGAGTGGGTCCCTCAAGGTGGCGGCCGTCTCCTTGGTTTGTGTTACTGCTTTGCAAAAGGAGGCGACCGATTTCCATTCCTTATCACTCCGAACCATAGCATGACCCAGAGTTGGACACAAGTCACGGCAGCCGATCTAATTACTAACCTAGCCAAAACATTTATAAGAGAACCTGTGGCAAGTCACAAAATTAATTTTTGATTCACGTGCAGGTGGTAATAGTTAGATCAGATTAAAACCGTTCGTTGTGGCGATACTTAAGGACGCCTGTGGCTATATCCAATAGCGGACGACTTTCGGATGCAATGATGATGACGAAACCAGATAGATACTGTTCCTGAGATTAACATCCTGCAGAATATTTCATATAGTTTTAAAATAGAACAAATAATATTCAACACCTTTTATTACCCAGAATATTCCGTAATCGGCACTGCACTAATGACGGTCGTAAGTAAGATAAACCGACTAAGCGCCACGCCGCGGGTTCCTATTTCTGTCTATATAAATGGCCTTATTGCATACATGACCTCAATATTAGTCAGCCAGCTCATTAAACGATGTATTAGGCGTATCGGCAGAATAATATTCGGGCCGCTAGTTGAACAGCGTCATTTAGTTATCAGGCTAGGCGATAAACTAAATGACAAATTAAGCTACTTGTTTGCCATGAGCATGAGCATGATCAGTCTTTTTAATGTTCCCACTGCTGGGACTCAGGCCTCCTCTCTAGCAGAGGGAATGGGCCGTAATCCACCACGCGGGCCCAGTGCAGGTTAGTGAATGTCACATTTCTTCGAAATTTTGGTTCTAGGACGTGCTGGTTTTCTCACGATGTCTTCCTTCACCGTTTTTGCGAGCAGAGTAGCGGTATGTAGTTAACTAACCGTATTTTCTAAAACACGCTGTAACATAATACCATCGTTATCGCATAGTTTGTGAAGTCATGTTCCTAGTTCAAAAGCATTAAAGGAAGACTCGCTTGACTTGCGAATTCCAAAGTAAATTCAACATTTGGATTCTTGGTGCGAAAAGTGGAAAAAGCAACGAATAAACCTGCAACGCTTTACTCGTTACATTCAATATTCGCTGCACTTCACTAGAAATTCGAATTTCATTCGCCACCGCAGATTCTCCTTCAGATATATTTCAAACACTGGAGATTCGTCCAATCGGCTATAAAAAGTATTGTAAAAAGTACAAAATATCATGTTAGTTGTAGTGTTTTCAATTCAGAAAATGTTTGAAATACCTGGAAAAAACATATTTAATCAAAAACATATAAAGGATATTTATTGTTTTTGATACAATAATTTGCTCTAGAGGCAACTAAAACCCGAAACGCACAAGGCAACTGAAGGAACACAGGTGAGTTTTAGTCAGTAAAATTCTGACTCTTTCTCTCGCATCAACCCAGAGCTAGAGAAGGTAGAAAAAATGTACCTACATAATAATATTCTACAACAAATTAAAATCTACGTCAACAACAATTGAATTCACAATAACTTTATTGGATTTCCAGTAAGTCTACTTAACTTTTGTGTCTACCAAATATATATTTTTTAAAGTTTCGTTTAATTTTCATTGATTATTAAAATTAATTTTGACGGAAACTGTGCCCTCGTACACATAGGGCAATTATAGAAACACAGTTCAACAATCAGTTCGCGACGAGCCATCAAGCCGGGCGATTTCATTACGGCCAACAAGAAACACGCGTCACTTATTTCACACACATCAGTTCAGTAGCTCATTTTACTTTTAACTTTTAAGACAAAACAGTAGTTTGAATCATTTTTCCATCTTTTATTCTATTCCATCCCCATCATCGAGAGAGCCCAAACGACCACAGACCCATCTAAAAGTAGTGTGTGATCTAGCAAGAGATCACGGGTAAAAGTCAATAAATAATAAGTTATTTATTGACTTTTACCCGTGTATTTGGAAATAACTCAAAACACCCAAATCCGCGACTACACCTGTAACATACAGCAGCTATAATGCGGTCCGGTCACTTCCGCGCGCTTTCCGCTTAGTCTTCAATTTAATTTGATCCGACCCCCGTCTCATCCTCCTGATACCGCAACATGCGATGAACGCTTCTTACAAACTCCTTCCAATCCTGCTGCTCTGACTAAATGTGAAATTGTGGAGACTACTTTTGTTTCTAAGAGACTATTTTTGGATTTTCAAGAATGGAAGATTGGATTTGAAAACTTTGTCTTAGGATAATGGCATTAAGAATGTCTTTTAGTGGATATGAATGTGGATGATGAAAAAATTAATGGACTATTTAAAAGTTTGCGTATCTAGAAAGGTGGTGACTACTTAGATAACCACTTTTTTTAAGTGGGAAATGATCCAATGACTTCTCTTGCTCTAGGGTGGAGTGGGAGGGCGTGTCAGACTTCTACTGACCAAAACCCACTCCTATGTTCCTTTTTTTGCCTTGTGATCCAGTACCACGGATTTTACTTTCAAAAGCAAACTCATGGCCCCAATAGCCCCAATGGCCCTTTCGTTTCTGCTGGGCCCCTAAGGTTTTGCGGACATCTTCTTGAAGCGCGCGTGGATCACTGTGCGCCGTCGACGACTCGGACCCTATCCGGATGGTTAGCGGACGGGCGGGCAGCGAGTTAACCATTGCTCGCCTACCGATGGATGGTGAAAAAAAAAATGGACTGGTGGAGTAGTGACTACTTAGATAACAACTAGTATACATATGGAAGAATAGGACATGTTACTACTAAATAAATTAGGATTAGGGCAAGAGTTTACAGATAAGAGGTACACAGGCGTAAAAACCCGGAAACCTCTAATCATCATCATCATCATCATTTCAGCCGAAAGACGTCTACTATTGGGCTTAGCCCTCCCCCAAGCATCGCCACAACGACCGATTCTGTGCGTCTCTATCTACAGAGCAAACCTCTAAAGAGAAGGGACATCTCTAACAAAACGGTGCTTGTGTCTAGTCCAGGCAACTGCCCGATTTTTTTTTGTTGTTTAAGTTCTAATCTAAAATTATGCAAGTTTTTTATGAATAGTTCCTATGTGGTGATATAGATATCGCTACAGGACAATAATAAGACTAAGAGAACTGTTTTGATGGTGACTGGTCACTGCGGTAATTAGTAACAGAGAAAGATGTAAAAAAAAAAAACAGTCTGCTTCTGAACTTATGCCTTTTCAAAATTGCTTGAACAAAACAGCTTTCATGTTCAATATGCAACCCAACTGCCTGAAGCGATTTATATATAAATAAAAGCAAAGTTTTCTTTCATACTGCCGTACTTGAGTCCTAAGACGGCGCGCTGTGGCGTATTAAATAAGATTTCTGTTTTATGTTGAATCAGCCTCCACAGCTTCTAGGAAACTATTTTCTGTCAGTTAAACACGTTTATTGACGAGAAGTTTAAAAGTTAATCAATCTTATACCTTCTTAAGATAAACTTCTTTAGAAGTTTAATACGCTGAGTTATGATAGCTTATCTACTCACTTGGTGTTGCAAGTGAGTTTTATTATCTTTATTTAAATATGTTTTTTCTGTACCTACGTGTGTTTATCACCTAATTCCTCCTAAAGGACTTGACTGATTTGGATGACACTTAGTGTGTATATTTAAATGGGTACCTGGATGGTTTGAAAATACAATTGATCTCGGTAGGTGGTGCTGCGATCGAGTTCTCAATTTTCTTTTCTAACGAAAAACCAGGTTTCGGGAAAGGATAACGACGTTTATTTATTATTTATAATCCGTTATTATAAATAATAAATAAACGTCGGCCGGGACTGGTAGTATAATTTTTTTTTTGTGCGCTTTTATCACGTACTGCACGCGTGACAGTCCTAACACCATCTTACGCGCGCTGGCAGATCGTTGGCACTCTCCGATGCTGGCTCGCTGTATACGTCTGCATCTTAGTAGTCGTATAGTGATTTGCCACCATCATCGGAGAGTCCACCCGGACCTGCCACCTACTGTTTATGTGATCGTTTAATTTGTTACTAACACTAGTTTATAAGCTCCCAATTGGTTGTAGTCGCAAGATGAGTCTGAATTAAATGATTTATTATTATTTCATAGCATTAATTTGAGAAGACTTATTCAGTGTTGAAATAAAGATTACTTCATTTTTAAAGCCAGCTTTAATCATATACGCACATTTGCTTTTGTTTACCAAATTATGGTAATAAGCCTGATTATCATATATCTTGTAAGACAATTTTTGATTAGGTTACCCTTCAGCATCCCACATCAAATTGGGTTCAACAATATTTCACTCACTTCGTTATCCAAAGTAGGAGTCACAAATTACCGAAATGCAGAAAAACAATATTTGAGAATGAGCATGACAAAAAATAAAAAAGACGTATCTTTCGAACACCGAGTCCCGTCGTCACTAGGGAAATTATGGAATATAAAATATTTGTATGATCGTCACTCGACCGAATTTTGCGTGTTGTATTTTTTTCTGTCCGCTCCGATAAAACTACGGTAAATTATAGGAAAGATGAATATGATTTTTTACATATTTCGCATATTTATTAATAAAAAAATATTGCATCGTTTAACTTTGTCGTATTTCACACAACCGGTATTATATAGGTACTGTGTGTTCTTGGCATCCCTATTGAAACATTAAATAGTATGTTTTCAATCAATCACAAAGTTTCCCAATTTAGATCTCTCAGTGCTAAAAACATAAACAAAAATTATAATTGCCGAGAAATTTTTCATCCATTTTGTTTGGGATTAATGACCTGCTGAGAAACTGGAGATACTAGTAGATGTCGAGTTATTTGCGACAAAGATATCGCAAAAATTTTGGTTGCACATTGCCTTGTACGATGATACGAAAATTATGGGCTTGTGCATACTCCATAAAGGTACTCACGTACGGAGCACACAGCTGGATACTTCAGTAGATACCCAGGCTCGAAGTATGTTAGCAAGCCATGGAGCACCGTGATGGTCACGGTGCTCCATGGCTATGAACACAATACTGCACGCCAAAACTAACATAAAATGTGTTACCCGAAAAACTACTACTCTAAAGTGGAATTGGACCGGAGATGTCTGCCGCATATCTGATGAGCTGTGGGCTAGAAGCGGCACTTATTGGGTCCCATTAAACCCAGACGTCATCGTGGCAGATCAAGGCGAAAGTGGAGAGATGAGCTTGACATCTACCAGAGGAACTGGCTCGTAATGGCTTTTTGCATTTTTTGTCAGACTTTTCGACTGACTAAAACTCACTCCTGTTCTTTCGCTCCCTTTCATACCAGAGCTAAGTCTTTCTTTCAGAAGCAGACACTACTGTTTGCCTTGGAATGCGAATATGGTTAACATAGTGACAGTTTAAGAGTTTACAAATAATTAAATCAAAATTTCAATCATTTGTAAAACTATAGTAAAACAAACAGTTCATCTATAACCATAGGACATCTATTTTGATTTTATTCTATTCCGTAGTCTCGATTTTCAAAACAATCAAAACTCAATTAAATATTTCTGGAAAACTCACTTTATAAAAGTGAGACAAAAGAGAACAGTTGTTACGTTAGACACACGACAAACATAGGAAGTAAATAGAGTCGACGACAGAGTTTAAAACTAAATAAACTAGTTTAAAAGTCGATAGCGGACAACGCACACAACGCATAGACTGTGTATTTGCATTTTTATTGGAACCGTTTAAAGAAACAATGGACGGATCGGTTGAAACGCTTGCCGTTTGGGAAATTCAACTGTTTTTCCTTTTATACCGTTTTCTGTATAAGCTTTTATCGATTTTTATTTCGATATAATCTAAAATGCGACTATTGTTTTAGAAAAACATAGCAGTCAACTTTGCAAATCGTTTGTCAGCATAAACGATTTGAAAGTTGACTTTCGTAGGAACTGAATATAAAATTGATTAGGTACTCACCCGGTAAGAAGAATAAGTTTGAAATACTAAGTGCTGAAATAAATTAACCAAGGTTATGAAGATATATCCGTTGTATTACTTTTATTCAAAAACCAAAGTAATAGAAATATATCTTCTTCGCATTCTGTTAGCATTATCTTAAAATAAAATATTTCACCAGAATTTTAACGTGTGCTATCCTAATTTATTAACAAATTTTGTTAATATATTTGGAAATGCCGAGGGAAAACGCAACCTTTGACCTTAGGGATGCCCTCTACATTAATGTTTATAATTTGTCACTTCTTAAGTACATTTTCGTTAATTTAACATACCATACCATACTCGTCTGAAAACGGGTAAAAACTCTCCATGTAAACGGGCCTTTGGGCAAAGACTTCAAAAAGTAGCAGCAATTTCTCATTGCAAAAACAGCATGCTATAAACAAAAACATATGTAAGTAAAAATTCTCAATCTTCCACATGAAACCGAATACGAAAACCCTTGTTTGCATGCCTGCTTCAAACAGGGTCTTTGAATGACGTCACTGACAATGGGAAGCTCTCAACGTGACGTGGAGTACTGCTTCTACTCTTTTTGGCAGCACAATCCTTCAAAGGCGGATGAAATGAGAGCATCTTAATATCCGCGTTTTAGTCTTATTTGGTGTGACATTAGCGGGCCCTCGACGAATGAACAAAGCCGTGGATTATTCTGCAAAATTTTGGATTTTTGTTTTTACAGTTTTAGTCAATTTTAATTTTTTATTAACAAATAAATATCTTGAAACACATTTGGCGTAAAAAATGGTATGAATCACATAAATTTCATGGTACTTAGGAACAATGTAACTTTCTACTGGTGAACGAATTTTAAAAATCAGTTCAGTAGGTCCAAAAATCTAGTTCCTACAAATAAACTCAACAACTTACAAACCTTACTACATTGTAGTGTAGATTCATTTAATGCCCGACTGCGGATTGCTAAAGCCTGTATCTGGAAAGTCTAGAAACATTACATTTTGAACAGTAAATAGCTCTTATAATAAGGAAAGTGAAACCATAAAATGATTGTCATCGCACTTGTTTTACGTAAAAGTTTTTCGAAATTCTATAGACTGAAAAAAAAAATCATTGGTTACATAATTTAGATATCTACCATAACTTCACTGTCATTTATTTGGTAATAATAAGAGAATCAAACTCAAAATAAAATTAATTGCAATTGCTTCATTATTTTATATTTAATTAAAACTTTGGAAGCCATTCTAATAAATTATCCAGGTACACGCTACAGCTTAGGTATCATTTAATCCAATATCCATTATCTAGCATCCACAATGCAGTTTAATTACTATCGAATGAACAACAAAATTTACTGATATAATTTTAGCCTGATATAAATTCTCACTTACAGTTATTACCCGTATTATTTCGAGATTTACTTATCGTTTTAAGCGTTTTTATTTCAAGATAGATTTTGCTAAAATTTCATAAAGTACTTTAATAAATGGCCAAAGAGCAAATATATTAAGGGGCCGGCGGAGGATGAATTTCCATACAAACGTTATACCACGCTCATTTGCAGTTGGAGCATATTTCCAACATATTATGATGATATTTGGTTATAGACAATATTTATCTAGGTTCCTACGTCTTTCTTTTTTAAAAAAACAAAAAGAAGTTTAAGCAAATTGTATTTCGCACTTTTTTATAGCGTAAATGGCAAAACATGCCATTTGGCTTTTCTTGTATTAAAAATAACAATATTTCTAATATTCTCGACGTAGGAACCTAGATAAATATTGTCTTTAACCGAATATCATCATAATATGTTGTATATATGCTCCAACTGCAAATGAGCGTGGTATTACGTTTGTATGGAAATTCATCCTCCGCCGGCCCCTTAAGTAATTTTCAAAGGTCCGTCACACATAGCAAGTGCACATCGCCTTTTGGAACTCATTACCAGTCTATATAATACAAACAGTACGTCCTCAGAAAAATAAACGCAGATGCAATCAAAAATAAACGTAAAATGCATTGTAGACCGCATAAGAAATAGTAATACTTTGTTTTAAAACTGAAATTGCAGACGTAGGCAACCGCAGCACGCTGGACAGAACTGCAAAAATGGCAAAAATAGCGGCCGAAATCGTGAAACAGAGGCAAGTCTTACGCCCTGCTCTTCGCTGGAGACGCCCCAAAGCGTAGGGAGTCGCAGGCGAGCCATGGGAAGCTCGCTTTCCTGCCATTCGGTAATCCCGGGTCGACGGCGTGTTGTATTCGACGCGTGCCTCAAAAAGATATTAGCAAAATTGATGAGGCCAGTTAGGGCCAACGACGATCAGGAATAGGTATGGATTGTTCGAAGAAGTTACCGCAGCATTAGCAAAAAGAGGCAACTGAACACTGTGGGTTTTAGTTAGTTAAAATCTGATGCTTCCTCCCGCTCCACCCAGAGATGAAGAAGTTATTTGATGATTTCCCTTGTAAAAAAAGGCATCAAAGGCGATTAATTGAAATGGAAATTATCTACGTATCATACCTGCCGCATGCCAATCGACAACAGGGCAAAACGTCACGGATTGGATCCCAAACATCAAGAATCGGTGACAAAGTAGGACAAAAGGAGATGTTGAAACGAACTGGACTCTATCTAAAGGAGTAAGGTCAGATTGCCCAAGATAGAAAAAAGTAGTAAAAAGGAAGGAAGCTGCAGTGCGACACTAGAATAATATTTTTTTATTATTATTCACGTAGCTTCTTTTGCAGAATAACCCACGAATTTAGGACTCTGCATCTGAATGCAAAGGCTTCTTGTAACAAGATGCGATATCCTTTGAATGAGAATATGAAATGCATTTTAGTCTCGCGTTACCTGCGTCCTCTAATGAGGTATCATACAACTGACACTTAATTTGGATACATTCTCATGCATTTTATAATCTGTTTATACTAAGCAATTAGTATCGGGCACGTTCCTGCAATAATTACACACTAGTGTCTTGTTTTTAATTAAGTTTGAGAGCCGATTGTGACTGAGAATTAATATTTATGCTTGGATTTATAGATTCTTTATTGTGGTCATTATTTTGAAGAGTTCATTAGGTTTAATTTAATCTAGCTATTTGAATATTGCATGTTTTTATTTTCAGAGCCAGCCTTTTCTATTTTATTTCAACTTATAGCTCCAATTTTTTTTTTCTGTATTTTGGGTCTATTTTATCATTATCGTAGTAAAATTCTGATATCCAACTGCACCAGGATAAGTAAGCTTTTTAATTTTAATAGCTATAAAAAAGCTAGGTGACTGCTGTGAAATGGCGACTACTTCAGTGACAGAATTTGTCAAAATTAATGAAAACAATGAAGTTTAAAGTCCAACACACACATTTCTTTACTGGCTAGGTGATCAAACTTCACATTTTATAACTAAGCAACAAAAATGAGACAGCCTTTAATAAATTAATTCGTCTTTTTTACATCGCCAATTAAATATTCTTAGCCCAAGAACTAAGAAGCGATGCAAGAACGGAATTGTAGTGTACTCTAGCACGTTATTTTTTTATAACCACCCAGATAGTGACTTACTTAGAAGATAATTAGTGGTTAAGACAGTATCATTCAGACGTTGGTCAATTGTGGCTGACTTATTCATTTAGAAAGCAATGTATATTTTTAGAGGCAAATAATGCTATTAACCCGTTGTGTGTCTAAACGTGGATCCACGCGAGACACAATGGCTTTTTAATTGTGTCTCTAATTACGGCACATGAGAGGTTAAAATCCATGTCCGTGATAATTCCCTACGCGAGTGTGATCTCAGAGGCAGAGGAAACTTAGAATAAATCTTCCGATTTTTATTTAAAAAATATCCAAATGTAATATTCCTCTCCCAACCAATTTTTATTCCCTACTCTGCCACTTCTCTCCCAAATTGATTAATATTTTGGCTACTTTTATAAATGAAAATAATTTAAAATTTTAATTGGTGTTTAACGTTTTGTAATTATTCTTTATTTTGTAGTTTATTTATTGTATATATATAATAGATTTTATTGAGGATTTTCGAAATAAACCACAAATTGTTTCTCTGAAAACAAAGTTTTGTTTTATTCCACATGCTTTTACAGTATAACAATTATCGTTTAACTAAAATTACACTTTTATCTCACCTGAAAACAAAGAAACGACATTTAAAGTTCACTAATATCGCCTCCTCAATTATATCCCTTTAATTATCTCTCTACAAGTTTTTATAACAATAAAATGCACAAAATAATCTAAACATCATCTGTCATTGAATGATACGTCACCCCGTGTTCACAGCTTAAAAATTAAATTAATGAAATGTCATTTCCAAGGAGGTCATTTCATTACAAATATATTATCCAATTTGTAGATAAGTTGTGACTCAGATTGTAATTCTCTACTAACACTTGTGTTTGTCCTTCCAGCTTACTTACCACAAAGTAGAGTTCGACAGTTACTCCCACTGGGTTGCTGCCATCCCAAACGTGACACTGGCAAAATATTCGCAACCGGCTTAATTGCCATAAAAGAAAAAATGCTATTATAAAGAAGCCTCTTTGATTAGCGCTCAATCTATTCCACAAGTGATATTACTGGTTAATAGATTCCGCAAAGAGTTTGTTTACAAAACACAGTGTTACTGCGACCAACAATTAGCGGTAAACCTTTGTTTTTGTTGCACTAACACAACACGCCTCCCGCAGCTGTCAAATGAAAATAGTTGTTAGGCATTGCTCGGAGTAAACGCGAAGTTACGATGGCGAGTGCGGGCGCGATTACCTAATGGCCACCTCACCACAGTGCTTCGTGAGTGGTGGTCGATTGCAGTAGAGGCTGCAAATGGTTCCTCGGGGTAAAACAAACGACGATCGCTCGCTTGCGAGGCCGAATCATCGCGAAACACTAGGCGGCCGCCACACTAGTCACTTTAGTATGAACGTAAACAGTGGTTTCTTTTTTATTTATTTTTTAGGTGGGGCATCAAATAGCTTCTGCCAGTCTGGGTGGAGCAAAAAGAAGTCTCAGACTTTTACTAACCAAATCGCTACTGTGTAAGTGAGCCCTTTGCGTTTCAGGACTCACTCTTTCGAACTATCTTGCACTAACAATTTCTGGCTGGCATAGTATCTTAATATGTTGTATAATAAATAATGTTGTACACATTATTTTTAGTAAATGCGAACCCTGAATATAGTTGTTCAGAATCAGTAACTGAATCGATTCCAATAATATTTACACCATGTTATATTTCTTTTAAAAATATTTAAAAATGGTCACAAGTAGCACCACCGACAATAAGTACAATGAATTTCAAGGCAGGTTATAGTGGACATTAGACACTATCACACAGCTGGATGTGAGAGTTAAACAACTCCTCAGCCACCAGGGTCGCCCGGTGATCTTGTATTTGTGCGGCGTAATCAAATAACATAACAAGCTTATAACTTCGTGATTTAACGAATTTTTTTATATAGTCTCTTTCTTGTAATGTGAATGTGAGAACACTGTACACTTAACGAACTCTTAGACTACTTCCTATTACGACTTACTTTTTTTTATTATGATGATTTTTATTGTGCTTTTGTGTACAATATTGACTGGTCTACACTGTTCATACAAAATCTATCAATTTTGTAACAACAACCACATTTTTTAAAAGAGTAACCATGGAGTTTCTTGCCGGTTCTTCTCCATAGGAAACGACCAATTTGGAACCGTACACTAGCTTCTGACGTTTTATAAGTGCCCATGTAGGCCTATGTGAAATAAAAAAAGACGTGTGGCACTCGGGGACTGCCGCGGTAAAGCTATTGCATATCATTTTTATCAACTTATGCAATTATAATTATTTATTTATTTTATTTATGCAGTATTTTTTTTCCTTTGTTTTTTTTTTCTTTGATATTAATTGAAGTTACACTTTCATACATTGAACTGAATTTTGATTGATTGTTCACTCATTTGTTTTCTTATCGGTCACCACGCTCAAAAAACAAATGAGTGGGGGGTGTTAGGTTATTTTCGTTACGGAATTTCTGGATTCGGTCTCCACGCTCAAGGCCCGCGATAGAAGCTATGCAATAGCTTAATAAAATATTTTGACTTTGACTTTGTTGTGACATTTTGTACACAGATTCTTTACATAAAAATACTAGAGACCAGGAGGTCTACTTGCTTTCTCCGAAACGCAATTTTCGTAAACGAACGATATTCAAACGAAGTTTCGTTAGTGCACCTACTCTGTTTCATTTTCGGACACACACAAGAAGTTCGGACCCACAGACAATCTTCGTGACCGAATAGAATGAACTATATGATTTGGGACTTTTTATATGTCATTTAAAGTAAATTACGGTTTTTAAATTAATTTTGAATCTTGCTTTATTTTAAAATTTTGCATTTATTAGGTGGTTTATTTAATATTTCTTGTAATATTTATAGATAAAACATAAATATGTCGTAAAAAAATAATTTTCGATAAAATACAAAAAGACACCATAAAACAACCTTTTTTACGGTCATTGTTAACCGACTTATATAAAGAGCGCTACTTCACGTCAATCATCGGTACTAACGTATGACAACTAAAAATATCTGTATAATCACACGTAACGTGTCAATCTTTGAATGTCAACTTGAATTTGACTTTTAGTTTGAATTTTTAAAAATATATCATGTTGGCAGTGCTTTTTTACATGACACATTCCGTAAGAAAGTCGGACTGTCGCAGTCTACCTTATTGGGCCACAACAACTTTTCTTTACATTTAATACCTCTTTGATGTGATTAAATATTTCTTGTAATATTTATGCATAGAATACAAATGAAACTCAAAAAAACGTATTTATTATTGATGACGAGGCGGTATGGTCTAAAACCTTAGCCGGCCCAAATGGGGCAAAAAAAAAACAATGTGTAACTTGTCAACATTGTCAACTTCGGTGCTGCCAATTTTGTATTATTATGGCTAAATTTAGCATTTTTCTAAGTAATTTGGCATGCATAAATTCAGTTTAGCATATTTTTAGCATTTTACTCGGAAAGTTTGAATATAATTTCTAAATGCAAAATAAAATCCTGTTAAACGAGGTGATGTTTCTGAACGCGACCCTAGTGGTTAGGGGAATCCCGCTTGAATTGAACTATATATGGTTTATTGCATCACTCGACGACTTGTCATCAAAGGTAATTTGGTTTTGTTTGATTCGTATGTGGTTACGTGCGTTGAATAAGAGTTATTAAATTCACAATGTCAATAAATAACCTATAACCAACTTTATCGTGCAGAGTGGGAATTAATGTCCGATTTGAAAGAATGGCTTCTTCCGCTCTGCTGACATCATACGAAGAGGTTACACACGAGGGTCTAGTTATTAGCATAGTATTTAGCATTTTCCGGAAATTTTGGCATATATTTGGCATTTTTTTAATGCAGATTTAGCAGATAATAATTTAAGGAGTTGGCAGCACTGGTCAACTTGCATTGTTAGTTTGAAATCAAAAGATTTTTATTTGGACTTTACCTATACATAACTCAAGTTACAAAGTGCTTCTTTACATACATATTTTGTCATCACGGTACGCGTTTGTAAGAAAGTTTTAAGTAGAACTGTGGATGTCGCAGTCTTCCACAAGTTTTGTTGTGGATCTTTGATCTTTGTAAGTAATATTATCATAATTATACAATATAGTATGTAGGTACCTATTTGTTTTTAGTCGTAGGTAGTCATTCGTAGAATTCTTTTATTTACCATCTTAGTTGTGTCCAAATATTTTAAACAATAATAATTGATTTTATTACCAAATAGTATTATAAATTAATTCCACCAATTCTTACCTATTTAATTTCAATATTTTATGATTCTATTAGGTATTTAATCTGTTTTATTTTCAGATCAATGAACCAATACCATCCACCTCCAGGCAATCAAGCTAACCCCCAACTTTTCACAGCCCGAGGTAGCTGTGGACATAGGACCTTGCCAGGAAATCGACCACCAGTGACATGAAAATCTCTGAATCCTACAGGATTCAAGTTAATAAAAATTATAAATGTATTTTTTAGTCTTTTATTAAAGTCTCTTTAAACAACAACAACTTAAGACAGTCACAGTACCCTGAAAACACCATAGTACTCCACTTCAAGTGCTTTGCTGAGGAGAAGCCTACAGAGGCTTTTTGGAGGTAATAAAGGCACTATTTCCTGGTACAACTCCTCAAATAATTACCGACTGTGTCTCACATTATCCACAACATGTAAGTCAGGAATTTGCGTAATGTTGAGCTGAAAACATCACAGTAGTAGGTACTCCACTTCCTAGTGATTTGCTGAGGATAAGCCTACAGAGGCTTTTTGGAGATAATAAAGGCAATATTTTCTGGTACAACTCTTCAAATAATTGTCGATTGAGTCCCTCATTTCCCACAAACTGTGTGTTAGAAATTTGCATAATTTTGAGCTGAAAACACCACAATAGTACTCTACTTCCTAGTGCTTTGCTAAAGAGAAGCCTTTGGAGGCTTCTTGAAGGTAATAAAGGCACTATTTCCTGGTAAAACTCGTCAAATAATTGCCGACTGAGTCTCACATTATCCACAACATATAAGTCAGGAATTTGAGCTGGTTGCCGGGTCTTTGTACGCTCTAAACATTCGTAACGTAGAGCTGCTTCAATTAAAAGCATTCTTGAGGCCATTTTAAGCACTTTTCTTACAAAATCAACACAAACGAAAATGAAAAGGTAAGTCTTTTGGTTTCGTCAATTTGACGTTAAAATTGCAAAACATTCGTATGTCATAATCATATTTTTTTTCGAAACATAACGAATTAGAGTAGGTTTAGAGATTCGGTACGTCAAATAATTTTCGATCGTACGAAATTTCGGGAACGAAATGAACCATGGTAGGAAACACGCCGAATTCCGATCGAAACTTCGTTTTTCGGAGAAAGCGAGTAGACCCCCTGTTTCGGGTTTGAATATACTAAAACGAATGTTGTGTGTCCGCACCCAGGCTGGGGTCCTCTACACGTCACTATGTAGCACGTATTTAGTTTACCAATGGTTGCATTATTAATACAACAAACGTGCTCATCAGGTTAGCTACGGTCCTAATCAATTATTCTAATAGTTTTAATTATGAAATGTAGGGAGAGAAGTATGCGGGAAACGGGAACGGAAGACATTATTTAATTTAATCTAATAAACGAAAGCTGTTGGTTTTGGTTGAGCGTTTAGCTACTGCGCTGCACGTCGTAGGTTCGATTCCCGAAAGGAATAACTATTTGTATAATCTACAGACATTTGTTCTTGGTCTGGGTGTCTTGTGTATGTGAGTATATGGTTTTTTAATAAATCAATGGGAGTATATACATGTTTGTGAGCTCATACATGATACAGGAGTAATTCTTAGAGGAGAGTAACGTTTTAAAAATACTGGCCAAGTACGAACCCGACTCGCACCTGAAGGTTTCCGTACCGTCCCGCAGCAAAAAACGGCAAGAAATCACGTTTGCTGTATGGGAGTCTCATTCTTAAATGTTATTTTTTTCTGTTTTTATAGATATGTATTTGTTGTTATAGCGGCAACAGTAATACATCATCTGTCTAACTATCATGGTAAACGAGATATAGCTTGTTGATAGACGGACAGACAGACAGACAGACGGATGAACAGCAGAGTCTTAATAATATGGTCCTGGTTTACCCTTTGGGTACGGAACCATAAAAAAAAGACAAGTAAGTTGTTTAAAAGCGAAGACATTTATTTAAAAAAAGAACAGTTTTATCTTGTTTCATCTCATATTCGTAGGGACTAAAGCTGTAGAATAAATTCCCAGAAAACGCTATTTATACCTTTCAGTGTAAGCTAACAAGCTTACAGGTATCATTTCAGTACCTGAAACTAGAGCTGTTTACTACGAAACAAGTCCATATTAAACAAACAAACGGGCAATTTGTTCCCTTTGACATATCACTCTGTACGATAAAAGGATGGCAAGCTATCTCGTCCGTCCTTTTCTGAATAAGACAACTAATCTGAAACTTGTTGTATTAGGTCCTTACCTATGAAATTGGCGTTCTATTTTTAAAAGGGTTAAGTACTTGGAACTGTGATATATTCGAAATAATTTCATGAAAACATTATATTAAATAACTGATAACGAAAAAAGAATACCTAAAATAATGTTGTTCTTTTTTCGTAGTTATTGGGTGTGTTTGTTTATCTATTTTAAATGTAAATACATACTCATATTACTCATAAATATAGTAAGTACTTATACGTATTTAAAACCGTTTTCGTATGAAATTTAAGAAAGTTCGTATTATTTTGAAGTATGGAGCTCTAACGTGGAAAAATGTGTCTCAAGCAGTATATAATATTAATGACGTATACAGGCTTAGAACTGCTAATGAATGGGATGTGCATTTTTGTTTCAATCGCTTTCACTTTGTAAATTTTGCCTCATAAATTACTTTTTTCTCCAGTACAGGAACAAAATTTCAAAGACAAAAGCTATTAAACCAATAACATAGAATTTGTAAATATTACAAAATATACGTTATTCAACGTCACTGATATTGCTTTCTGGAATGTACGGTTTCCACGTTAAAACGCCAAGTTTAAAGGAAAATACCCAATATATGCTATAATAAATCGCAAATAAATAAGAGTAGCCAGATGTCCATTTTACTGAGCATCAAAAATTTTTGGCTTAAAATACAAACAATTCCAATTAAATATAATTATACAATTTAATACAATTATTTGTCACTCAGGAATAATGTAGCTTTATTCTGGTGCAAAAAAAACATTGAAAATTATTTCTGTAGTTCCAAGACTACTTATCTACAAATAAACTTATAAACTGTACCTCTATATAATATAAACGTACCTTTTTTTATTTTCACTTAATTAATAAAAAAAGGATAATTTACACAGTATATCAACATAATGTAATCTGTTCAATCTGTCCCATAGATAATAATAGTCAACCCAATGAACATAAAATAATCTTGCACTATTTTATCAGGAACATATTCCATACAATTAACACAATTTATAAACAGACTAGCTTGGCTTCGCCAACGTACAAAAAATATAGCTATGCAATTCAGGGATAAAGCAGCTTTCTATCGGTGAAAAAATTTTAGCAATGGGACTAGTACCCCTAGCCAAGTTGATAATCTGCAATCGTTAACGCTAGTAGAAAACTTCAAATGTACGGGAATGACGTCATCTCAACTTAGTCATGCGGTCAGAACAAACGAATCGAGGCCGTAGCCAACTCGAGGCGTTCGACGCAAGAGGAATGGTTGTAACTTGGCTAGGGGACTACTTTCAGAGATTACCTTCTACAAACAAAAAAACTAAAGTTTGTGTTTACCTCTTCAAGATATTAGTGTAAATAAATTGTGTGTGTTCTACGTCTATGATTATAATGTTGTTTCATCATAATAACCACACTGATATCTATGCAAAATATTTCTAACGGTGAATATTTGAAAGCTATTGCAGTACACGACTGATTCTTCGGACGGCGCAAGTACCACTAATTTGGCGCCGATGTCGAAAAGGCCGGTGTCGAGGCCGAACTGGGTGCCAAAAGCCATACGGGCCAGGCTTTCGTCTTGCCAGGAACCGAAACGACTCTCTGCAATTGCGATACATTATGCTAATGTCTAATGTGGGGCTGTTTTTTAGGTTTTAAGTGCAGGTCATTAGGGTTTTCGTTGTCTCTTGGTGGGAAATCATCAATAACCCCTCCCGCTGTAAGGGTAGATTGAAAAGGAGTGTCTGACTTTTGATAACTAAAACCCTCTTGTGTTCCTTTGGTTTTCTTGTGTGTTCCAGTGCCTGTGTGACTCTTTCAACTTATCCTTTAGCTCATCCTGGCCGGTTTCCAAAACACAGCTCAAGGTAGCAAATATTAACCAATGGATGCATTATTAATACCACAAACATGTTAACCCGTTTTTTTAAGGTGTGAAATCATCCAATTACTTCATCTGCTCTACCCTAGAGTGGGAGGGCGTGCCAGTCTTTTACTGACTAAAACCCACTCCTATGTTCCTTCTTTGCCTTGCGTTCCTGGTCCCCGGATTTCCAAGAGCAGGGTCGAAGCCTACTGGGGCCAAGGGTCTGCTTCTGAAAGGAAGACTCAGCCCTGGTTTGAAAAGCAACGAAGGAACAGGTGTGGGTTTTTACTTTTTAGTCAGTAAAAGTCTGACACGCCCTCGCGCTTCACCCATCCACCCAAGAATGAGGGATGGCTTTACCACCTAAAAAAAGGTCCCCGGATTTCCCTTTTGGAAGTAAACCCATGGCCTCAGTCGGCTCCGACCCTGCTGGAGCCCTACGGTTTCACTTGAACATTTTAATCGAGTTAGGTTAGGTTAACAAAAACTTTAAAAACTCACTTCTATAATGCAAAGGCATAACCTTCCTAAACAAATGCATTCTTCTGGCAGTCTTCTCGTACCTCGTGATCGCTATCACTTTGCAGGGCGGCGCTGCACAAGATAGGATCTTGGCAGAAGCGCCTGTTGTCGTGAACACTAAAATAGCACTAGCTTCACTATGTAATGCTGCAAGAGAAGCAGCTAGGGCTACGGCGTAGGGCTGAAGAACTGGTATTTTCAACTGTAATATCAAAATACATTTATTCTTAGGTTAACTTATACAGGATATTTATGATAGTTGCCTTCACGGATCTTAAGCGGTTGCGCAGAAGTTCAAATATTCGGTCTCTTTAGTGGTGCGAAGTGAGACGCGGGGAAGTGTCAGTGATTGGCTCGCCGCGCCATCGCGTCATAGACGTCACTCCTCATTCGTTCCCTGCGTTGCGGAATGTATCTAACAACGAAGACGATTGGCTCGCCAATGTATGAAATGCGCAAAGCGATCCCCACTCTGACGCCGAGCGCTCAAGATCCGTAATGGCAACTGTATTTGTAAAACACTAACAATCTTGCAGGATTGTATTACTAACATCATAAACAACAAATTTTGTTCTATGACTTTTTACAAAACTTATAACATTTCCAAAAAACAAACCTTCAAGATTCCATCGTTCTATCTAACACATTACAACTCTGTATTTTGCTGTAACCACCTACACCTCCCACGCAAGATCCCTGCTCCCCTCCGCTATTGTACTATCGCTTGCTTCCCATAGACTTTGTAACATTTAGAACGTTCAATTTAAACATTTTAATTTTGTATGAAAATCTGATGAACCAATGTAATAGAACAAAAGTTGTTGTTTATGATGTTCTCAACATAGTCCTGAAAAGTTGCCAGCGTCTTACAAAAGACCCTGTATTTGCGTGATTCTTTGAAACCCAGAGAATGTTTCATTCATCTAGCCTAGTTTTCGTACCTATCTATTTTGTGTCGTAAGCCATTGGGCACAGATGAGTGATCGGGGAAAAGTAATATACAAATAAAAATATCAAATTGTAAAGAAAAATCTAGGCCAGATGAATGAGACATTCTCTCGGTTTCAAAGAATCAGTCGCTTGCCGTTAGTCCTATATGTTTTTACATGGCATAGTAAGATTTTTTTTTAATAACAAGACTCTTTAAGTTTAGATACATGACATTAGAGGCTATTTATAAAGTCATAATTGTGAAGCGCTGGTTCTTAAAACATAGACGCCTGACATAGCATAATCAGCCTATAATATTCCAACTGCGCAGACCTCATTGTTGAAAATGAGAGTAGACTATTATGCATCACCTTTCGTTCCACGCAAAACAGAAAGCACATTTTGATATTAGTGGAGAAATTTTGTCATTATAACCGAGGCATAATTCGCTCGAACTGCAGACGAGGGTGTTATGGAACCGAGGGCCGCTTTCCACGTGTATCAAACGACGTTTTTCAATACACTTACGAAGAAATAAATACACAGGGGTTGACCAGCGACTCATGGGAGTTGCTTAGCGTTCAGTCTAATACAGTAAGCGTGAGTTGCACCATTTAACTATAACGATAACCAGTCGTGAAACGGCCGCCTATTGGTCAATTCGACGATTTGAAAGCTGTTAACGGCTTTGTTATCGTTATGGTTAAATGGTGCAACTCACCCTAAATACGGTAATTTGTGATGAAGGCAAGTGCTAGTACTTTTCCGCACTCGTGCGAACAACAGTTAATTGCTTGGCAAAGAGCGGTAGGGATTGGAGTAAGTTTTCGAGTAAGTGTACTGAAAAAGTTCTTTGACGGTTTCTCACCCACAAAATCAGAATATATTGTAGGTGGTTGTATAAAACTATAAAACTTTTATTTACTACAAAATACATACCTGTAAACTCAGTTTTAAGTAATTTTCAGGAGCAACGTAATCCTTTTCTATTATTTCTGTTGCCCTTATGAAAGCTTGAATAAACTCTATGGGAGGTTTTCCACGACGATCATCCATTAAGAAAACACCATCTAATCTGTTCTTAATCAAATCACGAACTTGTATCAGTAACTGTCTGTCATTGGCGATTTCTTCATAGTAATTGTCTACTAATGTCGGATTCATGTAAAAGACGGGTTTGCGATCCTGAAATAATAATGTTTTGATTGTTAATACAACTTTGAAATTGCTTTCATAGTAAGACACACTTCAAAAAACGAATAATAACAATTGAGGGATACAGTTTTGGTGTTCATTATCATCATCATCATTTCAGCCTATAGACGTCCACTGTTGGGCATAGGCCTCCCCTAAGTGTCGCCACTATGAACGATCCCAATTCCTGCAATCTTTACCAAGTCATCGGTCCACATTGTAGGACGCCTTCCAACGCTGCGTCTTCCGGTACGCGGTCGTCACCCCAGGACCTTTCGGCCCCAACGGCCATCCGTTCTGCGAGCAATGTGCCCTGCCCATTGCCACTTAAGTTTAGTGATTCTTCGTGTTGATTTTGGTGTTGCATCTACTATCTCCATCCAAAATATAATTACACCACGCAGTAGCAAAAAAACCAAAGGATTCGGTGAGCTAAGTAAGGACTACACTACGTGTAGTGGTGGGAATAGTGCCGCCATTTTGAGATCATTTTGCTGCGTTACAATTATGTAATAATTATATTATTACGGACTCGCATTCACGTATAACTCAATATGAAACTTAAGGTTCGTCAACGTCATATGGAACGCAGCATACTATGTGTTTAATTAACAGATAAAGGTGCTCCCTTACTGGGAGTATTCGCGTCTAATGTAACGTTACAGAAGTCGAATCTATAATGTTACATTACACTGTACTCCAAAAAGCATTAATGTCGATTAATGTCCATCCATTAATGTCCAAAAGTCGTTAATGTGGCTCAAAAAGCTGCTCAACTGAAATGGGATTAGGCAGGATATATTTGCTGCATGTTTAAAGAGCTCTAGGTCTATAAAAACAGTGTTGGTGCCCAGATACAAAGACACGCTGCCACGGCAGACTGCGAAGGAGATAACGGGATGACCTGAATGGCTTCATTGGGAATCGGAAAAGGGAAGCAAAGAATTATGATCGTTAGAAAGATGGGAGGCATGCTTGTGCCCAGTGGTGAGACAATACGCGGTAGCAATAATAATTTATGTAAAAACACACTCACAAACTGTTCCGTAAAATAAAAATGTGGTATGACTGAGTCATAAACACGGCCACACCGCCTCTTTCTAGTGACAATTTCGAGAAATTTTATTGGTTTTTTTAAGTTTTCAATGTGTTTTTATACGCAGCTATCTACTAAAATAGTCGTTATCATTAGAATCATACTTGTTATAAATGATATCGTTTCTGTATTCTAAAAACAAAAGTTAAAATAAACTAGTTACCTACAATAAGCAATTCAACTTCATTCATTAACCAATATTTAGGAAGGTAGACCTCCAACTGGCGAGCTTTTGTTTATGTTAGGCTCAAATTAACATCCAGACTATTGGTCTAACTTTGAACTTTCCTACATCTTATGACTTAAAGTTAATATTTAATACTGTCCTATGTTATACTAGCTTTTGCCCACACCTTCACCCGCATACATAAAATATCTGGTCTATGTCACTCAGGAATAAAGCAGCTTTCTTTCGGTGAAAAAATTTTAGCAATCGGACCAGTACTTTCAGAGATTACCTCCTACAAACAAACTTTACCTCTGTATAATAATAGTGTTGATGACCACTTTGTATGCTCTCATAAGATAAATTGCAACCTTCACGCGGACGTCGTAACTGACCGAACCGTATGAAATATAAACCAGTAAATACGAACCTTTTAGACAATCAATATTATTAAAAAAACTTAATCACCTCTCTGCATCTTTGCAAAAGCTCGTCAAAGTTTCCAAAAATATTGCTCAACTTTGGATCCATAACAATGCCAGCTGAAATCTAATATAAAGAAAATTCTTATATAACAATACATAATTCGTTTTCATTATAAAAGTTAATATCTTATTAACCTTAATTATTTGATGAAGGTCCTTGAGTTTGAGCGTTGGAGGCCAAAATAAAATGGGCATAGAAGAAATTTTTGCGTTATTTTTCTTAAATTGTCGCAGTTGGTTTATCGATGTTACATCCTTTAAAATTATTATGTCAACCTGGAACAAAATGTTTTAATAATTGCCTAAAACAAATATTTTCCTTTGAAATAAGTATTTTTTTTAATAAAGATTATTTCCTTATTCATTAGGTTGTTAACATAATATATGTTGATCAGCATTGTCAGCATTTCCATTTAACATGTGGGACTGGTTGTTTGGGATATTTTTCTCATTGACAAAATTTTTTTTATGCTCACTGCTTCCTCTCTTTCATTTGGTACGCGCTTGTATCTGCATAATTATTTTTATCAGTTTGTATACAGTATACTAGTTATCAGTCTACGTTATATTTGCATTTGGTTGTAAATAGAGATTCAACTACATTGATTTTTATAAAGTATGCTTAACTTTTTTCTTTAAATTATAAACTAGTGCTTGACTGCGATCCCACTTGATGGTAAGCAGTGATGATAATGAGGCGCACTATTTTAAGGACCTTTTCACTTTAGCCTTGAAGAGATCTAAATTATATCGGACGGGAAAACAGCAGCAAGCAAATTGTGCCAGTCCTTCGATATACCATATGAGATGGTGGTGTCAAGTCATGCAATTCCCGCGCACATTTTTTTTATCTAATATAAACTAGTGCTTGACTCCGATTCCACCTGATGATAAGCAGTCAAGTACTAGTTTATATTGCAATCGTTGATTGTGAGGCGCACTAGTTTATTAAAATCCAATTAACATTCTCCAAAATACATCCTGTAAAATACCGAAATACCGAAAGGCTCTACGCCTGTGCTCCAAGCTGTGTAGATTGGACTTACCTGTATACATGTATCTGCTACAATGTGAAAAAATTGTGGTACCTATGAACTATAATAACAAAATACCGCTGGGTCTGGAACTACAATTCATTGAGCACTTTATTAATGAAGAGATTAAAACCGAGAGAACATCTCATTCATCTGGCCTAGCTTTTGTACCTATTTATTTTGTTTTGTCAGCCACTGGGCGCAAATGAGTGTCTTTGTACACTTTGTGATCGGGAGAAACTAATATGCAAATAAAAATATAAATTTGCATAGAGAAAACTAAGCCAGACTAATGAGACACCCTATCCGTTTCAAAGAATCACCCTAATGCCTACTCTCAGGTGTAATGTCGACTGTACACCTTGAACATTATAATATATTGAACGAAACGCGTAAGTGCCACGAAATTCATGGTGCTTAAGACATTTTAGTCACGAAAAAAAATCCTCTAAAAGCTATCTTAGCGCTGCATGCTTTAATAGTTCTGTTAGACGCATAATGCCAATCTAACATTGCAGCTTAATTTTGTTTTAACTTTTCATTATTTTGACAAATAGTTTCCATGAAAGGGCTTATCTATCACTAGAATTTGAAGTCAATGATAATTAGTAAGTTATTAATCCTTATTAGCCTTCTTACTTACCCTATCATCAACATCAATAGGTTCATTGACAGACATAGTGACAGACATAGCAACAGGTGTATAGTATGCAGTTGGAATCATTTCTGGCATAGTAGCTGAAAATGCCATAGCATCTCTGATAGTGTTAAAAAATTCAACATCATGTTTTGTCATATCGATATTGAAGATGTTAACTCCAACTTTAGTGAGACTGTGTATATCATAGCCATCATAATTTTCATCTGAAAGGAGAAACGGATATTAGCATCGCATAATCGGCCTTATAATGTTCTCGCTGCTGGGACTCAGGCCTTGCCTCACAGAGGGAATGGGCTGTACTGGAATCCATTATGCGAGCTCAGTGCAACTTTGGTGGATGTCACATATCTTCGAATTTTTAGTTCTAGGATGTCGATATCATATAGACAAAATACAAATGTGAGGCTATACCCAGGGTACCCTGAACAATCTACAGAGTCACTAGCTCTGCACATTGTTCAGGATACTTACAGTGATAAGAATTTAATTTTCAAAGGGCCAAATTGTTTGGGATAAAATCGTATGACATTTCACTAGTGTATAATAATGAGTAACCTTAAGAGTAACTGACGTTACTCTCAACTAATCGAATGTACCAAAAACCGCTAGCATACAAATAACATCGTATTAACAAAGATCTGCGTCTTATGTCTAGCACACATAATTAGTATTTTAATACAGGTCTGTGTTATTTGCTTGTTGCGTCATCTATGGCGGATAAGAACTAAAAATACAAAATCCTGCATCTCGCAATTACATTTCTCAGTGTAATTTGAATATATTCAACAGCCCGAAATTAGCTGACGGGAAATTGCTCCACCAGACAATAACACCCTTCTGGTCCGTGGATCCTTCTTTCTCCACGGAGGTATGTGGGACTTAACACTCTGTTTTGTATACATCTAAAGTTTAACTTCCATCGCATCGGAATCGGAACGTACGCAGTGTATAAGCCGTCAGTATTTACAAAATGCCGATAGGGTGCGTCTACTGTATTCGGATTTTGCATCGGCAATTTCCGATCCAGTGCACGCTGTAACATATAAATCAATACAAAGCAACGAATCCATCCGCTCCGTATGCTCCGATCCCGACGAAGTGGACGCTTAGCTTAAATGCTAATACAAAGTTGACCATTCTCATTAAATTTAATGAACTTTATTACTCACGGCAGTCGTACATAACGCTGATTGTTTGGTAAACTATATCTCTTAGAGTTTTCAAACCAAAGTGTACCTGGAAATTAAGCAATACAATTTTCTGTGAGGTCGTTAGCAAGCCCGTGACCTATTTCGCAATCAAAGGAATGCATAATGTTTTATTTCTATCTGAAATGCTAAAATCTGCACCAAACTTTAGTAAAACGTGTTAGTTCATCATTATGCCTTGCTTCTTTTCAAGAAACTGGTCTATCTATGTCTGACAGATAGATAGACCAGTTTTACCATAAACATTTAACCCATGGTAGACCATTGTGTGTGGACCATGGTAGTCATCATTTGGCATCTGTAAGGGAATTCGGTGATCCTAGGATTCGTAATCGTGTATCAATGATACCTAGCAGTGCAGTCAAGGAGCACATGCGAGATTATCTCCTGACAAGGAACTGGTCATTATGAGGACTAGAAATAACAACTAAGGCGGTTAACACACTGCCATGCACCACGCAGCTTAGCGCGTGAAAACGCACCTACGCACGTACTTGCAGGAGTGCAGATCTGCATCATCGTGCGGGTTTTTTACGCACCCACGCGCGTGAGTGCGTGTTTCTCCGCAATTCATTTTAGAAACATTTGGTTTAAAAAATAAACTGTCCCGACATCGATGGTTAATTTAAAAAGCAAAATATACCTACCTATGTACATACTCGTATTATATTAAGCAAATAATAATAAACATATTATTAGCACTTACTCCCTCCCTGCGTTTACTCGGATTATAATGCATCCACCAAACCATTTTAGAAATAACTTGACTGTTTTCTAATTTTCCTGAACTATTTAATATTTTGAATGTTGTTTTGACACACATGCCGAAACCATACAGATTTAATTCAGAAATCAAACATTATTTCAAAATTATTCGATAATTCTTCATCTCTCTTTGTTTCTCCTGTAACATCAAAAATAATAATTATTTGGTGTTAATTTAAATGTGGAATTGCGGAAACTTGATTTCGCAACGATGCGCGATAAAATTGCGGGTACAATCCCATCCAAAATGTGACCACCGCATTAAATTTTCAGTGTTCAACCATAAGCGTCACCTGAAATAAAATTACCGCATATACCAATGCACCCTCATGACCAATTATGGCGTACCAATCCTGTGTAAATTTCGAAGAAACGATATTTTATGAGTTAAAATGTGGCTACATCCATCGTGTACGGAAGAGCACTTGAATTTATGCGCGTAATTAAGTGGAGTTTGCGATGGGGCCGGGCTCGGCACTTTCCAGCAGTAAATGGAATTTACGTACGCCACCTTTCGAACGTATCTTGAGTTTCTGGTTTAAAAATGAAAAGGGAGCGTGTTGTTTACAAAGGTAAAGGTGTTGAATTTCAAATGGTGAGCTTTCTGCGTCAACAGTATGCAATCCACCATTAATAGGCCAGTTTTTATATTCACCACTGCACAATTCTGTCGTTCGTTCGAACTATTTATTCTAACCAGTTTCGGATAGGCATGACCACCTCTTAAGAGTAATGGCAATAGCTTAGTAATAAGAAGATGGTAGTTAACTGTTTAGAGTGCATTAAACGTAAAATCGAACAGGCTATTTCAATGTACGATCAAAATTGAATATGCAAAGATCCCTCGATGGAATGCAGTGGGATGAAGTTATGACTCATCAGCATCATCATTTCAGCCGAAAAACGTCCGCTCCAATCCGTCGTATGGGCCTTCCCCAAGTGAGTGTCACCACAACAAACGGGCCAGTTCGTCTAGCATCCATCGGATTCCCGCGACTCTCACCAGGTCGTCGACCCACATTGTGGGCCTTCCAATCCTGCATCTTCACCACTCCAGAACCCTTCGGCCCTATCGATCATCTGTTCTGCGAGCAATTTGCCTTACCCTCTATCACTTAAGTTCAGCGATTCTTCGGGTTATGTCAACAACCTTGGTTCTCCTGCGGATATTTTAATTTCTTGTTTGATAACAAGGAAAATCTGAACATAGCCTTTTCCTTGTGATTTTAAGCCTTCTGAGTAGGCCCATTGTAAGTGACCACGTTTCAGAGTCATATCTCATCACTGGCTACACGCACTGGTCTTTTAACTCGTCTCAATACGAAATTATGAGTAGATGTTAGAAAACAATTATTTATTTATTTATTTATTTCAAGCTTTATGCACAAAAAAAAAAACTGCACAAAGGCGGACTTAATGCCTTAGGCATTATCTGCCAGTCGACCAAAAAATAATAAAAATAAATAATAATAATTATAAATACAAATCGACCACGTCATCGCTTACTATCAAGTGCGATGGTGGTCAAATGCAAGCCTATCAAAAATAAAAAATGAAATGTTTACAAAGCAAATTTTGAAAATAAAAAAATATGTGGTTCATGAATTGATTGAATTCTCATATTTGCCTATGAAAAGTATAAAGTGGTATTTGTGTCACTAAAATACTGCCCTAACGTATGTTGGAAACTTCGTTTGTTTGACAGCGCTTAAATAAAATTCAGTTCGTGTTGGCATAAAATCCATATATTTTACAGAATAAATATTATTTTTGTTCTCGACTATTTTATCAATTTCCTGTTTTATCATTTTATTCCATTTGTAAATGGTTGACGGGTTTGTTTGAAAGTATTTTTTAGAAGGCTGCTGTAACTAAACCTAACATTTACATCTAGGAATATGAAATTGAATAGAAATATAAATATGAAAATCAGCTTGAAAACAAATAAGCAAACTTATTTGTTTTCAAGACATCAATAGTGCTCAAGAATATTCCTAAACGCTATTAGTTTTTTTTCAGTGGGTAATCATCAAATGGCTCTTCTTGCTCTGGGTATAGCGAGAGGAATGTCAGACTTTTTAACCCCTCGCGTGCCGGGGGAGTGGTTTTATTATTACGTAATTGTGCTGTTTTTTGTAAAATCATAAAAAAAAAATCAGGAAAAACGAAAGATATAGAGACCAACATTTCAGGCCTGTTAAATTTCGTACAGTACCTGCCTGTACAGTACGACAATCAAGCGTTTTTCAAAGTCATTCAAGTTGTACAACCGTATGTACATTCGACGCTCAGGGGAAACCCATCTATGATCCTTCCGTTGTTTTTTACAGTCCAAGGCCACAGTCACTCTTTCCAATATTTCTGCAGTTACGGCAAGAAACGCTTATAACTTGTGGCTTAGTTCTAGAAAAAGGCTTTTACTGTCTTACTGTGAGATAAAAGAGTGGACTAAGGACGATGAATGCGCTATATTCCATTACTGCTTAGTTTTGAAAAATAAATCTTACGATAAACTCTAAAACTTGAACTTTGCCTTTCTAGACTGAAACCTCTGTGACTGATCTGCCTTATATTCAGCAATTTTACTGCTTTATTAGTATACTAGACAACTAACTATACTGCCTCTGTCAACTGTCTGTTGTGATGAAATAAATCCTATTTCTTAATGTTTGCAATATTCAACATGAAACATAATAAACGCGTGTCCTAAAAGTAGTATGTTCTGGATATGGCCGTGAACTTGGAGTAACCATGGAGTTTCTTGCCGGTTCTTCTCCATAGGAAACGACCAATTTGGAACCGTACACTAGCTTCTGACGTTTTATAAGTGCCCATGTAGGCCTATCTATAATATAAAAATGAATCGCAAAATGTGTTGGTAAGCGCATAACTTAACAACGCCTGGACCGATTTCGCTAATTTTTTTTTTGTTGTGTTCGTTATTATGAGGAGAAGGTTCTTATGGAAAAAAAATGAAAATTAGGGTAGTGTAGGGTAGAGTAGGGTAGTGTAGGGTAGAGTAGGGTAGAGTAGAGTAGGGTAGGGTAGAGTAGGGTAGAGTAGGGTAGAGTAGAGTAGGGTAGGGTAGAGTACGGTAGAGTAGGGTAGAGGAGGGTAGAGTAGGGTAGAGTAGAGTAGGGTAGGGTAGAGTAGAGGAGGGTAGAGTAGAGTAGGGTATAGTAGGGTAGAGTAGGGTATAGTAGGCTGAAGTAGGGTAGAGTAGGGTATAGTAGGCTGAAGTAGGGAAGAGCGGGAGCGAAGCCGCGCGGGTACAGCTAGTGTGAAATAAAATATTTTTGATTTGATTTGATTTGATTTGAACTTAGCAGATTGTTTTACAGCAGAGCATAAAAAAATGAGAGTTCTACTCGCATGCAGCATAGTTCTGTAGTTCCTGATACTTTTCAAGAAAAGTTCTGATGATTTTCCTGAAACGGGATAGGCGGGGGGGGGGGATTAATTTTAGCTGTTTTTGAAACAGGCAATTTTTCCGCCGATGCCTTACCAATTTAGTGCGTCCGTACCCATATAATTTGGCTAGAAATAGTGGTACGAGTACTATAAGTAGTTTCTTCAAAATAACACTAACAAAGTGCATAAGCATAATCAGCCTTTCAATGTTCCCACTGCTGCAAAGTGCATTTAAGTAAAATTTCAGTGCTTATATTATGATGTAACTTAATTGTCTAATTGGGATGTGCATTATTCTAGCTTAATGATGCTAAATAATTTAGTCTTGCAAAAGCTTAAATAGACAGAGGTGAAAAAATGAGAGAGATCATGGTCAGATGAAAACGGAAAACACAAACGAATGCTTTATTTTCCTGAATGTTTTCATTAGTTTATCCGCCATTTTGACGACCCGTTTGACGCCATAACTGAGCCATAGGTTCCGCGCCCGCATGTAAATAGGCTCGAGAAAAACTTTTCTCAAAGGATCCTTTAGGAAAGCGGGAAAAGCTAATTTGTGGACATAACCCTTATGCCTCAAACTTTAACTGAGCATCCAAAATTATACTCCAATAAACTTAAGTTCTGTTACACTGAATTAACCTAACAATTCAAGCCAATTAATTTTAATTGAATAGTTCTGTAGCTTGTAAATTTCAATTATTTCATTAGGCATCTTCATTTACTTAAGTAGCGCTATTCTAAGAAACAGGGCTATTACGTCAGGCTACCTTAATAGAAACTCTAAGAGAACCTCATTTGGCCCTATTAACTTTCAGCAAAAAAATGCCTTTACAGATGAAAAGAAAAAAAAGTGTAACAAAATTGGACGATTATTTAAGAGAGGTATAGACGGACCCAATTTGTATTGAAAACGTACATTTCGTTCTTAAATTCAATTTAAAGTCCGTCCTTGATGAATCTATGCGACATCCGACTGGATTTACACATTAACCCATATTAAAAATCTTTTCTAACATATTTATAGACAATTTTATCACAAAATATCCTCAGTCATAGTTCGTCCACATACGGCACAGTCTTGTCAAAAATTCAACTTCCTCCAAAAAATAAATCTCTGAAATCCTCATAAGCCTACTCTTAATAAAAAACAGCAAACAATATCTCAACAAAATAAAGATCAAAGACATGACTTACACGCGTCCATTGTGTCTCCGTCATCGCGTTTCATATTACATATGAACAGTACAGCAAACTGTTATAATGAAGTGAAATATTCATCAGCAACCGTCTGGAGACCTGGCGACGTGGCTACATGGCTACCACCCCGAAAACGTACCTCCTAACTGCCTTATTATGATTTTTTACATACACTGTCTCGTTATTCGACATTTTTTTGATCAGAATATGAGATTTGCAGATTCGAGATTGTTTTTTAACGCCACATATGAAAGAAATCCTCTTATGACATGTATAAAAAGGTCTATTACGACCTTATTGACCTATACCATAGAGAGGATGTATACAAAAGTCAACAGGAGCTACATTAAAAATATTAGATACCAAAGGCCTGATTCACAGTTTTCGTTTTCACAAAATCGACATGGAATGTATGAGATAATACGGTCTGGAAAAATGATTTAAGTGAACTCAGACGATTTGATAGTATTGACGGAAAATCACAACACAAATATAATTCTGCCAATGAGTGGCGTGGTGGTACGGAGATTCATTTAGTACTATAATTGTGCTGAAAGCTGATGAGACATCTCTTTGCTTAGAGTATAATCAGTACGCCAGCAGAATGAATGATTAGTGAACAAGTACCTACCTTGTTATTAGCTGACATGAGGATACTACTGCAATTTTGATCGTGCGTTCGTTAGCAAGCATTTGACTAATTCCCTTACACATACATAATGTAGTAGGTATAGATGTGATTCAGTGCAATTAAATGAAAACGCGAAAAATTTATATCAATCATGCACTTACATTTAAACTTAAAATTTCTTTTTTTTTAACTTTTCCAATGAGAAATTTCTGCCAAGGTACTAGACTAGAAAAGTGTACCACCTAGATTCATTTGGGCTACGGAATTTTTCTAAAAAGTCATCACAGCCCTAAAACGCAACGAGCAACTGGAGGAAGGCGGGTAGGTTTTAGTCAGTAAAAGTCTGAAACTCCCTCTTGCTTCACCCAGAGTGGGAGGAGTTAGTTGATGGTTTTCCGCTGCAAAAAAAAAAACAAGATACATCTGGAACATATACTTCAGCTCACTTTACTCTTGATAAACTATATTTTTTGTCATCTCTGATGGTGGTAAAAACGAAATTAAAAACAAACAGCACGCATTAACATCATCAACGCATTTCCCGTGAGTAATCAAAAATTCTCTTTTTACGAAAAAACTAGCAATTATAGTAATGCACCTTTCTCGAAATAAAACTAAGATAAACAGAATAAGCCGACGACAGGCCGCGTCGTTGAATTTTTGAGGGCCCCGTGTGAGACCGGGCCGCATATTTCGGATGAAAATCTGCTGCGGTGTCGTGTCGTATGAAAAAAGAAAACTCGTTTGCATACAGTTCGACATGCGAGTGAAGCGACGTGTTTATGATGAGACGTCTCGAATTATGATTGCATTTAAAATGAGAGATGAGAACGCGAGTGTTTTGTTATCTTTGAATTTGTGAGATGAGCAGTGTAGGGTATTAAGAATGTTATTATTCCGAGATGAAGAATGGTATAAATCCACATTGCTCTGGGTGCTGTAAAAATGAAATGTGACTTTGCTAAACTTTAATGTAAAATTCTACCCATCAAATGACGAGATAATAGGGTAGTTTCCAGGGTCAAAATAATTACATTTTATTTGGTCCGTATTTTAAATTATAAAAAAATATTGGACACGTATTTTTTCTTTTTTCGATTAAACAAAAAATAATAAAGATATAGCCCATTAAAGTTACGTGTGACGTCACCTCGTGCGAAAAAATGTAGCACGCCATTTTTTACGGCAACTAGCCTATTTTCCACGGCTTGTGGCATAATTCTAATCACACTTCTAGTATAAAGATGAAAGTTTGTATGCGCGTATGTGCTTGTTCGTATGTATTTATACCCTATCAAACGGCTAAACGGATTTAGATGCATGGATAAACCACGTCTTGGAATAGCACAGGATAGTTTTCATCCCGATAGTAGATTTTTTCCCTTAGGAGAACTTCCTACTTTAGCGTGAAACCGCTGGTTATAAATATTTCATGCTACAAGAAAATAATAGTTCTGCAGAAAAGCGTAGTCAACAGAATAGTACTGGGTCTGCAAGTGACCCCATTCTTCGTCCACAACTTGCAAGATTTAAACATACATGAAAGTTTATATGGACGATTGGAAAAACAGTGAAAGCAAAAGTCAAGAACTTTGTATAGATTGCATTTCAAGTATTCATTGCTCTGTCGGAGACTGTGAAACTGCAGCTTGGAACAAAATTCGTAGCGTTGAATATAAAGTGACAAAGATATATGTATCTTCTTTTCTGTGCAGTAAAAATAAATTAAAAAATGGGGGTATACTGTTCTAGCTAAAATTGAAGTTATGCAAAATGTATAGGTATGTATATCTACTACCAGACGTATTTTCACAATAAGTGAACCTATTTGTTTTATTAAATAAATAAAAGTACTAACTGCCATCCGCGGTTCCCATGAAGTTAGTAGGTACTTTCTTTCTTTAAGAAGTATTTAGTAACAAAATTGAATAATTAACTCTCAATCATTTAATTTTACAACTTATTTTTAAATTATTCCTATTATTATTTTGCTTTAAACCCCTGTATTAAAGAAAACAAAACATAAAAAAATAAAGTTGAAATTGGTGAAGCCGTTCATAATTGTTTTTAATATATTTGTGTTCATAAAAAAATAATGAAATACGGATGAACTGCTTCAGCTTCGCACGAACCTTTGAAATCTTTGTGATTCTCGTTTTTTTTACAATAATATGCATTTAAATCTTTTTCATAAATTAGTCTGTTTATTGATGAAAACAATATGAAAATTCTTTCAGTAGTTTTTGAGTTTATCACGTTCATAGACAGACGCAATCGAGGACTTTGTTTTATTTTATGCAAGGATTAACCTCAAATAACATTAATTCTCTTTAACCAAATAATAAATATTACAAACTTCCAGGCTACCATAATTTTCAATAAAACCTAAATTAACTGCCCAAAATTAACCGTAAATATTCATCCATTTCCCACAAATTTTATTCATTCTCCCGTAAAAACGAAAAACAAAGTTAGAACGCTCGTAACTTTTACCTTACGTCAAGTTATAACAAACTTTTAATCTCTTATGTTATCCCGTCAACGATGCAGACACGGAATAAATAGGTACAGAAGATCGACTTCATAAAACGAGTGAAAACACACGCACACATAAATGTGAGTCTACTTATAAAAGATCAAAATCAAAATCAAAATCAAAGCACTTATTTCAAATAGACCATTTACAAGCACTTTTGAATAGTCAAATGTTGGTCAGTCCAAGAAAAGTGAAGCTAAATTGCAGATATAAAGGCACTGGCGAGAACTGTTTAGAACATTAAACTAAAAATGTGGGTTTTGCAAAGCCTACACAATAAAATCAGATTCTTGCTAGTAATTAGTAGTCTCGCATCCACCGCATTATTTCCAACGCTGTGTCTTCTGGTGCGCGGTCGCCACTTCAAAACCTTTCGTCTTCATCGACCATTTGTACTGCGTAAAAATAGAGTGCGTGTAATGCCTCCGATAGATGCGCGACGCACAAAACCGGTCCTTGTGGCGACGCTTCGGGGAGCCCTTTGTCCAACAGTGGACGCCTTCTGGCTGAAATGATGATGATGATGAAGTAGTAGTCGACAAACAAAAAATCCTTAACGTGTATGTTAAAGGAAGCGATGGAGTCTCCATTTTTAGGGTTCCGTAGCCAAATGGCAAAAAACGGAACCCTTATAGATTCGTCATGTCTGTCTGTCTGTCTGTCTGTCTGTCTGTCTGTCTGTCCGTCCGTATGTCACAGCCACTTTTTTCCGAAACTATAAGAGCTATACTGTTGAAACTTTGTAAGTAGATGTATTCTGTGAACCGCATTAAGATTTTCACACAAAAATAGAAAAAAAGCAATAAATTTTGGGGGTCCCCATACTTAGAACTGAAACTCAAAAATTTTTTTTTCATCAAACCCATACGTGTGGGGTATCTATGGATAGGTCTTCAAAAATGATACTGAGGTTTCTAAGATCATTTTTTTCTAAACTGAATAGTTTGCTCGAGAGACACTTCCAAAGTGGTAAAATGTGTGTCCCCCCCCTCTAACTTCTAATATAAGAGAATGATAAAACTAAAAAAAATACATGATGAACATTACTATAAAAACTGCCAACGAAAATTGGTTTGAACGAAATCTAGTAAGTAGTTTTTTTTTAATGCGTCATAAATCGAAAAAAACACACTATTATTAAAACATCGATCAAAGTTACAACACATTACAAGAACTTTTATATTATGTTACTTGCTGCTACGGAACCCTTCATGGGCGAGTCCGACTCGCACTTGGCCGGTTTTTTTTTTCTTTATTTTGTTAATTTTACATTTTAAAATAAAAGTTATTTTTGTTTACCTTACGTTGTTAATAAAGACCTTTAAAACCAATCAATTTACTTCATTTGAAGGGGATCCATATTTCATTGCTTTATGTAAAACCCAAATACATGATGATGTCAAAGTTTTTTTTTTCTCATCACAACAATAGTCCTGGGCCCTCCGCCCTGTAACAATACTCCTGATTGTTGTTGGAGTATTCTTTGCCTTAGTCTTCCATTTTTACCGGTGTTTCATGTTAGTGATTACAAAAATGCCCATTTTTTTAAAATTCTCCTAACTAGTCGTAAGTAAATATCGCAATATTATATCCTTAAATTGATAAAGTTAAAGAAAACTGTGAATTATGTAATTAGCATGCTGTTTTTTTAATTTTCCGTTTCCAGTATTTTCCTTCAAATTATGGCATATACAAGGTGTCGTTTTGAAGCTGCAAAATATTTCAGGAGGTAATTATGTTAGTGATTCTCGACCCGAATCAATAATAAAATAAGTATGTAATTTTTTTTTTTTATAACCGCGCTTTTTTTCACACACACAAACACGGAACAATAAAGGGCGTTTTCACACACACTAACTCGCAACGATAGTTTCATAAATAATGTATCATCCAATCATCATCCCGCACGCCACACCCTAGCCACGCCCCCGCGGCCATCGATCAATCGATTTAGTTTAGTGTAATTAAAAAATTAAATAACAAGTATTACTGATTATTGACCAGGTATCGTTTTTTTATATGATTATTTATGAGTTTTATTACAACCTCCTGAAATATTGTGCAGTTTTAAAACTGCACCTTGTATAGTCTGTGTAAAAAGTTAACCGACTTGGGAATTTTGTATAATATTTAATCATTTAAAAATACTTATATTCGATACTTTTTATAAGGTTCTTCTGTTAGTCAACAATAATCAATATCTCTTAATCAACTTTGATTATTGAACCAGTGTTGACTACATCAGATTTCATTAAAACCTAATAATTACCCAAGTCGTTAGACTTTTTAGACAGACTGTACTCATCAATATTATTTAGATCTTTCAGATTTAGTATCGTAACTGACCATTTAAAAAAAATATGTCAATTTGTTCCTCGCACAATTATTTTCAGTATTCTAAATTCAAATAAAAATAATATAACAGAAATGGTGATTTCCGAGTATTTTAAAGATTTAAATGTTTTAAATCGCAATTTGAATTTTCCCAAAAGTTTTGTCATTAAATTCATACCGTTGATTTTCTAACAGAGCACGCGTGGGATACGAGAGGGCTTTACAAAATTTTCCCGAAAATCTGTGACAAACAGTGAATTTTCATGGACATTCGTTGAACTTGGGACCTTATTCCACAAAAAGATATTAAAATCCTAATTTTGAGCATGCTTTATTAACTTTTATAGTACGTTTACAGATTATTATATTGTTAATGTTTAAATGCTTTAAGTATTTTATTTCTTTATTATAAATAAATACAACGTTTTTTTTTGCACATTATTAACATAACATTTTTATTTACTAAAAAAACAAACAAATATATTTAATTTGGTTTTTTTTGGAGATAAGATGACAGTTCGCCACACGTACGTAACTAACCCAGCGTTTCAAATAGCGAAAAAAGTGATTATATCGCAAATCCGACCAAATTTAATAGTCACAAAATATAAGGGCTATTTAGTAGTAATTGTGACGTTGCGCGTTGGTCTGATTCGCGATATTATCAGTTTTATAGCTATTCAGAACGCGTAAGGGAAAATACGTTTTCGCCCATACTACGGACACGACCTTCTGTACTCATCCATTTAGTGACACAGACGTCAACTCAGCTAGTAATTGTATCACGTATAAGCACTTTACATTTTTTGATTGCACAGTACACACCCTGTTTATACGTCTGCGCGTCGAAACGCGGTTTGTTGATGAAATAATGAAATGAGTGTAACTACTGAATAAAAAGGAAATATTCACGTTATTAATGAATGAGTTTGTATTTGCGAACCAAAGAAAAAAGAAAAAATGTATATTCGTACCACACACATTCAGTAGAATTAGAATACTGTAGAATTAGGATACATTAGAATTAAAATACAGTAGAAATAAGTATGAAAAAATAACTTTAAAAACTGTGCAAGGCCAAAAAGGCGCCGAATTCAGTATATGCTGCGATATTTAAAACGATAAATAACGCAGCGCTGGTTGCCTTACTATACTTTATAAAATGATTTTACTTGAGACTATCAGAGAGTGCATTTCAGCAATCAGCAGAGTGCTAGTTTTTTGGTCACATAGCCAGGAAAAATGGCTACAACCTTGATGATATGCAGTTCAGTTCCGCTCCACACTAGACACCCAATTTCACGTTGCTTTACATGTCGCTAAAGACACACACAGATGGCAAGAGAGCCATCAGTAAGAGGCTGATCCAGGAACTTCACAACTCTCAGTAAGTAGAGGAAAATTTGTGACTATATTAATAATAAAATGTCTCTGTGAGTAGACTTGCACCTTCGTAGGCCTTCAAAAAGTCCAAGACCTCAGGGTCCTGTAATAAATAAACGCATGACAAATAATAATAAAATACTTTTTTTTACGGAAATCATAATACAATTTTTTTTTTCTATAGAAAACACACGAATAACAATAGACAATCGCACTGTCCTATTATTCAAAATAGTCTAGGACACACCAACGTCACATCAAAAACAAAGGAAACAGGATTCTTATCCAAACTTAACAGAGATAAGAGCCCCTACAAGATTACTTATTAAGTAGATTACCGGGCACGCCGAGGCGGCCCCAACTGCGGAACCCATTCAGGGTTCGTAGACGGGCGATGAATTTTTGAGAGGCCTTCACAACGTGTGTGAGACTCTGAAAGCTTTTTTTCAGAAAAGGAATCGGCGTCACAGTCTCACAGATAATGAGAGAGACAGACTACTCAGAAGAGTATACCGTAATGGAATGTTTTTGGCGTTACGCGATTATGTTTACGGTACCGGGACAGCTTTGTTTTAAATTTCGTTTGTGGTGCAGTGTAGGAATGACATGTAGACCACAAACGGAATTTAAACAAAGGGGCAGGGATTCTTTTTCGTTTTTGAGGTGAAAGAATCTCTGTTCTATTATACATTGCAATGTTTTTAAGCTACCGAAACAATCCGACCTATGTTGAATACACAATTTGTCATTATAATAAACGCTTAACCTGAATTGTAATAAGTTGTATGAATCAAATACAACTATTTTTAAATAAGTATCTATATATTTTTTTATTTCTCCTAAAATAACCATGAATAAATCTTGCTTACGTCAATAGCGTGTTTGTGTGCTACGTGCATTATATCCCTAGGGATATAACTATATTACGGCTTTATCTATCTTACTGCGACACATAGATACCAATATCGATACACTACCGATTTAGTGCGTCAATTACTATTATTATTTGCCAACAATTAGCACAGCTAATTTCTTAAAAAGACACTATCTAAGTATTTAAGTAAAACAGTACTCAAATTATGATTGTCTCTGCGGTATTCCCAATGACATGTTGTTTAAGATAAAAAAATGAATTTATGTTTATACAACATTATTTTTAGTATAATTATGCGAAACTTATATACTCGTAGTTTGTTCAGAATCAGTTACTGAATCTATTCCGATTTTTACACCATAATTATATTTTTTCCCAAAAATATTTAAAAAAAGGTCCCAAGTTAGATATCGCCGACACTAATGATAGCACAGGTCATGGCAGGTCATGGCGGGCATTAGGCGGCAGCGGACAGCTGGGTGTGGGAGCAAAACAACCCCTCAATCGCTCGGATGGCCCGGTGCTCATGTATTTATGTAGACAACCAGGGAACAAAACAAGCTTACAATGATTTTTAATGATACAATTATGAAGTTATGTACATAGATTTTTTGGGTTTCGCATGTACAAAAACTAATGTTTTATTTAACCCGTTCGCTTGGAGTTTAATGAATTAAGGAATAGATACATCACAGTGATATTAATTTCAAAACTACAGGCTATTTTTGTAAGAGGATTTTTCAAAGGAGATTTTCATTATTTATTTTGAACGCGTGCAAAGCCGCCAACATTTATTTATTCATTCTCCCGGCTTCTTATCTCTAACGTTTATTTTATTTTAGGTAACATTGTGCGACTTCAGTATTCATTCCCGACTGTACAGAACATATTTTAATATTTTAAACGGGTCGTGTCACGAAGGCTTTGTAAATAATTAAAACATTAAAGTACCTACGTTACGTGAATATGTGTCGGCATTTAATTTTTACTTTGGTAGTTTAAATCAGAGATAGAAATTCACGCACATTTAAATGATTTTTAACTGTACCTATCTTTTTTTATGGCGGGAAAAAATCATCCGATGACAACCCCCGCTCTTGGGTGGAGCGGAAGATAGTGTCAGACTCTTACTGACTAAAAGACCCACCCCGTTCCTTCTAGCCTTCATACCGGGGCTCGAGCTCCCTTTCGGATAACAACTGTACCTACCTCAAAATTGTATGTTAGTGTATACCTGGATTTTTTTAGGTGGGAAATCATCCAATGACTTTTCCAACTCTTGGGTAGAACGGGAGAACTGCCTTGCATTCCAAGGCCCCGGGGTTCATTTTCACTTAACCCATGGCCCCAGTAGGCTTCGGCCCTGCTGGGCCCTAAGATTCGCTGACATCTCCTTGAGGCACGCGTTACTGGCCATAGGTTTTATATATAATTGTATATGGGCATTATTTATGTTTTATTATAAATAGATAAAAGTTTTTTTTTTTATGACTGTATTAAATTTTCCCGGCAACTTTACCAACATATATAAATTACTTATATTGAATCCAAGGACGTCATTTCAATAAGATTTTTTTTTTTAAATCCACACCACCAGTTGGCGCCACTTAACCTCTCGGCTAAGTAGTAGTAGTAGTAGTTTTGAAAAGAAAAGAAAAAAAGAAAAGAAAAGTATTTATTTTGGCGCAAAAAACATTGTAGACAACAAAAACTTAAGACAAACACAAAACAAAAAATAAATAAATAAAAAGTAACACTGTCTGTCACACGTTTGCGCCAAAAAAGGTCCAGTTCAGCGAAATGCCAGACAACTACGAGGTAGTTGTCTGGTTTTCAACTGAACCTTATTTGGAGTGAACGGATAAAAATAAATTTACAATTATTGTCAACACTACATTACTTTAGTGTGAAAATAAAACATAATATGTGATAAAAGAGCAAATAAGTGTAAATATGTGTTCAGTGTACAAAAAAAAATAACATAAAACATAATAGAAACCGGTTTGAAGCGATTTAGCCTCAGTCAAACGTTAAAAAACGTATACATGACGTATAAACTAATGTTATTAGAAATAGCGTTTTGAAAGATGCCTGGACCTGAAACTCAGTGCTGCCACCTGGTGAACGTCATTTTAAAAACCCTCATTTTAATGTTCTTCTTGTTCTTCCTGCCCTTATCCCATATTACTTGGGGTCGGCGCAACACGTTTTCTTCTTCCTCATTTTAATGTTGACGTCGTTAATAAACACACTGCTGAATTTCTTCATATTTTTTAATGTTAACCATATACAATTCTTAGTATACAGTTTAGATATGGCGCAAACGTGTGTCTTACTCAGATACAAGCTATCGATGAATATTTGATTTCCATAGAACCAGTATGAAATCATCCACTCCCTGCACATACGTCATGTTTCTTCCACTTAACACATACTCATGACGATCAAAAAGTGTTCGGTGTCGGTAACTGAAAAATAAAAGTGTCTAAATTTGCGAAGCGCCTTAATGCTAAAAAAATATCGTCCTAAATAGTCGCTTCAATCGCAACTCGAACAATAAACAGAACAACAATAATACGTTTACATCAAAAGTGCTAGACAAACAGACGGAAACGTTTCCTTGATTATAATCCATGTTTGTGTTTATCTGTAAAACCACGGGAAATTAATTACAGGGATTGGGTGAAATTAACTAGAACATGAATAATCAGTGTGCGACCTTGTGATTGTATGGTACAGTTATAAACAGTAGGGCAATTTTGTTTTTCTCAGCAATCAACCAATCTACTACCCATCTAGTACTATCTATCAATCCAGTTATATCTATCTTGTACTTTATATTGTGCTTTTGTGTATTGTCTATTCATTTTCTGTGTTCTATCTATCTATCTATCAATCGAGCCGTGATATTTTTTTTTTTAATTTGGTATCAAACTGTCATATACAATCAATAGGTATAATTCTTAAGATAATTGATTCCATGCAATAGCCCAATAGTGCCGATAGTGTAATATAATATTAAAATTAAGTACAATAAATTCCGGAAAGACGCGATATGAGTATACAAATACATCTACAAAAAGTCTTAATTTACAATTTATGATTAAAAAAAAAAAAACTTGAGCTCGGATACCGGATGACTGAACGGCGAGCTACTCATCGCTCGTCATCCGCAAGCCCACGCCTACGGTGCCTTGAAATTAGGGTCGGGATCCCGGCGGCCGGGGCGTCCTCTCACGTGTGATATCCCAGCGTCATTTTAAACCACTAATTCGAATTATCTTATTTCCTAAGCTAAACTTCTAAACATTATCTCTATTGCGATGTTTCGCCTTCGCCCCTTATCCGACGCATTTGCAGTTTACTCAACAAATAATTTTAATGATAAGTATTTACTTAGGAACATAAAAATCATTTCCATGGACACGCCAATGTAAACAATTTTTTCAAAAAGTAATTTTCATATCGCTTTGAATTAATTTGACTCTGTAGCTTTGCTTGTTTATAGAAGTTTATGTATTAATTTTTATTGGTAGGTATCTTATTTATTTTGTAATTTTACTAGTTTCTGAGAGCAGCTTTGCTCGCGTGAAATTAATATTTACTATAAAACTCATGACATGAAAATAACACTACCTATAGCACTCTGGTATAGAGTAGCTACATATTAGTGAAAAAAATAAAAATATAGTTTAAAAAAACATAAAAGGCGCTTTGTGCCATATTTTTCGTAAATTGAGCACCCCACGCTTTTTTCCCAATGATATTATGTAATATTTTTCGTTCATTATTATTATTTTCTACCTATATTGAAAATTATTTTACACTTTTTAGTTTGATATGGGATGAAAGCGTGTTTTTAGTTTTTTTTAAACTATATTTTTATTTTTTACTAAAAAATAAACGGATTATTGTATTGTCATCAGTCTTTGATGGGTATGCAAAGTTTGAAGAAAATCTGATCGCCCAAAATAGGTCAAAATCGAGCTCAAACATACGTTGCGTTGGTTACAAACATACAGGTGAAGCTAATATAAGCGTGTTAATAACAATTTTCGAAATCAGTTGAGTAGTTTCAGAGATTACCACCTACAATCTACTTAAAAAGTAGTTTTACCCCTACATTATATTAGAATGGAAGAATAGATTTACCTCACAATATAAAAGACAGGAGAGGAGTTCGTGGTTAGAATAATAACACCCGGATAGTTGAAAAGGGACTTAAAAATCTTTGAGTAATATGTTTAAGGTTTATAAAATCTCATAGATAAAATGCGAAAAATTAATAGGTACTTATCAAAAATATAAATAAAAAATGTTATGATGTAGTGCGGTTATCGACTTTACCGACAAAATAATTATGATCTAAATAACTGCCAAGTTCTGTAGACAATCCTGAAATTTATCTAGAAGGACGTTTCCACTAATATTATAAAGAGGGTAAATTTGTATTTGTGTGTATGTGTATGTTTGTAATGAATAAATTAAAAAACTACTGCGCCGATTTTAAAAATTATTTTACCATTGAAAAGCTACATTCACCCTGAGTAACATAGGCCTTATTAATTGCCCGTGCGAAGCCGGGACGGGCCGCTAGTATATAATATGCTAAAACAAAATTTCTTGTTTTTGTCGGTTTGACCTTGGTTTGACACGGTCCTGCGTGTTCAGGGAATTCTAAGCAATGTTTTTGTTTCGATTATAGTTATTATGTCAGTGTTTGCTATTCATAATCAAGAGTAGTTTCCAGCTCTACAAAATTGCCAGCACATCAAAAGTCATCCTGTGTTATAAAAATCAAATACAAAGCAAAAAATTTTCAACAGACACAGACCCGTCCTCTCAACGTTGTCCCTTGTATACATACCAATGAGTAAATACTTTCCTACGTCAATAGAACCGACAGTGGTTGACATCTATGGGCCCTTAGCCCATTCATTACATCGCCATCTGTGGGGACAATCGGGGCAAAAACAAAGGGGCAATGCCAATCACGTCACGATCGCTAAATAATCATTAGAGACCGAAGGGACTCAAAAATAAGTAGGTGTCTGTGGTGGACACGAGAAGTGTCGATAAAGGTTGATTGGAAAAATATTATTTCATCTTTAGAAATCGGGCATTGTTTATTTACAAAATAGGTATGAAAAACCAAATAAAATTGAGCTTCTTGTCTGAATTCTTATAAATAGTATAGCATAGTGTAGCATAGTCGGCCTTAAAATGTTCCCACTGTTGGGACTCAGGCCTCCTCTCTCTAGGAGAGGGAATGGGCCGTAATCCACCACGCGGGCCCAGTGCGGGTTGGTGAATGTCACATATCTTGAAATTTTTGGTTCTAGGACATGCCGATTTCCTCATGATGTTTTCCTTCACCGTTTTGAGAGCAGTAGTTAGTTTTCTTATAATAGTTTCAAGGTATTGATATCTCTTTCTATAAGCAAAAAAAACACATTTACTGCCCCGCTTACCTATAGGTAGTTCGCCGATGACAATGTCTGTATTAAATTATATTCATTTCGTAATTCACACACACATAGGCCTACATGGGCACTTATAAAACGTCAGAAGCTATGTACCATTCCAATTGATCCTTTCCCACTGAGAAGAACCGGTAAGGAAATCCACTCTCTTCTTAGACTCTTTTTTTTAAAAAAAAGCTTGGTTTCACAATATTTCCATTTTATAATATTATACGTATGAGAGGTTAATAAAAAAAATATTAAATAGTTACACCTAAACAGAAAAATAATTTATAAATCCGCAGAGACTAACACTGCGGATTTATAAATTATTGTTTGACTCACATTCACGTTATAAAAACGAGACTGTAGAAAAATAAACTTATTAATAAACTAGCTTTTGCCCGTGGCTTCGCCCGCGTACATAAAAGATCTTCCTTCTTTCTCCTTTTCTCACTTTTTTTATAAAAAAATTTGCCTATGTCTTCCTCCAGGGTCCCAACTCTATCTCTGTACCAAAATTCATCAAAATCGGTTTTGCCATTTAGGCGTGAAGACGTAACAAACAAACAAACTCACTTTCGCTTATAAAATATTAGTAAGGATTACATGTTTACAATAATAAATCACTAATAAGGATAAAGTGACTGTAGTCTAAATTTATTCCGTATTCGATACCGCTACCTAAACTTTCCTCAACAGAACTTAATTAGAAGACATGGAAGAGCCAAAGTCACCATATTTTCTGCACGTGACACATTCTTTACCACATTACCTTCCAACCTTAAGACTTGAAGTAGACACAACATGTCTGAACATTTGTATGCATGCTGCTGAACTCTTTGCTACCTCGAGGATCCTCGGCGTTATTTTTCTTTTACATTTTATGCCCTTAACGTTTTGACGCGCACTTTCGACTCTGCATGTATCGTCCTTAACAAGCAAGGATTTTTTTCGAATGAAATATTCTGCTGTGCTTCTTGGAATATTTTGTTTTGCTTCTCTTTCTTTGAGATTTAAATAAGATGCCACTAAAGGTTTGTGTGCGAAACTAGCTGCGTTTTAGAAAGCTTTTTAGATTTTCCATGTTTACTTGAACGAAACAAAGTTGGAAGTTTTAACAATATGGCAGAGAAATATTGAAATGCTATGCTGCTGTATACAAAACATCTGAATATATTCAAACAGCTGTATGAACCTGTAAATATCAACACATAATCACACCAATATTATAAAGGTAAAAGTGTGTGAGTGTGTATATTTGTTCTTTCTTTAAACTTGATTGGCTGAATGAATTTGGATGAAATTTGGTACACGGAAAACGATGTCTTGGAATAGCACTTAAGTAGGAGCATGTTCCCATAAGTCACTTTTCTAATAACTCGCGGACGAAGCCGCTGGCATAAGTTACTTATTTTATAGATATTTAATTAATTTACTAATTTTTTTGAACATATGAATAGTTAAATGCAATAATTATAAACATAACGTGCGTAACTAGAAAACTGAAATGAAACAGAATTTATCGCCTCTAGTAAAAATGTTTCAGCAATTCTGATTAATTAGGCGGAGTGGTAAGTTAGTTTTTGTCACAAATTAAAATTAATATCAGTTTGGGATCGCTGTCAAAGTCTCCACATTAATCATGATTAAAGTTAGTCATGTTATAGATTTTGCTGACTGGTTAAAGCTTTCGATCTAAATTCGTATAGGTGTCATTAGTAAATTGATTAACGGTCTCGTTTGACTTAACTTTTTTTATCAATCGGCAGTAGGCAGGGCACATCGCAGAACGGTCGCTTATGGACCATGGGCACGCCACAATTATGGCGGTAAGTTCCCCCTTTGAGGAGTGGCTGGAATAATCTCAACCTTCGCATGACGCAGGTTTTCACCGGACATGGTAAATTCGGGAAGTTCCTACACCGGATTCGTGTGGAAGAATCGCCCTTGTGTCACCATTGTGTGGACCGAACGGAGGACACGGTAGAGGTGTACCCTGCTTGGGCAGAGCACCGCAGTGTCCTCGTGGGGGTGACCGACACTAACGATCTCTCGCGCCTGGCTTTGGTACAGGCCATGGTCCGAAGCGAAGAGGAGTGGCAGGCGGTCGCCTCCTTCTGCGAAGCAATAATGCTAACAAAGGAGGCAGCCGCAAGCACGAGGGTCTTTTATGGTAAATATAAAGAACAAAAAAGGACTTTCTAAAATTCACCGCCTAAGAGGATGATAGGAGGTCTAAAGTTTATATGGAGAAAGCTTCTTTCACGCGGATGAAGCCGCTAGCAGAAGTCAGTCATACATAAATGCACGAAAATTCAAATAATGTCCTTATCTTGTCAAACCCCTTTCTATTTCTAAAACTCTAAAAGTAACTAATTAAAACTCTACTTAAAAATAATAAATAATGTAAAATCACGAGAAAACTTTGACGCTTTGAAGTCTGAAACTGAAAATGTTCTATCACAGTCTTTGATAGTTTTTAGTATCTTTTGGAAGAGAATACTTAATTTAACTAAATCAAACTTAAATATTATTTCAAGTGCCGAGTTAAGAATTACAGAAACAGTATTTAAACTTACAGCTGGTACCCAAATGTTAATTACTTTGAACCTATTTTAAGTAACATTTAAATTGGATGAAATCTGCTAACCGCAGATTGACCTTCAAGAGGTCGAAAAGTTCGAAGAATTTACTTGGTAAACTTTTTGACTTCAAAATGATCAAATGATAACTTTTATTAATTTATTTATTACATCTTGGAGGACTTACAGCTTAAACAATCTAAAAATAATAACAAACATAGACGAGAGCAAGCCAAGCCAACTTTAAAATTTCCAATAAATATTTTTTTTTAATTAGCGTTTTAAAATATGTTAATTCGTATTTTTACTACCGTCAACACTTACATGTTGATTTTCACCGACTTACAAAGTATTCAGCCTTCAACATACTCAAACTCTGTTTAATCATTCAATAAATTTATCGTATCTTTGTTATTTGAAATTATTTTTTATCAATTGGATACGTAATAACCTCAGAAAGTCTTTAGTAACTGCTTCGCTTCCGGACGGAAGCCCTGGCTTGTTGTTATAAAACATGTATTGTAGCCTTTCTCAATAAATAGATTATCTAACGTTTAATTCGAATTAGCAGTTCCTGAAATTAGCGCGTTCAAACCAAAAAAAATGTAATCTACACTAATATAATAAACAGTTTAAGTTTGTTTTTTTGTTTGTAGGAGGTAATCTCTGGAAGTACTGGTCCAATTGCTAAAAGTTTTTTAGCGATAGAAAGCTGCTTTATTCCTGAGTTACATAGGCTATATTTTATGTACGCGGACAAAGTCGCGGGCAAAAGCCATATAAAAATCTCATGTCACAAAATTTGTTGCCGAACTCCTCCAAAACGACTGGACCTATTTTTATGCAATATTTGTTTGTTTTTTGTTTTATGTGTGTGTTTGTGTTATTTGTGTGTGATTCATAGGCTATTTTTCACCCGCCTACCATCCCCTAATTTTTTCTTTTATAATTTATATGGCAGAACGTTTGCTGAGTCATCTAGTATTGGTAGAGATTTAAAATTTATCTTCTTCTTCTTTGTCCGTTCTTGCTCCCATTATCAAGGATCACCCATTATCTCACAATTCTGCACTAAAACCTTTTGAAACTGCACTAAAAGATTTTGGCGATTTAGAGATCAACCTACTAACTTAATAAAAAAAAGCCTCAGTCATTTAGGAATAGCTAAAATTACCAACACAATAATTTATTCAATCACCAAAAAGCAAAACTCAACGAAGAAGTCGCCCCGAATGCGCCATATTTCTGTAACAATACATTGAGGTATATTCAGGCTAATTATAAAACACTAAGGGACGTCATTAAAGCAGTACTTAAGGAGTTACGATCTCCTTTAAAAGCTTTGCTAAAGCTTTCTGTGGAGAACTGTTTATGCAGAATGTTAGGCCGCTGTGAAATAAAAAAGTTAAAATTATGAAGCACTCATTGTAATTAAAATGACGCTTAATAGCTTATTCTTTGAATATTACTTCGTATTTAAATTTGGGTCCCTGAAAACGGTTCGTTTTCACACTAAATCTGAAAAAAAAACTGTAAAATCTTCCCTATTTTTAAAAGCTACAATATAAACATATATATTCTCATTTACCATCATTCACGTGTGAAGATTTTCTATATACAACATGTACTTGGAATAATGAATACCCTTATGTACCCAGATTAAAAAAAAATAAGTTACATTCATAATTCAAGCACTGAAATGCACTTAGGTAATGTTTTTTTAAGAAATTAGAAATCCTAATTGAAGGCATATAATATGGTCTTCGTCTCAATACTCTGTTACGGTATCGGTGTTAGTATCTACACTTCCACACACTACTCTAGTGACACAATCAATCCATCAATTTATCAAAATAGGTTTTTTTTATCGGAAAATAATCAAAACCTATAAGCCGATTATGAACACACTACTTTCAGAATATGTTTTGTATAAAATCTTTTTATGGTTTGCGAGAGGTTACCAAAGAGATACCGTGACCCTCAAAAAGGTCACCAGGAAAATTACTGTGAATTTTAGTCAGTAAAAATCTTCCATTCCCTCTCGCTTGACTCAGAGCTCCTGAGAAGCCATTTGATGATTTCCCACGAAAAAAGGTAGGTATTGAAAACAAAGCAAAAGTTGTGTGTGTAATCAAGAACACACCTAAGCACACGAGACGTTATGTCAGCTTTGTAAACTGATTTTTACTTGTGCATGAAGTAAATAATAATGATCCAAATAAACCAAAGCTACACGAATACAAACACATAAATACGTAAGAACAAAAATACAATCTCGTTTAAACTTAAAATACGAAACGAAATTGCAAGAACTATTCAGTCAGCACTTTCTGACTGAAGCTCCGAGACAGAACGTCAATCCTTGGTAATATGTCTCCGGTTAAATTCGCTAAATCTCTATTCTCTTCTGATTCATTTCCGTTGACTTGACCGCATTTCCACTGTAGCAATTGAAATTTTATTTCAGATAGATCAAATTGAAATATAATAAATTCATTTTGTTTAAGGAGACGTCTTGCTTTGTAATTGAGAGAGTTTCTGTATTATTTCGTCACTTTTTAGGGTTCCGTACCTCAAAAGGAAAGAACAGAACCCTTATAGGATAATTTCGTTATCAGTCTGTCTGTTTGCCTATCAAGACCCTTTATTTAGGGAACTCGTGGAGGTATCGAGTTGATTTTGAGAATTAAAACCAGATACTCGCGTCTGGGGTTCCATGAAACTGTGAAAAAATAAAACTTTTGAGTTAAAAGATACGGCTGTTTATGTCGCAAAAAACGTATTTTGACACTCTCAAGGGAATCAAAATTCATAGGGTGCTCCCGTTAACCCAGAATTCTGAAATTTGGCATAAAGTCTGATAGCAAAGGTATAGGATATAACTGAAAATAGTAAACTTGTTGTCACATCGCAAAAAAAAAACTTTTTTTGTGCGATTCAGAAAAATCTTCGAGACTGCAGGGAATTGAAGTATTAATTTGCATAGGTAAGTTTGTCTGGGACCTACAGTGCGCAAGTCCGACTTGCTCTTGCCCAATTTTTCATTTGTTCTCATGTCTAAAATTATAATTTCTTTAAGAACAGCGACTTTTCTATGATCTTAGATTAAATTCAATAACAACTATGCCAAATGATATTTTACACATAATAACTCATACTAGCGACTCATCCCAACTTTGAACGGCTGTTGAAAATCTTTTAAACCCGCCTCATGGATCATTATATCTATTGGTAAAAACCGCAAGAAAATCCATTTGTCGTTTTTTAGTTTATCATAAACAGTCAGACAAACAGACGCAGTGGGGGATTTTATTATATTATATATTCTTTATATATTATGTGATTTTATTTTATAATATGTAAGGATTTGCATCGGAAGCTTTAAAAACAATGATGAAAATCTAGAATAATATAAAAACAACATTTAAGAAGCCAGCAAGCTACCGCTTGCGAACAAGAAAAAAAAAACATTACTTATTATTCTTTCCATGTCACAATCCACTTCAAAAGTCCTTTCATTTGATTCCTAAAAACGTATGCACCCGACTTTCACGTGACATGTTGAGATAAGTCGAACCCAGATCAAATTCACACTTGATTTAATCTTGAATAAAAATTCCAATGGATTCCCTTTCCAACTCATGCTTATTTAAGGTCATATTATTTTTACTCGGATGATCGTAATAACTCGCGCTAGACTGTGAAAATGGAGTGCGAAATGCGAATTAATGTTAATGAAATAACATGCGAAAATAAATTCATATTACTTTGATAAAATAATGTTTATTGAATGTTGAATACGTGTGTTATACGATTTGAGTGGTTAGTCGTAAATTTGTGAATGCACTTATGTGTAATTAATTAAAAACTATAATTTTAGTGCTCATGTCCCAAATTCCTAATTAAAATGTGTACACAATGAATTTAATAATAAAACCAATTCGAGTCTGTTTGGTATTCGACAACAATTTCGTCGCCACAGTCAGGATAAAATATCTCAAGCGATGTGCCATCCACCAGACGATAATTTACGTAAGCATAACCCTGTATCGGTGTATTCATAATCAGGTCTTTGTTCTCGAGTTTGACAGAGTCGCGACATCCGCCTCTCGGCTCGAGTTTGGCAAGAGTCTTCGTCAGCATGCGACGAATGTACGTTCATATTGGGTTGCTTAATATCGTTTTTGGGAAGAGGGTCTCAGATTTATAAACTTCTAAGACGTTAGCTTGGTTGATTAAAAAGCGTACGTACACCAATTTCTACTCTACTGCTTTTTTTTACCTTAGTCTACACACACACATATAAATACTCATCCATTCCTACGACTCATATTTTTGCACACTCGGCAAGATGCCACGCATTTCCCTTATAATGTTTGTTTTTGTTTAACTCATCCTGCGCTATAAATGTGTCTGTGTTACATTGTGTTTTTGAACCACGATAAAAGACACTGGCTTCCACAACACAGGGAATCTAAGTGTGGAAACTAGAGAAGTAGATACATCTTGGTGGATTTTATTATGTAATTTTCTGAACAATATCAAATTATTTTTAATAACATTTTTAGGTCGTTAGGTACCATTTAGCCCAACGAGAACTTCGGCAACGACGAAGGCTACTACTAGTGACGACTTTGTCAAAGCATTTGAATCTAAGCGTCTGACATGCTCAGTAAGTCATAGAAACAGACTGCAAGTGACAATTTTGACTATGGATCTAACAGTCAAAATTTTTCTTAAGTCAGTTTCAGTCTTTAGGCACTACTGGCTCGTGGATTCCATGCTCTATTTTAGAAAAATAAAGCTTAAAATGATATTTCTTTTTCAAAGCAACAAATTATACGAGGAATGTTTTTGTATTAGTTGTTGGAATTAAAATCCATCGTCGGCCACATCATCACTTACCATCAGGTGAGATAGTGGTCAAACGCGAGCCTATCAATAATAAAAAAAAAAAAAAAAAAATGGAATAAATCTACACCAATATTATAGAAAAAGGTAAAGTTTGTTTTTATGTTTTTTTTTATTTGTAGGAGGTAATATCTGAAAGTACTGGTCCGATTGCTAATAATTTTTCACCGATAGAAAGCTGTTTTATTCCTGAGTGATATAGGCTATATTTTATGTACGCTAGCAAAGTCGCGAGCAAAAGCTAGTCGTAAATTAAATAAATAAAAAGTCAAGGAAAACTGCTTTCGTATCCCCGAAAATCAAAAAGTCTATCTACTATGTCCGTGTATCGAGCTATCCCTCACTTTAAGGACCATCTACACACCGAGGGTGCTCGACCTTCCCCAATGTAAAGGAAACTCTGTTTTAACTTCATCTTTAGGATCCTTATTATTGATTACGTTCAGTCTCGCACCGTTAATTTGGAGGAGCTGTCTTATTAAATGTACTGTAAACAAGTCTAGTATGAAATGTCAGGTGTTTGCCACGTCTCGCCCTTTAAAGGTTGATTAAAACTTATGTACCTACATCACAAGCTCTTACCAAAAGACAAATTTTATCGTATATTATTTACATTTTGTTTATCTCACTAATATTATAAAGGCGAAAGTTTTCTATGTATGTTAGTCAGGAGGGGTATGTATTTATATTACTCCATCACGTTCAAATGGCTATAAGGATTTCGATAAAATTTAGCTTGTTAATTTTTATCACGGTAGTACATTCTCTGAATATAATTTTCCAGTCACCGTAAGTGCAGAGTAGATCAAAAGTGGATCGAAACGGTTCGTGTAAATAGTGCACGGCATGCGCGCGGCCTGTTGCTGGAACCTGGCCTGCGCACGACCGTGCGCTTAGATATACGGACGGCGAACAAAAGGTAGCTCATCGAGCCCAGCAGAGCCTATACCTATTAGGAATGTGGGAACGTTTGTAAGAGTGACCATGGCACTAGAACTTAAAGAGCACCTGAAGGACACAGGTGTGGTTTTAGCCAATAAAAGTTTGACATGTCCTTCTGCATCGCCTTAGAGTGGGTGAAGTCGTAATATAATTTCCACATCAAAAAAAAAAGCGCAAGTCCTCCACAAAACAAACTTTTGGAACGTAGTTCCTTATCGCGCGTTGTGAAAGGGGGCTAGACGGAAAAAATTCTCACGAAAAATTGTACCGACACTTTTACTGTCAAAATATAAATCCAAGATGGCGGCTGCAAGAAATTATCAACTTTTTCGTCATGGGTATCGTTTTCATGGTTTTCGAGGGTGTTGAAACCGATGGTACTGTCAAAATATAAATCCAAGATGGCGGCTGCAAGAAATTATCAAATTTTTCGTCATGGGTGTCGTTTTCATGGTTTTCGAGGGTGTTGAAACCGATGGTACTGTCAAAATATAAATCCAAAATGGCGGCTGCAAGAAATTATCAAATTTTCCGTCATGGGTGTCGTTTTCATGGTTTTCGAGAGTGTTGAAACCGATGGTACTGTCAAAATATAAATCCAAGATGGCGGCTGCAAGAAATTATAAAATTTTTCGTCATGGGTGTCGTTTTCATGGTTTTCAAGGGTGTTGAAACCGATAGTACTGTCAAAATGTAAATCCAAGATGGCGGCTGCAAGAAATTATCAACTTTTTCGTCATGGGTGTCGTTTTCATGGTTTTCGAGGGTGTTGAAACCGATGGTACTGTCAAAATATAAATCCAAGATGGCGGCTGCAAGAAATTATCAAATTTTTCGTCATGGGTGTCGTTTTCATGATTTTCGAGGGTGTTGAAACCGATGGTACTGTCAAAATGTAAATCCAAGATGGCGGCTGCAAGAAATTCTCAACTTTTTCGTCATGGGTGTCGTTTTCATGGTTTTCGAGGGTGTTGAAACCGATAGTATTGTCAAAATGTAAATCCAAGATGGCGGCTGCAAGAAATTATCAACTTTTTCGTCATGGGTGTCGTTTTCATGGTTTTCGAGGGCGTGGAAACCGATAGTACTGTCAAAATGTAAATCCAAGATGGCGGCTGCAAGAAATTATCAACTTTTTCGTCATGGGTGTCGTTTTCATGGTTTTCGAGGGTGTTGAAACCGATAGTACTGTCAAAATGTAAATCCAAGATGGCGGCTGCAAGAAATTGTTATCCGTCATGGGTGTCGTTTTCATGGTTTTCGAGGGTGTTGAAATCGATAGTACTGTCAAAATGTAAATCCAAGATGGCGGCTGCAAAAAAAAAAAATTTTTCGTCATGGGTGTCGTTTTCATGGTTTTCGAGGGTGTTGAAACCGATAGTACTGTCAAAATGTAAATCCAAGATGGCGGCTGCAAGAAATTATCAATTTTTTCGTCATGGGTGTCGTTTTCATGGTTTTCAAAGGTGTTGAAACCGATAGTACTGTCAAAATGTAAATCCAAGATGGCGGCTGCAAGAAATTATTAACTTTTCCGTCATGGGTGTCGTTTTCATGGTTTTCGAGGGTGTTGAAACCGATAGTACTGTCAAAATATAAATCCAAGATGGCGGCTGCAAAAAAATAAATTTTTCGTCATGGGTGTCGTTTTCATGGTTTTCGAGGGTGTTGAAACCGATAGTACTGTCAAAATATAAATCCAAGAAGGCGGCTGCAAGAAATTATCAAATTTTCCGTCATGGGTGTCGTTTTCATGGTTTTCGAGGGTGTTGAAACCGATAGTACTGTCAAAATATAAATCCAAGATGGCGGCTGCAAAAAATTATTAAATTTTTCGTCATGGGTGTCGTTTTCATGGTTTTCAAGGGTGTCGAAACCGATAGTACTGTCAAAATGTAAATCCAAGATGGCGGCTGCAAGAAATTATCAACTTTTTCGTCATGGGTGTCGTTTTCGTGGTTTTCGAGGGTGTTGAAATCCTCAAACTCAACCGGGCTGGGGCTGCGCTCAAGCGGCTCCTGCCCAACCTTGGGGGTCCAGACGCCTCCTGCCGGAGGCTCTACGCGGTGATCGTTCGGTCCATGGCCCTCTACGGGGCGCCGGTGTGGGCGCCGTCGCTGAAAAAGCAACCGGCGGCCATACTGAACGCTTGCCAGAGGGTCAAGGCGATAAGGATGGTGCGGGGATACTGCACGGTCTCCCACGAAGCGGCGAGCCTTCTGGCTGGCCTACCACCGTGGGATCTGGAGGCAACAGTCCTTGCACACATGCACGATATGCGCGTGGAGATGCAACGCCGGGGTGAAAGTCCGCTGCCGCGACAGGTCACGGCATGGCGGACAGAGCTCCGGCGGGATCTTATGGTGAAATGGCGTCAGCGACTATCGCAACCCAGTGCTGGGCACGCCACAATCGTGGCGGTAAGTCCCCTCTTTGAGGCGTGGCTGGAAAGACCTCACGGCGTCCTTACCTTTCGCATGACGCAGGTCCTTACCGGACATGGTTCGTTCGGGAGTTTCCTGCACCGGATTCGTGCGGAAGTGACGCCCGGGTGTCGCCACTGTGCGGAATGCCCGGAGGACACGGTGGAGCACACAGTCGAGGTGTGCCCTGCTTGGGCGGAGCATCGCCGTGCCCTCGTGGGGGTGATCGGTGGCGGAGACCTCTCGCGCCGGGCCTTGGTTGAGGCCATGGTCCGGAGCGAGGAGGAGTGGCAGGCGGTCGCCGACTTCTGCGAAGCAGTAATGCTCGCAAAGGAGGAGGCCGAACGCATCAGGCAACGGCGTTATCGCCGCCGCCGCCGCCGCCGGGATTCAGATCCCGATTTCCGGCCACCGTAGGCGCGGGATTGCGGACAGTGAGCAATGGGTAGCTCGCTGTCCGGCCGTCCGGTAACTGTCCGGACCAAGCCCAAGTCGTCGACGGCGCGCACTGTTCCTACGCGCCTCAAGGAGTTGTCAGCAACAGCAGGGACCCAGCCGGGTCGAAGCCTACTGGGGCCAGGGTTATCCGAAAGGGCGCTCGAGCCCCGGTATGAAGGCTAGAAGGAACGGGGTGGGTCTTTTAGTCAGTAAGAGTCTGACACTATCTCCCGCTCCGCCCAAGAGCGGGGGATGTCAATGCATGATTTTTTCACACCATAAAAAAAAAAAAAAAAAAGGGTGTTGAAATCGATTGTACTGTCAAAATGTAAATCTAAGATGGCGGCTGCAATAAATTATCAACTTTTTCGATATGGGTGTCTTTTTCATGGTTTTCGAGGTTGTTGAAGCCGATAGTGCTGTCAAAATGTAAATCTAAGATGGCGGCTGTCAGAAATTATCAACTTTTTCGTCATGAGTGTCGTTTTCATGGTTTCGAAGATGTTGAAATAGTGCTGTCAAAATGTACATAAAATAGGATAGTATGTTTTAGTTATCTTGTATTGGCTAGACGGAAAAAATTCTCACGAAAAGTTGTAACGATACTTTTTGCTATAGTAAGCTATTGTAAGCCGTGCGGCGTGCGCATGTTTCTCTATCTGTCTCTCTCTCTCTCTTATAGAAAGCAAGCCATAACGGAACTTCGTTCCATCCGAGTGTCCCTTGACACCTCAGTAGTTTTTTTAACAATCATCATCTTTATCATCTTCCTGCCCTAGTCCCGTTTTATTTGGGGTCGGCGCAACACGTTTTTTTCTTCCATTCTATCCTGTCACTCGTCACGCTATCACTAACTCCCTTTTATTTCATATCGCTTCTCACACAATCCATCCATCTTTTCTTTGAACTCCCTTTTCCCCTCCATCCATCCACATGTAAACTCATAACTTTTTTAGCAACATGCGTTTCGTTCTTCCTTTTCACATGACCATAACAATACAAGAAGTAATTCACTACCTAAAGCAGGCACCCATGACATAATAAGGAAAAGTTCTCTATCATAAATAAGAACTGGTTTTTTTTTTCCGATGGGAAAAATCATCCTATGACAACCTCCGCTCTTGGGCGGAGCGGGAAATAGTGTCAGACTCTTACTGACTAAAAAACCCATCCCGTTCCTTCAAGCCTTCATACCGGGGCTCGAGCGCCCTTTCGGATAACCCTGGCCCCAGTAGGCTTCGACCCGGCTGGGCCCCTGCTATTGCTGACAACTCCTTGAGGCGCGCGGGAACAGCGCACGCCGTCAAGAACTGGTGACCGCACTGACTTTTTATATACTAAAAATGTTACATGCAAATCACTGCATTCTCGTGTGCACATACGGGTACACTGCACTCGATGCTGAAGTAGGATAGCCTCCTATTTCGACGTAGGTAATTGTTATCCGTACCAAAACCGAGCTTTATAAGTTGGCTTTACAAGTTATCAACCTATCGCAATAAAACACTAACCCCTTTTCTGTCACAAAGTTAGATTCTTTTGACATAACAACGTACACAAAAAATACTAACGCAGAAAAAAGTAATTTCATAGTTTGGAACTCTATTCACCGGTTGTCGGTTACAACCGGGAATAACATTCGGAGCAACAAAGTTAAATAATAATAACGCGTCCACGACGTTTTACATTACGGCAACATGAAGTTAGCCGACCTGTTGTGGAATCACGTGGAACTACTAAAAGGGTTATGTTCTTGACTACGAAGGAGTGAAGGTGGTATATATAGAAAGAAATTTGTAACAGAAAATTTCAGGTAGGTAGTTTAACAAGTTGGATTAAAAACTGCCGGGTTCGACAAAAAACTTTATTTATACAAGTAGCACCTTTTTTAACCGACTTCGAAAAGGAGGAGGTTCTATGTTCGGCTGAATGTATGTTTTTTTTTTATGTATATTCATTGATATCTCGATCAATTGTGGACCGATTTTGAAAATTCTTTTTTTGATTGAAAGGATATGCTTCCAAGTTGGTCCCATAGAAATAATGTTATGATATGATTATGAACTTCGAAGATATGGAACAGAACTCCTCATAGGATCACAGCAGAACTGTGGTTACAAGTAAAGTTGCTTTGTTTATACGTGTAGTGATAGTCGATGACTGACTAACAGAAAAGGGGGGGGGATGTATCGAACTGATCTGATGATGAAGCCAGAAGATAAATAAATGTAATCTAACCGTGTTTGGGATTATTAGAATCGTTATGAGATGCACTGTGGCTATAAGTTATTTAAGTTTGTCTGAGGGGTACTTTTTAGTGGTGGTACCATAACTAAACAGTGTAAAATAAAAAACTTTTTACAAAAAAAAATATAACCAACTTCAATGTTAAAAAACACTGAAAAGTATAAAATAACTTTAATTTCGGAAGTCGGTGTTAAATAACGAAGAGACAAAACTATTATAGAAACACTGACTTCCGAAATTAAAGCTATTTTATACTTTTCAGTGTTTTTTAACATTGAAGTCGGTTATATTTTTTTTTGTAAAAAGTTTTTTATTAAGGTAGGAAATCATCTAATAGATTTTGCCAATCTGGGTGGAGCGAAAGAATGTGTCAGACTTTTACTAAAAGCTTCTTGTGTTCTTTCATGTGCCCATTGCGTTCTAGGGTCACACTAAATCTTTCAATTAGTTAGCGTTGGCATCGGCCCTAAAAACACACCTCGCCGTTTACTCAAGCAAGATCGTAATCGTTCTATCAGACGATGAGCTACCCATTGCTCTTCGTCAGCAAGCCCGCGACTACGATGATCCGAAATCGCCTCCTTTCGCCTGAGGAGTCTCTTGCGTTTCTCGTCACTATTTTGGCCACCTCTTTGTTCTTATTACTGCTACGAAGAAGCGGCTGCTTCGTAATCTCTTTCGCTCTAGATCAGGGCCGAAAACTTGAAGTCGTCACCGCCGAACAAACAAGTAGAAGTCTTGGACTCAGTTCATTGCAATTCTTTTTCTTAAGACTGTTAGTAAGAGCACCAGTCATTATCCCCCTAGCCTAGTTACGACGGTTTCGTTTCGATTGTCGAACGTCGAACGCCTCAAGAAGATCACGCCTACGATTCCTTTGTTCTGACCACGTGACTGGACGTTGAGATAACGTCATAATAAAGAAATTGGAGGCGTGGCTGACTCGAGGCGTTCGACGCAAGTGAATCGAAACGAAACGGTCGTAACTTGGCTAAGGGGCTGTTTAGTAATAATACTGCCTTGAAGTCATTGAATACTGCCAAACTCGTAACCTTTTTCTCGTAATTTAAGTCCAAGGTTTTAAAATAAGACATCCAAATCTTCTAAGCTCCAGGATAATGTGTAATATTCGAGTGCATTGCGGTGTAACTCATATTATGGCGTCTGGGCTTGTTTATGCATATATTACGGACGCTAAAAGGATAGCTCGAATTGGTTATAAAATATTATACGGTGTGACATGCCATCGTAAAGTTGTGCTCTGAGAAATCTTGGGTACTGTACTTCTTTGTTACACAATTTCGTGTTCAAGATTTTGTTTGTGTGCTACGTTGGTGGGTGCAATGAGAAAGCCTGACAGTTTAAGTTAATGACAAATTGGAAAAATAATCGACACAGAGTTTTGAGAACACAAAACGTTAATGTATTGATTAGCGTAGAACTAATTAGTTTGGATAAGGAATCACAAGTGTGAAACTAAGAATCAGATAGCCGCTAGTCGTAACCGTACAACTTTTTGTTGCTATCATGATTAATTAACCTTTACCAATTAGAAGAAATGTATTAATACCAATAAAAAAAACTAAGGAACTTTAACATCAACAAAAAACAATAACCCTCACCTAAGGAATCCAAAATCTGATTGAAAAAAGTTTTTAAATAAATGATTGCAAAACTATAATTACTTGAGGCGTATCCATATCAACACGTCTTTTTTTCTTTCATTCTTCCCCACTAACGTATTATTTACTATCTCATCTTATATTACCCGAAACAACATTCTAATTACCCAGCCAACATTGCAATCAGTTGACAAGAACAACAGCAACTTTCCACTTAATATTATCCTTGTATAGTAAAACAATAAATAGCTCTTGAATAATTGATACGCAACCAGTGTTCCGAGTGTTTCGTCTCAGCTTTGTTACTTATCTGTTCTTAGAGTTAGATAATTGGATCAAGATCTGTTGTTTAGAACAGTGTGAATCACTGGTGAGACGGTTATCGTGCATAAAGTGATACAAAAGAGGATGCCGAATTTTGTTTTGCCACCTCCGACAGATATGGGATACATGTCAGTTTGTTAATTCCTATCCACATAAGACAAAACAGCTGATTCGGTAGTTTAAATATATGGAGTATTTATTTAATTTAAAATAAAAAACTTGTACAAATTAATGTTTTTATTTTTCCATACCAAGATATTTACTATAATGATGATCATTTATTCTTTAATTCTTTAATTCTTTATTGTACACCATGATAAATAACAAATAAGTGGATATCAGAGTTCATGTACAAAGGCGAGCTTAACTCAAAGTTGAGTTTTCTTCCAGCAAACCATTGAGTGATAGAGAGAGATCACAGTAGAGGGTAAGATCCAGTGCACAATTTTAAAATTACAAATAATATGAATAAAATAATACATAAACATTCCTACATATATAAATACATACTCACATAATATATACATAAATACATATATGAATACATACCTAATAATAATACATACCTATATAATATATTCACAAATACATATATATACCTACTATGTCATTGTGAAAGGAGATACTCTTTAAGTTTCCTCTTGAAGATATCTAGAGACGGGCTGTCACGTAAGGAGTGGGGAAGAGAGTTCCATAGACGCACTGCAGTGACAGAGAAAGAGCCATCATAACGGCTGGAAGTGTGAAATGGAGTACGAAGAAGAAGAGAATTGGCAGTGCGACAGGGTTTACCCCTCGGAACGAAGTATTCAAAGCGTTCACGGAGGTATTGAGGAGAATTAGGATTGTGCAGGATAGTGAAGAGTAGTGATAGGATATGGAAATCACATCATCATTTATGCGATGAGCATGATCATTTGTTCTGTGTCTGGGTGTAATTTATCTATAATATATATGTATTTAGAAATATATAAGTATGTGTATCAGTTGTCTAATACCCATAACACAAGCTCTGCTTAGCTTGGGACTAGACTGCGTTGTGTGATAGTTGTGGAATATTATTATTTCCTTTATTAATTTTTTTACATGTTACAATATATTTTTAAATATTTCTTAAAAACAATAAAAAAAACATATTATTATTATTATTTATTCAAATATTAACATATAAATTATATTTTTAAATATTCAATAAAAAATAAAAAACATTTAAAAATATAAAAAATAGTAACCCACCGGTATCGGGAACAGGGTCCAAGCTACCGGCGGTCAGGGCTCCAGACAATGACTAGTGGTTTAATTCTCTTTGGCTCCAGAGAAAGGAACCTCCTAACTATACGAGCCGTGTCCAGCAATACTGCTTTCTGAATCAAGCCCTTGATCCAGTCGCCTAACGAGAGCCTCCTAAGATGTTGGTCGAGGCTCTTGGCTATTAAGCCATTGGCTGAAACAACTATCGGTACAATGACCGCTGAATCCATTATTATTTATTATTATTATTATAATGATGATGATGGATCATGATTCAATCATCAAATAACAAAGTCCCGTGTTAAGCTTTTATTGGCTCAAACCTACCCATGTTATTTCAGTTGCCTTTTGTGTTCCAAAACCGCAGTAACTCTTTCGAAAAATCCTGCAACGATGAAATAAGTAGTTACTTGGATTTTGTGTCTATATACAAACTTATGTTTGGTACATGCGAAATCTGAAACACCTGTCTAGTATTTTTATGTAAAGAATCTATGTACAAATTTTCAAAACTATATTATGAAAATTCGCAAATTTATAAGCCCACTATGGTTCCTGGTTGGCGACATAAATACATTGTCACCGCGCCACCCGGGCGACTGAGAGCTGGTTTTGCTCCCGCATCCAGCTGTGCTCTGGTTCCTAATGCCCGCTATGACCTGTGCTATATTTAGTGTGGGTGATGGCACGTTATTTTTTTAGGAAAAAACGTACAGTTGCCATCACGAATCTTGAACACTTGCGCAGAAGTCAAATATTCGGTCTGTTTAGTGGTGCGAAGTGCGACGCGGGGGCGGGGAGTGTCAGTGATTGGCTGGCCGCGCCATCGCGTCATAGATGTAACTCCTCATTCGTCCACTGCGTTGCTGCATGTATCTAACAACGAAGACGATTGGCTCGCAACTGTATGGAATGCGCAAAGCGATCCCCACTCTGACGCCGAGCGTTCAAGATCCGTGATGGCAACTGTAACACGGTGTAAAAAATATTGGAATCGATTCAGTTACTGATTCCGAACAAACTATATTCAGGTTTCGCGCATACTAAAAAATAATTTTTGTATCATCCGTAAAATACAACCGTATAGAACAGCCGTATAGAATGATAAGTGAATATTTCGCTTATCATTCTATACGACTGTGTGTCAAAATACTTAGTGAAAGTTGTCTTTTCGCGGGCCCATTGTGGAAGCAGTGAATTATCTCAATGAACGCTAATTAAATTTCTTTACGTCTTACTATGCGGAAGGCACCCTACAGCGATATCGTTAATTCGCCAAACGAATTGCTTTGTTTGTACGAGTGATCGTGCTAAGTGTGTTTTTAGTGATAGAAGGTTCTTGTTAGCTCTAATCGATTGTTTGTTTACTTTGTGTATTATTGATTATTTGTGATTGATTTTGTAGCGTCGTAGAGGTGGTTTTGTGAAGTGGTATATTACAGTTTATTTGTATGAGCATATTCGACACTTGAAAGGCAAAATAATCTAAGCGACATTAAGTAAACTTTACAGGACAGTGATCTAAAATTAAATATTCTAGAAAAAAATTGTTAATTATAACGTAATAGTCAGATTTAGATATTATTAACATCATTTTAATGGTATATATATCCGACTTTTTTTTAACAAACAATTTTTTCTCTAAAAATGTTAACTTTAAATCACTCTCCTGTACCGTTTAGTCTTTTTGTATTATGATAAAAATGCTGAGACAAATGTGTAATATGTAGTTCCTTTTTTTTATCTCATAACTACACGTTATGTAAGGAATCATATATCTAGTATACGTTACCTAATAATATTTGTAGTTATATAGATATATCAATTCTCGGAGCTTATTTGTGCTACTTAGACATATTGATATTACCTCCACTATAAAATTCCTACAACGCCAGCACAATTTGCTCCTTTCAAAGCCCTAGAGAACTGTATCCACTCCATCTTCCACACGTTTACACTATCATTGGTGTACAGCACTACCTCGTACTTGAATTTCTACGCGTGACGTTCAAATGTAGGTATACGTTAAAGTGGAAAAATGTTCTTTGAGTGAGGTGCGTCTAGGTGTATAGGTTCCTTAGGGACCTAGCAAACAACGGTCTCGACATTCGCAGGCCCTTTGGACTGGTCATCGCTTAGCATAATAGCATAATCAGCCTTTTAATGTTCACTGTGTGTCCAATTGTGTACTCAGGTCTCCTCTCTAGGAGAGGGAATGGGCCGTAATCCACCACGTGGGCCCAGTGTAGGTTGGACATAGCTATATTCATTTAATTATAATAAAAGTTATATGGTGCAATATAATCGAAAGGGAAACTGATTTTTGTAATGATTTGTGCGTCTATTTTGGCGGAATAAATATTTTTTCTTTATTTTCTTCTTACTTCTTTAATTATACCTCATTTGTCTTCTTAAGAAAACAGAGGTTCCAAATTACATATGAAAAGGAAGGTAGTCTTGTTCTTTAAACATCCTTATGCTAAAATATAACTAAACAACTATCTCCCAAATAACTGAAGATCTAACATGATAGATAGAGATATAGCTCATTTAGGTTTAGGAATGTCACTCAATTTAAAACGAACACGGTAGTAGGCAGACAACATTGTTTGCCGAACAGATGGTCGATGGTGCTGAAAGGTTCTAGATAGACGACCACATACGTAGGCTCTCTACAAGGTGGACCGATGGCCAAGTGAGTGTGACACTTACTATACGTCGTAACAGTGGACGTCTTTCAGCTGAATTGATAATGATGACGACTTACTTTTGCCTCCTTCTAAGACCCACTTACGGGTTGAGTATCCTTTTACATACGAGTATTTCTTACACTATGACATTATCTTCTAAACACGTCTCTGATGTTTCAGTCCTCACTGGTTTAAGTTTAAACTTGTCACGATACTACGACAAAAATAAGTCACAAAGTACATTTTCAAAAATCTTAACAAAAGTCAGATCACGTGCGTACCTATTAAGTAAAGATTCCCGCACCCCAGTCACGACTTTAGCTTATAAGTCATTGCACCCCTAGGATGTAAGCCGGTTAATTGCTATTTATATACGAACATTTTTCATAAATACGCCAGATAACAATTAAGAATTAGGGAACGCCGTGCTCTGTCCAAATATCACATTTCAGACTTTGATAATCAAATTCTACTAATATTATATGCAAATTAAGACGACTCCGACTTAGATAGGAAAACGCTAGGCAGATCCTAACATATCTTTGTCCTTATTCTCATATCCTTATACATATATTATATCCTTATACTTATACACATTATTATATTATACATATTATAAAATATAACCGGACGGCTATGTCTTGTTAAGCTATTGCATAGCTTCTATCGCGGGCCTTGAGCGTGGAGACCGAATCCAGAAATTCCGTAACGAAAATAACCTAACACCCCCCACTCATTTGTTTTTTGAGCGTGGTGACCGATAAGAAAACAAATGAGTGAACAATCAATCAAAATTCAATTCAATGTGTGAAAGTGTAACTTCAATTAATATCAAAGAAAAAAAAACAAAGGGAAAAAAATACTGCATAAATAAAATAAATAAATAATTATAATTGCATAAGTTGATAAAAATGCTATGCAATAACTTTACCGCGGCAGTCCCCGAGTGCTACACGTCTTTTTTCATTGTTATTTTTTATGGTATGCGCCATGTTTGATGCAAATAAACACTTTTTAGGTGGTCGGAGGTCGTTATTGATTATGATTTAAAAAAATCAAAATATTTTTTTTAATTATTAAAAAATCAAATAAGTAAAAAATCAAAATATTTTTCCTTTTGAGGGTTTAAAAAAGGATTGATAATTTATAATCTATGAATATATAATACATATCTAGATTTATATGAATACTGTATATGCTGTATGCTATTCAATTGTAGGTCAGTTTATAGACTTGGTATTGAATTTAATCCGGATTAGCAAAGAAACTGTTTTGCATTTCTAAAAGCTAACAACTAATGGAGGTCGCTAATGAAACCGAAAAACGAAATAAAATTTTCATTTTGTACCTACAAGAATAGGTAACAGTAATAGGTACTCTTATCTACCTATGTATAAGATCAAAGTGTATTTTTTTAGGTGTAATAAATCATCATAACGTCTTCTGTTGTGGATGGAGTGAGAGAGAGTGTCAGACCTATAGTAACTAAAACCCACCCGTATTCCTTCAGTTACCCTTTCCGCATTCCAGGATCAAGGTAACTTAGCTCGCCGTCCGACCGTCAACTAGTCGACCAGACCAAGCCCAGATAGTTGACAGAACGTAGTGTTAAACGCGCTCCTCAAAGAAAGGTCAGCAAACCGGAAAGGCCCAGCAAAGCCGATGCCCGCTAGGGCCGCGCAGAATTTCTGGAAAGGAAACCCATAGTCTTAGAATGCAAAAGGGAACTGTGGGACACAGGTGTGGTTTTAGTCAGTAAAAGTCTATCACGCGCTCCTGCTCCACCGAGAGCGGTAGAAGTCGTTAGGCGTTTTCCATTTTAAAGGTAACTCTTTCGGACAATCGCACAGCCCATAACAAAGGGTCGCGTTTATTGATTTCAAGACATCCTGGAATAAAAGCAAGTCTGTATTAAGTTAGCACTTTAAAACATTCAGTTTACAAAGAGTAATCTTACCATCCATAACTTTAACAGTAATTTGCAACAATTCACGTTAAATCCTTTTCAGGACATGGCTATTCTTACAGAAGTACACCTTTGACCCACTTCCATAATGTCCCATTCAGTGCTCAAACTCCGAGATTAATTCTCCGCCGTGACGAGGGTTTTCATCTGGATATTTGAATGGAATACCTGAAACATTTTAATTTAGAATTAAGGTCATTTTGTAGAAGTAATCAAAATTCAAGATGGAATATAGGTATCGGCTCTCCTTTCAATCAAATCGTTGAACCTTAAACTAAAAAAGTTAATATGAAACCCATGGAATGTTATGCCTTTTTAATATTACTAATCTGGATATTCTTAAGAGTAAAATACACAAGCGCCGTGTTATTTTTTCAGGTGCAAAAAATAGGCAGAGTATCTTTAACCAACCGTCAAAAAATCAGTGCGACCCGAATAGATTAAAATATCACAAAATGTAATAAAAATATCCAATCTTATTTTAAAATCTATCACATATCCGATCTATTCCAACATACATTTCAAATCCATTCAGTATTGAAAATCGGACTGACTCCAGAATTTCATAATAGTCCTTCGTCAAACTGACATCACGAAACCGACCACCTTGAAATAGAAAAGTCCCGACTCGTAAAAATCGTCATGTCACTATGTCACAGCATAAAATTTTTCCGACCAAAGCTAAAAACGGAACCGCAGTACCTCAAGTTGAAGTAGGGAATTTTATCAGTGTGTGTATTTTTGTTGAGATAGATTTGGTTAAAATCCCTAAGGGAGACGATTGCGGCAAGTGACGTCTTCTAATATTACCATTTAAACAAGTTTTATGGTAATCGCTGCGAGACCGGGAAGCTTATTTTCAACTGAATTTCGGGAACGTTTTTCTTTCACAAGTTTAAAGGCGAAAAGTTACAAGATTTCTGATACCGACCGTTAATAGGCTTGGATGTTGTTTTAGAATAATTTAACATTAATTAAAGAAGTTTAGCTTTCAAATTCTTGATTGGTTAATGTTATCTCTTCGATTTATTTATTTAGGTGGATAATAAAGTCGAATATTGGTTTTGAGTTGTTAATAATAATGGGTTGTATAGACAATGGTCCTTGTTGGAGCATTAATTAATTGCATATATAACTTCAAGTACTTTGATGGACGTGTTCTATACAAATGGAACAATGGACGATGCAATACATCTAATGTGGGTCAGTGCTTTTAACTACGGCTGACATTACGAGGTATGTAGTTACTTTACCATGTTGGAAGTGCTCTATAGTAAATAGGGGTGGTTATGAAAACAACAGCCGGAGAGGTAGTATACACAGTGACAGTACACAGTGTGAATTTTTATTTAATTCCTGATTAAGAACATATAATTTTCAAAAATGTAAATAATGCAGTTTTAGTTTTCAGCAAAATTGTACCGACTCCTGTGATTATTTTCCGCTATTGCTTTTTTTTTTCTTTTTGTGTTGATGTACACAAAAAAAATCTGACCAGTATTTGTTAACCTGTAAAGCTCTGTTATTGGCCTCGTATAAATCCTTAAAATTGCATGTAGTAGTCTAGGATGGGCAGCATAGCAGTGTGACGCATGTCCTGTGTAGCGGCTCTACACGGGCACTGTTTTAGACATTCAAACCCTCTGCTATTGCTCATAGTTTCGAAGTTAGCCAACCATGCCCACTTGAATAATTATTCACCCTATGGAAAAAGTCTCAAACTAATTTCTGATACATATACTCATAGAAGACTATAAATTGACTTACTTCAAGAGTATATCACATAAATGCAATACTTTTTACTTCTTACGATCTAAAGCAAAAGCCAGGTTAAAGGTCCACAACAAAATTATGGTAAATATTTCTCCTGAGATTGTATATTGCTTCACGATACCCTTCCCACGAAGATCCGATTAGAAAACTTTTGGGCAACATCAAAATGAAATTTTCATCGGAATTTTATTAATTTTGCTTCCATTTTTGCTAAAGTGCAGTTCTACCTCTTAGACCTGTATTCCCCGTGGTCCTTTGTGTTCAATAGTTTCCATACGTTCTGAGGTTTACGGCTACAGTGCGGACCATAAGTTGGGTAATGTATTAGGCGCAACGCTCCTTGGGGCTCTATACGGAGATGCTTAAAACGTAATGTATAGCTTTCTTATAATGTGGAGTGGACTTGAGAAGTGGGTTAACGGAGTGTTGTATATTTTGCGGTTTTAGTAGTTTGGTTAAGATTTTGTTAATTAAGTTAGGGGTTCAGAGAAATGAATTTGTTATTTATTGTGAAGAGAGAGTGATATGTTTGTAGATTTTGGTAAATTAAAGGTGGTTTAGGAATCTACAGAATTTACGCCTTGATTGTAAGTTCCTAAACTACCTTTTAGTTAGATTATGGAAGTTTTTTAGAAGTGTGCCTACTTCTGTAAGAATAGCAATGTTTTAAAAAGATTTAATGTCGTAAAGTCTTTGTGAACTGAATGTTTTAAAATACTGACTTATGACTGACTTCACATTAGTCCAAGATGCCTTCAAGTCATTAAATCCACAGTGGTGGCCCAGTAGTAACTGCTCCGACTTCAACAAGTTGCAGGTCCCAGGTTCAAATACAGCCAGGTGCATTAATTTGTGTAATGTATTTCATCAACACTGCTCTCAAAATGGTGAAAGAAAACATTTTGAGGAAACCGGCATGTCCTAGAACCAAAAATTCGAAGAAACGTGACATCCACCAATCCGAACTGGGCCCGCGTGAGAGAGAGAGAGAAGAGACCTGAATTCTATCAGTGAGAATATTACAAGACTGAATATGCTTATGCTTATTATGCATTTGCCCTTTGGTTATAGAAAAAAGGTGTAAAAGTACCTAGGTATATCTTATTTCATTCAAATTTTCCTGTAGCTATTCCTATGGCTTTTTGCAAATTTTCAGTCCATGGTTGCGTGTGATGGATTTGAATGCTACCATAGTCTAAAAACTCTGCTACTGGGCATAGTAACATATACATAGGTTCACGTTTTTAGAACTACCTTTCATGCTATTTCACGGACACAATCAAATCTTCAGATTTATAACAAACCAGTTTAACTTTTTGCTGTTACCACCAAAGTTTTTTTGTTTTACGCGCAAAGTTTTTATTACCCCAACGAGTTTCTACAAGTTGGATGTGTTTTACGGGGTACTATGGTATCTTGGTAATCGTGATATAGGTTATATAGACATGACCTATATTATACACTAACAGGTATTTAGTTACGTATTACTATTCTGGTAAGTTAGGTATTTTTAGATGGTGTCAGGGACTTATTAAGGACTAAACTTAAAGACTGGACTGTTATTTAAAATAAATATAATACAGAATAAGCACAATAGCGTTCGATGTTGGTAATGAAGTGCGCGCGCGTGTCGTCTTCTAAGATCAGTAGCGAAGTGTGGCGGACCTGTGGCCCCGTGTCGCCTGCGCAGCAGCTCAACGAGAGACGAAGGTAGCCGACGGCAACCGAACAGATGGTAAATCACACAATGACTAGGGTGGAGCGAGACAGACTTACTGACTAAAACTTACATGGTGCCATAGGTTTCCTATCTATATTTGATCTAGAAGCTTATCGAAGGTTGATTTGAGTACGTGCAAACAAAAAGACCCTATGCTTAGTCGTGAAACAGTTTTGGCTAAAATAAAAGACAAAACGTATTCAACATTGAATAAAAACAGTTTCAGTTATTATAATGCGTACCGCCAGGGAACGGAATTACTTACCGGACTCTGTGTTTCCTGATCAATGATTTCGTATTGATCTTTGATTCCTGTCAAGAATGAATAGGTTACTTCCAGGTAAGTGTGCTCCATCGTCAGCCATATCATCGCTTACCATCAGGTGAGACAGCAGTCAAACTTATAAAAATAAGTTTGCTATAGTAAACATACCAACCGCTGATAATAAATAATCATTATGGTCATTTACAATCACGGAAATCTTCCTACGTTTATGTCCTTAGTTTAACTAATAGTGCAGTATTACCTTTATCCTTGTTAGTTTCATTCGAGCAATTAGAGGGTAGTCTCATATAGACGTTTCTCCATTTACGCGAACGTTTCAAGTATTGCCCTGTGTTGTTAAAACCGGTGGTAATCGATTCTCTATCGAGAACATTGAGTGTTATTGAGGTGTTTCCCTTTATCCACGTAATGGATTTTTCATTTATTCCTTTGTTTTTTTGTGTCTATCTCTCGCAATGTTTGTCATTTACCCACCTTTGCAGTTTAGAAGCTTCGGTCTTCCGATAAGTGAGTGTATTTGCTCTTTTCTCTGCTTCTGATAGTAAATCTGTAACTACCTGCTTTGTAGGTTTCTTTATCAAGTTTAGTGTTAAAATGAAAGATTTTTTTGGTATATGAAAGCTTCTAGTCATCATCATTTAACCCCTTAATGTGTTATTTTTGACGCGTATGTAGATCGTTGTTGCTTGGGTATCGCTTCGGGCTGGTGGCCTCTCAGCCCTGAAATTCTTACGGGATTTATTGTAATTTGCACGTGGAGTTGCTCAGAAGCAAAAAATGTATAAGTATTAAACAAAAGCACGGACGTCATGTCTGTGGTTTAAATGTAAGGCACTGACTAAAACCAAACTTCGGTTTTAGTCAGTAGGAGTCTGACACTGCCTAGACTGGCTCGTCTGTGAGGCAGCCTAGGCGTCCATGAGGATTTCCCAAGCCTGCCGAAAAAAAACCCTTAAAAGTCGCAAGATACTACTTAGCTCCATACTTAGGTCCATAAGAGACGATGCTCGAAGCGTTAGTCGAACACCGTAAGTTCTTAAGCAGTAGATACAAAATACCTTGTTTTTGTGTTTTGTGGAGATAGCTGCTTAAGGGGTCAAGCCGAAAGACGTTCGCTGCTAAAAATTGGCTTTTTTGACACTATGCTTCATGTATCCTGTAGATTCTTGTGGCTTTCACCAGGTCATAAGTCCATATTGCAGGAGATATTCTAACGTTACGCTTACCGATAATCCTTATATATACAATGACTTAAAAACAAAATCCCTCACCGCGTCTACCTGTCTGTATGAACGCGATTAACTCAAAAACCACTGAACGAATTTTCATGCAGTTTTCACAAGTAGATATAACTGTATCTACTTGTGAAAACTGCATGAAAATTAACCATTAACCTTTCTCATAAATGACTATTTATGAGAAAGGTTAAAATGTATAATACATGCATATTATAGTAGAACAAACACGGGAATTCCAAAGATATCTGACACCCAAGCAAAGCTTAGACGGGTCGTTATTAAGTCATAATTACCTATGTATATAGGGATAATGTTAAAACAATATTCTACGAACTTGGTGAAGTGACTTCGTGGAAATCGTTGTGATCAATATTACTGAAGATAGTTAAATTTATTAAACCTGACAGATTCTCTAATTATGCGAAACAGATATTTGATATATAGGTAATTACAGAATAGCAGCTGTACTGGGTACTTGTATATATGGGCTTATCTTTATTTATAATATAATCTCTTTTTTTACAATTTGAATGTGTGCGAACTGCTTCAATAATAGCATGAAGCAGCCTTTTAATGTTCCCACTGTTGGTCTCAGGCTTCCTCTCTCTAGGAAAAGAAATGGGACATCTTCAAATATTGCGGCAAAAATGTGATTTTGTAATCAAATGCTTATAAGCAACTAGCTAGTTATTTAAAATCACTACATAACAATATTGTGAATGCAATTCTTTTCTTTCTAAGCTCAAACAGTTATTTTTATTTTTTAATGCGGAAATGTATTTCCGAAGTATTTATATTATCAATACATAAAGCATAGTCTATTATGGTACTTGACCAAGGTTTATATAACACAAAACCATGATTATTTATTTTCGTAAAAAATCTAGTCAATTCAGTCTCCAATTATGACGACTTTTTTGCAGTCCTTAAACTGGCCGTAATCTTGATTAGATAAAACAAAGTCAATTATTTTGTTGTGGTAACTTATACAAGGAAGCACTTATATAAGCAGACACTTAATAATTTCATCAACAATTTCCTCGCCGTTGTTCTTTTTAAACACTACGACAATTATTTAAGCACACTTCCTTTCTTTCTATAGATACAAACAAAGAAAATCTCGCTCCCCAAATGGAGTTAATAAAAAGAATGAGAGCAGAACGTCTCAGTTTAACTTTTTAAATGCTTGGCCGCGGTCCTCCCAGTGATTTATAGAGGAAAGCGACCCTATCGGTGCCCACAAACTATTTAAATTAGAATGTTGTCTCAGATAGCCATGAATGTGCCAAGGCCGATCTATTATACACTGAGTTATATGCTGCAAAGAAATAGTGCTGTTGGAAAGAAGGAAAGAAGGAAGGGGAAAGAAAATAAAATTTAGTTTTATGTCGATGAGTTTGGAAAAGAAATGTCTCCGGCATTTGATTTGACCCAAACTTTCGAATGGTATTTAAAGCATGAGTGAACGTCTAGGCAGGCGTGCTGCATCATCAACTCTCCTCTTATTATATAATTATATTAGTCTATGTCATCGACCACATCATCGCTTAAAAAAATATTAAGTCGATTATTCCACTACTTTTTTTTTCAAGTAGAACCTAGACTCATACTAGGAATTACTCCTATATCGTGGGTACGTTCACAAACATGTAAACTCACATACACTTGACACCCATACACGGAACAATTACCTATAGGATATACAAATATTTATTTATTCAGTATGGGAATCAAACCCGCAAAACACATATCAGCAGTCAATCGCACAACCACTGCGCCAACCATGCTGGCACATCGACGCCTATTCAAATCATTTCCTGGACTTTGACTCAATCAAAGCGATAGTAATTAGATATTTCTTGAGATTTCGTGGGATTTTTTTACTTTTTTGAGACGACTGACTCAAATGAAGTATAGTAAGTTTGCTTTAAAAGAACTAAGAATATAGGCCTAAGCTGACAGATAATTGCTTAAAATTATGTTTAATTTTGTATTTACTTAGTTGACAGCTCAAACTTATTTAATAAATTGTGTTTCAAAGTAACAAGTTGTGAATATGTCAACTTAGCACTCCTATTGTCGTATTTCCGTGACCCTTTTGTCAGTTAATTAACTCATATGATACTCTGTGGTTTCCGCCATTACAGAGGCCGCATCCTTCCATCCCGTGGGTATCATAAAACGCAACTAAGGTTTTAATACAAGGAAGGAAGGATGTAGCAGTAAAATCAAAACACAAATATTGTCTTAGTAACACAAGGAATTAATAAATAAACTTTTCATAAGTCAAAATTGCAATTTGTTCAATCAAAATCTTTCGTGATAGCATTTTATTTTTGTAAGTCAAAATTGGCGTCTTTAAAAAAGTATGAGAATCATGTGATACGTCTGTAAAGTAAAAATTTTTTTAAAGCCTGGACAGTCCCGCCTCTTACGTGTAAAATCATCAAAATTTAATAACTACTCCGACTATAAAAAAAGTAGAAGGGAATGTCAAACTTTTACTAACTGAATGTGTCTCTTCAGTAGTCCTTTTTGTTAGGGCTCCAGTAACTCCTTCGATGAACCCGCAGGCCTGGCAGGCGTCGGCTCTACTTGGCCCCACCAATTATTGTAACATCTCGAAAAATTTATTAATAAACTAGTGTGCCTCACCATCTACGATTGCATCACTGCTTACCTTCAGGTGGAATCGCAGTCAAGCACTGGTTTATATCGTTAAAAAAAAAAAACAGTCATCTCTTCAAGGAGCACGTGTTGTTTCGACGGAATCAGTTGGCCGGACGGCGAGATAACCAGAGTTGTCCACTGACTCCCGATGCTCGGAACTTCCCTGTCAGGCGGGATTGCCCCCGCCACCGATTGCCTCCTCAAGGACATGATGCCCAAGTGAGACAGATTTCCACCATATGTTCTTCATCGTATGTTTATGGTGCATGGGCCCATAACTTGACTTTGTGACTTGCTGCATGGTGGACCATTTCCCACCCCTGGACAAAAGCCTCCCAGTATTCCTTCCACACCTCTCTGTGTTGTGTGTTTTCACGCCAATTCTTGAGAAAGCGCTACAATAATGCTATACGAGCCACAACTTTGACGGTATTCTACTGAAAATAGATTATAAAAAGCCTTTATGTATGCTTAAATTATTCTTGGTAACTTCAAAACTTCAACCTAGAGACTTAACAATCACTACATTTATAGCCTCTTTCTACCCACCACAGCGATATTTCCTCGCAATAATACGACAGCCAAATGCCACCCGTACAAGCACACATATCTTCCAAGAACTGTAATACTTTCTTCCAACAAAAATCTCTTCTTAGTAGATCCAAATCTGTATCTAGGCTCGGAAAATGAGCTGAAGTGAAAAGTTTACGCGTTGCGTAATCCTGACATGTAGGTTACGCATTATCGGCTCAGCCGTGTCACGCCAGATGACTCGGCAGTTACAATATAAGCAAAACATAGAACCGCACTCACTGTCTACTTGTAGGTGTGGGGGCATATTGCGGTGGTGCTCGAGAAGGTAAGGTATAAAATAATATTTTTTTGGTTCGAGTTTTTATTTACAAGGGGTAATTTATCTAGTTCAAATGTTTTTTTTTTATCATTTACTGAGTGTGTTTGTCACCGAACTCTTTTTTTGGCTAAACCGATTTAGGTGAAATTTTGTGTGAATATTTGGCTGGATTGAAAATACAATTAGACCCGGTAGATGACACTGCAATGGGTTCTCAATATTTTTTTCTAAAGTAAGGCCGTCTTTCGGGCAGATTAACACCTGTCGGGACCGCTAGTTCTATTTTTTTTTAAATAGTATACAGTAATTATGTCAATTTAGCTTGCTTATTGATACTTAAAACGTTTATATGTAATTATGTTCGACTCAGTTGAATAATGTTAAATTGCTTAATGTTAAAGTTTGCAGGTTTTACGGTCTTAAGATAGATATTGTAGCTATTTATTGTACACCAATCAAAAATACAGTACGAGCTTAAAATTCATAGGGTATAATTTTTTACAGACCACCATGGATGGATTTGACAGAGAAAGAGTAAAAGATACGCAGGTTGTTTGTGGTGTACTATTTATGTATATAACTTTATTTTTAGTATATGCTAAACCTGAAACACCTGTCTAGTATTTATGTAAAGAATCTATGTACAAAATTTAAAAACTTTATTATAAAAATTCACAAGTTATAATGCCGTTAAAAATATAGGGTGACCGGCAATTAGTGTACCATACTTAAACACGTGATTGTGCTCATGATAACAAACAATTTTTATTGCAAAAGGAGCAAAGCCGAAATCGCGAAAAAAATATCAGCTGTTCACTACATTAGGCAAACATAAATGTACTGAACAGCTGATTTTTTTTCACGATTTCAGGTTTGTTCCCATAGTAAAAGTTGTTGGCTATCATGAGCACAATCACGTGTTTAAGTATCGTACACTAATTAATTCATTAAACCCCGCGCGAACGCCGGCGTTCGCGCACCTATTGTCTTTCTATTGTGTCTGTAATTCTCACGATTGAAAGGTTAACAGTCACCCTATATAACATGGTGTAAAAATTATTGGAATAACTATATATACTAAAAATACTGTTTTATAAATTTATAATACATAACTAATAACATACATATACTATACATAAACAATATAGAATTATATACCCATATATGAAAGCAAAAAAATGGCTTGCCCTTCATCATCTTCCTGCCCTTTCCCACGTTACTTGGGGTTGGCGAAACATTACTTTATCTCCCGTACTTCCTGTGGGTTTCAATTTAACACCAAAAATACAATATCATTCGAAAGATTATCTCTCAAGGTATATCTCTCGCCACAAGACTCGACCCCCGCCGTACGTGTTTCCCAGGGACGCAAGGAGCACAGACATAAATTCCGGGACGCAAACTGTAGCCAGCTGTTCCGCTGTTTTGGGGAAATAAATACGGATTAGACGCGGCACAGTAAAGCGGAGTACACACCGAACGTTTGAATTATTGATCGTACGGGCCTTTGGAAGACAACAGTGTCTTCGAGCTTCTGTCCGTGTCTGTCCGTCAATTAGCGGTGGGGTAAAACGGTTAATGTTTATTTTAAGAGCTGGTGTGCACCTGGTTTTATGATCTTAGTAGCACTTACATAAGTGGCTCATATGCAACTTTTTTTTTTTTTTTTTAAGGTGGGAAAAAATCATGCATTGACATCCCCCGCCCTTGGGCGGAGCGGGAGATAGTGTCAGACTCTTACTGACTAAAAGACCCACCCTGTTCCTTCTAGCCTTCATACCGGGGCTCGAGCGCCCTTTCGGATAACCCTGGGCTCATATGCACCTGGTTTTATGATCTTAGTACTTATACGGAGGTCGATGTGACATTGAAACGATTATAATGTGTTTTCAAGGCCAGACTGAATAGGCTCTTAATAAACTAGTGCGCCTCACCATCAACGATTGCATCGCTACTTACCATCAGGTGGGATCACGGTCAAACACTGATTTATAAATTTAAAAAAAAGAAACGTAACTGAAAAATTTCATATCTTTTTTCAGTTTTTTTCTTTTCATTCAACACTTAAATTCTCCTTCGGAAAAAAAACCTTGACATTGTATTTTGGGATTCAACTTCTTTATATTTCCAACCTAAAAAGTAATAAAACTTTTCAACGTCACGTAAGCAACAGAATGGAGCTTATTTGGTCCTCTTTCGCCGTGGAAGTGTTTAAATAAACTAAGTATTTGAGACGTCGTAGACACGTAGAAGTGCTACGAGCTACGCAGCTACGTGGCTACGAGATTTATTACTACGCCGTAGCTCCATACAGAATTGAGTATCACTAATTGTCACAATAAAGTGTTTATTGGTGCTAAAAGTCCGTCTTCTTTGAAAGATTAAAGTGAAGTATCCTATAATTGCCTTTGTATTTGATCTTGGAAAGCCATTGAAGAATTCCAATTTCATTTGAGATGGAAATATAGGAGTAAATTGAACGTGACCTTGAAAATGAGTTTCAGACACCGATTTTATACCTTCATTTTTTTTGTTAGTATTTAATAATATCACATTTTTTTTCGGTGTCTACCTTTCGAATTAAGAACGTGTTACATTGGATCTGTTCTATTTTTTGCAAAACTATTGCTAATATTGATTTTAGTGCTAATGCTTCTTAAACAAGCTTTTAATGAAAATAATTTTTTCGTAGCAAGCTTTTATAGCTCGGTATACTTATATAATTAATACTCGTCAAGACGAATCATAAGAGCCCAAACTCATAGTAATTTTGCATTGTCATCTGATTTACATATGCATGCAAAATTTCAGCTCAATCGGTAACTGGGAAGTGGGTCAAATTTAATTTAAAAGTTTTGATTACAGAGAAACATCGGGATAGGTGAAACTAAATAAAAGCTTGTAAAAACTAGCCAAGTGCGAGTCAGAATCGTGCACGAAAGGGGATGGGATGTCCCACTTAAATATCTATTTTATTCTGTTTTTAATATTTGTTATTATAGTGGCAACATAAATACATCATCTGTGAAAATTTCAACGGTCTAGCTATCACGGTTCATGAGATACAGTCTGGTTCACAGTCAGACTGACGGACGGACGGACCGTGGAGTCTTACTAATAGGACCCCGTTTTACCCTTTGGGTATTTTTTTTTTTATGGTGGGAAAAAATCATCCAATGACAACCCCCGCTCTTGGGCGAAGCGGGAGATAGTGTTAGACTCTTACTGACTAAAAGACCCACCCCGTTCCTTCTAGCCTTCATACCGGGGCTCGAGCGCCCTTTCGGATAACCCTGGCCCCAGTAGGCCTCGACCCGGCTGGGTCCCTGCTGTTGCTGACAACTCCTTGAGGCGCGCGGGAACAGTGCGCGCCGTCGACGACTTGGGCTTGGTCCGAACAGTTACCGGACGGCCGGAAAGCGAGCTACCCATTGCTCACTGTCCGCAAGCCCGCGCCTACGGTGGCCGGAAATCGGGATCAGAATCCCGGCGGCGGCGGCGGCGGCGATAACGCCGTTGCCTGATGCGTTCGGCCTCCTCCTTTGCGAGCATTACTGCTCCGCACCCTTTGGATATGGAACTCTAAAAAACGTTTACGAACTATTATGAATAATATAAAATACGTAACATGACTTTACAAAACAGAATAAATTACAAAATAAGATTTTTGAAAACTCCTATAACAAAGTCAGCCTTCGAAGAGAAAGCCACTAACTCATTTCTTAAATTCACTTAACTAATTTCCTAGTAGTATAACGTAGAAGACAATGTAATTAAACTATGCTTTGGTATTCAGAGCCGCGAGTCAATTTAAAACGTTGAACCTCTTGGACACCTTGGATGCATATTAAATCAGCCGATCTTGTGGTAACACTGCTTGATGCTAAGGATACTGGAACTGACAATACAACATTATTTTTAGTACATATATGAGAAACTTAAATATAGTTTTTCAGAATCAGTAACTGAATCGATTCCAATAATTTTTACACCGCGTTATTTTATTTTTTTAAATACTTATTAAAGGTCTCAAGTGGACACCATCGACACTAAGTGCCAGCAGACAGCTGGGTGCGGAAGCAAAACCACCCCTCAGTCGCTCTGATGGCCCTGTGATCATGAATTTGTGCGAACAACCAGGTAACAGAACAAGCTTATAACTTTTTGATTTTTCATGGTACAGTTGACTGGCCTGTTGGTCTAGTGGTTAGTGACCCTGACTGCTATAACGGAAGTCGTGGGTTCGATTCCCACCCAGGACCAATGTTTGTGTGATGAGCATGACCATTTGTTCTGTGTCTGGGTGTAATTTATCTATATATGTATGTATTTAGAAATATATAAGTATGTTTATCAGTTGTCTAGTACTCACAACACAAGCTCTGCTTAACTTGGGACTAGACAACGTTGTGTGATAGTTGTGGAATATTATATTATATTATAGTTATGAAATTTTGTACAATTCTTTCCATAAAAATACTAGACACGTGTTTCGGGTAAGTATTGTTGTAAATTTATAAGTAGTATTTATGACATACAGTCAATCCTATTTTGTAAACGGTTGGGCACTTAACCCGTCTTCATCATTTCTGCCTACAAACGTCCACTAATGGACATATCCCTATTGCAAACATCGCAACATCGACAGGTCCGATTTGATACGTCAACATATTAATCTAAAACAAAACAATTGAAGTTTGGCACTGGATTAATGCACAAATCATGCGCAGAGACACGGAAGGAAAATAAAACAAACACAAACAAAGAAACAGTTCTATAGTCATCTTCGGGAATAGTTTAAATCCCACACTATTATTTAAAACGAGGGCAACTAGATGCAGCACAGCAGCCACTTTGTCACAATGTTTCTCACTCGGATTCGGCAAGTCAAACACAGTCCCTAAAAAGTATGAAAAATTATGCGACACTAGCTGTGACGGCTACTCTTCAATGAGTTGGAGCTTGCACTAGTCCCCTTGTTTATCGCAGTAGTACTTAAACTATCATTTCTTTCTGATCTACCAATGTTTTTTCTTTCATTTATTTTTAGATTTAGTGTAAAAGCTAAGTAATGCTGTAAATATAAAGTTTGTCTTCATAATCATGTTAGTTAAGTATTCTGATTAGTTCAAAGCCCAGCATTGAACACAATTGTTATAATAAGCCGTCAAAACTCTTTCTAGATTAATCCATCGAGTCCTTCAAGATATTTTTATTTCGCGCCTTCTCGAACCAGCTTCTCCGCGTCCAAATTATCTCGTCACCTCATTTTGGGCCAGCCTTAACAGTGTTTTTTATCTTGAGCAACTCATTTGCTTTGAGACTCATGCGCAGCGGTCAACGTGTATGCAGCTAATGTCACTCACATAATTCTATTTGAGCCTAACAACCTTTTTTCTCCGTCATTCACAAATCCAATGTTACACATAAGTCATGGCGTACATGAAGTGGAAGCCGCTGTTAGAATAGTTTTGCGCTGTTAGCCTTTATGAAACCGGCTCTATCTGCGCGATAGTAAAAATATATCTCAAGAAAACACACTTCGGGGACAAAAAGTATTCTATGTGCCATTCCTGAACATGATCTAGCCATGCGTTTCTCAAAATCGTTCAGCCGTTTTAACGTGAATAAGTAACAAACATACACATAGAGTTTCGCTTTTATAATATTAATATAAACAGTGTGATTTGTCCCTTCCATTAAATCACTCGCCGTTGTATTGGCGGGCACATCGTCTTGCATAGCGAACGACTACAGAAATTGGCGTTGTAACAGAGCTCAGCAACCTAAGTCATAGACAAATGAGTATCAGAGATTTTACTGGCTTTGCTTAGATTTAGTTTGAGTTAAATTGATTTAGCTATGGCTCGAATGTAGTAGAGACAGCAAAGAAATACTGTTTTGTTCTTTGAAACGGTCATATATCACGTCACCGTCAAGGCACCAATCAGTCACGTCAAAAGATATAGAATAGAATAAACTTTATTTATTGTACACCTAGTATAACAAAAACTTTGATAAAGGGCACAATGGCGGTCTTATCGCTGCCAGTGATATCTGCCAGACAACCTTTGGATGGACTGTAAGAACTTAAAATAAAATAGGGGGTAGTCTGCCGTGTACTATTAGTAAACTCATCAACATCTCCATCATCAGCCTTTTTAATGTTGCCACTGCTGGAACTCAGGTCTCCTCTTTGGGAGAGGGAATTAGTAAAGTAATTAAATAAAAAAAAATAACTATATATACTCAGGCTGTCCAGTTTAAGTGGGATTGGACTGGACATGTCTGCCACATGGCGATCGAGCGGTATGCCCTTAAAACACAGAATCGGTACCCTGAAATCGCACGACGGGGTCCCAGTAAAGCCAGAAGGAGATGATGGAACGACGACGAGATATCTTTCTTAGGAATTGGTAAGAAGTGATTCAGTTTCATGATAGATGTCGTGATTTGTATAAAAAAATTATCACTGCAGCGTACGACGCACACTGGCCTGATGTACTTACCTAAAATTAAACATGTTCATATCTTTACAAACAAAAAAGGATTAAAAAAAACCTTTATAACTTTATTAATTACACAATCAGAATAAACAACAAACGTAGTCACATTATCTCCTCATTATTTCTACTAAATCCAAAAATTTGTACTAAATAAATTTAAAGAGACAAACATATGCAGGATAGTAATTAATGAAATACATACACACCCGCATGGCAGTCTAAGTTCATGTTTACTCTGATCTCTTTGATTACTCTTAGGGCGCTTACACAAGTTTTAACCCTCTATGTAAGGGGTTAACGACCCTCTGGTTATGTGCTGAAGAGAAATTGATTTCAAAGTATAATATCTCCACGTCAGTAGGTCCCTGTGGTATGCCGCTGAGAGTAACTTAGCATCAATTCCTTTCATTTTCACATTTTTCATACCGATGTCGAACGAACTTAGTTGCTCCTGAAAAAGAGTGGTCTTCTATTCAGTAATTTGTTACAAGTCTGAACTTTGCGATATTCGATTAAAAGTCTTAGGACGCTTTCAATTTAGACGTTTCACCGAATAGAACACGTGTTGCTTGTGACGTTGCCGTCCTGTTGTCGACCGTTCGCCGCACGATTACCACACCGCGGGCTTTGTATGAAAAATACGATCATCCACACGCAGTACGACTAACGCACCGCAGCAGGCCGTCAAAAGACGCATAAATTGAAAGCAGCGATGTCGCAACGCGTTTTCGTAGAGTTATCTCTTTAAATAATAAATATCCATAAAACAAATTCTATAAACTGTGGTATATTGCATATATATTGCATTATGCCTGTCTGCAAAAGCTTTTAGTTAAGTATTTTGGTGCTATGCTTACATATGTTTACTAGCTTCTGCCAGCGACTTTGCTTGCATGTAAATAGGTTTCTCCATACAAACTTAGGACCCCTGTATATCCCTTAAGGGGTTAATGTTAGAAAATTCTCGATCTTAATGGTCGACTACGTCATAAAAGGACACCTTGTGCAAAATTTCACACTCCCAGTCACAGTTGTTTTGACTGTACGTTGATATATCAGTCAGTCACTTTATTGTTTTATAGATGACACATGAAAGACTAATTAAGATAAAAGAATAGTATTCCAGAGGAAAAGAACGGTTGTCCTATCCCTCTCTGACAATATTAGGCTGCAAGATATGAGTTATTCTTTATAATAATGTTTAAGAATAATTTCATAAACAGAAATCCTTCATCAAAAATCGTTTTTACGATTTCCGATCATTTGAGGTGGAAAATCATCAATCGTCTTCTCCCACTCTGGATAAAGTAAGATGGAGTCTTAGATTTTTACTGATAAAACCCACTTCTGTTTTTTAAATTTTCCAAGCCTCAGCCCTGGATCTCCGACCCTTACAACATCTAATAGTCCATTTTTTATTCAAAACACTACAATACTTAGACCGCATGGTTAGCGCAGTGATCAAATGACTGGCTTCAGCAATACGTAATGCGAATTCGATTCCTACACGGAACAAATATTTGATGATAGGTGTTCCGTGTCTGGATGTCTTGTATAAGTGAGTTTACATATTTTGCAATGCAGTGTGCAATGTTTTTGTTTTTTATATAAATAGCAAAACTAAATATAAAAGTAAAAGTACATAAAACTATGTGTGTAATATACGTATGTTCTGCGAAAAACAGCGGGAAGTCTTTTGAAGTAACATCAAAGCCTTAATTTGTTTAATCCAATGTGTAACAAAAGTTTAATACCCTTTTATAAAGTTACCCAACAGTTTAAAGAGCTTAACAAGCTTAACGACGATTCGCGTGTGGATAATTATTTATTTAACGTAGAATTTATTTTATTTTGAGACTTAAAACGTAAAACATAATATGTATCTTCATATAACACAAAACTTTGCTGTTACATAATATAAACAAAATATATAGTAATTCCACACGTTCCAAATTTCTGTGAGTCAATAATTTATTCCGTATTACTGCACAACATCGTTCTAATGGGAGGACACTGATCAAATAAACTGTCAAAGTTTTAGCAGATTACCGCATACGTCAAATATTCATTTGTCAATATTTACGAGATTAAATGGAGTGTCAGTGGTTGACCATTGAATAGTCATAACGACGCCATTATATTAGTAGATTACCAAACTTGTCAAAATCGACAATTATGACATCAATGATAGACCATTCTGACACTATTGTAATAGCAGACTTGAAGCCCAGGCCCGTAACAACCTTTTTTACTGTTGACTATTTTATTCCGTAGGCATATTATAAGGATAGCATTTATTTGTTTAGGATTTGGATAGGATTTTTTTTTGACTGGCCTGTTGGTCTAGTGGTTAGTGACCCTGACTGCTATGCCGGAGGTCGTGGGTTCGATTCCCACCCAGGACAAATGTTTGTGTGATGAGCATAATCATTTGTTCTGTGTCTGGGTGTAATTTATCTATAATATGTATGTATTTAGAAATATATAAGTATGTTTAGCAGTTGTCTAGTACCCATAACACAAGCTCTGCTTAGCTTGCGACTAGACGGCGTTGTGTGGTAGTTGTGGAATATATTATATTATATTATTATATTATTTAAACAAAAAAGTGGTCACAACAATACTAACTATTTACTGCCACCGACATTTATCATGCCACCATCGCAATATAAATCAAAATCGGTTGTAAACGGACAATAAAAAAGGGTTGTTCTTATAATATACCTATGCCCCATATCATGTTCTGATAATTACTGTCCATTCGAGGTTGCCTGGAAGAGATCGCGGAATGCGATAAGGCCGCCCATAGATATAAGTTTTTCTTTGTTATGTTTCTTTATGTAACTACAATAAAGCATATTATAATAAATAAATTAAAATAACAAATATTTGTATCGTGTGGGAATCGAACCCAAGACATTGCCCCAACAATGCCGACATTATATTATCTTAATCTCCATCACCACAGCCGAAATCTATATTTAACTAACACAAATTATATTATATCAACCGAAAACGTAACTTAATTAGTGTATAATTAACAATGTCTCAACAATATCAACCAAGACACGATTATAATAATAATCCTTACCGCGGAATAGGTACATATAACTTGTAAGTTGGAACAAAGGCTTTGAAGTCGTATTAGCAACGAGACCAGTGGCGTAGCTAATAAGGGGCTAGGCGGGGCAAAGCCCCGGGGCCCTTAAGCATGGGGGGGCCCAAAACCTGATTAACTAACCGCTTATTGAATAAACGACAAATTTTACGACAAATATTTCTGTTGATAGTGCTGCAGTGGTCACATTATCTGATTCACTATGAATCAGATAATGTGACCAGTGCAGTATTGGTTGAAAAGCTACTCATGAAGATTCTGAGAGATGAAGATAATGTTGGCGACCATATCAAAGACGACAATGTCTCCATATCATTGTGTTTCATATAACTTAGGATTTATATAAAAAATAAAGTAGCGTTGCATTTTTAAAATATGTATATAAATATTTTTTAAATATTAATTTAGGGGCCCCAGTTTGTTTTTACTCCAGGGCCCTTGGTCACCTAGCTACACCACTGAACGAGACACAAGGCAACTAACATTAGCAAGAACCGTAAATGATCTAAGCAACTGTAGGTATTCATTAAAGTCTTAAGTAAACTGCGCGACACAAAGTTCCTGTCAGTCACCGAACGGAGGTAAGTTCCCTGAGCAATTTGTGGCTTCCAACTCGGCTGCCACGCTGTGTCTGGCAAGGAGTCCACTAACTTTGCTATACCAGCTTTACGGTTTAGTAGGGACGCTAAGAATTTATTGGTTTGGACGGAATTGGACTTGGGAAATTTGCTGAGCAGGACAGAATTGGAAAGAGTAAATATAGTGTTTATGTTTTAGAGTAATTTTAGGTGCTTCAGCTGACGTCGAAGAGCGATAAACTGTGTTTTGTTTGTTTTCTTTCTTTTGGGGTTAACAGTTTCAAGATATAACATCACATTAATATTTTAGAAAAAAACTGGTCAATTGCGAGTACGTAGTAAACGTAAGTTTCAATAACAAGCAAAAAACGGCAAAAAAATCAAGTTTTTTGTATGGGAGCGTCTTTAATTTTAATTTAATTATTTATTTTTAGAGTGAATATGCAACTTAACATTCCGTCCATTTAAAGCGAAAGATAAAAAAAGTCACATATTGGAAGCCCCAAATATTTATTTTATTCTGTTTTTAGTGTTTATTGTTATAGTGGCAAAAGAAATACATCGTCTGTGAAAATTTTAAATGTCTAGCTATGTCGCGTTATGAAATACAGCCTTGTAACAGACAGACGGACAGCGGAGTCAGAGCAATAGGGTCCCGTTTTATCCTTTGGGTACGGAACCCTAAAAACGAAAGTCTGTGCATGTGTTCGTGTGTGTATGTTTGTTACGTCTTCACGCTCAAACCACTAAACGAATTTGTATGAAATAATAATAATAATATTCCACAACGCCATCTAGTCCCAAGCTAAGCAGAGCTTACAATCATGGCGGTAAGTCCCCTCTTTGAGGCGTGGCTGGAAAGACCTCACGGCGTCCTTACCTTCCGCATGACGCAGGTACTCACCGGACATGGTTCGTTCGGGAGTTTCCTGCACATGATTCATGCGGAAGTGACGCCCGGGTGTCGCCACTGTGCGGAACGCCCGGAGGACACGGCGGAGCACACAGTCGAGGTGTGCCCTGCTTGGGCGGAGCATCGCCGTGCCCTCGTGGGGGCGACCGGCGGCGGAGACCTCTCGCGCCGGGCCTTGGTTGAGGCCATGGTCCGGAGCGAGGAGGAGTGGCAGGCGGTCGCCGACTTCTGCGAAGCAGTAATGCTCGCAAAGGAGGAGGCCGAACGCATCAGGCAACGGCGCTATCGCCGCCGCCGCCGCCGGGATTCTGATCCCGATTTCCGGCCAACGTAGGCGCGGGCTTGCGGACGGTGAGCAATGGGTAGCTCACTGTCCGGCCGTCCGGTAACTGTCCGGACCAAGCCCAAGTCGTCGACGGCGCGCACTGTTGCCGCGCGCCTCAAGGAGTTGTCAGCAACAGCAGGGACCCAGCCGGGTCGAAGCCTACTGGGGCCAGGGTTATCCGAAAGGGCGCTCGGGCCCCGGTATGAAGGCTAGAAGGAACGGGGTGGGTCTTTTAGTCAGTAAATACTTACATATTATAGATAAATTACACCCAGACACAGAACAAATGATCATGCTCATCACACGAACATTTGTCCTGGTTGGGAATCGAACACACGACCTCCGGCTGTCAGGGCCACTAACCACTAGACCAACAGGCCAGTCAAAATAGAAATTTAGGACATGTTCAGGAAGTATGTTCCCTTGGGATAATTTTGTACTTACTAGGAAACATAAAGAAAGGCCACATAGCGATTATTGAATGCGTGGTATTTTTGTCGGTGACCCTTATCTTTACCGTGGGCTAGTTATTACATCTATGAAAGGTCAAACCAAAGTCGAGCATCCAAATATTTCCAAGCCTTCCCTATCCGAAATACCCGATGAAAGGCAAAAAAGTGAATAAACCTACCGAAGTTCAAGTCAATTTGTGAGGGAGATAAAGTTTTGGGATATATTTCCTTCAAGGATAACATATGGAGTCCCTACAATGCAAGCCCGAGCTATACACTTGTGTAAGCTTCTTTAATGCGGTCCCCAGTACGGTGGTTTGAGAAAATAAGACACCCCGTAGTGGTTACGTAACAAAGTAAATCCCGACTGACTGTCTACGATTGGAATTTTTTATCTTAGAAGACAAAGATAGTAAAGGACCTGTATGTCTGTGTATCCTTAAATACATTCAACGTGTTTTGGGAGCCTATACCACGAGACTAATGATTACTTTCGAATAAATAAAAGCGTACATATTTGACGTGATCTGTGGGTCTATAACACTTTAACACACGATTAATCAGTCATTTGGTAAATTGCACTACATAATTAACCGGACGTTAGAGCATTTTTTTAGGTAGGAAATCATCCAAAGACTTCTAGACGCTCTAGAGCAAAGAGGGAGATTATGACAAACTTTTACTAACTAAAACCCACTCCCATAGTCCTTCTTTTTCTTCATTCTAGAGCCTCGGGGTTCTCTTTCGCATAACCCATAGCCCCGGTAGGCTTCGACCCTGCTGGACCCTTACGGTTTTACTGACATCTCCTTGAGACGCGCAGTCAACGCCTCGAGCTCGCTCCGGACAGTTACCGGATGGCCGGACAGCGAGCTCGCCGTGGTCGTTAAAACAATAACAATTCAAAATGAAAACTGATTGAAACTGAAGGAACACAGGTTGGTTCGCTTCGTCGTTTATACCGCGTACATTGAAGGACTGGAACAATTTGCCTGCTGTGGTCTTCCTGTCAGATTATACCTTAGGTATCTTCAAGGCTAGAGTGAAAAGGCTCTTAATAAACTAGCGCGCTTCACTATCAGCGATTGCTTCGCTGTTTACCATCAGGCGGAATCGTATTCCAGCACTGATGTATATCAATTAAAAAAGGTGAATTTTAGTTAATACAAATTTGACACTCCCTCTTGCTCCACATAAAGGAAATGTTATTTGATGACTTGGGATCCTAAGATTTTTTAAACATTTTAGGACGCACTGTTTATACAAGACTTTTCAGTGCAATTTTTTGTTTTGATATACCCTAGCGTTGAGATTCATTATCAACGCATTTCAACGTGTAATTTGAATGAGAATAAACAGAACCCGAAGTAATAAATGACGTAATATGTGTGAAAAATAACACGTAATTCTGACCATCAGTCACCGGGTTAACATTGCAGAACACATTTTCATACTGTCTGTTTTGCAATTTTTTGTTCATATGAGAAAACGTATACTACTTCTATCACTGTTGTAAATAACTACTTATTATACAGGTTCAAATTAATATGGTAGTGAAACTCAACCAGCAGATGTTGACCCTGTTTTTTCAGTGGGAAATCATCAAATGCCTGCTTTGAGAGCGAGGGCAAGTGTCAGGCTTTTACTGACTAAAGCGAGAACTACATTAGGCCGATGCACACGTGAGCCACGCCTGATTTGTACATAGAAAGACGTCGCGTGGCGTCGTGTGACTTGGATCTAGTACAGCTCTACAAGTCTAGTTTCTATGTAAAATGTATGGAGGCCGACTCGCCCAGTAGCCTGATTCACGTAAAATCAAACAAAATATCGTTGAAGTTTTATAATCGTTCGATCGAAGTCCTATCAAAAAGCGGTATTCACGATCTATCGACTTATTTCCAGTTACATTAATAAGTATTCTACCAGGAAAATGTAATACAGATTTTTTTTTAATCGACGAATTTCAAACGACTTTAAAATCGGTGTCGTTCAAACTCTATTGATGGATGTGAATACGGAAATGGTCTAAACTACTAAATCGCTACGATATCGTTACGGTTTTCATTACGTGAATCGGGCTACTGACCAGAGTACGTGGCACACATGTGCGCAGTATAGTTCTATCTTTAAACCCACTTCAATTGCCCTTTACGTTTCAGGATAACAGAAAATATTTCAAATAATCCTGCAGCAGGTCAACTTTAGGGACCTGAAATCAAAATGTATTATGTCACTTACTAAATTTAATTTGACGCAGCAGGTATTTAATCCTTTGACCGAAACAAAGTAAAAATAATATGTCCAGCACACCACTACGTAACAACCCAAATCGTCGGCGGCGCGTATCTAGTGTTCGACGCGCGCCTCAAAAAGATGTCAGCAAAACAGTAGGGGCCCCGCAAGGTCGAAGCCTACTGGGGCCATAGGTCCTGGAGCGCAAAGCAACGAAACAACACAGGAGCGGGTTTTAGTCAGAAAAAATCTGACACGCCCTTCCTCTCCGTCTTAGAGCGGGAGAAGTCATTGGGTGATTTTCCAAAACCACTACATTACAAATGTACACAGTAATGTACGAGGTCTGTTCAAATGAAAAGGTGAATTTTGAATTTTCGCGAGCTGTGTACATTCGATTTTCGAATATTTTTTTTTATTATGTTGCTTCACATAATATGTTTATCATATGTTGACATTATCAGCCAATTTGAATTAGTAGTTTGTTGTTGACAACTGAAAAGGTTAGTTACGTTTTTGTGTGTTCTTCGATTTTTGACTTTTAAAAAAAGGGATCAAAGAATATGTATTAAATTCTGCGTTAAAAATAGAATAAAGTGCTCCAAGGCACTTGAAATTTTGACTGTGGCATTTGGCAAGTCCACTTTGTCTCAAAAAAGCGTTTATAAGTGGTACAAGCGCTTTACAGAAGGTCGAGAAGATGTTGATGACGATGAGCCTCCTGGAGTTGCAACCACGTCAACAAGCGAAGAAAACATCGAAACAGTGAAAAAAATTGTTTTAGAAAATCGTCGAATTACTATTAGGGAAGTTGCAGAGAATGTTGGCATATCAATCAGATCATGCCATACAATTTTCTCGAATGTTTTGGACATGAAACGTGTGGCAGCGAAGTTTGTTCTGAAATTGCAAAATTTTGAGCAAAAGCATCGCACACACATCAATGCTTGTTCGTGATTTTTTGGCCAAAAACAACACCGTAATCATGCCTCAACCACCATATTCACCAGATTTAGCTCCCTGCGACTTTTTCCTATTCCCAAAACTGAAGACACCAATAAAAGGAAAGCGTTTTGCCACAATTGATGAGATAAAGTCAGAATCGAAGAATGAGCTAATGGCCATACCGAAAAGCGCATTTCAGAAGTGCTTCGAGGATTGGAAAAAGCGCTGGCATAAGTGCATTATATCTGAAAGGGATTACTTTGAAGGGGACAAAATGGATATTGATGGATAAATAAATACTTTCAAAAAAAATCAAAATTCACCTTTTCTTTTGAACAGACTGTGTATATAACATATTATAGTCTGTCATTTGTAAGCTGTTTTGACGTGGCGATCAAATCTATAACAAAATAAAAACACGTTTACGTTCACGTTGATAAATACTCTTTCATATTAACAATATTATTTAGAGTCCTCATAAAATAGTAAACTCATCTCACCCTCGCTACAAACTCATTAATTTTCCACCAAACATTTTAGGACCATAATCAACCACACTGAACATATCTATCAAAACACAACATTAAGTTATAAAGCACTATTAAAGGGACCTCACATAAAAGTTATGATGGTGACCATCGTCCAGGGATCATAATAACCCCTTTCTCCCCCGGTCCATTTTAACGACTTGTATAAGATGTGCAGCTGAGACACTAGATGTTATATTTTTCATTGCAAAGTCAAGGGGAAGTTGGGCAACTTTGTACTCGGGTTTTACCAAGAGTAGAATATTTTTGTAGCGAAATTGTATTATTTTTGAAGTTTTAATGCGAAATTATGTGGTTTTAGTTTTGCTAAAACTTTTAAGGGGCTACGACTTATAATATATTATTATACCGCTTGTAGTGTTGCTGTTTACTTATTGCTAGTAGAACGCAAAACTACTTTTATTTAATAATTTGAAATAGATTTGAAATACATAAAACAAATGTTAACAATAGACCAGAGAAACGTCAAATTTATTTCTGCCACTTAAGACTCGAACCAGGTCTGGCACTTTCTACTTTAGCGCCATCTATATCGCCTCATATACTATATTCAAAATCTTGCCTAGCGGTATCAGAGTTCTCCACGCGATTAGAACCAACCAATTTGAAACCAACTATCTGGCAATTGCCCGAAACAGACACAATACCCAGAATCCTGCGTTTTCAGTGGACCTTTGTGAGACTTCACACGGTCTATGATTTGCATAAATACAAACAAGGTTAATAAGTCATCATCATCATCATTACAATCGAAAGACGTTAACTGCTGCACATACGCCACCAAAGTGTTTCCCACATGCATTAATCGACCCTATCCTTCTTATATCCAGTACGTTCATGCACCCATTGTCAGCTCCACGGTCTACATTTAGGAACGCCTTCCAATATTGCATCAAGCTTTATGAACGACCAAATTGAAAGAAAGAAATAAAGAAAACACGTTTATTTGGCACATCAGTACACACAATGAAATAACAATTATAGAAACTACTTAATCTTAAAATACATCCACATTATGTGTCTCACGGCTGCGCCAAATAGGTCCTGTTCAGCTTAGTGCCAGGCCACTACGTAGCAGTTGCCTGACGCTGGTTTTCAACTGAACCTTACTATGACTCTACAGATGCTAATCAGTTTGTTAGGTGTGAAGTAAATAAGTATATGTGTATTAACTAGTACCGGTATAAATAAGGTGTAGTAAATGAAGCCCTTTTAATTGCCCTTTGGATTGACTCAAAAAAACGAGATAGATGAAAAGCATGCAAATGATTTTATTTAGAAAAAGAAGACACATGCGGCACCGACCCCGAAAATAATTAAATCTTCAAGCGTGTATCTTCTTATCCCAAACGCAAAAGAAAGGTATTTTGAACCAGCAGTAGCTTATAAACCTATGAGGTTCGTCTGACAGTTTGAGCGCTTTCTCTAATGAACCTAAGAGTAAGTCTTATTTTAATTTAATCAGTTACTTGAAAATAAATAAATTCAGTAAATAAATAAATGATATTTATTTTTTAAGTTGGTTAAAAACAAGAGAGTCAACATGACTCTAAGCTGACAAACCAAATAAGATTTATTCAAACACAGCATCTTAAAATGCAGTGTGGCGTGAAATCTAGCGATATCATAGAGCATTGTGGCCATATCTAAAGTAATAAGTTTTCGAGCACGTTTTATATTGCCCGTATGCAGAGATGCTACTCTATGTATGTCACTTAGGAAACTGACGTACCGAGGAACGGGCTGATCTAAGAAATGTTATGTCATGGATGTGGTATGCGTCGCCTATTCCTACGAGTATTTTAGGACAGTAAAAAGAGGCAGTGTTTTAAAAAAAAAATTACCTACAACTGCCATTTTTTTAAATAAACGCATGCCTATATAATTATAATAAAAAGATACTTAGATTTTCCTCCTCTTAACTACTAAATGAAACCAAAATACTACTTACGCGCTTTTCATTACAGTAAGTATAGTCAGAAATTTTATTTATTTTGTATTTGATTGCAATAAATGGAAATTTTATGAAAGTTTAGTACTACTAACACTTAGGTAAATAAAAAGTTGATTTTCTGTGAGTGAAACACACACTTAAGGTGATTAACAGTACATTTTCGTGACTGTAACTACCAACTCTCTATAATATTGTAACGTTAAAGTTTTTGAAGTTTTATCAATATTCGGTAAAAAAAAAGATGCAATTCCTATTCTTAAAATTTATTTTTGTACAAAAAGTTTTTAAACTGTTTTTCAAGTTTTTTTTAACTTTTTATATTAATTTTATTTCCAAAAGAGCCGACTATAAGCGTGAGTCACAATTTTCTAGAACATTCACAGTTTTCTAGCTTCAGTCTAATCGAGTCCCGCAGGTACGGTGTAATGGTAATTATAGTTCAGCTTAAAGCTGCTCCATTTTCCAAGGTAACACTTCTAGGTCAGCTATTATTAGGTTAACCTAATGGCTTTTACACATAATAGAGACACTATTGCAATTTAGTACTGCTTTTAAAATAATTCACGAATGTTTTTTTTTTTTTTTTTTTATACATTAATGATAATTTGAACTCGCCTTCAATTCACTTCCAAAATAAGTGAATGTCCAAAACTGTTCAGTACTGCTACCACGAGCTCTTAACGCGATCCATTTTACGACCTAAACTGAACTCTTGAAAAGATCCACTTTCTCGCTCGCACGATTAACATTTTCACACGTCATGGTACGCCCTCAGAGCTTTAAACTCACCCAAACCATTTATACAGTTCCACAGGATAATAAAACAGTGTCACCATTCTTTTCCAATCTCATAATTCACTACTAACGACAATAGACATAGCACACCCACCCAAATCATTGAGGAAAACCCAGCTTCCTCTCTATAGACAAGGGGAAACTGAATAAGTAATGTTTAACAGCGACATTGTTAGAAAAAATATAGTTGAAACTAAAGTAATCTATGCACCCCGAAAAACGCAAAGGCTTTCACAGTCCACTACAAGTTGACATAATAGTGATTTGTGGTCCAAGTTTCCCTAGCCTCCCCGCACTCCCGCTGACACCCAAGAGAAATAACTTGACTCGTACTTTCTTAACAAAATGATTGCCTACGTGTACGTTGTTAGCCCTATTTATTTTGGGGTGGGTTTTATTTACCCTCTCTCCCCAGTGGATAATTCAGTTTCTAAGAATTCCGTATCGACCAACTGGGACGCATAAAGTATTTTTGCTTTTACAAGGATGATCATCCTTAGTAAATGGAACTATTTACTTGTTTGTCTTTAGAAAATGGAAGTATGAAGTAGTTTTACCTGATACAGATATTTGACTGGCCTGCTGGTCTAATGGTTAATGGCCCTGACTGCTATGCCGGAGGTCGAGGATTCAATTCCCACCATAGGCAAATATTTGTGTGATGAACACTATCATTTGTTTTATGTCTGGATGTAATTTATCTATAATCTGTATGCTCATAGCACAAGCATAAGTTGTTTAGTACTCAGAGCACAAGCTCTGCTTTGGACTCGATGGCGTTGTGTGAAAGTTGTGGAATTATTCTTATTATATTTTGTTATTATTATAGTACTGACACAGTATTGGAATGTTTTTCAACAACATACACAATAAAATGTACACTATTTTATACCCTTGTTTTCTATGTAATGCCAAAGGTATTAAATTTGCTTTTGTATCTTTGTGTTACATGAAGATTAAAAATAAGATATAATAAACTCGCTACTTTATTCTATGAAAGAAACTACAGAAGCCGACTACTGCCTGCTACGGTCCTTGTATACTATTTTTGCTTCATTTATGTTCATAATCTCGTCGCACGCATGTTATCCAACAAGATCTGTATATAACTTATTTGACCTTGTTATGACCTTCCAGAATTTTATTTCCCCGTGTGACTACTCACGTGTTCCTTGTCTATAGGTAAAATGCATACTAAATGAAAATAATATAGAAAATAGTCATTACATATTTTATTAATTTGATAAAGGATACTTTGAAAAAAAAATCTTAGATAAAAAGCACTTTTTTTCCGGTGGGAAAATCATCTAATAACATCCCTCGCTCTTGGTTGGAGCGGGATAAAGTGTACAGACTTTTACTGACTAAAAACTTTCTCCTGTTCCTTCGTCGCCTTTCGTACCGGGGCTGAGCTATAACCCTGGCTCCAGTAGGCTTCGACCCAGCTGGGCCCCTGCTGTTGCTGACAGCTCCTTGAGGCGTACGGGAACATTGCACGCCGTCGACGACTTGGGCTCGGTCCGGACAGCGAGCTACCAATTGCTCGCCGTCCGACCGGCCTACGGTGGCCGGAAATCGGGATCGGAATCCTGGCGGCGGCTGGGGCGCTGTGAGTGCCGCCGTTGTCTGATGCGGTCGGCCTTGTCCTTTGCTAGCATTACTGCTTTGCAGAAGGAGGCGACAGCGTGCCACTCCTCCTCGCTTCGGACCATGGCCTGTACCAAGGCCCGTCGCGAGAGATCGCCGCCGCCGATAGATAAAAAGCACTTTAGATTTTTAATACCCACAGTTAATCGGTCTATTCAAATGATAAATAACGTAGACAAAACAAACTAGCAACAAATTTCGTTTTAACGGAATTGGGAGCTACCTAATTTATAAATTGCTAACTTGTTCCCGCAGCTTCGAAGTCGAAGCCAGATGAAATGTTTGTCTATGTCCTTTCATGGGGCTAAAGTTGACTCCGCAAACCAGCAGTCCTTGAACCAAATGTTCGAAGACTTGGAATATTCACCAGCCGTTCGGTGGATTAATTTCTCTTTCATAGACAGTGAATGAGAACATTACAAGACTTATTGCAATGCTTATGCTATAATAAGCGTAAGCGGCCTTTAGAGGTAAATCTCTAAGGGCCGTATTGACGATTTCTTATAATAACCGTTATGGAAGCTTTGACTTTGTAGTCTCCTCAACTGACCGAAAGTACAAAATAATTCATCATACATCATTTCAGCCGATACACGTCCACTGTTGGACATAGGCCTCCCCCAAGCGTCGCCACAACGAACGTTCTTGTACTTCGCATCCATTGGTTTCCCGCAACCTTCACCAGGTCATCGGTCGACCTTGTAGGAGGCCTTCCAACGCTGAGTCTTTCGGTACGCGGTCGCCACTCTAGAACCTTTCGGCCCCAACGACCATCTGTTCTGCGAGCAATATGCCCTGCCCATTGCCACTTAAGTTTGGCAATTCTTCGTGCTATGTCGGCAACCTTAGTTCTCCTGCGGATATCTTCATTTTTTATTCGATCACGTAAGAAAACCCCGAACATAGTTCTTTCCATTGCTCTTTGGGTGACTTTAAACCTTCTGATGAGGCCCATTGTAAGCGACCACGTTTCGGAGCCATGTGTCATCACTGGCAACACGCACTGGTCATAGACTTTCGTCTTGAGACACTGTGGTATGTTGTACGAGAAGATACCGCGTAGCTTCCCGAACGCTGCCCAACCGAGTTGGATTCGACGGTTGACCTCTTTCTCGAAGTTAGACCTACCCAACTGGACTGTTAGTCCGAGGTAGACGTAATCGTCGACAACTTCGAGTGTAGAGTTTCCGACCTTGATAGGAGTGTGCGCTACATGGTTGTTAATCATAATTTTGGTTTTATCCATGTTCATTTTAAGACCCACTCTTAAAGAAGCTCTACTGAGGTCATTGAGCATTGTGCTGAGCTCCTCCATAGTCTCAGCCATGACTACTATATCGTCGGCAAACCGAAGGTGAGTGATGTACTCGCTATTGACATTAATGCCCAGTCCACTCCAGTCCAGAACCTTGAAGACATCCTCCATTGCGGCCGTGAACAGTTTCGGAGAGATGACGTCTCCCTGCTTCACACCTCGCTGCAGGTTAACAACCTATCATACAACCTATCCTAGGTTTCGAGGTCTGGTCCTGGAGTCGGACTGACATGGTGGCGTTTTCGTACAAACACTTCAGCACTTCGATGTACCGATAGTCAATTTGGCACCTTTGGAGAGATTGCAGCACAGCCCCAGTCTCGATCGAATCAAAAGCTTTCTCGTAGTTCACAAACGCTAGGCAGAGAGGCAGGTCCTACTCCTCAGCCTTCTGTATGACCTGCCGTAGCAAATGTATGTGGTCTACGGTGCTAAAACCTTTTCGGAATCCGGCTTGTTCGGGAGGCTGGAAGTCGTCAAACCTACACGCGAGACGGTTCGTGATGACCCTGGAAAACAGCTTATAGACATGGCTCAGAAGTGAGATGGGCCTATAATTCTGCAGTAGGGTTTTATCATCTTTCTTAAAGAAGAGTACCACCACACTTCTACTCCATGCCTGTGGAATTTTCCCTGGAGTATGACGGAATCGAACAACTTCTGAAGAGCCTTTAGGGCCTGTTTTCCACCTGCCTTTAGGAGCTCAGTCATAATTCCGTCTTCACCCGACGCCTTGTTGTTCTTCAACTGCTTCAGAGCCATCCTAATCTCGTACAGGCTGACATCCGGGATATCTTAAGTATAATGTCAAGCCAATCTAGCCCTCGGGTCGTTTGCCAGATTTGTAGCGGGTTTGGAGAGTGACGTGTATAACTGTCCATAGAAAGCCTCGATCTCTCCCAGAAGCTCCGATTTGGCGGATATGACTCTGCCATCTTCGGTCTTCAGTTTTGTAAGCTGGCTCTGCCCAATAGACAGATCCCGTGCAAAAACTTTGGAGCTCTTATTCCGCTCAATCGCGCCCTTAATCCTCTCGGTATTAAATCGGTGAAGGTCACGTTCCAGAGACTTCGAGATCCATTTATTGAGCTGCCGGGTACGTGCACGCATCATCTGAAGACTGCAAAGTCATTTCACGCCTCTTCTTCATGAGCTCGAGAGTTTCATCCGCGAACCTCTTGGTCTTACTTGTACAAGTCTTAAAAAACTGAGATCCGACTGTATGGACAGCTTCCACGAACCCATCATTATATTTGTCCACGGAGCGTAGACTTCATCAGTCGAGATCTTTCAAGCTTGACATTGATATTCAATGTGCCTCTTACCATACGGTGATCACTCCCGGTTTTCACCGCATTGATCACAGAGACGTCATTGAATATTTGCTTCTTCGTCGACATGATGAAGTCAATCTCATTCTTAGTTACACCAACAGGGCTTTGCCAGGTCTACTTCCTGTGCTTACGCTTTCTGAAGAAGGAATTCATCATGTAGAGGCCCTCCTTCTCCATAAAACTAGCCAGTAGGTGTCCCCGGCGGTTTCGATGTCCAAATCCAAATTGCCCCACTCGCAGCTCATCACTGTCTCGTTTGCCCAGTTTCGCATTAAAGTCCCCCATGACCACGGTGAAGTGAGTCTTCGATCCATGCATAGCTCTGGATATATCCTCATACATGGACTCCACTTCGTTATCGGGATGTGTCGAGGTCGGGGCGTAAACCTGACCTTCAGCGAATATCTTGATGATATTCTGAGTATAAGGTACGCCACCCTGGTCGACACTCTCGATTCTCACCACATTGTTCACGATGGACCTGTGGACGATAAACCCGACACCACCCTGGGACTGCTGATCACCCTCCCGGAAGTAAAGCAGGTTACCGGATTTGAGAATTATCGTGTCCTCCCCCTGTCTTCGGACTTCAGATAATCCCACAATACTCCATCGTAACCCGCTCAACTTTTCCTCCAGTTCGATGATCTTCTCGTCGGACCGGACAAAATAATTAATAGTCACATAATGTAAAGATAAAGAGGACAGCTATTCTGGGGCAGTTTTGTTTTTATTACATCGATGGTATGTAATCTAAGCTCATAAATTGGTTTTGCTTATGGCGCTTTGCTGGTAATTCACAACAAAACACAGAATTCTTTTGAACCTGCGCACGTTATAGATTGTGACAACAAAAAGTAGTTCTCATAAACTAACGGGGAGTAGGTAAAGTACACATAATTCAGTTACATCGCAGAAATAGGTCAGAAGGATGTGACAGGAGCCTAACGTAAGGCCGTAATGGAGTTGTGCACTTAGCCCGCTAATGTGTTCCGAGACTATTTATTTGTATTGACGCCTATCGGCTAATGTTGTTGTAAAGTATTGGTAAAGAAGCATCCTTTATTTAGGATAAAAGTTGATATTGCTACTTGTAGTAGGTAAGTGAATCTGAGTTAGGCAGTGGTTTCCAAATTCTCGTAAACTTACGACAATTTATTTGGAGAGTGCGCAACATGTTTAGACCAGGGTAGAAGCCTTTAAAAATAATAAAAAGTGAAAAAAAATAATAGTAGGATGAGACCCATTAGAAAAGGAGGAGAATATTATAAAAATGAAAGGAAAAATAATTTACGGGCGATCTGAGGTCGGGAAGGGGATGGGGGTGAGTTTTTAAGGGTAAAAAACGGTTTTTCTCGATTTCCGGCAAAACTAAAAGTCCTATGGAAAAAAGTCAAATGGCAAAGTTGTAGGTAATAAAAAGATCTAAAACTTTTGTTTTTACACTTTTTTCACATAACCTCAAAATTTATGTGAAAAATTCAAAAAACCAAGTTTTTGGTTTTTTATTTTTATCTTTTTAAAAAAATAAAATTTTTTTCACGAAATTTGGTGAAAACTTACCTTTTTATGTCCCAAATACGCTGTAATTTATTTGATTAGAAATATTTATTTTTGCACCTTATTTTGAATTAATATCGAAAAAGCACCCTAATTTTCAATCGAAAAATCACCCGTCAAAATATCAGCTTTTTTCAAAAATTTGGTATGTTTTCTGTTCGTTGAAATCTCTACTTTCCGATGGTGAAGAAAAACAAAATGTTACCATAGTAAATCTTCTCAGAAAATGCAAAAAATCGAAAAAAACTCGAATTCGAAAAATTTTTTTTAATTATTACATACAATTTTGAGCTATTTATTAAAATTTTACACTTTAATTACTCGAAAAACGTAAGATTACATTTTACATTGATAAAAAAAAAAAATTGCAAATCAAAATATACTACTATAATTAACAAACAAATAAGTTAATAAAATTCATATTCAATAAGACATCTACAATATTTGGAGAAAGTAGTCGAATCTTCTTTAAATTATATGCGTAGATGCCTATTTATAACTATTTTAGATAACTTATATACCTGAGTGACCTACGAAAAATTTTAGCCCATCAAAAGGTATTTCATAGAGAAGTGGGGAAGGGGCTAGGCGGGTCTGGGTCTTACTACGTACATATCTACTATTTCTTAGCAGCTGTAACAACCGTTAGCCTAGGCAGTACCTATTCGAAATACAGTACAGTATACAACATCGTTTATAAAAATACACGTGCACGCTGAGTTTCTTTAAGATAACTGTGACAAGTTTACTTAAAAAAAACTAACAAGATTAAAAAATAATAATCTCCTTTATTTTGCACAAACAAATTTAGTTACTCCCATGAAAAAAAAATATTCAAAACACAAAAAATATATTAAAAATCTATAATAAATATATATAAAATATTTATCGTAAATATATTTTTAATAACTAACTTTTGGCCGATTTGCATATATATTTTATACATTTCAAATATATTTTAGATACATTCAAAATATATCTTAAAAGACATAAAAAACATAGCTAAGAATATAAATATATATATATATATATATACATATATATTTATTTATTATAGATTTTTAATATATTTTTTGTGTTTTGAATATTTTTTTTTCATGGGAGTAACTAAATTTGTTTGTGCAAAATAAAGGAGATTATTATTTTTTAATCTTGTTAGTTTTTTTTTAAGTAAACTTATCACAATTATATTAAAGAAACTCAGCATGCACGTGTATTTTTATAAACGATGTTGTATACTGTACTGTATTTTGAATAGGTACTGGCTAGGCTAACGGTTGTTACAGCAGCTAAGAAATAGTAGGTATGTACGTAGTAAGACCCAGACCCGCCTAGCCCCTTCCCCACTTCTCTATGAAATACCTTTTGATGGGCTAAAATTTTTCGTAGGTCACTCAGGTATATAAGTTATCTAAAAATAGTTATAAATAGGCATCTACGCATATAATTTAAAGAAGATTCGACTACTTTCTCCAAATATTGTAGATGTCTTATTGAATATGAATTTTATTAACTTATTTGTTTGTTAATTATAGTAGTATATTTTGATTTGCAATTTTTTTTTTTATCAATGTAATATGTAATCTTACGTTTTTCGAGTAATTAAAGTATAAAATTTTAATAAATAGCTCAAAATTGTATATAATAATTAAATTTTTTTTTCGAATTCGAGTTTTTTTCGATTTTTTGCATTTTCTGAGAAGATTTACTATGGTAACATTTATATTTTTTTTCACCATCGGAAAGTAGAGATTGCAGCGAACAGAAAACATACCAACTTTTTGAAAAAAGCTGATATTTTGACGGGTGATTTTTCGATTGAAAATTAGGGTGCTTTTTCGATATTAATTCAAAATAAGGTGAAAAAATAAATATTTCTAATCAAATAAATTACAGCGTATTTGGGACATAAAAAGGTAAGTTTTTACCAAATTTCGTGAAAAAAAATTTATTTTTTAAAAAGATAAAAATAAAAAACCAAAAACTTGGTTTTTTGAATTTTTCACATAAATTTTGAGGTTATGTGAAAAAAGTGTAAATACAAAAGTTTTAGATCTTTTTATTACCTACAACTTCGCCATTTGACTTTTTTCCATAGGACTTTTAGTTTTGCCGGAAATCGAGAAAAACCGTTTTTTACCCTTAAAAACTCACCCCCATCCCCTTCCCGACCTCAGATCGCCCGTAAATTATTTTTCCTTTCATTTTTATAATATTCTCCTCCTTTTCTAATGGGTTTCATCCTACTATTATTTTTTTTGGTTTTAAAAATTATCGACCCTGGTCTAGTTTCTTTGTTTCATACTTCACTATCACATTTTAATGAAAGTATATAAAGGGATTGACGTATCATGTCTCATGCGGTCCAATCTTCGCTTCGTTGGTCTTCCCATACTATTATCCAACTTTTATTTTGGTGTAACCATCAAAAGATTTCCCCCACTCTGGGTAGAGCAGAAGTGAATTTCAGAATTTTACTGTTTAATCAGTAAAAATCTCTACCCATAGTACTCCTTCTATTGCGAGAGAAAAGAAAATAAGTAAGAAGTGACCTATTTGGAATTTTTTGTTTTTTGCAATCGAGTTCATTGGATGTTGAATTTTGATTTAATCACTAGGTACATGCTTCCAGAAATAATAAAAATTTATTCCTCATAATATTCGTTTGGTTGTTCATAAGAACCATAAAATTGCTTATTTTGTTCCTACAAAGTAAGCTATTCTGTGTGGTCCTCATCTAGAAAATATTTTCATTATGAAGATAAGAATTTCATAGCTTTTATATCATAGTGAACGCTACTATTTCCCAGGTGTGCATTCATCCTACCTTGCGCAACGATAGTAATATCGTTCGTTCGTTATATAAATAAATAATAATATTAAAAAAGAACAAGAAGAGTAGCTCTTGGCAACAGCTTCGACTAAACATAATTTTATGTCGTAGTTGACAGAAGAAGTAGCAGGCGGGAGTGAAGTCTTTGCACTACCGTAAGCCAACACACGGGTATTAAACTAATATTATAAAAGCAAAAGTATGTATGTACGTATAAATAAAAACACACACATGTTTGTTACCCTGTGCGGAATTTGTAATAGATCATTCGGTTTCCTTCAAAATGCTTGAGCAAAATGGTGCCAGTGTATGTGTCATGTTCGTGAATGGATGCCGTCAGTTTGGACTGGTCATCTCTCAGCTGCCAAGATTGATTTTAATTATTTGTTAATTGAATTTTTTCATGGTAACTATTTATTAATTTTAGGAACCTGTGGTACTGGACTCGTACTCGTACAACTACCAGAGGCCCTTTAGACACGCTTCATGGAATGTACCTAATACCTGCCAATCGGTGATTTATCTCTACGCTGCATCTAGGGACAACACCCGCTTGGTTCCCACCAAGAGTTGTCTTAGTTGTCTTAGTATTGTGACATGTGAAAAGAAAATTATAAATAGCCGCTAGCTCGAAGTGAGGTAGTAATAAGAGACATAACCTGAGATGCTTAAGGAGTGGAGAGGCTATTAGGACTATCCTAGAAGTACGGTCAAGATTTTACTAGATTATATTTACTTCTAAAAATAATATAATCATCTTTTATTTACAACTTAAAGCAACAAAATATATACATAATAAATTTAAATATTAAAAAAAATATATATATATATAAGTATGCTTAACCTAACTATACACACTAAAGGCTACTCCCTACTAAAATATGGCGTCATAAAACTCCTCAGCATAGCTGTCGACTGGAAGTGTGCCCAAGAGGCTGGCGGCATTGCCACGTTGAATGGCAATGCTTAATCTCTGACCAAGGTCAGCCCTTGGTTTACTTCTTCCAAACACATTTGGTCTTGTGAATCTCCACTCAAGCCAGTCAATAAAGGCAAAAAGAAGGTGGGAGCTTTATTCCACGTTTGTGTTCACTATAACCGGCCAGCTGGACACACAAAATATAAGCTGGAGATGAGGAAGAAGAATTCTCTGGTGACTAATGCCCAACAATTTGCCACAAAACTGCTCTGCAGATGGTATCCCTCGCCCTAAGCATATTGCGGCAAAAACCTATCAACACAGATCTAGGGTTAATTTTGTTGCGCTAGCTTTCAGCACGATATCAACGAAGAGGTATAGCGTGCCCGCCTTCCTATATTGTTGTTACATATTTCAGATGTAATCACTTTGTAATTATTAAGGAAGCGACAAATCGGAACCGTGCGCTAGCTTTTAACGTTTTATAAGTGCCGATGTAGGCCTATATCAAAGAAAATATTTAGAAATTTTGATTAATAACTTATTGAAGGAACATCCAGATTTTCACATTTTTAATACTAATAGGATTACTCCACTGTAACATCAAGAGACCAACCGCTTTCCCGTCACAATAAAGTTTCAGAGATCAGAAACGTTACGTTGAAATACACCATTTACAAGCACTTTTGAATTGTCAAAATGTTGGTCAGTCAAAAAAATTGAAGGTAAATAGCATGTTCCAAAGCATTCCATGTTAAAAATGCTCCATGGTACTTCACATTCACAAAAACTGAAAAAAGTGTGTCTACATTAAACAATGTTATTCATCAAATTGATTCTAATACAAAAACTAATCAATTATTAAAAGTTCCATTAAAATAAACATATAAAATAAAACCCAAGTCAATATACAAAAAAGGTAGGCATTTTTTCCAATATTTATAAAAATATTTAAAAAAAAAGGAAGAAGTAATCAGTAGGCAAAGTTTTTAAAAGCCGTTCGTAGTACGAGTATTAACATACAAGAGACAATCTAGCTAACGCGACCAAATGTTCAGTGTTAAACTTGTCCTGACGACCTTATACTGTCGTATATAGTTGTGTATAAGTGTACATATGTATACAGTAATTAAAACTTCAAGGGTTGGTTTTGGTTGGATATTGCCGACTTTGCTGCGTAGGTATATGGAACTATTCCTTGTGAGAGAAAGCCAGCCGTTACTGTACAAACAGCACGATATTTTTTCAAAACGTACATAACGATGGCATTGGTACGTCCATAGTATTAGATATACTTACTGGGTTAAAAAAATAGTTTTATTATAAACTATCTTTTGACCGTGGCTTTGCTCGCGTACTTAAAATATAGCCTAAAGTAGCTTTTTATCGGAGAAAAAAATTTTGCAATCGGACCAGTACTTCCAGAAATTACCTCCTACAAACAAAAAAACAAACTCTACTTCTTTATAATATTAGTGTAGATGTAGATTTTAGCAAGAAAGAAGTTTGGATGTGGGTAATATCCATGATCTTTTGCATTTGTTACTATTTTAAATTTTCTATACTTTACAGTATGAATATTATAGTATGGCTGGTCTTGTTGTTTTTACCTGACTGCGTAACGGAAAAACATGAGGCTTTTGATTATTTTAAATTACGATTCTGATTTAATAACAATTATAACAATTATAATGTTCACACAAGGTTTACATTAACAGCATTATACTTACATTAGTTAGAATACCTCGAGTACCAAAACCACGCTCAAAACTTTGGTACCTTCAAAATTCCTAAACACACACAGACCTCGTTTGAATAGCGCAAATTATTAAATGAAAACCCAAATATTGAAACTTACAAACCCCAATTATTGCTGCAAACATTAAGGAAAATTGAAATTGAATTTGAACACTGTCGAATCAATGCAACTTTATTCTAATGTTCCGTTGGTTGTTGGCCAATTAAACAATTGCATAACTGAATTGTGAGGTTGACGGGAATGGTTTTGAGTTTAGAACAATATGGCGTGGCGACCGTTACATTCAAACTTGCATCGTTCGTTCCGACTCGTTGTCGTGATTAATCATGTTTCTGGGGATATGTAGAGAATACATTAAGGTAATATAATTAAGTTAATTTAAATAATACAGTTCACACAGGAAAATAAGTGATCCAATCAATCGATTCAATGGCGTCATGGTCAGCCAATGGATTCAATGTGTGGTTTTGCAGTTTATTCCAAAAATGGTTTGTCTTCAAGTCAGATAAATACTTTAATTTTTAATTTGTATTCCTCACTTGGCCTTGCTTTACCAATTTGACATAATTCATACAGTGTAACCTTATATCTTATGATAAAAGTATGTTATTTAGGTCGTCACTTGTTCGTTACACGACACTCTCCAAATTCGATTTCAGCCACAGACAAATTCTTGACAGTAAGTCAATTTCACTTCTTTAAACTTGTTTTTTCTAACATTTTTACAAGATAATTATTTTAGCGACGTGACTTTTTACGAGGCAGATCAAAATACTGCACAGAATAGTTACACGGCCATCGACCCGTCGATATAATATCGGGGTTGCTTCAAGGCTAAGTAACGCTCCCAGTGGATCCGATACCTGCTAGAGTTGAGAGAATGGTCGAAAGAGTAAACGTGGCTCTAGAACGCAAAATGAAACTGAAGAAACGCCAGTAAAAGTCTGACACGCCCGTGTTTCATTGTGCCTTCCAAGTACTTACAGATATCACAATGTCGATCTGAGAAACTGAAGAAAACGATATTTGTCAGCATAAACCTTCGCAATATACATGTGTAAGGTTGTCTGAGTCAACCGGTTCAAATCCAAAATTTTTCAAAGTTTCCTTACTGCCTTCTCAGCGACAGTATCACGGCGACGCCTCTTAAGTTTCTACGGCGAAATTGCTATTAGAGAGATTCGCGCCTAATGGACGCGTAATTGGCTGCTTCGCAAACTAATGGACAATTATGGCGATAGACGTACATTTTACGAGAATTATAATATGGTTACGTCGCCTTTATTATATGCTGATATCGATAAGTCAAGGTGTGACGTTGAGTTTTATAGGTCAATTTGAGATTAGTATATCAGTCTATGGATGGTTTTTACTTTTCTAGCTTGTTTGACGTTTATCATAAGTTTGTATTTTGTTTAGATATTACTTGGACACGCTATAATTATGGCGGTCAGTCCCCTCTTTGCGAAGTGGCTGGAAAGTCGTCACGGCGTCCTCACTCTCCGCATGACGCAGATCCTTACCGTATGTTCGGGACATTTCTGCACCTGATTCGTGTGGAAGAAACGCCCGAGTTTCACCATTGTGTGGATCGCTCAGAGGACATGGTGGAGCATACGGTAGAGGTATGCTTCGCTTGGATGTAGCACCGTGGTATCTTCGTGGGGGCGACCGGCGGCAAAGACCTCTCGCGTCAGCACCTGGTACAGGCTATGGTCCGGAGCGAGGAAGAATGGCAGGCGGTCGCTTTCTTTTGCAAAATAGTAACTAATGCTAGCGAAGGAGGCGACCGCACGGCAAAGGTAAGTCCGTTTCGAGAGTCCCGATCCCGATTTCCAGCCACTGTAGGCATGGGTTTACGTCCGGCGAGCAATGGGTAGCTCACTTCGGTAAAAGTCTGACACAAAACTCACATGCGTCCCTAAGTTGCCCTTTGCATGTACCATGGTCACTCTTTCAAACGTCCCCGCAGCTTCTGTTGAGCCTATATATTTGCAATTAAACAAAAACGTGTAAATAAATAAACCTACGATCAAAATAACGTCATGTTATGTGGTTAGTATTATTTAACATAGTGATGACATTCAAATGTACATAGATATAGGTACACCACATTATAACAAAGTACGGTGAATTGGTTTCCATAGATCTCGTTAGTGACACGGTGGATACAATGGTACTCATTTATCACTAAGTTTAAATCCAATTAAGCAAAACTGTTTATCTACGCAAACGCGGTTGCATATTCGTAGGTATATCCTCGTTATACTGGGACGCTTATATAAGTTAACTAAATTAAACTTTATTTAATGAAACTTGGAGATTATAGTTCTCACGAAATTTTAAGTTAAAGCGTGTTAAGCCTATAGAATATTCTATAATAAAGAATAAGATGCGCAATTTTACACGAACATTTTAGTCAAATTAACACATCTACAACAGTACATCAACGTCTTCGAGATAACTCAATACCAAAATAATAGAATCAGTGATAATCTACAACCGTTAGCGCTAGTAGAAAAGTTCAAATGTATGACTTCATCTCAACGTTAAGACTCGTGGTCAGAACAAAGGAATCGGAGGTGTTACCGACTGTGTATCGTAGAAACAGATTCGAAACAAAACGGCGTATACTTGGCTAGGCCTGCTGATACATAACCTCTGTGGATTTTCGATAGAAAAAGTGTATAGATCTGATAGATGAGGTATAGCTGTGTCCATACGGTTTTTATCTGGAAATACAAGAACAATCTAACTTCACCTTCCTACGCGAACATTCTAGTCGCAGAAAACTTCAATAAAAATCTCAGAGACAACTGATGAGTTGACTGTTGAGTTGGCATTACCAAACGAGTAGAATCAGTGACGCTGGTCAATATTGTCTGGCACTCAAGTGTTACTGATGCTTCACCTCTGTGGATTATCGGTAGAAGAAGCATATAGCTCCAAAAGAAGAGGTATAGCTGTATCCATACGGTTTTTATCTGGAAATACAAGAACGATCTTACTTTACGAACTATCTTCCTACGCGAACATTGTACTCACAGTAATGTTACAACTATCCACAATACACAATAAAAATCTCGGAGATAACTCAATATCAAACGAGTAGAATCAGTGACGCTGGTCAATATTGCTTGGCATTCAAGTGTTCCTAATACATGACCTCTGTGGATTTCCACTAGAAGAAGTATATAGCTCCGAGAGTCTTCTATCACATCTCCATACGGTTTTCATCCGGAAATACAAGAACAATCTTACATCACAAACTACCTTTATACACGAATATTTCAGTCACAATAACGGTAAAACTATTCATAATACATCAATAAAAATCTCAGAGATAATATCAAACGAGGAGAATCAGTGACGCTGGTCAATATTGCCTGGCACTCAAGTGTTCGTGATGCGTGACCTCTGTGGATTTCCGATAGAAGAAGTCGAGAGCTGTGTCCATACGGTGTGGCAGCCGTGTTTGCTAATCTCAGTGTGTGCCGATTATCCGTCATATTTGATCGGCTCTGTACACTGTTCGTTCGTTGTTAGATGTCGAGATATGAGTGTGACAGTGGGTGTATTTGGGTCTTATGTGGTGTTTATTTCGTGTATTTCTATATCAGGTCAAAATTGTTAGTATTTGTCTAGTATATTTGACTTTGCTTGGTAAAAGTATGTCTTGGACCAATTTGTTGTTATTGCCAAGTCACTAATTCAATAAACACAAAAAAAGTCTAACTTAGGAGACGGCTCAAAATATTTAGGCATCAAATGATCAACAGTTAGGGTACGAAAGAACACGAGCATCCAAAGGGCAACTGAAGGAACAGTTTTAGTCGGTAAAAGTCTGACACAGAGAATATCAGACTTACTCTACCAGGAGCGAGATAAGTTTGATGATTTTCCACCCTCATTAAAAACTGTATCGGTCGTATGATTGATTGCTACAGTTTTTTCTTTTTCAGATTATATGCGATTTACTCAGAAAACTCTTGGTGAAAAGGTTTGAACATCTTTGTTCTGGGTAATTATTTTAACGTTTTAGGAGATAGTATTTTCAGTGGCTAGCTCTCTTAATACTGGTAACAACTTGTAGGTAATTATTTTGCCATGAAACATTTACTATCATAACTTTTGCTAAATTATCTTGACGTTATACCAACTAAGTTGTTATCTTGGTAATAATTCATACGATTAGTCAGTGACAGTTTGATAATGTGATGATGCATTAGTGTGACATAGTTTATAGTGTGACAATTAGATGTGTTACCTACAGTAATTTTCGTAAGATAAACAATACCCAGTAGAATAACTGAGATTTTCACTCGATTTGGTGGTTGCTTATTGTTTATGAAACTTTTTATTGTTTTGTTTTATTTCAGCATAATTAGTCTATATTTTATACAATCTTCTTCTTCTTCTCAGTCGAGTGGTAATGGTCCAGGATCGTCTGGTAGCTGGGTTGCGGCTTTTGCGAGACTTCTCCATCTCTCTCTATTAGTGAATTTAATACATTATCTACTGGCAAAAGGGGCCCCCTTTCTGTGACAGAGAGTAGGTCTACCTACTCACACACATACAGAGGATCTACCATACTTACCTAGTATCACAGAGTGATACTAGGTAAGTATGGCGAGTTTATTTTGGTGTGGGAAAGTTGAGCTGGTTCAATAAAACAATAGAGAGCACTTTATGACAAAGTACGATTGCTTAGAAGGGAGTACCGATGAGAAGTAATGGAACAGTATTGTTGTTGTAAAGTAACACTTTTAGGAAATCTAGGTCACTTTTACTGCAATGGCTTAACTAATTTAAAGTACTTTGAAGCAGTCCTCAGTCTTTTAAAAACTCATGAAATATTACTTAAGAAGTTACTCGTAATACCACCACTTTAAGTTTGCAAAGTGCTAAATACTAAATAGTTGTTTGAGATATTTATTACATGAAATGAACATTTTCTTAAGTTTCAAAAAACTGTGAATTACTTGAAGAGCTCTTTAAGATGTCACGTTTGTAGAGGTGACCAATTAGCGTTTACTTACAAAACCTTTAAAGCACAATACTAACGAACCAGTATAAACTGTAATATCTCTTTCAAACCAGACTCAATATCCATTTCACAATTTTATTTAAAGAAGGATTATTTTACCATCAAAAGAATTCACTGGCCGTCAATTACTGTTATTCCGTCGGTTTCAGTCCATATTGGATTCAATCTAACTGTCACCAGCTGATTGAAAACCCTGTCTGTCCATTTGAAAACCCCTGCAAATATTTTATACACTCGTATGCTGTGTGCTGTATGCTCCGGACGGATAGCGTGGTCGCCTATTGGAAATGGTTTGCCAACCTTTGTAACAGTTAGGCTTTTTGTGAAGAAAGAGCAGTTTTTAATATGTTTTTTTACAACTGGCTAGGAGGGTTAGTATACCTGTTAAAGAACTATTCGGGCTAAAGTTCATCATAAATAAATTAATCTATACAACATTAGTTTTAGGTATTTTTATGTAAAGAAATTTCATAACTGTATCATGAAAAATAACAAAGTTATAAGCTTGTTATGTCAGCAAAAATAATAGTCACCGAACCATCCAGGTGACTGAGGGGTTATTTAGCACTTGCACACAACTGTTTGCTAGCACCTAATGCCAACTATGACCAGCCGTGACCTCTGTTGTACTTACTGTCGCTGGTGTCCAACTTATGACCTTGTTAAATATTTTTGGGAAAATATATAACAAGGTGTAAAAACTATTAGAATCCATTCAGTTATTGATTCTGAACAAACTATATTCAGGTTTCGCATAAACCAAAAATAATGTTGTATAGATTTTTGACCAAAGTGGCGGTTAAGCATTTTTACCTTTCCATTATTGATATGATGTCCAATTGTCCAGTTAGTACTTTTTTTTTGTTAGGTAAAAATCATCCAAATGACGCGATGACGTCCCCCGCCCTTGGGCGGAGCCGGAGATAGTGTCATTATTGATAGACTCGCGTTTGACCACCATCTCACCTGATGGTAAGCGATGATGTGGTCGACAATGGAGCACGCTTGCCTAGAAGTAACCTTTTTAATTAGTACACAAAAAAATGGGGCTCTATCTGTACCCGTCACTGATCATATTTTTGTAGTCAAAAGTAGAAAAAACCAACACCCTAAATTTGACCATGAAAAGGTAAATTCATCATAGAATCAATCAAACATAACAATTGCTAGTAGAAAATACTACGGGCAGTGTTTTTCCTTACTAATTGTCACTTATTCATTCATTAATCAATAGCCTGCACAATATTTCCATAAATTGAGTGACATTTTTGGACATAAACCAACGCTAATAACTTTGCTGTTTATGAATATTATTTATTAAGATTTTTTATTATAAAACTAGCTTTTGCCCGCGCGGCTTCGCTCCCGCTCTTCCCTACTTCAGCCTACTATACCCTACTCTACCCTACTCTACCCTACCCTACTCTACCCTACTCTACCCTACCCTACTCTACTCTACCCTACTCTACCCTACTCTACCCTACTCTACCCTACTCTACCCTACTCTACCCTACTCTACCCTACTCTACCCTACTCTACCCTAATCTACCCTACCCTACTCTACTCTACCCTACTCTACCCTACTCTACCCTACTCTACCCTACTCTACCCTACTCTACCCTACTCTACCCTACCCTACTCTACTCTACTCTACCCTACTCTACCCTACTCTACCCTACTCTACCCTACTCTACCCTACTCTACCCTACTCTACTCTAATAAACCTCACGGAGCCCGGGACCTTTCCAACGAATGCAAAACCGTGGAAATCGGTTCGTGCGTTCTGGAGTTATAGCGTCAGGAAGGAAAACCCGACTTATTTTTATATAGTAGATAACAAGGGCTTTTCTAATAAGCCCTATAAGTATGTGTACTAATTCAAAAATAGTGGTCTATAAAGGGAGAAACTGACTGAAATATCAACACACAGCCAAAACTACGAGTCTAGGAGCGTGAAATTTTGCACAAGGTTTCCTTTTATGACGTGGGCGAACGTCAAGAAAGGATTCTCCAAAATTCAGCTCCTAAGGAGATGAAACGGGGTTATGGAGAAACCTATACGTGCCTATACTTTAACGCGGGTGAAGCCGCTGGCAGAAGGAAGTAATAAATAAATTTGGAAAGGATTTTTATTTTATAATTTATGTAGGTTTAAATAAATGTTATATACTCTATAATAAAGAAAGAAAAGAAAGAAAGAAAAAACTTTTATTCGTACCTCACACATACAGCAGAATTCGATAATAAATAAAAATAAAAAAACTTAAAATCTGTGCAAGGCCAAAAGGGCGCCTAACTCAGCATATGCTGCGATATTTAAAAAGATAAATAACGCAGCGCTGGTATTCTGTTAGGGCCCGCGGTGATGCCACGGTCACATTCACGGAGGTTCAATATTAATTGTAAATAATATATTAATTGGTATCGAAACAAAAAAAAAAAAAAAAAAAAAATTAAATACGAACATTGATAAAACAACCACTGGAAAAATAATAAATACAATACGTGTTATGTGTTAGATATAAGAAAAAATGCAATAAATAATGAACCAGAGAAATAAATAATGAATAATGTGATACTTATCTATCACTCTGGATTGGACTGGTTAGATTGTACCTACATTGATTGTCATATCCCTTTGTAGGTACTGTGTTAAGTTTTTGTGAATGAAAGAATGAAAAATAAGCATACTAGCTTAAAACCAGTCATCATCATCATCATAATCATTTCAGAAAAAAGACGCCCACTGGTGGACATGGGTCTCCCCCAAGTGTCGCCGCAATGAACGGTCCTGTGTGTCTCGCATCTATCGGATTCCTGCAACCCTTACCAGGTCATCAGCCCACCTTGTAGGAGGCCTGCCAACGCTACGTCTTCCAGTACGTGGTCGCCATTCCAGAACCTTTGGGCTCCAGCAGCTATCTGTTCTGCTAGCAATTTACCCTGATCCACTGCCACTTAAGTTTGACGATTCTTAAAACAAATCATCTAAAACTAAATATCAAATTTATATGACTCTGTCATGCCTTTATCACTGAGTTACCAGTCATACGTTTTACTCAACTGCGCGACGCAAAGGAGAGTAATGTGCTTATCAGCAATAAAGGGCTGAGGAGTCGATTACAAAAATATGCACTACAACAATAAAAATTAAAAAAAAAAACTTTTAATAGTTTTTCTAGCAGTTGGGTTTCTTTTTGTTTTCTTCGTCAATCTTCAGACAGTAGATGTTCAGTTTACATCAATAAATCAAATAGGTATATCTCCTTGGGTCTTCGTTGCTGTAAAATTGGAAGAATTTATTTCAATTTTAAGCCAATTGAAATACACAGACGAGCCCCAATTTTTCAATTCCCCGAGGGGTAATTTTGTCAAACATTTTCCCTTTAATTCAACGAGGCCGATTTGTTTGCAAAAAAAGAAGTCGATATGAAGGTTTTTGTAAACATTATTCATTGATGTTTGACCTTTACTTCAATTAAATTCAAAAATATAATAAGAGTCAGGTGTAAATGTGAAATTGTTACTTTGTATTAAAATATTTCTGTGAAAACAAAGGCAGAAATCAAACGAAATTTTTAATGCCAACGTTTTGACTCTATTGAACAATGTTTTCATAATGTCAACAGTACCTACTTTATTAATACAAACAGTAATGGTATACATCTGAATAAAGGTATTGTTACCTAGGTATTCAACATTTTGCTTTTACATATTTCCACCTATTGTCCTCTCTCTGAATGAACAGTATCTGTAATTTTCCAGGAACCTGTAAATTACATTAATAAACTTATAAAAAAACGTATCTAACAGAAAGATAAACTACTAAAACAGTTAGATGCATTCAAAGCAATGTATAATGAAGTATTATAATTGTGCTTGTGTTGCTTCCTCACAATTCGTACGAAAACTAAAAATATCTTCTCCTACAAACCTATGGATCTATATGAAAACTAGTAAGTAATCTCAACAAACAAACACCCTTTGACCTTCTCGTTACCTAAGTAGCATCCAAGAAGAAAACCACTCATATAAAACTAAATACAAGTTAGACAATATAAGATGGAGACAGGACTGGCCCGACCTCCCTAGGGCTACAAACTTTTGCAGATCCCGATGATATCAAACCGTTTATTCCTCCAGGAGTATCGTCTACAGTTATGGAAAAAAAGGATCCGAAGTCACCCTTTGTAATCTAACTTTTATAATGTTTTTTTTTTCTAAGTTGTAAAGTGGATGTTTTTGAAAGTTTGGTTACAAAAATGATACTAGTTTAAAAAGTAGTTGTATTTTTTAATAATTAATGGAAATCAAGGATTCTTAAATAAAATATGCTCAAAGCATATTTATCTATTTTAGACACAATTTTAGATTTTCGACAAAGGATACGAAAAGAAAATTACAGTAACTCAAAGAGCTCCTTAACACTCATGGTCTCCTGTATCCGAAGGAGCACTCGCCCTTTATTTATAGGAGACCACGTTACAGCATGCACATATCATTATTAGATAAACTAGAGAGGTATAGGAATTCTGAAAGTAGAGTTCAAAATAGTCAGAATTTTGCTTTTTTTAAAATCTGATACAAACTAGTGCTTGAGTGCGATCCCACCTGATGGCAAGCAGTGATGCAATCATTGATGGCGAAACGAGGTACAAGTAATCTATAAGTAAAATTACTCTTTAACCCCTCAGCGGTTAACAGACAATGAGTAGTTGCGCAAAAAGACGCTACGTCGGAGGGGTTAAAAGTAAAAAGTAGCAGCACACATAAAATATCTTTGTTAATAAAAAATACCGGTCGGTAAATTATTTTGAAAGCTCAAGTTAGAACATCCAGCTACAGTTAATCTAATTAGTAAAATTAATATAAAATTACTTTCTTAATAAATATTAATGACGATAATTGGTACAAATTAAGACATTACCCGCAATTACAGAGCAATTTTCTGTGGGCTCCGTACATCGTCGTATAATTAGTTTTGTTAATATGAGCGAACATGGGAGTCATTCTAATTGCGCAATAAACGATAAAAGGGTGTCATCACGGGGTACTGTTATGGTAATATTTTGTTAAATAGGTCTCTACAGCACCTTTAGTTCTTTATTTGCTATATTATTTCGAGAGGCTGCCTTATTTCCATCGATTGTACAATATACAATTTAATACAATATTCTACAACTATCGCACAACGCTGTCTAGTCCCAAGCTAAGCAGAGCTTGTGTTATGAGTACTAGACAACTAATAAACATACTTATATATTTCTAAATACATACATATAATAGATAAATTACACCCAGACACAGAACAAATGGTCGTGCGCAACACACAAACATTTATCCTGGGTGGGAATCGAACCCACGACCTCCGGTATAGCCACAGAACTCAGAAATCATACAGTAGATTCTTCAGTTCTGTGGGTATAGCAATTAAGGCCACTGACCACTAGACCAACAGGTCGGTCAAAAATTGTAATTGACCGGTCTTTTCTGATGCTATCATTTTATTAGTACCTAGGTCTTTTATCTGCGGAGACGCTTGAAAGATTCACCATGTGTAACATGCATAACGCAAAAGTCAAACGAAGAAACATTTTGTACAAAAATCAATCACTGCCTCGTCTGAAACAAAAGTGCCTACTATGTATATTAGACCAGCAAAGTTTTTTGTAGGATTTTTTAAAAATATTTGACGATAACTGTCATCATCATTTCAGTCAAAACACGTTCCCTGCTAGACATAGACCTTCTCCAACCGTTAAAAGTTAGGTACACAACATAGATATTCCCATATTATGCTTCTTAAAACACGCAGAAAAGCTAGGGCTATTTCCTACCCCAAAAAAAAGTACAAGTTCTTCAAATTGTAACTCATACTTTCTTATTTCAACATGGTGGAAGTTATAAACCCAAGCAGACGCTTGCGACGTAAATAAATCTTGTAAGATACAAGCGTTCTTGCGCGGTCTAACTGAAAATCAACATTGGCGCGACCCCTGTTTGTCCATTAGCTTGCCGCTAACTGTGCAAATAAGAAAAGAATAGCCAAGAAACGTTGACAATGTTTGTTAGCATTTTGATGAAATTTTCTTGTTACGCTGTTTTGTTTTTGGTGTGTAGTCTTACACTTTTTCAACGGCCATTATATTATTTTATCTAGTGCCTTGTATAAACAAAAATGGAGTCTGGCTATGTCATAGACACGGCCATGTCTTGTACTGGAAAACGTATACGTAACGGGTAATATTCATGCTTACACAGTCCGTCGTATAAAAGCGATTTCATCATCCACTTGCATAATATCAACCACCCTAGCTACAGGTATAATGCCCGGAAAACAGCATATGGTGGAGGTGTGCCTCACTTCGGGTCGTGGGGGCAATCGGTGGCAGCAACCTCTCCCGTCGGGTCCTAGTAGTCCGAAGCGAGGAGGAAGGAGGCGGCCACACGCGTGGAGGTACGGCCTTTTTTTTTTAAATTGATATAAACTAGTGCTTACTTGCATCTGATGGTAAGCAGTAATGCAATCTCTGAGTGAGGCGCACTAGTTTACTTGACTTCCTCACACTCCAGCCCGACCGATTTCCGACCCCGATTTTTAGCCACCCTAGGCATGGCCAACGAGCAATGGGTAGCTCGCCGCCCGATGGTACGGTAACCGTCTGGACCGAGCTCGATTCGTCGACGGTGCTTAATGTTCTACGCGCGCCTCAAAAAGATCTCAGATAAATCGTAGGGGCTCAGCAGGGCCGAAGCCTACTGAGGCCATAGGTTCGCTTTCAAAAGAGAAACCCAGGGTCCTGGAATGCAAGGAGTGGGTTTTAGTCAATAAAAGTCCAACGCGCCCTTCCGCTACGCCCTACCTTACCCTAGCTAGTGCACGGTTTTAATTCGTCGTTTCCCATGGAAAAGTACCGACAAGATAACGCAAGGACACTCCATGGTTACTCTTTTAAAAAAATGGTTGATCTTATAATATTTCCGTATTACAATATTAATAGATATTAAGGATAGTATAGACCAGTCATTATTGTACCCATAAGCACAATAAAAATAATCGTAATAAAAAGTGGGCCGTAATAGAAAGTTATCTAAGAATCTGCGGAGTCTACAGGTGTTCTCACATTCACTTTATAAAAAAGAGCGCCTGCATGATAAATGACATGTTAACAAAAATAAATCATTAATGAATTTAAGGTGGTTGAGGTCTAAATATTGCCACACATGCACGATATGCGCGTGGAGATGCAACGCCGGGGTGAAAGTCCGCTGCCGCGACAGGTCGCGGCATAGCAGACAGAGCTCAGGCGGAATCTCATGGTGAAATGGCGTCAACGACCATCGCAACCCAGTGCTGGGCACGCCACAATCATGGCGATAAGTCCCCTCTTTGAGGCGTGGCTGGAAAGACCTCACGGCGTCCTTACCTTCGGTATGACGCAGGTCCTCACCGGACATGGTTCGTTTGGGAGGTTCCTGCACCGAATTCGTGCGGAAGTGACGCCCGGGTGTCGTCACTGTGCGGAATGCCCGGTGGACACGGTGGAGCACACAGTCGAGGTGTGCCCTGCTTGGGCGGAGCATTGCACACTGGGACCCGTCCAAATCAAATCAAATCAAATCAAAACATTTATTTCAAATAGACCATTTACAGGCACTTTTGAATAGTCAAATGTCGGTCAGTCCAAGAAAAGTGAAGCTAAATTGCACGTTCCAAAGAGTAGGTCTCTATGGAGAAGAACGTGCAAGAAACTCCATGGACACTCTTTTAAATCATATTATGTGTTACATATAATGCTTGGTTACATATTACTTGTTGCTTCTATCATGTGAGCACAATGTCGATAATGAAATAAAAAATGTAAAATAATTAAAAGATAGAAACTGAATTAAGCCACTGGCAGCTAAGAGATGACCAGTCCCATCTGACGGCACCCGTTCACGAGCATGACGCGTGCATCAGCCCCACTCAGCTCAACCATTTTGAAGGGAACTGAACGACCCAATAACACGTGCCACCAACAGCGAGACATTTGAGTGAGCATGACAAACTCTCAACTGCCATGCTCGTAATGTCAAAAAAAAAAGTTGTAACCTAATAAAAATGCTCCATGGTGCTTCACATTCACAAACTTGGAAAAAGTGCTTCTACATTATACAATGCAATTGTGTCTTTCAAATTAAAAAATAATAATATTAGTTTCCAACTAATCAACTAATTAGTACGCCCTAGTGGTAGTGGAGCTGGACCAGCATTGAGCCAAGTATTTTTATCTTGAATATAATCCTCCAACTTATAATATGCTTGCCTGCATAGTGTGCGTTTAATACAAGATTTAAATTTCGTTTCATTGAGTTCTAATATTTGGGGTGGTATTTTATTATAACATTTCAAACAGTACCCCATGAAAGAAGAGGCCACTTTAGCCAGTCTGAAACCTGGTTGAACTAATTGATCCCTATTTCTTGTAACATAATTATGTCTATCGCCTCTTTTGCTAAAAAGATGAAGATTTTTTCTAACATACATGATGTTTTCATAGATATATTGACAAGGTACCGTCATTATGTTAATATCTTTAAACAGTTCCCTTAAAGAATCGCACCGGCGGAGATTGTAAATAGCTCTGATGGCTCTTTTCTGTAATATAAAGATTGACTCGATGTCTGCAGCCCGTCCCCATAGTAAGATACCGTACGACATGACACTATGAAAATAACTAAAATAGACTAGTCTAGCGGTATCAACATCCGTAAATTGGCGGATTTTTCTAACAGCATATGCAGCCGAGCTAAGCCGTCCTGCAAGAGATGTTAAGTGAGGACCCCATTGTAGCCTAGAGTCAAGCGTAATCCCCAAGAAAACTGTTGTATCAACAAATTCTAGTTTCTCATTGTTCAATACTATGTCGCAATCACTACTTATGACATTTGGTAAGGAAAATCTTATGCATTTAGTTTTTTTCCCATTTAGAACCAGATTATTAGCAGTGAACCAGTTTTGGACCTGCAATAAAGCGTTATTTTCATCGTCAAGATTATTAGTCCTTCTATTTATCTTAAAAATCAAAGAAGTGTCGTCAGCAAACAACACCATATTAAGTTTATTTTTCAACAAATAGGGTAAATCATTAATATAAACTAAAAATAAAAAAGGACCTAAAATTGAACCTTGGGGTACCCCCATTTTCACATTTAATCCCGACGAATTGACACCGTTTATTTGAACTAGTTGCTGTCTGTCATTCAAATACGATTTTAATAAGCTTAACGCTGTTTTGCCTAGTCCGTAATGCTCCAGTTTCAGGAGTAATGTTTCATGAACCACACAATCAAACGCCTTAGACAGGTCGCAGAAGATGCCTATAGCATCTTGTGCCTCCTCCCACGCATTAAAAATGTGTTTTAGTAAGGAGACACCAGCGTCAGTTGTACAACGTCCTTTGGTGAAACCATACTGTTTATCGTGTAAGATGTTATTGGTGTTAAAATGATTAAGCATTTGATTTAACATCACCTTTTCAAATATCTTGCTAAAAACCGGCAAAACGGACACCGGCCTATAATTATTAGTGTCTTTACTGTCTCCGGATTTAAAAAGTGGTATCACTTTACTATATTTCATTAGATCCGGAAAGACTCCTTGATCTATACACAAATTAAATATTAACGCTAAGTACGGCGCTACAGTCTCAATAATTGAGGTACAAACTTTGATAGACATACCCCATAGATCTTCTGTCAATTTAATCTTGATTTCTTTAAAAGCTTTTATTACTGTTATGGGGTTTATATGTTTAAAGTTAAATTCAGTCGAACAGGCTGCAACGTTCGCCTGTAATAAACCAAAAGCATGCGATGGCGACGAATTTAGGGCTTCAGTAGTTTTAATTGGAATACTGGTAAAGAAATTTACAAATTCTTCTGCAACTAGTTTGTTATCGCTAATAAGACCATGATGAGTCTCCAATGTGTAATCATTTCATTTCATCCATACAACGCAATGCTCAAAACTCGATTTTTAAAGTGAGAATATTTAAAAAAAATAAACTATGTAAGGGTAGACTTAAGAATGTGTTACATCATTTCTACAAATACTAAATCAGTAACTGCTATCTGCTGTCCAGTACATCAGCTGAAAGCTTACTTTATACCCATATTATATCCGATAGCGTTCGTGAGTTTGTAGAGAATTTTAAAACATTTATTTCTGCAAGTAATCGTCACATTTAATTGCAGTGCATCATGACTGCAACTAAGCAAGGTATTGTTCTTTAATTCTTTAATTCTTTATTGTACACTATAACAACACAAAATAAGTGGATAACAAAGTTCATGTACATAGGCGAGCTTAACTCAAAGTTGAGTTTTCTTCCAGCAAACCATTGAGCGATAGAGAGAGATGACAATAGAGGGTAGGGTCCAGTGTACAATTTTAAAATTAGAAATATTATGAATAAAATAATAATACATAAATAAGTATACCTACATACATAAATACACACATACTTTATATATTATAAATATATACTGTATATATATACATATATATATATATATGCTATGTCATTGTGAAAGGAAATACTCTTTAATTTTCCTCTTGAAGACATCTAAAGAAGGGCTGTCACGTAAGGAGTGTGGGAGGGAGTTCCACAGACGCACTGCTGTTACAGAGAAAGAACCATCATAACGGCTAGAAGTGTGAAACGGGGTACGAAGAAGAAGAGAATTGGCAGTGCGACAGGGTTTACCCCTCGGGACGAAGTACTCAAAGCGTTCACGAAGGTATTGCGGAGAATTAGGGTTGTGCAGGATAGTGTAGAGAAGAGATAGAATATGGGTATCACGCCGACGCCGAATCGGCAACCACTTCAATCTGGTCCGAAACTCCGACACATGGTCGTATTTGCGGAGGCCGAAAATGAAGCGGATGCACAAGTTCTGCAGTCGCTCGAGTTTGTTTAGGAGAACCTCCGTTGCATCGAGAAAACAGACATCCGCATAGTCTATTAACGGTAGAAGAAGAGATTGCGCAAGGGTGACCCTAGTATGAAATGGTAGGAATTTTTGGAGACGTTTAAGGGACTGAAACGAGTAGAAGACCCTCCTACTAACATCAGCTATATGAACATCCCAAGAAAGGTTAGTATCAATATGGACGCCTAGATTCTTAGCACTTTTCGAGTAAAGTATAGGTACTGAGTCATAAACTACTGGTGGGAGAGACTGGTGATTCAGTAAACTAAGCATATATCTGCCACCAATAATGAGCGCTTGAGATTTATTTGGATTCAGTAAGAGCCCAAAGGACTTAGCCCACTTGTTGATATTTTCAAGGTCATCATTGATGGCAGCTATAGTCTCAACGAGTTCGCCGACTTTAAAATGACGATATAACTGCAAGTCGTCTGCGTAGAGATGATAGTTAGAAGTTAGGACCTTAGTGAGAGCGTTTATAAAAACTGAGAAAAGTAGAGGAGAGAGGACGCCACCCTGAGGTACACCCGCAGCCAAATCACACCATTCAGAGGAATCCTCATCAGATCGAACAGACTGCGAGCGGCCCCGAAGATAAGATTTGAACCACTCAATTACTGGTGCAGAGACATTAAGGGAGGAAAGGATTCCTAAGAGGATGTCAAAATCAACCGAGTTGAAAGCACTACTGAAGTCCAATAAAACCAATACGGTTATACATTTATTTTCCATAGCTAGTCTTATATCATCAGTTATTTTGATAAGGGTTGTTACAGTGCTATGGCCAGGTCTGAAACCGGATTGGTAGGGACTTAGTAGGCTGTTACAGGATAGATAATGAGACAGTTGCTTCTGAACAACACTCTCAAGGACTTTGGAGAGGATCGGGAGGATGGATATTGGTCGAAACTGGGATGGTGAAGTAGGATTTGAAACTTTAGGAAGCGGTAGGACGTGAGCCTTCTTCCAAGCAGAAGGAAAGGAATTAGTGAAGAGAGAGAAATTTATAATGTGAGTTATGACAGGAGTTATTTCACTCAGAATAGGTAGGAACATTTGGAGCTGAAGGCCATCGTCGCCTACCGCCTTGGTAGATATGGATTGGATACATTTCTTAATATCTAGCTCAGTAACTGAATGGAAAGAGAAAGAAGTATTATCAGGCAGAGGAAGATTAGCAAGATCATTAAGAATTGACGATTTAACATCGTCATCGAGTGTAACTGGTGACATAGAAAGTGTGTATTAAGTGCATTGAGGTCCATTTTATCAGGAGAACTCTTGTTAGTGGCTTTGCCAATACCAAGAGTCTTCAAAAACTGCCATACTTGCGTTGGATTGGAATTGTCGATTGAGTTGTGAATGTGGCGCCTTTTCGCATCTCTACACAAACGACTGCAGCGATTTCGCATGTTCTTATATAAGTCCCAATTTTCTTCTGTGGGCCGCTTCCTATAAAGACGTTTGGCTTTATCCCGTTTCGCCATCTGGTTTTTTATTGCTGGAGAAAGCCATGGTGCAGGAAGGTGCTTGACTCTTACCTTTTTAAGAGGAGCATGAGTCTCATACAAATCCAACACAGTCCTGCTAAAAACCGACACCATTGTGTCCATATCCTCGCAGGTGAGTACAGGAGACCAGTCAATCCCAGCTGCATCAGCCCTCAAACGCTCCAAATCAACGTTTTTAAAACTACGAAGAAAGAGAAATTTGGCCTTGCGTTTAGGAGGACGGATCTTATAGGAAACGTAAATGAGGTCATGGTAGGTTGTTATTCTAATATTGTTTTTATGAACCTTGCTAATTAGTATTTTTGGTTTAATGACTAATTATATGTGACTGTATGATTTTTTATGTACTGAATCAAACATTTTTATTTTTTTCCTTTTTGCGCAAAGTTCTATTTTTGAAATATTTTTTACAATATCTACGAGGTGTTGATAAGTAACGAACTGAAGAGATTAGCAATAGAACTTTGCGCATTTACCAGATAAAAAAAGTTTTCTTGCGCACAAATTTTTGTTAGGCGTTATGATGTTATTATAGCAGATAGCAGTTACTGATTTAGTATTTGTACAAATGATGTAACACATCCTTAAGTCTACTCTTACATAGTTTATTTTTTGAAATACCTTCTTTTTGAAAATCGAGTTTTGAGCATTGCGTTGTATGGACGGGTCCCAGTGTGCATTGCCGTGACCTCGTGGGGGCGATCGGCGGCGGAGACCTCTTGCGCCGGGCCTTGGTTGAGGCCATGGTCCGGAGCGAGGAGGAGTGGCAGGAGGTTGCTGACTTCTGCGAAGCAGTAATGCTCGCAAAAGGAGGAGGCCGAACGCATCAGGCAACGGCGTCCTCGCCGCCGCCACCGGGATCCTGATCCCGATTTCCGGCCACCGTAGGCGCGGGCTCGCGGACAGTGAGCAATGGGTAGCTCGCTGTCCGGCCGTCCGGTAACTGTCCGGACCAAGTCTAAGTTGTCAACGGCGCGCACTGTACCCGCGCGCCGCCGATGGGTTTTTTACTCAGTAAGAGTCTGACACTATCTCCCGCTCCGCCCAAGAGTGGGGGTTGTCATAAGATGATTTTTCCCATCGAAAAAAAAAAAAAAAAAAAAGCCAGGTCGAAGCCTACTGGGGCCAGGGTTATCCGAAGGGGAGCTCAAGCCCCGGTATGAAGGCTAGAAGGAACGGGGTGGGACTTTTAGTCAGTAAGAGTTTGACTATCTCCCGCTCCACCCAAGAGCGGGGGATGTCATTGGATGATTTTTTTTGCACCATAATGAATTAATCATTTTTGTTTTTTAAGTTGCCTCCCGCTATAGAAATACTTATAAAGACGTATTCACTTAGAAAACTATGGTACATCCTGAATATTCGAAATCAGAATAGAAAATGCGACTGATATTTTCTATACAAAGCTATAGTATTTTTTTAATGTGGTCTTGGTTATCCCAGAAGAATCAAAAAGAAGATTCGAAAGATCAGAACTGAGATAGCAACCTTCTTTTTTACAACAACAGTGATAAAACTAAAATGAGCATAGAGGGAGTAAATGTCAATATAAAACGAAGAAGCAAATATTTTTGAAAGATCTACTTTGTATCGTAAATTTGTATTTTTTTCAGATCATTTTGTTTGTAAAGTATTTTAAGTGCTGTAGATGGTTTCTTGTAATGGATACGACAGAAGATACGATTGAATTTAAAGATATCGATATTACAGACGATAAATATGTGGAAAACCAAAATTATGCGGTCAGAAGAAGTCTTCTTATTGTAACAATCGGTAAACATTAATTACCTTATTATATAGCTACTCCAACATCCTCTAATTAATCCCTAGCTTTTAATGGTTTTGATTATTTTTTTTTTTTTAATCAAAATATGGCGTCGAAAGTTTCTTCTACATCGCTATTGACTGGTAATGAAGCCAATAGACTGTCATCATTGCTGCACTCATCAATACTTATACTCTGTCTAAGATAAATGCCAGACCTGTAACGTCGCGTTGCAATGCAATGATGCAATATTTTATTTTATGTGATATTGGCAAAATTCTGGTATCTATACCACAAAACCCATTATAAATAATTCAGGTTGTAAGATGCCTGACGTTTATACATTATTATGTTCTCGAAAATGGTGTACAGTATACTCAATTCTACTTTGTTTCAAAAACTGTCCTGAAATTAATTGATGTAGTTTTAGTGCGTTTTCTTCCGGCACCGGACCAACAAATACAATTATATACAGTTTTTGGTGCTCTATAAACTCCTCAATAGATTTTGAAGAGTTTCCCCAGGGAGCTTAGGATTCGTACCTATTTTGCGTTTGCAGACTTCATTCCTCGTGAAATACGCGGTGATTGTTTCAATCACTGTCTTGACAGTGTTATACACTCCTATGTGCGGACAGATATTACCAATTAGCACAATATTGTCTATAAATTAAGTATCTATTATGATGGCATAATTGTCGTGCCGTACCTTAAATAAGTTGTCGTTTCGTTGCCAAAACCTAAGCACTCATGTTCTATAAACTTTGCATCTTTATTTTAGCTGATCCACAAATACAATTAGTGGATTTTGAGAAATTAATGGAAAAGGGAATGAACGTGGTTCGACTGAAAACCTCTCATTCCACTACAGCTGATAGAATAAGAATGATTAGCAGAATTGATCAAGCTACGAAATTCTTGGCTAAAAAACATGGTCTTCTTAACGAATGGCCATGTGCTACATGTATGGAATTGAAAACATGTATAACTCAAACTGGGCTTTTAGAAGAGGTATTTTTTTTGAATCGCCAGTTGTTTTTAAGTATAAAATTTTAACTGCCTCACATAAATATGAAACTAAATCATCATTATTATTTTTCAGGACTTACATGAAATACTAATAGACCCTGATACAGAAGTATCTCTGACTAATGACAAATCCGAATTTGATAAATGCAGTAAAAAACTAATATTCGTTGATAATCCGTATTTAACAACAGATGTTAAAATAGGAATGGAACTTAGTATCAATCAAGACGAAATAATTTTAATGTGCACGGAAAAGGAAGAGAAATCGGTTAAATGTACAGTTGTAAAGGGTGGTTATTTGGAAAATATGTCATACGTCTGCATGAGGGGTGGCGTACGAAGTCAGCCATATGATGTATCGGAGAAGGATTTACATCTTTTACATTTTGCTGTGGAATATCAAGTGTGAATGTTTGACATCTACATAAATAATAAAAAACTTTTTATAAAAAAAAATAAAACCGACTTCACTAAAAAAACCCTAAAATGATCAAAATAATTTTAATTTCGGAAGTCGGTGTTTTTCGTTATTGTTTGTTCCTTATTTAACACCGACTTCCGAAATTAAAATTATTTTGATCATTTTAGGGTTTTTTTAGTGAAGTCGGTTTTATTTTTTTTTATAAAAAGTTACGGATTAATTACGGAGTTCCGGTGCCTATCTTCCAGCTCCATCACTATCATCAGGTTACTTCGATGATACCATTTTCAACATAACTATTCAGAACTATTCATTTATTTGTATTGTCATAGTCGCCTATGTTCATTGTGATATTTGTTTGAGTATGAAGTTCCGTTGGCAATTTCTGGTCTTCTTAACCAGTTCCACCTGATTAAATGTCACTTTTTGACTGTAAATGCTTAATTCCTTGATGAAAATATCAAAATGACTATATAGTTGCCTATAATATTTGAGGAGTTCCCTCGATTTAGCCAAGATTCCATCATCAGATCCCGACTTGGTGACTATGGGACCATTTGGGAAGTATACCCTTTCCAACAAAAAAAGAATTTTTCAAATCGGTTGGCAAGCGACGAAGTTATGCCCGAACATACATAAAAAAAAAAAAAAAAAAAATACAAACATCCGAATTGAGAACCTCCTCCTTTTTTAGAAGTCGGTTAAAAAAATGAATCCCTATTTCCTTGGTCACGCCATCACGCGTGAACGGCTGGACCGATTTCGCTAATTCTTTTTTTTTTTGTGTCGTTATTGTGAGGAGAAGGTTCAGGGAAAAAAATGAAAATTAGGATAGTGTAGGGTAGAGTGGGGTAGAGTAGGGTACAGAAGGGTAGAGTAGGGTACAGCAGGGTGGAGCAGGGAAGAGCGGGAGCAAAGCCGCCCGGGCAAAAGCTAGTTGACAATAATTTTATACCACTGGAACTATAGAGACCAAATTACAATGATATAATTATATGATTTTCAGGTGAACATGATCATAATCAACTATGCGCGAAAAATTGACACAATCTTGAGTATAAAAAAATTCCTTGGAAACAGCCCCATAAAAAGGCCTATGCTTATTGCTGGTATTTGTACCCAAGAAGGATTAATGAATATAGACGATTTAGTGAGGGTAAGATTCAGATCACAAAAAAACTCTATTTTGTACTACATGAGGTAGGCCTTGATACCTGAATTATAATAAAGCGACTGAGAATTTTATAAAAGTTAGGATTATTTTATTTTTGGTCTCACAATTGCATATAAAACTTATTCCAGGAAGCCGACGGCATTATGCTTTCACGAGAGTTTCTGCCTTATGAATTGGAATCAGCATTACATAATCGTATGTTTTTGATACAAAACTATATGGCCGGAAAATGTCGTGAGGTATCAGTAACATCATAACCTAACATACAAGATATTCATGTTACGTTTAAGAACCGCTATCTCTTATTTTAAATTTTTCCTTTTTTTATCAGGCTGGCAAACCATTCTACATATCGGGTGACATATTTCAAGAAACACTTATGTATGGCCATCTGTGTACTAGAGAAATATCTGATGTGACTAACGCTATACTGCAAGGTGCTTCTGGTTTCGTTCTTAGTGAATGTAGCGATATACTTAATATGTGTACTGCTATGAAAACTATGAATGATGTATGCACTAGCGTGGAACCTCTTTGTGTGAACAAGACTGATTTTTGGCACATGGTATCGCAAGTACGTAAAGGCTTCTCAGTATTAAAAACTACAACTTCTAATCTCTAGTTTGTTTCCTCAGCATGCAATATGTTAGATTAGGACAAACGAGAGCTGCAAGTAGAACTGTTTATTAATAGTTAGGTACTTTTGTTTAAGTAAATCTTTTTATGATGATCTGTACTGTATAGAGTTTGCTATAGTAAAGATACAAGAGTTCCAAAACACATTCGCTCCTCTGGAAACATTAGCCTGATTGATGATTTCAAAATATTTCGCACATTTACTAGGAACATATCACTGAAGTTTATTCTAAAAAACATGTTGTTTTCAGGCCAAATTGCCAGTGAACGCTGCCGAAGCCAGTGCCATTTCGTGCGCAGTCGTTGCCAATCAGACTACCGCTCAAGTCATAATAATCCCGACTGTTAGTGGACGTACGGCCTACCTCCTTAACTGCTTACGACCCAACTGCCTTATCATCGGCGTCAGCACCAAAATCAAGACTGTAAGACTACTAAAAATGTACAGAAATGTTGTACCACTTTTATACAAAGGTATTGGCTAATCTGTATTTTTAAATAGACAACGTTCATATTGAGGTTCTTAATCATCGTACCTTATCACTTCATTTATATTGAAATTGCTTGTGTTTTTGTAGTGCGAGTGACATTTACCCTTAGATCTATAAAAGGTTTTCTTGGTCGAAAACAATCTATTGTCCATTGTAGATTGCAAATACCGCATACACTTTCATAATGTCTGTGAATATGTCTCATGGAAAGCTTAATTTTTAATTTAACAATGATTTTTATTACTTTTAGGTCCACCTCGTCGCGTATGGTTTAACACTGTGCAAGCCCGAATAACTTTTGCATTGCAATACGCAGTCGACCAAAAATGGATCGATTGTGGTGATAGTTACATCACACTGGAAAAGGCAAACGAAGAAAGTTCCTTTTGTGACGCTGTTCGGATATGGACTGTCACTGAAAAGAACAAAAGGAAAAAAATTGAGTAAGTTTCAGAACTTCAAAAGATGATATGTAGAAAGGAGAGGCAACAACAATAACGTTTTATCAATACTACTCGTAATATTATAATTGGGTCACTCTGTCTCATACACTTTCAAGCTTAAACTGCAGAATCTATTTTGTGCTTTTTTATCTGGCTTCAACTTTGTATCTGCTTTGACCGAAATTCACACGAACGAAGTGGCGGGGAAAACCTAGTTTATTAAAATACCACTTATATTAACTATTTAAGCGATATATACTATTCACTCGTAATATCGGTTTCCGCAACTATCATCGCTCTGAACGAAGAGCGATTATGGAATATAGAATTATATTATAATAATGCATCTGTGTGAAATCGAGGCGGACCGATAGTCTTTGGTAATCTGATTATCTGCTACTTTACTATTTAATAGTATCAATTTACTTTTTCAGATGTCCTGAGTCATATCATGACTTTGATATCAATACATTTGCTGAACCAAGCCCTCGTAGAAAAAAGTCGGCTACTTCAAAAATAATGAATGAAGTGTTAGAAAATGTTAAAGATAGTGAAGGGAAGGAAATTAAAGAAACAGTCACCGAAACAGAACAGAATGAATCTGTAGAAAAGAAAACAGTAGAAGAACGTGAAAAGGTCAAAGAAGAAAAGAAAGAAAAAGATAAAGAACGTGAAAAGGTCAAAGAAAAAAAGGAAGAAAAAGATAAAAAACACGGAAAGGTTAAAGAGGAAAAGAAAGCTAAAGAACATGAAAAGGTCAAAGAGGAAAAGAAAGAGAAAGATAAAGAACATGAAAAGGTCAAAGAGGAAAAGAAAGAAAAAGATAAAAAAGGACAAGAAGAAGTTGATGGAAAAAACGAAGATCAAAAAGTACAAGGCAAAAAATAGGAAAACAATTGCGATGTTTCGTTATCGTTTATTTGAACTTTTTCTTATGTAGATATTGATTGCTATTGGGATGTCAATTTTTTATATACACCGTTAAATTTTGATCGTTTTAATCCCGTGGAGGGTCGATCCGGTACATGAAACACTATCGATTTGTAAAGATAAAATTAAAAAATAAAGTACTATTTTTTCAAAAGTCGTATTAATTTATGCATGTAGGAAATTAATTTCTTTAAGAAAACGTCAGCTGAGCGAGTCCAATGACCTGTAGGTAGTTTGTACGCAACGACGACTACTACCTACAGGTCATTGGACTAACTCAATTGAAACGCTATCGTATTTCATGTACCGGATTGACCCTTCACGAGATTAAAACGATCAAAATTTCGCGGTGTATATATTGAAAGCGTGATTGTGACAATGATACTGTTTGTAAATGGGTTGACCTCCAATTATTAGAGATTCTACGCCTGTCTACTTACTGCCATGATATCACACAAACTATTTCAGTTTTGTTCTCATTGTATCGTAGGTTATATTATTATGATTATAAAGGTACGACTTATAGCAAAATAGTTTATTTTCTTGTTTTTAGGGCTCAAAAGGAAAAAGGAAAAAACGGAAAAAACTCAAAAGGAAAAAACGGAACCCTTATAGGATCACATTGTTGTCAGTCCGTCTGTCTGTCTGTCTGTCTGTCAAGACCCTTTATCTCAAGAACGCGCGGAGGTATCGAGTTGAAATTCAAACCATATACTCATGTTTTCGGTTCGTTTAAGCTGTGAAAAAATAAAACTTCTACGTTTGATACTCTCAAAGATGTTATTCATAGGGTACTTCCCGTTAACCCAGAATCCTGAAAGGCACAAAGCAAGGTCTTATAATACAGGTATAGGAAAAAATCTGAAAACAGTAATTTTTTTGTTACATACGTCACAAAAAAAAATTGCAATTCGGAAAATCTTCGAGACTCCATTCGGGAATTGTAATTTGCACGGAACCCTCAGTGCGCAAGTCCAACTCGCACTTGCCCAGTTTTTTTTATAAATCTAAATATCTAAATCTAATATGATTTAAATGCTAAAATTGCTAAAATAAGTTACTGATCACAAATGATGTCAAACTATACCCTACTCTACCCTACTCTACCCTCCGGCCGTCCGGTAACCGTCCGGACCAAGCCCAAGTCGTCGACGGCGCGCGCTGTTCCCGCGCGCCTCAAGGAGTTGTCAGCAACAGCAGGGGCCCAGCCGGGTCGAAGCCTACCGGGGCCAGGGTAATCCGAAAGGGCGCTCGAGCCCCGGTATCGAAGGCTTGAAGGAACGGGATGGGTTTTTTAGTCAGTAAGAGTCTGACACTATCTCCCGCTCCGCCCAAGAGCGGGGGTTGTCATAAGATGATTTTTCCCATCGAAAAAAAAAAAAAAAAAAAACCCTACTCTACCCTACTCTACCCTACTCTATCCTACTCTATCCTACTCTACCCTACTCTACCCTACTCTACCTTACTCTACCCTATACTACCCTAATTTTCATTTTTTTTTTCCATAAGAACCTTCTCACAATAACAAACACAACAAAAAAAATTTATTGCTTTTTTTCTATTTTTGTGTAAAAATCTTAATGCGGTTCACAGAATACATCTACTTACAAAGTTTCAACAGTATAACTCTTATAGTTTCGGAAAAAAGTGGCTGTGACATACGGACGGACAGACAGACAGACAGACAGACAGACAGACAGACAGACAGACAGACAGACAGACAGACAGACATGACGAATCTATAAGGGTTCCGTTTTTTGCCATTTGGCTACGGAACCCTAAAAAGAATTAGCGAAATCGGTCCAGCCGTTTACTGTCTTACCAACTTATCTGTGAAATGGAGAAAATGGGAACTACGGCCGCCATGTTGAAATGTCATTCAATTGTCAGTGTCTACTACATTCGGGTGCTCTGTGTTTTCTGTTGCGATATTTCTACATTTTCAGCGTTTAATATGCTTAATATGCCGAAAGCGATTAAAAGTGATGCGCGAAGCATCATTCTTAAGGTCAAAGCCTTTTTTGAAGAAGAAGCTCGGTCGGAGGCTCCGATTATTCCATTTAATCAAGTATACAAACGAATTTCGGCAGCTACAGGTTATTGTCTGTGCGATAAAAGAACCGTCGTGGCGTAAAGTGAAAACAACATTATAGATTTTAAGTAGCAACCCAACCCAGCCATCCGTCAAATGCCAAATGTCATATAATATTGACACCGGTTTATTTATTATGTTATTTTATTGTGATTTTTAATTGAAATCTTCAGAAATGTGATAAAAAATTTCACTGAGCTGCAGGGGAAATAATATTTAATATATTACAGTTTTTCCAAAGATAACAAATGGCAAATCACACCATTATTGATCAAAACAAAGTCACGAACTTGGGAAACATTGGTATGCTGTTTTTTTGGTACGTAACACTTTTATTTTAATGTTTTTAGACTTCCTAGGTAAACTCCTGTCCCTGTTATCTCCAAATATGTATAAATTAAACGGAAATTCATTTAAACATGACGATATTTATTTATTTTGTTTTGGTCAATATTTTCTATGGCTAGTATAAAGAGTATTGATACTTTAAATTTATAATGCGTTTCGACTAACTTAGAATATTTCTTTTCAGGCTTGAGTACGGATACAGTAACTAAAATAAAAAAGGCCAAGTGCGAGTCGGACTCGCGCACTGAGGATTCTGTACAAATTTACCTATGAAATCAATTCCCGAATTGAGTTATGAAGATTTTTCCGAATTACAAACAATTTTTTTTTTTGTGGCGTATCTACGAATTTACAATTTTCAGATTTTTCCCTGTACTTGTTCTATGAGACCTTGATTTATGCCAAATTTCAGGATTTAAGGTCAACGGGATTCACCCCATGAACTTTGATTCCCTTGATTATAGAAATATACGTTTTTTGCGACATAAACGGCCGTATCTTTTTTTTTCGTTAACTCAGAAGTCTCATTTTTTCACAACTTCAAAAGACCGCAGACTTGAGCGTATAGTTTTAATTTTAACTCGATACCTCCAAGCGTTAAATGGTCTTAACAGATAAACAGACGGACAACCAAGTGATCCCAAGGATCTTATATACGAGATGGTCCCTTACAGGCTAAATAGATTGTTTACGAAGCAACATTACAAATTCTGAAGTGTACTTTATTTTCATAGACATTAAGTTCATATTTTTCATAGATTAGCAAAAGGGAAAAATGTACTGAGGAAGACAACGAGAAAGTGGTAGTGTGTTCCATTTTTACCTTTATATTTAACTAGGGTAAACATAAACTTGCTGTTAGCTACAATATTCCAGTCAGTGATAATAGACCGATCCCAGTCAAAGTGATAGAACCATTTTCGTTGGCACTGGGTAAGTGGTCGCTGGTGGAACCTACCTAGATAGGCAGTACAGCAGTTTCTTCACGCTATTTTCCTTTACCGGTTCGTGTTTGCATTTAAATGTTCATCATCATTACAATCGAAAGACGTCCACTGATCGACATAGGCCTCCCCCAGGTGTCGCCACAATTAACGGTTTGTTACTCATTACGCAAAAACTTATAAACGGATGAATTTAATGATAAACGTTGCAATAATATAGCTTATAACCTATATTTTTGCTAAGTTTCATCACGTGAGCAAGTTCAATAAATAGGCTACTAATATTATAAATGCGAAAGTTTGTGAAGATGGATGGAGGTAGTCGTATGTATGGATGTGTCGCGCAAAAACTACTAGACAGAACTTAATCATAAACATTGCAATAATATAGCACATAAGCTATAACTTTGCAGTTTCATTAGGTGAGGAAATTCAGCCAATAGGATAATTTTTATTATAGGGTGAAGCCGCTGGAAGAAGCTAGTCTAACATAGTTTCAAAATATCAAGATTTAACAGTCGCACTATAATGACGTCACAATGTTGCTTACATAACAAAAACGATATTTATCTACAGCAGCGCCCTCAAATCCCACGACGGTTTACTTTCCGCACAGACTCTAGTGTTGTCTACTTTCTTTTTGTAAATAACCCGATATTTTTTTCATTGATTACTTTTTAACGTAACTGTAACTTAAAAAATATAAAGCTGAGTTATTCAACTACGTATAGTTCTCGTCACGTAAAAAGAACGCTGGAATAATCTGAGGGGCTCTCCGGCATAGGTACGTTTGGCTTAGCGTAAATTCTCTCCACTCCACTGCCTTCCAGCGTTCTTCTTACGTGACGATATTTGTACGCAAGCCGCATAAAAATAGTTACTCATACTTACATTTAATATTTTAACTACAGTATGTAAATACTTAATGATGATGATGAAAAAGCTCCTAGAGGTCTTAAAAATAGAAATAAATTACACGGGACAAAGAGAAAGTCCACGAAAGATGCTCCACAAAATGGGTTTTGGTTTTAAAAAGTCGCAGTCTAATCATAAAATGCTCATGGAGCGCAATGAAGTATCAGCTTGGAGAGCAAAATACTTGCATGCTGTAGAAAAAAATTATAAATCTCCACAGCCTCGGCCGCTAATTTATTTAGATGAAACCTATATACATTCATCGCATACATCACGTAAATGCTGGCAAGGAGAGGTGTAGATGGAGTGTTAGAGCCTATATCAAAAGGGCAAAGATATATTATTGTTCATGCGGGAGAGGATACCGGATTTGTCCAAAATGCTCTTCTAGTTTTTAAGTCTAACACAAAAAGTGGTGACTATCATGACGACATGAATAGTACTTTAAAAAGTGGGTTATTGAAAAACTTGTGCCTAATTTACAAGAGTCATCAATAATAGTAATGGATAATGCCCCTTATCACCGTATTTGAGTAAATAAAATACGAAATACTAATTCTTTAAAGATAGATATGCAATTATGGTTGACACAAAATAAAATTGACTACGGAGAGGAGCTGACGAAACCTCAGCTGTTAGAAATAATTAAGAGAAATAAGCCTGAACCTGTGTATGAAATTGAAAAAATATTAGAAGAAAATGGACACAAATGCTTGTAGAGTCTGTGCGGAAAGTAAACCATCGTGGGATTTGAGGGCGCTGCTGTAGATAAATATCGTTTTTGTTATGTAAGCAACATTGTGACGTCATTATAGTGTGACTGTTAAATCTTGATATTTTGAAACTATGTTAGACTAGCTTCTTCCAGCGGCTTCACCCTATAATAAAAAATATCCTATTGGCTGAATTTGCTCAACTAATGAAACTGCAAAGTTATAGCTTATGTGCTATATTATTTCAATGTTTATGATTAAGTTCATCTGTCTAGTAGTTTTTGCGCGACACATCCATACATACGAGTACCTTCATCCATCTTCACAAACTTTCGCATTTATAATATTAGTAGCTTATGTATTGAACTTGCTCACGTGATGAAACTTAGCAAAAAATAGGTTATAAGCTATATTATTGCAACGTTTATCATTAAATTCATCCGTTTATAAGTTTTTGCGTAATGAGTAGCAAACCGTTAATTGTAGCGACACCTGGGGGAGGCTTATGTCGAACAGTGGACGTCTTTCGATTGTAATGATGATGAACATTTAAATGCAAATACGAACCGGTAAAGGAAAATAGCGTGAAGAAACTGCTGTACTGCTTATCTAGGTAGGTTCCACCAACGACCACTTACCCAGTTCCAACGGAAATGGTTCTATCACTTTGACTGGGATCGGTCTATTATCACTGGCTTTAATATTATAGCTAACAGCAAGTTTATGTTTACCCTAGTTAAATATAAAAGTAAAAATGGGACACACTACCACTTTCTCTTTGTCTTCCTCAGTACATTTTTCCCTTTTGCTAATCAATGAAAACTATGAACTTAATGATAATGACTATGAAAATAAAGTACACTTCATAATTTGTAATGTTGCTTCGTAAAAAATCTATTTAGCCTGTAAGGGACCATCTCGTATATAAGATCCTTGGGATCACTTGGTTGTCCGTCTGTTTATCTGTTAAGACCCTTTAACTCGAGAACGCTTGGAGGTAACGAGTAAAAATTAAAACCATACACTCAAGTCTGCGGTTTTTTGAAGTTGTAAAAAAATCAGACTTCTGAGTTAACAAAAAAAAAAGATACGGCCATTTAGGTATGTCGCAAAAAAACGTATATTTCGATACTCAAGGGAATCAAAGTTCATAGGGTTCCGTCCCGTTAACCTAGAATCCTGAAATTTGGCATAAATCAAGGTCTCATAGAACAAGTACAGGGGAAAATCTTAAAAATTGTAAATTTGTAGATCCGCCACAAAAAAAAAAAATGTTCGCAATTCGGAAAAATCTTCGTAACACAATTCGGGAATTGATTTCAAAGGTTTTGTACAGAATCCTCAGTGCGCGAGTTCGACTCGCACTTGCCCTTTTTTATTTTAGTTACTATATCCTTACTTATGCCTGAAAAGAAATATTCTTAGTTAGTCGAAACGCATTATAAATTTAAAGTATCAATACTCTTTATACTAGCCATCGAAAATTTTGACCAAAACAAAATAAACAAATATCGTCATGTTTAAATGAATTTCCGTTTAATTTATACATATTTGGAGATAACAGGGACAGGAGTTTACCTAGGAAGTCTAAAACATTAAAATAAAAGTGTTACGCACCAAAAAAACAGCATACCAATGTTTCCCAAGTTCGTGACTTTGTTTTGATCAATTATGGTGTGATTTGCCATTTGTTATCTTTGGCAAAACTGTAATATATTAAATATTATTTCCCTTGCAGCTCGGTGACATTTTTTATCACATTTCTGACGATTTCAATTAAAAATCACAACAAAATAACATAATAAACAAACCGGTGTCAACATTTTATGACGTTTGGCATTTGACGGATGGCAGGGTTGGGTTGCTACTTAAAATCTTTAATGTTGTTTTCACTTTATGCCACGACGGTTCTTTTATCGCACAGACAATACTTACCTCCCTATCATTGTGATCTCAATCCCATCGAATTAATATGGAGCTCGATGAAAAGAAAAGTTGCTGATGTAAATATTGACCACAAAAATTCTGAGATTCCCCGCCTAGTTCAAGAAGCTTTTGAAAGCATAACGGTTAGTGAGTGGGCTCAGCATTGCAATCATGTTCGCAAGTTACAAGCAGAATATTTGAAGCATGATGTGTATTTGGATAAACCGTTCATTATAGAAGTGATAAGTGATTCGGAAACTGAAAGTGACAGTGATAATGATGACATGGATATAAGCGGCGTATGGCCTTACAGCCAGGATGAAGTTGGGCGTGCAAGTTCATCAAAAGATCATAATTATTGTAAACCGGGATTCTAATAAATTATTATTAAGCAAACTTTTTTTTTTTTTTTTACCCCTCTCATCGTTAAGGGAGGCCCGTGCCCCAGCAGCAGTGGGGACGTATATGAGTTGATGATGATGATGAAACTTTTCTTTTATTCTATCTATTAACTAGGTCATATCCTACAGGACACATCTTGAGTGTCTAAATATTTGAGTTTTGTTTAAATAGAGAAGCTAGTACTAAACTATGGGTTTTTTGTATCAAGCTTGTAATTGCTGAATCCATCTAAGTAGGTACTTATGCAAAATGCAGAATTAGTTTTTTTTTTAATATAACGTTTATTTGCAAGTTATTAAATTTCATTTGCCTACTTTGCTAAACATTTAGTTTGTAAGTAGGGTGCATACATTATATCAATTGAATGCCAAAGAAAAAGCTAATGTATGTATCTACCTACATTAATTTTCCTATTTTTGAAGACTATTTAGTACTTATATTAGCATTTTATTATTATAAAACAATGTTAGGTATTGTTTAAAATAATAAAATTATGTTTATATGTTTACCTAGTTTCTTATCTGACATACCCAATCATGGGTAACTTTTATTAATTTGTAACACTAAAGCGACGGTGTTGCTACCACTCAGTTGACAGATAAGTTGGTGGGTATGTACGCGTGATGGCGTGACCAAGGAAATAGGAATTCATTTTTATATATAGACAGATTTCCCACCTCAAAAAACGTAGAAAAAAATACTAAGGTTGTTGTACATAGTGTTACTTAGCATATTCACGATGCATGTACTGTTTGAATAGATCAGATAACTTTACAATAACTATGCATTTGATAGAAACATTCTTCTTATTTCACATCTTAGAATATGAAGCGGGCATTTTCTCTACCTTTTCACAGTAAAGTGGAATATATTTGACTTGAATATATTTTCGCATCACGATTCGTGAATTTCATTGTAACTCTTGATGTGGGCCTTTGGGAGTTGGTGAGAGTCTGAATACAAAAGGTTTTCGTATCAGGAGGACGAGAATTTTATAGATTGTGCTTCCCTCGAGCCCATGATACTATCAGACATGTACGAATTGGCGTCAGTATTAGAAATTGGAGACCACAAGGAAATCATTGTGTGCATATTGTTTGCAATTTTATAAAGAATATAAAACTTTCAAACCGCAGATATCCGGAGAGCTCTCAATGAACTTACTGTTCATGGGTATTGATATTTTATGTATGCTTTAAATATAATCTACATACGAGTACAAAAGGAGAAATTGACTGACTGACATATCAACGCACAGCCAAAACTACAGCTTCGGAGCTAGAAATGCACAAGGTTTTCTTTTATAACGTAAGCACTAAGAGAGGAGTTTTTAAAATTCACCCCCTAAAAGGTGGTGCAAAGTCTGGATGGAGAAAACAAAACGACCCTAAGCGTATACTCCTACGAGTAAAAATCCGCCCCTAAGACGACTACTTTAATGTGGGCGAAGCCGCGGGCAGAAGCTAGTAAGTAGATATACAGGGTTATATGTAAAACACTAGCAACCTCTCAGGACTATGTTACTAACACCATAAATAACAACTTTTGTTCTAAGACTTTTAATTTATCTTATTTTAGTTCATCAGATTGTCATACAAAAATATAGTATATTGTTACCGTAGGGCTGACAGTAACCTATTTCGTCCCGAGAAGAAGTTGGTGGCCGAGCGGAGCGAGGTCGCTAATTCGAGGGACTAAATAGGTTACTTTCACCACGAGGTAAACACTATCGTTCGGGATTAAAATCAGCAACCTTTGTATCGTTCGGAATTCAACATGCCACCCGCGACTTAAAGACACTGCTTTATTCCCTAGTCACATAAACTACTATTATTTTTAAAACATTACAATTCATTTCTAATTTTTCATTAATGAGGCTAAATAGCTGGCCGGCCGCAGAAAAAAAAAAACAAAATGGCGGGAAAGTGGCAATCAGTCGTTGGTTTTTTCGAGTTTTGTTTAAATTTCCGTAAAACAGAGATTTGTATTAACACGCTATGTTTATCAGATTAAAATAGTGATTTAACGCCTAATTTCATAAGAGAAAAGGCTAAAGCAGTAGTGGAATACATTTTACCACCTAAATCAGAAGAAAGATACCTACTTAAAATCGTAGGTACGACGACTCAGGTTTTACAAACTTTTTATTTTATTTTTAGTTTCCTCGTATTCGTAATGAAAAGCACAGTGTTTACCTCGGGGTGAAAGTAACCCATTTAACCCCTCGAATTAGCGACCTCGCTCCGCTCGGCCGCCAACTCCTTCTCGGGACAAAATGAGTTACTTTCACCCATAGTGTAACAATGTACTATTACCGCCTAAATCAGAAGAAACATACCCACCTAAAATCATAGGTACAACGGGTCAGGTTTTACAAACTTTTTATTTTATTTTTACTTTCCTTGTATTCGTAATGAAAAGCACAGTGCTTACCTCGGGGTTAAGGGCTAATTTAGTCCCTCGAATTAGCGACCTCGCTACGCTCGGCCGCCAACTCCTTCTCGGGACGAAATGAGTTACTTTCACCCCTAGTGTAACAATGTACTATAAATTTAACGTTCTAAATATTACAAAGACTATGCGATGCAAGCGATTGTACAATAGCGGAGGGGAGCAGGGATCGGGAGGCGGGGTGCTTGATGGACTTGCGTTATACAGACTTAAGTAGGTATAGCAAAATACAGAGTTAAAGTGTGTTAGATAGAACAACGAAATCTCGAATTTTGTTTTTGGTAAATGTATTATGTTTTGTAAAAAGTCATAGAACAAAAGTTAATATTTTACAAAAGCAACTGTGTGAAAATCGATTCGTAGCTGGTTATAAATTTAAAAAGAACAAGCCAACACGTAGATAAATCCCTTCAAAACGCCTCAAATATTTTCGATGAAGACGATTCTGAAAAGCCTACAGCAGTAGGCGTCTCGCATCTCGCCTATGTTGACACGTTTATCTTTCTTTTCCCTAATGGTTCCACCACAAATAAAACTCGGCTCTGTTTATCTACCTGAGCTTTATTTATTTTTGTCAACGTTGTTAGCGGCAGCTGTGGCTGCTACTTGTTTATCATTCAGCTTACCCCCAATTGGGATGGTACTGATCCCACCTGACTTTTGTTACGCTCTAATCCTTGATTTCGCTAAGGGGATTTGGATTTTGAAAGAATAATCGTTGTAAATAAAAGCTTAGTTTTGGAATATTTTTGCTGTTTTGAATTAAAGTGTAGGTAGTAAGTATTCATTACTCTATTATGCCATTCTACACATAGACAAAAATTTCGATTTTATGTTGGCAAGGGCTAAGTTGGGTTCACGTGAGATCAGTAGTATTAGCGCTGAGTTTCAATAGAATACCCAGCTTAAACAATCCTTTAAAAGGCCAGATTAAATTAGTAACAAGTACTTACTGAAATACGTATGATAATGATGATAAAGAAACCATTAATTTATTTTGATAAATTAGCTTTATTTAATTTTCACATTTCTTTTTATTTTGCTCTGTACTGATTTGACGGCAGGTATTTATCAACAACCTACTCGTATCTATCGATAATTCAATAGTATAAATATATAAATATAAGTTTGCATTTTCGAAAAACCTGTGCCATTTTTATTATTGTATGTGCGATAAAAGAATGGTTGTGGCTTAAAGTGAAAACAACATTAAAGTTTTTAAGTAACAACCCAGCCTAACGTGATTTTGCAAAACCTCAAAATATTCGGTCACATCTTACCGGAAAAGCTAGCTGAGCGTAGCTATGTTTAATTACAAAACCCATGATTTTGTTACAACTGTAGGTTTAATAGACTTTAGAGATACTATTCTGATAATGTTAGAAGAATAATGGTACCTAGGTCACCCTGGGTACCATTATTATCATAAAAGAAATTGAAAATGATAAAAATGGAGCCGGTTAAATCTATCCGAGAAACATTCCCAAAATGCAATTTCCCGAATACCTCTGTCGAGTGGTCGAGGCCTACCTGTCGGAGAGATACATAGTCTACCCCGATCACCAGGGAGACTGGAAACGTCGAGAGATGTCGTGCGGTGTTCCGCAGGGGTCGGTACTAGGGCCGCCCTTGTGGAACATCGGGTACGACTACGTGCTACGCGGCGACTTCCCTGACGGGGTCAGCGAGATTTGCTACGTAGACGACACGCTGGTTCTAGCGAAGGAAGAGTCGTACCAGGCGGCGGTCGCTCTAGCGACACGCGGGGTTGCGATAGTCGTTGGTAGGATCCAGGAGTTGGGACTGGAGGTAGCGCTGCAGAAATCCGAGGCCATGTGCTTTCATGGCCCACGGAACGCGCCACCACCAGGTTCCCAACTGACGGCAGGAGGAGTTCACATCGGCGTCGGGTCGACGATGAAGTATCTGGGACTCATTCTCGACAGCCGGTGGAATTTCGGGGAGCATTTCCGAGGTCTGGCTCCCAAACTCAACCGGACTGGGGCTGCGCTCAAGCGGCTCTTGCTCAACCTTGGGGGTCCTGATGCCTCCTACCGAAGGCTCTACGCGGGGATCGTTCGGTCCATGGCCCTCTACGGGGCGCCAGTGTGGGAGCCGTCGCTGCAAAAGCGACCGGCGGCCATGCTGAACGCCTGCCAGAGGGTCATGGCAATACGAATGGTGCGGGGATATCGCACGATTTCCGGCGAAGCGGCGAGCTTCCTGGCTGGCCTACCACCGTGGGCTCTGGAGGCAACAGTCCTTGCACACATGCACGATATGCGCGTGGAGATGCAACGCCGGGGTGAAAGTCCGCTGCCGCGACAGGTCACGGCATGGCGGACAGCGGACTTCGGCGGGATCTCATGGCGAAATGGCGCAGTGCTGGGCACGCCACAATTATGGCGGTAAGTCCCCTCTTTGAGGCGTGGCTGGAAAGACCTCACGTCGTCCTTACCTTCCGTATGGCGCAGGTCCTCACCGGACATGGTACGTTCGGGAGGTTCCTGCACCGGAATCGTGCGGAAGTGACGCCCGGGTGTCGCCACTGTACGGAATGCCCGGAGGACACGGTGGAGCACACAGTCGAGGTGTGCCCTGCTTGGGCGGAACATCGCCGTGCCCTTGTGGGGGCGATCGGCGGCGCAGACCTCTCGCGCCGAGCCTTGGTTGAGGCCATGGTCCGGAGCGAGGAGGAGTGGCAGGCAGTGGCCAACTTCTGCGAAGCAGTAATGCTCGCAAAAGAGGAGGCCGAACGCATCAGGCAACGGCGTTATCGCCGCCGCCGCCGGAATTTCGATCTTGATTTCCGACCACCGTAGGCGCGGGCTTGCAAACAGTGAGCGATGGTTAGCTCGCTGTCCGGCCGTCCGGTAACTGTCCAGACCAAGTCCAAGTCATCTATGAAGGCTAGAAGGAACGGGGTGGGCTTTTAGTCAGTAAGAGTCTGACACTCCCACCCCGCCCAAGAGCGGAGGTTGTCATTGGACGATTTTTCCCACCATAAAAAAAAAATTGTCAATACAATTTTTTGGGACCTACTGTGGTTCAAATGACTGGACTATTATTAGTTCAGTAAATAGAAATATTAATGTAGCATTAATCCTTCATAGAGTGCCTGAATGATAGAGGAGAAGGCAAACAACCTCAAATAAAAAGATAATTAAACTTCATACTTCATCTTCATTTCTGTGTGAATGTCAAACAGACATTAATTATTTACAGAATTATTCAAAAGAGTAAATGAATTGTGATTTTTTTAATTTAATTTATTTGAAGATTTGTAATTTATTTTACTATCTACCATGGTCTGGCCAACTGAAAATGATGTCAAACTTTCTGAAGTAAGCTTTCCATCCTTAAAACTTTGTGACCATCAAAATAATATACCATAATCTTGTTTCACATTTTGAATTATGTTGGCATGGTATTCAAACAATTATTTTTATGCTTTTTTCTTGTGGTTTTACCTATGCTCCTAAAACTAACACTTACTGCAGAATAATATCCCTTTAGTTTCAATGTGTCCTGGCGGTTGTGAGTGTCACGATTACTGAAACGTCTTACTTTTGGTGGCGCATGTGCTGTCTTTCGATTCACTTCATACTGGTTGAACTGAATGGTGCTAACACATAAGTCATATCATCTCTCAGCTACCAAAGTTAATTTTAAAATTTTTTTTTACTCTGTGCGCTTTTACCGTGCACGCTTTTCGGTCAAAAGGCGTGTCCACACAGAGCGTGCAGTCTCGTGAGGCATTTATAATAGAGTCTGTCTAATAAGTTAAACGACTTGGGTAATTATTAGGATTTAATGAAATCTGATGTAGTCAACACGGGTTCAATAATCAAGATTGATTAAGAGATAGAGATCATTGTTTACTAACAGAAGAAACTTATAAAAAGTACCGAATATTTGTATTTTTTAAATGATTAAATATTATACAAAATTCTCAAGTCGGTTAACTTATTAGACAGACTATACATCAAAATTTTAGAACCGCTCTTTAGAAAAAATACGCTAAAATCGCTGCTTCAGAACTTCAACCCCTAATTTATTTATTTTTAAATCTTAATAATGTAAAGCGTTTTTTCACTTGTGCGAATATGTCACTCTGTAGGTATACAAAATATAATTAAATAAAAAGTAAGTGTTAGAAAAACAATACAATAAAACAAAATATTACTGTTAGGTTTTGGGTTGGTTTTTCAGGGTGAAATATCAATTTGTAACTTATTTTTGTAGTTTGACGCCATGGTGTTACCCGGCCAGCAGCTGTTATCAGCCCATGCTTCCACACCGTTGGACCATCTGTTAAACTTGGACATCAAAGCACCTGCCGCCTGCACACGAATGACAGGAATTACTGCGTCACTTGGTAAATAAATATTTAAATAAAGTGATAGTGAAATAAGTTAATTATGAAAATTATCTATATCATCGTCATCTTCCTGCCTTTGTCCCGTGTTATTTGTGGTCAGTGCAACACGTGTTTTTTTTATATTTTGTCATGTCGGGCTTGCGGACAGTGAGCAATGGGTAGCTCGCTGTCCGGCCGTCCGGTAACTATCCGGACCAAGCCCAAGTCGTCGACGGCGCGCACTGTTCCCGCGCGCCTCAAGGAGTTGTCAGCAACAACAGGGACCCATCTGGGTCGAAGCCTACTGGGGCCAGGGTTAGGTTAGGTTGGTTCGAAAGACAGCTCGAGCCCCAGTATGAAGGCTAGAAGGAACGGGGTGGGTCTTTTAGTCAGTAAGAGTCTGACACTATCTCCCGCTCCACCCAAGAGCGGGGGTTGTCATTGGATGACTCGTCATACTATGACTACCTTCCTTTTATTTCATTTTACTTCTCACACAATCCATCCATCTAATCTTTGGCCTCTCTCTCCCTCTCCATTCATCCACAAACTCTTTTAGTAACGTGCGTTTCATCCCTCTTCTTCACATGACCACATAAGTAACATAAATCTGAAATTTGTACTTACTATATCAATAAAACACGTGATGGCCCAATTTTAGTCAGCAAATAGTTTGAGATATAATCAAATTTTTTAACCGACTTCGAAAAGGAGGAGGTTCTATGTTCGGCTGAAAGTATGTTTTTTTTGTCTATGTTCACCGATATCTCGGTCAATTGTGGACCTATTTTGAAATTATTTTTTTTTTATTGAAAGTTTGTGCTTCCAAGTTGGTCCCATAGAAATATTGTTATGATCTGATCATAAACTTTGAAGTTATGGCGCAGAATTGTCATAACAAGTAAAATTGCTTTGTTTATACGTGTAGTCGATGACTGACTGAAAGAAAATAGGGAGGGGAGCGAGGGGATGTATTGAACTGATCTGATGATGAAACTGGAAGTAGTAAATTAATGTAATCTAACCGTGTTTGGGATTATTAGAAACGTTATGAGATGCACTCTGTTTATAAGGTATTTTAGTTTGGCTGAGGGGTACTTTTTAGTGGTGGTACCATAACTAAACAGTGAAAAATAAAAAACTTTTTACAAAAAAATTAAAGTGACTTCAATGTAAAAAAGCACTGAAAAGTACAAAATAACTTTAATTTTGGAAGTCGGTGTTTCTATAATAGATAGTTTTGTCTCTTCGTTATTTAACACCGACTTCCGAAATTAAAGTTATTTTGTACTTTTCAGTGTTTTTTTTACATTGAAGCCGGTTTAATTTTTTTGTAAAAAGTTTTTTATTACAATCTAGATTTGGACGTCTGTCAATTTCACTGCATAAAATAATGTAAAATTTTACCTAAATGTAGGCAAAGCATGTTATGACGTTGAAATACTGGAGAAGATGATGGCAGCCGGCATGAACATAGCAATGCTAAATATGAACTTCGGACCTCGAGAAGAACATGTGGAAGCTATAAAATTAGCCAGAGCGGCTAGCAAAAGCTTAAGCATTAAAATGGGCAGTAATTATCCATTAGCAATTGCCATGAGACTCTCCGGTAGGAAGATAAGGACCGGACGTATAGCAGAGGCAAGTTTTTCTTTGATTTCAATGTCAAGCTCGTTACTGGGTTTACAATATTACGCATGTCTCTTCCAATAATGACTGCGTTTTTTGGTGTTTCTAATTTTTACCATATTATTATAAGCATATGTGTGTGTTTTTTTCAAGACGTAACGGATTCTGATGTAGTTTTCTATCTGTAAGAACTTTGTTTCGGCAGGTGTGTTTTCATATGTTTATTACTCACATAAAACATACGTAATTATATTAGGCCGTTGCAAACACAACCTGACAAAATCTGGGAATTGTAGACCCCTCCGACACCCACTGCGTGTGCGGTGCTCCTGACCAGACGATGGTCCACTTACTAGAGTACCCAAAGTATCCCTATACATGCAATTTGGAGGACCTAAAACACGCTATTGAGGCCGCTATAGACATGTCAGCCACACGAACCAACTAGCGACATCACACCACAAACCCAAAAACAACCACTAAAGTCTAAGTAAGTAAGACCGTAGTAGTAGTAGTCTAAGTTAGTAGTCAGTAGTCTAAGTTTTTGAGACACTGAGCCCAAAAACTTTGAAGGAAAAGAAAACCATTGATTCGAGAAGAAGAAATAATTAGCTGTAAAAAAAATTGTTCAGGTCGGGTTCAAGTCGCTAATTAGGTAATGTTTATTTCTTTTGAATACAGACATTCGGAGATACTGTAGAACTAAAAGTTGGCGAAGTTGTAAGACTGACAACAGACGAAACATACAAAGATCGATGTTCTACATACACGGTTTATGTAGATTTCATGTACTTTGCCGAGCAAATACACAAAAATGATTTCATTTTATTGGACAATGAGACCATCATGTTGAAGGTAGACGTGATATCAACAACAACATTGACTTGTAAAATTGAAAGAGGAGGATTTTTGGGATCATATAAGGATGTGTTTGTTCCTAACGTTGTATTGGACATGCCAAACTATACTGAGAAAGACAAACTCGATATCGAAATGGGCGTTCAACAGCAGGTATGTTCGCATGTACTCATAGTTATGAGGCCGACTCGTACTGAAATGGCAACGGCAGGCAACGACGCGACGAGCACTTGTAGAGTGAAATAATTTTAAAATAAATCTTCATTCTTAAACGACGAGAATCGCTTGAATGGTATAAAAAGGTTCGAGGTTCGGGGCTGCTCGCGGCACTCCAAGCAGTCAAGCGGCCACGCGCGTCTTGGCAGCGGTCCTGCCAGCTACCGTGTGTGGCTACCAGCGGCCGACCGCAACCGAGATCAGTTCCGTCGGCCTCTTCACATCTCTGTCGACCACTGCCATTCCGGTGTGAATCTGTCTATAGTAAGTTCCTATACTGAAAATATAATGTGTCGTCAGTATTATGCACAGTTTTTTTTTTCAGATTGATATTATGATTGCATCATTTGTAAACTCGGCCGATGGGGTCCTTGAGTTAAGATCCTTATTAGGAGAAAAGGGTAAAAAAATTGCTATAATGTCAAATATACAAACACTCGAAGGATTTCGGAATTTTGACTCTATACTACAGGTATATGATTATTTCTGCTACTAAGAAACTTAATAAATATAATATCTGCCTATCACAGGTGCCAGCTAAATAAATAAAATAAAAAACCGATTATATTTTGGGTTAATAAATCTAAAATATAATCAGTTTTATTCGATTAAGATTTTTGACTAAAGGCCTCGTCCAATTAGTATTTCTCTCGCTAACCATTTCTGACCGGCCACTTTAATCAACGGACCGTCTTTCTTAAGGTCTTCTTTGTCTGCGTTTACTATTCCTTCCTTTCCACTTTGCTATATGGCCTACCCATTTGATTTCAGTTTTTGTGAGTGTTGCATATTCATTTATATCGGCAAAACCATTCAAGCCAGCTTTTAGCTTCTTCACCATCAGCCTGACTTACACTGCTGGGCATACAACTCTTTTTTTTTGTATGAAACCCTCACGTTCCTATGCCAACCTCATCCAGGTTTTGCCCGCAATGGCAACAACATCGTGTGCCAATCTTGCGACCCCAGCTTTAGATAAGTAATAAATCATGTTGACTCCCAATTTCAGGTAACAGATGGTGTAATGATAACTCGACAAGAACTGGGTTCAGACATTACTCCGAAGAAACTGATTGTAGCTCAAAAGAATTTGTTAGCTCGAGCGAATATGGTTAGTAGCTTGCACAAAATAGTTATTGGTATAATATATAAGGCATGAACAACAAAGTGACGGCTTAAAAACCATACCACCGATCTCATATATCAAACAAAAGCAAGCGAAAAAGTCTCCAGAAAGTCATTAGAAATTATCCAAACATAAAGAACAAAGGACGTTCTATGTTTTTAAAACGTATACTTTAAACAAATTATAGTGCATATAAGTATTTATAAAATTCAAAACTGGGTTGATTTGCTAGTTAGAGAGAAACCATAATCTTTGTTTTTTTATGGTGGGAAATCATCCAGTGACTTCTCTCACTCTAGGGCGAAGCGGGAAAGCGTGTCAGACTTTTACTGATTAAACCACATGTCGCTTCTTTGCCCTTTACGTTTCATGCTGACGGGTTTCCCTTTCGGAAGTCAAAATCAAAATCAAAGCATTTATTTCAAATAGACCATTTACAGGCACTTTTGAATAGTCAAATGTCGGTCAGTCCAAGAAAAGTGAAGCTAAATTGCACGTTCCAAAGAGTAGGTCTCTATGGAGAAGAACGTGCAAGAAACTCCATGGACACTCTTTTAAATCATATTATGTGTTACATATAATGCTTGGTTACATATTACTTGTTGCTTCTATCATGTGAGCACAATATCGATAATGAAATAAAAATGTAAAATAATTAAAAGATAGAAACTGAATTAAGCCACTGGCAGCTAAGAGATGACCAGTCCCATCTGACGGCACCCGTTCACGAGCATGACGCGTGCATCAGCCCCACTCAGCTCAACCATTTTGAAGGGAACTGAACGACCCAATAACACGTGCCACCAACAGCGAGACATTTGAGTGAGCATGACAAACTCTCAACTGCCATGCTCGTAATGTCAAAAGAGCTCGTAAAGTCAACCTATGGCCCCAGTAGGCTTCCTCTGTAAAGCCCTTACCATTTTGCTGATATCTCTTTGAGATGCGCGTGGAACACTATGTGCCGTCGACGACTTGGGGCTCAATCCGTGCGGTTACCCAATGGCTGGACAGCGAGCTACCAACCCATCGCTCGACGTCCGTAAGCCCAATAATCTTTAAGTTATTACCAACTATTTTTTTTTTAGTTATTTAACCAGTTTATCATCAAGTTTTCCATCATTGCAGCTCAACATTCCAAGCTGTATAAGCGCTGCCCTTCTAAGTAGTATGAGATTTAAAAAGGTTCCTCTAAGAGGTGAACTTCTCGATGTAGCCAACTGTATTCTGGACGGTGCTGACAACTTGGTAATCGGTGCTGAAACAGCAGTAGGCATGTACCCAGTAGAAATCATTCAAACGATGAGTACTGCTTGCAAAGAAGCTGAAGCTTGTGTTTGGACCAAACAAGTATTTCATGATTTTGTTGAGAAGGTAAATTCTCGTAATGGTAAATAATTAAATAAATAATTTTAATTAAAAAATATTTAGATATTATCGTTATTTCATATTTTTTTATTGTTATTATTTATAGACTCAAGCTTGACCACTATCTCACCTGAAGATAAACGGTGATGTGGTCGACGATGGAGCCCGCTTGCCGATAAGTGACCTATTCATTCTTGACTTAAAGACCCTTAGGCCGTAAATATCAGAAAACGCAAACTCTGACAGGGAATTCCACTCCTTAGCTGTACGCAGAACGAATTTGTTCCCAAAACTTTTTGTTCGTTTGGGTGGGATGATCGCCATGTACCGGCGGCGGCGGTGCAGCATTGTACGTCTAGTACTCCGATGAAGGAAAGTTGGGAAGTAAGGCGGAATTGAATTGTGGAATTTCGTTGCGCACTCCTGTCTGTAATGACTATCGGTGAATCTACATCGCACCAATTCCAACTAGTTTATACAACTTCAGCACCCTGATTATCCCTTTACACTTATATCATTTTATTTTGGGATCGATACGCCATTTGATGTTTTTTTTTCTTACAAAATTAAAACACTTCTTATATTATTTTTTTTTATTCATAGACACCAATACCTTGCGACCAGTGTACCGCGTCCGCCATGGCGGGAGTGATCGCAGCTCAGAGGTCTATAGCGGCGGCCATTGTAGTCGTGACGTCATCTGGAAAGGCAGCTAAGACCGTCGCGAAGTTCAGACCTCGCTGCCCCATACTAGCAGTGACTAGGTACGGAGTCGTAGCGCGCCAGCTTCATCAATGGAGAGGAGTCATGCCTTTAATTTTTGAAGGTAGTTTTATAGTTTTATTACCCATTATAAGTAAACGAATTAATGTAATGTATACCTACCAAATCCAAACAGTTCTAGAGTGGCGACCGCGCATCGGAAGACGCAGTATTGGAAGGCCTCCCACAAAGTAGACAGACGACCGTTGACCGTCGTTGTTGTTGTGAAATTTGGTGTAAGCCGACGAGTACCTTTGTCCAACAGTGAACGTCTTTCGCCTGAAATGATGACTAGATAGTACCAAACAAAATTATTCAATGTATGAATATATTATGAAATAATCACGAGTAATATTGGCGTAAAATACAGAGACTGGTAATATCTATACATATACCCATATCACCCATATCTGTGTAACCAACCAACTTACAGTTATGTAAACAATGCGATGAACCGGTTATATCATGGAACACAGTATTGACACATGAATAGATTTTAACCTGGATAAAGACTAGACAATTTTCATCCCAAAACTGAAGTTCTTAGGGATAATTAAACACTATTAACACGGGCGACGCTGTGCGCAGAAATTAGTTCAAATATAAGTCCTGTTTGTGGTCCCGTTGCATAATAATTATAATGTGTACTTGTTTTTTTAGCACCTCTGGATGCAGAGTGGGCAATAAATCTTGAGAAACGTGTGAACTTCGCTATCAGTTGGGGCATCGAGAGAGGGTTTATAAGGATTGGCGATCCAATAGTCGTAGTGTCTGGCTGGAGACAAGGATCAGGGTTCACGAATACGATGAGAATAATTTACGCTACTGCTGAAGTTATCAGCGACTTATGATAACATTTTCAAAGAGAAGAATCAGTAGCTACAATAGTGTGAGAGAACTGTTCGAATTTAGATTTAATTTTATAATATACATGTTTCTTTTTTAAGTTCTTTCATTGGGATTCAAAAGTGTTTCCTTCAAATAAATATACTCACTTCTAAGTTCACTTTAGTTCGTTTTAAAATTTCAGGATTGGTCTAGCCCTCGTCCGGCAAATGTCTATCGAGAATTTTAAATTCTCTCTCGAACGTTACCTGGGTTACTTTGACTGAATATCTATGGAGCGTTTGAAAGCTTCCCGGAGTGTCCGGGTGACGGAATGACGCTAGCTATCAGCATCAAAGGGTTAACTCTACTTGCTGGCCGACGAGGCAATTTGCAAAGCTCTCTGAGGTGCCCAAATTGAATTTATGTAATCTTGCCTTCACACTATCAACATACTGCTTGAAAATGTTGCTAACTTGCTATCGATACTCGTAATTATATTACATGACTAAACTTATCATGGTTCACACGGTACTGTTAGCGCAGTGGTTGAGCGATTAACTTCAATACTATCAATAATAAAAAATGATAAAACTTCTGTGTTGCTGGTCATAAAATAGCATAACAGAAAAAAAAAAAATTATGGATATAGATAGTCGTTTCGGCTGTGTCTTGTGTATCTCAATTTACATGTTTATGAATGCACCCACGATACAGGAGTGATATCAAATGAGAAACGAAAAAATAAAATTGCTTAATTGATTTCGCTCAATTAGGTACCTACGTAGAAACCGTAAAACAATATTCGGGACGCTGCGTTGGAAGGCCTTCTACAAGGTAGACCGATGACCTGGTGAAGGTTGCGGGAATCCGATGGATGCGGGATGCACAGGATCGTTCATTATGGCGACACTTGAAGGTGGTCTATGTCTAACTGTGGAATTGGCTGAAATGATGATGATGAAAACAATATTTAACGCGATGAATTTCACATAGATCAATATACTTTTTTTTTTCAATACACTTGCTCAGAAAGTGACTCTTATTGCACTGCAGTTACCAAACTTTGACATTTTATTTACCATTATGCACTAGTGCTATAATGTATTTAAAACCTTATTGTTCAACCGCTCTCCCGCCATAATTTTAATACATTATCGTATCAGGCTGGGTGCAGGTCGTCCCCCGCGAGTCGCCGGTCAACCCCCGTTTATTCATTTCAGTGAGTGTATTGAAAGGTAAATAAAAAAAAAATATGAGCGCGCATATGTAAACAGATTTTTACCGCCACAAAAGTTTACTAGTTTTACAGTTATTTTCTTCACAAGTGTATTGAAAAACGTCGTATGATACACGTGAGTAATTAATGATTACCGTCGAGGTGGTATTAAGACCCGAGCCATGACGAGGGTCTTAAGAGAGCCGAGAACGGTAATCACTAACATTACACACTTACATCATAATGTACTATTCTGACTTACTTTCCAAACTGTTGCATCCCTTACACTATACTTCCAAAAATATTTCATTCTGCTTAATAAAATGTAATATTTACACCTCAGTATCAATTTGCTGTCTGGCCGCTGCGTTCGTGAGTACGTCGTTGCATAGAGATAGCCAATATTGCTATCCACCGACCACACGTAAGCCACGACTAACGGTAAAAGGTATCGCTTGTTTCAATAAACATTTTACGACTCGGATTTCAAATTCTCTCTAGTGTTATTCGTTGGTTTTAAGTAACACTTTCAAATCATTTCAAATTAAGTATTTACACTATGTTTGTCTATTCATTTTCACAATTTTTTTCTTCCTCAACTTTTTCTTAATAAAAAGTTAAGTGGAACATCATCAATTTATAGAACAGCGAGTCAGGGTTTAAGTTTGCCATCAAATGACAGCATCAGTGTTGTGGCCGAATACTGAGTCAGGCATGGAATTTAATAAGTTTTGTCATCGTAACGCTAAGAAAAAGAATCAAGTCAGGAAAAAATAATCGCTGCTTTAAAAATACACGTATCTTTCTTCACAGTTTCCCAAATCAATCGGATTTGAATCGGTACTATTACTTGCGTCTATATTAAAGTACATTTATATTCATAACGAACAACAGTTACAAACTAACATCAGAACTCTGGCAGACAGGCAAGCGAAGGGCATGCGTCGGGTAAGCGTCGGACAAGCGTCAGTACTTAACAATGCATCTTCTCTAACAGAGGCCGCCGATCGCAGCACATCGTCTGTAACGGATGCAATTACACCCTTAACTGCCATGTTAGTCGAACGACGCGTCGGTCACATTGTGAGAACCTAGGTACCGGCCAATTTGCACAAAAGGTATTTCCAGTATCCAATTGAACGCTAAACCCTGCTAACCCTAGTAACCCTACTCGGTTGGATGAAGCTTCTTAGGGATGTAAGCGTTTCAATGCGACAGTGATATCGGTAAAGCCGCGACTTTCAGTGTAATTGAAACATAATAGGCTGGATTTGATATCAAATACTGGTATCTGCAGTGTTTTTTTCGTAGCGATACGTTTATTCATTTGTTTTTTGAAGAAGAATAGGTTGAAGCGTGTTGTTCTGGTTCTGATATTTAAAACGTTAGGCATAAATTCATAATATTTTTAGGAACTGAGTTTTGGGCTTCAGTATCGTCGAAAGAGATACTGCGGCCTTAGGATGCAAAGGGCAACTGAAGGAACACAGATGGGTTTTAGTCAATAAAACTCTAACATTCACTCTAGCTCCACCCAGAGTGAGAGAAGCTATTGATGATTTCCCACCTAAAAAAAGTATAAAAGTGTTTAAAAATATTTAAATCTATAGAAGAACTTAAAAGGACATTCTTTGCATCATTCGTAAGCGTAAACGAGGTTACTCATAAAGAAATAACAAGTGAACAAAATGCGAGATACGAAATAAAAATTCCGGTAATAAAGGTAGCGAATAGCACTTTTGGAGGCATCAAGTCGAGATGGGCGACTAAATTGTAATGTTTACAAGTTAAATTAGATGAACGCTGTGGAAGTTATTCATAATGGAGGAAGCTCACCTTTTTGCGGGGTGGTGGTCGCAAAGATTACGCACAATTTGTTTTGACGAGATATTCGCCTTTCTCTTTCCGAGAAGTCCTACTCCCTACGTACCTATTTAAGGACTTAATTTGATTTCACAGTCGGAGACAAACGAAATTAAAAATAACTGTTTTAATGTCAGCCATGTTTCCTTTGTGTACACGTTTTATTAGATGGTACACACTTTTTTTTATTAGACATGTTTAACTTAGCTGTCACTTCACGCGTTGAATCATTTATATCTTTTTAACCGACTTCTTAAAAAGGAGGATGTTCTCAATTCGGATGTTTGTATTTTTTTTTATGTAAGTTCGCGCATAACTTCGTCACTTGCCAACCGATTTGAAAAATTATTTTTTTGTTGGAAAGGGTATACTTCCCAAATTGTCCCATAGTCACCAAGTCAGAATGTAATGATGGAATCTTGGCGATATCGAGGGAACTCCTCAAATATTATAGGCCACTATATACACTCGAGAGCAAAAAAATCGCACATCATAACTCTTTTTGTTAAGGCAGTTTTTGTCATAAATGTGAATAGATATTGAAAACATGTCGTACACTAATTGAAAGCCTATTTAATTACCTTTCTAATGATATGAAATACAGTGTAAAAAAATATCCTTGAAAGGGTTTAGAGCACAAAATCCAACAAATGGAAAAATTACCAAATTTCACTTAAGAAAAAATGAGAGGCAAACTTAAAATTCTTGGTCATCCTGTTTGTCAATAAAGTGTATTCTCTCCCTTAGCCTTAATTACAGCTTTTACTTGATTTTTCATCAGCCGTATTAATTTTACCATGAAATCTGTGGGTACAACGTCCCACTTCTCGTCAATGACAAATTGAAGCTCTGGGAGGCATGGAGAGTCAGGCTTTCTGCACTAAGTCTTCTTTCAAGGTCATTCCAGATATGCTCAATTGGATTAAGATCAGAACAACGAGCTGGCCTCTCTATCGCAATGATTCCAAGGTCTTTACATGTAGTCGCAAACTGTTCTAGCGACATGCGATCTGGTGTTGTTCTGCATTAAGGAAAAAAAGTCTACCATAAGCCACACAAGTGGCTTCACATATTCTTCAAGCATTTTTTTGATGTATCATAAAGCTGTCAACCCTCTCGATATCAGGCCAGTAATGGCCCAGTGATGAGTACAATGTCAGTTTTATTGTCCAACATTATGCTACCCCAAGTCGCCTCCAAAACCCACTTTTTCGCCTATGGAGCATTGTTAAAATTGCCCTGATGACCTTCAGTACATCCTACAGCATCCATTATGGCCATCTAGGTCATTCTGCACTTATCAGAAAACACAACAACCTGCCATTAGGCATACATTCAATTTAAGTGTTTCGTAGCAAATTATTGCCGGGCTTGTCGGTGAGCTGTGGACAATTTGGTTCCATTTGCTGAGTGATGTGTAGTCAGGCCTGCTTTACCCAGTCTTTTCCTAATCGTCCACTGACTTATACTGACATTGCAAACTTCTTGAAGCTTTTGTGTCAGTTCAATCGTGTTCAGTAGCCGATTTCTTAAAGTACTTGTTACAGAAAAGCGATAATCACGCCCTGATCCTATGCGCCACCGGCCATATCCTGGTCGCCGAATATACCCACGGGTCTCTTGAAACCTCTGGTATACCAGACAAACATGAAAGCAGCTTAAATTTAGCTGTCGAGCAACTTCATTTTGATTATGGCCTGCTTTGGGCAAGGCAATAACTTGAACGGCTTCTGCGGGCGTGGTATCCATATGTTTCCAGTAAATCCGTCTGTTTCTAATAGAGACGTTAATACGTTAACGGAAACTGATTAAAACCCGAAAACAGCACCCTTTTTGTAGCTCCAGGTAAAGGTGCAAGTAGTGAAATGCAAATGAGTGAATTTGGGGAATTGGGTATACTGGTGGTTTTTGTGAGTTACGTGAAGGTCTTAATTTTATGTTTTTATAAAGCTAAGTTTGTATGTTTTAATTTTGCTTAATAATTTGTACTCAATACCTTTAGATTTTAGGCATCGGAACTCCGTAACTAATCAATGTATTCTAGCCGTGTTTGGGCTGATTAGAATTTTCATGAGATGCACTTTGGGTATAAGGTACTATCGAACTGATCTGATGATGGAGCCGGAAAGTGGAAGGTAGACACGGGAACTTCATAATAAAATGATGTATTCTAGCAGGGTTTGAGTTAATTGGAATTGTCATGAGAAAAAAGTACTCTGGCTGTAAGTGTATTGCAACTAAAAAGTATGAAATAAAAAACTTTTTATAAAAAAAAAATAATTGACTTCACTAAAACGATCAAAATAATTTTAATTTCGGAATTCGGTGTTAAATAAGGAGGTCTACATGCTTTCTCCGAAACGCAATTTTCGTAAACGAACGATATTCAAACGAAGTTTCGTTAGTGCACCTACTCTGTTTCATTTTCGGACACACACAAGAAGTTCGGACCCACAGACAATCTTCGTGACCGAATAGAATGAACTATATGATTTGGGTCTTTTTATATGTCATTTAAAGTAAATTACGGTTTTTCAATTAATTTTGAATCTTGCTTTATTTTAAAATTTTGCATTTATTAGGTGGTTTATTAAATATTTCTTGTAATATTTATAGATAAAACATAAATATGTCGTAAAAAAATAATTTTCGATAAAATACAAAAAGACACCATAAAACAACCTTTTTTACGGTCATTGTTAACCGACTTATATAAAGAGCGCTACTTCACGTCAATCATCGGTACTAACGTATGACAACTAAAAATATCTGTATAATCACACGTAACGTGTCAATCTTTGAATGTCAACTTGAATTTGACTTTTAGTTTGAATTTTTAAAAATATATCATGTTGCCAGTGCTTTTTTACATGACACATTCCGTAAGAAAGTCGGACTGTCGCAGTCTACCTTTTTGGGCCACAAAAACTTTTCTTTACATTTAATACCTCTTTGATGTGATTAAATATTTCTTGTAATATTTATGCATAGAATACAAATAAAACTCAAAAAAACGTATTTATTATTGATGACGAGGCGGTATGGTCTAAAACCGTAGCCGGCCCAAATGGGGCAAAAAAAAAACAATGTGTAACTTGTCAACATTGTCAACTTCGGTGCTGCCAATTTTGTATTATTATGGCTAAATTTAGCATTTTTCTAAGTAATTTGGCATGCATAAATTCAGTTTAGCATATTTTTAGCATTTTACTCGGAAAGTTTGAATATAATTTGTAAATGCAAAATAAAATCCTGATAAACGAGGTGATGTTTCTGAACGCGACCCTAGTGGTTAGGGGAATCCCGCTTGGATTGAACTACATATGGTTTATTGCATCACTCGACGACTTGTCATCAAAGGTAATTTGGTTTTGTTTGATTCGTATGTGGTTACGTGCGTTGAATAAGAGTTATTAAATTCACAATGTCAATAAATAACCTATAACCAACTTTATCGTGCAGAGTGGGAATTAATTTCCAATTTGAAAGAATGGCTTCTTCCGCTCTGCTGACATCATACGAAGAGGATACACACGAGGGTCTAGTTATTAGCATTTTCCGGAAATTTTGGCATATATTTGGCATTTTTTGAATGCAGATTTAGCAGAAAATAATTTAAGGAGTTGGCAGCACTGGTCAACTTGCATTGTTAGTTTGAAATCAAAAGATTTTTATTTGGACTTTACCTATACCTAACTCAAGTTACAAAGTGCTTCTTTACATACATATTTTGTCATCACGGTACGCGTTTGTAAGAAAGTGTTAAGTAGAACTGTGGATGTCGCAGTCTTCCACAAGTTTTGTTGTGGATCTTTGATCTTTGTAAGTAATATTATCATAATTATACAATACAGTAGGTATGTACCTATTTGTTTTTAGTCGTAGGTAGTCATTCGTAGAATTCTTTTATTTACCATCTTAGTTGTGTCCAAATGTTTTAAACAATTATAATTAATTGATTTTATTACCAAATAGTATTATAAATTAATTCCACCAATTCTTACCTATTTAATTTCAATATTTTATGATTCTATTAGGTATTTAATCTGTTTTATTTTCAGATCAATGAACCAATACCATCCACCTCCAGGCAATCAAGCTAACCTCCAAACTTTTCACAGCCCGAGGTAGCTGTGGACATAGGACCCTGCCAGGAAATCGACCACCAGTGACATGAAAATCTCTGAATCCTACAGAATTCAAGTTAATAAAAATTATAAATGTATTTTTTAGTCTTTTATTATTTAAAGTCTCTTTAAACAACAACAACTTAATACAGTCACAGTACCCTGAAAATACCATAGTACTCCACTTCAAGTGCTTTGCTGAGGAGAAGCCTACAGAGGCTTTTTGGAGGTAATAAAGGCACAATTTCCTGGTACAACTCCTCAAATAATTACCAACTGTGTCTCACATTATCCACAACATGTAAGTCAGGAATTTGCGTAATGTTGAGCTGAAAACATCACAGTAGTAGGTACTCCACTTCCTAGTGCTTTGCTGAGGACAAGCCTACAGAAGCTTTTTGGAGATAATAAAGGCAATATTTTCTGGTACAACTCTTCAAATAATTGTCGATTGAGTCCCTCATTTCCCACAAACTGTGTGTCAGAAATTTGCATAATTTTGAGCTGAAAACACCACAGTAGTACTCTACTTCCTAGTGCTTTGCTAAAGAGAAGCCTTTGGAGGCTTCTTGAAGGTAATAAAGGCACTATTTCCTGGTAAAACTCGTCAAATAATTGCCGACTGAGTCTCACATTATCCACAACATGTAAGTCAGGAATTTGAGCTGGTTGCCGGGTCTTTGTACGCTCTAAACATTCGTAACGTAGAGCTGCTTCAATTAAAAGCATTCTTGAGGCCATTTTAAGCACTTTTCTTACAAAATCAATACAAACGAAAATGAAAAGGTAATCCTTTTGGTTTCGTCAATTTGACGTTAAAATTTCAAAACATTCGTATGTCATAATCATATTTTTTTTCGAAACATAACGAATTAGAGTAGGTTTAGAGATTCGGTACGTCAAATAATTTTCGATCGTACGAAATTTCGGGAACGAAATGAACCATGGTAGGAAACACGCCGAATTCCGATCGAAACTTCGTTTTTCGGAGAAAGCGAGTAGACCCCAAGGAATAAACAATAACGAAAAACACCGACTTCCGTAATTAAAATTATTTTGATCGTTTTAGTGTTTTTTTTTAGTGAATTCGGTTATTTTTTTTATAAAAAGTTTTTTTAAAGAAACAAGAAAATAAATTAAAAGTTATAAAAGCTTTGGAAAACTATTACCTACTTAGTTCTATTGGAGAACTAATAGTTTTCTAATGCTCTTAAAATTTTAATTGTAAATTGTAATTGGTCAATTTCTGCTCCTTTATTCGCTATTGTACACCAAAATAAATTATAAATACATTGAAAATTATTTGAGAGAGTTCATTGTAGAAAGGCGAGCTTAACTCAAATTCAACTCGTGTCAATAAACTCAAAACCTATAAGTACCATCTTCCGCCTGACCACCGCTAAGTTAATTTTTGCTTTCACTCGAATCGAACCTTTCAAAGGGTTTCGATTCAAGCGAATATTTTTTTAAGTGATCAGGCAGAAATGACCGCCGTGGTACAGCTGATTAATTCATTAAACCCCAAGCGAACCTATCCCCAAGAAACCCCGGCGTTCGCGCACCTATTGTCTTTCAATTGTGTCTGTAATTTCCACGATTGAAAGGTTAAACGTACATAAACTTATCAGCCTTATAATGTTTCCACTGCTGGGACTTGTTCCTCCACTCTAGGAGAAGGAATGTGTCTAAATCCACTACACGGGCCCAGTGCGAGGGGCTGGATACTTGGTTGGAGGTTGAGTCAATCATTGGCCTCGTTTGGGAAGTTCTAGGTTGCTATGCAGGACGAATAGCAAGTCAATTTCTATCTCTCTATTTATCTTTTCTATTTCTCTGAGGGTCGAAGGGCTGGATTCTCGCCACGACACGAACTTCAATTCGTTCGTGAAACGAGTTCCAATCCACCATCTGGAGACCTATTTGAGAAAGGACTTTTAGCCGAAAGGTGTCGTGCATCGACGTTTCCGAGGATGACTATGCGACACCACGCAGCGGAACACGATGCGCGACGCCGATGTTACATGTATAATTATTAAATAAGTTTATTATTTTATTATTATTATTACAACAACGCACAAAAAAAATCACATTTTACATATTTTAGTTGCTTATCAAAACCTAACTGCCTGGTCACGACTTCGGCCTTAGCGGCGAGCGGCGCGGCAAGCGGGACGGCATCGGTAAGCAGGTGCTGGGCGCTATGAGCGGCGTCTCGTGGCGTGCTTCAAACATTTTCATACTTTTGTTATTACTTACCGCTCGCCGCCCCGCGCTTAGCTTAGCTACCGCTCACTGCGGCAAGTTCGTGAAGGGGCCCTAAAGGATTGACCCAAAGTAAGACAGAGGGGAGTGAAATAATGATATGGACGAGATGGCAGTGGCCCTGCAGTGGGACACAACAAACTCATAATCCAAATGAATAACATAAAAAAAATACATCTGCCCAAGTGCCCACAATTGTTGAAAGATCTGCCTCTTCCTACAAATTCCTTTGCAAGTACCTCCTTACTAAAGCAACAAATATTGCAGCATTCACTAGTTGAATAATTCTCCTCTCCTAAACAGCAATCAGAGGGTGTGAATAATGACTAAATACGGTATGTGTATTCAAAGGAAGCTGGGATAATGACCTCGTGCCGTCTAAACAGACTGGCTAACCCCCGTAATGTAGTAATCAATTAGCAGCTTGAATAAATTATCACTACCAGTGGTTCCACTAGGTCTTAATAAATTAATCTTTGGGCATCAATAATTCAAGACAGTGCATATTTGAGTTCTCTCGTATGATAGCTAGAAAAAAAAAGAATTTTGTTTTTTAGATTTGTTAAAGAGACATGGATATATTAATTAAATATCTTCTGACAGCGACTTCGCCCGCGTGAAAGTAGAAAATATACTCGTTTGCTTAAGTCAAAATAGCATCCTACTGGTGAAAGAATCATTAAAGTCGGGTCTTAAATCTTTACCGTTTATTCATTTGTTTACATTTTTAAATATTTCCTAAACAAAACTGATAAAAAACTATACATATAAATAATCATTTATTAGATTGCTTACGTGTATAAATTATATTTTCAAATATATCAATGAAAATAAAAAATAAACAAATAAAATATAAATAAAAGTAATAGTAATAGTAGTACAGTGTAGTATGGTAATAGTAGTAGTAGTACTAATAATAATTATACACCCCTACTTTTTAATTAGTACAAAAAAAAAATAGGGCTCTATCTGTACCCGTCACTGATCATATTTTTTAGTCAAAAGTAGAAAAAACCGAAATACTAAAATTGACCACGAAAAGGTAAATTCATCATAGAATCAATCAAACATAACAATTGCTAGTAGAAAATACTGCGGGCAGTGTTTTTCTTTAATAATTGTCACTTATTCATTCATTAATCAATAGCCTGCACAATATTTCCAAAAATTGAGTGACATTTTGGGACATAAACCAACGCTAATAACTTTGCTGTTAATGAATATTATTTATTGAGATTTTACTTATAAAATAACAAGGGCTTTTTTCTAATAAGCCCTTTAAGTATTTGTACTAATTAAAAAATAGTGGCGTATATATTAGTAAAGATAGTCTGCATAATGTAGTATCTAACTACCAACAGGCTACTAACTCGATGATGATACGTACAAGATGGTCTGTAAACGAATAAAAATCTATGATGGAAATGGAGTATCAGAAAAAGATTGAATTTTACATAACTCTACCACAAATACATCGTCAATGTATCTATCGACATGTATATATCGACAGCGAAGTATCAATAATTCCTAACTGTCGGAGTCGAGAATTTACAAAAATATATTGAGAAGTAAAAAATTTGTAATTAGTTAATTTTGAGAATAATACTAAGTTATGGTTTATTTATAGTGTATTTGTATCCCATGAAATATAGGATGTAACCAAGAAGTAGACACGTTAGTTCGAAGGATTTTCCACATTTTAATTTGATACAGTTGCAAAAAAAAATCTGCTTCGGATGATTTTACTAAAACATGCGGAAAAACACTTAAACTCACAGCGGTAAAAAGTGATTTTCTCGAAAAATATTAGGTGCTATTGGCAGATTTTGCACTATAGTTTAAACATAACAGGCATTGTAGGTAACTATACATCAGTAGGACCAGTTGCTGCAGTTTAGTCTTTACACAAAACACACACTATTAAACCAACGAAGCTTAATAAATAAACATTGGCCTCTCTTAACGTCGCCATTGTCATGTAAAAATAATTACTATATTTGTAACAGACCCTCTGAATCCTTTCTGTAAGGTTATTACCGTACCATCCATTTTACGAGCTAACCGACTGTACGATATTAGGCACCCTTAGTTACATAGAGTTCCTACGGTCACCCACAGGACAAATTACATGACAGAAAATGCCACAAGAATTTGAAACGTATTACTTAAGTTTCAAAGGCGATTTTGGCATGGTAAGTCCATGATTCTGGGCAACTGGCCATCATATTAATGTTGTTTTACTTACACAAAATGTCGTTGGGAAATTCAAAGTTTCATGAGTGAAGAATTCCTCAGAACTGTCCTCAAGCAATTGCTCTCGGCATTGACAAAATGACTCGAGAAATGCGAGAAATTATTTCATGAGAACAATTAGTAACGTACTTTATATGATTTCCCAGTGGGCTCTAGTAACGTCTCGCGAATTCTTCATCTAACAAGCACAGGATTTTCAACAGTGCTAGCTTTTGTTACATTATTGAATTAATTTACTTCAATCTCTGCTTTCAAAAGCCTCATTTAATTTCTTTATTAGCAAAAGCAGTAGTTACGACTTACATCACTTTTGTACCTATTTTTCTGTTTCCATCTTCTTGTATGTATTTCATTATATGTGTGTGAATAAATTGTTAAATAAATAAATAAACCTCATTATATTTGACTAAAAAAATTTGGCATGTGCCAGAAACCCAGCGAAACCAGAAGGAAAATTATCACCCACCTTAGCTCGTAACAAACTTATCCGATTAAAACCGTAAGTCCTTCTTCATACGAGTTGTCACCAAAGAGATGAATCGGTGTTTTAAACGAGATAATATATTTACTCCTAGAATTGCTTCATAAACTATTACATATTTAGAAGACGATTTGCGATTTATTTTGTTTTGACCTTTAAATAAAATAAAAATAAATAAAATTCATTTATTTCAGGTAAAAACCCATATTAGAGAACAGAATTGAAAAAATATGCATACAGATAATAATAATAAAATAAAATTACAATCCTAAAATAACAATTCCGAAATGTCAATAAACCTTTATGATCAGAAAAAAAAGTTAAAAAAAAACTATAAATTCAAACTTGGGAGTTCTACACATATAGTCTGTCTAATAAGTCAACCGACTTGGGAATTTTGTATAATATTTAATCATTTAAAATATACAAATATTCGGTACTTTTTATAAGGTTCTTCTGTTAGTAAACAATGATCTCTATCTCTTAATCAACCTTGATTATTGAACCCGTGTTGACTAAATCAGATTTCATTAAATCCTAATAATTTTCCAAGTCGTTTAACTTATTAGACAGACTCTACCAATTGATTAGTGAGTAGGAGTATCCAATAAGTCTCTCTTTTGGGTTAAAAAAAATCACGTGTGCGCTATATAGACCTTGCCTAGTCATAAAATACTATTACCGGAATCATGCATCCTTCCTTGCTAAAGTCTGTCTAAAAAGTCAAACGACTTGGGTAATCTAATCAAATAAGCAAATTCTTGAAATCTGAAATAGTCAACACTGGTTGAACAATCAAGGTTGCAAAGAGAACTTATAGAATCTTATAAGAAGTATTGTATGTAATGTATATAACAGATTTTTTAATTCGTTTAAAAATTTCCAAGTCGTTTGACTTTTTAGACAGACTTTAAAATCTCGATATCATCTATCAAATACAAGTCAAGTATCTACTAGAATCCTCCAACTCAATACGTCCAACGGGCATTGTAATTAAGTTACTAGTACGCCCAACACCCTCAGACGAACATGAACGAACACCTAATGATTGCATCGTTGTAATGCAATCAATACACATCCCTCGTGTTAATTTGGGCTGTTGGATATCTTAGGGGTTCCCTTAGGAATTCAGAGAGATCGAAGATGATTGAGACCAGCCATTTGTCGGATTTCTGGGAGGCATCAAACACGGGTGGGATCTCAATCCTCTATGTGAGAACTGAGGGCCCAACTTACAGTACAACAGTCCATAACCCGCTTATTTGACTTTCACGAATTCTGATTCCAACTTTCACAATTCTTTGAGAATGTTCACTAAATCTTAAGCATATTTCCAAAGATTTTTAATAGACGGGCCTCACAACACACGCACAACTAAAATTTTGAGATGTGTTGATTTTATGTTCAAGAACATTTATAAACGACTAATATGAAAGTGGTCAGCATTTTGGAGACCCGACTACAAAGCTTGTCAATACAATGAGTAAGCGAAAACATTTTTAACACCTAACACAGGCCAAGCCGCAAACTATTATGTAAAAGATCCTCTATTCAAAGCAGAGACCCAGGAAATTGAATAAAATTTTCTCGAAAATGTCCATTATTTACGCGGTCATAAAATGAGACCTGATAAGGAGTGCTCCGGTAACCGACGACGCTTTATATCACAGGATACAACACTATTATCTATCCAATATTTCAATGCAGATACTGTTTGGGAATAACGGACAGCGTCAGGCCTTGGCGCCGGTTTTGAATGATAACGTCACGAAATCCTATAAAATAATGCTCAGAGATGTATCGAAATTTTTAGTCGCTAAGTAAACTGGCTACAACGTAAACAGCAACGTAATGTGTTTTCCTTTAAAGTAGGATGCTCAAAGGTAGCCTGCGAAATTCATTTTTTTTTTTAGTTTTTTGCATCTAAAAGCAGTGCCAACTTGTATGTTGATTAAAATATAATTGACGGGCGTAATACCTATTATCATCTATACAACCCTCACAGTTCGGTTCGTCTTACCCATTGGAAAAAAAAATTGACGAAAAAAAACTTTAATTCCGCGGGCTAAGTTTTCATGCAACTCCAGGTTAGCATTATGAAACTATCATAATCTGCCACCAGGAGTTTTTGGTTAATAAAAAACTAACAAATCTTAACTAATATTATAAAGAGGTAAAGTTTGTTTTTGTGTTTGTAAGAGGTAATCTCTGAAAGTACTGGTGCGATTGCTAAAATTCTGTCACTGATAGAAAGCTACTTTATTCCTGAATGCTATATTTTATTTGTCACACGCAGGCGAAGCCGCAGGCAAAGGCTAGTAATTCATATTTCCTTTTTAAACTGATGGATTTGTAAATTACCCTTCAATGTCCTTTACACGTACTTGAACTCGATGGCTTTCAGTTAAAATTTACGTTGCTATTTAACATCTCAAAGCCAACCCCTTCTTATCCCTGACTTAGGACTGAGATTACACACGTCAAGTTTCTACCGTCGGTGACTGGGCGTTGACGAATGACTAGGCTTATAAGGGCTTATAGAACGCTAGCATTACCTCCTACTAATCTATAATATAGGTTCTACTGTTACATACATACCTGGCAACCTCCTTTCTACGGGTTTCAACATTAGGTTCTACTGTTACACAAGTAGGTAACCTCCTTTCTACTAGCTTCAACATTCCAAAACCAAGATATTCGATATCATAATTAAAATTCTTTCGCCCTTTGAAAACTGTTTATTTTAGATTTCAATTTCGTTTCGATAAATATCAAATATTAGATTGAAATAAATTAACGAGTCCAGTCTGTTAATTTTCGTTTCAGAATTTAAATGGTAGTATTAGCTTTCAAGTAATACTGAGAAACTAGATTTTAAATGTTATTTAAAAGTAATTTAGTATGATACTTGATCTTAGTAATTAAGTAATGTACTACTTTAAACTTGAAATACAGTTTAATATAGTAAATTCGTTTTGTGTAGATTTTTTACAGAAATTGTAACCATGAACGTCTGTTCATGGTTGCAGCGTTTTATTTTTTAAATGTTGTTATTTCATCGAATGCCGTAATTAGAGACACAATAGAAAGACAATTGCTTATATCGAACTGTGTAACTTAAGACATTCAAAAGGTTAATAGGACGTTCTTGACCACTATCTCACCTAACGATAAAAGATCATGTAGTCGAAGATGAAATACGCATGCAGTAACCTACCACTCTTGACTTAGAGCATAGCATAGTCGGCCTTATAATGTTTCCACTGTTGGGACACATACCTCCTCTCTGGGAGAGGGAATGGGCCATAATTCACCACGCGAGCCCAGTGCGGATTGGTGGATGTCACATGTCTTCGAATCTTTGGTTCTAGGGCATGCCGGTTCCCTCACGATGTTTTCCTTCACCGTTTCGAGAGCACTCTTGACTTAAAGATCCCTGATTGTAGCTATCAGGAAACACTGTAAAGCGAAAACTTTGCCAAAAGGCTTTTTATACTGTAAAAGAGTATCTCGAGGATAAAACGGCTTGGGATTGACCTGCTCCAGTACCTACTCACTATAATTATTATCATTTGAATGATTTTTTTTTGTTTTAACTGCCTTTTTTTATTGACGATTGTTGTTGTTTTACAATTATGATATTGTATATATATAAATATTATTATTTTTTTACAATTATGACATGTATATTTTTACTATTTGACTGATTTTTTTTTATGTACTTTTTTTACGATTTGCAATATTTACACTTTTGTAAATTTTATTATTGTGAATGTGAGAACTATGTGGATTACTCTTTCCTTTTCTTTTATTTTCACATGATGTCTGGCAGTTTTGAGTATTTGATGTGGCCAACCCAAATGTCCTTTCTTTGGCATTGTTCGTCAAGTCGTTGAGCTCCTTAGTAGTCCTGAGTTGAGCTACACGCATATTGACAAATGCTTGCACTGACTGGACAGGTCCACTTAGAACTGTTTGGTTCTTTCTTCAAAAGACCATCTCAGGCTCAATCTGCATGGTTCTCATATGATTTGACCATTACATGTTTTGCTGTATGGACTTTAAAAGAGACTTTGAGCCCTGAGTTTGTTTCGGTGTTTCTTCTCAGGGTAGTCAGCCAGGAAACACCGGCCTCATCTAGCATTAATTGACGAAAAAAAAAATTGACGTGTAAAAGTGTTTTTATAAAACCTACTACCAAAATAAAGATCATTTATCATTAATCATTTACTTATCCTATCCCATCATTTAGCTGTAAGTACGCACAATGAATGTATTCTCAAAACGTTTTATGCGTATTGGTAGGATGTCCCGCCACCATGCACTGTGACGCATCGCTGTAGTAGGTGGTCAGTTGATGGAACGGACTTTTTTTTTGTAGGTGGGAAAATCATCCAACGGCGTCTCCTAAAAGCGCCTTAGGCGGAGCGGGAGTAGTGTCAGACTATGACTGACTAAAAACCCATTCCTGTTCTTTTTGAAGCAAACCTTTAGCCCCAATAGACTTCGACCCTGCTGGGCCCCTACGGTTTGCTGACAACTCCTTGAGGCGTGCGAGGAACAATACACGCCGTCGTCGTCTTGGGCTCGGTCCGGACGGTTACCGGACAGCCGGGCGGCAAGCTATTGATGGAACGGGCTTAGCGAAATTAAGAAAAAATCAATTTGTCCCCGAAACGTAACCGTAATATAATAAAGGCAAATCATCTCACCGACAACTCCAAAAGACCTGCTTTTCATCGCTTCACACAAATTGCTACAAAAGCACACAGAAGATACATTATACAACAAATTACGTCACAAATGTGCACATTGTTACATCTCAGTAAACACAGGTGTCCTACAAATTTTCTTTTCCGGCGCAATGAACTAACAACAAGGTATTCTCGAAGGCTTTGTGCTCAAGACGGATACCTGTACCCACACTCATGTTGCAAGTCTTTGAGCCTTATTGTTCAAGATATTGCTTTATTTCAAGCATTTGCATGCGATAATATCTTCGCACAAGACTTTGTGAGACGGATTTCTGAAATGTTTTATGAGAACACGTATTTTATAGCTGTATTTGCTTATCATACTAATCACAATAATATGTACCTATATAGGCGTTTTGAATGCACATGTGTGTCTATGACAAAACTATGATATAGGAAAAAGGTATAAAGGTGTTTATTAGCTTTTTCTTTACCAAATTAAAGTTCACAGTGTTTAAGAAAAAAAAATTAAAAACTTTTGAATAATAGTAGCAGTGAAAACTAAACATTATATTAGTACACTAGCGGCACGTCCCGGCTTTGCACGGGCAATAAATATAGCTTATGTTACTCAGGGTGAATGTAGCTTTCTAATGGTGAAAGAATTTTTGAAATCGGCACAGTAGTTTTTGAGTTTATTCATTACAAACACACACACATATACTACTTTTCCCTCTTTATAATATAAGTGTAGGTAACTAAAAATTATGCTGCTATCTGCGTATAGTAAAAATGTTTTTTTGTATTCACGTAAGTCTAAACTTACGTAAATACTTAAGCATTTTTACTATGACTTCATTGGATTATTACAGTGAGCTTATACCTACCTGCTTCGTACGAGCCCATTCAGCAAAGCCGACAAACTGGTATATTAGTATAATAAGCGTTTTCTACAGCAAATTCACGTTCTTTTAGTCCTTATTCGTACATTAAAATATTGGCCGTTGATTTGTTTTTAAAACTCAATTGTTTTCATATTATTCGTCACTAGGTGACCCGGCGAACTTCGTACCTACGGCCTAACAGTCAATGAATGTAATATATAGGGAGACTGGTAATTAGTGTACGATACTTAAACACGTGATTGTGCTCATGATAACCAACAACTTTTACTATGGGAACAAACCTGAAATCGCGAAAAAAAATCAGCTGTTCAGTACATTTATGTTTGCCTAATGTACTGAACAGCTGATTTTTTTTTGTGATTTAGGCTTTGCTCCCATAATAAAGATTGTTTGTTATCATGAGCAAAATCACGTGTTTAAGTATCGTACACTAATTGTCAGATATTTCGATATAGTCAACCGATTACGATGAAACAAAAAGCCTAAGTAATATATTAAGTTACACACTATTTTAATGTATAATTATGAGTTATCTACATCTATTTCGAACATCTTACGTGATGCGCACACAACAAAAAACTTTTACAGATTTATTTTATGTATAGATTAACACAAGTCATTCACACCGAGAAGGTGTAAGTGACTTTCTGCCTGCTTTCTAAATAGGAATTTATTTGGGATATACTCTGTATTTGTTGCACAAGTTCGTGAGCGGTGGTGGCCCAATGGTAATGACCTCGACTTACGAATAATGTGTCGCGAGTTCAAACCCAGCCAGACGCATTACGTTGTTTAATTTATCCGTACTGGGCCGGCGTAGTGGATTACGGCCCACTCCCGCTCCTGACAGCAGAGAGTAGGCCTGGATCCTACTAGTAGGAACATTATAAGGCTGATTTATTATAATGCTTCACAAGTTGTATACTCTATAAAATAAATCTGTCCAAGTCTAAATTCTCTCCAGGCAGATCATATAGGACAGGAATTGCATCTACAAGAGACCTTTACCGATCCTTTAGGATTCCAAATCCCTTTCATTTACGCTTTCTACGTTTTAGTATAGTCAACACAGCTTTTTGCATTTTAACACGTCACTCAGCCAGACAGGTGCAAAAAGGTAAAAGGACAAAAGGGGATAATAAGGGGGATTGAAGTGGGGGCCACAGAGAGAGTGTGCCCTATCGTCCTCACGGCCGCGCGTCGAGAGGCCGGCTGTGGCTGAGAGGCGTCCCTCAAGGCAATTGGAAATGCTTATAGCACGTTTAGTTTGGGATCTTACCAAATATTATATACAAAGCTGTATGTCTGTTTATGTGACGCTGTATTCGGGTGTATGACATCGGTGTTGGGCCTAAGTACTCCAAGCGGTGTTAGTATCGAGAATATTTGTTCCGTTCATCAAATTTTACTTGAGAACGAGATTCGAGCATATCGACAAAGATTCGTATACATTTTTTAAATTAAAAGAGTCAGTATGAAATCAGAAACGTTTATTTTAAATAGACCATGGCACTTTTGTCAAAATGACGATCAGTCAAAAAAAGTTAAGCTAAATGCACCTTCCAAAGCGTAGATCTCTATAAAGAAGAACGTGCAAGAAACTCCATGGACACTCTTTTTAAATCATCATGAGTTACATAAATCATTTGGTTACATATTTCTTATCGTTTCTATTATGTGTGCGTGGAGTTTCTGACCGGTTGTTCACCACTAGAAATGTTCATTTGGAACCGTACACTAGCTTACGTTTAAGAACAACGTTTTCAAGTGCCCATGTAGGCCTATGTGAAATAGGCGTACAGGCGTACGGCGATGCGCCACCGGTACATGTTGGACATCCCACCTGTATCCACAAAACGTTTTGGGAACACATTCATTGTGCGTGCAGCTAAGGAGCGGAAGTCCCTGCCGGACTCTGTGTTTCCTGATGGCTATAACCCGGGAATCTTTAAGTCGAGAGTGAATAGGTTACTTCTAGGTAAGCGCGCTCCATCTTCGACTGCATCGTCGCTTTCCATCAGGTGAGATAGCGGTCAAGCGCAAACCTATCAACAATAAAAAAAAGATAATAAGTTTTGATTTTTTTTTAAACATACGTTGTAAATGTAAGTACTTCTGTTCTCATGAAATATTTACTTTTCACAACAGTTGTTCCTGTGAAGGAGTACTGCTTTTTCAAGCACGAATTTACAATATTGTGTCGCTCCCCACGGAAACTGGAAGGCTTAATTAAAATACAGCTGTAATGAATTACTTACAACTGGCACTGAAATATGTTCCGTAATGAATTTTCTTTTTAGTTTCGTTGAGAAGAAGTGTCCTGGGAGAGACGTTATGTTTAGTTTGATACCAAGCAAGGACCTTTGTACTATAGAGGCTCTTTATCAGGACCTCTTTAGATGGTTTCAGAAGTAATGGAATATTATAAATAAACAAACACTAATTCGAGTTTAGAATAAAGAATATTATCAAATAAATTGGAAGAAAACTGTCTAGACGTGAGGCGCAAGTATTTTTTTTAAATAACTAGCTGTTACCAGCTATTTCGCCCACGTGATGCTAAGGATCTAAGATGCTAAGGAACATAATCTCGGGATAAAAAGTATTTTATGTGCTAATTTAAGATATATTCTATCCGTGTACCAAGTTTCATCGAAATCCGTTCAGCCGTTCGAGCGTGTAACATACACACAAACTTTGACAACTTTTTTTATTTGATTAAAATGACGTAAAAGAGGAGCAATAAATCCTACCTACACTAATACTCAAATAAGCATCTAATTCATTTTCTCTTATCCCTAAAGTACAAACAGTACATATCTCTATTTTATGTATTAACGATAAAACCTGTTTCGGTTCTAAAGTTGATCCGTAGATTTTAAAATTATTTATCAAAATACCTCACCCGCTATGTAACTCATAAATTGAGATTCCTACTCTCCATGGAGTGAAACAAGCAAAAACCTGCATTAAAAAAACAAACAGCAAACATGATAACTGTGTACATATAGATGTCCTTAATTATTGTGGGCCCGGGTAAAGCTACTCGTAATTTCAAGAGGAAAGGCGCTAATATTATAGCGTCGGCAAGAACGCATTTTAAAACTAATAACACAGTGATAGCGACGCGATTAAAGCTTGCTTTAAGCTAGTAAAACTACATGATATGGCCCTAAGAGTGAGTTGCATCAACTAACTTTAACGATATGCTTCATCAGCAGTCAAAACTCTGGTTAAGCGAAATGTAGGTTGCATCAATTTAGCAATGTAATCAATGATCGAGGAAGCAATGATTTTAAAAGCGTCATAAATAACGATTAAAAATATCTGCTCAAATACGAGTACCAGTAGTTAAGTTATATTTAAGCAGGTTACAAATGAGTTTTTTCAAAAAACGGGGTTTTGAAAAAAACTTTAACTTTTTATGTGATGGTAAGTACAACAGCAGATTCTCTAATAAAATTCAATGGTCATTTTTAAAGTGCACTAACTTTAATGATATTATATACCTCTAGTTAACCGAAATAATGTGTTGCACCAATTTAGAAATTGTTTAAATCGCGTCACAAATATATTAACCTCTGAATTACGACCGGTTGAGGGCTTTAAAGTGGTGCTTTGAAGAACAGCAGATGAATCAATAAATTATGTTTTGTTTACGTCACTGTTAAAATTAAATTTGACGATAACTATTACGTGGTTCTTGATGCAACTTACTTTTAGTCATGTTTGTTTCCAGTAAAAGATGAAGTGGATATTTTGCAAAATTACAGAAAAGGGCATTTCTATTTTTTAGTGTAACATTTATAACGAATGCAGTTTGATTTTTATTTTTCTTGCTATCCAGCTAAACAAGAAAAATAAAAATCCCTCAGAGTTAAACAATAAGGGTGAGTTGCACCATTTAACTATAACGATAACCAAACCATAACCAGCCGTGAAATGGCCGCCTATTGGCTTTGTTATGGTTATAGTTAAATGGTGCAACTCACCCTAAATAATCACTCGATAGCAAGTCTGCTGGGTATTCAAAAATAGAACAGTACTAGCGACTTTTCTTATTTGAAAGAGCAGAAACATTAAACGGGAGTCAACTATAACAAGGTTTTGTTTATATTTGTATATAGCATGGTTATATCAGCACGGCAGTGTACACCGCCCCAAATCCTCCAGCTCCGTCCATTTTTTGTATAGCACGCGTGAATCGAGCTCCAGCCTAATGAGGCGCGATACGATACATTCATTTCTTTGCGCTAACACTACTTCGTTAGTCAGCACTATGTAGACTACGCGTAATGATACGCATGCATTTTGTCCGACAAAAATTGTGGATGAAAAAAATTCTTTGGGACACGAAAAATTATGTTTAAGTTTTGTTATCAAAAAGACTAGCGGTACAGGTATCCTTACTCCCAAAAGACACAATGTATTGGGTGTCACAACAGAGCATAAGATCGCCGGGTGCATCTGTAACTGCTAAATGATAAAATAATAAATTATTATTTGATTTTTTGATTCAATTTCATTTGATGATTTCTGTATGGAAATTCCATTTATATGCAAAACCCACAAAATCACGTGGGCCAATATACCTGTGGTTTATAAAGGTTTAATACCTAAATGGTAAGTATGTATATACGAGTATATGTGTGTGTAAATGAATTATAAAATAAATAAATACTCCTAACGTTTCGATCATGGCGATCGATTTCGGCGGAGGGTAGCATTACGTAGTAGTGCACACGTAGGCGTAATTACCCTGACTTTGCTCTCACTATAGTCAGCCAGTCTATTCTATTACTATGTCGGCGTGTAAACATAGGTGGAGTGAGAGTAAAGCAAAATGTCATTCTACTTGAAACTGTGATGTTTTTGGGTAGTTCGAAATCATGTAATGATTTCTCTTGCTCTAGGTTGTAGCTAGAGAGCTTGTCAGACTTTTACTAATTAAAACACACATTTGTTTCTTCAGTTGCCCTTTACGTTCTAAGACCATTCGCCTAGTGGCCATTTTTTTTTATGGTGGGAAAATAATCTATGACAACCCGCGCTCTTGGGCGGAGCGGGAGATAGTGTCACTCTTACTGACTAAAAACCCACCCCGTTCCTTCAAGCCTTCGTACCGGGGATCGAGCTATCTTTTAAAACTAACCCTGGCCCTGGTAGCCTAGCGGGCATCGTAACTGCTAAGTCTCTACAGTTTTGACATCCCTTAGAGGCACGCATGGAACAATACGCGCCGTCGACGACTGTGGCTCGGTCTTTAGTGGACGACGAACTACCCATTATTCGTCATCCGCAAACCCGCACCTACGGTAACCGGAAATTGCTCTGCGACTACCGAAACCCGAGAGATATTTTCACAGTGAGATGTTTATAGAATCGCATCGCAGGTAGGACGGTAAGCCTACACGATCGGAGTGAGATCAGGCGAAGTGAGAGTATCCTACTGAGTAATCTATCTAAGTACTATCACTTGCAAAAGTCCATAAGAATTCTTAAAACTTATTCGTTTGACGTTTAGTTTGACTTACGACCTTTTATTTTCAAGTTTCGCCAACAAATGATTGAAATTCACAATTTCATCAACTCATCATAAGTCAAGATGGCCCAGTGGTATAGGCACACAGTTTGAAGCGCAAATCAGTGTGCCGCAAGTTCAAATCCCACGCAATTATTGACTTTTTGTAAGTTCTTACCCGATTGGAAGTTATGTATTTGCATTACATATATTAAATTATTCTTTAACTTGTTCACACATTTCTTAGAGTTAGAAAGGTAGATCACAAAAAAACTAAATAAAGAATTAGATTTCTGCGAGGTAGACATGAGTTTTAACTTAACCGAAATGAACTGTCGTTTGGTTGTAGTTGTTGGTTAGTGACGTGAGGTTGACAGTATTGTAATATTCGCAAAATGCAGGCTAACATTAGTATTGAAGTGAGGGCGACTATCATTGGGCTGCATAAAAGTGGTCTTATTAAAACACAAATATCTGAAGAAACCGGACTGAATGTGAGTATAATAGCTATTAATGAATTGTAACTTTATTACAAATTAATCTTCTAATTAAAACGTATGCCATTTATGAATCCATTCATCGTATCTTTATGAGGTTTAAAAGAGAAATACGTAAATCGTTGGGTTTATTGGATTGGTTATTGGATTAATAAATGCAGTTTTATTTTAAAATTATATTAAATAATTATGATTATTAACATTTTATATAATGAAAATGAAGTGAAGTAGGTATAGCTGCCTAATATATATTTTTTTTATTTTAGAAAAATACTGTAAATCTTTGGCTAAAAAGATATGAGGAAGAAGGTAGCCTTGCTAGTCGAAAGAGAAGTGGGAGACCGAAGCTTATTAGCGAGGCGCAGCGGCGACATATGGTGGACGTATACGAAACGAATGGTTTCGCACCAACGAGACATTTTGCGGAATTATATGACACCTCGATGGATACTGTTCGCCGTGCACTTCACGCTGAAGGCGTGCATCACAGAAAACCTGCTAAAAAGCCGTACTTGACAGAAAGGCACAAACAAGAACGATTACGTTTCGCACTAAATATTTAATGTTAACTAAACTAAATGGCCTACCATTTTATTTTAACATATCTGTGATTATTCGTTAACAAACACTGTATTATATTGTGTTTACTTTCGTTTAAAACAGCTATATCTTTTAACTTGTGCCATCGCCTCATCTTAAGAATGCAGTGAACTCGCTATCAATTTTGTTGACAATAATCATGAGTCTATTTCGTTTTTTATTCTTCTACCCGCACTGTTTTAACATAATACTATAGTTCAATTTATTTTTCTCATCTAATTGACGATTATCTTGTGAGAACTAAAGTTCTTTTAACAGAAATTGAGGTTTGGTTTCAATCTTCTTTTCGTCAAGAAAATGAACAATTAAGCTATGACCTCAATACATTCATTGTGACGTTACACAAAAATAAAATGTTTACAAAGTCCAAATCATATATCACTTTTCAATAAATAACTGGATATAAACAATTACCTATATTTTATTTTATTAAAATTTGAATATCCGTTCATTGTTACGTTATTCATATTATGAATGGTCTAAGTGGGTATACTTCCAACAAACAATCTTAGGCGTAACATAGATAACGGTTACAAGATAACTTTTTGTCTAGGTAACAATTCGACGTCACAATTCTCATAAATGTTTAATTTGTAAATATAAAGAATAAACATTTTTATTAAACACGTCTTTTTATTTCCACCTTATAACATCGAAAAGATGTAACAACTAAATAATTGCAAATTACGAATGTGATTCTTCTTGTGGTTAATAGATCACATTCGTAATTTGCAACTATTTAGTGCAAAAAATGCAATAGTATTTTTCATAGAAATATAAAAAAACAACTATATCAATATAGATTGGGAATTTTCAAAGTAAGAAATAACTGCAACGGACCGACCATGATTTGAACTCGGGTTACGTGATTTGCGAATCCAACACTTAGTTCACACGGCTACCAGCACATGACGTATTTGGGCGAATTTTATTAATGCTATGGTAAGAACAGAAAAATAATAAATGTTTTGCTCAGTGCGACGACAGTTCCTTAGTGTGTGTTATCTGTGGAATGTGGATACTCATACATGCGCACACATACGCACGGAAGGATCGCGCTCGCTCGGTTCGTAGCAATGTAATCTTTAGCGTTCCTATGGACTTTTGCGGCCTTACTGTACATACAGTAAAGTCTGGTTACTTTGGCTCATCGGTACATAATTTTGGCCCAAGCTTATTAACCAATAGCAACACGGGACTCTTGGTTCACTATGTTTCTATTGGTCATCGAGCTTGGGCCAAAGGACTATATAGTACGTAGATAAAAATAAAACTAGAACTATGAACAAGAAAATCTTTTTAACAACACGAGAGCACATAAATCATGTTTGCCTTGACCTAGCCTTTCTGCGGAGTTATATTGTTCAGTGAAATTGTGCCTATATTTAGTAGCACTCAAACAGTACATATTTCAATTTATTCTGTCTAGACGTTGAACATCAAAACTGGCAAACTGTATTATATTTGTTATAGTCATTGAATTATGTTATAGTCAAAACATTTAATCGGTCAAAACTTGTTTTTACTGGTTTTATTTAAAAAACGTTTTACACGTTTATTTTTTGAAAAAAGCCCGCGACTTCATTCGCGTGGACTACAGGATTTTGAATTTATTTTTTCTAAGATAAAAGTAGCCTATGTTACTCCTTATTACATCAGCTACCTGCCAAAAAAAGTCCCGTCAAAATCGGTTAGCCCGCCATTTCAGAGATTAGCCCGGACAAACAGACAGACAGACAGACAAAAATTGTAAAAAAAAATATTTTAGTGTCTGTACCGTATATATGACCTCAGTAGAGCTTCTCTAAGAGTGGGTCTTAAAATGAACATGAATAAAACCAAAATCATGATTAACAACCATGTAGCGCCCACTCCTATCAAGGTCGGAGACTCTACACTCGAGGTTGTGGACGATTACGTCTACCTCGGACAGACAGTCCAGTTGGGTAGGTCTAACTTCGAGAAAGAGGTCAACCGTCGAATCCATCTCGGTTGGGCAGCGTTCGGGAAGCTACGCGGTATCTTCTCGTCTAACATACCACAGTGTCTCAAGACGAAAGTCTTTAACCAGTGCGTGTTGCCAGTGATGACATATGGCTCCGAAACGTGGTCGCTCACAATGGGCCTCATCAGAAGGCTTAAAGTCACCCAAAGAGCAATGGAAAGGGCTATGCTCGGGGTTTCCTTGCGTGATTGAATAAAAAATAAAGATATCCGCAGGAAAACTAAGGTTGCCGACATAGCACAAAGAATTGCCAAACTTAAGTGGCAATGGGCAGGGCACATTGCTCGCAGAACAAATGGCCGTTGGGGCCGAAAGGTTTTGGAGTGGCGACCGCCTACCGGAAGACGCAGCGTTGGAAGGCCTCCTACAAGGTGGACCGATGACCTGGTGAAGGTAGCGGGAAACCGATGGATGCGGGACGCACAGGAATGTTCGATGTGGCGACGCTTGGGGGAAGCCTATGTCCAACAATGGACGTGTATCGGCCGAAATGATGATGACCGTATATATATTCATATGCATGTAGTAAAAAGCTGTTATTTCAATATTACAAACAGACACTCCAATTTTATTTATATGTATAGACTAAAAAACATTTATTACGAAATATTTCAGTTACCTATGCATATCTGAGACTTATAGCTTTTGCCAGCAGTATCGCCCGCTTGAAAATGAAAAATACGTGCCTATGTTAATTAGTGATAAAGCAGCTTTCTACTGGTGAAAGAATTTTGAAACTCAGTCCAGTAGTTTTTTAATTATACGATATACCTAACTAAACAATTACTGGACCGAGTTTCAAAATTACCTACAAAAAAACATAAAAAAAATTGTTTACATAAGAAACTTACCGAACTTTTCAAAAGCAGTTTTATCAGTCGAAATCAGTTTTGACCGAGTGACAGTTTTGACTGTAACGATATAATGCCGAATTCAAATGAGATGAAGAATCTAGAGTCTACAGACGAACAAAATGTTAATGTTGAATATATTGCAACCTAACCCCGATGTCTCGTATAATAGATTTTCCTTCTGTATGTTTGATTTCGGGGTCAGGGCACAAGCTCACTCGAATTCTCGAAGAATTGTAAATAAACTATTTTTGGGATACGTTTCTTGAGCTATATTTGAATAGTATTGAGATTATCTCGATTTCTTGTTTATTTGTATGTATTAAATAGTTGATTTAGGGTTATTCCCGGCCACCGTAGGCGTGAGCAATGGATAGCTCGCCGTTTGGTTGTCCGGTAAAGACCGCGCCATCGACCGTTGGCCACCCGGGTTTTGACGGCGTGTTGTGTTCCAAATGCACCTCAAAGAAATGTCAATATAATGAACAGTAGCCTGATTTACGTAAAATCAAACAAGCCAAATATCGTTGAAGTTTTATAGTCGTTCGATCGAAGTCCTATCTAAAAGCGGTATTCACGATCTATCGACTTATTTCCAGTTACATTAATAAGTATTCTACTAGGATTATGTAATACAGATTTTTTTTTTTAAATCGACGAATTTCAAACGACTTTAAAATCGGTGTCGTTACAAACTCGATTGATGGATGTGAATACGGAAATGGTCTAAACGAATAAATCACTACGATATCGTTACGGTTTTCATTTGGTGAATCGAGCTACTGAGCCGTCTAGGGCCGATGCCTGCTATGGCTGCGGGATCGTTTAAAAGAGTTACCGTGGCCCCAGAACGCAAAGTGCAACTGGTCGAACACAAGTAGGTTTTATTCACTAAAAATCTGAAACTCCTTTACGTTTCAACCAGAGCGAGAGAAGTTATATGAAGAATTCCCACCTTAAAAAACGGGGCCTAGGTACAGCTTTAAATACTGTTGTTTCTAAGTAGACAATGCGACAGAATTTACATAATTACACATGTATGTACACGAACAATTAGTTATCCTATTAAGCTACGACAAAAAATAAATTTCTAAAAAATTTAAGAATTAAGTACGAAAAAGGTAAAGAAAATAGTTGTAAGTTGAAATTTATGTTTTCCTCTCCGTACACGTCAGCATTGCGTACTTCCAAGAAATCACCATTACGGCTTTACCACTAGAAGCACAATAAAATTAACGTACATTATACAAGAAACACAAAAGCGGTGGCGTAAGACTATTCCAGCACTAATGAGTCCATCTACTTTAACTTTTGTCCTCAAAAGGCCACCAGCGCAAAAAATAGTCAATTAGTGTTCTACAAAACGTTCTTACTAATTAACTTGATCGAGTCCTTTTATTCCGGAATTCCTTTTAATTTTTTTGCTGTCTCTACCGCTGTCAGAATCGACTAACTAGTCATGGTTGCGTTAGGATCAAGATTTTTTTAGAATCACTTATTTTTATTTTCGTTTTTCTTTTTTAATTTTCCTTACCAAACATTTTCTAAAATATCAAGCGGGTAGGGTCTGCTAGTGTAAACTTATGTAACATATCTATGCATTTGAGGTATTTTTGTATTTGTTTTTAAAACTATAACATATAGTTTTTGTACCCACTAGTCATGTAACGAATATTCGCATTCTCATTCGCGAATATTCGCAGAATTCACAAGAAACATGCAAATATTTGGCAATTTTTTTTTGATAAACAAACATATTTAGGTTTTGATTGAACGGATATAGAATGATAATACAACTGATGTAAAGAATGTTACATTTTGACGAATATTCGCGAATATATTCGCGTTGTTGCAGCTAGGCACAATCGAGCGAGATCTTTATGAAACTTTACACGTTGTCTCTTTTATTACCTACTCTATTTGTTTTTCTTTTGTAATGAGAACTTTTCTTCAGGAACCGTTCACAAAACTCTTATTACCATTTTAATATCCTTTTCAGATCGTTAACAATCCCTTTAATAAAAATTCCTCACTTTAAACTGTATAAACTGGAATCCAATTTAAAGAATGCCAATAAGTTTCTGGATTCTTTATTGTAAATTCGAAAGTATTGATGTTTGTTAAGCAATCCCGTCTTTATCGTGGAAAGAATGGAGCTATAGGTACACAATCGTGGTTTATAAGAAGACCGTAACTTGGAACAGCACGTATCATTCCATATTTTATAAATTCTTGGAAATTTCAGATGAAGTTGCTTAAAAATGGTTTAGAGATTGATGATTGATGATTGATAACTTTATTTATTTTAATCTTATTTAAATATTCGAGTTTTCAATACTACGAGTATTTGATTTATTTCTTAATTCCTGCTACTTTTATTGAAAATGTTTTTCGAGTTTTTATTATTATTTAGAATATTTTATTATTCTTAGCTTGTACTCTAACTCCGAATACAATCTTGGTTTAACTTATAAGCTACGCTATGGCCTAACTTCTAAGTTATGCTATGGCCTAACTTCTAAGTTATGCTATGGCCTAACTTCTAAGTTATTCTATGGCCTAACTTCTAAGTTATGCTATGGCCTAACTTCTAAACTACACTGTGGCGTAACCTCTAAGCTACGATGTCATGTAGCTTAATTTCTAGGCGTACACTATTGTCCAGCCTGTAAGCTACATTATGACCAAATTTTAAGTTATGCTATGGCCTAACTTCTAAGTTATACTATGATCTAACTTCCAGTTACGCTATGACCTAATATGCTACGCTGTGGCCTAGCGTCTAAGCTTTGCTATGGCCTAGCTTTTAAGCTATGCTATGGCCTAACTTATAAGCTAAGCTATGGGCTAGCTTCTAATCTACACTACGGCCTAGTTTTTAAGCTTCGTTACCCTCGCTTCTAAGCTACGCTATGGCCTGGCTTGTTGTAAGCTTGTTCCAAGCTACGGCTTTGCAACATACTAAACCCTCAATTTAACAAAATACATCTAAATCGCATCCGGGCCAATCCAATCATGGTGTTATACCACCAAACCGTTATATAACACCAATCAATCTATTGCTATTGTAACAATAGTCCTCAGAACAAATGGCAGTTACTATTGGGAAACAAACCGTTCGATTCCGGGTCGGATCCGATCCCGCAATCCCGCGGATTGTGGACGAATTCAATTTTCTTCGCGTCGATAGCTGAAACAATAACATGTCCAACCACTCCGGTTAAAAATACGAGTATTGAGAAATACGATGTTTTGAAATACAAGCTGGTTTTAGATGACTATTATTTCCTAGTAGATATAATCAATATTTTGAAGAGGATGGAGGTTATTCTCCATACAACCGATTGGAATAGTGTACAAGCTTCTGACGTTTTATAAGTGCCCATGTAGACCTATCTTTATACATGTAATTCTTCTGTATGTATGTTGGTCATCTAAATCCTCTTAAACGGCTTGACCGATTTAGATGAAATTATGTGTAAGTATAAATTTGACTGGGTCCCTAGATGGTTTGGAAATACAATTGGACCCGGTAAGTGGCGCTGCCATTGGGTTTTTATATTTTCTGACAAAAAGACCATTTTCAGACAGACCAACGTCTATCGGGGACCGCTAATATGAAATAAAAAAGTTTTTGGTGTTTTATTTCATAGCCAAAACTGCCCCCCTAGCCAAGTTACAACCAGTTTGTGTCGAATTCCGTTCTCTAATCGGTAACGCCTCGGTGACAGTAATTGTAGAAAACGATAAGTTTATAGCCATGTTGACGCGGGTGAGTCGGCCTCTCGTTCTACAATGTAGCGTTTGTATAACAAAGGATGTAGCGTTAAACATTGTAGAAACGATATTGAACGATGTGAACTTGACTACGAATTGTCTATTTGTTTGTTCTGACCACGCGACTTTACGTTGAGATGACGTCATTCCCATACGTTTCATCACTTTTCGACAGCGTTAACGATTGCAGAATAACAACTTGGCTAAGCGTGCTGAACAACAGGAGTTGGCGACACGATAGGCCCAGAAGGAGATGGCGTGACGATTTAGACTCCTACTTTAGGTATTGGTGGTATTGGCCAGAAGTGGCTAAGGACAGAAAAGAGTGGATGAACGGAAGGGAGGTCTTTACCCTGCAGTGGGACACAACGAGTCCATAATAATAGTCTAAATCCTTTTCCTGTCATTTTAAATTATATTTTCATTGCTCGTTGCTTACCTATTGATCTAAATTATAGATAATGTTAAATGGCGGGTTGCGTAGACTGGACTGTCGGCAACTTTTAATTACTTCTTAGTCTGAGACCAACCTAGAAGCTTTATGGTAAGAGGATGGCACATGTCTGTAGTATATTTGCACGATCAAAAGTCAAGTCTTGAGAAAATGATTTACATTTGCAAAACCAATACAGTAAATATAATTAGAATGAGCTGTCTAGTATGTCCTATGAGGACCTGCGTCAGGCAAAAAGTGAGGACGCCGTGTTGCGTTTCTAACTACTCATCAGAGAGGAGACTACTTTTTTAAGATGAGAAATTATTTGGACTTATTGCCACGAAGTCTATTTCAGGCATTTACTTTACTTACTAACTTTTGTCTGCTTAAGTTTTATGTTAGCATAGCATAATCAACCTTTTTAATGTTCCCACTGCTGGAACTCAGACCTCTTCTCTAGTTTTACGTTGACCATAGCCAATGTAAAAGGTCCACGTGAAACAGTACTCAAGGCGTATAGTCCCGTGAACCATCTGACCGAAATTATGTGAACGCAACTCTCGCACTCGCCTAGGCGGGCAGTACGCAAATCTGTGCATTTATTTGCGGCCAGCAGCGCCCGGAAAGCGCTTTAAATCCATTTTCTCTGCGAGATATTGATTGATTTACATATGCAATGTTCACTTTGAAGAATATTTAACCACCAATTTTTATGTGTAAAAATGTTTCTAAAGGTCCAAGCCGTTTCGAAGGAGTAGGGAAAAGTTGCGAAAAGTTGCGAAATTGCTAATTTTTTTTTTTTGACAAAAGTTTTAAATGCATGAAAAAATCAAATGTTGATATTATTGTTCATGAATCTATAATAAACATATTTTTTTTTTTAAACCAATTGACTTAGCCGTTACGGAGGAGTAGGCCTCAGAAAATCACTGTTTTATGGCACTTTTCGGGCGCTTGGCCCTTAAGCAATACTAGCCCCACAGTTACTCTTTCAAACGTTCTCGTAGCCCAGCTCGATGGATACTGAACTTTCCCGAGCTTACGCACACAAAAACAATGTACATGTGTACCTTTTACTCCGTGATGTGTACACACTCAATAATGACCAATCCGTCTCGTGATGTAAAGTATCTGAACATAGGTACAAGAGTAAGAAGTACTTTTAGGGTGCTTTCAATTTAGACGTTTCGTATGTCGGACCGCTGCCGCACGTTTACTTGCCGCAGCCAGCCGGTTGCAGTACGTAAGCGCCTAAATTAAAAATGCATCTGGTTGTCTGGCATTTGTATGCCAGTGATGCGCTATTCAACACCAAATTGAACACGTGGTGCTTGTAAAGTTGCAGTTCTGTTGTCGACCGTTCGCGGTATCAAGAAAAATAAGATCTTCCCTACGCAGTACAACTAACGCTAAGCATCGGCACCGCAACAGACTGTCAAAAAGCGCCCTTACAAAATTCATTATCTACGTTAAATTTACGGAAAAAACCATGCAATTACTTACATAGCGGCGGCCAATTCTCGTAAACACAACTTGTCTGAGCGGAAGTAGAGGCTATGTTAAATGACTGATCTCTTTATTATTAGTTACAACATTATTTTATCGATACCTTAGCTTATTGTTTCTGGCAGCGTAGAGATGTCGGCACAACCTTAGTTCAGAGTTGAGTTTATTTTGGAAAAGGATCGTTTAACCCATTAGTCCTTATGGTAAGTGAACATCTAGGTACCTACTATAGTAACCAGGTGTTCCTGATTTAAAATTGACCATGAAGAATTTGCTAGTCAGCATTTAAATGACTATCTTAAATGCTGACTAGAAGAAGACTCAAATGCCGGTTATGGGCTTTTATAATTAAGGCCGAAACAACTTTTTTTATTTGGTTTCGCATGGTTTGTGGATTTCAATAATGTGAAATTTATAAAGGGTTTAGTTTAATAATGACTACTATTTTCTTTGTGTACCATTAGAATATGTAAAATATTCTAATTTGTTTGTAGTATTTAGTAGCAAACGTAACGAGTCAGTCTTTATGTCAAACTAAAGATAGTAGGTAATCACTAAAATAAAATTTTCCGCTCCAGTTTACCGAAATCGTGCCTGTTTCAATGATTTCACATAATTTTCAAGTTGTATTGACAATTGAGATACAAATCTACACTACTTTTACATTACAATTTCCACTGGCAACTAATAAAATAATTTACGAATAATTCAAAAAAGACACTGGACTTTATTCGAAAAATACCCGCCTAAAAGCCCATTCAATTTATAATTACCTATTGATTTTGAAAACATGAGTATGATTACTATTGTGCAGTCGGATAAACAAAGATATCTAAGAAGATAAAATCTTGAAAACATAAACAAGATTTTATCGATTTACAAAGTCTTATCGATGAACCCAGTCCATCTCTAATGTGAGGGAACAAAACTTTGAGTAAAAACAATTTGAAAGTATTGAACGGGATCGTATAAGGAATAGCATCTGTCTAACAGGTACTTGGAAATTAATTAACTCTGGGTGTTGGTTTTATTTAGCTGTTTCAACAGGATTAGCAATTTTACTAAATAAATATTCCAATATTTGATAAACGTATCTACGGTTTTAAATATCCTTTGAAGAAACTTCGGCGTAAAAGACTTTTATGCTTTAAACCGATAAAAAATTTAACAAGATATATACACACAAACATTAACTCAAGCTTTTCCCCATGAGGAAACATACCCTTTTTAGGGTTCCGTAGTCAACTAGGAACCCTTATAGTTTCGCCATGTCTGTCTGTCCGTCTGTCTGTCTGTCTGTCTGTCTGTCCATCTGTCCGTCCTCGCTTAATCTCTGTGACGGTTAGCATTAGAAAACTGAAATTTGGTACCAATATGTATATCAATCACGCCGACAAAGTGGCAAAATAAAAATAGGAAAAAAATGTTTTATTAGGGTAGCCCCCCTATATGTAAAGCGGGAAGTTATTTTTTTTTTAATTTCAACCCTAACGTGTGATATATTGTTGGATAGGTATTTAAAAATGAATAGGGGTTTACTAAAATAATTTTTTGATAATGTCAATAATTTCGGAAATAATCGCTCCAAAAGTAAAAAACAATGTGTTTCCCCCCTCTAACTTTTGAACAAAAATATGAAAAAAATCTGAAAAGTAGAACTTTATAAGGACTTTCTAGGAAAATCATTTTGAACTTAATGGAAAGAACAGTTTTTGTACAAAAAAGACAAAAAGGTTGTACAAAATAATTTCTGGACTAAGTTTGTAATATAATCGTATATGCAAGCATTTTTTTAAACTCAAAAGTGGGTACACTTATTGTGACGGACGGGAAACTACGGAACCCTACACTGAGCGTGGCCCGACACGCTCTTGGCCGGTTTTTGTACCTAAAGAAGTAAAGCATAATTATTACGTATGTCGAAAAAGGCACTTACATCTTTTAGTAGAAATAAACAGAAAAGACGACTAACGTATCATCGACATCATTATTAAGCCGAAAGTCGTTCACTGTTGGACATCGACTGCATCTCACATCCAGTGAACAAGAACCTGCTACTCTTAGAAGGGTTCTCTTTGTGGGAGTCCTTCCAACGGCAGCGTTGGAAGTAGTGTTCGCATACCGGAAGATGTCTTCCGGTATGCGAACACTACTCCTTTCGGCTTTATCGGCCATCCTTGCCGTATTTGCGGCTTTATAGACCCAAAAAAAGACATCTGCATATGAGTACGGATCCCTTTTTTTCAAGTAACTTCTCCCACGGGAGAGAGAAGGATTCTTGATAGTCTGATAATTATCAGACTATCAAGACTTTTTCAAAAAATACTTCAGAGCGGATCTCTTCACTTCTGATCCACTCAATCAGCAGAGAAACTATAACCTACGCCATACGACATACGCCATAGCATTACATAAGCATAATCAGCCTTGAACGTTCCACTGCTGGATCATAGCCCTCAACTCTGTAAAATGAAGTGGACACATAGCCCATAACCCACCACACAGGCCCGATGCAAGTTGTTAGGTAAAAGTGTGTAACGTCATATTATAAGATACGTTAAGTCGTTCTTTTTATTGTTGATACGCTCTTTTTTGACCACCATTTGACCTGATGGTAAGCGATAACGTGGTCGACAATGGAGAACACTTGCCCAGAGACCTCTAGGTTGTATCAGGACACAAACTCCGGTATGGAATTTCTCTTCTTAGCTGTACACGATAATAAATGTTTTCCCAAATTATTATTATTATTTATTTTTTAATCTAACACGTACGACATACGTGCAGTGGTCTGATGATTGAACGGGTTTGGTGGAATTAAATTGTGCAACTTTTTGACATCACTCACTTCCCTACTCACTCACTTATTACAGTTATTGGTACTAGAGATCCAAATTAATTGAAAAGCACTTTCCTCGTTGAAATTTAACCACAGTGGTCAATCACGAAAGCTGTTCTAATAAATTAATATAGCAATTAAACTAAAGGTCCAACTCACGTTAATTACGTTAACCGCTTTGAAAGCGGCCCGGTCACTGGCCCAGTTGCTGAAGTTCCAACTACTATTTTGTTAGTTGCTCACTGTAGTTAATGATCATGTAAACTCTGCCTTATATTGCCTAGGTAAAACGAGTTTTGTAGGCGGTTTTGATAGCTGAACTCTCGCTTCACGAATAAATAACTTTCTCCCTGTCTGTGATAAAGTCAAAAGTTAGTTTGGTGTTTAGCTAAGTGTTTTTTTTTAAGATTGCAAATCAACCAGTGACTTCTCCCGCTCAAAGGTGGAGCGGGATGATGTATCAGACTTTTACTGTCTAAATGCGTTCTAAGGCCACAAGTTTCCTTTTCAGAAAATCCCCGTGTCACGCGCGGGCGGGAATTTACAACTATGAAAGTACTTACGAACACGTTTGCCGATTAAAAATCATCTAAAGTCATGTAAACCGTCTACTACAATATGGTTTTTTGTTATTATCATATTATTATTATTTGTTAGACACACTAGTAGCTAATAGCTAATGCCTGTGTTTCATATAGTTTAGTTATGTTTAGTCTGTCCAATCGATTTTTAAATCAGTTCAATGTTAGAGCTTTCAAATTACTTTCCGGGGGCCTGTTCCATGCCGTTACAACTCGGTTAGGTAGAAATTGCTTCAAAGGGTTCTTTTTGGATGCACTTCCCCATAACTTGAAGGAATGTATGTCCTCATAAATGTGTGTTGGCATTCACTGTGTAAAGGTCTAGATAGGCTCGTGTTTCATTACTATCTCACCTGATGGTAAGCAACGATGAGGCCAACGATGTGGCCGACAATGGAGCACGCTTGCCTAGAAGTAACCTATTCACTCTTAACTTAAAGACCCCAAGTTGTAGCTATCAGGAAACACAGACTCTGGCAGGGAATTCCACTACATAGCTGTACGCACAATATAGGTAGTCTACACTGCGCCACGTACGCCGATCTGGGCGAGTCGATCTCCATACATTTAATGTGGAAACTAGACTTGTAGAGACTAGATCACAAAACACAAATCAATACCCCTAGCCAATTTAATAATTTGCAATCAAATACTAGTAGAAAACTTCAAATGTATGGGAATGACGTTATCTCAACGCTCAATCACGTGGTCAGAACAAAAGAATCGGGGGCGTGGCCAACTCGAAGCGTTCGACGCAAGAAAAACAGTTGTAACTTGCTAGGCGGGCAGGCGTGGTCCACATGTACGCACGGTGTAATGTAGTTCTAGCGCTGTGTAATGTAGCTCTATGTGCTTTCTGCAAAGTAGAATAATGGTTAAGCGTTTTAATTTATTTTTTTATTGCTAATAAAAATATTGTTACAAGACAATTTCAAGTAAGGTAGGCGTGGTAACTACCCTCAAAACTTTCAGTACATACACGTATTGTTCATACATCAAGGAACTTTCGCTTATTGCGTATGTTAAGTAAAATATAGTTGTTTCAAAAGAAATTCAGAGTTTTGGTTATGTTTATTAGAATATATGAGAGTTTCGTGGTTCTGTTTACTTAGCTGTTGTAGGTAAAAGTTTTAAACATAAGTAAGGGCTGTTTCTGTTGGTAAGCTACTTTTAAATTGTCCTAAACAAAATAATTACCTAAATACAAAAGCTCCGCTGGTTACCTCATTCAAGGGCTGCATCATGCTCTCGCTCCACCCTAGAACGGGAAGTTGTTGAATGATTCCCACCTCAAAAAAAGAAAAGCACCCTCCGTTAATTGACTATGTTGAGGCTATAGCTGCGGAGCTTCAACTTTCATGGCTGACCTGACCTATCCGACTATGAAGCCAGGTGGGCTGACCTTCTTCAGAACGGGGTACTCCAATAAGCCACAATGCGACTATGGAGTGGCGTCACCAACTATACCTCGCCTAATATCATGCTTTCTGTACAACAACACCTGCACAGACCGTGTGAAGCAAGCTCTTAACATTATCGACGTGGCTGATTTCTGACCGAAAATCATAAATAGAAGGTCATTTGAATCATCAATGCGATGAAGAAAAAGAATCGTCCAAGTGCGAGTCGGGCTCGCGCACAAAGGGGTCCGCACCGTCCGTAGCAAAGAACACAGCAAAAAGAAAACACGTTTTTTGTATGGAAGTCCCATTTGAATATTTATTTTATTTTGTTTTTAGTAGAATAGAATAGAATAGAATAAACTTTATTGTACACCAAAATAGTAACAATATGACAGAAACTTAAATCTATGGGTACAATGGCGGTCTTATCGCTGAAAGCGATGTCTTCCAGACAACCTTGAGATGGAATATAAGAACTTAAACTAAAAAAGGGGGTAGTCTGCGGTGTACTTCAAGCAATATAAATCAAGGGAAAATTAATTAAGGGAAAAAATACTATAAGTATAGTTTAGTATTTGTTCTTATAGCGGCAACATAATCTTTGAAAATGTCAACTGTCTAGCTGTCACGGTTCATGAGATACAGCATGGTGACAGACAGACGACAGCGGAGTCTTAGCAATAGGGTCCCGTTTTTTACCCTTTGGTTACGGTACCCTAAAAAGTACCTACAATTCATTAACATGAAATATATTATGTCGAAACCTTAGCTTATTTCATAAATAAAGCATACCAAACAATGTAAAGCTGCAAAAACGTAAAGTGCTACGCGATCGTAGCAACATCTACGGGGACGAGCTACGCTGTAGCTCGGTGCGTAGCGAAGAAAGAGGAGCGTCGCTCTTTTTTTCTTCTACTTTTAATCTACTGCTAATCAAGAGAGAAAATGTACGGCGTAATATCTATTAAATACTAGCTGTACCCGCGCGGCTTCGCTCCCGCTCTTCCCTACTTCAGCCTACTATACCCTACTCTACCCTACTATACCCTACTCTACCCTACCCTACTCTACTCTACTCTACCCTACTCTACTCTACTCTACCCTACTCTACCCTACTCTACCCTACTCTACCCTACTCTACCCTACTCTACCCTACTCTACCCTACTCTACCCTACCCTACTCTACCCTCCTCTACCTTACTCTACCCTACACTACCCTACACTACCCTACACTACCCTACTCTACCCTACACTACCCTAATTTTCATTTTTTTTTAATAAGAACCTTCTCCTCATAATAACGAACACAACAAAAAAAAAATTAGCGAAATTTATTTATTTATTTATTTATTTATTTAAACTTCATGTACAATAGTGGTACATAGGCGGACTTAATGCCACAAGGCATCAAGGCAAAAAAAAGACAAGCAAGGCAAGGGTTAAAAAAGACAACACTGTGGTAGGTTTGCACAATAAACAAATACATAATAACAAATAGTTCAAATGGAAAAAATATAAAATAAGTTATTTATAGTAATAAAATACATATATATGCTAAAATAATAAACTATTAAATACTATGAAAAATATGAAATCACTATGAGAACTTAATAACAATACTGAACGAAGACCGAACTAAGGTTGAGAGGACTTCAAGTAGTAGTTCCGAATTTTACGTTTGAAGGATAATTTACTTTCAGCTTTTTTGATGTCAAGGGGAAGCACATTCCAGAGAAATCGGTCCAGGCGTTATTGAGTTATGCGCTTACCAACACATTTTGCGATTCATTTTTATATTATAGATTATTTGGTTTAGTGCTCAAGACGGAGCCCGCAGGAGTCGATGCCTGCCATGTCATGGGTACTACTCAAAAGAGTTACTGCAGCCCTAAAACACAAAGGGAAATTGTAGGAACGTGTCGGTAAAAATGTGACACTCGATTATATTACCATTTTGGTAAAAGTGGACTTAGCTTGATTGAATAACCACAGGGTATAGATGAGGAGAAAGAAAACATAATAGTAAACGGAACTTAGTTTGCGGCTCAAACTATACTTCACTTCCCTTTGTGTGATTTTGGTACTGCTACTGACGATACCGTTAACAGGGGTGAAGATTTGAACTAATAATCTGAATTACTCTCGTCACTGTTATACCAGCGATCCGAAGAAGTTGACCATTTTCTTCAACAGCTGTCCATACATCTTTAAAAAAATTTAAAGTATGTGTTTTACCCACTTTACCCAAACATGTAAAGTGTGTTTTACCCGCAACCGGAGCAAACTTAAATTGAAAAATAAACGGTCATATTTAATTCAACATATTCGCCTATACCTTCCACCTCCATCATCTCCCGAGATTTCGTCTGAGGTGGCCCAACTACCAAACTTACATCCATTGTACCCCAATAAGAATTACATCTCCCGGGCTATTTGCTGTTTAGATAGGTCTCTAACATAAACTAGTTGCGTCGCTACTCTCGCTGAGTTAGGAGAACTTTTAATAGTGTTCATGTCTCCAGAGTGGTTCCGAGACGTGCCGTCGATGTACATTAATGTACAGGTTGCTAAGTTATTATAGAGATGGGTTCATGTGTGTTAGGCGTGGGTAGTTGGTACGTAACTCTTGCAGGTCTTTTTGAAAGTGATTGAGAGAACAAATTGAGTCTAGGCCGAGAGATATATGAGTACCATTTGAGAAGTGACAAAACAAAACATGATAATTCTACTTTTTGTAAAAAAAAAGTAAGCGATGCGAAACATCATTGGCCTTTTTAATATTCCCACTGCTGGTACCCAGGCCTCCTTTCTAGGAGTGGGAATGGGCTGTAATCCACCACGCGGGCCCAATGCGGATTGCTATTGACATTCACTGTTGAAATTCGACAGAATACCATAAATTAAGTCGCCCGTAACCTGGTGTAGTTCAAATCATGCTAATTCATGCAGTTAATAGTATTTGAAATTGAAAGTTTGAAACAAATTATGATATTTCCAATTGCACTATGGCGAAGTAGTTACTGGTTTTTCACCTTTTGTGAAAAGTTAGACATTATTGAATTATCTTGTTTAGTTCTGTCACTCCTCGTTTTATGATATTCGTAAACACCATTAACGTCCTTCACTCCTATAATTCAATGAGACGAAAATAAATATACCTATTGTCGTCTCGCATGAAAAGAATATTTGTTATCTAACCAATTAATTAATAAATATAGAATACAAAAATAAAAACTAACTGTGAAAACAATATCAAAACCAGTGAAAAAGCAAACGACATGTATTTTTTAAACAAAATAATATATCGGTGTGTCTCAGCAAGACGCTGTTTTCTATGGCGGCCGTACGGACGTGATGAATTTTGACGACAAATTCCACGTAGGACTTTTCTTTTTTATAAGCAGCATTGAAGCTTTATAACTTCTTTGTTGATTAAGATATTTTTAAAATCAAAAACAATTTAATTTTGCAAATGAAAATTTCATGCGTACCTGAACTTTGCAAGACAATGCTTTAAAATGAGTAATTCTTTTAACATAATGAAAGAGTAGAAAAATATTCCCTATTTCATATGACTGGAGAGATATATTTATGCTTTAAAAATAATAAAGTGATAATATTGATTTTGAAGCGCTAGCGTATTGATCCATACGTAGGTTTTTAATGGGCATCAAAAAACTAGGTGTTACACAACCTAAACAAAGGTTTTCGAATGTACACTAATGAAGCAACATATTCAAACCCATAAGGAAAGGAAGGTGTGATATTACAGTAAGTTTGGCATCGATGTATGTTTTTCCCCAGTTTTCATAATCCCTCGGGGCCCAATCCTGCTGTCTTCGCGAGGAAGGGCCTATGAGACTTCGTATCCTTAAATTTCCGATGAAAACAAAGAATCCGTGAATATAGGTCCGCGGGAGCGAGCGAATGGAAATTTACATCCTAATTTCCCAGGTGTATACCCGCTGAGAGTCTCTATTCGTCAGCGTTATCAAAAATCGGATATATCGAGACCCTGTAGTGTAAAAGGACGGCCTGTAATTCGATTACCGCCATCCTACCAAATGCCAGCTTTTTACTAAGTTTGTTTTTGGATACGGTAAAGCTGCTTGCTGAATGCTTTAGTATGTCACAGAGTCGGTCCAGGCGCCCGAAACCTTATCACTGGTCCTTATTCATCAACGTCAAATGATACATGAATAATCATTATGAAAATGCCAACTTGAACAAATAGTATGAGGAAAAATAGCTTTTAGATGCATCAATTTGTGGTCTTAGCTAATCACGGGCTACCGTATGTTACGCCACTTGTGAATTGTATATAGGCAACTAAAACTACCTACACATAATAAAACACATAAATAGGTGCCGACATGTGAAAATGTACGGTGTCGGTTCACTTCAATATTCATCACTCACATTGATGAATTTTGGAGCGAGCCAATTTTTGAAGTCGGTCGAGAGTCAGAACGATTGACGGACAGACACCGTGGAACCAACGCCACTCAAACATCGCTCAAGCGATGTCTATTAAAAGCAACGAAGTTCCAAATAAAGCTTCAGGGCTGAAAAATCTACAGATACGTCTACGAAAAACTAGATTCAGATTACTTCAGCTTTTGACATCGTCTGTTCTTTGTTTTTAAAATTTTTAATGATACATACGTTGTTCTTGCATTCTTTTCAGTGCCTGAAAATAAACAAAACATTTCCAATTAGAAGACAGATACGATGATAATTAAAACCGCGAAATAAAACCCAAATTCATTATAGTGGGATAGACAGGACTCGTATAACAGTATTTACGAGTACATAAAATCTACTAATTGCAAACGACAGGTAAACTAAAGCGCTTTTCTGATTGCCGCTCCGTCTCGCCGCCGCTAGTGGTGCTCGAGACGCTGAATTCGTCACCTGTTGAAAATAATTAGTCAAAAAAAATCAGTACTAAAACAAAAATGCAGGTGCTGCGCGTAATGCTCGACATCTAGCTTTCTGTGTTAACCTCTCGACGCGAGAACTCGAAAAAAATTCAGACTAAAATTTTTGGTAGGAATTTTTCAACGAACGCAAACTATTCGAACGAGTGTGCTCGCTCGTCTGACGAAATCACAAGTGGAAAACAAACCTCTTTGGGATCGGCGCAATTTTCGTACGTATGTATGAGCCCTTAGCGGAATTTTAATATTGATTTAGGTTGCATAGGTACGTATAGATAGCCGGGTGTAAAAATTAGCAGTTCATGGAACAAGTTCTACATAAGTGGAAATCATTAGTTAGAAGTGTATAATACAGTCCAGTAGACATAGTATGGGCAGGTAACCGTATAGGAAAACGACTTAGAAGACTATCGATAAATTATTGAGAAATTTTGATCTACAAAATCTGTGAATTTGAAAATAAATTAAGCATTCAAGAAAATAAATCACATTCCAAACGTTTATCTATTATTTACATCCAAAAGTTGCGAACGTCGAGTCGACGTCACAATTCAAACAGGAAACTTGAGTTTTTATGACTAGGTATAAAACTATATACACCGCTAAATTTTGATCGTTTTAATCCCGTGGAGGGTCGATCCGGTACATGAAACACTATCGATTTGTAAAGATAAAATAAAAAAAATAAAGTACCTTTTTTTCAAAACTCGTATTAATTTACCCATGTACATAATTAATTTCTTTAAGAAAACGTCAGCTGAACGAGTCCAATGACCTGTAGGTAGTTTGTATACAACGCCGACTACTACCTACAGGTCATTGGACTCGCTCAGCTATAATTATATTAGTATGTATAAAAGGAGATACTGACATAACAACATACAGCTGAAACTACGTGGACTAAGAGCGTAAATGCACTAGTTTTTCTTTTATGAGCACTTAAGAGGATTTTCCAAAATTCACCCCCCTAAGGAGATGAAACGAGGTCCAAAATTTGTACGGACAAACCTACTTCCACGCGAACAAAGCCGCTGGCAGAAGCTAGTTTGGTGTATAAATACACACAAAGCTTCGAATTACGAAAAAATACTACAGTAACGTTTCAAAAAGATGCTTATCAGACTCAGCGTTTGCAAAATTACCTCTCTGGAAGAGGGAATGGGCCGTAATCCACTACGCGGGCCTGGTGCGGGTTGGTGGATGCCATGTCTTCGAAATTTTGGATATAGGAAGGACATGCCGGTTTCCTCACGATGTTTTCCTTCACCGTTTTGTGAGTAGTGTTGATGGAATAAATTACACAAAGTAATGCACCTGGCTGGGTTTAAACCCGCGACCTAAACCTCGTAAGTCAGGAACATTCCCACAGAGTTATAAATTGAAGTGAAATTTCCAGTATTAGTATTTAATGAAACACAAAAGTACAAAGGCGGACTTAATGCCTTAAGCATTTGGCATCAACGAGATGCAAACCTTCCCAACAACCCATCATCCCATAAAAGGTGTTCATTCCACCACTCTTCGAAGTAATCCAGAAGAACCTAATTGCCTTATCTGTTACAGCTGTTGAGCGTGCGCGCCTGCTGGTTGTGGGTGAGAAGAAATCAAGTCACACACACACACTATGCAGGCAAGCATATTATAAGTTGGAGGATTATATTCAAGATAAAAATGCTTGGCTCAATGCTGGTCCAGCTCCACTACCACTAGGGCGTAATAATTAGTTGATTAGTTGGAAACTAATATTATTATTTTTTAATTTGAAAGACACAATTGCATTGTATAATGTAGAAGCACTTTTTCCAAGTTTGTGAATGTGAAGCACCATGGAGCATTTTTATTAGGTTACAACTTTTTTTTTTTTTTTTTTTGACATTACGAGCATGGCAGTTGAGAGTTTGTCATGCTCACTCAAATGTCTCGCTGTTGGTGGCACGTGTTATTGGGTCGTTCAGTTCCCTTCAAAATGGTTGAGCTGAGTGGGGCTGATGCACGCGTCATGCTCGTGAACGGGTGCCGTCAGATGGGACTGGTCATCTCTTAGCTGCCAGTGGCTTAATTCAGTTTCTATCTTTTAATTATTTTACATTTTTATTTCATTATCGACATTGTGCTCACATGATAGAAGCAACAAGTAATATGTAACCAAGCATTATATGTAACACATAATATGATTTAAAAGAGTGTCCATGGAGTTTCTTGCACGTTCTTCTCCATAGAGACCTACTCTTTGGAACGTGCAATTTAGCTTCACTTTTCTTGGACTGACCGACATTTGACTATTCAAAAGTGCCTGTAAATGGTCTATTTGAAATAAATGCTTTGATTCTTTGATTCTTTGATTCTTTGAGTCTCTGGCTTGATTCACTACCGCCATCGAACTTAGGCACTTTTGTTCGATGATACTTCATAGCGCCTTGCGACTTTCTTACGTCTAGACCCTCGATATTGTTCTCCTCGTCGCTGCCACTGTGGTGGAGTTGTCAACAAAATTTATGTGATCGACCATTTCATGAAATAGGGTTCACGATATAGCCGGCTAAAACTGGCCAAATCGTTTAAACGTTAACATTTGTTATTATGAATTAAAATTTTAAAAATTACTTATACTTAACTAATAAATATAAAAAATAAAGTACCTGTAAATTTATGAATTGTTCTTTTAATAACAAACATAAGCTTAATAATTAAAATAAATCTCCATCGCAGTACTCGTGTGGATGCATAAAATCATGTGAATGTCGTTGGTAATAATTTTATTCGAACCGCTGATTGACTACAGGCCCGTATTGGTTACATTAAATAACGCAGCTTACTGTTGTAACGATATTTGACTGCACCTTTATCTTCCATTTGGTTTCGACACAAAACTGAATTGAAATCAGCGCCTCTACCGGTGGATAACATAACTGTTTATGATATGATTATCTACTAATATTTGACCTTAACATGAAATAGATAGAAGTGAGTTTAGTTGTTCAAATTGTTAAACGCAGTCTTCATTGGTTTGGCTAGGCCATATCATGATGTGACCGGCGGCGAGGTTCATGAAATACGACCATTTCATGAAATGGTTGAACACATCATGAACTCTTCAATTCAAAGATCTTTTTTTTTACTACGACATATATAGAGTTCTAATTATTAGAAATATCGTTTTGTATCTATAATTATTAATATTATGTATATCTATTATATTTATATTACAGCCACTCTTTCTTGGTCTTCAACTTGAATCTCGCGTTTTGTTCATCACTGCATACCGCGTTCCAGAATCATATCAACTTCCGCTCAGGGAACTTTTTATTTAGAATCATACGAATAATTCACAAAACTAGTGACATTTTAGTAATTTAATACAATCAGATATTTATGGGTAAGAAAATATTAAGGATTTACCTTAAGTCGTAACAATGTAATAAAAGGATCTACAAAAACTGAACGTTCTTCTTCCTGGAGCAGACATTATTATGTGTCAATGTCAAACAAATTGACATTTCCCGGATGTAAACATATTGATGGGTTGTATTTTTATCACATTTTATTGATTTGCGTCGAGTTAGTAGTACAGAATGGATCAAGAAACCGCGAAAAAGCTTTTGGTTGAAGGAGGAACGTTTGTTTTCCTCGGGGTGCCACAAGAAACACAATTTGGGATTGATATGCAATGTTGGAATACAGAAGAGGATTTTCGCGGAATCAAGATGATACCACCAGGATTACACTATATTCATTTCTCTGGAGTGAGTAAAGGAACCGGGGATGTATCGCCAAGGTAAGTACTTCTTTTAAATACTCCTTCAAAGTTTCAAACATGACGTTCAAAATCTAGTAAACATTTTACATGTTGTAAACAGTTATCACAACAAACACAATTTATGAAAAGCATTGTGTTTGAACCTTGATTACAAAATATGATAATGGATCACCAATAATATCATGTTGATATGGACTGGTTTGGCTTAACTATAATATATGTGCAAGTTCAATCTTTCAAGGTCCTAAAAATACATTATTATTTTGCTCTTACAAGACCTTGAGATTTTCATATTACCTCATGTAGGCTACCTTGGAATACACATAGTAACCTGTCTACTTTGCCTGATTATTAGTTATAGTTCATAAAAGAAGAATAAAGAAGAACAAGAAAATTAAAAACTGCTTTGTAAGTTACTTACAGAACTTAATAATATTTTATACAGCTACCATTCACTGCAAATTATCTAGACTCTTTAACACTTGTTCAACTTTTCAAATACCGTAATTAGAGACAAAATAGAAAGACAATGAGAGAGTCAATGCCGTCCTTCACTTGGGGTTTAATTATTTAAACAATGACAGTATGTATCTGGTAAAACATACTTATCTAACATTTATCATCCCTGCCTGATCCTGATTTCTTTGGAGTTGATATAGCATTTTTTTTTATTGACTCACAGTTCTATATTAACGTAGGGGCCCAGCAGAGCCGAAGCCTACTGGGTACATGGGTAGAAAAGAAACCCCAGGGTTCTGGACTACAAGCAAAGAAGGAACATGGTGATTTCCAAGCCGCCCTAAGTAGAAGTAGTCATTGGATGATTTCCCAACTAACAAAATAAACAGTTCTATATTGTCTGTTATTGACTTATTCTTTCTGAAATACTTGCAGATCAGGCTTCATGCATTACTTCCATAAGAAGGAGTTTCTAGTCAAAATGTGGGACAAGAAGACAGAAGATATGAGCAAAGATGAGATCACAGAAGAAAGCATTCAACGCCTCAAAGACAACTTGTTTAATTTGGATCGACATCTTGCACCATACCCCTATGAGATATGGCAGAAATGGAAACTACTAACTTCTCAAATACCAGGTTAGTTATTAAATATAAATTGACAATCTATTAATCCAATTTAATTTTATTATTTTTATTTTGAATTTAATTTTTTCTATAAAAAATATACCTATTCCTTAGTAAGTTGTAATCCCGGTAATTCTCTTTGTCAACCTTAATAATAATTATTTAATTTTGTAAACAGATTTATGAGGTTAGTAATGAATATTCTTATCGTATGTTAGTACTTAATTATAAATAGCAACAATGTACCTACAGTTCACCAATGCCCACACAAATGGGCTATCGTGCCTTCTGGCCACACAACACATAGAATGCTGTTGGGGCCACCACAGCACTTAAATAAGATCCCATAGTAATAGAATTATTTGGGATCTTGTCATCATTCTTAAGACCTGTTCGTACTTAGCTATCAGCTATAACTCTTGTTATTAAAAATTACAGCTGAACTAGCCACAAAACTATCACCAGAAAATGGTATGATCAGAGCTTCAGTGGAACTTCTACCAATGACCGATGAAGAGAGACCGAGAGGAGTAAAATCTACAACGGCTTCTATGGAAAGTCAGGAAAGTACAGAAGACTCCTTTAAAGAAACGGGAGAAGAAAATGAAGAACCTGCCGCAGGACAATCAGATGCTAAGAGAGCAAAGAGAGTTACACGAGAAGAAAGGGAAGATGCTATGTTGCCACATTTGAAACCTGCTCCAGGTAAATTACGTTATATACGGTATATACCACTACTTGTTAATTAGTAGAAATACTACTCCGTCAAAAAGATCCGTGAAAAGATCAATAATATACAAAATATTTGTTATTCCTCCAAATTTATTTTATCACCTTCAAAGTATGCCTCTTCAGAAACGATGAATAATCCAATCATCAAAACATTTTTTAAACGCTGTTTCCGAAATTGAGTTCAGTTCTCGCCGCGAATTCTCCTTTATGTCTTCTACAGATTGAAAACGGGTGCCACGAAGTGGTAATTTGAGTTGAGGAAAAATATAGAAGTCGGCTGGAGCCATATCTGGCGAATATGGTGGCTGCTCGATGGTATTTGTTGAGTGTTTAATCAAAAATTCGTTCACAATGATGGCCTTGTGCGAAGGCGCATTATCGTGGTGCAAAATCCAAGAATTTTTTTTCCACAAATCTGGCCTTTTTCGTCGAATTTGCTCTCTTAAATGCCTCATAACGCTCAAATAATATTCTTTATTTATCGTTTGACCTTCCGGTAAGAATTCTGAGTGCACAACACCGCGATAGTCAAAGAAAACAGTCAACATGACTTTGACTTTTGATCGACTTTGGCGTGGTTTTTTCGGTTTTGGTTCAGTTGGAAGGCGCCACTCCAAAGCTTGTTGACTTTTTTGCATGTCAAACTCGTAAACCCATGTCTCGTCGCCATTAACAATGCGTTTCATGACTGTTGGGTCGGAATTGACTCGTTCTAGCATGTCCTCAGCGACTCTCATGCGTTTGAGTTTTTGGAGAAAATTCAGGTCTTTTGGGACTAGCCGATCGGCAACATGTTTTATACCCAAATGATTAGTTAAAATGGTACGGATCGATTCGTGAAATACAGAAAGTTCGGCGGCTATCTCTCTCAAACTTGAATGAGGATTTTCAGTCACTATTTCCTTCACTTTTGCGATATTAACTTCAGTTGCAGAGGTTGATGCCTACCAGAGCGAGGCAAATCTTCCATCGCATCTCGACCGCTTTTGAATGCTTTTTACCACTCATAAGCACGTGTTTTTGATAAAGTCGATTCACCGTAAGCCTTCTGTAACATTTTCAGTGACTCCGAACACGAAAATCCATTGACGATGCAAAATTTAAGACAAACTCTTTGTTCGACGTTTTTGTCCATTATGAAATTCGCAATACACACTAGATATAACTAAAAACAGCACTGTATTTAATATAAATAACAGATGCAACTCAAACTCCGCGCCAAAATGGAAAACAGTTCTGCCAATCTAGCAACAACAAATCTAAAATTTGAATTTGGAACCATAAACAAATCATCCATTCCCGATACTTTTTTGACTGAATATACTTGAAGGGCTTATTAGAAAAGGTCTTGGTATTATTTAAGTCTCAACAAATAATATTTATAAAAAGCAAAGTTATAAAGTGGGTGATATTTATTTGTCACTGGATATTTTTTTTTTATATTTGTGTCAAAAAATGACTTTGTCCAAAACTGGTAACAGAAAGAATTTCAATAAAATCCATTTAAAATCAAGTAACCATTCAAATCTGGTGGAAACGGAAACTGCCAATTAACAGAAAAAGAATGCACAAACTACAATGTGACCTCACCACCACTCCGAAGCGAGGAGTGGCAGGCGGACGCCTCCTTCTGCGAAGCAGTAATGCTAGCAAAGGAGGAGGCCGCAAGTGCACGCGCGAGGGAACGGCCTTCAACCCCCAGCCGCCGGGGTCCCGATTTCCGGCCACAATAGGCGCGGGCGGCAAGCAATGGGTAGCTCCGTCCGTAACCATCCGGACCGAGCCCAAGTCGTCGACGGCGCGTACTGTTCCACGCGCGCTTCAAGATGTTAACAAACTGTAGGGGCTCAGCAGGGTCGAAGCCTACTGGGGCTAAAGGTTTGCTTCTGAAAGAAAACTCGACTCTGATATGAAAGGCAACGATGGAACAGGAGTGGGTTGTTAGTTAGTAAAAGTCTGAGACACCCTCTCGCTCCGCCCAATAGCGGTAGAAGTCGTGATGAGTTTCCCACCTAAAAAAAAAAACAATTTTCTTATACAAAATATTTCAATCCCGCAAACGTACGGGAACCCACATGAGTAAAACTGCATTTCCGAACCGCGTCTAAAGACCGAAATCAGAAATGTTGGTCGACTGGGACGGCGAGTTAGACAAATGATATTGTTCCCATGGTACACCTGGATGAGACTGGTATGTGGAGATTAGCACAAGAAAAGAGGTCTGTACTCAGCAATGGGCGAAGTCGAGCTGTGGATGATGATAATTATTATTATTCTTTTAATTATGTACATTGGACTTATTATGTAGGTAATCGGAGCATGATTATACAATACCTAACGTGTAAACTGTGGTAACCTATAAATGAATAGGTATACATCACTTGATAATGTGTCGTGTAGGTACCAAGTTTGTATTTTGTTGAAGATTTGACTTGTATACTTGTTGGTCCCCTCCTTGCGTCGTATTCCTCAATGCTGACTGCTGAGGGTCGTGGTTTCATCACTCTCATCTTTATGATGTTTCTCCACCCATTCCTATCTCTAGCGGGTTGAAAGGCTTTGTAAACCGTGGAGCCAACGTATTGGGCTTTGCCCGAGGGGCCTTGTTCCGTCTACTTTACCGGTCACGATTAGCGATTAGAGATTGTTGGTAATCCTTAAGAAAATAAAAATAAGTAGCCAGCCGACCTCTCCTACTAATAGCTAGAAAAATAAATAATAGTGACTCACTATACATCAATCAGTCGTATCATTGGATAAACATAACGTGCTATTGGTATATTGTGTAGAAGTATTATTATTAAAATGTTTTCCTGTTTTTTATCATAAAAATCTTCAAGTTGGTGTAACAAGTTTATGATTAACTGTAAACAGGAAAACACAGAACTTTCGTCAAAGAAAGTGATAAATATTTTAAAGAAGAATTATAGAATTTAATGTCAAGCCCATTTTCGTTATGAAAAACCCTAAAAACTACGACAAAATGTTTGCAGGTGCCATTTCGGATTTAACCTTAACTGCCTACGTCGGATATATTCGACAAACACTCGTGTTTATACCGCCAGGGTCGCACATCAACAACCAAATACCTCGTCAGCTCTTCTGTCACCTATGGGGTCGAAGAGCTAAACGAGACGAGAGTATCCAATCGCAAACAACAACACTTGTCTTGTCGGACCAATCTGAAGCAAGCGGATAAAGGGTTAATATTAGGTGTCCATATTCGTAACTAAATAATAAATGCCGCACGAGGCTATCTTCAAGTTTCAACACTGCTTACCGAAATGCTATCTAATCTTCAAGGCTAGAGTGAATAGGCTCTTAATAAACTAGTGCGCCTCACCATCAGAGATTGCATCACTGCTTACCATCAGGTGGGATCGCAATCAAGCACTAGTTTATATCAATTTAAAAAAAAAAATGCTGAGGTCAGTCCGTGGATCGGGAATCATTTATTATACACCGAGACTCCTTCATGCCTCGGGAAGCTTGTTAGACCGTTGGTCTCTGCTGTCATTCAAAGATTTTTGACAAAACACGCAGTAAGAAGCTCGAAGTCTGACACCTGTCTTGCCAAGGGGTATTGTGTTACTGGATTGTGAAGCTCGGAAAGACGGTGAAATTGTAGGTTGTCGAATACTTTGCTGTTATATTAAAGAACAAATACACAATAATTATGCTCTTAATAAATTAGTGCGCCTCACCATCAACGATTGCATCACTGCTTATGCTTACCATCACGTGGGATCGCAGTCAAGCACTAGTTTATATCGATAAAAAAATAAACCTTCTTATTCTTTTCGAATCGATGGTAAATTGCTTAAACGATTTGAGCCCAGTTGGCAACGTTAACTGCAGCATCGGTAGCACTCAATAAATCCTCAAGATGCAGGTGTATAGGCACTTGGGGCACTTTAGCGCGTAGCTCATATTCTGAACTGGGGCACCGCACTCATTGAGTATCCGAAGAGTCTATCGCTAGGTTGTATTTGCAGCGGCTTACCTGAGTGCGCAACCGATTTAGTGCTACTAAAGGACCCTAAAAAGAAGTAATCTAATTATGACCAAAACACCATGTCATAATGTAGATCACTCCAAACCAGACAAGTGCTTCAAAGTCCAAATTGAGGGTCGGACTAGAGCATGAGTTAATTATTAATTCTCACATTTTCCAATAACTGAGTAAAGGAACACAATGTTATTTCCCAATTTTTTACCTGAATAAAAAGAGCTTCCCCGAGCGGCGTTAAAAATATCGTACAGCGATTCTAAACGCCCGGCGCACCTTGGACAGCTAGCACTCGGTAACGCAGAGTCTAGGTGACTAATCCTTTCACCATGATGTCTCAAACTCAAACTCTCCAAAGGCACTTGACGCCAACCTTACGGCATCTTCACCCGCCAATTCTGGTTTCTCAATCACTAAACCAGCTCTAAACGTGATCTCTATTAACATAGAGCACAGTGTTAGTGTGCAGCCTCTCCACAGGACATGCGCCACCTGCTATGCTGCCCATCCTGCGTAACAACCTAAAGTTTTCAGGATCTATACGAGGCCAACAATAGAGCCGTACAGGTTGCCAAATATTGGTCAGAAAAAGTATAGTTTGAGAGCATCGACACGAAAAGAAGATTGGTCGGTGCACCTAAATGTTCTATAAATATTTCTTCAAAATTACTTCTGGATGAGCTTCATAAAATTATTATTTTTCCAGGTATGTCTATGAGGTTCACAGAAATACCGCGAGACAAATTCCCTCCAGGATCAACGCCAGAAGAGATTACTAAACATTATTTGGACCAATCATATTCGTTGGAACTGATGATCGCACAACACGATGAGTGAGTATGCTTTTCGTTTTCGGTAATAGGATATAACTCCTAAACGGCTTAACCGATTTGAATAAAATTTTGTGTGTATATTTGTGTGTCCCTGGATGATTTGAAAATACAATTGAATCCGTAAGGTGACGCTCCAATTGGGTTCTCGATTTTAAAAAGCCAGCTTTCAGAAAGGAAGTCTGTGGGGACCTACCTATATAATTTTAATTGAAGGGATTCAACAAATATTTAATGACATTAATAGTATGTATCATGACTGTATATTACATCCAAGCACTAGCATTTTAGTACTGTTTAATAGAATGTTTCCACATGCTTATGATTTTTATTTTCAGGCCACTACACATAATTGGCGAACTACAATTCGCCTACTTATGCTTCCTCATCGGACATTCCCTCGAGGCTTTTGAGCACTGGAAAAACCTGGTGATCCTCATATGCTCCTGCGACGACGCCATACACAAATACCGCAGCGTATTCTTTCATTTTATCAGAACAATTGAAATACAAATTGAAGAAATGCCAGAGGATTTCTTAGCTGATATTGTAATGAACAAAAATTTGGTATACAAGAAACTTCGGGAATTTTTCCGCACTGCTTACGTCAGCAAAGTCGATGGTCGTCTTCTCACGATGATCGAAAGATTTAAGGATAATTTAACGGACAAACTGCAATGGGATTTCACAGGTTTAGATGCCGATGAAGAAGACGAAAGACCAGTCATTGTTCAGCTAAATGAGGCAGAATAAAATTAAACGTAAATAAATATAATTATATTATGGTATTAGTTCATTTTACTTTAAGGTCTGCCTTACTGAGGCAGTGTAAAGAGTAAGTTTGTAAATGGAAATCTGTGAATGGTTTATTTCAACCGTATTTTTATAGTAGTGTTTAAGAGAGGACGATTCTTTAACAACTTATAAATCTACTATGCTTCAGTAAGGCCATAATTTAGAAAAAAAAGAAATTTGACAGAAAATGAGTTGTTTACGATAAGTACAAACCAAAGGAGGATTTTTTTCTGCAAATGGAGAAGTTTTCACTTTTACAAAAATGTGAAAGAATCCTAAAAAAATCTCAACAAATCAAAATGTTATGGAAATTTAGTTGGGCTTGAAAGAGTAGTTTTGTGGGATCACGCGGTGCTCCAGTGTATGACGTCACACGACCCGTTATCACTATGGTGGTATAAAAAAACACTACCAGTAAATAAAAAACAAGCCAGTTATACGTATATATATCTTGGAGCAGCGCAAAAGCTCATGGTGGTGCGGCGATCTCATTTAGATCAAATAAACGACTATCCAGCGCAGTGGGAATACAATCGTCGTACGTTAAATTAAATAATTAATTTCTCAGTCATTCATGATTCAAAAAAATAACAATACACTGAATTATTAGTGTAAGCTATATTTTAATTCTATTAGTTCAACATCATGAAACTTCTCCATTGCAGACAAATTATAATTGAACAAATGTTATTGCTACTCAGTCAAGCTGGGTAAAGACTTGTAATGTAACATGAAACGGGCATTTTAAAAAGCCGGGTCCTTTGTGCCGTGTTTTCGTGTTTGCTAACAGAATAACATTGTTTGCTAACCGTATAGGGGCGTGGTCATACAGTTTTTGTTTGCCGAGACGAATGGGCGACATGTTTAATAACATGTTTTGTTAGAAAATTGTCGAACCGGACCTTTGAACACAGCGCGCGCACGGATCGATCATGTACCTAATCATATAGTTCAAATGTTCTTTTCGCGCGCGTAGTATCCACGGTTCGCGCGCGCAAGGATATTCACACTATGGGAGTTCTGTTATATTGATACATTGCATTAAATACATACACAAGCTCTGCTTAGCTTGAGACTATACGGCGTTGTGTGATAGTTGTGGAATATTATATTATTATATTATATTATTATTGCGACAATATCGACGACAAATTCTTTCATTGGGTGTTACATTGCATGTTATGTTACAGCAGTCTTTACTCGGCTTTCAAGTCAAACTTCATCAGTATACCTACAATATTCCATACATTTTATAAAGTAGATTCATGTCTGTAGTTGTGTACTATGTACATTTTTATTCAATGTTTTAAAACTTTCTATAATTATAAGTAGCGTCCTGTGAACCCCGCCGCACATATCAGTAAGTTTTGTAATGCAATTTACCTTTAATAAGACTATGGTATTGGTTACTTCTATGTATTTCAAATATTATTAGAAAATGAAGTCAATGAATAAATGGTACCTGCAAAATATGTTTTATTTTTAACCGACTTCTAAAAAAGGAGGAGGTTCTCAATTCGGATGTTTGTATTTTTTTTTTATGTATGTTCGCGCTTAACTTCGTCGCTTGCCAACCGATTTGAGAAATTCTTTTTTTGTTGGAAAGGGTATACTTCCCAAATGGTCCCATAGTCACCAAGTTGGGATCTGATGATGGAATCTTGGCGAAATCGACGGAACTCCTCAAATATTATAGGCAACCATATAGTTCTTATGGTATTTTCATAAAAGACTTAAGCATTTACATTAATAAAATGACAATTGATGAAGTGGAACTGGTGACGAAGACCAGAAATGGCCAACGGAAGGTCATACTCACACAGATATCACAATGAACATAGTTATACGACTACGATAATACAAATAATGAATCGTTCTAAATAGATATGTTGAAAATGGTATCATCGAAGTAACCTGATGATGATGGGGCCGGAAGATAGGCACCGGAACTCCGTAATTAATCAATGTATCCTAGCCGTGTTTGGGCTTATTAGAATTGTCATGAGATGCACTTTTGGCTATAAGGTACTCTCGAACTGATCTGATGATGAAGCTAGAAGATAAGCACCGGAACTCCGTAATTAATCAATGTATCCTACCCGTGATTGGGCTTATTGGAATTGTCATGAGATGCACTTTGGCTATAAGGTACTATCGAACTGATCTGATGATGATGATGGAGCCGGAAGGTAGACACGGGAACTTCATAATAAAACAATGTACCTAACCTAACAGGGTTTGAGACAATTGGAATTGTCATGAGAAAAATGTACTCTGGCTGTAAGTGTATTGCAACTAAAAAGTGTGAACCAAAAAAACTTTTTACAAAAAAAATAATTACCGACTTCACTAAAAAGTTTTTTTGCTATGTCAAATCAGTCTCATGGTGCATTATAATAATAAAAGCCTTGATTATTTGTATAAGCATATTGTATTAAAAATACTATTTCTTTTTAAACTGTTTTTTCATAGGTTTTTGACTCTGTTTCTCAAATTTCGCCTTATTCGGTGACACTGCTGGTTCTGAAAACAAAACATTTAAAATAATAAAAAGAGTTCTGTAGTTCTTACAAAATTTTCAGTGATTTATTATTACAGCTATTTCGTTACTTTTAACAATTGCCTTATAATTTTGTTTTTTTTTTTTTTGTTTTGGAAACTGCAAAAACTATTTTTGAATAAAGTACGAGTATAGGACGCTGGTCTCCATTTCGATTGTCCTGCGATTCTTTAAAATAATACCGAAAACGCCGCGCCACAACGTCGTACCTCCCCATTAACAACTTCCTTTTAGAGCTGTTTTGTTTTTTTTTAATAAAATCCCATTCTCCTCATTATCCTCCATCGTGGTGCGACTACCGTTAAAATCGATTTCGTTTCGCATTTCGTGCAACAATTTTGCTAGAGTAGGCAACTCTTTTCCGTTTTCATTTATTTTTTCGGTAGACAGCAGCCAACATTACGGCGAAGGAACTTTTTAAGTGAAACAGTGATACCCACTGTAAGGTCATTATGAGACCACAGCTTCGTCAGCCTACTTCTCTAATATAATTATATCCCTATATAAAAAGTTTTCACTATATTCATATTTCGATGGAATAAATGTGCGATGCGTTGGCCGCTCGATCAAATAAACATTTGATGTTTTGAACACTCGACGTGATAAGTGTTCGATATATTAACTATTCAATATTATGAACGTTCGAGTATTTAGATGTTCGATTATTTGGCATTCGATTCGAACACGCCCTCTGTAAGACAGTATTTTCCAACAATCGCTCTTAATCCAGAGTCACTCATATGTATGAGTGACTCTGGATTATTTTGAAATGATCATTGACTGGGTTACCCCCACCATTTGTCTTATAGACTACACTGCATTTCGTAATTCAGTCAACACTCAAGTATAGCTGGCCTTTTGGTGCAACAGCACGGCTTAATCAGTTTAATAATAATTGTTTATATAATCCCGTAGAACCGAATCTACTGAGCATATCCTACGCGGCTGTTTTGAGCATTGCATACAAATTGTCTTGCGCGGATTTTCATGCCAGACTAGTAGTCTTCGGCAGCGAGCATATGGCCGGCTCCACATCTTACGGCACGGGCCGATCCAATCCGATTTGATTCTTAGTAGGTCCGAATTTGAACCTTACGGTGCTTCCTCACCGGGAGCATTCGCATGTAATGTACTTAACGTTACAGATTTGTGTATTACATCAGTGAAGGAGGAGAACCGAGCAACAATACAATGTGTAATAACTTGATACAACTTGTAACATACATACCGCCTGTATTTCGCCGGTTTTAAAATAAATCATGACACCAATATCGTTTCTTCTGCATTTTTTTACGTAAATAACAATGTCGAATTCAATACTCAATACTCATTACTTTATTGCAATCCATATGTAAACATAGATGGTTTTGAAAATTTTCATAGAACAATATGGACCCTGTCGGGCACAGCAAAATTCCCGCTTCCTCTGACATTATGGAATCGACTAAAAGCTAATGCCGAATCACCGAATGTGGAATCTAGAATATTACATTACACGTGAATGCTCGTCAGTCAGGGAGGTAGTATTGTAATGTAATGCTCAAAGTTGAATCTATAATACACTTGCGTGCAAAAAGAACGGCCCACCCCATAGGCACCACTTTGGAACCCAATAATTAACCAAAAAATTGTGAAATTTCTTTTAATATTATTGAAGATAGGTTTATAAACTTCTTTTACACAAACTCTTCATTGTAGTAAATGAAAAATTATTCACATTATCGACTCAAATCGTCGAACACCCTCATTTTACACTTTTTAAAACATGTTTCTGATTTTGCTCCGTATTAATTAAATTGAATCAAATCTTTTTTTATTTGGTATTTGCGTAACTTGGTTGGTTTCTTGATCATCTAACTTAATTTTAAAAGTGCTTACTTTATGTAAAAATGGATACAATTCCAACTGACGCCGCTCAAGTAGAGTTAGGGCGTCACGGCTTACGGCGTAGAAGTCTTCATCTAAGTCGATCTGCAGTAAGACGAGTGCGCCAAAGGTTTGTTGAAGACCAGAAGTTTCAATAGACGATCGGGTTCAAGCAGAACACGGGCGACATCAAAGCGCGATGACCGATTTTTGGTAAAAATGTATTTGCGTAATCAACATCTCACTGGAGTTCAAGTGCAACAAAAAGTTCTGTATGTCCCTAGAGTCTCAATAAGTGAGTGGATTGTACGACGAAGACTTGCAGAAAGGAGATTACATCCACACAAGCCTGTCAATGAACCGAAATTATCTCATGCGCATCACTAAAAATGGTATAAATTTGATCGAGCTTTAATTCATTAAACCCCAAGCGAACACCGGCGTTCGCGCACCTATTGTCTTTCTATTGTGTCTGTAATTTCCACGATTGAAAGGTATAAGTCTGTAAAACCAATAAAAAAAAACGATGAATTTTAAAACAAGTGCAATTAAGCTTTCCTTTATCTATAAATTGATGTCAAAAAAACTTCTATTTAATTAATTTTAGTTATTCATCTAAGTATCGTGTTTTAAACGAAAACATTAGGGATGGGCTGATTTTTTTGCACGCAAGTGTATTACATTACACGTGGATGCTCCCGGTGAGGGAGCACCTTTATCGATCGCCGGGCGGGCGCACTCTTATGATCTATCAAGTTCGAATTACTAAATTGATTTTTTTTTTATTTTATCCAACTTACTTTGTGGTGCTTTCTTTTTGGCTTCAAACGGTTTCTTTTGTTCCTGTTTCTTTACCAGAGGTTTTTGCAGTTGTTGTTTTTGTGCCTGTTTTCTAATCTGTACTGGTTGAACTACTTTTGGACCTGGCTTGCCTTTAAGCTTCTTTGGAGGTGCCTCTTCTTCGTCACTGGAGAAACAAATACATAGATTCTTTTTTATATTTTATCTTCTACCTCTATCGGTCATTCATCTTTTGAAAGACAAAAACATCAATATATATGTACTACGCACTAGATAGGCGTGCCGAACATTCACTTCAGTCGACTCAGGTGTAATGTCGCCCTATACCTTGAACATTACACTATGTTGAACGAAACGCGTAAGTAGGTACCACGAAATTCATGGCGCTTATGACATTTTGTTCGTGAAAAAAGTATCCTCTAAAAGCTATCTTAGCGCTGCATGTTTTAATAGTTCTGTTAGACGACATTATGCCAATGTAGCGCTGCAGCGAACTTTTGTTTTAACTTTTCAGTATTTTGACAAATAGGTTTCATGAAAGGGCTTGTCTATCACTAGAATATAAGTCGATGGGCAAAAATTACCAAGCGACGTAAAGTAAACTTTACAGGCGAGTGATTTGATGATTTGAATGAAAATTGTTAGTTAAAAAATAGTAACACGAAGTTAGTAGTTTCTAAATTGGAGTAGATATATCGTCAGTTTTAACTATATTTTTCTATAAATTTTGTACTTTAAATTACTCTCCTGTAAATAAGTTTACTCAATGTTGCTTAGTAAATATTGCCTTTCAAGCGTCGAAAGATTCTTAACAAGAACACACTGCAGATTCCAAGAGGGGCTGCACTGACTTCTTAAAAAAGACTATTGTAAGTGAGCTATAGCAATTGTCATGCCAACCAGCCTACCTCCAAGCTCGAGGCACCAATTAAGTGAACTTAATGACCCCATAGGTTTTATTATACCTGATTCCTCCTTTGCTTTTCTCATATTTAACCCTTTGTATGGCCGGAACGCGGATCCACTCGGGACACAATAACTTTTTAATTGTGTCTCTAATTACGGCCATACGAAAGGTTAATGAATAATATACATCTATAAATTTTCAACAAAACTCACCTTTCCTCGTCAGTCTCACTATCTTCTCCATCTTCAGCACCAGGCTCATCCTCATCACTTAAGAATGATAGCTCAGAGTTTTCACTCATTTTCTCTAACATTTTGTCATACGCATCCGAGTCAAATTCATAAGCGCTCTCACTATCATCATCAGATTCTTCAGAGCCTTCTCCATCTCCTATTTTAATAAATTCCGCTGGTTTCACACCAGCGTCTTTCAATTTCTGCTCTTTTTCTTTTTGCTGTTTTTTATTAACTTTTGCTGGAACTTTTTCCTTTTTGCCTACTTTAGCTGCAGATTCTTTTTTAGCTGGTCCTGTTTCTTTTATAGCTTCGGCAGGTTTGTTCTTTTTGGGGGGAACTTCTGTTAACTTACCCTTTTGATTTTTACTATTTTTCTTTCCTTTTGCTTCAGTAATTTGTTTTCCATTTTGTGCTGCCTCATTTTTAATTTTTTTATCTTCCTGTTTGGGCTTTACAGCTTTTTTGGGCATACTTTCCTCTTTAACAGTTTTGTTATCTTCTTTTTCTTGTTTTACAATGTCATTGAGCAGTGCTTCTGGCACATCTACTGGTGCAAAGAAATCATATTTGACCCCTATTTCACTAAGTTTCTTCTTATTTTTATTTAAGCTGGAAAAATATCAGAAATCAGAAATTTACACTACTTAGTGTACAATTAATATGATTGGTAAATCATAGATTATGATAAAAGTACAAATACTTACTTGGACAAAAGTTTTCTTGCCCTTTTTAGTTCACCAATCTCATCTTTGTCTGCATTGAATTCCTGAAAACATATATACAACATAAACATCAATTAACAAAAATATCAACAGTTATATAATTTCTTTAAAAAAAGTGAAAGTAACTATACCTTCTTAGTTTTCAATCTCTGTTGGCTTGAAGGATTATGCACACTATTCCAGTTTTTCCTGAAGGCTTTTAACTTTTGCTTTTCAGGAGGAATGTAAGCAGCTGAAAAAAAGATTGTTCTATTAATTTTCGTTTTTAAACTTTACCTAAATAATAATAATAGTACTTTAAAAACCACAACAGTATGAGAGATTTTAAAAAATATTCCACACACTTTACCTTTGATTAACCTTTTTCCCATGAGGTAATTATTCATGGTTTCAGCTACAATCTGCCCTACTGCTGGCTCTTTGAACTCCACAAAGGCAAAACCTTTGGAGTTGCCTGTGCGTTTCGACCGGATCACTCTTACATTAGTTACTACACCAAACTGCTTAAAGTATTGGGTCATTTGATGCTGAAATTGCATTGCATAATATTATTTAGGTAAAATTGTAATTTTTAGAAATTCTAGCAATCTTCACATTATATAATTTTACACTTGTAGTAATATTCAAACATTATAGTAGAGGATATGATTAAGAATGATCTTCACCAGTCTGTTTAATAGATGAAACATATTTTATGACAAATCTAGTATATTAACTAATACAATGTGGGTGGGTTGCCTAAGAAATTCCTGGCCAAACCATTATTAATTAAAATTTGAAAATTGACTTTTTTTTTAGAAAAATGCACAACCGTTATTCATAACAGATTTTTTTGCAGACAACCCTATATCATCGTATTCGTAATGAAACACCATTTATTTTGATATACAATTTGTTGTATATAAAAATAAACACACCTGTTTATACCAGGCAACCTATAGTTATGCCAGGAAACAAGTAGGCAACCCAACGTTTTTAAGTTCTAAAGGCTTCATACTTTCGGTTGGTATTAAATTTATTCGTTACACATACCGGTGCATCTTTAAAAAAAAAAAGATAACACTATACGTGTTATCGACGCAAAAAGCAATTTTACTTGTTACAACAGTTGTGCTGTGATCCTATAAGGAGTTCCGTTCCATATCTTTGAAGGTCATTATCAGATCATAACAATATTTTTAACAAAGTTCCGAGGTTCATTTTTATTCTAAAATATGCTGCTTAAAAAGCGCCGTCGATGTTTCTAAGGTTATAATTGCGTATCATATTTAGTTTCAGAGAAATGATTTTTTTTCTAAATACCCGGTTGAAAAAAAGACGATTTTCAAAATTTTTATCTCAAAAACTAAAAATGCTAGTGAAATGGGGATACGAAATATTGCATTTGAATAACTTAAACTATCAGTTTTTTATATAAAAAGGCCATGTCCGAAAAATGGTCTTCATAAAACACTGCCACATTATATAATTTAATATACTAAATTTATCAAAAAATACAAATCATCCATTAATTAAACAGACCGGTGAAGGTCGTTCCTAATCAGATCTTAGACTATTAATTATAAACTTATCATATGGCCCTAGCATATTGCAAGAATGATGGCCCAAAAATGGAAAGATTCTGTCACAGCATGCAGTGGACTTAAAGGGAAAAGGCAGACAACTGGAGGGATGGTAGGCCTATACACAAAAAAATAAAATTGAGGTTCTTCGTTTAAGCATGTTAGGCAGCAGATAAACTGTATTTTTAAGAATTAAGTCGTATGTTCATTGGACTGATAAAATTTTCTAATAATAAAACATAACATAGAACTAACCTCGTAAAATCCATGCGGAATATGCGACAAATACACTAGTCCTCTGTCCTTACGCTTCCTCTTTTTACTGACTTTACCATCTTTTAGTTTCATACTAAACGGCTTCTTCGGCTCATCCTTTTCATCTTTCTTTTGGGGCTTGGCTTTTCCTTCATTTTTCTGTAAAAAAAAATATTATCACGGCTGCTTTTATAACCCCACTTTAATGAGACCATATTTCAGGAAATACTAACCTTTATTAACTTTTTGATACCTCTTATGGATTTCACAAACTTTCGCTGTTTTTTAGAATCTAACGCTACGTTTTCCTCCATGTTTACTGTTGAAAATAATAAATTATTTACAAAACGCACAAATGCACAATTTACGCACGGCCGCAACGTTAGTCAACGTCAGTCAGCAGCACGTGTGACATTTGACACTAACATGACAACAAAATAGGGATGGCAATCTAAGATCGACTAAATGATGAATCGATTTTGTAGGTCATAAAAATTATCTCAAACATTAATCTATTTTAAGATGTTTCTTCCTTGCATAATGGAACCATGTAAAAGCTCATATATATACACGAGCGGCATGTTGCCAAAGGTAGAGGTAACTACAGCTGTCGACAACTCGACACAAGTGGTGGCAGCCGTTTACCTCTACCGTTGGCTTTACATTCCACTCGTGCGTGTCACTGACCTCTATTATTTAGCATACTTTTTTAAGTTATTGCATAGCTTCAATCGCGGGCCTTGAGCGTGGAGACCGAATCCAGAAATTCCGTAACGAAAATAACCTAACACTCCCCCACTCATTTGTTTTTTGAGCGTGGTGCTGGTGACCGATAAGAAAACAAATGAGTGAACAATCAATCAAAATTCAATTCAATGTGTGAAAGGGTAACTTCAATTAGGTAATATCAAAGAAAAAAAAAAACAAAGGAAAAAAAATACTGCATAAATAAAATAAATAAATAATTATAATTGCATAAGTTGATAAAAATACTATGCAATAGCTTTACCGCGGCAGTCCCCGAGTGCCACACGTCTATTTTTTTTGTATTATTTATCATACGCTCGTGTTATGAACTTTATGGACGCAAAGCACTGACCTATAAAAAGCGTGTCGCCGAAAGGGAAGAGTTACCGTGTCAGGAAAAAAAATACCCCAGTGATAAAATTAGAAATATGTACCTATGACGTAAAGCCTGAAACGAGAAACTGCTTTATTGATTTTTATCAGGAGGTAGGTATAATAAAGTTAAGAGATATATAAAATTATGTCTATACTTTTGTTGACATCTTCAATCAATAATGTTTTCGAATATGAATGACTAAGCTTTTTAGAACATAAACCTTATAAGGTATTATTACCTTGCCAGTTTGCGAGTAAACGAGTATGTAACCTTGAACGCCACCATCGATTATTATTTATGTAACTAAGTACCTACTAGCTATACTTTTTGATGTAGTCATCCTAGTTAAGCTGTGGGTCTGGTGAAATGCCGCTGGCATGCAAAACCTCATTTTGGTTATTTTAAAGTTTCATAGGTGAGCCCACCCCCACCTGTGATGTAGTTGACACTAAAGGAAACACCATTTTATAGATTTTAATAATAACAGTTTATTATCCTATTTTTTATTAAGGCTAAAGACAGTAATTATCTATTCACTCATTCTTCAGAATGCACAAATCTTAAAAAGTATAATTATTTTGCCAGTTTGCAAGTATGCAATATCTTTTGAAATCGAACACTAGTAAACGGTTGACGAACATAGTAACGGGCGTAGTGGTTGGCGGTGACCACTGCTGACCACTGGTGACCACTAGAGATCAACCGCTGGATCATTCTGAAATAATGCAATTAAAATTTGTTTGTTGAATCTGCCACATTTTTTATTTCTTACACCGCCTAATAATGAATTAAGGTACCAAGATTACAACAAAGGTTATTTATCTTAATACTGTAAATACGTTGCAAAATACTACATTGATTCGAGAAAAATATCATTTTTTTATTTGCAATTGTATACTTACTTGAATTATTTCATTTTCCATATTTGTTACTTCATGCAAACTAACGGAGAAAGATGATGCAATACAGCCCTTGGTTTCCTAAAAAAATAATTATCTATAAGACATCTAATACAAAACAGTTATAGGAAACTAATGCTTACAAAAAATTTAATTTAAAGTTCAAGTAAAGCATTTTAAACTCTGAATGAGATTCAAGTTATAATGGTGATTATTATAACTTGAATAACGCTTAATCAACGAGAACCTTGTCGTAGACATTAATTGCTAATAAAATGCACAATAATATTTGCTACTAACATGGTAATTATACTAAACGTTTTTAAAAACATTAAATGTGGGTAAAAATATTATAAAATCTGCATCGAAAATATACATTTAATTAAATGAAATTTTACCGCATTGTACAGCATTAGGTAATATTTTTAATTTTTTTTTTTAATTTAGATAAACTAGTGCTTGACTACGATCCCACCTGATGGTAAGTAGCGATGCAATCTTTGATGGTGAGGCGCACTAGTTTATTAAGAGCCTATTCACTCTAGCCTTGAAGACACCCAAATTATAATCGGACGGGAAGACCGCAGCAGGCAGACTGTTCCAGTCCTTCGACGTACGCGGTATAAACGACGAGGCGAAACGCTTAGTCCGGACCGTAGAGGTTTCAACAACGTAAGGGTGAATATTCGCCGTACGTCGGGTTGTCCGATGGTAGAATTGCGATGGCGGAATCAAGTCATGCAATTCCTGCGCACACTCTCCAAAATGCATCCTGTAAAACACCGAAAGGCTGGCTACCCTACGCCTATGCTCAAGGCTTTGTTGGTTGGACTTAACCAAATCTGGATCACCAATTAGCCTCTTTGCACGCCTTTCCACCGAGTCCAAAGCTGCCAGGTGGCATTTTGCAGCACCAGCCCATATGTGACTGCAGTACTCCACACACGAACGGACCTGTGCTTTGTATAACATTATAAGCTGTCCCGGTGTGAAGTACCGCCGGACCTTTGCAAAAACGCCCAGCTTCCTAGCAGCTACCTTGGCTTTGGACTCAATGAACCGCCCAAAGTTAAGGTCTGAGGGAATTTCAACCCCCAAGAGCTGAAGGCGGTCGGTGTACTCCAGGGATAAATTCCGAAAAGTAGGAACCAAGGTGCACGGGCTCCTTTTGGCAGTGAAAAGACACGCTTGTGTTTTGGCGGCGTTGAATCCCACTAGATTGGCTTCACCCCACTTGGAGACTGCCTGAAGTGAGATATTCGTTCGCTCTACCATAGCCTCTCTTTCGGACCGGATTAGCTCCTTACTAGCCCGAGCACTGGGCAGGTATCTCTCTACAACTGTGCTATCATCTGCATACCCATAGATACCGGGCACCAGCAGATCGTTGATATGCAACAGGAAGAGAGTTGCAGAGAGAACAGACCCCTGAGGAACTCCGGCATTAATCGTCATGGGCTCTGATGAGCATCCGTCGACGACAACTCGGAAAGACCGTTCACTCAGGAAGTCTTTTACCCAGTTAATCAAACCAGGGGAAATGCCGTACGCTGGAAGCTTACTCAAAAGGCTAGCGTGCCATACCCTGTCGAAGGCCTTCGAGACGTCTAAGGAAACGGCAATCGCTTCCCCATTCTTCTCGAGGGCTTCGCCCCACAAGTGGGTGGCATAAACCAGTAGGTCCCCAGTAGACCGCTTGCGGCGAAACCCGTACTGTCGGTCACTGAGGAGATCGTTACCTTCCAGGTATGCCATGAGGCGCGAGTTCAATACACGCTCCATAACCTTGCAGAGTATGGAGGTTACCGAAATCGGCCGATAGTTGGCAGGATCGGCACGACTGCCCTTTTTGGGCACGGGTTGCACGTTGGCAAGCTTCCAGGACTTAGGGACTATACCAGTCCTAAATGAGAGGCGATACAAGCGCGTCAATACAGGAGACAACTCGGGCGCACAAGCCTTTAGAACAATCGCTGGTATGCCATCTGGTCCACTGGCTTTATTCACGTCTAGACGACGCAGCTCTCTCAGAACTTCTCTGTTCCTCATGTGAACCTCCTGCATTGAAGAGTTACAATGAGGCAGAGTCGGTGGCGCAGCATTGCTAGTGTCAAGACGAGAATTATGGGCAAAGAGAGATGCAAAGAGTCCTGCTTTCTCTCTTGCCGTATGAGCCAGTGTTCCATCAGGCTTTACCAGCGGAGGCAAAGTGGGCCGACAGAAGTTCGCCTCGACCGACTTGGCAAGAGACCAGAATGCTCTGCTACCGGACGGCTGTGCAGAGAGTTTTTTGCCAATATGGGTTATGCGGTCGAAGCGTGCCTTCTTTAGTGCTTTTTTGTAGGACTTGGCAGCATGGTTAAAGGCTCTCTTCTTTGAATTCAGATCCGGAGCTTTGCGATCACGAGCGTCAACCCAGGCGAGAAACGCCAAATGTTTACGCTCTTCAGCCTGAACGCAATCGGCGTTGAACCACGGGTGAGCTGAGCCACCGATGCGTACAGTCCGTCAAGAAAGTCATGAAAAGAATGTTTTGGGAACTACAGTTTTTGCTAATACTGGCAACACTGAATAATTGTTAAGCTGAGTACCTGAACTGTCACGTCGTATCTGTGTGGTTGATTTTTTACAATATTTCGGTGCTATTTCGAGTTTTTTAAATCGTGTAAGCGTTAAGATACAAAAAATGAATCGAAATGTTTATAAGAGCGGTGCGAGACAAATTATATTTAAAGTTTTTCAAGGGTGTATGGCCGAAATTCAAGGTGGGAGTGCTGGGACGAACAAAGACGATGTTTATGGTCGAACAGCAAAGTTAACCGGTACGTAAATATATTCTAAAGTTTAACACACTAACGGAAATATAATGTTTTGACAATCTTCTGTTTTTAAGTACAATTTATCTATCTTTAACATTGTTTATGTCTTGCTAAGGTTATGAAATTTACCTACGATTTATTATACTACCACTTAACGGTTTTGATATTTTGGTGTTTTTTATTTAGGTATGATAAATGTATTTGTATAATTATTTAACATATCTTTATTGACTTCAGGTGTTACCGAAAGTACAGTTCGGCGCATTGTGGACTAAGGCATGAAGAATGGAGGTAAATTTTCAACGCTTGGAAAACACAGGAAAGGCCGACCTACGAAACAAACTACGAGTCAGATGTTGGCCGGTTTCATTTTGAAGAAGTTTCAGGCAACATTTCTGGAGTCGAATACCTCGACTCTGATTATTTGGATTCGGATTAATAAAGATTTATTTCATAAACTTTTTATTTTTGCAATGAGCTCATACCTATCGATACTCAGCGCCATGCTGACGGCAGTGCAGAGAGGCAAAACATCGTGATTTGCACTTTGTAGTAAGTACATAAATGCTAGTAGCTGAAAGGACGAAAACAAGGGTTGATCAAACCAGACATTCTTATGATTATAAAACCAGATATTCAGAAGAATGTCTGTTTTGATAAACTCTTGCGTGTAGGTACGTAGGATAAACATATAATTATCCTAATAAGGAAATAGAGAAGTCTGGTTTCGTCGCAATGTTTATAAAACAAAATTCAGACTGGTAGAGAAAGCCTACTTAGCACCGTGAAGCTTAGTAGCTAATTCATTTATTGTTGGTAATTGAAAATGTGCACGCTGTATAGCCTTATTAAGTGGTCTCGGATCTAAACAAATACGTAACTGCCCATTTTTCTTAGCAGCAATCACTAGTGAATTAACCCATGGAGTTGGATGAGTCACTTTTCTAATAACGCCCAACTCAATCATTCTATTCAATTCGTCTTGTAACTTATCGCGTAAACCTAATGGTACTTTACGAGTCGCACATATGACCGGCATCACCGATTTATCTACTACAATGTGATATTCGCCTGGCAAACACCCTAATCCACTAAACAAGTCCTGGTAATCTGTGATATTAATATTATGCACTCTTTTAACTAATCCTAAAATTAAACATGCTTGCAGTCCCAGCACACTTTGACATTCCATATCTGCTATTGCAAATTTTAATTCATATGGAATATTCTTGTACCGCCATTTCAAATTACAAACACCTCTTATTGGTACGAAATCACCACTATAAGACTGCAATTTAACATGTTTACCTTTTGATATAATATTACTGTCGTATCCGAGTAATAAAAATCGTTTAATAGATAAAACACTAATATCTGCACCCGTATCTAGTAAGCCTAAGGCATTAACTCCGCCTTTGTACTTTTGTGTTGGATAAAGTTTTAATAAATAAATGAGAACTACTATAACTATTATGTATCAGGTAAAATTAAACGTCACTTGAATGAAAATTAGTTCTAATAAAAATGTTGTTCGCCACTACGACAGAGTAAGTACTTTTATTTATAGGGAGCCACTACCAATGAAAGTCAAAACTCGTTTGCAAGCATGTATTAAATAGATAGACGAGTGTCAGATAGATCGGTAAAATAATGTACCTACACGGCAGTAAAGGGACCGTAAATCGGTAATTATTATTTTATAAATAAAAGTATCAATATCTTTTAGTCGAAGTTTATTGGGATACCATGTTAATGATGGTGGCGCCCTCCCTTCTTTTCATGACTTTCTTGACAGACTGTACATCGCTATAAGGGATAAAATACTCCATAGCTTGGCGTATCACATCGGTTACAGCATCCGCACAGCTCGACGGATTTTCAGAAGAGAAGCAGCCCTGCTGCCAAGGATAAGACGCAAAGAAATGCCGCATCTCATCCCAATCTGCCGACCTGTATCGCCATATTCGCCGTTCGCCACGTGAGTCGTGGTCAGGTGGGGAGAAGGACGATACAGACTTCACCAGACAGTGATCTGAAGTTCCAAGTGGTGAGGAAACTGTTACGACACATCTGTCCGGATCGGTGGTCAGCAGTAGGTCCAGACAATTGGCAGTATGACCAACTACATCAGGCACCCTCGTCGCTTGCTTTATCAACTGGGAGAGGCCCAGCGACACTGCAAAGTTTCGAGTTTCCCTCCCAGCGTGGTCGGTCCTCTGGTATGGGAAAAGCCAGTCTTGATGGCAGGCGTTAAAATCCCCCATAATAGCAGAGTAAGTTTCTTCTTTTTGATTAACATTTTATTCTCAAAATTTTTGATGTCAGTTTTGGCGTCTAATATGTCCGTCCTGGAGGGCGATCGCGCTAATTTCAAACGTTTACGACAAAGTTACGGTTCGATTGCGGCAATGGTTAGGTTTCGATTCAGCTGATCGGGTTTTTGGTATCGCGCTAAAAGTTCAAACGTTCACGAACGTAAACCAAAGTTGGACCGTTGCGTAACGTCAATCGTTAGTGATGCCCTTTTAGTTTGTGAATATCCGAGCGTTTAGTAATTCGTGTACACCTCTAGTTTTGACAGCTGAAAGTGCGGTATGTACTTGAACTTTTGAAGAGGTTAGCAAGATTTTACGTAAATAAACATTCAGACTTACTGATGGTGCAGTTTCTGGAGCTTATCAAGACCTTGCTCTTGGACGAGTGACGAGAGGCGACGAGCTATGTTATGTGATAATGTTTACGTTTGAAAATATAATTAAAATAAAATGACGAGGCGTTAGGAATACAAATAGCCTTTATTCACAAACAGTACGAAAAATGGAATTGAATATAGAATAATAATTAAGGGGAATAACATACAGGTTTACACAATAAGTGCAGCCTTAAAACAAAACAATAATAATGATCTAACCTGCCTGTACCTCAAGTGTCTTTTGATTTAAATTATTTTATTGTTTATGTTCATATTTGCTAAGAATACTTATATAAAACACATAAGAACTATTTAAAAACTATTTCAATGATAAACAAACTTAAAACTAATTAATCTACACCAGCCACTAAGTGTCATCATAACACAAATTTTGAAACCATGTTGATATAACATTTTTACAATGCACTTTTTTAATGCATACATGGACAACAATAGGATAGTATGTTAATTTTAAAAGTAGAAATAATTAAGATAATTGGTTTCTCCTATTAGTCCATTAACGTTGAATGAGCGCCCACTGTTCTGTGCATCCAAGCTCCAACTCGCTAAGAGCATGAGTGCCCGGTCACTGCTCTTGCCTGACACCATGACCAACGCCCTCTGTCAGCTGTCGCTCACGAGCTGCTTCTTCTGCTGTTAGGGGTGTGTAGGGGATATAAGCCTTGTGTGCTATATTATGCAGAACACAGCATGCATTCACTATTCTGACAGCAGTTACTGGAGTGTAATGCAGCTGACTATCAACCAATAAGCACCTGTAAGGACAAACCGTTTTATTATTATTTATTTATTTCAAACACAAATTATATCAATTATTATAATAATGGTATGATATTCAAAGCATACCTAAAGCGAGCTTTTTAAACACCTATACAGCATTCAACAACACTTTTGGCCGTCAAGAGCAAGCTTTGGTTATATCGTTCCGGAGTATCCGGCCTTGGTTCCGAGATGGGTGTCATCATTATCGGTCTCAAAGGGTACCCTGAATCTCCTGCAATAACCAAAAATAAATTAAAGAGTCTTAAAAAAATATTTACATAATGTATCAGAAGATTGCAACATAAATTATACTCAAATTAAACATACCTAAAAGATGTAAATTATCTCCATGATTAATGTGGAGTCTTTCTATATAACCATTCAATGGATAGTTGGCCCAAACAACACTATCATGTGTGGACCCAGGGGAACTTGCATCCACACATAATATATTTAAATTAGAATCACATATCTGAAAAAAAAAACAATAAGGATATGAACTAGCAGTGACAGGAAATAACAAAATTATAACAATACAATTCTGGTTATGATAATGCTGTTTATGACTTTAGAGAGGAATCATCACAAAATCTGCCCCTACACTCCTTACCTTAGTTTCAACATCCAAAGCATCAGAACGTAGGACTGGTGGCATATGAGGAGTCTGCTTGGAAATTAGTTCACGGGTTAATTCTTTCGTGAGTCTATATCTCTTTACAAACTGTCGATCACTGTATGAATCACAAAAAATCACAACTAAGAGCAACTAAGTCTAGCTTTTAAGTTTTTCCTTTTAGTTTCGGCTCGAGCCACCGCTACATCGTATTCATGAGATTTCTCCAATAAATCTATGTAGGCGTACATGGTAATGTTGTATTTTTGAAAGATTTTCACTCAGAATCACTTCAAAACAAAGACAAAACACTCCAACGATCCAGTAACGATCCTAAAAAAGTAGCCTCCTATCAACTTTTACGTTTGACAGCGGTAACGTTCCAGTTACGATCGCGCTGCGTCTCAACTTGCTGTCAAATTTTTAGCGCGATACGAAACGTTCAAAAAGTTGTGATATGGTAGCGGTTCGGTTGCGATTGAGTTGAAAAAAAATAGCGCGATTGCACCCCTGTAGGTACAATCCAACTGCGGCATAAACTGTCATGTTAATGAAATCCAGCAAATATTTCAGATATTTGTTAATATAGTCTGTCTAAAAAGTCAAACGACTTGGGTAGTTCAAACAAAGTTAATAATTATAATCTTTCACTTCATCAGATTTGTTTACCACAAGCGGAATACGTTAGACAATTGACGTCATTAATATTATCCCTCAGAAATGTTAACAAAAGTAAAATACATAATTATGTTAAAATTATAAAAAGTATTAAAATTTCCAAGTCGTTTGACTTTTTAGACAGACTCTAGATACTACATAATACTGTTTCCTATTAGTTAAGATAATAATTTATAGTAAAGTTGGCAACACCTTGGCAACTCAATTATAAGACTATTAGTATTTTTCTCTTAGTCTTATAATTGAGTTCTCTTTTCTTTCCTTTTTTTTCTCTTTTTTAATGATTTGTATAACTCGTACTTTTTCTGTTTGTTTTTTATATTATTTATAACTTGGAGATGTCATTGGGATGCATGTAACCTGGCAATTTTAAAATTACTAATTAATGGTAATCTGTGAACAGCGCTGTGGGCTACATAATTTTTTAAGTTTTTTCTTTAATTATGTTTTTTAATATCACATAATGTAGTTGTTTGCTGTTCCTATGAATAAAATAATAAAAAAAACACCAAAGATTTTAGGTTAGAAGTTTGTTATTTTTGTGCCTTTTTCAGCGATAAATTGACATCTTAGATACATTATACACAATATGTAAATATAATAAAATATTATTGAATGCTTACTAACTGATAAAGGGTGATATTCTATACCTACGAAAGAAATGACAATCTGTCTCTTTTCGTTCCACTATCACTTTTACACCCTTTAACGCAACACCGCACCATGGTTTTTTAAACAATGGTTGAGCTGCTCAAATCTAAGTATTGACAATAAGATATGACACGAAATAGTTTACTAAAGTACGTAAATATTTTTATGAAGAAGATCGCTAACTACACGTTAGATAATAACTGATGGCTTGAACCCTGTTCCCGATACCGATGGGATACTGTTTTTTTTTTTTCATATTTTAAAATGTTTTATTTTTTGAATATTTAAAAATGTAATCAATATGTGTACAAATGAAATAAAAGAAATAATAATCATAATCATTTATTTGCTAATATGGGTAATTACATAAAGTTATTGAAAATATAGCACAGTCCAACCATATTACACCTTGAGGCATGCAAATCACAAGCTTTATTATTATAATACAATTTCTTGCAATAATTATTTATTAATACCGTAGCAAATTACAAAGAAACATACTAGATGAAGTTGATAATAATGTCACGTGAAAAATTTAAGTTTGAAATGTCAATTGTTTAATAATAATGTCAAAACACAATTGTGAATAAATGTCAAAGTAAGAATATATAATGAAGTAAAATTAAATTAAATTCATGCATTATTTGGTAAAATCACAATGAAAAATAATAATGTCAATAGTTTAATTAAAATGTGAAATAGAAAGAAGAAAGAAAGAAGAAAGAAATGTCATGTATTATATGAGAATGTCAAGATATGTTGGCAAATAAATGTCAAAGTATTAATATTACGAGCACCTACCTACTACTTAAATTAGTGCACTAGTTAAATTAATATGACATTACATCCTCCATTAAATAATCATGAACACAATAGTAACATTTACAAGCAATAAGCTTTTTCATTTCTTTTTGAATGCATCGATTGATGAAGTTTTAAGACTTTGGCAAGTGATTGTATACATATAATTTTCTATAATTAACTTACTTATTATAACTAGAAGAAAATTCAGTTTAAAAACAACTATGCTCATTTAAGGGTCCCACACTGGAGATGTTGCTATCATCCGTATCATAACAAAAATCACTACCATCAGAAGAATCACTATCGTTTCCAACTTCAATTATAAACCTGTCTGTTTCTTTGTCTACAGATATTCCGTCATTGTAGTATTTGTTTTCTATGTTTTTTACGTGATCACATTCTTTTTTCCACTCATCCGAAGTTACACTGGAAAGGGCCTCTTCAGTAATTTCCACAATATTTTTTGCTTCCTGGCCCGTATTTCTTTTTTCTACAATTCTTCTTTTTAATAGACTCCATATAAGCTCTATGGGGTTTAAATCACAATGGTAAGGCGGAAGCCTTACCACTTTATGGCCATGCCTCTCCAACAACAAATCAGCTTCATATACAGGCGGTTCCTTGTGCTCTTTAATGATTTCAAATAATTCAGCCTTTACCATCGTCGGCAAATAAGTAAGGCCTTTGTTTTTAATCCAATTTTGCATTTCAGCCTTTGTGCTAGAAATAGTTGGTGCTCTGTTGGCCACAACTGTGTGGTATGGTGCATTATCCATAACTACAATAGACTGACGAGGTAGATTTGGCAATAATTTTGTTTTAAGCCATTTCATGAAATTTTCTTGATTCATATCATCATGATAGTCTCCCGATTTCGATAGAGACTTAAAAATGAGATGGGCATTTGGTACGAAACCGTTCTCACTACCTGCGTGGACTATAATCCACCGTGGTCCCTTCGAGGCAGATAATACACCTTCTTCTGTTTCACTTTGCCAACATTTTCCAGCACAGTACGTGGAATGAATGTAGGTTTCATCTAAATATATAACCGGACGTTGGGCTCCATTCCTATTGTCCTGCAATTCTTTCAAATACCGAAAACGCCACGCCACAATATTATAGTTCTCCATTAACACCTTCCTTTTAGACCTGCTTTGATTAAAATAAAATCCCATTCCCCTCATAATTCTCCATAAAGTGGTGCGACTACCCTTAAAATCGATTTCGTTTCGCATTTCGTACAACAACTTTGATAGAGTAGGTAACTCTTTTCTTACCGTATAGAACTCATGTACTTTGTGCCGTAAAACACAAAGTTCAAATCCGTCGAGTTTAATTTTTTTTTCTCGAGAACGTTTCTTGCCAGGAGTTTTTATTTTTGTTGATGTACTAGCAGACACTTCACCTTCTTTAGTTATCTTCGAAACAGTTTTTTCGCAAATACCTAAAACAAAAGTTAAAAAGAATTGAAAATTTTCGTCTTCATAAAATATGTTACTTTTGGAACTTTAAACTGGCAACCCTATTTTTCTAACCTGTCATGGCGGCTACCCGGCGGCGAACGCATTGTAATGGTATTAATGGCACTTTATTACGTTTTTCTCTATCGCAAAAGCTTTTTACTTTTAACACTAATTCCCGTTCACCACTTTTTAGTGTCTTAGGCATAATTTTTACAAGTAAAGACTAATAAATCTTTTATTCTTTGTCGCTTACACAGATTGGGGAGCCAAGATTACCAAAGAGCATGTAAAAGATTACGGCGAAGGGAATTCTTTCGTGAAACCATAGATACAGAATTTCGATTTCCGCGTGAAATGCATTTAAAAGGCCTATTACACTACTCGTTATTCAGACAGTCTTAGTCGATGTCGTGTATACTGTAGGATATATAAAATCTTTGGCACAGAACAATGTATGATTTGATTCCTGGATTCCTGTGTTCTTTAGCTATAGGTGTATGCGTGGAAGTGGCGGGAGATTTAGATAAGGTTTGCGATGGGACGCGGGCAAGCAAGCGGATAAGCTATAATTTTACATTTTCATCACGTAAGCAAGTTCAGCCAGTTGGATAATTTTTATTATAAGGTGGAGCCACTGGAAGAAGCTAGTCTAACATAGTTTTAAAATATCAAGACGTAACAGTCGTACTACAATGCACAATGACGTAACAGTCGCACTATAATGATGTAACAATGTTGTCAAGATAACAAAAACGATATTTAACTACAGCAGCCCCCAAATCCCACGACACAGACTCTAGCAACATCTGATTTCTAGTAGCTATTCAAAATACTTATCTAGCAACTCGAAAAACCAGTCGCCTGTCGCGGCTAGGGATGTCAGAACTGCAATAAAGTATCGATATATATGGATATCGATATTTTTGAAAATATCAATATTCGAAACTTTTATTTTAAATAATCGGTATCGATATATTTGTGTAAAATATCGATATATCGGTACTATATGAAAAAAAAGGTCTAATTTATTTCAGTCATCTTAGGTAGGTACATTACTAGATAAATACTAATCAATAGACATAATTTTTAATAAATCAAGGACAACGATAAAAAATGTTAATTAAAAAAAAATAAAAAATAATAAAAATAATAATTTATTCAAAATACATTTACAAAAATATAAACATTAGGCAACAGTAACAAGGTTTCCTATTACAATAATGGTACAATTTTCAGTGCTTAAAAATATTGTAAAACTAAAATATCAAAAAAAGTACAATTAGGAGTGGTTTGGAATTGCATTATTTGATAGTGGACCGCCCGATCTAGGTTAATTTAAACCTGTGTTTCAGGCCATCACTTTACAGTCCAGTTTCATTGCGACAATAAAAATTTAAAATTAGAGTAAAATTATTATAAAAAAATGTTCTACTGTAATAAAAGACTACGATAACTAAGCATATGGTACAATAATACCTAAAAACTATATCTATGAAATTATACAAAAATAAACATTAACGAGTCCATTATGACAAAATTTCTAAAAGTTGTTCTGTGTCTGCGTAATTGAGTGACACTAAGTATTCTGACAACATCTTGTTACATGTTTTGTAACTTATACTATAGAAACTTAATACTTTGTTAAGCCTATTATATAGAAAAGGACCTAAGAACACGTAAAAACGCTTAGTAAAGGCATGTCTGGTTTGAGGCTTTATGCAAACCAAGTCCTTTCTTCTCTTGTCCGAAGGTGGAGGGACAAAAGGCAGTGCAGTATGCTGATGTAGTACTATGTTTAAAATAAATAATTGCCGCACTGTTAGCACTTTACATGCTATGTACAGCTGGTGCGTAGGAAATCTAAAAGGGCGAAAGGTAGCAACCTTGAGAATTGCTCTTTGAGCACGTTCTAACGGGAGTAAAATGGTTTTAGCAGCACCGCCCCAAGAAGTTATGCAATATGTAAGAATGGATTGACACAAAGCCAAATAAACCTGTTTTATTAATTTGTAGTCGGCTATGTCACGCAAATTTTTAAAAACATATATTAATTTGCGCACTCTCGTACACAATAACTCGATATGTTTACGAAAATTCAGATTTGAGTCAATCGTTACACCTAGATATTTTACTTGGTCAGCTTTGGCTAAAGTGGGGCAAGAGCATGCATTGTCAGCATACGAGTACGTGCAGTTAATATGTGCGTGAATGTTTAGGTTATTAAGCGGTATGTTAGCATTTCTCATTGTAAATAAAATGTAGTTTGTTTTATCTGTGTTTAATGTCAGGAGATTTTTCTGGAGCCACTTAGACACAGTGTCAAAACCATTTTGTGCATAATCATACACCTCAGCTCTTGACTTACCTGAAAACAATAGAGCGGTGTCATCCGCATATGACATTATAACACCATTTTGGAGCGACAGGCTGCATAGTTCATTTATGTAGATTAAAAATAATGTGGGCCCCAAAATGCTACCCTGCGGAATGCCAAAACAGCTATTTTTTAGATCAGAACTGGTGTATTGACCTATTTTTATACATTGATAACGATCGCTGAGATAGTCAGAAAATAGTAAAAGCTGTTTACCTCTTATCCCAAGTGATTCAAGCTTGTGCAAGAGTAAAGAACAAGAAATAGTGTCGAAGGCCTTGGCAAGGTCTAGAAAGATCCCTATTGTGTGCATACCATTATCTAGGTTAGTAGTGATATAGTTAGTCAAATTGTGGACTGCTTGGTTAGTTGATTTTTTAGCCCTAAAACCAAATTGATTATCTGATAGTAGTCTGTTATCTTCTAAATATTTGATCAATCTACTATTAATAATTTTTTCTAAAATTTTAGAGAGGCCTGTTAATACTGAGATGGGTCTGTAGTTATTCACACTAGTTTTATCTCCAGCTTTGAATACAGGTGTAACTACGGCTTTCTTAAGTAGTTTTGGAAATATACCTTTAGATAAGCAAAGTTGAAAGATGTGGGTTAGAGGAGGGGCAAGTAAGTATTTAAATGTTTTCAGAATATGATTGGGTATGTCATCCCACCCAGTGGCACAAACATCCTTAAGCCCGCTTATAATTCTGACTACTTCGTTTACGTCGGTATCTAATAAAACAAAAGAGTTTAGTGTGGAGGATATCGTGGTCGAGTTGGGTTGGGAAATGATACTTGGGTTAATTGTTTTTTCAGCCAAGTTTTTACCAACGTTAACAAAATAGTTGTTTCCTTTTTTTAATGCTTCATTTGGGTTTACATCTGACAATAAAATTTCTAACGGAGGATCAGGTTTTTTCGATCTAAAAGTATGTGATTTTACAAACTTCCACACAAGTTTACTATTTTTCCCGGCCTTCTGTAATTCATTTTTGTCGTACTGATTTTTCAGTTTTTTCAAAAGATTATTACAGAAGTTCCGATACCTTTTATAAGTTATAGAAAGTACTTTGTCATCAGGAGCTAGTTTCAATTTTAGATGAAGTCTGTCTCTATGCCTTATACATCGAACGAGACCAGGCGTGATCCAAGGTTTAATGCAACTATACTTTCTAGGCACAGTCTTAGTAAACGTATTTTTCACTATCGCAGATTGTAACGAATTTATGAAGTAATTTAACGAACTATTTGCATCGTCTGAATTATAAACCGGGTCAAGATTAATACCGCGAATGTCATTCTCGAGATTAGTCATATTGACTTTAGTGTAGCTACGCATGCATATTTTTCTAGGTGAACTTATTTGTAGTGCTAGTAAAACAGCCTGATGATCGGTTATCGTAGAATTAGTAACTAGTGTTTTGGATGGATTTTTTGATTTTATAATGATGTGATCCAAGCATGAGCCACTCTGATGCGTGGGGTGGTAGTGAGCTGGAAGAAGTCCATGGAATGAGCAAATGTTCAGATAATTATGTACATTACTATCTGTTTTCCCGGAAGCAATGTTAATGTTAATATCGCCCATAAGTATAATGTTTTTAAAGGATGATAATTTTTTTAAATTTGTGTCGAGTGACTCTAAAAATCTATCTATGTTTTGTGAAGGAGGCCTATAAATAGCTATGACTACCGTGTCGGGAATAATTTTAATTATTAAACAATTACTGTCTAAGGCTACTGACTCTTCTCTTACTGTTCTTAAATTATTTTTAATATAAACTACTAACTATTACTTATTAACTGAACCAATATTTATCTAGTACAGACATAAGAAAAACTCTTTGATTTATGTGCACGGCTGTAAGCCGACTTCTGTTATTGGTACTGCGAGACAGCCAGCAGCCGTTGCAGCCAACTTAAAAACCAACATAAGTACCAAATTAAAAAGAAGTTAAGCAGCAAATTGAGTCGAGAAAATAAAACAAAAAAAAATCGTTTTTGATACAATTTCGATCTTGGACATTTGTATCGATTTATCGTTATAAAATGTATCGCCCAAAAATATCGATATATCGATTTATCGATATTTATTCTACAAGCCTAGTCGCGGCTGTCGCCATATTATTTATTTTCGTAATACTACAAACTTCACACACAATAGATTGCAAAATGAAATTCTGTGCCATAATAAAACTGTAAAATTTTAGGGGAAAATATAAGAATTGTCAGTTTTATTTGCCTAAAATTGCAATGTTTATATAACTATTTAAAACGATATTTCATTTATAAATCAAGATGTCGACTACCGGCAGCCTTAACCAATACATACAATTTGTCGAACGCATGTTTAGGACCTCTCAGGGGAACTTACTGGCGCGTCTGCTGTCCCTTCGTGATGAACATGTTGCTAATAGAAACCTGCGTTCGAGTGATATCGCTACTCTTGTGGAAGGAAATTGTCTCGCTCCTTTGGACGAGATCATCATCAGTCATTTGCTATGTGTAAAAGTAAGTGTGACAAGTGAGAGAGGGTAAATCATTTTTATTATTATCATGTTAATTTCTGGTCACATCATCTTTAACAAGTCAATTTCTGGTCATAGACCTTTGGTCGCACATCAATGAATTTGGTTATTTTGTTTATGAAGTTAGTAGTAACTATGAGCTTGTATTTTATTTGTAACTCATTACTATTCACATGATTTGAATAAACTCAAGAATAATATAGATATTAACTGAACTGTGTAGCTGCATCTGCTCCGGGTCCATCAACCAATGCACGGTGTTTCGCCTAGAACATGCTAGGTGGACAAAATTCAAGTTTTCATTTCCAGGAAATCTTAATTGCATAACACAAACAACACCCCCAAACTCCAAATTCCAAGAAAAAGTTGTTTTTCAAATGCTTAACTGATGAGAGTTCAGAAGTCAGGTAATGAGTTTAATGCAAGCGTTCCGGTCAATCAGTTGCAATTTAGCGACACTTTTGTGCACATCTCATGGTGGTTTATAGTGATATTGTGAAAGTTTTTTGTGATGGATATTAATACTGAGGGTATGTACTATTATTTAATATATTATTTTTATCAGAATCTATTAAAATGATTTTTTAGCATTTTTTTAACTTGATGCATAAATTTTAGCGTAATTTTTTTCATAAAGAAAACTTTGAACTTTCAGGAAATACATTGATTCGCCTCTATTCGGGCTAGTTTTTAGATATATTGTATGTATAACTGTGTAGTTTGTAAAAATACACATATTGTTCAGCACACTTCAGTACAACATATTTTTTTCTTTTTTTTTCAGAACACGTTTACTCTATTTCAAGGGTAGCCTTTTTTGAAGAGTGGTTGAAACACACGAAGAATGATAAAAGGTCGCGTATTTATGACTATCTTTCTTCAAAATTTCACTTTGGTGACATTACTGAAAGCAGCCAAAGAAAAATAAAATTGAAAATATCCAACTTTTCTACCAAGATTGGAGCCAAATGGTTGGCTTCGGGAAAATCGAAGGAGCGTTTTTTAATTACAAATAAGACTTGGTTGGATGAAGGAGACATACAGTTTACTGCGAGTTCTTTAGCCCCACAACCTTCGCCATCGAGTGAGGCTGTGACATCTGCAGGAAGACCTCGCAAAGATTTCGAGGAATCGTCGTTTAAGACGAATAAACGTCGAGTCGTGGATCTCGTAAAATCTCGAAGTGCCAAAGAATTAGTGACTGCTGTCGAAATTTCTATGCGTTCAGCAGGGCAAAGAAAAGTTGCCCATGTGATAAGAGACATTAGTGAGAGCCCAGATAATATTATTAAGTCAAAAAAAAACCAGCGCTGTGAGCTCAACGCATTATGCGTGAGGCCGCAGCTTTATGCTGAGCGTTCGGCCGTTTTGCGCAGAGCAGCAGATTGCGTCTTTAACACGTGAATAAACTGTTTTTCTTTCTTTCTTTTCTTTCAAAAAATATCAGTTCCGTTAATCCTAGGCAGTTAAGAAGTAACGAAGCCTTAGCATACTATATAGATTCTAAGTCGCTTTTTTAAGAATGCTGAGATGAGCGCTCAAATCACAGGGTTGGATGTTACTATTATCAAACAATTTGATGTTATTTTGAGGACATTGTCTTCTGGGTTCGAAATAAACTTAGTTGAATTTAATCAATTTTGTCTTGAAACTAGAAGACATTACCCTATTCGTGGTACTATATGCCTGCTACTGTACATAAAATATTAGTACACAGTACTGAGGTCATCAAAGCGGCATTGCTTCCATTTGGGCAGCTTTCTGAAGAGGCTCAAGAAGCACGTAACAAAGATTGCCGCAGATTTAGGGACTACAACACCCGCAAGTGCTCACGTGTTGCCACGAATAGAGACTTGCTGTCCATGTTAATAATAACATCTGACCATTTGATCAATAGCCTTCGTGAGATTCCCCAAAAAAGCCGGAAAAAATATGTAATAAGTTAATTGAAAGCCCGACCATAGTAGCATCAAGACCGGAAACGTCATCATATTGTCGCACATTGCTACAAAATGATGAAGATTTTGATGATGATTCTGATGATTAGGTTTAGGTTAAGTATAGTAGGTATTTCTTTATTTAATGCAATTTTGTTGTTTGTTTATTATTTTAAATAAATTTTTCTGTTTTTATATATATATATTTTTTGTTTTTTATTACAAAATCATACCAAAAATTATTAATAATGCCTCAATATGACTACTTATATATAAAAGGATCGTTAAATATCATAAAATAATATTGTCCACCTAGCATGTTCTACGCGGTACACTGTGCAATGTCTGTCTGTGGTTGGACTTTTTCTCTGTTATATTTTGATGTAATGACGTTAGACTTAGCGGACCGCAACGGTCCTCTAACAAATAGACATTTTTGTAGGGAGCCGGAGCTTATTCGCTCCATTAGACGAGGAGTTATAATCAGTAGCCATAAAGATGTCTTTGTGAATGTCACCTGTGCTTATTCTTGTTTTTGATAATATTGGTTATAAATAAACATTAAATTGGTGAATACTATAATTTAAAGAGTTCTGAGAGTGTTTAATTCCTTTAAAATCTATTTTTAGCTAAAGAAAATCAACGATATTTATTACCATAACTATTTTAATATCTTTTATGCACACTGACAAAAGATCTTGTTAATATTTCAAGGCACTATACATGAAAGACTACATGGAAGCCTTTGAACACCAGAGTGCCTGCGTAGCCTGCGTTGTGCGACTTTTACAAGCACAGAAGGAGTCCAACTGGGGCCTGCCTTTGATGTACACAGTATGCTTGGATCTCAGACTTGTTGCATACAGAGCTGAGGCTTGTGGTAAGTCTGATTGTTATTATGCTTAGTCTTATTGTTGAGGTATTCTTAAATAAAATTGTAGTGAGGATACATTCATTCATTCATTCATTCATTCATTCTGGTGTAAAAGCCAAGTAACATTCAGCTGTAATGTTTGGATTAAAAGTAAAACTGTACATACTATACAGGATATGGAATTTATTGGTTTTTGGGGGGGGTGTACACCTCTTTCTCCTGAACCCTACCTAAATCTAAGAAATGTGTACTTTTGGAAATATTTAAGATTGAAACTTTGAGATACATTTAAAGTTGACTGGTCATTCTGAAGTCAGAATGGCCAGTAAGCAATTCTTTTGTTATGTTTTTTTTTTCTTTGTGTTCATTTGCAATCAGTCGTTGACACATCTACTGGAGACATCTACTCATTGGAATTGGCTAAACCAGGTTTTGTCCCAGGATCAAGGGCCGTTTCAAGCGAGTTTCATGCCTGGTACGTATTAAGAGGCCTTTTACAAAAAAAACGCGAAATTACAAGTGTTCGACGTTGAAATTGTATGTTTTACGTTCGTTAAATGAAATAACAATTATTGTCAAAAATAGTTTGTTTTCTCTACTATATTAACTATTTAACCGATTTTAGATAACTTGTTTAATTATTTAGTAATAAGCTTTCTTCCGATGCATGTTTAGGCAAAAACTCACGGAGACATGATTTGGCAGCTCTAATTTGGAGATTCTACTGAATATCTACCACCAAAAATAATATTAATTAGCTGTCAAATATCCTTAACTTCAAAAATTATTAAGTACATTTTGGTTATATGCCTTTTGTGTAAAGAAATAAAAAATCTACATAATTCAATTTTCGACCGAAAAGGCTTCGAAACAAGCCCCAATATCTCGAAAGTTATACATTATTTAGGCGTAAAATTTATACCAAAATAATCATCAACATTTGCTTAAAATATAGTATTATTTTTATTTTTTTAATCGCTACTATTATTTTGTAATTAAATAAATAAAAATACTATATATTTCACTGCGCCAGCAATCCGCGACTAGTACCGCGCGAGCGCTTGTCGAGGTCGGACCTATGTCAATTTATTTCCCGCGCGCCTTCGTTCCGATACCATCATTGTGTGCGCTGATTGTCGCGTAGACGCTACCGCATTGCTGTTGTGTGCGTGTGAACTACGAACGCCGTTTTTGATCTTTGTATTTATTTTCTAACGGTATTCAATATGTGCAAAGTTCACACATTATTAGTATACCAGATAGTCGCTTATTGGAACGAAGTTCCTTATCGCGCGTTGTGTATATATATATATATATACAAATATATATCAACTTTTTTTTAATGTTTTTGGCTTGGAAACTATTTATTTTTTATTTATTATCAACTTTTTCGATATGGGTGTCGTTTTCATGGTTCTCAAGGGTGTTTAAACCGATAGTATTGTCAAAATGTAAATCCAAGATGGCGGCTGCAAGAAATTATCAACTTTTTCGTCATGGGTGTCGTTTTCGTGGTTTTCGAGGGTGTTGAAACCGATTGTACTGTCAAAATGTAAATTCAAGATGGCGGCTGCAATAAATTATCAACTTTTTCGATATGGGTGTCTTTTTCATGGTTTTCGAGGGTGTTGAAGCCGTTAGTTCTGTCAAAATGTAAATCCAAGATGGCGGCTGCAATAAATTATCAACTTTTTCGTCATGGGTATCGTTTTCATGGTTTTCGAGGGTGTTGAAACCGATAGTACTGTCAAAATATAAATCCAAGATGGCGGCTGCAAAAAATTATTAAATTTTTCGTCATGGGTGTCGTTTTCATGGTTTTCAAGGGTGTTGAAACCGATAGTATTGTCAAAATGTAAATCCAAGATGGCGGCTGCAATAAATTATCAACTTTTTCGATATGGGTGTCGTTTTCATGTTTTTCGAGGATGTTGAAACCGATAGTACTGTTAAAATATAAATCCAAGATGGCGGCTGCAAGAAATTATTAAATTTTTCGTCATGGGTGTCGTTTTCATGGTTTTCGAGGGTGTTGAAACCGATAGTACTGTCAAAATATAAATCCAAGATGGCGGCTGCAAAAAATTATCAACTTTTTCGTCATGGGTGTCGTTTTCGTGGTTTTCGAGGGTGTTGAAACCGATTGTACTGTCAAAATGTAAATTCAAGATGGCGGCTGCAATAAATTATCAACTTTTTCGATATGAGTGTCTTTTTCATGGTTTCGAAGATGTTGAAATAGTGCTGTCAAAATGTACATAAAATAGGATAGTATTTTTTTGGAACGAAATTATGCGACTACGATAAAATAAATAAACGAATGGTTTGAATGTTCAAAATGGTATCATTGAAGTGACCTGATGATGATGATGGAGCCAGAAGATAGGCACCGGAACTCCGTAATTAATCAATGTATCCTACCCGTGTTTGGGCTTATTAGAATTGTCATGAGATGCACTTTGGTTATAAGGTACTATTGAACTGATCTGATGATGATGATGGAGCCGAAAGGTAGACACGGGAACTTCATAATAAAACATTGTATCCTAGCAGGGTTTGAGTTAATTGGAATTGCCATGAGAAAAATGTACTCTGGCTGTAAGTGTATTGCCACTAAAAAGTGTGAAATAAAAAACTTTTTACAAAAATAAATAACCGACTTCACTAAAAAAAACACTAAAACCATCAAAATCATTTTAATTTCGGAAGTCGGTGTTAAATAAGGAACAAACAATATCGAGAAACACCGACTTCCGAAATTAAAATGATTTTGATGGTTTTAGTGTTTTTTTTTCTTTTTGTAAAAAGTTTTTTAATTTAAAAACTTCCAAAAATAATGTTGACATGAATGTCAATTTAGGTGCGGTTTCGGTGGCGATAATAACTGGCATTGGTATTTCAAATCTAAATGAACTGTCTGCTTCGATGGATTTGCCTACCTTACCTTTCCGGTTATTCAGCAAATGCCATGACACAGTAGCAGAAATGTGGAAGAAAACTGCAGAAATAACAATGACACAAGCGGCTGAAGAAGTAGCTGAAGCTGCAAAACTGCGTGGCGATGTTAACAGTGCGGGTATACCTACAATATCGGTGCAAGCTGATGCATGTTGGAGCAACGCTCATACAAGTCGGATTATTCTGCACTTTCCGGTGTTGCATCCATTATAGGTACCAACCAAAACACTTTAATAACGTGTGACTAAGGCTTTTCTTTTTGTTCTATTCTTGTTTTTCACCATCCTGAAAGTCTTATTTCATCGTCGTTTTTTTGTCGTAGTCGGGTTTTAGTTTTTTACTTTATTTCTATTTAAACATATTTGGAGCTTAATCATATTTACGTGAAGACCTTCGAAATGATACCAAACACGACGTATTTATCTTTTTTTTATAATGTAAAGGCTTGCGTTTGACCACAATCTCACCTGATGGTAAGCGATGATGTGGCCGACGATGGAGCACGCTTGCCTAGAAGCAATCTATTCACTCTTGACTTAAAACCCCTAGGTTATTGCTATCAGGAAACACAGACTCCGGCAAGGAATTCCATTCCTTAGCTGTACGCATAATGAATAATAATAATAATATTCCACAACTATCACACAGCGCCGTCTAGTCCCAAGCTAATCAGAGCTTGTGTTATGGGTACTAAACAGCTGATAAACATACTTATATATTTCTAAAAACATACATATTATAGATAAATGTACTCCCAAAACGCTTTGTACGTATTGGTGGGATGTCCACCATGTATCGGTGGCGCAACGCCGTCCGTCTTGTGGTCCGATGATGGAACGGACTTGGTGGTATTAAATTGTGTAAGTCTAGTGCGCACTCCCCAAAGTGTAAACGATAACGAAACGAATCAAATAATTCTACACAAATTTTAATATATTTTATAATGGTATGTGCCAAATTAATATTATTGACTGTAAATTTTATTATGTTTGACTAATGTGACTAATGACAGTGATGAAATTTCATGACATTATTGTACTATTGTGCATGCTTTAAAATATTTGCACGACTGTTAAGTCTTAAAAATTATTTCAACATGTTAATACCTATGTGTACCTATATTCTAGCAAATAAATAAATTTCATTTCATTTCATTTCACGATCGAACTTGCGCTTGATAGAGGTTGAGCAGCTGTTCCGGCGTGAAATACCGTCTCACCTTTGCTAAGATCCCCAATTTTTTGGCAGCTAGTTGGGCTTTTGCCTCGATGTAGGAGCCGAAATTAAGGGTAGACGATAGCGTTACGCCAAGAAGTTCAATGTGGTCGGTAATTGGCACGGTTACACCCCGAAAAGATGGAGCCGGGTGGAATTGGCTCCGTTTAGCGGAGAAAAGACACGCCTGGGTTTTCGTCACATTGAACTTGACCAGATTGGCATCGCCCCATTCTGAGACTGCCTCTAAGAATGAGTTCAAGCGTTCAACCATAGCCTCTCGAAATGACTGGATCTGTGACCCACTAGCTCGTGCGTTAGACACATATCTCTCAGCAACAGTTCTGTCGTCTGCATACCCATAAGTTCCGGGTTTAAGTAGGTCATTTATGTGCAGCAAAAACAGTGAGAGTACCGACCCTAGAGGAACTCCGGCATTAAGATCCATTTGACCGGACGAGCATCCATCAATTACCACTCGGATGGATTGATCCCTCAAGAAGTCTGCGATCCAATCACACAGACCAGTGGGATCCAATCACACAGACCAAAGGAAGGAAGTTTAGTAACAAGGCTTTCGTGCCAGACCCTATCGAAGGCCTTCGAGATATCAAGGGACACGGCCAGCGCTTCCCCATGCTTCTCAATGGCCTCGCTCCAGATGTGAATGGCATACGTTAGAAGGTCCCCAGTAGACCGATTTTGACGAAAGCCGTATTGCTGGTCGCTGAGGATGTCGTTAGCTTCCAGGTATGCCAGAAGCTTCCTGTTAATTACCCGTTCCATACTCTTACAGAGGATGGACGTAACAGAGATGGGTCGGTTGTTTGCCGGGTCAGCTCTACTGCCCTTCTTGGGCACAGGCTGCACGTTGGCTTGCTTCCAAGCCATCGGCACTTTTCCAGTCTCATATGAGAGGCGAAATAGGCGAGTCAAGATCGGAGACAATTCAGGCGCACAAGTTTTTAGAACGACCGCTGGTATCCCGTCGGGGCCACTGGCTTTATTCACGTCAAGGTTACTCAAGACCCTACGAACGTCCTTCTAATGGATACGAATATCCGACATATTCGTCACGCACCCATCAGGAGAAACAGGGGGTCGCGCGTCACTGGAGTCCAGACGCGAAGATACCGCAAAAAGAGAAGCAAATAAGTTTGCTTTCTCCTCAGCGGTGTGAGCCAGTGTCAGATCGGGACTCAGCAGTGGCGGAAGTGAGGGACGGCAGAAGTTCGATTCAACCGACTTTGCCAGGGACCAAAACGCTTTACTACCAGCGGGGTATGAAGCAAGTTTGTTTCCTATTCGGTTAATGTGGTCGAACCGAGACTTTCTCAACATCTTTTTGCAGGACTTAGCAGCCCTGTTAAAGGCCTTCTTCTTAAGAGTCACGTCGCCAGCTTTGCGCATATGAGCATCGGCCCAAGCTTGGTATGCCGCATGTTTTTTCGTGTCGGTGCGAGAACACTCGGTGCCAAACCGAGGTCGAGCTTGGTCCGACATTGCTTCGTCAGAGAATGGGATGTAGTACTCCATTCCCTGTCGTAACACATCCGTCACGGCATCAGCGCACGACGATGCATCCTTTGAAGAAAAGCAAGTGGGCTGCCAAGGATAGCATGCGAAGAAAGACCGCATGCCATCCCAATCTGCTGACCTGTATCGCCAAACCCGCCGAGTGCCTCTAGGACTAGGATCGGGCGGGGAATAGATAGACACAGATTTAAGCAGACAGTGGTCAGAACTGCCTAAAGGCGAAGATATCGACACTGAGTAGCGGTCTGGATCTGTGGTCAGCAGAAGGTCCAAGCAATTGGCTGTGTGCGAATCCACATCAGGTACCCTCGTTGCCCCCTGGACCAGCTGGGTGAGATTCAATTCCAGCGCTAGCTTCCGCATCTAACGACCAGCATGATCTGTGCACTGGTATGGGAAAAGCCACTCTTGGTGGTGCGCATTAAAGTTCCCCAGTAACACCAATTAGGCGGAAGGGTACCGCTGCTGAGCCGCATCTGCCGCCTCACTCAGATGCTGTGTGAGCCCGGACGTCTCCTGATCTCCACTATGCGAGCGGTAAACACAAGCGTAGATTATTTTATCTAGGCCCGTGTCGACCAAAGCCCAAAGCGTTGAGAACCTGGAGTCTTCAAGATTGCGGAGACGCCGATAGCAGATGTCGTCCCGGGTAAACCCTGGGTATGAAAGATACGACACGTCGGACGGACCTCTGATCTGCGTCTCCGTAAGGAATAGTAGAGCTAGTTTTTTCAGTCTCCAGGTGGTGATGGACTGCAACGAGATTTAAGTGCAGACCTCGTATATTTGAGAGGTGCACTTTGTGAGAGAGGGAGTGCAGCCGCTGTTTAACTTTACTCTTTCCATTCCTTTTCATAATTTGAGAGTGAATGGAGAGGAGAAGGAAGTGAAATGGGGAGCCACGCTGCGTTCCTTCAGGCACGCACTGAAAGGACGACCTCATTAGGGGACTATGTTTTTTTAACACAAAACTTTTTGACCACTAGATGGCGCCATATTGTTTTTTTGATATTTTTGCTAAGTACCGGTCAAGCCCTTTCAAATGATATCAAACACGGTGTATTTATCTTAACATTTATCACATTACCTTTTGTCTGCTAGAGGGCGTCACTTTAAATTTGAGCAACATATTGGAAATATACAAGTTAAGCCCTTTCAAATGATACCAAACACGGCGTATTTATCTCCATTTTTATTTTTAACACATTACTTTTTGTCCGCTAGAGGGCGCCATATCGCGTTTTGTGACACGTCACATAGCATATGTTCAGCGAACGATTAAGACGGTTCTAACGATACCTCATATGTCGAGTTCCTATAAGTAGATTAGGAGCTACAAGGAACAAATGAACATACTCACAAACATACATACATACATAGCCTGTCAAAATCATAACCCTCCGTAGTCGGGTAATAATTAAAAAAATATTCTCTTCTTTCTTCTCTTTCTATAATTAATATATTTGTTAATTAAATATATTACATTCATAATATTTCAGTTTCTGTGAAATTGTTACTACGAGTATTTTGGTGAACAATAAAGTTTATTCTATTCAATTACATTTGGTTGTTTTATTTATTAGAATACGTTGCAGCAACCATACTACTACAATATATACAATTAATACAACTATGCTATTGACTGTAGATATTATAATCGATTACTGCATAACAATTAAAAAATTTATGTGAACATATTTCTTAAAATAATAATAATAAGAAAAATTAATTAATATAAATTCGTTTTATAAAATTGAAATAACACGTCAACAATTTCCACCTACTAACCTTTATCCTAAGAAACCTTAAGTTACGGAAAATCAAGATCGTTTAGTCGCCGTATTAAGTGCGAGCGAGAAGTATGAATGAAAGTATCGGTGGCGCAGTTAGCCGTCCGCTCGAGCGCTCGGTGCGTAAAATACCTAAATTTGCGTAAAGCCGAAACGTAAAAGGGCTCTCAAATGAACAGCTAGATCATGTAATAAAAAAGAAAATATTAAATTGGTTGTCGGTTGTAACAACCAACAGTGTTTAAAATATATTATAAAAATGTGTTCCACCAATAGAATAAAAAAGAATAAAAAAATTAAGAATTCGGGCGCCAAATGAAACACGAAATTAACCGGGATAACTTGGTCGAGTAAGAGATTGGACCATTAATCTGCCGGAGATATAAGGGAAAAAAATAAATAAATAGATAATTAGAACTTTTGTCATTAATTTTTTTCCCTGCCCGTAGTTTACCTATGACATCTTTGCTATGGGATAGTATTGCATCTGTTTCATTTGAAAATAGGAAAAAAAAATGTTAATATTAGTTATGTAGAAAAAAAGGAATGTCGTCCAGTACTTGGAGACTCCAGGCGTGGTCCAATAGAGGATAATCTTCAAGTATTTATCCAAAAAATGTAAAATAGAAAAGTAGAAAAAAAAAACGCCAGATGGCGTTTTTTTCTCCGAACTAATAGTCCAAGATCCCAGGCCTGCCAGACATCACGTATTTTCTCACGAACGAAATGTGGACGATTGAGTACTATTAGTATGTACTAAGAACGCATGCCTATCTGCTAGCTTGCTTAGACGGCCAATTTTCAGGTATCAGGTAATCAAGGTACCTACATAAAATCATTACTTACCTCACGTAAATTCTCAAGGCTGATTTTTACGTATTTTGTAGGCAATATCTTTAAAATCAAGTCGCCAATACTCCCAGACACATTCCGTGGGCCGTATTGCTTTACAGACGCTTTAAAGCTCCCAAAATAATGACATAACTTCACGTAAATTCTCATGCTTGATTTTTATATATGTTCACCAGACATCTATTTTAAAACCTTTTACAAGAAAACAGACCGATCCAAGGGGCCTGTCAGACAAATACGGAGCCAGTAGTAGGTAGTAGCTGTGACGAATATTACATTTGATTTTATAGAGCAACGCGCTGTGCCAGACAAATGCCTGCTGGATGTCTAGCAACGCCGATGAGCAACATTCGTTCTTTTCAAATGTATTTCTTATTTCATTGCAAACTCGGTGGACTTGTTCGATTGTGGAGTGTTGTTGTCTAAATCCAAACTAATGATCCGGTATCGTGTGGTTGCTAGCAAGTATGTGCAAGTCTGCGGAGCAGTATTCTCGCAAACATCTTCGATAGGATAGGCAACAAGTTGATTGACTAATAAGAGGTAACTTCATAAGCAGGTTTCCCCAACTTGTGGATCATTATTATTTGAGAGATTTTCCACAAAGGTGGGATATACTGTACCTCAGAGGTAAACAATAGTAACTCCACTTTTTTGAAAATAAGTTTTTTTGCACTGTTAAAATCCTAAGAACCAGTTCTACGTAATGGTATAGGGCATCAAGTCCTACGACATCTAGGAAGAGAAATATCCAATCGAATATGACAAAAACATATCGGGTAAGGGACTTAAAATGATGATAAGATTGTTTTTTCCTCAGCTTTACGCGCACTTAATTTTGTTCTAAACTTTATTGTAATTATGTGTAATACATAATAATTCCATCTAATAATTATAAAAAATACAATTGAGTTTGTTTCAATATCTTTAAAGCAACTATGTCAAAATACATTTAAAGTTTCTATCCGCGCGTTTTTGCCTCTCATGTAAAATTTACTTTTTGGCACTTACTGTTGTTTACCTCTGAGTTACAGTATTGTACACGCGACATGCCCACCCCTGAGACCCCAAGCATTTAAACAGGTATAAATACGGAAAAATGGAAAGGTTGCAAAATTTTAATAATCTACGTGGACTTTTAATAATCTTAGTGTTAGCGAAATCACGCGCGATCGCCGGCGTTCGCTTGGGGTTTGAGGGGCGAGTTGATAAATAGGTCACTGCTTTTTTCAGTAGTTCTTTTAGTACCTCCTTTGTTATAAAATTTATTATTACATAAGCAAATACATACAAGCGTTTTTTAGGCACAATTTCAAAGCTAAATATGATTGTTGACCGGCCATTCTGACGTTCACGTCTTTGGCATACAAACCTTGATCTTATGTTGTATTATTCTTTTTTTTCAGCTCAAAGTAATGGCAAGATTCTGGAAAAAGCTGCAGAGAGTCTTCTGGCCTGCTTCAGGGTTTGTGCTGCTGATAACCGCACAACTGAAGCAGAAACTAAGAGATTAGGAATGTTGACTCTCGTGAACCAGCTCCTCAAAGTATACTTCAAGATCAATAAGCTTCATCTATGCAAACCTTTGATAAGAGCAATTGATTCTTCTACTGTCAAAAAAGAATTTCCATTAGCTCAACAAATCACATACAAATACTTTGTCGGACGGAAAGCAATGTTCGATTCTGACTACCGCACTGCTGATGAATTCCTGTCATTCGCATTCGTAAGATGCCACCGAAGAAGCATTAAGAATAAGCGGCTCATTCTCACTTACTTAGTGCCAGTAAAAATGTTACTTGGTTTCATGCCAACTAAACATTTGTTGCAAAAATATGAATTGATGCAATTTTGGGATCTTGTTTTGGCTGTGAAGAATGGTGATCTTCGAGGTATAGACCAAGTCATGGAAAAATATGAGAGCTTCTTTATTAGTGCCGGTATATACTTGATTGTGGAAAAATTGAAGATCTATGCATACAGGAACTTATTCAGAAAGGTTTATGTGGCAGAAAATAACCATCAAATTGATATAGCAAGTTTCCAAGCAGCTTTGCAACTAATGGGACATGACGATGTTGATGCTGACGAAACTCAATGTATCGTGGCGAACTTGATCTATGACGGTAAAATTAAAGGTTACATATCATACCAACACAAGAAGGTGGTAGTGAGCAAGCAGAATGCGTTTCCATCGTTATCTAGTTTATATTAGTCCAGCGCGGGCTCTGTCGAGGTGGAGCATGAATGTGCAGACTTCTTCTAAACTAGAAGAATACTCAATATCAAAGATCATTATTATTCATCTGACGTTTAAGCAAATCGTCCAGATGATTGCTGTGGCACTTTTAAATGCTGTACTAAAATAAAAGCGCCTAAGATGATAGTGAAACCTTTGATATTGTCTGCAGTCTTGCTCCTCTGGTAGGGTCCATACTGATGTTACCATATTTTTAGGAGATAATATTTTTGTATGAATTTTGTACTTTCATACGAAATACGAATAGTGAAGTGAAGAAAATTGTGGACAAAGCTTGCTTAAATATGCACAAGTGAGTTTATGTTGTGATGGACAGTTCTTATTCTTAATATATGTTTTATTGGTAAAGCAGTGATTTTACATTCATTTATACTGGCCTACTTTTGTTTTACAACTATATTGTTTGGCCAGAGTGAAGTTCATTCTTTTCATTAGCGAACACTACTATGTGCCAAAATGAATGACTTAGAAATCTGATTTTTGTTGCAAACAGATTGGGAACAGACCTAACCTTAAGCTAAGTCATTGGGTTAGTTATTTGTAAAACGAAAGTAGGCTTATGAGGTCTTATGTGACCTGATTATGTTGGATTTTGAATTCCAACTTGTATGCCATAGTGTATAAAACGTTAATAGTTATTTGAAATAACTGGTACTTTTTTCTCTTAAGGTTAGACCTCAAATGTATACAGAATTGTAAGTTAATATAATTAAGTTTTATTGTCAAGTCAATTGTGACGAGTAATGTAACCGAATTATGGGAAAATAATTATGTTAAAAATATACCTAAAGGTTACCTAGATATATAATTCAATTCACTATTTATCCATTCACATCAATAGTAGCCATTGTATCAGAACATAATACACATTTAAGACACTTCCTCGGTGTTTTTCTACCTTTTAAAATACACTACATGTGCTGCCCACTAATTTGAGATAAACTCCACTATAAGCTATACGGCTTCCATAGTACCTATTCTCAGTTCTAAGAAACGTCAATCATCGCATTAGCAAAGATTTTATATATCCTTCGGATACGCATTGACGGTTTCATCAATCAAAACATTGACTGTGGCATAACTGACAGCAAAACCTGCCGTGAAATGGACGCCTTAACGTAGCGTCGGCTCAAAATGTACTACGCGTTCCAAATGAGAATAGGACCGATTCGTATGTTTTGATGTCTCGTCGTACTGTCAAATCGAAGAAATTTTAGCAAAATTGAAGAACTCGAGTTTGAGTAAAATTGAAGAACTGGATTCTGGTTAAGCATTTTTCGTTCACAGTTCATAAATAAATTAAATTTTTCATAAATTAATTAATGTTTAAAAATTAATTTCCTCAATTTGACAGTAAATCGTAACGTCACAACATGGCGGGCGATCCTATTCTCTTTTGGAACGCATTGTATAGGAACACGGTGTCTCTAGTTTCTCCTTCCACTGCCGACACTACCTACTACAGTCTACACGTACAGGAATACTTACACAGTCGCATACATCATAAATTAGACCATACTACACAGTCAATATAAACCTTATTTGCTTAAAAACAAGCGTGTATTTTCCTTGCACCGTAGTAGCATACAACTTACGCTAGTGATTGACTAAATAGAAACATTATAATTTAAAAAATCGATAATTATCGATTTATTAGTTTTTTACACCTTACATACAACTTAAATTTTTTGCAACTTTGTCGTGGATTGATGACGTGTATCAACAATGTCGTCACCGGAAACGCAAGCGGGGCTCTACCGCTTGGACACGATCGTCGGTAGAAGGGAGGCAGCGAGGGCTGGAGGGAAGACCGAGCGGTGCGGCATTCTACCTCGGACAGATAAAAATTAATGCGTCCAATATGTAAGTGGAATTTTAAGTGACGAGAGCGTGTTTTTCCTTGTAAAGTAAATAATCGAAAGTGCCAGATACGACTGATATCTTCAGTGCAGTTTCGTAGTAGGTATATTATAGTTACAAATTTGTCTCAAAAACTATTCATAGGTTAAAAAAAAAAAATGTATAAATATTCTTAAACCCAACCCAATTAAGAAACCAAATGTAAAGACAGATAAAGCCATTAATGACAAAGTTATTCATAAAATAAACTTCAAAAACAAATAAATTTTTACTTATAAATCGCTCTCCTGTAAAAGTGTAAAGTAAGTTTTTTTACTTCCGATAGTTTATCTAGGGGCAGTCGATTCGTTCCGTGCGGGAGTCAAAAGCGCACAGTAAGTAGGTAGTCAATCGCTCAACTACTACGCCAACTGTGCCGCCAAAACCCCTACCTAATTAACTGTTATCGACTATCGACAAAGCCTTTTTATTGTTCCTAGACCTTACTTTTGTAATGGTTTAAACGTATAATTAATATTTTTACGGTGCCGAGAATGACGGATGTTTTTGAAAATAAAAGTCCGATGACATTAAAACCATTTTTTATTAAATCCATAATATATTTAAAAGAATAATATAAATATAGTAAATTTTGCTAACCACTAATATACCGACAATGCTGAATATAATGTAAGTCTTACAGTAGGTAAAGTTATAGAACATGTTTTTGTGATTTTTTAAATAGAAAGTCACAGTTCTAAACTATACATATACATACATTTACTTATACATTATAGATTTGGTATGCAGCTGAAAGTTTAAAGATTTGCAATGTGCAATCTTGTGTTTCCATTTGATAACTATTTACATTATACCTACAATAGATGGGACTCTTTTGAACCTAACTGGATTGCTTTTGGTTACTCTTAACTGCATTTCATTCAATTGATTGAACTTTTTACAAAGCTATTCAAATTATTGACATTTTTGAAAACCTTGCAGGTGGTGTTTTAAGACTTTTTTCGGTCTTTGGTGCCAAATTTTTGGCTTTTTGTAAATAATAAAGATCGAAAATCGACTATGTATCGTGTCTTTGTTTGTAGCAATTACACGATAACCTAGTAGATACAAACTTGTAAATACTTCTAACGTTTTGGCATAAATAATCTAAAATTATTTCATCTTTTATATAAATATTTTTCTACAGTTACGATCGATCCAATGATTTATGATTTCAAGATATGTTTCTTAATATTGATATGCATTTTCTGTAGATCTTTGTGTATGCAAGTAAGCTCATTTTTTCTTTACTAGGAAATACAAAATTGCACATTGAAGTAACACCTTTCACCACCACGAATGTGAATCGCGTAAACATTTAATAAAAAATAGGACAACGCAAATTAAATTCGAGGGTAGTTTAACTTAACGGTACCTAGAACAGTGCTGTTGATGATTTCATTTCATTCATGATTGACTGATGGCAAGTATTACAATAAGATCTTATCATTTATTTATATAATTACAAGATCTCATGAGATAGGTAAATAATAATTTGTGCACATCGTGGCGATGAAAGGTTCAGAATATTTTGTAGAAAAATATGAAGAAATATTAGTCTAACTATGAAATATATTTCAATATTATCTTACATTTAGCACTTATATTCATCTACAATAAATCAAGCTAAACGAGGTCTTACATGCAAAGCTAACAAATATTTTGCCTTTATAATGTAGGTACTTAGATTTTATAATTTAATTGATGTAATATATTTATGATACTGTAATAAGTCTCATGGGGTATACAATAAAGGGTTGTAGACTCGACTCTACGTAACATAAATAGTCTTTTAGACTTTGACATCAAAGGAATGTGTAGAGATCATCATCGGTTAGATTATTTTCACCGCCGATTATAGGCCTCTCTCTCCCTATATTTTTGACATTTTATGGTCTTACGTCTTACCTAATAATTTCTGGTCAACTTTTAGTCAACCTAAATAGAGAATTTTTTTTCAAGGTTGGGATTGAAACTTCATAAAATATATTTCATATTCATCTTACTTACCTTAACATGTTATGAAGGTTGTAATACTAAGTTAAAACAATGTTGGCTCCTTTAAAATACAAGAGATCAAGTGTTTCTTTTTATTTACTTCAGGTTTACTTAGTTGAAATATTGACAAGGAGATTGAATTGAATAGAATAATTATAGGATTATAAATACGAAAATTATCTAAGAAACACCTCTAGATACATGGAAAAATAAATAGGTAGGTAGGTACTAAGTATATGATTAACAGTAATTACGAAGATACGACACCTTATACAAAATATATTAATATAAAATGGTTTATAGGTTTTTGAACTTTTCTCGATACTATTCACAGCTAGATTGCACTGTGTACTTTTGAGGCGGTTTGTACACCTATCCGATAAACATAAAAGTACAAAACGCCACAAAAGTAGGTACGCACAAAATAAAGTTAACATTTAGGTAAGTACTGATGTTCGCTTTGTATCATCGGGTATTTATGTAATTCACGAGCATCAAAATTTGAAAAATCATCAAAAAACATTTAAAAAAAAAAGTACATTCATTGCCTAAGATTAAAGGCAATATCCAATGATATTATGCAATATCTATCAAAATCTTCGAAAGCAAGTGCCATAACTTCGTAGTTACTCGTATTTAGTTAAGCAGGTTAGTTTATTTTCTCTCTGGGAAACCCAAAGCGTGCATCGGTTGTCCTTTAAGAAGCTCGTTCTTGTAAACTGAAAGAATTTCTCGGGACAGATTTGGTTTGGCCGGTCTGGATTCGAAGAAATGTCCCATTTGGCTGTGGAAATTAATTGGAATGTTAAATTACAAAATCATTCGCCTTTAAAAGTTTCTACGGACATTAGCTAGAGTGAAAAAAGTGTTAATATTTATGGAACTACTTGTGGTGCTATGAATAGAACAAAAAGCAAATCCAAGTATTTTAAATCAGTACTAAGGGGGCTAATAAACTCTGTTTGTACATATTATGTGGGTATATCTTATGAGATTTTAATATGAACACCTATTTAATCTGCATCTTTATATCTTATCAGTGTATATATAAGGCCTCTGTCTCGAATCTTGCGGGCAGCGGGGCGGCGGCGGCGGCGGCGCGGGAGCGGAGCGCAGCGGGCAACGCAGACCCGTTCTCGAAACCAGTGGGCAGATCGCGCGGCACTATAGCGGCATACTATTGTGTTCGTGGTTGTGTCGTCGAGATATTTGTTTTTATTCGCGAACAAAATGTTTGAACAACGGCGACATCTTTTTGATTCAAATTTATTCTTAACGCTCGATTTATTGTGGGCAAAAGAAGTGAATGCCTACTATAGGGCAAGGAAAAGGAAAGGCGAGTTGTATAGAAATTATGAAGAACAGAGACAATGTCCTGACAAATTCTACGACTAAAATAAATCGCACAACACTGTAATGCAGACGCGCGGGCGGTCATCGCTTGACTGGAGCGCACCGCTCGTTGCCCGCTCCTGCGCCGCTGCCGCGCCGATATTTTTGAGAACCGGTCCATTTGATTTTACGCGTTAGATCCTACCGATCCCGCACCGCTGCTGCCGGCGCCCCGCTGCCCGCAAGATTCGAGGCAGAGGCCTAAAATATGCAGATTACAGATTCATAGCAACTGCATTGAAGTACAGGGTAGCTTTCATCCAGGGATGTTGTGGATATGAAATTTTGGATCTGGATTTGCATACGAATATAGGAATAATAATATTATTTTTTTTATTATTTAATATATCCGAAACCGGTATAATATTATTATACCGGTTTCGGATACGATTACGAATATTCGAATTTTCAAATATTAAAAGCAAAATACAAATATCCAGATTTAATGTTAATTTCTAATTTAGATTATGATTGGCTTTAGTAATTAATCAGTCGTTTAAGTAAATACTATTATAGCTAGCATTAGACTTACTATCCGCATAGCTCTAAAGACGCAGATTCGTTATTATACGCATGGTGTATGTCTGCTCACAGCTTGCACACAAAACTATCAAACTGTCGACGAACGGTAATGACACGACGGCACAACGTTGCCCCTTGCATCTATGAAGCTACGTGTCCGTGGACTGTAGGCTTGAATGTCCGCCTTTGTCCGAAACTTTCATATCGGTTACGGTTATTTTTTTATTTCGGATATCCGATAGTTTCGATCTCGTAGCTCCATAACATCCCTGCTTTCAACAAATGGGTTTTCGTGTCGGTCACTGATGAGCGAGTGTTTGTTTCTAGGTGCAGGTCACAGATGAGTCTATGGTCGACGTGGGTGGCTTTAGTAGGTGGTGGCAAGCAGGGCAACCGCCCGGGCCATGCTCTCTACGCTCTGGCTTGAATAACTCGATTAGAAAAAAAAGCTAACTTTTTATTTTATCTTTCCTTTTCCTTTCATAGTAAAGTTTTTTTTTAATTAATATAATTTCTCAAGAAAAAACAAGACAGCAAGACAGTTTTCAGCTCTTGCTATTCTTCAAATAGATTAGATGAAAAGCTGTAATAGCTGTGTGTGCTGTGTGCGTAAGCTGTGCTGTAAGCTGTATTTCGAAATCCGTTTGAATTTCTTTTAAAGCATTTAGTCCCTAGATTAATTAATACGGCTCTCGTATTTATGCTTGTTGATTTTATATATCTTCTTTTAAAGTTTCTTTCTTATTATAAGTCATAAGAAATACCCAGTTTTGATTAACATACTTTGCAAAAAGGCTAAGGGCCTCGTAACGGGTAAAGTCGCTCTTGCTTACACTCATCACTGTAGACAGCACGGAAGCCTATTGTTTGCAAGCTGTACTGAGATGCAGTTTCTTTGAACGTCATTGTATTTCTCTGTCACAATATACATAACAGACTAAAAGATTGTTTTTGCTGCAATTCAACTTAATTTTACTAGGGACTTACTTCGTCGTGGATTTTTGCTTTTTTTCTTGTGTGTGCTAATGTGTGTCCACTACGGCTTTATTCTAAAGTAAATGGATAAAATGTTTGCCTATTAGCTGGGTTGGCGGCCATGGCGTCGCGTGACGACAGCAGCTCTGGGTGGTCGCTTATTGTGTCTGTTAGAGCAGCAATCATCAAATCTGTGAAGAAAAAGGTGGATGAGAACTTTGAAGTTGACTAAATTTAAAAGATGAACTTATATGGCTATTAAAGGACAGAAGTAGAGGATAGAGGCCGAAATACTCCAAAACATCATTTTATTGGCCTATCGGTGCCACTACTGTGCAAAAGCCTAGCCTAGTTTTCCAAACTTCTTGGGCGTTTTTTGTTCACCCCGCTAACATAATCAGATCATTACACCACCTTCGCTACCTCAGCAGCGTCATCCTGATCAGGATCTGGATCTTTGCTCCAAAACATATTAGGTATTAAATATTTTGCTTTACACTTTTGATATCTAGGTACTATATAAAAATAAGTCAGGTTTTCCTTCCTGACGCTATAACTCCAGAACGCACGAACCGATTTCCACGGTTTTGCATTCGTTGGAAAGGTCTCGGGTTCCGTGAGGTTTATTAGAGTAGAGTAGGGTAGAGTAGAGTAGAGTAGAGTAGAGTAGGGTAGAGTAGAGTAGGGTAGAGTAGAGTAGGGTAGGGTAGAGTAGGGTATAGTAGGGTAGAGTATGGTATAGTAGGCTGAAGTAGGGAAGAGTGGGAGCGAAGCCGCGCGGGCAAAAGCTAGTTCTCTATAAAAACACTTACAAAGGTACAAAAACGTTAAATATTTACTAATATTTTTATATCTTTTTTTCTATTTGAATAGAAACGTACCGAGTACTTTCTTCTCAATGGTGCGCGATAGTTGGCCCCTTTCAGCTTGGAGTTCCAAGAAAGCCATGAAGCGTCGTGTGGCCGACCGTGCTGAGGCAGGGTCTCGTGATAATGACTGGGAGAACATCATCTGGAAAGTGAAAATGTAAGTGAACTATAGTATCTAATAAATTATTTTGACAAGAAAACAAATTATGATCTAAAGATTGGAAAATTTGTGACCATGAAGCGATGACTTCAGTTTTCTAGTAAGCAGGTTAAAACCCTACCACGAGCTCTTAATGCGATCCATTTGACGACGTAAACTGAATTGTAAAAGGGATGGATAAGGTGTATAGCTCCATCTCTCGTTCACGCTCGCAAGACTGACATTTTACGCCATGGTATGACTCCAGATATCTACCCTCCTCGATTACTTTGTAGGTTTAGTAGTCGAAACCGCTGTTACTAAGTAGAAGGTCTTCCTGAGTTTGATTCTCCTTTATTTTTGGTTCGGGAAATTACCAAATAACTAATTACGCTCTGGGTGCAGCGAGAGGGATTTGGGTGTACCTAGTGTAAGGAACAGTTGTCGTTTGCGTTCCAGGACCGCGATAACTCTTTCTATTAATTCTGCAGGCTTCGGCCTTAAATGGCCCCGTCAAACGTGCTGACGTCTCTTTGAAGTGCGCGTGGAAAACTACTCGCTGGAGCGTGTAGTTTTCCACGACTAGCTCGCCATCTCAATTTCCGCGGTTATGATGGCCGGGAATTGCCCTGTGACTCCTAACGCCCGTGGCGTCTTTATCAGGGGCCGGAGCGTGAAACTTGTCTCTGGCTTACGATTGCGGCCACCTCATTTGCTCACATTATTACCAAGATCACCACCAAAAGGCAGGGCCCGATCTAAGGGGGGGCAAGCCGGGCATTTGCTCAGAGCGGGAAAAAATTAGAGGCGGCAAAATTGACTTATTCCTATCTTTCAACCTGTCCACGTTGTCCCACATTGACACCCAAATTGTCAGGTTGAAAATTTTATGTGCCACCTTTCAACCTACTTCAGGTTGGATAGTGGCAATATTTAAGACTTAAGACTCATGACTTATATGGTTTTGTGTAAGTATGTAAAAGGCGGTGAAAATTATCTTTGCCCGGAGCGGCTAAATAGCTAGATCGGGTCCGGCCAAGAGGACACGGTGGTGCTCCGCCCAAACGGACCAGATTTCCACCATATGCTCTATTGTGTCCTCTGGGCGATTCGCACAATATCATAGTGACACCCGTCCGTTTTTTTCCGGCTAAATTCGAAACAAACAACTAGACCTAGTCAATTCGAAAGGATCCCTCTCGAATTGGCTAGGTCTAGTAAGGACTTGGGTCTGGCGGAAAGTGAGACCTGGATTCTTGCCTATTTGATGTTATTTAATCCTCTTCAATGTATTCATGGGACCAGTGCATACTTCTACCTAAGGTCTTTGGGGAGTAGGTAGATAATGGTAATAATGAAAGTTTTTTTATTATTTTATTGATAGGGTCGCGTTTGACCACTGCCTCAACCAATCTCAACTGATGGTAAGCGATGATGGTGTTGGTATTGTCAATATAGCTACCTTAGCCAGCTGATAGATAATCTCCTCAAGCGTGTATTCATTGTAGGGGATGCTGGTTGGCTTCTGCAGTTTCTCCATAATTTCTTCGTATTCTTCATCAGGGAAGGACTGGGCATCGCGCTCGTATTCTTGAGCCCCTGAAATGAATTGTAGTAAATACAATGTTAATGAAGCTTAGTACATAGTTGAACGTTTGGTATTGTAGTTTATACGTGGTCATGATGGAGATCTTTGCCCAGAAGTGGAAGTTGGGAAAACGAAGAAAGCGAATAAAAAATCCGGTGATGTTAATTTATGACTTGGAATGGCGCGGTAGCATGTCCTTACCGATACAATTGACAACATAGAGCTATTAATATCTCAGATTAGCCTTGTCAAAATAGACACGCAAGGTTTTGAAAAATCGGATATAGCGAAAAATTGGTACCATTTGTACCAAATCGGAACATTTATTTATCCCATATATTAAATGTGAAAAGTTCCCATCAATCCCTTATCTTCAAAAAAAAGAAGGTAGTTTATTATATATTCAGCTGTCTGTATCTACTTATAGGTATCTTCCATCGTGATGTGGTGATAGTCCTCATCTATCGCTAACCTTTAGGCAAGGTTTTAGAGGTATGTGGAACAGGATGTAAAGTCCCACCACAAACTTTCATTGTAAGATCCTCCGACTAGACGGATGTTGTATCTGATCCCGTCAACTGCCCTATAGTGGTTTTTCAGACAGTTGTGTGTTCTAATCGCGCTGAGAACTGTGATACCACGATGTAGGAATTTAAATAATAGTTCCAATATGTGGCGGTATAAATAAAAATGCGAAGAATTAAAAAAAATGGTCTGCTCACGCATAGACTGCTGCAACATCGGGTCGAAGGTCCTCTTGATGGCTTCAGGCCTCAGTTCACTGCTGACTGGCAGCGCGGGCACAGGTGAGAGGTTGTTGCTGAGCTCCCAGTTCTTGTTGGCAATCGTCCGGATGATGTCAGGGCTGCTGCCGAATGGGAACGACTGGAGGGCCGGGCTGCGGTATTGGTACTCCTGAAGGTTAGAAAGGTCAAACTAAGAATCTATATCAGGGATGTACCTAACGGAGGTAATGATATCGGAACCGAAGGCGGAGTCGGAGTTTTTAAATTTGATTTATCGGAGTCGGAACCGGAATCGAAACTGGAGGCGGAAGAGGGTCAGAAGTAGTGGCAGGATCGAGATTTTTTATTTAAGGACAAATAAAACATTATTCAGTCAATTTTTTTTTCATTTTAATTATAAAATAAAATACAATGAAAAAAAAATGGCAAGTTTCCGAATAAACAACAGTGGACGCAGACCGCCCGCCGCCGTTATGTTATGCTTCGACCTCCGATTAAAACCTCCGATTTAAAAGTATCGGAGCCGAAGTCGGAACCGAAGGTGTAATAATATCGGAAGTTCCGACTTAACGGAGTCGGAGTCGAAGCTCCGTACAGGTCCCGCGGTGGTTTCCGAAAGGAACCTAAAAGACAAAAGCGGTAATTGTTTTCAGTTTAACCCCACATAAAATCAACATACGTCTGTGGTGAACACAGAACACACTGAAGTCATAAAAAAACATGTCTTCAATTTGACAGATAACAGAAAAACCTAGTTTTGGAAGTTTAAAACAAAAGAAAAATCAGGTTCTTTGTTTCCAGTTCACTTAAAATCCAAGTTATTTTAAGAGGACCCATCCCACCCGTCTGTCGTTCAACTGAACATGGTTTAAAAGCTTGTTGGTTCATCCCACGCAATATTTGATAAAGATTCAAGGCAATGCGAAAAAGAGAGAATACTTGGACGCTCTGTTGCCATTTGTTATTTCCACCATTCACTCTAAATTTTCACAAAACTTTTAAATATGTGTTTTTGGGAAAACATTCAGAATCTTGATTTTATGTGCAAGGTTTCTATAATTGTATTTTCTTAAATTATGAATAGGTACATTATAAATAAAAAAAAAAAAACATTTATTTCAGGTAAAAACCTATATTAGAGAACAGAGTTGAAAAAATATGCATACAAATAATAATAATAAAATAAAATTACAATCCTAAATAACAATAAATTCCGAAATTTCAATAAATAAAATTCAATAAATTAAAATCACAATAATTAAAATAAAATAAAATAAAGTTAAAAATAATAATAAAAATCGTCAAAAAATTAATATATAATAAATTATGAATGGCCAAAGGTAATGAAATAGGAGATTTTCAGAGGTCCTTGCTAGATTAGTCTTAATAATTTTATTTCAATAGTAATCTAGATAATATCCACAAGATAACTGTGTTTCCAAAATATTTAGAGAATAACGTCATCATAATCATGAAAGAGCGCTTGTATGGAAATGAACCTCGGGAAGGGCAGTTAAGGTACATAACGGACATTAAATATTATAATAAATCTGCTATTTAGCTCTAAAAGCTTTACATAACTGCTGTTTAATAAACATGGTAAGTAATAATACTAGTAAACATGTAAACCATCTGATTCTATTTATATTATAGTCTTAGTTTACGATATAATAACTAATGCTTTTATGAACACTAAACATTCATTAACACTCAAGCGAGTGTGACACATGGGCCTAATAGACTCATAAAATTGAGTATTTACGTCCTGGAACGATGTGAGAACTAAATGAACCTGTTTGATAGGTATCAGTTAATTTTTATCGTCACTGCTTCAGTAATAAAGTTTACGACCGTGTGGAGTGCTTATTAAAACAATTTTAATATTTGAAAATATTACCTTACTAGCTTTTGCCAGCGGCTTCGCCCGCATACATAAAATTTAGCCTATGCCACTCAAGAATAAAACAGCTTTCTAACGGTGAAAAATATTAGCAATCGGACCATTACTTCCAGTGATTACCTCCTACAAACAAAAAAAAAACAAACTTTACCTCTTTATTATATTAGTGTAGATAAAAAAAAACTATTACCTTCAAAATAAATAGTAAATCATAATTGCCGAAAGTGAACAAAACGCTAAGTCACTAAGGTCTTTCGTAGCGAAGTGCTACGAGGCGTAGAATTTTCGTAGCACCTTGCTACGATTACTACGAAATTCCGTAGCGCATTTAAAGTTTGGCATTGCTGAGAGTCCATCTAATTCAGTTAACAACAAATGACACACAACTATGTTTGCTAACGAAAATTCACTCCTTTAACGTTGAACCCGAACGTTATCCACCAAAAAAGTATTTTTTGTTTTTAAATACATTCACCGCAGCGTTGTATGATATTTTTCAATTTTAGTATCATGTTGAAACAATTTACCTTGTACCCGAAGTATTTAGGTGGGCGTCCCGCCATTTCGCCCACGTATATTTTAACATGGCCGAGGGCGGGGGATTATTTCGTTGTTTTTCTCATAGCACTTTGTTCTGTTACCGCAAAATCTTGAGTGACATTTAATTACACTTTTTGAGCTTCAATCTAAGCATAAATAAACGTGCCTCGAGACGCCAAAAGTATGTAGGTACCAACACTGAGTTTTAATAAAACTTAGTTACGTAAGAGCCGTTAATTTTAATGAGCTAGGTTATTAATAAAAATTTTGTTTATGTAGTGCTTAAATTGTGTTTTAATAAATGTGTTTGTTTGGTTATGCCTTATCTAATATATAAAAATCTCATGTCACAGTGTTTGTTATCGTACTGCTCCGTAATAGTTTAACCGATTTTAATTATTAAATCATTTGTTAATTTTTTTTGTTTGGGCTCGTAGGCTATTTTTTTCCCTCCATTTTTTCTTTGATATTTATATGGTAGAACAATGTTTGCCGAGTCAGCTAGTATTGAGGTATAGTTCGCGTCACGTAAGAAATAAGCACTAGTTATGAAAAAAGCCAAAGATATAAAAGCCAGCTAGCCCTACTAGGAAATAGGGCATTCATCAAAATTATCTGTCATTTCGCTTGTTTTGATTATTATATACAATCACTGTTCAAGCAGCCATAATATGACCTGTGTGAGAATACTCATATGACTGCAATTGTTGTGTTTAGAATAGTTAGAGAAAGATTGCACTTCAACTATTTACTATAATTTAAGTAATTATTACAAATGCAATGTGCAAGCCGACATAACAACATTGTTGCCAACAACGCAATCTATACATATATGCAACAGCAATAACACGAATGTTCGAAACCAAACGAAGCTCAATAACTGTGTACTCGAGTTACAAAACTACGCAGCCCGTATGTGATGACATTAAAATGACCCAAAGTCGCTCAAATCGAATCAAACCGGGTTCATTAACAGGCTGACACGTGCGTTTCATTCGTCGGAACTGCGTCGTTCCATTACATTCGGATTAAATTCGGGTCACGAGACTGCATACGACCAAATCTACGGTGACACAAATGGAATGCCATAGAGCAAAATTACCGGGATCGGACCGAATAGAGGCGTCATTACTATTCATATTTGGGTTGGTTGCTTTTAGCGCAACCCTGATTCGCCACAGCATAATTACCCTATAATGTTCCTGGGGCGTTTATCTTTTTTACCGACAATTGCTTGTCACGCTCGGCAATTATTGGAACTAAAAGTGTCATAGTAAGTCGATACGCCCGTTTGTATGTGGGCTTCACGTTTTCGCTTCCGCTTTGATGAATGTGAAGTGCGCATTCAATGTGACGTAATTTATTTTAGCCGAATTGAAATCTGGTTTAATATGAGCTAGCCGTATTACATAATAGCGACGTTTTTCAATCCCATGCGCCAACTTGCAATAAGGCTGCGACATACAAATCAATGCACAAACGTGAACCATGGATCCGTTACACGATTCTCGACCCCGCAGCGGGCAGAACACTTCGTCAGCATTTTTCTAAAAGCTTGTTAAAAAAAACTTGTTCTATTATTTTAAACAGTACAATATCGTTATTCTAATCAACCGCAATGACATTTTTAATTTAAAATTAATTTAGAGAAACTCCCTTTTTTCATTAAAAAAATCAATTTAAATAAAACTAGATATTCTAAAGACATCTGCTCGGCTGCAGCTGAGATACTTAGGTAAAAAGCGGAACTGCGGAACACTAAGTTGTCAACGTCATGGACTGTTTCTATGTGTAATCGTTGACACTCACGGACTTGCTTGGTTTGTATGCAGCGTTGTCAATGCTGACTCTTGCAGCCTCTGTCATATCTCCTTGCTCTGTGAATGGTACCTATAGCTCAATCTAAACCCAATTTGCGGGAACCCGCCTTTAATTAAAGATTACTAAACTTTTCTTCAAGGAATGTAAATGGGTATACAAAGTTTTTCTTCTATAAAGGAATGGGGCGGAATAATAAATAGCTGGAATACTTTCAGCGTCCGCCTGATCTTGTTCAGATAAGGTTTTCTATTTTCTTGTGGTATCTTTTTAATTACTTGCGCAATTAATTTTGCTTGTAAAACTAGGATCTAAAAGTTTAAGTAGGAATTTTAAGTCACAAGCTAAATGATCCCTCTTGACTGCTAATGAGGACCTAGATACCTACTTGATTAGTATAATGTGATGTCATTTACAAGACGCAATGTGGAACCATATTATAGATATATCACGGTCATATCTGAACAAAATAGTGCCTTTGACGACGTTTTGGTGCAAGAAAAAGGTTTAGGATTGGCTGCTTGGGCTTAATTAGGTACACTAAGACGGAAAGCCTTTGATTCCAATTGCAAATTGATTACTAAAATATTAACAGCCATAACCTAAGGGTCTTTCAAGTCAAGAGTAAAAGGGGTTACTTTTAGCGTGCTCTATCGTCGGCCACGTTATCGTATCGCTTAGCGCCATGTCAGATGGTTAGATAATGGTCAAGCGCGGACCTTACCAAAATTAAAAAAAAAAACCATTTATTTATCTTTTAGTTTAGTGAAATATGCTGAACATGTTGTATTTATTACTATCTAAATATTATTTATATTATCTTTCAAAAGAGATCTTGTAACATAGTGGGTGTCCTAGCGCGGGATCCAGTGTCACTCCTATTGACTTTACTTTTAATTACTCCTTTGACTTTCTAATTTCCATTTTTAAACATTGACATTATTAATTATTATTATTAGAAATTATTAATATCATTAATTATTTTATAGAAATGTATTTAGATTAATTTAGACCATCATATGCCTAAATGATAAGTCCTCTTCTCCACTTATTGTATGCTTCTTTTGCTGTGCCCGACAGGGTCCGTTATTGTTTCTTTTGGCATGTTTACTGCCTAGGCCTACATTGTGGAATGCAATAAAGATTTGAGTATTGTAATAGCTGCAGCTAGCGGCTTGCCTGTGTGACAGCAGAAAAGTATCCCTAAGGAACATACTCCTGGGATAGAAAGTATATTTTATGCTATTCCTATCATGGCGTAGACACGGTCTACCCGTTTACCGAGCTTCATCAAAATTTGATCAGCCGTTGGAGTGTGAAAAATATACACAAACACTCACAATCGTTCAATTTTATAATATTAGTGTGATATTTAAAACGAAAATAAAATAAACTCACAAAGTAATACCTTTGTATTATCTAATTAACCCAACAAAATAACAGCAAATACCTATGTACTGAAACAGACCTCGTTAGCTTGTTTTTAAGTATGTGACTTTAAAACTTTTATCAGTATTTTAATTCTACTTTTATAACTCTCATTCTCTTTACTTGTTTACCAAACATTAAGTGGTTTCCTGTTCAGGTCGTAACAACAATGTCCGTTGCTTTTAATTATTATAATTAGTACGTTTCTCCTAATCAGTAAGTAAATAGGTATCAAAATTCATTTTTACAACTCAGCACTTTTTGAATGTCAAAGTTTTACATAAAGACAGTTCACCAAAATGCCCGCCTACAAATTGTGCTTTAATTGGGTTTAAGGCGCGCAAAAAACTGTCACTATTTAGCTGCTGTGCGAATCACGTTATCAAACTCACCCAATCTCATCATCATCCGTCCACTGTTGGACTCGGATCTCCCCAAGTTTCGCCATACCGACCGGTCCTGTACGTCTCGCATCCGTGGAATTCCCGCAAGGGGCCTTTTAACGCTGCGTCTTCCGGGACGTGGTCGCCAGCCCAGAACCTTTCATCCTCATCGATCATAATTCCATATCCATTAAAACAATTTCTTACCTTAGCCTCAGCTTGCTCCATCAGCATGTTTCTCAACTTCTCCTGTTGTGCACTTTCCTCGGCCGCTTTTAAGTTCTGGGAGTAATGTGCTCGCAGGTAGTCGATATTGAATTTGATTTCTTGCAGGAAAGCTATAGCTTCTTCCTTTGACATCTGTAAATTAAAACAGTTGGTATTTAAAGTTTTTAAAAATATACAATTTTTTGTTTGTTTTTTTTAATTTGTTTAATATTCCACAACTATCACACAACGCCGTCTAGTCCCAAGCTAAGCAGAGCTTGTATTGTGGGTACTAGACAATTGATAAACATAAGTTTCTAAATACATACATATTATAGATAAATTACACCCAGACACAGAACAAATGATCATGCTCATCACCGAATCGAACCCACGACCTCCGGCATAGCAGTCAAAGCCACTAACCCCTAGACCAACAGGCCAGTCAAATTCAAATTGTAGCAAAAAAGAAAAGTAGTGATCGTAGCAGATGTTGTTCTGCTGGTAGAGAAATAAATACGTATCCGTCTTGAATCATTTTAACGAAATTCTTATATCTTTTTTAAGTTTTTCCAATAGTTTCTTCTTAGATCACAGTAATAACTAACAGCAAACTATTCTAGCAAAAAACATAAAATATTGTTCAATCTAACACGAGTAAGCGAGGTTATAGCATTCTTATATTTTACGATTGACCATTTCAAGACACGTATTTTGACGATAAAATATTTTCAGTATGTGTTTGTAATATTGAGTTTAAAACTGAGATCGAACTGAACAAAGTTTTAGTTGGTATTTTGTACTAAAAAATAAAAACTTTCCACACAAGTAATTACTACTCATATAGAGACAAGACACCCAGACCCGGCCTTATTTATCTGTACCTAGGCCATACAAATATTTGTTTCGTGCGAGAATAGAACCCGCGGCACGCAGTGCAGCAGCCAATCGCTCAACTGCTGCGGCAACTGTGCCATCATCTACACTAATATTATAAAGACGTTTTTTTTTTGTTTGTAGGTGACAATCTCTGAAAGTACTGGTCCGACTGCTAGAATTTTTTCACCGATAGGAAGTTGCTTTATTTCTGATCGGGAAAAAGTATATAATATTGCTATGAAATTGTATCCTAAACGTACCATTCCCTCCTGAAGGAAGGCTTCAATAGCAGTGGTCACTCCTCGTTCATCCCCAGTCCAGAAGACATACTCTGCCATATCCAGTGGAGAATATTGGACGCCGGAATATGCAGCATAATGATCAATCTGTAACAAAACAGTTTCAACTGTAATCAGAATTTAGAGCATTTGTTTTTAAAGGTGTTCGTAACATTTCTCCTTTGTCGTTAAGTTGCTTGAGTTCGACCAAACATCCAAAGATTTTTGTTAAAACAATTTATTTTTGAAAGCTTTGTTTCTGTAGCAACATTTATGGCGTCACATAAGAACTAACCCTGCATCACGCAATTAAATTCTCCGCGCGATATGAGCAATAGAACAGCCCGAAATCATAGGGCAGTTGCCCACCAGGCATAACAACCGTCTGGTTTGATGACACTCAGTTCCGCTTACCACCAAATCATTAATCGACGCGAGACAGCTACGGGATCTAAGTAGATTTATGAGTTCCTAGATAAAATTTACTTCCGTGTGAATTCTACGAATGGCGACTACGAAAAGTACGTCTTAGGCTTGTGACCTTTAGCGGTAAATATGCACAGAAAGAAAAATCATACGGCTTAACACACCTACGTAAGTACCTAGCAAAATCCTTTTATTGAATCCAAATGCTGTAGCTACCGTTGATGTAGGGTAGATAAAAAACAAAATGGATTTCGCTGCTCCGCCTCCTAGGCAAATTGTTAAAGCGAGCCGAGTGAAATGAGAAGAAAATTAGGTGTAATAAAAAATGGCGTTTGATGACGCAGCGGAAGAAACATGCTATGCACACTTGAATTTTTTATTGACCCTTACTAAGTACTGGTATTATTCAGTATCTCTGGTTTCACTTCCACTGAAACTAAGAACTATAATATCTGCCAAATTAAAAGTCTTGACGGATTTAAACAAAAACTCCTACCGCAAAACTGGCCTGTGATGGCAGAGAACAGAGGTGTGTGAAAAAGAAAGGCCCAACAGTGGACATAACGAACTAAATAGGGAAGCTCAAATTTTAAAATTGAACATATCCATGTTTAAGTTCCGTACCCAAAGGGTAAAAACGGTACCCTATTACTAAGACTTGGTTATCCGTCTGTCTGTCATCCGGCTAATACTACGGAGATATCATGAACCATGATAGTTAACCTTTCGTATGCCGGAACGTACATCTACGCGAGACAAAATGGCTTTATAATTGAGAAACAATTAAAAAGCCATTGTGTCTCGCGTAGATCTATCTCTCTCGATCTCTAATTAAGGCATACGAGAGGTTAAACGGTCGAAATTTTCATAGATGATGTATTTCTGGTGCCGATATATCAAGAAATTAAAATAAGTATTTAAGTAGAGCGGCTCCCATACATACCACGTGTTTTTTTTTTGCAGTTTTTTGGTACGGACCCTTCGTGCACGAGTCGATATCGCACTTGGCCGGTTTTTTATTTTATTTTAATGTGTATGTCATTATGTGTGGAATATAATTTCAGGCAAAATGCTGCTAACGGCTAACAACTTTAGATGACATCGTTCATTCGATGACAGCGTCTGCTTCGCTTCGCTCGTCACCGCATCGAACGTGCGGTTGGTCACGTAAGCCACCGCAATAGGATATCAATATTGTTTGAGTCCTTCGCTCTGCTTCGTAAAGTACAAAGTAATACTAAGTGAAAACTCCCGCTGGGTAGGCGTTTCTGATGCAAGGCTTCTGTGCGTGCCTTGTCCGTTCTATATTGAGTAGGTAATTTAACTTACGTTGTTCTTGGTCTCCTTGGTAATGTCAGCGTTGAAAGCTCTTCGAACAGCTGTATGCTGCGGTCCTGTGGGGATGTTGGTTGCCTGGCCCGGTTGCACCAGACGAGCGGCCCCGTGGAACACCTGAGAATTAAAGAGCGTCTTTTGTGGATTTTTTGCCGTACAAAATGTCCGTTTAATACCATTAGGTGAAAAAGGGGTCAAACGTGATCTTCAATTGATAAAAAAAAAAAAATCAACAGTAAATAAACTATCATTATTAATGCATTTACATGAAAGTATTGTATTTCTGGTCGGTACCGATGTGCTTTTAATTACGTGATAATCCCTTTAAAATTAAATTGGACTGGAATTCCGGCTTGGTGTGGATAATTGGTAACCAATTATTTTAATGTCACTGATTCAATAAATATATTGGTTGTTTCATTGCAGAGCTGTGTTATTGGTTACGTTACAGTTATTCGATGGAATAAAATAATGTGATATGGATTTCTGGGTGTATTTTATTATTATAAAATGTGCTGTGAGTATAAATTAGCATATGGAACTTTACATAGGTATGTGTTAGTATCGTCATCGGAACACAATGATGAACAAATAACTGTTAGCACTTTTACATATATACGACCGTAATATGGCCATATACCTACTCACAAAATCAGCTTTATAGTGTTCTTACTGCTGGTCGTAGAGAGGGAGTAAGAAAGAGTGAGAAGGTCTCTCGCGGAAGGAAGAAAATGGGTCGTAATTCACCACGTGGGCCCAATGCGGATTGATGGATGTCTCAAGTCTTCGATATTTTGGTCATGATGTACCCCGCTCTTGGGCGGAACGGGAGAGTGTGTCAGACTTTTACTGACTAAAAACCCACTCGTGTTCCTTCTGTGCCATTGTTCCAGGGCCCCCGAAATCTCTTTCGCATCACCCATGGCCGCAGTAGGCTTCGATCCTGCTGGACCCCTACGATTGCTGACAACTCCTTGAGGCGCGTGTGGAACACTACGCGCCGTCGACGACCTGGGCTCGGTCCGGACGGTTGCCGGACGGTCGGACGGCGCTACCCATTGCTCGCCGTCCGATGTTTTGGTCATCATGATCATTTCAGTAGAAATGTGGATTTCTTAAATATCTCTTAAACCTTCAACTAAAATTCGTTTTTCTATTTCAAAAACACAATGAAAATCGTGTTTTAGTAAAGAAGGTCGTTCCCCTTTTGTTTTAGTAAATACCTTAGCAATTTAGCCGGAGACGCTCGGAGGCGAGATATTGCGAACGAAGTGATAAATGGTGAGGAAATACGGCCAATATGTTCAACGCAGCAGTTTCGGTGTTCGATTCTATTTATTGAGTTTGGGGTTGTACTAAAACTAGTCTAACAGAAATCAATCGGGGTAGGCAGAGAGACAGGTTCTTATGGAACATAGTCCTCAGTCAGTCCCTTAATTATTAATTGTTAAATATTTTTCAAAAACTTCAGAAATCTTTCAAATGTCAGTAAATTGTTGAAAAATTCTGGCATACGGTTTGTCAGACATTCGATATATTATAATGTCCATATAAATAAAATTGAAGTGTCTATTTATTTTTATAGGTGTATTTTTTTTATTCAATGCATATCCGTATATTCGATATTCTTTCTATAAACTGCTTCTATTCGAATCGAATAGATCAATTCCGAGAACAAAGTGGGATTAAAAAAGAAATCTGTCTTGTTGTTTGTTCCTGCTAATCTCAAAAACGGCTAGCTCAATTTTAACAAGACTTTGGTTTATTATTGTTGTTATAAAGAGGTTCTTTGGCTACTTCTATTTTAGAAACATATATATAAGGTTTCGTGTAAAAAAAAACTTCTTCAAATGGTGACTAAATGGCGATGCGAATGAAGTCGCGGGCAGCTAGTTATATTATATCTAGCCTATACTGTCCCATTGTTGGGCAACGGCATTCTCTATTCCTGCCATTTCTCCCGGTTTTAAGCCACTTCTTTCCCCATTCTAAGGAAGACATTTAAGTCGTCCCGCCATTTCCTTCTCGGTTTGTCGCGACCCCGTCGTGCGATTCCAGGGCACCGACTTTGTGTTTTACCTGCCCACTTCTCGATCGGCATGCGGCAGACATGTCCAGTTCAGTCCCTTTTAAGCTGGGCAGCTATCTGAGCCACGTCAACGAATTGGGATTTGGAGCGCAGTATATAATGTTTCAAATACCTACTTCTACCTACTACTAAAAGTTAATCAGACTGTAAATTTTATACCAGCTAGTGGTACAAAATTTACAGTCTGATTAACTTTTTAATATATACTTTATTTAGGTATGAAAATAGCACCACCCATACTGATTGAACCCAAGTTCATCGGCCATTGCCGTTGTACCTAGGTAGATCAAAATTAAAACACACATCTATACCTGGACCTACATGTATTTTAATTTTCCGGTATGAACTCTACACTCGTTTTAGGGTTAAATATCTTTGAAGGTAATAATATTTTTTTTAGTTGATAAGCTCACACTTGACCACCATCTCACCTGATATATAGCCGACAATGGAGCACGCTTGCTTAGAAGTAACCTATTCACTCTAAACTTAAAGATCCCCAAGTTGTAGTTATCAGTAAACACAGACTCCGGCAGGGAATTTATTCCACTCCTTAGCTGTACGCACAATGAATGTGTTCCCAAAGTGATTTGTGCGTACCAGTGAGATGTCCACCATATACCGTGGTGCATCGCCGTACCTACGTATTTTTTACCATTATCATAAAGGGGATTGCCCAACCTCTATGGTGTACCAGACGGACATCAAATATTACTATCAATGATAAAACTATTGTTTTTTCCATAAAGTTACTTTTTATTTACCACTTATTGTTTATTATACACCCCTACTTTTTAATTAGTACACAAAAAAATGGGGCTGTATCTGTACCCGTTACTGATCATATTTTTGTATTCAAAAGTAGAAAAAACCGAAATCCTAAAATTGACCAAGAAAAGGTAAATTCATCATAGATTCAATCATACATAACAATTGCTAGTAGAAAATACTGCGGGCAGTGTTTTTCCATTTTAATCATCATTTATTCATTCATAATCAATAGCCTGCACAATATTTCCATAAATTGAGAGACATTTAGGGATAAACACAAACGCTAATAACTTTAATGTTTATGAATATTATTTATTTAGACTTTACTTAAATAATAACAAGGGCTTTTCTAATAAGCCCTTTAAGTATTTGTACTAATTAAAAATTAGTGGTGTAGTGGCGCTCATTTGGAACTAAGGGAATACATATTTTTTATGGCAAAATTAATGAACAAAGTATTTTTTCTCTAGTCAATTGTCCGCTCATGGCCTCAAATGGGCAATCCCCTTTTCAGCTTTAGTTGGAGCTGTGGGAATGCTGGAGTGTGTTACTGTGGTCCTAGAACGTAAAGAGCAAATGAAGGAACAGGTGGTACCCCTCAGAGCAGGAGAAGTCATTTTTGAAGATTGTCCACATAAAAAAAGGTAGAGTACGTAGCTAAGTATTAACAATGTGCCGTTCTTCTAAATAAAGCAACACTTGCTGATTTCAGTTCGTGGATGTCTTCATCTACGTAGCGACTTTTTCGTGCCCCGTAAGCCACGTTAAGCGGTTCGTTCCGACCGTCATAGTTGATCTTTGACAGTAACGCCCTGTATTCAGAAGCCAAAAATCTGACACCAGTCTTTGTTTAGGGTCAGTTTACACCGTGACGCCACGCAAAGAGCGACTCAAAATATAACTTTATTTACTACACGAAAAGATAAACATTTGACGTGTCGGGTCTCGGTGTGAACTGACCGTTAAGAGTTCCTGTAAAATACTAGTATTCCAGATCAGCCCCCCTAGCCAAGTTACAACCGTATCGTGTCGAATTCCGTTCTCCAATCGGTAACCCTTCGGTGTCTGCAATTGTAGAAAACGATAAGTGGGTAGCCATGTTGACGCGCCTGAGACGGCCGTCCGTTTTTCAATGATGCGTTTGTTTATCAAAGGATGTAGCGTTAAACGTTGTAGAAATTCATTCTATCATTTGTAACGATGCGATCTTGGCCACGAATTTTCTATTCGTCTGTTCCGACCACGTGAATTAACGTTGAGATGATGTCATTCTCATACATTTGATTACTTTTCGACTAGCGTTAACAATTGGAGATTGTCAACTTGGCTAGGGGTGCTGGTTAGACTGGAAGCCGACACCGACGCTAACACAGTTGAGAATAGACTAAAGACTAAACAGATTGGTTGATTTTAATAGCCGTAAAAGAACATATTTAGACAAGTAACATTCAAATTCAACCAAACGAATCGAATTGAATTTAACGCAGAAACAACTTAAAATTTATACACTGTTTTAAGTTAAGACTCGATAATAATGAACGTAGATACATGATCTGATCCAACAATGGCTCGAGTGTGCTTGAATATGCTCAGGTGGAATCGATTTCCAATAGACTTTCATTTACAGTCTACAATGTTATGTTTTACAATGGATTTTTCAATGCACGACGATCTATTGTAATGCCGAGAATTCATTCATTCATTTTTCTACATGTTCAAAAGATGAATGAATTTAGGTATTTAGGAGAGACATCGGTGTATTTGCAGTTAGTACATATATTGAAGATATATTCTTTTGATTAGAGAATTTACTGTTTGTATTGTAGTTTGCTGCCAATATACTTTTAAGTAACTACCTCCTCAAATTCGTACAATAACTTAGAATATATCTAATTATATAATTTCAGAACGTGCGTTTTAATCAAAAATCATCCAATGACAACCCCCGCTCTTGGGCGGAGCGGGAGATAGTGTCAGACTCTTACTGACTAAAAGACCTACCCCGTTCCTTCTAGCCTTCATACCGGGGCTCAAGCTCCCTTTGTAGTTAATGAAAACTTGTTGTTGTACTTTTGACACCTAATTTATGCGGAGGTGACGCCCGGGTGTTGCCACTGTGCGGAACGCCCGGAGGACACGGTAGAGCACACAGTCGAGGTGTGCCCTGCTTGGGCGGAGCATCGCCGTGCCCTCGTGGGGGCGATCGGCGGCGGAGACCTCTCGCGCCGGGCCTTGGTTGAGGCCATGGTCCGGAGCGAGGAGGAGTGGCAGGCGGTCGCCGACTTCTGCGAAGCAGTAATGCTCGCAAAGGAGGAGGCCGAACGCATCAGGCAACGGCGTTATCGCCGCCGCCGTCGCCGGGATTCTGATCCCGATTTCCGGCCAACGTAGACGCGGGCTTGCGGACAGTGAACAATGGGTAGCTCACTGTCCGGCCGTCCGGTAACTGTCCGGACCAAGCCCAAGTCGTCGACGGCGCGCACTGTTCCCGCGCGCCTCAAGGAGTTGTCAGCAACAGCAGGGACCCAGCCGGGTCGAAGCCTACTGGACAGGCCAGGGTTATCCGAAAGGGCGCTCGAGCCCCGGTATGAAGGCTAGAAGGAACGGGGTGGGTCTTTTAGTCAGTAAGAGTCTGACACTATCTCCCGCTCCGCCCAAGGGCGGGGGATGTCAATGCATGATTTTTTCCCACCATAAAAAAAAAAAAACACCTAATTTATCAAAATTGGTTTAGTAGTACTTTACGATGAAACACACGCATAAAACTTACCTATAACAAACATAAATACGTACATTTTGCTAAAATCAAAATTATTTTATATCTTTGGCTTTGCTGTTGCCGGGCAAATTTATAGTGATCTTTCGAAACTGTTGTGTTTGTATTGTACCTTAGTAGTAACTTCTTCGTTAGGCGCCGTTGTGGTGGCATCATGCACGCTCACATGAGCGCCATCTTGAACTAGCACGCGATGCACGCCTTCGGAGGGCACGTCGAGCTGCGCCTGCGCGTGCAAGTGCGGCTTCTCGCCGCCCACGGCGTCCGCTGAAGCATGCTGCTCTAGCCTTGAGACCAGCTCACCGTTGGCTTGTACTGCGTCTGTTTGATAAAAAATAAACTGTATTATGGAGAATCTGAAGTAGCAACTTGTGAAAAAATAAGTCAATCTACTTTTGAGCATGTCAATGGCAACCCAAAGAAGGCCAAGAATTCGGAAAATGATACACTTCAGAGGAGATACCTTCACAGATCAAACCTACTCAAATCCATTTGAACAGGTTTGATCCTTGACGGGTTTCCTTGCTTCAACTTAACTAAAAGAATCTAAAACCCTAACACTGAACTTTATTGTGGGTTAAGCTCTTTGAATTTATTTTGTGTAAGTACAATATAGAATAAGAATCTACTTTTAGGTCTAGTAATGCACTCATCGCTCGCCATTAGTAGCTCCATTCTTCGAAATGTTCTCGACGTCTGGTTTACCTTTGACCTTTACTGTTAACGCTCGTAGATACTAAAAGTCTCACATATAAGTAGGTACGACGAGAACGCAATCACGCGAAGGTCTGTTTGGTCCTTTCGGCACCGTTTCATCCATCCTAATAAAAAATCGACAGTCTAGCCTTATAGCTGATTGATTACTAGCAACATCAGTTTGGATCTAACATATCTATTTTCACGATTCTACTAAATGTTGTCCTTATAAATATTAAATCGCATTTTTTGTGTTAAAAACATACGAAAATGGCTGAAAGGTTTATGATGAAAATTTAGACCCAGAGAGTCTAACCTGAATAATATTTTTGATCTTGGTAAATGGCTTAACAAAGCTGTAGAAGAAGGAAAAGCTCGGAAACAGGTTGAAAACATGAGCTGTAAAGACCCAGTAACAACCAGGAGATGAGAACCATGAAGAAGTATTTTAAGAGACGGAATCATAGACGGTTAAGACTCAACTACCAGGAGACCAGAATCATGAAAAAGTTAAATTTCTGGAGCGAGAGAGGACAACTATTTCATAGGATTACACATTTCAATTTACCCAATTCTAAAGTCTACGCTAACGAAGTCGCGTGACTACATAAACTGCATAATGATAAGCATCATTCACATTGATTGTTCAAACAAAAACGAAACAAACAACATTGTCAACGCTAGGTTTTGTCTAAAAGCTAGTCAACTGATATGGTAACAGTTGTATAATGCATGCAGTAGATATGGGGCTATTAGTGGTTGATTTCTGTTATCTAGCCCCGATAGTATCGCTTTCAGCTTTGTTCGCGTGATAACGAGCATGACATTGGACTACACTGGGTGCGTCTAGTGAATACGTATAATGTTTCAGTTGAAAGAATTGGAATGTACCATGTTATATGGAAAGAAGGTTAAATATAGAAAGAGATAGAGTTATTTTATTTCAATATCTTAGGGTAATGTAGGGCCTGGAGTGCGAGAATATTCGAAAGAGTTACAGGGGCCCTAAAACACAAAGGTCATCTGAAAGAACATAGGTAGGTTCTAGTCAGTAAAAGTCTGACATACCCTCTCGCCCAATCCAAAGCTGAAAAAGTTATTTAATGATTTCTTAACTTACTAAAAAATGTATTTGCTTTTACATGTTTGTGAACGTGTCCCTGTCCAGTTTCTAGTGGGGCATGTATGAATTGTGATGTGTATCAAGAAGAATGTTTCAAACCATACGATAGAACAAAATATTCAAAGATAAGGAAAAATTTATTTCTAAATTTAAAAAAATATACAGGTAGGTTATTTATTGATCAAAGTATTTGTAGAAGCTTTTTTTAGTTGCATAGAACAGTCAACTATTTTGAACTTAGAAGTTCCGTGTTGTAAATGTTTGTATCATAAACCCGCGGTAGGTACATTTAATAATTATCGAAAGAGAAGCAGAGACAAAACCTAATCAGTAGATATTTTGTCATGACAAAAAACAATTCTCATACCTACTTCCTTCAACCAAAGTGGTTATAAAAGACAACAATATTAAATCCCTTTTACTTACTTTTTCTGTAGTTCCTAAACTAAGTAAAGATGACTAAAGAGTCACTTAACTTACTCTTGGATGGCTACAAGTTATTTTATAATTCATCTTCCTGATTTCTACATTGAATTAGCTATATTATTCTGTAGGCAAGACTAAGCGAACGATCTGCAGGGCGTTTGCTTGATCAGTAGTAAGAATGTATCCAAAAATATTTACCGTGAATATGGAGCGAGCTGTCAATACACCACTATTTTTTAGTACTTTTTTATTACTACAAATACTTAAAGGGCTTATTAGAAAAGCCCTTGTTATTTTATAAGTAAAATCTCAATAAATAATATTCATAAACAGCAAAGTTATTAGCGTAGGTTTATGTCCCAAAATGTCACTCAATTTAAGGAAATTTTGTGCAGACTATTGATTAATGAATGAATAAGTGACAATTATTAAGGAAAAATACTGCCCGCAGTATTTTCTACTAGCAATTGTTATGTTTGATTGATTCTATGATGAATTTACCTTTTTGTGGTCAATTTCAGGATTTCGGATTTTTCTACTTTTGACTACAAAAATATGATCAGTGACGGGTACAGATAGAGCCCCATTTTTTTTTTGTACTAATTGAAAAGTAGGGGTGTATAGACAAACAAGATGGAAAGACAGGTTTTTTTAAATGTTGCCCTATACTGTAAAGAGCTCCTGTATCGTGTGTGTGTTCACAAACATGTCGACTCACATACACAAGACACCCAGACTCAAAACACCGTCCTATCTGTAAGAGCCATATTTCACCGGGACACCCGGGTAGCGCCACTGGTTGCGCTACCGTGGTGTCCCAGTGAAATATAGCAAGACACCAAACAAGACACCAGAGCAAAGATTTTATGTATCCTACGGATAATCTAGATTGCCTGCGCAGCAAACACACTCTATAGTGTTCTTTATTCTCATTGCCATTAAGTTCATATTGACAAGCAAACGGGGAAAAATGTACTGAACAAGACAACGAGAAAGGGTCGGTGTATCCCTTTCTTACCTCTGTTTTAACTAGGGTAACCATGATTTTACAAAATTAATTGTTATTATTTTTGTCACTGCAGCATTTGATATTAATTAATGTATTTTTTTATATCGACAGCAAAGTACCAATACCACCAAACTGTCTGTCAGACCTGAAAACAAAAAAAATTACTCGAATTTTACTAAGACGATTATCGTATGATTTTGTATGAAATGAGTCAGAGCCTGCGTGAATTTACAAAACGCACCAACGCGCGTGAGTGCGTAAAAAACCCGTACGATGATGCAGATCTGCACTTCCGCAAGTACGCGCGTAGGTGCGTCGACACGCAACGTGCAGCGTCATGCGTGGCAGTGTGATAATCGCTTAAAACACGCAGAAAAACCTTTTTAAATTCATAGCGGTAAATTATGATTTTCTTGAAAAAATATTTTTAGGCGGTATTGGTACTTCGCGGTCGATAAATATAATATTCTAGCATTTGCCCGCGGCTTCGCCCGCGAACACCCCACTCAGGAATAAAGCAGCTTTCTATCGGTGAAAAACTTTTTGCTGTCGGACCAGTACTTCCAGAGATTACCTAATATGGCTTGTTCGTCAACTCGCTTAAGCAATTCGCGCGAGTCCGCGCGAGTTGGGACCTTCCGATTCACCTACTTTTTCTGTCGTCCTCTCGCTTAAACGTATACAATACAGTCAAATAATAACAATTACTATAAATAACTAGCTATTGCCCGTGGATTTTTTCACGCAGGCTATACCGGTTATCTACTTAGATTTCGGGATATTATGTTAAAGGTGAGGAATGAGGCGAGTAGGATGTGGCCAATGGTACACGATACCCAAGTTACTTTAAAAACATTTTACGTTACTTTTGACTTTCTCATGTTACCTGCACCTGCATGGTCCTCACCGAAAATGGCAAGTTCGGTCGGTTCCTGCATCGGATTCAGACGGCAGTAAAGCTCGGGTATTACTATTGTGTGGACCACTCGGAGGACACGGTGGAGCACCCGAGGACATGGTAGAGTTGTGCCCCGCTCGGGCAGAGCACCGCTGTTGCCTCGTGGAGGCAATTTTTGGCAACAACCTTTCACGCAGGGCCCTAGTTCAGACTATGGTCCGGAGCGAGGAGGAATGGCAGGCGGTCGCCTCTTTCTGCGAAGCAGTAATGTTAGCGAAGAAGGAGGCCAAAGGACCATCGGCCGCCGAAATTCCGAGCCCGACAACGGACCACGGTAGACGCGGGCTTGCGGACGTCGAGCAATGGGTAGTCCGCTATCCGGACGTCCGGTAATTAACCGAACCGAGCTCAGTCGTCAACAGCGCGTAGTGATCGACGTGCTCCTAAAAGAGATGACATCAAACCGTAGGAGTCCAGAAGGGCCGATGCCCGCAAGCTAGGACCCCGGCGAATTCCTAAAAAGGAAACCCGTAGTCCTAGAATGCAAAGGGCAACTGAAGGTCACAGGTTAATCGTGAAATGGAACGCATCCAAGAAAGATTTTGTTCATCGTGTGGGCGCTCTTAACTTTTTTGACACATACATGACGTATCGATACTGCATATTCACTCACTTACGTGTATTTCTAAGTCTCCTATTCCGCTTACTTAAACGTGTGCTAACATTAACTAATATTTGGACGTCAACTTTGGTTGCTTATTGCTGATAATGTTGTGATTTGTTGGTAATTAATAGGTAAATATGCAATATTATATTATTGTAATGTTGATTTATAAGTGTTTTATTTTAAAGTCAAGTCGAATACAATTTCTAATACATTTTTAGTGGGTACCTATGTTATAATTTTTTTTTTAGTTGACTGTACATAAATACGTCAGATTTTCAAGTCTGAGCGAGTTGACGACAGAAAAAGTAGGTGAAATCGGAAGGTGCCTGCTCGCTTGGACTCGCGCATATCGCTTAAGGCCCAAGCGCCCGAAAAGAGCCATAAAACAGTGATTTTCTGAAGCCGACTCCTCGCTAACGGCCAGGTTAATAGGTTTGAAAAAAGGTTGCTTGTAGGTCCGGCTGGTATTTTTTATTTATAGTTTTTTTTTATTGAGATAATAAAAACAACGAAAATTAAAAGCAAAATTATTTATATATTTTTGAAAAAAAAAATAGATACGTAGTCAATTTGACGAATATTTCCAGAATTTTGTGATAGATTCCATTCATCATGATATGCTCTCTATGCAAATTCTGGCATCCTGTTGCAGGTTTGTGTTGTTGAGAGCTGCAATTTAATCAGCTAGTGTTTATATAACAATAATAATAAATAATTTATTAGTTTGGTGGTGATCACTTGCTAAGCGATCTCCTGCTTGGTGAGCTCCTACATGTTTTCAATAGCGTTCATGTCTGGTGTATTGATTGACTAGTTTTTTTGTCCTATGATGAGTTCCCTGACAGTTTTTGTCTGACAATTATAGTGATGTGACCTAACGAAATTTAATCGATTTTTTACAATAACGAATCAGTTGGCAAAGGTAATGGAATCGGATTACCGATTTTAGATTTATAGATGATAAATGTGAAAGTTTGTATGTGTGTGTGGATGTTTGTTACTCTTTCACGCAAGAACTAGTCTACGGATTTTGAAGAATTTTTACAGTAAATTAAAAAATCTGACAAAAACTAAAAACCTGAAATAACGCGGGCGAAACCGCGGGGGACGGGTAGTGGTAAATAAAATGCAGTCTGTTTAAAATAGTAATTTATTTATTATTCACTGTCAGAACTTGACTCTTGATTTGAACTCATATCCATATCGGAATCGGAATCTTCTTCAACTAACCGCGATGATTAATTATTAGTCCTCTGTTATAGTTTTTTGAGTTTTTTCTATTACTTTTTTCCAATTTTACATGCGATTACAAGATGGCCGCTCCGATTTTGTCGATTAGTGTGTCGTCGAGTAGTGTCAATCTCTATTGGCAGAAGTTCCGTTTAACGCATTACACATTTTTAAGTTCTATTCTTTTTTATTTTATTTACTTAATTTATTAACAGTTAATTATAACCACAATAACTTACTTAGTAATTTACGAAAGACAATATTTTTTTTATCATTTCCTTTTTTTTTGCCAGTTTATTTTTTTAGTAATCTAAAGTAGTATGCGTGCCACGGAAAAAAATGAACTGTCAGGGAACTCATCATAGGGCAAAAAAGGTATAGGGTAAAACATTTATGTTTTTTAGCCAAGTATGCAGTAACACCCCTGGTTTTGTAGCACAATGCAGATTCGGGCATAAAAATGGACTCTTCGTCAATAAGGAACCATTCTTCGAGATGCGGCAGCAGTCCAGTTTCTAGTACTCGCTTGTACTGGTCATGCCTCACGGTCCCTTTCACGATATGTAGACCCTTGCTTGAGATTAAAGACCACATCATAATACTAATTGGGAATTTAGCTGTCTCTTAACACCGGTTTTTATGGAGCTATTCTCCAGGGCGTCGTCGGAAAGGAGCATTTTTTGAACGGACAAAAGAGCTTTTGTCAACCAAAACCTGAAACGTCGATTCATCGGAGAAACATGTCTGAAAAATTATATTATTTCATCAGATAATGGCAGTAGTTTATTAACAATTTACTGTACTATTTAAAGTCTTATTTTTAACCGACTTCAGTCTGAAACAGTCATATTTTGATGTTGTTTGGCCCTGTGCAATAGTCTCTTCTTAATGACCTCGGTGAGGCGTGGTTTTTTGGCAGGCCGATGACCTATCAACTTCTCTTTTGCTTACTCTCGAAGAATTGTCTTATCGAAAACTTCTAGGCTCTCGTAGTTTGTAATCGTGGTAAGGTCTTACCTGTCTAATATACATATTAGTTTTTGATTAGTTTTCTAAAATATAATGTATTAATAACAACTTGAACTTCTTTAGAACACAATGGCTCGTAGTACGAACTAATCTATGGACACACTAGTAGAAAGGGATAGAGAGCGTTCTTGGGTCGCCACACCCAAGAATCTTTTATACTATCTGGATTGATTACGTCAACCTCAAAAATGTACTGAAGAGTACGATACAAGTACGCCCTTTTTTTAATTCTTTTTTATTTTGTTTTGTAGACTATTCCATAATGTGGGATGTCGTTAGATAGGTCTTTCAAAAATATTGCGAGTGTGTGAAAACTATTTATCAATTTAGGGATCCTATTGTGAATTATAAATATAGTTTTTTACCTAATGCTAGTTTTCAATTGAACCTTATTGAGTTAACAGATGAAAACCAGTTTATTTATTTATTTCCACACTGATAAGGTATAATTTGTTAAGCTTAAAATAAAGAAAAAACAGGTTAAATAAAGTAACACTTAAAGGTATTTCACCTAGTATGTTTCAGTACATTTGCTATTACAATCTTTGTCTTGGACGGCTTTTAATATTCTCACTTTACTTAGATTTCTATAAACACACTTGTTTTTCCAATTTACTATGGACTTGGCAGAATAGTCGAAATCGGCTCGACTTGAATAAAGAATACACAAAAAAACACTAAAACGATCAAAATAACTTTAATTTCGGAAGTCGATGTTTCTGGTATATTTTTTTATTTAACACCGACTTCCGAATTTAAAGTTATTTTGATCGTTTTACAGTTACTGTAAAACAAACATAAGTAACTAATTGTTGTTATAGATAGTTTTTGTTAAAAAACTAACTATTAGTTTGGTTTGATTCTATAGTTTTGTACCAACTTTATGGTTATATATTTTTGTTAAATTTTTTGTATATTTAATTGGCCATTATTGGTCTTGTTCATCAGTTCAACTTCATCAAATGATACTTTTTGACTGTAGTAGAATGTATGTAATGTATGTATGAATACAGAGACTTCTTGGTAAAAACACCAAAATCCCTATAGATATACACACATACATAATCAGCTTTTTTAATGTTCCCACTGCTGGAACTCAGGCCTCCTCTCTAGGAGAGGGAATGGGTCTCCATCGAATTTAGAAGGAAAAAACAATCGAATTGAGAACCTCCTCCTTTTTTGAAGTCAGTTAAAAAAAATTACATCCACCTTCTTCAATTAAAAGAATGATATATTCATAGCCACAACCCCCAAAAATGACTTTCATATCAATTTACTCAATTAAAGTTGTTAAAAATATTGTTTTTAGTTTTCAGTAAATCAATACCTGTCTAATTCTAAAAAAAAGTGTGGTAGAGTCTGTCTAAAAAGTCAAACGACTTAGCTAATTATTACGGTAAAATTAAATCTGATGTAGCTAACACAGGTTTAATAGTCAAGGTTGATGAAGGGATCTTGATAATTATTTACTAGTAGAAGAACCTTATAAAAAGTATCGAATAGTATTTTTTTAATGATTATATATTATACAAAATTCCCAAGTCGTTTTTTATTTTTATACTCATAACTAGGTACTTAATTTTATTTCGAAAAAGTATCAATGCATACAATCGCAGTATACGTTTTTTAAAGAAAGCGAAACGGCCCGTGCTTCTCAGAACGCGGACGCGTTCAGCGCGGACTGAGGCTTGGAAGTGGTGGGTTCAATGAAAAATGTATGAAGATTTTTTTAGAGTGGTTTTATTTTGGTCATAAATCATAAAGTTATTTATGTAAGTTCAAAATAATTAATTAAAGGTGTAGAAGACTATATAAGCTGTGGTATTTTATGATTTTTAAGCTAAAACTGTGCACTGGATTTAGCTTACGCGACCTATTCAGATCCTTGTATTTTGTAATTTTCTTGATTAGTGCGTTGGTAAAATCGTATTTAACTATATGAAAGTTTTATACAAAACCATAATATTTTTTTATGCCATCCTAGAGATGAATATATATATTATCTTTTATTTGATACCGTGACATCCTCATAGTTATGATTCTTGGTGCATTATAATGGTACCCGAAAAAACGAGATATTTGTCTAAAACGGTCAAAGCGTCCTTAATAACATCTTGAACTTCTTTAGAACAGAATGTCTCGTAGTACGAACTAGTCTATACACACTGGTAGAAAGGGATAAAGATTCTTGTATGGTACTTCTTTATTACATCTTTAAGGTTGTCGTAATCAATCCAGATTGTATTGTACAAGATTCTTGGTTCACTGTCACTAACGTTTGACAGTTGGTTAATTATTGTTTTCAAAGGTTAGATTTCCATCTTATTATACACGTTCTTTGGTGGGGGGCGTGACTGGCGGCCGGACTGGTGTCCGCACTGGTTGCGCCGCCAAATGGGTTGCGCTACCAAACAGACACCAGGTGAGTAACGCTCTATAGAGCTCTATACATTTTACTGGTGGCGCAACCAGTTGCGCTACCAGTGGCGTCCCGGTGAAATATGGCCCTAAGAGGGTGCAGCTTACTTCAAGTTGTTTTCATGGTGACATGTTTATAAAATAGATCGGCTGTATAAGTCTAGACAGTCTGAGGGGTCTTGTCAAACCCTAGGTTCAGTTTTCATGGTATTTCTACAGAATACTAATTATTACAACGTCGGGAACATGATGATGATTTTATGTTAACAATATGCCCGTACTAGAAGTTGCTCCTATGTCGTGTATGCGTTCTCAAACATTCTGACTGACGAAATCCAGACCCGGAACAACTATCTGTAGGCCATATAATATTTGTTTGGAATCAAACGCAAGAAAGCCGTTCATCGCTTCATCATCACCACTGCGCTAGCCATGTCAAAGCGCGCAGTGAACTTGAAGTGAAGTGATTTTTTAACTGTCCTCAAACCTCATTCTATTGTATTACTAGACATTTATACCTCATTTCAAATTAACTTGGCTTCTCTCTCTCATGAGGATTTTTTTACAGAATAAGACAGCAGTACGTGGTAGAAGGTGAGCGAGCGTGCGGTGTCGAAAGGCGACTTCATTCGTTCGCTTGGCCTGTACCGGTATAACAACGTTATGTATTACTTACCGAGTCGGTGGTATTCCACGTGTTCACTGCTCATCTCGCCCTCCTTGCCGGACTCCGCTGTAATGTGATTTGGAATTAGTTTCCATTTTCAACTAGATACATTCGAACGGTAGAAAGCTGATCTCGATCACTCTTTATTATTTGAAATTAAAAATTATTTTTCCATTTGAAGGGCCACTTTATTGAATCTTTATTCGTGATCTATAAGGTATAGAACTATTGTTTAGAGTAGTATAGAGGTTTATTTATGTAATCAGCATGCAACACAAAGGTCGAACTTAATGCCTTAGACATTTTCTATCTCTCTCTGTTAGTTTTCAGTGTCATTCTGTCAAAAGAAATGCATTTACGTAAGGTGAGTTCACAGGAGACGCCGCAGGGCGATTCTTGGCCACCGTAGGCGCGGACTTGCGGATGGCGAGCAATGGGTAGCACGCCGTCCGGCTGTCCGTTTATGAGTGAGCCCGTGTCGTTGACGGCGCGTAGTGTTTCCCGCGCCACAAAGAGATAACAGCAAAACCGTAGGGACCCAGCTAGGCTGACGCCGCTAGCGGCACGAGAATTTTTTAAACAATTACCGTTGCCTTAGAACGCAAAAAGCAACTGAAGGACACGGCTGGAATTTAGTCAGTAAATAGTCTTCACGCCCTTTCGTTGCATCCCAGATCAGGAATTGGGTTTTTACATTGTCTTTAGTCTTGTCATTGTCTTTGTTTGTTGTGTTTGTATTTCCCAAATACTATCACCAATATTTTGAGCTTACCAATTTGAATTCCTCTTCAAATTGTTAAGCTCCTTGAATTTATACGACAAAACTCATTTTGTAATGTGTAAATAAAGTATCTGCTCAACATAAAAGCTTACATTTAATCCATATCCCAACTCAGCTTCAATAACATGGTAATCGATCAAGCGAGAAAGGAATGAGTGATCGGTCCTGAATGATATGGGTTTCCACGAACGTTACATTGTACAAGTACTTCCTGCAGATAAATTCGAAGGACCAATAACCTCAAAGGACCAATATAATATGTTACAGTCTAAAATTGAAATCCAATATTAGACAGTATACTTCCTACGCATTAAATACTAGCTTTTGCCCGCGGCTTCGCTTGCACACATGAAATATAATCTATGTCACTCAGGAATCAAGAGGCTTTCTATCGGAGAAAAAAAAATAGCACTCGGATCAGTACTTTCAGAGATTACTTCTTACAAAAAAAAAACAAAAATATATTTAATATTTATGTAGAAAAATATGAAATACCTAAATTGGACAGCCTTATGTAAGAAAGGATTAAGCGACACTAGAGAGAATTTGAGAAAATAAACGCTGTGCATTATGGATAGCGTTCATTTTCTCAAATTCTGTCCAATTATTAATTTGCTATTTAATTCAGCGAATGCCGTTCGCTCTCTCATTGTCTTCCTATTGTGTCTCTAATTTCGGTATTCGGAAGATTAAACCAAAGTTGCAAAACCCGTCCGACAAAAATAAATTGTTTCTATTACCTAAAATTGTACCAAAAAATGTAAACCAAAATCTTGTCGGTATAATTATATTCATAATTAATTAAAAGGCGTACTTAATTGTTGTAACCCTTTTTAATAAATAGGTTATTATGGTAAACCAGGCATTCGTGCCACCGTCGGCAACGTGCCCCACTTTCATTACTAAGTCATGCATTTAAAATTTGGTGCTTATTCGAGCCGATCCGCCCTCCTAGCCAAGTTACAACCGTTTCTCTTGCGTCGAACGCTTCGAATTGGCCACGCCCCTGTACCCCTAGCCAAGTTGCTAATCTGTAATCGTTAATGCTAGTAGAACGTTTCAAATGTACGGGAATGACGTCATCTTTAAGCTCAGTCAGATGTTCAGAACAAAAGAATTGAGGGCGTGGACAACTCGAAGCGTGCGATGCAAGCGAAACGGTTGTAACTTGGCTAGGGGAGCAGATTCTTTTATTCTGACCACGTGACTGAGCGTTGAGATGACGTCATTCCCGTACATTTGAAGTTTTTTTACTAGCGTTAATGATTGCAAATTATCAACTTGGCTAAGGGTGCTGGTTAGTATAAAGTATGACGGCGATTTAAACTGTAGAATACAAGATTAACTTGCATTGTATAGTTTATGTAATTTTAAATACATGTCCTGATTTGGCATGGCCATCTATGCTTGGTTTACCTTTAATTAAAGCATAAATAATACACATCCTTGCTAAAAAAAAAACAAGGGCATAAAACGTACTCAGCAGAGGTAATAATTTCTGTGGTCCTTTCGTACGCCTGAACCCAATTATGTTCAGACCTGTTCTGTAAAATATAAATCAAGGGTCAGATAAAAAACGATGTAAAGGTAATCTCACACTTTATTTCTGATAAAATAATTTACTGACCCGCTTTAGGAACTTGATCGACTAAGGGTGAAAAGGTTTGCTTTATAACCTTCATAATTTATTCAGAGCTGAGATTTATTGTCTACCTAGTCTTCAGTATTCTTGAATGCAAGTATTATATTCCTATCTTTTTTTTATTGTTGATAGGTTCGCGCTTGACCGCTATCTCACCTGATGGAAAGCGACGATGCGGTCGACGATGGAACGCGCTTACCTAGAAGATACCTATTAACTCTCGACTTAAAGATTCCCGGGTTGTAGCTATCAGGAAACACAGACTCCAGCAAGGAATTCCACTTCCTAGCCGCACACACAATGAATGTGTTCCCAAAACGTTTTGTGCGTGTAGGTGGGATATAATCTATCTAAAATCATTTTATGTTTATGTTTATTTTGTTGTTTTTATGTTTATGTTTCATTATTTGTAGTTTATGTAAAACCTACCGAATATAGTTTGTTCAGAATCAGTAACTGAATCGATTCCAATAGTTTTTACACCACGTTATATATTTTTTCCAAAATGTTTAAAAAGGTCACAAGTTGGACACCACCGACACTAAGTACAAGACAGGTCGTGGCAGGTCATAGCGGGCATGAGGTGCCAGCAAAAAGCTGTGTGAAAGTGCAAAACAACCCTCAGTCGCCTGCATAGCCTGTTGAATTTTTGCTGTCATATCAAGCTTATAACTTTGCGAGTTTTCATGAAACAGTTGTGAAATTTTGTACATAGATTCTTTACATAAAAATACTAGTCTCTTGTTTCGAATTTCGCTTGTACTAAAACTAATGTTGATAGTCAAGATCAAGGGACAGATGACGGTCTCTACAACATTTAACATAATCAATGCACATCCTAAAAGTAGTATGTTCAGGATCGACTTCAGAATCGATTTCAACTTTTTTCGATTTCGATTTTAAAATTCTTGATAAATTGTAATCAGCGTCATTAGAGTATTTGTGTTTTTTTGTGCGTAGATATCAATACTGATGTGCTACCTGTATAGTGCGTTTATTACAATATTATTTACATACAGTTTTATTGTGAATGTAAAAATTAGATATACTTAATTAGATAAACTAAATGCACTTCATTTAAGTAAAATTTCAGTGCTTAATTTTGATAGTATAACTTAATTTTCAATTGTACGTAAATGAGAAGAATGTAAGGGCGTGTATTATATCAGTTTACAGCAATTTGTTCTGTGTCTGGGTAAATATATTTGAGATAAATTTATCTTGAATATATATATTTCGAAATATGTATTTCGAAATATTTAAGTATGTTTATTAGTTATCTAGTACTAATAACGCAAGCTCTGCTTAGCTTGGGACTAGACGGCGTTGTGTGATAGTTGTGGAATGTACATAAAGATTTAAAAAATGTACAAAACCACATTGTTCTTGAGAGTAAGTAGGTCGGTACTAAAGACTAGCGATATGTGAAAACATCATGACAAAATATTCCCTCGTAACAGTTGACCGCAAAACTTAGCTACAAAAGGATGCTGCTTCCTAACCACTTCAAATTATCCCTTAGTCGCGTTTACGTCAGCCGCGGGTAGGGGAAAGAGGTGGGGTAGTTGTCTACGCCGTAACTCCCCATCTTCTACATTATTTCTCACACACTAAGCTATTTTAAGCTCACACAATACTTGACCGCTACTTGTACTAGCTTCGTCCTATATAACACCTCGCGTATTTTCTATGAACCGGTTATTTTTGTCCGTAAACTCATGTCATCTATAATTATATTTATAGAAAGGAAAGATTTGTACCTACTTTGTTTGTAATGAATAAACTCAGAAAATACTTGAACGATTTTATGAAATCTTTTAACAGTGGAATGTTACTTTGTCACTGTGTGACTTATGCTCTATATTTTTTACTATTTGCGGACGAAGCCGCTAACATAAGTTATTGCTAAATTAAGCTAAAATTTACTAAATAGTGACCCACTTTCTAATCAACTTTCTAAATCGATGTACCTCTTAGCTTTCATGAAGAAAGGAAGAAGCTTAACTATGCATAAGAATGAATAATACTTTAAATAAGAAAAAAGATAAGTTCAATCGTTTCGCTTACAAACTCTCCACGGAAGCTGTACCTAATTAGTTAAATACTAGTTCTATTTAATTTAATAATGAAAAGGATGTCTGTAGCGTAGGTAATTTTTTTTTTCGAGATAGGAAATCATCAAATAACTTCTCATGCCCTGGGTGGAGAGAGAGGGAGTATCAGGCTTTTACTGACTAAAATCCACCTGTGTTCTTTCAGTTTGCGTACCAGGGCCGTGGTAACTCTTTCAAACAACCTAAGAGCTTAAACATCGGCTTTTCACGGCGCATCTAATGTTCATACGCGACTCACCAAAGACTCGCAACTCAAACTTTGAGAAATACTGTATTAGAGCTTAAGTTACGATGCCAGAAATAGCCCTGTCTACTTAACCTGTTATTAACGTGCGAATATAAGATCAAAGGGAAAGTCGAGTCGAGATTGATTTCGACTTACACGTGGCGGTATCAGAACTCTATTTGTAGGTCTTTTGAAGTCCTAGCTAAGAACTTGCAGTTCGACTTTGTAAAAGGCAATCTAGTTTTAAGATTAAAGATTTATAGAGGTTCTTATTATGTTAAGTAGTGATTTTCAGATGATCTTTTCAGTATTCTACAAGGGCCAAATACTTGATGGTATATGGTCATATTGCGATACGACGAAGACAACTTTACTACATAGGTCCTATTTTATGTATGTTTGCAATTAAGCTTTCGTGGAGGTGATTGGCAGAAGGAACCTCTCGCGTCTGGTCCAGATTCAGGCCGAGAGGGTTCGGGAAGCTTCGAAGCAGCAAGGAGGTGGTGGAAAGCATGAGGAAGAGGCACATCACATGAACCAGGTAGCACACCGTCCGGTTAGGACCAGGCTTGGGTCGACAGTGCGTTCTGTTCCGAGCGTGCTTCAAAGAACTCTCAGCATGATTGACGGGACTCGCTAGAGCCGAAGCTTGGCAGGAATGGAGGATTACTCAAAAGAGTTACCGCGGCCCAGGAACCCACGGGGTTACTAAAGTAACATAAGTTATTTTTAGTTAGTAAAGTCTGATACTAATTCTCGGACCACCCAGAGTGGGAGAAGTTTTTAAGTTTTTACCATCCCAAAGAAAAAGTTTTATGTATTTCAAGTCATTATTGTAAAAACATCAAAAATCATCATCAAATCGTAAAGACACTCTTGTGGCTTGCTTTTTTATAGAAGAAATTAGGATGTGCTTCTTTTGTTTTTAGGTGCGCAATCATATGAGGATGTGCGGCGTCTTGTGGTATTTAAAAAAAAAAAAACAAAATGTCATCCACCAAGCTTTTTATTCTAAAGCGACGAACGCGATCGATTACCTAAGTATCAATAAAAACTCGCATCAAGAACATAGATTATGAAAAAAATGCTTCGTTGTTTTACAAAATGCAACAGGGATTCAGACCATTCATTATTCAATTGATGACGTCAAATGGTGTTCTGAGTTATAAATAATGACTCCATTTAGGTTTAAAGAATCTTTATTTCTCATAAGAACATATTTCATCGTTCACTTACATGAGATTTAAAATTTATAGTTTAACTGTAGTCGTCTAATGACAAAGCATGCATTTAACAGCAATTAGTAATCAATTTATCAAATCAACAACACAAATTACTCCATCGCCAATGAAATATGTTCAACTATAATTAATATAAACGTTTAAACTACAACAGTTAAGCATTACTATTGTTTTCATTTACGACAAAAGTTGGTGTTACACGGAGCAATTCCATTATCCGTTGAATGCAATTAGAAACAATAAGTATTGTATAATGAAAATAATGTTTAGAAACTTAAGGCACTTAAGACTTGTATTATTTTTAACTATGTATACTTCAGATGTTCCCAGTAAATCGACCTGAGACGATTTGAAGTGAATTGAATCGTAGTTAATTTTAGTTATTATTTGTTCAGAAATAAAATTTGAAGCACTTTTTTGTGTAACCTAATCCAAGTGATTAACTTGATCATCAATATTTACACTAATACAAAGCCACGTACAGACATTGCGAGGCATGCGGTGCGAACGGCGCACAACCAATGCTTCGCAAGCTATATGCCTCGCCGCAAACATGAAGACATACAAATTAAGCATTTGCGTCGCATGCCATAGCTCAACCCGAGTATATGTTGGGACATATGTTGTTTTCAACACGCACACTTCAAGCAGAGGCATACGTAGACCCGTAGGTAGTTGTCGGCGTTGCGTACAAACTACCTACAGGCCATTTAACTCGTTCAGCTGACGTTTTCTTAAAGAAATTAATTTAGTACATGCGTAAATTAATACGAGTTTTGAAAAAAGGTACTTCATTATTTAATTTTATCTTTACAAATCGATAGTGTTTCATGTACCGGATCGACCTTCCACGGGATTAAAACGATTAAAATTTAACGGTGTATATAGGTAATATAGGCACCAAAACATATTTATTACAATTTTACTTCTAATAAGTATTGTTTTGTAGATGTCGGCGCATCATCGCCATCGGAGTTGACGTCACACAAAATTCACAGTCACAGTGATATCAGGAAATGTTTTAGAGTGATAGTAAAGAAATACATTGCTTCAGTTCAAGTTGTTTATTCTATGGCCGGTCAAAAAGTGCCTTGCTAATCACATTACAATGGATTTTATACTCATAAATTGACAAGCATAAAAATTCACTATGAAGGTAGAAAAATATTTTAAATAAACTAATAGAACGGAAATTGTCACAGTAAATTCCTATTTTAAATATGACCGGATGCTCTGATATTTTTTAAATAAATAAAAAGGAAGTGGTCAAGTTAAATTCTCATAAATTCGACCGGATGTTGTAATATTTTCTAGAAAGGAAGTTGTCATTGAATTTGTTATAAATTCAACAATATTTTAAAATAATTCGAAAGATAGTTATCAAATGAAATCCTTCTGTAAATTCAACAGGATGTTGCAATATTTAAAAGAAATAAGCAGGAAGTGATCGAATTAAATCCTCATCAAAATATTCAAATAATTGTTTTGCGCCCACATAGACAATAATAAATAAATAAAAAAAATAAAATAAAATGATACTTAAGTATTAAAAGTAAATGCCCATCGCAAAATAATAACTTAAAGAAAACCGAAGATATTAGTCATTAACGCCCCGATTGCGTACGATCATGGCGCGAAGAACGCATACTAATCGCTTAGAAAATAAACGATCGAATAACTCACGTTAAATACCACGTTAAATTGGGGGAAAAAAGAATTTTCGAGAGGGAGGCAACGCCGAACACATGCCATGAATGAGAGACTTCAAATTATGCGCATGGCATCGCACACATTTTTTATCCCGCATTCTGTATTCCATAATAAATCTCTTCTATAAGCTAAACATTATTTGCGTTCCCTGGTTTACCGTGTGGTGTTAAAAAATGTATAATACGTTGTAAAGTCGGGTAACTTTGGCTGAAGCATTTAATTGGAATATAGAATACTGTGTTTAATGTTTCTTTTGGTTACGTGATCGAATCAGGAATAAAGATCAAAACCAAGACCAAGCAAAAAGAAGCAGAAAACCAAGAAGGCTGGAAAACCAAGGTTACAGATAGAGCCCGCAAAACCGCCAAACTAATGGCAGTGGGCAGGGTTCATTGTTCGCAGAACAGATATTAAATGGGGCCGAAAGGTTCTAGAGTGACAACAGCGTACCAGGAGTTGCAGCTCCCTACAAGGTGGCCGGATGACCTGGTAAGGGTCGCAGAAATCCGGCGTTCCATTTAATACATTGTCGAATTTGCTAACAAAGTATCCAGCTAGATACAAGTAGTTATCCAAACTCTACAAAGGACGCAGTAACTTTAGAAAACGGTTTTCACTGATTGCGCTACAATAGGACACCAGTGACCTACTTGTAGATGAAACTTGTATCTACGTTGTGTTGTACGAATCGTGTGCCTAGAACGTTTTTTAGGAACACATTTTATTAATATTGGAAATATCAAATGTGGTGACGATATTTATAAAAATACAACGAATAATGTTGTTTTTTTTTTTTTAATAAGGTGTAAGCAGTACCGTAACTAGGGCGGTGCCAACGGTGTCTCGTTCCCGCAACACAATAAATACCTGCCCGTGCCCACCCTTCCAGGTATGAAGTGTGTCAGACAGAAGTATATTTGGTTACTTTTTAAATTTCATTTGACAACATTTTCAATTAACATTTTGCCGCTGAAAAAACATTTTTTGAACCTGAAAAAATTTTTAGTGTTAGAGCATAAATTGATATACCTATCTAAACATTTATGCTTCTAACTTTGTTCTCTTACATGATTCGATATTATATTCTGTATCACCATGTAGAATATAACAAATAGCAAAAAAAAAAATATAACACTAGGTCTACACCGACTAGGGCTACACTGATAAGCTAATTACAATAATTTTTACTTCGCGCTGTCGTTGTCATTCAGACAAAATAGTGTTTTCTGTATCTTGAACAGTTTGTTCATGTTCATATAATTAAAACTAGCTATTCTCTACTCGTGTATAAAATAACATTTCACTGAATTCCACTCAAAATCAATTAATAAAATTTATTGTTTGTATCGAAGCACAAGTACCTCTTCCAACCATTTTAAGGGTAAATTGACTCTCATAGGGAAACTGGTGCTAAAATAAACAAAGGCCATTGAACTCGTTACGGAAAAACGATTTAAACAAAACAGCTCACCGTGCAAAACGTAATTATACAAACATCCCTGTAATAATCATACACTGAGTAGATTATACAAATTATACATATACTGGGTAAATTAAAACCCATCTGTTTAGTTAGTGTTAGGGCAAAGTTTCTTGTTTATGTTCTCAACAAATTACATACGCTACGTAGATTTATTACAAAAGCGTCGTTCTATATTTTATGAAAACTGTTTTAATGTAAAGTTTTCGCGTTGTTGTGGCCGAGAATAATAGCGACAACTCGCATATGTTACTTTTAGCTGCAAAATAAGCAGATGCAAGTTGTTGATGTCAAGCTGGACACAATTCCCCAGTTTGTTACTTTTAAAACTGGCATGCTGTTTTAGATTTTTATTTTAGCTGTCGAAATTTAACTAACATCTAACAACTATCAATTAATTTTGTAATTCAAAATAGTAATAATATTCGTTTATTCGGAACAAAAACAAATCCTGCTATTCAAAAAGCAATGTCAAACGAAGTTAACCGCAAAAGTTAAAACTGTGGCGCAGCTACCAACGACAACTAAGATGGTTCATCATCATCATTTCAGCCGATATACGTCCACTGTTGGACATAGGCCTTCCCCAAGCGTCGCCACAACGAACGTTCGTGTGCGTCGCGCATCCACCGGTTTTCCACAACCTTCACCAGGTCATCGGTCACTAAGATGGGTGTTATAAACTAATGCAATAACACGTACTCTAAATAACAACTGAATATAGGAACGCTACATGTTATCTAGATTAATTTTATCACAGAATTTAGGGACTCCACCAAAAGTTTGTATTACCTGCGCCTAGTTATGTAGCATACCGTAAATTTGAAAAAAATTGTAGGAAATTTTTACCAATCCATTGCTTCATGTGTTTGAAAAAGTCTCCCGCATCGTCTAAAATGAATGTCATTGCCACGATTTCTCAACTGTACTGAACAGTTATTTACACTACTAGCTTTACTCATGATTATCAATTCCTTGGCCTTTTTCCTAACTAGCTTGGGATCCGCTTCCAGTCTAACTGGATGCGGCTGGATACCTTTTTTTTTTATGGTGGGAAAAATCAAACATTGACATCCCCCGCCCTTGGGCGGAGCGGGAGATAGTGTTAGACTCTTACTGACTAGAAGACCCGCCCCGTTCCTTCTAGCCTTCATACCGGGGCTCGAGCGCCCTTTCGGATAACCCTGGCCCCAGTAGGCTTCGACCCGGCTGGGTCCCTGCTGTTGCTGACAACTCCTTGAGGCGCGCGGGAACAGTGCGCGCCGTCGACGACTTGGGCTTGGTCCGGACAGTTACCGGACGGCCGGACAGTGAGCTACCCATTGCTCACTGTCCGCAAGCCCGCGCCTACGTTGGCCGGAAATCGGGATCAGAATCCCGGCGGCGGCGGCGGCGATAACGCCGTTGCCTGATGCTTTCGGCCTCCTCCTTTGCGAGCATTACTGCTTCGCAGAAGTCGGCGACCGCCTGCCACTCCTCCTCGCTCCGGACCATGGCCTCAACCAAGGCCCGGCGCGAGAGGTCTCCGCCGCCGATCGCCCCCACGAGGGCACGGCGATGCTCCGCCCAAGCAGGGCACATCTCGACTGTGTGCTCCACCGTGTCCTCCGGGCGTTCCGCGCAGTGGCGACACCCGGGCGTCACTTCCGCATGAATCGAGTGCAGGAAACTCCCGAACGAACCATGTCCGGTGAGTACCTGCGTCATGCGGAAGATAAGGACGCCGTGAGGTCTTTCCAGCCACGCCTCAAAGAGGGGACTTACCGCCATGATTGTGGCGTGCTCAGCACTGGGTTGCGATAGTCGTTGACGCCATTTCATCATGAGATCCCACCGGAGCTCTGTCTGCCATGCCGTGACCTGCGGCTGGATACCTGAGTTTTACATGGAGTGATTGCTTCTCAGACCTCCACAACTCTAACCCTGGGACCCAGCAGGGTCAAAGCCTACTGGGAGCATGGGTTGTGCGAAAGAGAACCTCGAGGCCCTGGAACGAAGGCAAAGATAGAACAGGAGTGGGTTTTAGTCAGTAAAAGACTGACACACCCTAATGAACCACCCAAGAGCGGGAGAAGTAATTGCATAATTTACCATCTAAAAAACAGACCTCCAAACCCTATTACTGGGCAACATTACTCATTGGATAAACTGATGTTCAGACATTCTGGCGTCTGACTAACTGTAACGATTGTCAAAGATCTAAAAATGATAACCGGAATCAATAGATTTACGTGCTTTCCTAGGCACGGGGTGTCAGTAATGTCCTAGATAAACTTTTCTGACTACAGCTCATCTCATAGCTGGATATTAATATTGATTAAAGTTAATTATAGAAGGCGTCAGATAACCGTGATAAAGTACATTGACCTTTTCGCAATATCTCTACGTAGGTTATCATTACTAGATGATGTAAAGGATCACGATACATGTCGATTCAAGACTGCTTTATATCTTTCTATTTCAGTTTTTGAAAATAAGAATGTCAACAAATTATGTAGGAGGTCAATGACCGTTATTTCAGGTTTATCTGGCACCTATCTTAACATATCTATGCTCAGCCGCTCACGTGGCTTATTTCCGTTTTTGAAAATAAGAATGTCAACAAATGAACGAGGGTCAATGACCGTTATTCCACGTTTATCTGGCACCTACCTTAACATTAATCTATGTTCGTCCGTTCGTTTGCCTAATACCGTGATTATGCCAACTCCATTGAGACTGTATAGTAACATGGGTGGTGTTTAGTTCAGGTGGGTAATCAATCATGATTGATGCATAGGCGTGAATTACGGCTACCCACGCGATTTGTCAATTTAACACGTTCAACAGGTGATCGATAAGTATAGGAATGGGTAAATGCATGATTATTTGCGATATATTTAGGGGTATAAATATAATTGTATATGATTTGATTTGCTTAAATAAACATAAATTAATTTCTTTAAGAAAACGTCAGCTGAGCGAGTTCAATGACCTGTAGTTAATAGTCGGCGTTGCGTACAAACTACCTACATGTCATTGAACTCGTTCAGCTGACGTTTTCTTACAGAAATTAATTTCGTACATGCGTAAATTAATACGAGTTTTGAAAAAAAGGTACTTTATTTTTTAATTTAATCTTTACAAATCGATAGTGTTTCATGTACCGGATCGACCCTCCACGGGATTAAAACGATTAAAATTTAGCGGTGTATATGTATGTATTATAAGATTTAATTTGGATAATATAATCTATTTTATATTTTTTTATTTTATTTTTCTAATTTTATACACACTGTGTCTACATATCTTTTCCAACTGTCCTGTCGCAGGTCTGCTGGAAGGAATTTCGTTAGAAATAAGCAGGTCCTTTGTACTCTTTTATCCTTATTTCTTCTTTTCCGTTTCAAGTGTTTGTCTGTACATAAATAAATAAATAAGTTGTTTTTTTTTGAGGTGGGAAATTTTCTAATGATTTCTCTCGCTCTAGAATGCAGTGGAAGAGTGTGTCAGACTTTTGCTGACTAAAACCACACCTGTGTCGTTTAGTTGCCCTTACGTTTTGAGAGCGTGAGTTTTCTTTTGAGAAACTCCCTGCCGCCCCAGCGGGCATCTCTATGGTTTTGCTGATATCTCTTTGAGGCGCGCGTGGAAAACTACGCTACGCGCCTTCAAGGACTTAGCTCGGACGGTTACCGGACAACGGGACGGCGAGTTATCTATTGCTCATTGTCTGCACCTACGGTGGCGTTAACTGTAATAATGGTTAACAGCCCGCTTGCTGGTTAACCTTATAAACACCATATTATTATGTAGATATATAGTATTATACTTCTTTAACTCAAGGAAAGTTTTAGGCGCAATTCGGCTTCCATGGTCCGGTCCAGGTTCCGGGTCCAGGGTTTTCTTTCGAGTTTTATATCTAAGTAAAGATATTATCACAACAACACAACACAACACAACAACAAGACACAACACAAGATTATTTATTACTTTTAGCTTCAACACCGAAACTGAAAGCTATCTACATTCATGAATGTTTTATGAATAAATTGATTGATTATATTAACTGAAGAACAAATTAAATTAATTCAATAAATTTGCGGGTCGCGGAGAACTTTACATTGAAATGATGAAATATTCATTTGTAGTTGATGGATGGCAATTTATTTTGAATTTTTAATAACATCATAATGCACGTATATCGCATTTACAACTAAACTTTATTATACTTTCTGTCTACTAAAAAAAAAACTGACTACTACAACTTTCAAACAACTATTTAAAAACTACTTACTTCTTAATTAACTACTACTTTATGTATAATATTTTTGTTTTTTCTTTCTTTCTTTTCTTTTACTCCTACTGAAATATTATTAGCTTTTTGGACCTAAAACTATTTACTAACAAAACTTGGTCTATTACGTTATCGGTCTACTACAGCATGTAGGTATTAGTTGCCCTTTGCATACCAGGACTACGGGTAAACCTTTCAGAAGTCGACCCATAGCTCTTGTAAGCTTCAGCCTTGCTGAATCCTTAGCTGGCATCTCTCTGAGGTGCGCGTGGAACACTACGCGCCGTCAACGACACGGGCTCGGTCCGGACGGTTACCGGAGAGTCGAGACACCTATTGCTCATCGTCCGCAAGATCTACCGTCTACGGTGGTAGTCGGGGTTGAAGTCTTGGTGGCTGGGGCGTGAGGCTGTCCATTCCCTCACACGTGCCGCCGTCACCTTCTCTAGCATTACTGCTTTACAGAAGCACATAACGAACACTTTGTGAAAGTAGGTAAATCCATAACAGGGCAACTAAAATCCACTATATCTAGAAAGTCATAAGTCTTAAGTCTTAGTGCCTAAGGCATTAAATCCATCATCAAGTCACATGCATAAAGAATTAAATAAATAAAGTCCTTAATGAATAACTTAGACTTACCCATTTTTAGTTTTTCCAGTTGTTCCACTGGTACGTCCTGTAACAAAAAGGATACTTTGTTTAATCTTATAGAATAGGCCCTAGACCCCACCTACATTTTAAGCCTTACATGAAATTACACTCAGGATCATTACCACTTGTAACTCCTGCATAATGTTAGTTTGAGAATAAAATGAGGAAAACGGGAGTTTTAGGGTTTATCTTAGGTAGTGCGCAGACCTAAGTTAAGACTGACATTCAGTGAAGGCGCACTCAATCGTCACATAATAATATGTCAAAGTTTAAAATAATTAAAAAAAATACTAGAGAATATTGTTTCACTAATAATGAAACTATTTCGCATTTAAACTGTAATCTCTGGAGGTACTGGTCCGATTTCTAAAATTTTATCACCGATAGAAAGCTGCTTTATTTTTGTGTGACATAGGCAAGCTAGGCGAAGCTGCAGACAAAAGCTAGTAATATTATAAACTCAATTTAACTACTACGATGTGCGCACTGTCTTAGGAAGAGCCTAGGACATCTGATAATAGTCCTACGCACGCTGCGTGGGTCGAGTAATAGCTTATACGAGCTCTTTAATTACTCGTACTTGCTATGGAAATGTGAAGTGTTAAAGGTCATGATGGCGTCATGTAGGGTTCGCTTTAGATACGTTCTATTCAATATATTTAATGTATTTGGTTCTTTTCGATTGATTTTGATTTTAGAATCAGAATTTATAGGTAAGTAGATAGTGCAATGCGATTCAAATGAGAATAGGAACATCATTGACGTATTTCTGCCAAACGTTACTTGAAAAGTACTTACGATTTGCAAAGATAATTTATTCGCATATCAGTAACAGTTGGCAACAATTCGCGTAAATAAATTTAATTTAATAAATAACCTTACCTAACTCCTTTAAATTGACAGCTCTGGCGTCACAATTTAAATTCATTAATGTGAATGTTACAACGTTGTCCGCGGAAATTCAATTTTTCAATGTCAATTTGTATATTGATTTATAATATGATAAAGCATACAAGTTTCTTGTTTGACAGTCGTTACAGGTGGTGCAAAGTTAGAAAATTTGGCTCGACAAAGAGCACTATAAGTACTGGGTTGTAGTGTTTTTAGGGTTCCGTACTTCAAAAGGAAAACACGGAACCCATAGGATCACGTTTTTGTCCGTCTGTCTGTCTGCCTGTCAGTCAAGACTCTTTATCTCGGGAACGCATGAATGTATCGAGTTCAAAAATTAAAACCATGTCTGCAGTCCTTGAAGCTGTGCAAAAATCAAACTATAATTACAAAAAAAAGATATAGCCGTTTATGTCACAAAAAACGTATATTTTGACACTCTCAAGGGAATCAAAATTCATAGGATACTTCCCGTTGACCTAGAATCCTGAAATTTGACATGAAGCCAGGGCCTTAAGTCTGCTATTGCAATAGTGTCAGAATGGTCTATCATTGATTTCATAATTGTTGATTTTGACAAGTTTTGGTAATCTACTAATATAATGGCGTCATTATGATTTTCCAATGATCAACCCATTGAAAGACTGACACTGATTGATTGACATTGATTGTGACACTCCATTGAAAGAAATGATAAAGAATGGTAATCTCGTACATAATGACAATTGAAATCTGACGTATGCGGTAATCTACCAAAATTTTGACAGTTCCTTTGACCAGTGACCTACCATAACGACGTCATTGCTTAATTAGTGCTTTTAATAAGCTCGATATTGTCATTCTACCACAATTCTATTACAAGACTATTGACCGATCAATGATCGATCATTATGAATTAGCAGATTACAAACTTTTAGCAAAATGACAGTGGGATCGTGTTGGAATGACGAGTTTATAAAAAAAACAGACTTGGGCCCGGTCTCATTGCACAAGTATAGAAAAATGAAAATTGTAAAGTAGGTACGTCACAACTTTTTGTTTCTTTTGCGATTTGGAAAAATCTTCGTCACAATTCGGGAACTTAACTGTAACTTTCATAGGTACGTCTGTACGGAACCCTCTTGTCGAACCGCACTTGTCCGGTTTTTTAAATTATTTTTGACTGGCTGGCGTTTGACCACTATCTCACCTGATGATAATAATCAATGTGGTTGGCGATGGAGTAGAGTACGCTTGCCTAGAAATAAGTTATGTATGTGTTTATACATTCGATTGGTTACATTGGAAGCCGACCTAGATCTCAAGATAGTTGAGAAAATGCTCAGACAATTTACTTAACAGTTATTGTTATACAGTTAAACAAATTCATGAATGAAAGTTGGTTTTGAATAAATAAAGACCTAAAATAACTAAGAAGTTTATTTATGTGACTCCAATGTTTATCAACGACATGAACTAGCCCTTGAACTTTGCGTGACCCCTGAATGTTGACCTAATTTATTTCATTCGTTCATGTTAATGTTTATGTAGAACGCTGAACTTTTTGAACGGTCGAGTCAAAGCCAAACACTTAAGCTAGAACTACATTAGATCGACGCACACGTGTAACAAGGCTGATTTGTACGTAGAACGACGTCGCGTGGCGTGGATCAAGTGTAGCTCTACAAGTCTAGTTTCCTTAAAAAATGTATGGAGACCGACGCGCCCAGATCGGCGTGTGTGGCACACGTGTGCGCAGTATAGTTCTACCTTTATATGTAGATAAGACTAGATACTGCCAGCGGCTTCGCCCGCGTGAAAATAGAAAATTATCACAAGGGGACATACTCTTGGGATAAAAAGTAACCTGTGTATTGTATGTGTAAATTATCTAATATCCACGATAGTTATTTTAGGTATGTTGTGAACTCCAGTTCCATTATCCAGTTTTTTAACGATATAATTTAGTGCTTGACTGCGATCCCACCTGATGGTAAGCAGTGATCTAATCGTTGATGATGAAGTACGGTTACAATTTATTCTATCATAGGTGCCACAAAAAAAAAATCAATTACATTTTTATCAAATATTTAGACCAACCGCAGGCACTTTTTCTGTCAGTTCAAAAAAAAAGTAAAAACTCCATGGACACTCTTTTAAATCATACCTATTATGAGTTACATATAATCTTGTTTACATATTTCTTGTTGCTTCTATTAAGTATGTGAGCACAATGTAGATAGTATAATAAAAATAATTAAAATATAGAAATTTAATTAAGCCACTGGCAGCTAAGAGATGACCAGTCTCAACTGAAGGCACCCGCTCACGAGCATGACGCGTGCATCAGCCCCACTCAGCTCAACCATTTTGAAGGGAACTGAATGACCCAATAACCACCAACAGCGAGACATTTGAGTGAGCATGACAAACTCTCAACTGCCATGCTCGTAATGTCAAAAAAAAAGTTGTAATCTAATAAAAATGCTCCATGGTATTTACTTCACATTCATAAGTCCTGGTATATAAAAATAACAAAATTTACATAAAGCCTTCGATAACCTTAGGTGTTAGCCGTGAATGCGGAGATTTAGAAAATGAGAAAGAACTATTTATAGGCGTTATATTGGTTTTACTTAGAAAACTGATGAAAGAATTTTCTTCTCAAAATGTTCGCGGCGTAAAACTCGTTTTTTATGAAGATAAGATATCCAACGGACTTACGGAATTCTTTGAGTTCTATCTGCATTCTCACGCTATTCTGTTCATTGAGTTATAAAGTTAATGAATTATGTAAACCAGTCTTGAAATTTTTAGACTCAGATCTTGAGTTATTGCTTTTGCTAGCTTTTAGTTTAAAAGATTATTTTTTTAGAAGTACTTAGAAGGCGGTATCATTAAAGTCCCGAAGTAGTAATGCTCGCTAAGGAGGAGGCCGACCGCATCAGGCAACGGCGCTCTCGCCGCCGCCGGGATTCCGATCCCGATTTCCAGCCACCGTAGGCGCGGGCTTGTGGACAGTGAGCAATGGGTAGCTCGATGTCCGGCCGTCGGGTAACTGTCCAGACCAAGCCCAAGTCGTCGACGGCGCGCGCTGTTCCCGCGCGCCACAAGGAGTTGTCAGCAACAGCAGGGGCCCAGCCGGGTCGAAGCCTACAGGGGCCAGGGTTATCCGAAAGGGCGCTCGAGCCCCGGTATGAAGGCTTGAAGGAATGGGATGGGTTTTTTAGTAGTAAGAGTCTGACACTATCTCCCGCCTCGCCCAAGAGCGGGGGTTGTCATTGGATGATTTTTCCTTTCGAAAAAAAAAAATACTATTAAAGTCCAAATTATGATTTACTCTAAATAATCTATTTTTTTTATAAATGACTAGCTTTTGCCCGCAGCTTCGTCCGCGTACATAAAATATAGCCTATGTCGCTCAGGAATTAAATAGCTTTCTATCGGTGAAAAAATTTTAGCAATCGGACCAGTACTTTCAGAGATTACCTCCCGGAACCTACCGAAAAGGTTATGCAAATGCCCTCTGATTGGAGCAAGAGGGAGTATCAAAGTTTTACTAACTACAATACATATATATTCCTTCAGTTACCCTTTGTGTTCCACGGTCGCGGTAAGCCTACGTATCTACATAAAATTACTTTCTATATTTCAAATTATGAAAATGTGTTTCCTGATAGCTACAACCTAGGGGTCTTTAAGTCAAGAGTGAATAGGTTAGTTCTAGGTAAGCGTGCTCCGACGTCGGTCACATCATCACTTTCCATCAGGTGAGATGATGATCAAACGCGAGCCTATCCATAATAACGAACAAAAAAAATCCAAATGAAATCAAAATAAAGTAACAAAAACCCACCAGTGGTTTGGTGAAAATTCAAAATAACATTAGATTTTCTTGTCATATTTTTTTGATTAAATTCACTGACTCGCACGAGACTTCGTTTGCGAAACATCTATTATGCTACTCTCTGTCGTCCTTACAGATAATTAGCTTATCACGTCTCATCGGATTTTTTAAAATCAATGTCTTTTCTAAAATTGTATCGAAGAACCCAAGAACAGTAAAATCATACTAATATTTTAAAGGAGAAGATTTTTAATGTTTTTTTTTTATGATTATCAAAAAATATAATACATTTATTGAATGTTAGGCAGAACGAAGTTTGCCAATCCGCTAGTTTTTTAATATTTATGAATTGTCTATTGTAGATTATTTTTGACGCAGTTAGCATATTTGCAATTTTTCTTTATAAAATGTCCTGCAGATAGTCCTTAGGGTACTAACTTTAATCCTGTCCGTTTCACCGTCTGACCCTGTTCCGTTTGAAGGCCAGAGGCTACGCAACATGTGTTTTCCAGAGCCAAGGCTAGCCAGCTCCCGGCGGTACAGATAATAATATTTTTAGCCTTTCATTAGACAATATGGCGTATATTGTATGAAGGAAATTATTTTACATTTTCAACCCTGATAGAAGTGATGACATAAATGTTGCGACACGCAGCTCGGTAGCCAATCGCTCGACCACTACGCTGACTGTGCGGTCGTAGTGTTGCCGTATTATTTCCGGAGTATTGTTGTAGTTTTGCCGTAGAGAAAATGATAAAGTAACGATATTGTCATATGAAAGTAAATCACATTAATAATGATATTAAGAGCAAGGTTACCTTTGTGGGTACCGCAGCATTGTTTGGTATGATAGAGCAATTATTTCATATTACGAAGTGTTTGAATAATGAAGATTTCTGGGAAATAGAGGTGGAGGATCAAGTGAACAAACCTTATTACTTATTAGTGAGTACTTCGCCGTTAGTACAGCTTTGGTACTTTCGTACGCAGCTTTATAGGTACTTGTACTATCTCGATACCTCTGTGAACTGCGATATTTCTCCTCTCACCTTTCGTTGTTTTGCGTTTTATTTGGATCTGTACACATTTTGTTCTGCTACCACAAACACAGTAGCTAATACCTACTTAAAAGATAAAAACACGATGACGATTATTTTTTAAGCATTTAAACTATTCAGAGCATATTGTAATGAAGAGATATATGAAAATATATTAAGATGTATCATAAAAATAATTTCATTTCAAGGAATCACAACATTGTCTGATGGGACTCCAGAGCGATAAAATGGTCACTCTTAAGAGGTGGTCACACAAATTACCGCTGCGATTGTGACGTACCCAAGATAAGGGCTATACACACACCCACACACACACAATCAACAATAGTGCTTTATGTGCAACAACAGCTCAAAACCGATACAATTTATAATCATCGATTCGACGAAGAAGAATTCCTATTAGAAGTGTTCCCTTAAAATGTATCTACTGCGATCCCATACACGCACTGTCATGATCTTCTGCTCCTAATCAATAATATCTCTTTATATGAAATACGAAAATAGGTATATAATAATTGAACGCAAGCATCCAAACATAATACACCTAATGCTTCAATCTATTTATACATCAAGATATGAAATTTCCAAAGGTCAAAAAATACGTAAAAATCATCAAAATTCCATCTTCATCATCTTAGAAGCAAATAAGATAATTACATTGAGCCGACGAAAACACCAAAATATCCTTCGCTAAAGTAATATAAACCTATTTGCATGTTGCGAGGACCACTGACTTGAATATTAAGGAGGACCTATTTGCGAAGGGCCCTTTTATTTTAGGCTTTAAGGCTTCTGCTATTAATTTATTACTCAAGGGCATTGCATTGGCTTTATACTTAACTAGCTTTTGCCCGCGGCTTCACCCGCGTTCATAAAATATAGCCTATGTCACTCAGGAACAAAGCAGCTTTCTATCGGTGAAATAATTTCAGCAATCGGACCAGTACTTTAAGAGTAACCTCCTATAAATAAAAAAAACATGAAAACAAATTTTACCTCTTTATGATATTAGTGTAGATGATACAATGATAAATAAAATGAGTGCCCTTTTTTTATGGTGGGAAAAAATCATCCAATGACAACCCCCGCTCTTGGACGGAGCGGGAGATAGTGTCAGACTCTTACTGACTAAAAGACCCACACCGTTCCTTCTAGCCTTCATACTGGGGCTCGAGCTCCCTTTCGGATAACCCTGGCCCCAGTAGGCTTCGACCCGGCTGGGTCCCTGCTGTTGCTGACAACTCCTTGAGGCGCGCGGGAACAGTGCGCGCCGTCGACGACTTGGGCTTGGTCCGGACAGTTACCGGACGGCCGGACAGCAAGCTACCCATTGCTCACTGTCCGCAAGCCCGCGCCTACGGTGGCCGGAAATCGGGATCAGAATCCCGGCGGCGGCGGCGAGGACGCCGTTGCCTGATGCGTTCGGCCTCCTCCTTTGCGAGTATTACTGCTTCGCAGAAGTCGGTGACCACCTGCCACTCCTCCTCGCTCCGGACCATGGCCTCAACCAAAAATGAGTGCCCTAGCTTTTAACGTTTTATAAGTGACCATAAAAGCGTATGTGAAATAAATAATTTGAAATTTTGAGTTTGAAACCATGAAAATTGGAGATAAATCCATGTTTTTTTTTTATAAAAATACTTTTTATTGCTGTCCCGTTATTATATCTCTCTCCACCACCCTTGGCCAAAACTGGTAGAGAATGCCTAAGGCATTAAGTCCGCTTTTGCATTGTCAGTTTGTGTTTCATGAAGTTTTAACAAATAAAGTATTTACTTTGACCACCCGAACCCCACGGACAAAAAATACGTAGTTAAATAATAAAATTAAAATGAAATTAAAAAAGTTCCTATTTCTGTTTACAGGGTAAACGACGCCAACAGAAATAGGGCCTGAGTAAAGGAAATAGAAGCCTTACTTTGAAAAGTAAGGCTTCTATTTCCGGTTGCTAATAAAAAAAAAATAACCCTAACCTAAACTGTCCGTGTCGGGGTGACCTAATATTACGTCACCTCCTTCCCTGCTCTCGTCTTTTACACACATTACCGACTGCGCATTCGATTTTGTATAGCATACCTTTAAGTTTTAGCTATTCTATACATATGTACATTGCTATAGAATACCAGATTATACAGATTGCCGATAACATATAAAAATCAAAATCAAAGCATTTATTTCAAATAGACCATTTGCAGGCACTTTTGAATAGTCAAATGTCGGTCAGTCCAATAAAAGTGAAGCTAAATTGCACGTTCCAAAGCGTAGGTCTCTATGGAGAAGAACGTGCAAGAAACTTCATGGACACTCTTTTAAATCATATAATGTGTTACATAATATGTTACATGATATACACACACAAATACTAACTTTCACTCTTGTAATATTTATTAGTGTGATTAAAATCTGTTTTTACAGGAAACCTCTTGGTAGTGAAGTATTAAATTGGGGTTCCCATAGCCACTTCAAGAGTACCCAAAAAACTGAAGTAGGTACTTTAGAGGCCAATCGAAAAAATCTCGATGTTGAAAATGCCAATTCTTTTATACAATCAATGAGATCCCCGCTTTTTGCGTCAACTGTTTTCAATTTCAATGAGTACCTATCATTTATTTTTGGATAACCTATCTACATTTAAATTTATTGTATTCGATTGCAATGCTTAGTGTTGCCAGAGATATAAATAGAATTGTAATTTATTGTAAGTACGTAAGCCTACTTAACGCACTTACTTTCCTTTGTTATATTGTAACAATGAATATTTCTGAAAATAGATTCCTCAAAGTCGTTTATACGAACCCCACAATAAATTTCACATTTCACCAATAAAATAATATGTTCCGTTCAAAATATAAATCTATTTTCTATATTTAATTTTCCATATCAGAAACCGATATACGAATATTTTCGTATTGTTGTACCTTTTTGATCACAGAAATACGGCATCTATTCAGACGAATAAAAGATTTTAGTTTTGTTTCTTCGTTATTTGACACACATTTCTGAAATTTAATATAATTTTGTACTTTTTTTACAGTGTTCAAGTTCTACGAGTATAGATACGATACACATACTTAGAAAAATCCTATATTTAACCATAACAAATATGCCTAGAAGAGTTCCCTAAATTTCTCCAAGATACCATCATCAAATCCTGAACTTGGGACCATGGGACCGCCAGGGAAAATACATAGAAAGAAGATTCTGACGAATTGAGTACTTCCTTTTTAAACGGTTAAAAAAATATCAAAACGGTGAAGTAAAACATCGTGAGGAAACAGCCATGTCCTAGAACCAAAAATTCGAAGACATGACATACATTCACAAACCCGCACTGGGCCCGCGTGGTGGATTACGGTCCATTCCCTCTCATAAAGAGGAGGTCTGAGTCCCAGCAGTGGGAACATTAAAAAGGCTGATTGTGCTAAACATTTATGAAATATCAAACAACACAGAAACTCTTCCACAAACAGATGAAAAGCGAAGAGTTGTATTTTTTATTTACAAATGAAAAGGAAAAGTTACATAAATGGAATCTCTGAACAATGTTGCCATAAACAAAAGCTATTATTGCAATTCTCAATGAAGATTGTTTAATTCGAAACTCCGCAGTTATTTTAAGAATTGTTGGTATTTAATAAGCGTTTGTACTTTATTGTGCGTTTATTTATTGTAGTTATTTTGGGAATACCCAGACAGGTCATGAACATAGAGGTTTGAAGTGCTTATGTGCTTAGTGAGTGGAAGAACCAACGCCACATTAAAGGTTAAGTACCTACCTATACAGCTATACAGGGCGGGTGGAGTAAATTGCTCAAATGTGTAGTGTATCTCTACGTATCTTAAATACATAGTTGGTTAACCAAACTTAATCATAATTTTGTTTAACTAAGATATTTTTTATTAGTACAGAATTTTGCTAAAGATTGACTACGCAAGATACTTATAAAGAGGTTTTGTGAGACAGACCGTAAGAAAGACATAAAATCAAAGTTAGCAAATTAAAATCACGAGATCACATCAAAATTAATATTTTTAAATAAATAATAAAGAGGTAAAGATTGTTCTTTTATTTTTTTCTGTTTGTAGAAGACAATCTCTGGAAATATTGGTCCGATTGCTAAAATTTTTTCACCGATAGAAAGCTGCTTTATTCCTGCGTGAAATATTTTATGTACACGGGCGAAGCTGCGAGCAAAAGATAGTATAATAAAATGATTGTAGTAAAAAAGTACGCTGGAGAGGTAGCCTACTAAAACCTTTGTAGCTAAAAAAATGCTTGTTATCATGTAGTAACTTAGGCGTGGCTAAGCAAAAATGTACGCGAAGCAGTATTAACTTCTAGGAACCCACGCTTAGGGAGTTAACATCCAAACATTATTTACTTACGTAATATACGGTTTGTTTTCACACAGGTGGGAAAAAGCAATTACCCATAACAAAGGTAGGCGTAATTATACTGCCAGTGTTTATTCCCTTGAGTCAAGATCGTGTTTTGTTTAATCCGTCAAGTTTTAAACTGAGAATATTCTCGATTCCAGAAGTTATACAGGGTTATTTGTTAAACAATAACCATCTTGCAGGAATGTGTTACCAACATCATAAACAACAACTTTTGTTCTATGACTTTTTACAAAACAATACATTTAGCAAAAATAAATCTTCAAGATTTTTCTGTTCTATCTAATACATTTCAACTCTGTATTTTGCTATACCTACCTACGTCTGTATGACGCGACGCTAGCGCATCTTCGCCCAATCCCCGCTCATCTCTGCTATTCCGCTTGCTACGCATAGACTTCGTAAGATTTAGAAGCTTCAATTTAAATATTTTCATTTTTGTATGAAAATCTGATGAACTAAAATATGATAGATTTTTAAAAGTCATAGAACAAAAGTTGTTGTTTATGATATTAGTAAGATAGTCCTAAGAGGATGCCAGTGTTTTAAAAATAAGCCTTTAAAGTGGTTTGACACTTTAAAGGCTTATTTGTGTATACCGAGAAGGTTGAATAGAAACATTAGCTGCCAAATGCTGCAAAAACATTAGAATATACTGCAACCGCACACTAATGGAAAACTAAGTGACTGTATTTTGTATCAAAAACGAAATACTTTCGAAACTTAACACTGGCTTAATGCACAAACCGTGCGAAGTGAAAAGAAAAATAAAAAGTGAGTATTAGTAGTAGTAGAGTTGTGTATTCTTAACATTAGTTGCAACTTGCAATACACAAATACTTAGTTCATTTTAGAATCCTTTAGTTGTGATTTTTACAGAGTTGACAGGCTGTTTAATTTAATTTAATAGCTTTAGTTTAACTAAATAATATAGTAGAACATTCTTTATGTGTGCGTTTTGTTTTGTGGTAACTGTGTGGGTGCTATTGGTTGCCTGAAATAAAGCCTTTTTGTACTATTACTTATTAGGTGGCTTAAGAGGCTGCTTTTCCATTCGCTTATCATCAACATCGAGCATGGTTTAAAAGTTTGTTGCTTCATCTAACGCAATCCAACGTGATGTTTTACGAAAAGGCAACACGAAAAAACAGAGATGACGCCTGAAAACTCTGTTAGCATTCCGTAATGCGTCACTGGCACGTAGTACCTAGTTACAACCTGGAGGTTGAGGACTTAAGTGTGAAAGTTGTTAAACAAGAGTCAATAGTTTACTTCTAGGCAAGTATGCTCCACCGTCGACCATATCATCGCTTATATGGTGAAACAGCAGCTCTAGCGCGAGCTTACAAATAACAAAAAAAATTGTGAACTTCTTCAAAATATTTTACATCATAGCTTTTGTCATTTCTGAAACATTGTATCCAACTCACCATTCAGTCAAATTGATTCAATTTGTTTTAACCTTTCAATAAAATTGACGCAATTTTCATATCGATCGGCATGGCCAATATTTCATGAATGGCCTTTAATCTTTTCGAATTGGTTAGTTCGAAATTCAAAACAAAGTACTCTATGGTTTCGCCCAACGACCTTACATCCATTAGACTAGACGGTCTAATAACAGGCGACGCATGTCTGTCAACACATATGACTTATAGATCTGATGTCCGGCCAATCAGAACGTAGTACCCGCTCCCCGTACCTCGGCTAGTTGTCAGAATTGTTTTCGTGCCCTAGTTCAAGCATGAAGCGTCTTGTGGCTGTAAGGTCGTTGGTATCGCCTAACCGTTGAAAGCGAAATAATAGTGCATCGTAATTAGTTTAACGGTCTCCAACTTTATCAGCAATCTAGTTATCTAGCAAACTAGATTTAACAGTAATCAACTCAATATCACTCAAGACTAATGCCAATCATTATAGCATCTAGCCTTTAATATCATGCTATAAGTTCTCTGCTTAAATCTATGAAATATTCAATAGGTGTAATGTATTTTTTGGAACGGAGTTCCTTATTGCGCGCTGTGAATGGGGGCTAGACGGAAAAAATTCTCACGAAAAGTTGTACCGACACTTTTACTGTCAAAATGTAAATCCAAGATGGCGGCTGCAAGAAATTATCAACTTTTTCGTCATGGGTGTCGTTTTCATGGTTTTCGAGGGTGGTGAAACCGATGGTACTGTCAAAATTTAAATCCAAGATGGCGGCTGCAAGAAATTATCAAATTTTTCGTCATGGGTGTCGTTTTCATGGTTTTCGAGGGTGTTGAAACCGATGGTACTATCAAAATGTAAATCCAAGATGGCGGCTGCAAGAAATTATCAAATTTTCCGACATGGGTGTCGTTTTCATGGTTTTCGAGGGTGTTGAAACCGATGGTACTGTCAAAATGTAAATCCAAGATGGCGGCTGCAAGAAATTATCAAATTTTTCGTCATGGGTGTCGTTTTCATGGTTTTCGAGTGTGTTGAAACCGATAGTACTGTCAAAATGTAAATCCAAGATGGCGGCTGCAAGAAATTATCAACTTTTTCGTCATGGGTGTCGTTTTCATGGTTTTCGAGGGTGTTGAAACCGATGGTACTGTCAAAATATAAATCCAAGATGGCGGCTGCAATAAATTATCATCTTTTTCGATATGGGTGTCTTTTTCATGGTTTTCGAGGTTGCTGAAGCCGATAGTGCTGTCAAAATGTAATTGTCTCAATTTTTTCTCGAAGTTCCTTATCGCGCGTTGTGAAAGGGGGCTAGACGGAAAAAAATCTCACGAAGCTATAGTAAGCTATTGTAAGCCGTGCGGCGTGCACATGTTTCTCTGTCTGTCTCTCTCTCTCTCTCTCTCTTATATATATACATATTTATGTACATATATATATATATGAATTTCGTTCCATCCGGGTGTCCCTTGACACCTCTCAATTTTTTTATTTTTTTTTTGTGATTTTGTAAAAAGCACGACTTTTAGGCTTGCCAAGGTTAAGTTATCCATGGTAAGTAAAGATATTTTCGTAGAAAATAACCTTGAGTAAAGTGCTTTTCATGAATATTTTTCATATTACCATTGATTTTTGTAGTTGTAGTTGTCCTGTCTCACGAAGGTGAATGTTTTGGTTCTGAGTATCCCGTGGTCTGTAGATCAGCACAACTCCGGGGCACCAACTTTTACCCAAGTATCCCCAGATGCAAGTATGCGAAGGTACACCAGGGTAGTTTTAGTCAGTATGGTATGGGTCTAGCAGACTCATTGGCACACTCTAGGTTGGAAAAAAAATTCATGTGGTTTTCCACCCGTAAAAACATGGGACACCTGACATATATTTTACACACACATGCACGACATGCGCGTGGAGATGCAACGCCGGGGTGAAAGTCCTCTGCCGCGACAGGTCACGGCATGGCGGACAGAGCTCCGGCGGGATCTCATGGTGGAATGGCGTCAGCGACTATCGCAACCCCGTCATGGGCACGCCACAATTATGGCGATAAGTCCCCTCTTTGAGGCGTGGCTGGAAAGACCTCACGGCGTCCTTACCTTCCGCATGACACAGGTCCTCACCGGAAATGGCAAGTTCGGGAGGTTCCTGTTCCGAATTAAAGCGGAAGTGACGCCCGGGTGTCGCCACTGTGCGGAACGCCCGGAGGACACGGTGGAGCACACAATCGCGGTGTGCCCTGCTTGGGCGGAGTATCGCCGTGCCCTCGTGGGGGTGATCGGCGGCGGAGACCTCTCGCGCCGGGCCTTGGTCGAGGCCATGGTCCGGAGCGAGGAGGAGTGGCAGGCGGTCGCCGACTTCTGCGAAGCAGTAATGCTCGCTAAGGAGGAGGCCGACCGCATCAGGCAACGGCGCTCTCGCCGCCGCCGGGATTCCGATCCCGATTTCCAGCCACCGTAGGCGCGGGCTTGCGGACAGTGAGCAATGGGTAGCTCGCTGTCCGGCCGTCCGGTAACTGTCCGGACCAAGCCCAAGTCGTCGACGGCGCGCGCTGTTCCTGCGCGCCTCTAGGAGTTGTCAGCAACAGCAGGGGCCCAGCCGGGTCAAAGCCTACTGGGGCCAGGGTTATCCGAAAGGGCGCTCGAGCCCCGGTATGAAGGCTTGAAGGGACGGAATGGGTTTTTTAGTCAGTAAGAGTCTGACACTATCTCCCGCTCCGCCCAAGAGCGGGGGTTGTCATAAGAAGATTTTTCCCATCGAAAAAAAAAAAAAACATACCTATATTTTACACTTTTTAATAGTAATACCCTAAATTAAATTTGAATATTTGTAGAAGTTCTATAGAGTATAACTATTACAAATGTGCCTATAAAATTTGTTTTCCCCATTATCTCATCGTGAGTTGATGACCATGGAACCATCTAAAAAGTTTACCCTTTCAATCAAATATATTTTTTCCAAATCAGTCTTAAGCCGGGTCCGCTGCGCCAATATTCTAACAAAATATTATGTTAAAAACATGTTAGAAAAATATGTTCGTAAAACCACTAGTCTGCTGCGCCAATTTGTTCTTGTTTTGTTTTATTTCAAAAATGAGTTCCCTTGAAGAGGATGTGGAAGCCGTTTTGGCAATTGTGGACTTAATTCTTATACGAAGAAATAGAAACAGATTCTGTGGTCGACCTTATCGACGGCCTCGATCTTTTAACTTATACCAAAAGTTGAAAATTGATAACAGATTTGGTTTAAAAAATTTTTTTCGTTGCTCGGAAAGCGATTTTGAAGAGCTTCTGTCATTAATTTTACCTGATATACAGAAGCAAGCACTACATGTAACGTCCCAAAGCACTGGTCTTTCTCGAATTAATTTTATAAACAGTAAAATCTTTCTTTATTTCAATCCATCACTGAACCGCGAAACGTATTCATCCGGCGAGCGCTAACATGAAATTAATGACCTCACCCCCCCGCAGGCGAACGCGGGGGATGTTATCCATTCGAGACAGCAAACATGTTAGCGTGTTTTCCCTAACAAAATTGTTAGACCACGCCCCTATACGAACAACGAACAATGTTAGCATGTTAGCTAACACGAAAACACGGCGCAGCGGACCCGGCTTTAGCGTTGGCGAATAATAGGGGAAAAAAAGAAATTCCGATGCATTGAGACCTATCTCTTTTTTTGTATCGGTAAAAAAACAAAATAGAAAACACTTTGCTCGAAATCACTTTATAGTTCGCTAAACTTATTTACTAAAAAAAAAAAAACAAACAAAATCAGTCTTATAATGTTCTAATTGCTGGGAATCTAGGCTGCTCTCTTAGAGAGGGAACTTATTTATAAAAGACTATAAAATAATGCTGAAGAGCATGGGTAAGTAGAACTTATGGCAAGAACTAAGCGAGTTCTGTGTCAGATACATAAATACCCGCTTGTTCTTCTCGATTGCCCTCTAAGGTACAATTGTTAAAGTTTATTGCACATAAGAGCTTGCACTCAATTGCAGTCTTTATTCACTTGAAGAGTTCCCTATGGAATCGCCAATGCTTGTGAAGCAAAAGTAGAGTACCTAGATATTTTTGCCTAGCTCACGCAAATATTTACATAATGAAGTATATTTTAAATTTTCATTTCAAGCGTTATTTCAGGGTGTACCCTGAAACATTTCTTCAGGGTTGATTGTTTGTTTGCTTGTTAGTTGTCATATTCAGGGATTTGCTACTACTTCTTCCACTATTTCTACTACTTTTCCTCTTCATCTGCAACTATTTCTACTATTTTCCCCTGTTTCTACCACTACTTCTACACCCTGAATGTGTACGTAAAAAATCAGTTGTTACCAACGTTTCTTCAAGTTATACGAAGATATACACAACAGCTGTTCTTCTTACTCCCATAGCAACCACAACATTTAAACCCACATACACAAAACACGCAGACCTGGTATCTGAAGCGCAATAACCAATCGCTCAAACACTGCATCTATTATTTTCTGTTTCAGATTTGATCTTAGATTACTGACTGCGGGTATGAGGACGACGAGCAATGGGTAGTTCACTGTCTAATCGCAGTTCGATAAGGACTAAGCCCATGTCGGCGTGTGGTGTTCCACGCAAGCCTCAAAAGAGATCCTAGCAAAAAATATAGCTGATTCAAAATAAATTGGAATTAAAAAAGTCATGATAATGAGGTTGTTGATCTTGGAGTCAAGGGTTTTGTTTTTTCAGGAGTCACTACTACATATTTCAAATCAATTAAAAGTCACATGTATGTAGCAAAACACGACAAAAAAGGAAGGCTTAAATTGTATTTTTGATTAATTATAATCTAATTAATTATTTGCACTTTATCTGTCTTATAGTTGTTGAGTGTTTGGCTAGATAGTAAATACAATAAGTAAAATATGGTAGATACATTTTCAAATCAATTAATTTATAAATAATTACGTACTAAATCTGACAAAAGCTTATTACCTACATCATTTTTTTTGTTTTTTTTTTTTTATGAAATATATAAAAAAATTAAAATAATTTTAATCTCTTCATATTACTAAATTATATATTTTCTTGAGATATTAATCGCCTTATCATTCGACACCCACTTAATAAAATTCCAATAAATTCCAAAGAAAGAGAGATATTGAAAAATATGAAAAATAAAATCTATACTTAATAGAACTTCTTGGAACTTAATTATGGGAGAAATTTCTCCCATACCATAACCCATAGAAAAAAACATATTTTTATCAATGAGATTAGATACACTGGAATGGAGAAATACTTTTCTGCATAACGTTTAAATATGTCAATTTATAATTTTTATTGGAATGGAACCTCTCGCCGGTATTTTGCGACATGGAGGAAAGTAACTTTTTAATAAAATATTAGGTAGATATATATATCTAGTGTAGGTACTAGAGGAAGTATAAGGCTGTCACTTACCGATTTGGTGCCCGATCCATCATTGCCTGTAACAAAAATAAAATAGATTATAATCTTGTTTAGTAATTTCAATAAAATATAGAACATTGACGACATGACACAGAAACTTTCTCATAAACCTATATAGCACCTAATAGTGCTATCGAAACTGAAATCACGAACTATAAGCCATTTACAGCGTAAAATGTGTGAGGAGTGACATGAGACAAAAGGGAGTTAGTGATGGTATGATGAGTGATAGGGCAGAATGGAAGAAAAAACATGTTGTGCCGACCACGAATACAAGGGACAAGAGCTGGAAAATGATGATGATGATACAGGGTAGGATGTGGAGATTGTTGTCCCTGTGGAATAGTTCGATAGAGTTGCCGCTTGGAAAGCAAAGGGCAAGGGGGCCCCACCGGTCGTTTCACCCAGAGCGGAGAGCAGAGGAGTTACTATAGAATTTCCCAGTTTCAAAAAAGGTAAAAATAGAGGAGGTGAGCATATAAAACTTTAATCTTTTTATTTGTGAACTTTAACTTCATTGGTTAATGCAGGTAATACGATTTAGAGATCGAATGAACAGATGACTGTGAAATTTTGAAAATTAAATCGGCTATTCCCTAGGGCCTACATTTTGTGAAGTTCTGCGAACTTATCAACTGATGTATTTATTTACTTATTTCCAATGAATTAAAAGTTACCTTGTTAACATATTTCTACTGTGACTATACGGAAAACTTTAAGTACCTATTCGTAGAAGCTATAACCGAAGGAAGGATAACCTTTCAGAGAATCTCTCAGAGGCTATGTGTATTAGGTACTTACGTACCTATATTAAATTCTACACACAGGACTTTCTTCTCTTTAATCGATAATAGTTTGTTTCCTCGAAAAATAATGTAAATGTCCTATTTACACTTGAAATTTTTAAGTTTTTCAATTTTCTTTTATTTTAAATTTATTAGTAAAAATACACTAATATTATGAAGGGCAAAATTTGTGAGTGTGTGTGTGTGTTAGTTACAGCTGAATGGATTTTGATGAAACTTGGTACATGAGTAGACCATGTCTGTAAATACACATAGCACATAGGACTTTTTATCTCGGGAATATGTTCCCTTGGCATTATTTTCCACATTCACGCGGGCGAACACGCTAGCGGTAGTTAGTACATACCTACAATTTTTCAAGAGCTTTAAATTGGGTAATCGTTTTTTTTTTTTTAATTTATGAGTGGACGAAATACGCTTTCGTCACACTATTTTGGACTGATCAATTTATCGGTAAAAAAAACTGGTAAAGTACAATTTGAACTCGTACACGAAGATTTGTATGGTCCCTTTAATTTTTACCTTTTTTTTTGTTGCAGCGGCAATAGAAATACACATTGTGTCAAAATTTTAACTCTCTACCTTTTACGGTTTTTGAGCCTGGTGACAGACGGTCAGACAGCGGAGGTTTAGTAATAGGATTCCGTTATCACCCTTTAGGTACAGAAACTTAAAAAAGAAAGTAAAACATGAATTGTTCCCAAAAAATATGCATTATTATTAGAGATGCGCCGAGTAACACTTTTGCCGAGTAACGAATACCGAGTTTTACTCGGCTCAATTTTTATTCAACCGAGTACTCGGCCGAGTAACTCGGTACAATCAAATTCCCATTTCGTGCGCGTAAACAAGTACAAACAGGTTCGCGCCGGTCGAGAGGCCGGCTCGCGTTGATACACACCTCACCCCGCCCGCGCCTTTCAACTACCAGTCGCTTGATAGTTTGCAAATGTTGCGCGTCATAGTGAATAAATAATTGAAAAAGTTTGTTAATTAATGATTGACTGTGTGTAGTACCTGATCAGTGATTGTTGACATAATGACTTCACGTAAAAGATCTCGAATTTGGGCGTTTTACGACGAGATTGTATAAGACAAAACAAAAGTGAAATGTACTTTATGCAATTCTCTAATTTCACGTAGTGGTGTTGGATTTTGTCTCATCAAATACTACTCATTCATTAGTATAATTTTGATTTTATAAATTGAGATTGTCAAAGATTTCCTAAATTGGTAAATTTATACTTTTTGATTAACACTGCTGTTTTAATTATATCTACCTAAATAAATATATATTGCTTTTCTTACACAAAGTATACTCGGCATTCAAACCGAGTTATTCGGCCGAGTAAGAGTATCAAAAAACCCGCCGAGTACGCCGGGTACCGAGTATCAACCGAGTACTCGGCCCATCTCTAATTGTTATACATATTTTCCGACCTTCCCTTGAATAAAGGCCGCATACGACGCCACTATTAACATCTGTTCTATGTAGTTGTTTGTTCCATAATTATAGACTTTGTTTTGATGCGTGCAAGGTTTCCACCAGGCTGAGCTTGTGAGGAGCGTCTTCGCAGTCCACCGCACATTTAGGCCATAAGCTTTGATCGTACACGCGACAATAACTTTTATATAGTTTTATATCACACGCTGATACAATATACATAACCTTATTTTAGTATAAGCGAAACTTGAAGCACCTGTCTAATATTTTTATGTAAAGAATCTATGTACAAAATTTCAAAACTATATTTTGAAAAATCACAAAGTTATAAGCCAGTTATGGTACCTGGTTGGCGACATAAATACATGGTCACCGGACCACCCGGGTGATTGAGGGGTTGTTTTGCTTCCGAATCCAGCTGTGCGCTGGTGGCTTATGCCCATTATGACCTGCCGTGACCTGTTTTGTACTAAGTGTCGGTGGTGTCCAACTTGCGACCGTTATTTTTAAATATTTTTTGGGAAAAAATATAACATGGTGTAAAAATGTTTGGAATCGATTCAGTTACTGATTCTGAACAAACTATATTCAGGTTGCACATATATTATAAATAATGTTGTATATAGTCTGTCTAATAAGTCAACCAACTTGGGAATTTTGTATAATATTTAATCATTTAAAAAATTCTTATATTCGATACTTTTCATAATAATAATAATATTCCACAACTATCACACAGCGCCGTCTAGTCCCAAGCTAAGCAGAGCTTGTGTTATGGGTACTAGACAACTGATAAACATACTTATATATTTCTAAATACATACATATTATAGATAAATTACACCCAGACACAGAACAAATGATCGTGCTCATCACACAAACATTTGTCCTGGGTGGGAATCGAACCCACGACCTCCGGCATAGCAGTCAGGGTCACTAACCACTAGACCAACAAGCCTGTCATTTTTTTTCATAAGGTATAATAATTTCATTTCATAAGGTTCTTCTGTTAGTAAACAATGATCTCTATCTCTTATTCAACCTTGATTATTGAACCCGTGTTGACTACATCAGATTTCATGAAATCCTAATAATTACCCAAGTCGTTTAACTTATTAGATAGACTCTAATATAATAATTAATAGGTACGTTGTAATGTTTGCGAAGCAGGCTAGGTGAGTAGGTGCGCCAGTACCTACCTAAAACAATTAAAACTCTGATTAATTTTAGTTTTTAAAAATAAATAAGTTTGTTTTGTTTCTTATTTTAAGCTATTGCATAGCTTCTATCGCGGGCCTTGAGCGTGGAGACCGAATCCAGAAATTCCGTAACGAAAATAACCTAACACGGGGGGTGTTACTCATTTGTTTTTTGAGCGTGGTGACCAATAAGAAAACAAATGAGTGAAAGCAGCTGTCGGCGTTTTGGATGGGTGGGGTTAAGCAGCTGTTAGCGAGGTCTGGTTTTTGATGGGAGAGGTTAAGCAGCTGTTGGCGAGGTCTGGTTTTGGATGGAAGAGGTTAAGCAGCTGTTGGCGAGGTCTGGTATTGGATGGGTGGGGATAAGCAGCTGTTGGCAAGGTCTCATTTTGGATGGGTGGGGTTAAGCAGCTGTTAGCGAGGTCTGGTTTTGGATGGGTGGGGTTAAGCAGCTGTTGGCGAGGTCTAGTTTTAGATGGATGGGGTTAAGCAGCTGTTGGTGAGGTCTGGTTTTGGATGGGTGGGGTTAAGCAGCTGTTGACGAGGTCTGGTTTTAGATGGGTGGGGTTAAGCAGCTGTTGGTGAGGTCTGTGTTTGGATGGGTGGGGTTAAGCAGCTATCGGCGTTTTGGATGGGTGGGGTTAAGCAGCTGTTAGTGAGGTCTGGTTTTTGATGGAAGAGGTTAAGCAGCTGTTGGCGAGGTCTGGTTTTGGATGCAAGAGGTTAAGCAGCTGTTGGCGAGGTCTGGTATTGGATGGGTGGGGATAAGCAGCTGTTGGCAAGGTCTCATTTTGGATGGGTGGGGTTAAGCAGCTGTTAGCGAGGTCTGGTTTTGGATGGGTGGGGTTAAGCAGCTGTTGGCGAGGTCTAGTTTTGGATGGGTGGGGTTAAGCAGCTGTTGGCGAGGTCTGGTTTTGGATGGGTGGGGTTAAGCAGCTGTTGGCGAGGTCTGGTTTTGGATGGGTGGGGTTAAGCAGCTGTTGGCGAGGTCTATTGCATAAGTTGATAAAAAATGCTATGCAATAGCTTTACCGCGGCAGTCCCCGAGTGCCACACGTTTTTTTTTTTTTTTTATTTACAGTTCTTTCTTATTTGATTGATTTTCTTATTGTTTAATTAATACAATGAGCAAGCGTCTCGTGGGTAATGACACAAAGTAACATTGACATTCTATCACCGATAGGTATAGATTGTCAAAAACATGAGTATTGGTCTTGTTTTTTGTGTGGAAAATCATCAAATAACTTTTACGGCCCGTTCACGACCTTGCCGATGTGAGCGGTAGCTATGTGCGGAGCGGCGAGTGGTAAGATCAAAAGTATGAAAATGTTTGAAGCATACGATTTGTTTCCAATTATTTAGAACTCCACAATTATTTAGTATTTCCTCTAGTAACAATAATGTTTCTGAGAATAACCCGTTATCCAGAATGTGTAATCAATATAATACAATATGCCCTGAGGTAGACTTGTTTTTGAACAGTTTTAACAAATTTAGAAATTAGTTTATTTCGAAAATCCTCAATAATATATCTTATATATATACAAACTTAAAATAATAATATGTACAAACGAGTAAAAAAGGCTGAAAAAACGGGGAAAACTCAGAGGGCATCAAAAAATTCGTCCACATCGATGTCAGTGGGAAAAGTGCCCAGAACGCTGGCAGCATTGCCACGCTGGATGGCAATGCTGATTCGTTGACTGAAGAACAGTCCAGCCCTCTGGTCACGCGAAGAGTCGACCAACTGTTTACTGATATCTCGGACAACTCGATGAGCGCTCGGACCCCATGGCCCTAGAGTTTCAACCCCAAACGGCTCAAACACATAACTTCCAATGAGGTTTGGAGGTAGGCGGAACAGAGAGTAAAGTCCCTCCATTGAAAAGGGAGGATCCTCCGACCAGACAGGTGTTATAGTCTGGTGGGCTACTGCCCGATAGATGATTTCGGGCTGTCGTATATGTTCAAATCGCGCGGAGAACTGTGAATGCGCGATGCAGGATTTCGTACTTTCTTCGTAGTTCTTATGTGGCGCCATAGATGTCGCTACATCACTCCCCTCCGGAGATCGGAGATCGATGGTTCTTTGATGCTTCATGATGCGTGCCAGGCCAGTGATAGGTTGGTTCCAGTGGGTCGGAACCGATGCCGCATAGTTCTCGGTGAGTCGGAACTGTCTGCGGTGATGCCCCAGTGAGTCGGGGTGTTTGCTATCCCAGTGAGTCGGGATAATGCCCCAGTGAGTCGGGGTGATGATGTCCCAGTGAGTCGGGATGATGCCCCAGTGAGTCGGGGTGGTGCTATCCCAGTGAGTCGGGATGATGCCCCAGTGAGTCGGGGTGGTGCTGTCCCAGTGAGTCGGGATGATGCTGCAGGCTCCAGTGAGTCGGAGTAGTGCTGCTGGCTCCAGTGAGTCGGAGCGGTGCTTGTGCGACGTAGGGCTTGACTGCTGGCGTCGACCAGGAGAGGTTCTTGATAGCTCTTCATGTGACTGGCCGAAGGTGCTGTGTGCCAAGCCAAGGTCGCTGATGAGGCTGAAGGTCATGACCAGGTATGACCAGGTAGGCATGCTGGTGGTCAGGATACCCTCTATAGCCGTGGGTGCTGGCTGTATGGCTCGCTGCTCGAAAGCCTCAAGCTTTCTCCAAGCAAGTCCTGCATCGCGCAATCAATGTTCTCCGCGCGATTTGAACATATACGACAGCCCGAAATCATCTATCGGGCAGTCGCCCACCAGACTATAACACCTGTCTGGTCGGAGGATCCTCCCTTTTCAACGGAGGTTTGCGGGACTTTACTCTCTGTTCCGCCTACCTCCAAACTTGCTAGCTAGCTTGCTCCAAGCTTGAGAAAGTGATGATGACGTCACGAAGTAGTAGCTGCACGAAGGCTGCGCTGACGTTCTTTGTCGAGGGTCACCAGTTTGGAGGTAGGCGGAACAGAGAGTAAAGTCCCTCCATTGAAAAGGGAGGATCCTCCGACCAGACAGGTGTTATAGTCTGGTGGGCTACTGCCCGATAGATGATTTCGGGCTGTCGTATATGTTCAAATCGCGCGGAGAACTGTGAATGCGCGATGCAGGATTTCGTACTTTCTTCGTAGTTCTTATGTGGCGCCATAGATGTCGCTACAGAGGTTATTATATTTACGCCGTTTGAGGTTTTCTGCACCTGCAGCAGCCGCCCCAGCACAGCCCGCCGTACTCAGAAGATGGGATGGCGCAAGGGTGTCGACACATGTTGCATCCCACACCAAAGGCCTACCCAATTTCCAAGGCATTATAGTCATCCCATCTGGCCTCTTCCCATCGTCACGTGCCAAGCCATTGGGTTCTAAAACAGCTGGCACCCCGGCGGTGACAAGAGCTCGACGGATGATGTCATTAATACTGGCATGCCGTGCTATCCGACCAGCGCTTCTGCTGCAAGATAGGCCATGGTGTCCGAGGCGGTCGACTGCTTCGCCACACTGACATCGATGTGGAGCTCCACTAGGAGCACCTAGACGCAGGCATGTAGCGATCCGGAAGGTGGTGTCACTTAGCAAAGTACCTATGTTAGGTGACGGTAAAGCCTGTAGCCCGACTCCCATTCACCCACAGCCAGTAGGCGAGCGCGCTCAGCAGTATTGGTGGACGTATTAATGAGATTATTCCGTACCAACCTGCAGAGCGGCTCATCCCACTGTCTCTGGGAAGATGGATTTTCGGGCAACGCCTTGTCCGGGCAAGTGATTTTCCAGGCGCTTACTGCATCGGCCAAGCACGGCACCTCACAGCTAACCAATGATGGAGTCAAAATTCTTTTGGTCAACTGTTGAGTGCTGTGGACCGAAGACAGGAACGCCGGTAGGCTTACACTAGAAATTTTGCGGATGCCGAGCCCACCAAAACGAATGGGTAGCGTGGCTTGTAGCCACGCTCGGTCATCCAGGGCCACATTTAAAATGGAAGTCAGAGTATACCGAATTGTCTGATCAATTTTGTCCAAGAGATGTGGCTGCTTCCATAAAGGGGAAGAGCGGAGAAAATACATGAAATTTGGTGCAAAACAACAATACCGTATGAGGGTGAAGGCCGAATGTAGGTTAATTTTAGAAAGTCTTTCCGAAATGTTTTTAAAACGTTCAATTTTGTCGTCAATGAATAAAGAAAAACTGTCTTCCAAAATTGGAGAACCTAGGAGGTGCAATGTACTTTTATCTATAATTTTGATTTCGGGAGCTATTGAATAAAATTTCTGTAGAGTCGATTGTCTGTCAGTACTGTCAGGAACAAAAATTTCGCATTTTGAATGATTTAGATCAAGGCCGATGGATCGAAATTGGTCTTTCAGGAATTGGAAATCTTTCAAAACAGTATCTACCTCACCTCCCAGGGTTCCATCATCCAAATACCATAGGTTAAATTTCGAATTTAGTTGTTGGATGATTGGATGGATAGCCAAACTGAAAATGACTGGCCCGAGAGGGTCACCTTGTTGGCATCCAACTGCAGATTCCAAAACCTTGTTTTTATACAATAATTTAGATGGATGCCTATAGCATTGCCACGAAAAGCCGAAAATTTCTGGAAGTTCTTTTTTTGCTTCAGCCAACAAAGTGTCCCTGTTTACAGAATTAAAGGCGTTTTTAACGTCAACCTTGAGGATGACCTTACCCTTATCAGAATTTAGGAAGGTTGTGAGGGCATGTACGGCAGCCTCACAGCCCCCTCTTGAACCAAAGCCAAGCTGTAGGGGCTGGAATTTGTTTGTCAGTGATATTATATTTATAAATTATTAATATAATTATTATTAATATAATTATTATTAATATAATTATTATTTATTAATTATATTTATATTATATTTAGAAATTGTTTGTATAAATTGTAATTACATTAGTTTCATTTATTAACTTCTCCATAATACTTCACCTTTCTGTCACTAATGAAGCACATTAAGCATTGAATGCTATGTACTGTAATAAGTGGTATTAACTGTCCAAATTGTCTTAGTCTGTAGTCTGTCACTGTACTTATTAAAATAAAATTAAAATAAAATAAAATACCGCGAGACGCCGCTCGTAGCGAAAACGCGCGCGCTTACCGATGCCGCCCCGCTCGCCGCGCCATGCGCCGCTAAGAAATAAGTCGTGACAAGGACGTTACCGTTCAGGGTGGAGTAAGAGAGAGTTTCAGACTTTTACTAACAAAAATCCATTCGTGTTCCTTCAGTACCGTTTGCGTTCTAGAGCCACAGGCTCTTATGAATAATGTCGCAACCCTAACAGGCATCGGTACAATTCCAAGTTTGAAGTTAGTTTACAGCAAAGAAATTCTTGGGTTCTGGGTAGAGCGGGAGGAGGCATTAGGTGGCTTTTCACTATAAAAAGGACTAAAACTATTTTTTTTTTTGTTATGTGGTCGCATGTCGCACCCACACAACATCTTGGCAAATCACGTAGCATTCGTACTCATCTACATATAAAGATATATCTTGCCGAGCTCTTATACATTCATAATACGGTTTCTAAATGTAAGGCATAAAGAGGCCTCTAAAGATTCAGCGCCAGTAATGTGTGGGTGTTGATATTATGTTTCGGTTTCGGTAATCTATTTAAGACGTCATTGGTAAGGGAATATTAGGCGTCGGCGCGCTAGGAGCTTAGGGATTTTATTAGTTAATTCACTTCGCTATATTAGAGATATCTTTGTATATTTACTGGTTACCTTGGACTTAATACGATGTTTAGTTTACTAAGTGTGAATATTAAACAGATAAAATACTTTACACTAATTAAAATTTGTTGGCTTGATGCGCTTGAGTCGATAGAGATACGAGCCATCATCAGACGACAACAGCCACCAACACGCACGAAAGGCTGAAGAAACAAAGGAGTAGAATTACCTGTCGAAGTCTGTGTTTCCTAATAGATACAACCTAGGGTTCTTTAAGTCAAGAGTGAATGGGATATTACTACCCAAGCGTGCTACATCGTCGATCACATTCATCGCTTACCATCAGGTCAATTAGTGGACAAACACAAGCCTAAATAATAATATCACTTTATTTCAACTTTGCACTCGTAGAAGGGTTAGTAACAATATTAATTAAAACTACATTAGTAGTGATAATATTCAAAGAAACCAATTAAATCAATCAGGTAATAACCCTCTACAATCTACAAGGTGTCGTTTTGAAGCTGCAAAATATTTCAGGAGGTAATTATGTTAGTGATTCTCGACCCGAATCAATAATAAAATAAGTAGGTAATTTTTTTATTTTTTTTTATAACCGCGCTTTTTTTCACACACACAAACACGGAACAATAAAGGGCGTTTTCACACACACTAACTCGCAACGATAGTTTCATAAATAATGTATCATCCAATCATCATCCCGCACGCCACACCCTAGCCACGCCCCCGCGGCCATCGATCAATCGATTTAGTTTAGTGTAATTAAAAAATTAAATAACAAGTATTACTGATTATTGACCAGGTATCGTTTTTTTATATGATTATTTATGAGTTTTATTACAACCTCCTGAAATATTGTGCAGTTTTAAAACTGCACCTAGTATTTGGAATAAAAATTCAAATTATAATGGTCGCTGAATTAAATGTCATTGTTTAAAAAAATTAAAATAGTATGGGAACAAAAATTTAAATGTCATGGAATAATAACAAAAATATAAAAGTAAAAGAATTTTGAAGAATAAAAATAAATTTAAATTTCTTGCGACGCAAAATGTAATTTAAAATAAGAAGGAAATTGTTTGACCTCGAACTTAATTAAAATCAAGTACTAAAGGTATGGCGCAGATGTTGCGTTATATTATAAGTTGAGCAAGTTGATTTATCTTCAAATTAGCATTTAATTACTAAATAAAAAAAAACTGAAAATATTATTAAAGAACGTTATTTTACTCTATTATTCATGTTTTAATAAAAATAAATTAAATCATGTACATTTATAAAAATAACAATGTACATTATTATTAGTACCTACCTACATTTGTCCATGCCATAAAAATAGGAAAAGAGGGAAAGCGACAGATGTCTGATGCCACGAAAAGGGGGATAGAAAATATCAAAAAATGTATCCGCATCGCTGTCAATGGGAGGAGTAGTCAAAAGGAATTGCTGATTCAATGCCCTGATTCTTCGCTCTCGTGAAAGTAGAAAATTATCTAAGGGTACTTATTCCTTAGACATGCATTCATGTGCTAAAAATTCATTTAGCTGCTTGAGCGTGAAGGAATAACAGACATGAACATATACGTAGGTACATATGTGATGCGCGGCTTTCTATATTCTTACCAAATGGAAACTGATGAAGCTTATAGATTAATATATAGAATGCTATGTGTAATCCCAGCATTAACTATGTAGTTACGTATATAGGTCAACTTCACACTGGGCTAACATAATTAGAGCAAGGCCTAATGGCCTAAGTGTTTGCGCTCACGCCGCCTATAAACATATTGCGTCCTTCCTTCGATATATTCACATAAAGAGGAAGATACATATTTACGTATTCTGAAGATTATTACTATACATTATCTAACATATTTTTTTAAAAGCCTGATATTTTATCATTAGGCACAAGTATTGGGTTTTTAATCGTTAAATAAAAATCCTCTCGACTTTCCGCTCTTCCCTATATTGTTTAAATGAGATATTTATGAATGAGTTTCTCCAATGAAATCAAGTGTCTATTTTTTTTTTTCTACCACTCTAGGTGGAGCGAGAGGGTTAGATCTTTGCTGATAAAAAAACTCACAGTGTGCTTTCAGTTGCCCTTTTCCGAGGGCTACGGTAACTCCTCGTCCCTAACTGGCCACGTCAATTTTGCTGTCATCTATTTTAGGTGCGCCTGAACACACAACTCTTCATCGACCCGGATTTTGTCCTTACGGACAGTGAGCTGCCTATTGTTCACCGTCCCGATGCGACTCCCGATGCTCAGGGTGTCTCAGGCGGAGGTCGAGGGGTGAGGCTTGTTTCCGCTTCACGGTTTCCTTGTTTCCGCTTCACAGCCTCTACTAAAGCCAAGCTTTCTGCCTTGCGCGTGTCATCGGAGACTACAAACGAGAATAAAAAGTTTCTAAACCAATTTGATTGTCACTTACTCTCAATTGCGTAATAGTAAAACCGCAAACACATATCTGCTAGGCTGACACTAACAAATTTAGTGTCAGCCACTATCGTGTAGAAATTTCACAGCTCATTGAATAAATAGCTTTAGTGTTACGCAATTCGGTTTGTAACATATTATGCTTAGAAATTTAGTTTCAATTGTTGTAAGTGTAATTACTAAAACCAACGCATATTTCCAGAATAAAGTACAAGGCTTTGTCTATTTTATCTTCTTCGAAAGAGTTATCGCGACCCTGGAACGCAACTGAAGTATACAGGTGAGTTATAGTCAATAAAAGTCTGACACTCCATCTCGCTCCACTCAGAGCAAGAGGAGTGGTTAATAATTTTTTTTTTATTTTACACCAAAACAAATTAAAATATACATTGATAACAGAGATCATGTACAGTCAGGGGTCAAAAGTGCAGTTGAACTTTAGCAAAACTATAGTTTCTAGGAACAATCATTGTTCCTAGAAACTCTGAATCAATAAATTATTATTATTATCTCCTTTATTTATTTTCTGTACATATTTTATTATACATTTTTAAATATTTCACAAGACATTATTAAAAAAAAACATTAAAAATATAAAAAATAGTAGTCCGCCGGTGTCGGGAGCAGGGTCCAAGCTACCAGTGGTTAGGGCTCAAGACAGAAACTAGTCTTAGGAATACTACCTTCTTCATCAGGCCCTTGATGCAACCGCGCAACAACAGCTTCGACAGACGTTCGCCGAAGCTTTTGTTAATATTATTAACTCAAAGTTAATTGAAATTTATGGTTTCCAAACTCAAACAAATGTATTTTGTATGAAAGCCAAAATATTGCCGTTTGACATTAAATTCAGTGCTTCAAAGATTTCTACTAAATATTTGAGCGTCGTCGGACTAATGTTGGACCATTAGTAAAATATTGTTGTAGTACCTAGTACCTTGAAGTTGCTATTAGACACACACTATGATAGTGATTTAGTTTCTACAGACATTTTTAGAAGACAAACTTCTGTTGATTAACTTAGATGACAAGTAATTTAGGTCTTTGTGAGTTCTTAATTGAGTTTTTCTTAGTTACAATAACCCCAAAATGGTTTCGCTTTTAGAAACTGAAGGTATCTTTGTTTTGTCTTTTAATGGTATCATTTGGAAAGAAAACAAGTATAGACAACACTGGTTTAACCGTTTCGTTTTGCTGCTATTATGCTTATAGCGAGGAGTCATCTATACATCTTCTATATTGAAATAACTGCTTTTTACTACATGCATATGAATATCCTTATATATACGGTACATACACCAAAATAACATTTTTTTAAATTTTTGTCTGTCTGTTTGTCCGGGGTAATCTCTGAAATGGCTGGACCGATTTTGACGGGACTTTTTTTGGTAGGTAGCTGATGTAATAAGGAGGAGGCTACTTTTATTTTAGAAAAAATAAATTCAAAATCCTGTAGTCCACGCGAACGAAGTCGCGGGCACAGCTAGTTAGTAAATACTTGTAGATTTGTGTTTATTCAATTTCTATGCACCTGCAGACCACCTATTTGTAACTTCAACTTTTTTTTCTTTTGGTTTCACATGGTTATTACATGTAACCAGTGTCAAGTTCCGAAAGTATTTTGTTTTTTGTACAGAATATAGTTACTTGTTTTACATTAGAATACGAATGCAACATATCTCAATGAGTTAACAATTTTTGCCAGCAAATGGATTCAGCCAGCTTTCTCCGCAAGCTTTGCTGGGGTAGTCAATATTACATTAAAATTCTTATCTTAACTATATCGTAATCCCACATAGCTTATATATGATTCCACATATTGTCCAGTTGTGTAGATTCTTGAGATACAAAACTAAATCGATTTTTAACCGACTTCGATAAGAAGATTCTATGTTCGGCTAAATGTGTTTTTTTTTATTAAGTTTGTTCACCGATATCTCGGTCAATTGTGGACCGATTTTGATTGAAAGGTTATGCTTCCAAGTGGATATTGTTATGATCCGATCATGAACTTTGAAGATATGGAACAGAACTCCTATTAGGATCACAGCAGAACTGTCGTAACAAGTACAATTGCTTTGTTTATACGTGTAGTCTATGACTGACTGAAAAAAAGGGGCAGGAGATGTATCGAACTGATCTGGTGATGAAGCCGGAAGGTATATTAATGTAATCTAATTGAGTTTGGGATTATTAGAATCGTTATGAGATGAACTCTGGCTTTAAGATGCTTAAGTTTGGCTGAGGGGTACTTTTTAGTGGTGGTACTATAACTAAAAAGTAAAAAATTTAAAACTTTTTACAAAAAAAAAATTAAACCGACTTTAATGTTAAAAAAAAAACACTGAAAAGTAAAAAATAACTTTAATTTCGGAAGTCGGTATTAAATAACGAACAGACAAAACTATATATATAGATGTAATGTGTCTTAAAATCATCATAATTTATGTCATTTCCCTGCCGTTATCGCAATTTGTTCTTATTCTATTCTTAGGCACTGCACAAAAATTAAAACCAATTCCTCTTAAAATGGTATGACAAAGGGATCATTATGTTTGCAGTATTCGAGAGTCTTAACTGTTTATTTTACGTGGCAGTATTGATCTTTGTCAGATTCCGATATTACGAATCTTTCGCTTCATTACTTCACTTGATTAGAGGTTCTTCAAGTCAATACTGCTTCAAATACTCATTGCCAAATCTGATTGATTTTGTTTTATCATCTGCTTAGTTATCAAGTCCCTGAAATTTTCTGGATACATACTATTATCATCTAGGTACATGGGTACATCTAATTCTAAAAATTAGCCTGAGTACTAATATTATAAAGGGAAAAGTATTTATGAAGGTGTGTATGTGTGTTTGTTTTCCTTTCACATTTAACACACGAGTAGACGTTATCCTGGAATAGGATACTTTTTATCCCGAGAGTAGTTTCCCATGGTATAATTTTCCACTTTCACACTTAAAATTAGTAAAATACTTCTCAACTTAACATCTTTGATAAAAATAAAAAATCGTCCCGTTCCAATTTCGATATCGACTGATTAGACATTTACGCCAGAGATGATTCACCTAATTCAATGTGTGCGCAACACAGTTCGATGGGACCGTACGTTACTAAAAATTACCTACTCAGTACAATTTAAAGTTTGCATGACTCGGCAAAATGTGGAACTGCTGTTTTTGTTATTATTTTAGGGTTGGTTCACTGGTGATAATTGTTCATATTTTAAAATCTTTGCTGTGCTGAAAAAAATGCTAATTAATTAAAAGAACCTGCGATATGTTATATAATATGGATAGGGTAGATCTCTTTTTGCTTAGTAAGCAGTTACATCACATTCTAAAAAAAGGCAAGCAACAAGATACCAATTATTTCAAAAATAGTAACATATGCTCACGTAACACGTTGTGATCACTGATATCATTTACTTAAAAAAGGTATCATTATAACGCTAAAGGTGAGACAAGAGATGATATCAGTAGACGATGATTTGCAAAAATAAGTTCTATTATGAGAATACTATGTAGCTGCTGCCTGCGACTTTACCCGTATCGAAATGGAAAATTATCCTATGGGAACATATTCCGTAGAAGAAGAGTATTAAAAAAATATTTTAATTAAAGAGTAAGTAGTGTAAGTAAAAAAAAAAGACGTGTGGCACTCGGGGACTGCCGCGGTAAAGCTATTGCATAGCATTTTTTATCAACTTATGCAATAGACCTCGCCAACAGCTGCTTAACCCCACCCATCCAAAACCAGACCTCGCCAACAGCTGCTTAACCCCACCCATCCAAAACCAGACCTCGCCAACAGTTGCTTAACCCCACCCATCCAAAACTAGACCTCGCCAACAGCTGCTTAACCCCACCCATCCAAAACCAGACCTCGCCAACAGCTGCTTAACCTCTTCCATCCAAAACCAGACCTCGCCAACAGCTGCTTAACCTCTTCCATCAAAAACCAGACCTCGCTAACAGCTGCTTAACCCCACCCATCCAAAACGCCGATAGCTGCTTAACCCCACCCATCAAAATACAGACCTCACCAACAGCTGCTTAACCCCACTCATCTAAAACCAGACCTCGCCAACAGCTGCTTAACCCCACCCATCCAAAACCAGACCTCACCAACAGCTGCTTAACCCCACCCATCTAAAACCAGACCTCGCCAACAGCTGCTTAACCCCACCCATCCAAAACCAGACCTCACCAACAGCTGCTTAACCCCATCCATCTAAAACCAGACCTCGCTAACAGCTGCTTAACCCCACCCATCCAAAACGCCGACAGCTGCTTAACCCCACCCATCCAAACACAGACCTCACCAACAGCTGCTTAACCCCACCCATCTAAAACCAGACCTCGCCAACAGCTGCTTAACCCCACCCATCCAAAACCAGACCTCGCTAACAGCTGCTTAACCCCACCCATCCAAAATGAGACCTTGCCAACAGCTGCTTATCCCCACCCATCCAAAACCAGACCTCGCCAACAGCTGCTTAACCTCTTCCATCAAAAACCAGACCTCGCTAACAGCTGCTTAACCCCATCCATCCAAAACGCCGACAGCTGCTTTTACTCATTTGTTTTCTTATCGGTCACCACGCTCAAAAAACAAATGAGTGGGGGGTGTTAGGTTATTATGTGCTTTTCTAAGACACACAGCGTTGAGATGAAGAAAGCTGATGTAAATTCGCCCTAAATTATGAGTCTATGGTTAAAACTTACCGAATTGTCCATGGTTTTATACCTGTCTCGCTCTTTCACCAGCGTGCGTCCTTTTCTTGCAAAGAAGGATGCTTGACATTAAGCTGTCAATGTCATAGCGTTTGTAAATTTTGCCGCGAGAAAATCGCAAAATTTTCCAAAGTGTTAAAATACAATAATTAATTGTATTAGATAAGCACACAGCGTTTATTTAAGTCATGAGAGTGTTTCTTGTAAGTGTTTTGTGTTTTCATGATGAATCTGCACGAAATTGTGCAGGTGCGTGTCGGAGGTGAACAAAGTTCAAATGTTGATCTTTTGGATGAAAATTAGCATTCGAACAGAGTTAAACCTAATGGTTCATCATCATTATCATCTTCATCCTCGGGGGATGAGAAGGGGATAGCTTCACCTCTACCCAACAAAAGACGAAAAGTTTCACAGGTAAGTACAGTCAAGTTTAGACATGTTCGCACCTGCGTGTTGAGACACTTAATATTCAACAAGTGGGATTTATATCTAGTTATTTAACTAACTTGCCTCTTCTACCGTCCATTCGTAGTCGGTTAGAGAGCAATCCTGAACGCTTGAACAACAAGAAAACGATCCGACTGTGAAGTCGTATCGTCCAATAATTTTTTTTTTTTTTAAGAAATCCTAGGCTTTCATTACCGAAACAATTATGCCAAATACTGATAAACAACGTTTGTTTACAAAATCTTGTTTACTTTTAGTAATATGATACTCCTTGGAAAAGCATTACGAAAGGTTCTGCCAAGTAAAGAATATCTTTTTAGCTGAGAGGTTTTGCATTCCATCACAGCTTCTTTAGATGGATCTGAGTTTTGGCTTTTAACTTATCTCATGTTCCAAATATAAAACATTGCAAAACTCAGAGCAATGATCAATTAGTAAACTATGTCTGATCATTAACCTCAGACTTCAGAGATCTCAAATTGTATGTTTCAGTGAAACATTTCCAATTAATTGTACATGTATCAATTGCAGAAACACACAGGACGTTCCTTGTGTGATTTACATAAACACAGTGCTGCAGTTAACAGCATTGCTATTTGGCCTATCATGGGCTCCAAAAATGTTGGCTACAGTAATAAACTGGATTGCGGAAATCATAAGCCTTGGCATTTTCCTATCATGGGCCCCAAAAGCGTTGGCTACAGTAATAAACTGGATTGCGGAAATCATAAGCCTTACCATTTTCCTATCATGGGCCCCAAAAATGTTGGCTACAGTAATAAACTGGATTGCGGAAATCATAAGCCTTGCCATTTTCCTATCATGGGCCCCAAAAATGTTGGCTACAGTAATAAACTGGATTGCGGAAATCATAAGCCTTGCCATTTTCCTATCATGGGCTCCAATGTTTGCTACAGTAGGTAACAATCTGGATTGCGGAAATCCAACGAGCACAAGGTTTCCACATAATTGTCTGTCATAGCAATTTTTTCCTGGTCAAACAGGATCGTACAGTATTGGTTTCTCAGGTTGCGGAAACATTGAGAACATTGGAAACCTAGACTTGGCACATAAATTTTCAAAAGTCTGGTCTGAAACCCTCTCAAGAGGTAGAATAATATATCTGGGCATAGTATGGAAAACTCAGCAAAATTGAGTAAAACTTCCTCGAAAGATATTAAAAATAAAATTAATCATTTCAAAAATTTTGAGCACCGGAAACTGTTCTCTGCGAGAAGCTTAAAGTTTATTTGGTTTGCTGAACTTTTATGCAAGTTTTACCTCTGCCTGTTCAGCAAGAACAGAACTAAAATGGTGATTAAAAGCCATAGATCTGGTAGAGAATCCCTAGGGCACTAAGTCCGCCTTTGTATACCGTGTAAATGAAGTTTTAATAAATAGGTAATAGTTCAATACCAATAGTCAAGAAAAGTATGACTCTCTTCTTGACCACGGATGCGGCAGACTCAGGGCACGGAGCCCAATTAAACAGCATTAGCCTATCAGAAAAGCATTATAATCTTGCATTGCCGTGGTTTTGTAAGTCTTAAAGTTAATGAGAGTTGAGACACTTTAACAAGCCTAAAGATTTATAAGCCCCAACTCTACAGTTGATAACTGGTTTATGTAACAATATTTAGGAACAAAGAAAAAATGCACATAACTCCAGAGTCATATAAAAAATTCAAAGACTGCAAGGCAGAATGTGTGTGGTAAAAGAGTAGGGTGCGTTGAAGTAAAGTGGCTCCTCACCAACTTCATTGTGTAAGCTCTCTGTAAGTGAGCTTGACATTCAAATTTAAAAGAAATGTATACTGATTTGCAACCATAAACAGTCAACGGATGACTGGAGGTGCACACATACTCGTTCAATCCAAAAACAGGACTCTATGGTATGCAACCTTTGCAACGAGGATTTTGCCATTGTCTGGGTGAGATTAAGCACGGGATTCTTAACCTCTCAATTCATTTTATAATTCTGTGTTGTTGAGTCTATTGTTTTGTGTTGTCAGATGTGGTAATCTAGTTATACTTAAGCATGATAACCATTGGATACCATCGCTACAAAAACTGATCAATAGATATTAACAGTATTCTTGACAAAGTACTGACCATTTCCACCTCATAACTTTGACATTGTCAAAATCATAAGACGTTCATTGATAGAGCTATATATTTTTGAATTAGACCTCAGAAACGAAAGGGGCACCCATTTTCTTCCTTTCTACTACTAAGGCTAACAACTGGCTTCCTAAAACTTGCAGAGCAATTACGTTCAGCTTTCTCAGCCACTTACCTCCCGGGGAGGCTAAACAGATTGCGGATCGCCTATCAGGGGGCCGCAAAGTACCAGAGTGGCATCTTCTACCCCAAGCCACGGAGGCTATATTCTGAGTGTGGGGTGTCCCAGACGTAGACCTGTTCTGCGTTAAGAGAAAAGGCTGTCGTACCAAAGTACGTAACATTACATCCCAAGAGCTGTTATGGACAACGGAACTATCAGCTGGGCTGAGCATTCCCCTACCCAGCTTAATACCAAAAACTGTTACGCAGATTTCTGCGACGCTTTCAGCCGACAATGGGACTATCAGCTGGGCTTGGCATTCCACCACCCAGCTTAATACTAAGAGTACTAACTCATTTAAACAATTGCAAAAGGAATGTACGTCCTTATAACGCCAAAATAGACCAAATGCTTTTGGCTACCGACTTGTGAGTGAGAGCCATAGCAGAACCACTTCCGATACTCAAAGAACCTGCGGAAGGTCTTCATAGATCGGAATACAGGCAACTGCCCTACACAGATAGACAAATTGATCCTCCTTCCCTGGAAAATCGGGGGGGGGGGGGGTGACCTGGTCTCTAACTGGTCTTTAGAGGAATGAAACTTGTTAAAAAATATAAAAACAGGACCCAATTAAAAGATGGTTATCTTGGTTTAACATCAATAGGATTAATCCTAAAGCACCTGAGGGTGTTGCCAGTTGCTAGATTTTTGGCAAAACTATTTTTTAGTAGACAAGCTAGCTTAAAGAACTATTCTCTTCATAATCAGCTGTTTCAACTTATTGTGCAACATTATTAGTAGTGTTTTGAAATAAGAAGACACTTCAAAATACTTTTTTCATTCCTCAGGTCCTAAAGGCCATTTCATTTGCTAAGCCAGCACTACAAAAACTACCAATATAACAGTGCAATACCATTTAAGAGTACCAAGTGACTAAGGACAACAGGAGACTCAGGGTCTCTATTTGAAATAGCGAACAACTTTAATACTACTGCCAGCCTTCAGGCTGTAGAATCCATGATCTCACATCATTGGAAAATGACCCTGATAATCTTATTTCTACTGGAGATGAGATTAGTCTTTGGCTAAAGTTTGGTTCAAAAACAAATTCAGAGGCACACAAATAGTCAAGTTGGTTGTTGCGGAAACATTCAGCCCATTGTGTCTGCGCTATTACACAAAAGTATTCATAACTTTATAGATAAACCTGATAATAGAGGAAGCAGACAGGACTGTCACAACATTGTCACTGTCACTGTACACTGGACTGTGACTGTTACATATTTATTTCTCTATCAGGGAAATTAAAACCTGCATCAAGAACAAAGGTTGTCTGTAAAAAAATCACTTTTAGTGATGAGACCAACCACTGTAATAATAATAACTTTATTTCAATAATTGTAAAGGTTCAATAATAAGATACAATATAGTTTGCATGAAGTATTATCTCATGGTCCCCAAACTAGGTTTATAGCCTGTGACTTGTGGGGGGCAGTGTGCCACACTATTAATTTTAAGGTCCTACTGTAATTGTATTTATGGTATATAATAAAGAGATCTATGTATCCTTATTGCATGATAGATATGTAGTATGGTTGTTCCACCAGGTAGTATTAGGTCAGCTGTTGTCTCCAGAAGTTAGTTGGAGGTAGACCTGTTCAGGCAATACTTGACAGAGCAATTTGGAAGAGTTTTAAAACATTTCAGAAATTTTATTGTCATTGGAGTAAACAAAATTGACAATAATAACTCAGATGTTATTTTATTGCAGTTACATTTTTCTAATAATGATTAGATAAAATTTGTATAACTTTTTGAAAAACTTATTTATTAATATTAAAATAACCTGTTCCTTGATAAAGGTTATTAAAGATTATTTTATTGTATATCTATTGTGTAAGTAGTTGATTCTTGGAGCAGTTATTTGTAGATAACTACAGTGAGTTATACCAAAACAGATTTATATTCTAGAACACTGTTATAATTAATTCATCATAGCGTTTGTGTTTATCACCAGCAGATACCAAACAGGTCTTCATCTCAACGCTGTGTGTCTTAGAAAAGCACATAATATGACTGTTTTGCATTAAAACAAAACAGGTATTATGTGTTGAATAAGACACACAGCGTTGCAGCAAGCCTCTTGCTGGTGAGTTGAAGACTCTATGACATTGACAGCTTAATGTCAAGCATCCTTCTTTGCAAGAAAAGGACGCACGCTGGTGAAAGAGCGAGACAGGTATAAAACCATGGACAATTCGGTAAGTTTTAACCATAGACTCATAATTTAGGGCGAATTTACATCAGCTTTCTTCATCTCAACGCTGTGTGTCTTATTCAACACATAATACCTGTTTTGTTTTAATGCAAAACAGTCATATTTTCGTTACGGAATTTCTGGATTCGGTCTCCACGCTCAAGGCCCGCGATAGAAGCTATGCAATAGCTTAAAACTGTTCAAGTGCGAGTCGGACTCGCGCACTAAGGGTTCCATGCAAACTACAATACCCGAATGGAGTCTCGAAGATTTTTCCGAATTGCAATTTTTTTTTTGTGACGTCGGAAACAACAAATTTACTGTTTTCAGATTTTTTGCAATACCTGTGCTGCAAAACCTTGCTTTGTGCCATATTTCAGAATTCTAGGTCAACGGAAAATACCCTATGAATCTATCTTTGTGAATATCAAAATATATGTTTTTTTGCGACATAAACGGCCGTATCTTTGTTTTTCGTTAACTTAGAAGTTTCATTTTTTCACAGCTTAAAGGGACTGCAGACCTGTATATGTGGTTTTAATTTCGACTCGACACCTCCGTTCCACCACGCGTTCTCGAGATAAAGTGTCTTGACAGACAGACAGACAGACAGGCGGACGGACAACAAATTGATCCTATAAGGGTTCCGTTTTTTCTTTTGAGGTATGGAACTCTGAAAAGTAGTAAGTATTTTTTTTATGAGTATCATTATACGTTATTCTAAGACATGGTCTGCCAGTGTGCCTAATATCACCTAAATTTGTTTAGACGTTCGAGTGTGAAGAAGTAACAAACATACACACATACTCACAATCTTTCTATTTTAGAATATTAGTGTGACCTTTTTTCATTATATATACTGTCATCATACCAGGAAGATGATGATGATGACAGTATGAATACTATCATCATCATTATCATCTTCCTGGGGTCGGCGCAACATGTTTTTGGAACGAAGTTCCTTATCGCGCGTTGTGAAAGGGGGCTAGACGGAAAAAATTCTCACGAAAAATTGTACCGACACTTTTACTGTCAAAATATAAATCCAAGATGGCGGCTGCAAGAAATTATCAACTTTTTCGTCATGGGTGTCGTTTTCATGGTTGTCAAAATATAAATCCAAGATAGCGGCTGCAAGAAATTATAAAATTTTTCGTCATGGGTGTCGTTTTCATGGTTTTCGAGGGTGTTGAAACCGATGGTACTGTCAAAATATAAATCCAAAATGGCGGCAGCAAGAAATTATCAAATTTCCGTCATTGGTGTCGTTTTCATGGTTTTCGAGGGTGTTGAAACCGATGGTACTGTCAAAATATAAATCCAAGATGGCGGCTGCAAGAAATTATCAAATTTTTCGTCATGGGTGTCGTTTTCATGGTTTTCGAGGGTGTTGAAACCGATAGTACTGTCAAAATGTAAGTCCAAGATGGCGGCTGCAAGAAATTATCAACGTTTTCGTCATGGGTGTCGTTTTCATGGTTTTCGAGGGTGTTGAAACCGATAGTATTGTCAAAATGTAAATCCAAGATGGCGGCTGCAAGAAATTATCAACTTTTTCGTCATGGGTGTCGTTTTCGTGGTTTTCAAGGGTGTTGAAACCGATAGTACTGTCAAAATGTAAATCCAAGATGGCGGCTGCAAGAAATTGTTAACTTTTCCGTCATGGGTGTCGTTTTCATGGTTTTCAAGGGTGTTGAAACCGATAGTACTGTCAAAATGTAAATCCAAGATGGCGGCTGCAAGAAATTGTTAACTTTTCCGTCATGGGTGTCGTTTTCATGGTTTTCGAGGGTGTTGAAACCGATAGTACTGTCAAAATATAAATCCAAGATGGCGGCTGCAAGAAATTATTAACTTTTCCGTCATTGGTGTCGTTTTCATGGTTTTCGAGGGTGTTGAAACCGATAGTACTGTCAAAATATAAATCCAAGATGGCGGCTGCAAGAAATTATCAAATTTTTCGTCATGGGTGTCGTTTTCATGGTTTTCAAGGGTGTTGAAACCGATAGTACTGTCAAAATGTAAATCCAAGATGGCGGCTGCAAGAAATTATTAACTTTTCCGTCATGGGTGTCGTTTTCATGGTTTTCGAGGGTGTTGAAACCGATAGTACTGTCAAAATATAAATCCAAGATGGCGGCTGCAAGAAATTATTAACTTTTCCGTCATGGGTGTCGTTTTCATGGTTTTCGAGGGTTTTGAAACCAATAGTACTGTCAAAATATAAATCCAAGATGGCGGCTGCAAGAAATTATCAAATTTTTCGTCATGGGCGTCGTTTTCATGGTTTTCGAGGGTTTTGAAACCAATAGTACTGTCAAAATATAAATCCAAGATGGCGGCTGCAAGAAATTATCAAAATTTTCGTCATGGGCGTCGTTTTCATGGTTTTCAAGGGTGTTGAAACCGATAGTACTGTCAAAATGTAAATCCAGGATGGCGGCTGCAAGAAATTATTAACTTTTCCGTCATGGGTGTCGTTTTCGTGGTTTTCGAGGGTGTTGAAACCGATAGTACTGTCAAAATATAAATCCAAGATGGCGGCTGCAAAAAAAAATATTTTTCGTCATGGGTGTCGTTTTCATGGTTTTCGAGGGTGATGAAACCGATAGTACTGTCAAAATATAAATCCAAGATGGCGGCTGCAATAAATTATCAAATTTTCCGTCATGGGTGTCCTTTTCATGGTTTTCGAGGGTGTTGAAACCGATAGCACTGTCAAAATATAAATCCAAGATGGCGGCTGCAAAAAATTATCAAATTTTTCGTCATGGGCGTCGTTTTCATGGTTTTCGAGGGTTTTGAAACCAATAGTACTGTCAAAATATAAATCCAAGATGGCGGCTGCAAGAAATTATCAACTTTTTCGTCATGGGTGTCGTTTTCGTGGTTTTCGAGGGTGTTGAAACCGATAGTACTGTCAAAATGTAAATCTAAGATGACGGCTGCAATAAATTATCAACTTTTTCGATATGGGTGTCTTTTTCATGGTTTTCGAGGTTGTTTTCGTCATGAGTGTCGTTTTCATGGTTTCGAAGATGTTGAAATAGTGCTGTCAAAATGTACATAAAATAGGATAGTATTTTTTAGTTATCTTGTATTGGCTAGACGGAAAAAATTCTCACGAAAAGTTGTAACGATACTTTTTGCCATAGTAAAAAAAAAAAAAAAAAAAGCTATTGTAAGCCGTGCGGCGTGCGCATGTTTCTCTGTCTGTGTCTCTCTCTTTTTTTTCTTCCATTCTGTCCTGTCACTTTTCACGCTGTCACTAACTCCCTTTTCTTACATATCACTTCTCACAGTATGAATACTGTATCATTTTATAATAATAGTGCTAAATAAATAACTGCTAGCTGGCAGTTTCTTTGTCCTGTAAGCAGCATTGCATTCAACATGGCAATGCCGCCAGCGTTGTGGGTACGAATTCCATTGACAGACAGCGATGTGGATAAATCTGATGCCGAATGATGGTTTTTATATGCGTTTGTACATACAAGGTGCAGTTTTAAAACTGCACAATATTTCAGGAGGTTGTAGTAAAACTCATAAATAGTCATATAAAAAAACGATACCTGGTCAATAATCAGTAATACTTGTTATTTAATTTTTTAATTACTCTAAACTAAATCGATTGATCGATGGCCGCGGGGGCGTGGCTAGGGTGTGGCGTGCGGTATGATGATTGGATGATACATTATTTATGAAACTATCGTTGCGAGTTAGTGTGTGTGAAAACAACCTTTATTGTTCCGTGTTTGTGTGTGTGAAAAAAAGCGCGGTTATAAAAAAAAAAAAAAATACCTACTTATTTTATTATTGATTCGGGTCGAGAATCACTAACATAATTACCTCCTGAAATATTTTGCAGCTTCAAAACGACACCTTGTATACAACATTAGTATATACAAAATCCGAAACACGTGTCTAGTATTTTTATGTAGAGTCTATGTACAAAATTTCATAACTGTATCATGAAAAATCACAAGCTTATAAGCTTGTTACGTTAGCAAAAATACGTAGTCATCGGGCCATCTAGGCGTCTGAGAGGTTATTTTGCACTTGCACCTAGCTGTTTGCTGGCGTTTAATGCCCGTTATGACCTGCCGCGACCGGTGTTGTACTTAGTGTCGGCGGTGACCAACTTCTGACCTTTTAAAATTTATTTTGGGAAAAAATATAACATGGTGTAAAAAGTATTGGAATCCATTCAGTTACTGATTCTGAAAAAACTACGGTTTTCCATAAAATAAAAATATTGTTATATACCTACAAGCTTGTAGTTTGTAGGTATACAACGATATTTTCCTCCTGCTTGTGACTTTTATATATCTGTGTATTCTACGGAAGCAAAGTTACCGGAGAAGCTAGTCGACATTTATACTTATTATTATTTCAGTTTGCTTTCACCACCCGCACCAGCTTTCAAAGTTATGAAACATAAATTTTATTTAGTTTTCAAGGCCACATTCCTGTCAGCCAGTCAGCCACAAATTGGACAGACCGGGTGTTTGCAGAGTTTGTCGCGAGATTGCGCCGCTACACCATTTCCGGTGAAGGCGGTTCACACTTGACATAAGTTGGGCTGTAGGAAGCTAATAACTTCGTGGAACAGAAACTAAGTTAAATACCATCAACCTTGACATCTAAGACTTATAATATGATTATCAAGTTGTACATGTATTGACAACTCAGTATAGTTTGATGGGGAAACAAGGAAAGTATTTATGAAGGAAGATACAGTATAACATAGTAGGCCTGGCAAGAACCAATTTTCATATTATTTAATACTAGCTTTCCACGGTGTCTTTGGTTACTGTGCTAGCTCTATTCCTAAAGAGATAGAGGTTTTCCAATCCGACTGGTAGTAGATGAGCGAGCTTGGACAAACAAAAATAACTCTTCCTCTTTATTATATTATAGTAAAAATGTGCGACCATGTTTCGGAGCCATATGTGTATTACTGGCAACTCAAACTGGTCATAGACTTTCGTCTTGAGACACTTGTATATTGCAACCTTGTTCAGCAATGAACGTCTTTCGACTGAAATATAATGATGATGAGATGTGTTAATCGACTGTTATCAATACGTCTATCTCAGTCTATAATGTTCGAAATACAACCCCGGTCTTTGGAGACTGTGTCTGTGATTTAGGGAATATTGTAATACTGTGACTGTGTCCAGCAATGGTCGTCGAACTGATTGAAATTATGATGAAGATGCCATCAGGGAAAACGAACTAATCACTTCAAAGTTAAATTACAAAATATGAATGGGCATGTTAATTGCACTGCACGCCGTCGTTGATACACTTTTATCTGTAACTAGAACAAAAGTGTACAAGTAGTAAACTAGCCAGTGTACTACAACAAATTCTAATTGATGTATGTCACTAGAGCATACAAGCTACTTGCATTCTCATGTGCCAGCTAGAGGCATGTGTATCGCTGCTCTTAAAGGCAACAATCTATACTTAGTGTTTTTACTGTTACAACTTTACACAGCAATTAATTAAAAGTCGATGACGGACAAGAAATTGCTAAAATCATAATCGCTTTAGGCAACTGTTAGCTCTGCTCCAGTATTTTCTCGTTAGAAACAACACCAACTAAAATAATTGAAGGAGACGCGATCGCGGGTCTCTGACCAGTTAATGGATTACACCTACTGTTGTTAATGAATTTCTTAGTTTCAGCTTCAGGTTGAAATTGGACCTGGTAGATGATGAGACGTTTTACGATATAATTTGGAGCAATCTGGTTTTAGGACTGCCTACGTCGGTGTTTGAAAGGAGCATTGATTTCTGAACATTCATTATCAGAATGTTGGGCTGTGAAAAAGAGGAATGAAAAAAAGATTGCTTGTAACGACATTAGAATGAATGGATAAAGTGAGAAATGAGCACATTGGAGGATGGTTGAAAGTAGGGCCAGTGACTGAAATGTTGAAAGGGAATCGTTTATCTTGATATGGCCGCGTGAAGAGAAGAGATGAAATGGATGTTACTAGAAAAGTAATAAACACACATGTAGATGGAGAGGGAGAGAGATGCCAAAGAAAAGTTGGATAGATTGTATGAGGATTAGTGAGGAGTGATATTAAAAAGATGGGAGTCCGTGATAGCATGACTATTGAAAGGATATGTTGTGCCTTCCCCAAGTATTAAGGAATAAGGTCAAGAAGATTATTATTGGCTCTGAACATTTTGGTTTCGGACTAAAAATTATATTACATGGTTCAACCAAATTGACTTCGATAAGTAAGTGCTTCAATAATATCTAGTCCTACATTTAATGATTTACTTTTATGTTTAAACGATACCTTTTGGTTGCTTCATGAAATATAAAAGAAAAACATAATTGGATCGCGTAAGAGTAATAGTGTTATAATAAAACCACAGGTAAAAATTTATTTAGGCTAAACAAAGGTGACATTAACTGTAAGATGTGACATTTTGTGTAAGGCAACACAGCGTAGGAGTTTGTACGCAAAAAACTAAAGCAATTCTTACTAAGGATATCTAATAAGTGTGGGAGGATATCTCATAATGAATAAGCTGTTGTTTCCTTAGCAAACAAAAGTAATTTCATCACAAAACATCGGGATTTTAATTTATTTGTTTACGACACGGTTTATGCTTTGCACATCATACTTAACTTTCATCTAGTTTCCAAATAAATTAATATTTAAAACCACCATTTTTTTCTTGACCTCAAAAGTTTATTTACGAATTCAATTAATTTTTAATTAAAAGTAAATTGTTGATAGATTGTAGAAACTAATTACAAAGAGGCCTACTTTAAGACATTGACTGGCCTGTTGATCTAGTGGTTAGCGACCCTGATTGCTACACCAGAGGTCGTGGGTTCGATTCCTACCCAGAACAAACGTTTGTGTGATGAGCATGATCTCGGATTACTTTTGCTATTATACAGCCTACTCTGAGGCCTGTGTGTTTAGATTAGATTGTGTGAGAAAACGATGCTGCATTCTAAATGTGCTCATTTCCTTCTTGAATAATAAATTCTCTTGCCTAGAACATATTATGGAGATCTGCACAGTACTTCTTTATTAATATGTGAAGTAATCTCTTACAGTACCGCTGTACTTAACTGTGTAGGCAGGACAAAATAATTGAGGGTAGTTATATTGTCTTATAAATGCTTTGTTTGTTATTTACCGCTATTGTTACAAAAACTAAAATATAATTCGATTCAGCGTGATTTTCAAAATTCGAAATTACTTTATGTTACAGAACGTATTTATTGTAAAGGATATTAGTAATAATAAAGTTATATAATCTTTATTTATTAAATGGTTACTAAAATACCTTATTGTAATAGGTCGGTATAATCAAATGCACTTTTAGCAGTATTTATTCCTCTTCTTTTTTTCTTACTTTTATTTTTACTTAGATTATGATATGAAAATAAGAAACTCTTTTATAAATAAAACACCAATCAGTCAGTTTATGTTTTGTTTGCTTAATGATATAGGTGCACGAAAAGGCTAGACCCTCCAGCTAAGAACGTTATTATTAACTCCATTTTAAACCGAGTTTATAGAGAAAAATATACCTATTGATTTCAGCAGGTAGGTACATTTTTTTCTCAAAAAATTCCTCCAAAAACGGTGAACGTGGGCGTTACAAAGAAATGCTAATAAAAAATTAACAACATACCGAGCCAATTTACATATGGACGAGCTTTAAACATTTACATGCAAAAAAAATTGAAGAATTTTGTAACATCCCTTTTGGAATGAAAAGGGTGGCGGTACACATGTTCGTTATGTCAAGTGATGAAGGTTACATGAATACCTAACAACCTTTTTGATGAAATTTAGATTAATATAAATGGGAAAATTAGCTTATCCGGCTAAACTTGAGATGGAATTTTTATGATTTTTCGTGGATTATAAACGTAGAGAGGAAGCTTTGCAAAATTTTTTTGAATCATGATAATAGGTATGCTAAACCTTAAAGGATAGGAAGGCCATGGGAGAAACTGTTTGAAACTGGTTTGGTTTTGCAATAATGAGGTGAAGTGTTCCCGTAATAATGACAGATCTAGAAAATAAATATTATTATCATTTAGAGCTTTCTTTATTTTCAGGACGAAATTCTATTAGACATGATACCTAATAATTCCTACTATTGCGCCGTTGTTTTTTGTTTCAAGTAATTATTTTTATCTTTGTAACTCATTCGTGTCTACTAACTGTTATCTAGGTCAGGTAAGTACTAACTAGTGTTTTTCGTAACGTTTCCCTACACTAGGAAATTATTCCTATTATTATCATGTGTGTGTTCACACACAGTTAAACTCACTTAGACCAGACACGCAGTCGTGAGACAATTCTCTGTAGGCCATACAAATTAAATATTTGTTATGAGGGCATCGAAGTCGCGACACGCAGCGCAGCAGCCAATCGCTCAACCACTGCACCAACTGTCTCGTCAAACTATTAAGTACTAATTACTAGTAGTTAGGTACTAGGACAGTGGAATTTTGTTCTGGTTGATTGATGGAAGGAATGAAGACCTGTTTTTTTTTTTATAAGAACCCATCAAATAACTGGTCCCACTCTAGTTAAAACTACAGGGAGTGTCAGACTTTTGCAGACTCAAACCCATCCGTGTTCCTTCAGTTGCACTTTGCGTTCCAGGGCCGCGGTAACTCTTTCGAACAATACTACAGTTGATATTAGAAGCGCTAAAATACTTGGCTTATATTATACTTCCATGTTTCTAAATCCAAAACATAAACAACGTTGGTCGACTTATTCAATCTTATTTGAGTTAAGCGAAGAAACATGACTCGTTTAGGTAATAAAATATCGAGCATTCAGTTTTCAATCAGAGATTTTCCTGAACAAAATAAATCGTTCGATTTATTCAAACATTCGTGTTTTGACCTTTTGTAGGATGGCAAGAACATTGAAATTGAACACTCCGCCACATATTAATTTACCTTGGTGCCTGTTACCTTCCCATAATGCTATTATATTAAGGAGAAAGCTTCTTTATTGTGTTATTTTGTGTAAAAGCAAGAAATTTACAGTGGTAAAGTGCAGTCTCTGGAGATCTTAAAATATGCTTATTATATCAACCTACCGCCTCACCTTCGTCAGTCTTCTAACCGCATAGGGAACAAAGCGAGCTAAAAAGATTGATGGCGTGTAAATAATATTAATCTTTTTAATTTTAATTCAGGTTCCTTTTAGTATCATCTCAAGCGGTGTTCCACAGCGCAACACTTACAAAGTGACATTTTAGTGGGCTCAGCAGCACCATGACATCGGCGTAACTAATGTTATTAAAACTATCTATGTAACAGCCAAACAAAGCATGTAAGCTGCTGAACTTGACAATGACGTCATTTATATATAAACTAGCTCCGGCTACGTCCGCATAAATATCGGTTATAGCAAATGCTAAGTTGAAGTCGAAGCCAGCCCAACAAAAGTAGTATAAGTCCTTCCATGGGGTTCAAGTTTACTCTGTACCAAATACCGAAATCAGTTCAGTGGTTACAGGTCAGGGGAGTCACCCTGTCCAATTTTACATTCCATGATATTCACATTACACAACTAACTTGCTTGATGTGAGTACTAAAATTCATATCACCTCGCTTAGTACTTGTGCCAAGATCGTTTAACTTTTAAAATGCGTTGTTACGTTTTAATTTAACGAGATATTAATAGGTACTTATTGTTTGCCTCGTTATGAAAACGGTTGAACTTTTATTTAAGTCATGACCTTTTCAAAAAAATGATAGATTGTTATAAATTTCATACAATTGTAATTGCAATTTCGCTCTGAGTTTAATAAAAACAGCTTTTACCTGACATTTGGTTTAGTTTAGCCTTTAGTTTTGATATCCCAAAAGTGGCTTTTATTTAAACAAATAGCTAGTTAAACGAACTTAAAACATTTAACATTGTGTTATTACATTTTTAGTTTTATGAGCAACATTTATTTTTTGGCTAACGATATTTTGGCACTCAATTAAGAGTTGTTTTATACCTTCTAAAATTTATTTTTTATGTGAATGGTACTTGCATTGCCATACCCTTGTTAATTACTTTCTATCTACTTATTTAATTATTCTAGTTTACTTTATATGCTAACTCTACTATGGTCTACCTACTTACGAATTCGAAAGGAACAAAGAGACGCAAGATATTAAGACAAATGGAGTCCCACCTTATCTATTTTGATCAGTTCAAGATTAATTTGTCTCAAATGAAAACACAAACAGTGTGAAGCTGATTATTTCCCGCCTTAGCGTGGGAGTCAGCTAAACAATATGCTTTTATTTCCTCGTGACTGGCTACGTGGGCCGAAGCTAGCAAATTAAAATAGATCGGTGTTACTGCAAAGAAGGATAATATGGAATGAAAAATATTGAATGGAAACAGCTGAAAGCTTCTAGAGTTTCTTCTTTTTTTGTAGGTTTGAAATTATTAAGTAACTAACCACTACCGCTCTTGGTGAAGCGAGAGGAAGTATCAGACTTTTACTGGCTACAACCCACCGTGATCCTTTAATTGCCCTTTGCATTCTAAGGCTGCGGTAACTCTTTCCAACATTTCCGCAACTCATTGTTTTTTTTAGTAAAAATAGCCTGCTGCCTCAATAAAAAAGGCAGCCTGTGAGTCTCTGCAGTGTGACCATTTATGACTGATAATGTTTATTTACACTACAAACAAAACTAAAACACCACATTTTTAGGCATGGAAAATATTTTCCCACAATGTTTCTGACACACTCGGCGAACTTTTCTCGTTGGCGTCAAACAGTCGATTGAGTTACAGTTTGCGTGATGTTTTTCTTTGCTTATATTACTATGTACCTTTAGTAATTTTCTATCAGAATATTGATTGATGAATTTTCTCATAAAATATGACTTTTATGAGAAAGAATTATTTTAGTAAGAAACTTTTTCTACAATTTAATAAATAAACAACAAAAAAAATACTAGTTGAAAGCGCTCTATTTTCTATGTAAGTAGCATCACTCATCTTTTATTTAAATTAATATATATTAACTATTAGAAAAATAAACGAAACAAAGAAAAATAATTTATTATCACGCAACACACTGTAAAAACAAAATTTTGGACAAAAAGAAATAAACACTGACACATTGTGTGTCTCACGGCTGCGCCAAATAGGTCCAGTTCAGGAAAAATGCCCGGCAATTACTTTATTATATTATTATTTAAAATATGTTAATAAATAACTCATAATAATATTTAGAAAATATTTAGTCAACACACAAACTAGATCATTTATCACTGATTTGGCTGAATAGCACGTTTTGTTTGTTCTTCTTGTATTAAAATGAAACGCAGATGATTTATCTAAACCAAAAACCATTGCCGTATAAATTGCGGAAATAGAAATAGCTACAACCAGAAATAGACGTCAGAAATAAATGAGGCACTTTCTTCGTGTCAGATATATAATCAGGAAGAACATTCGCCAAATATAGAATGAATACGTGCAACGTGTACAAACTGAACATAATGTTTGCGCAAGATGACGGAATAGGACCCTTTCAACGAGAAAGCTTTGGAGGAACATACAAGAAAGGGTCCTATTTCGTCGTCTCGCTTACATCTTATGTTTGTTTTATATCGCGTACGTGTTGACAGGTTTGTGTAGGGGGAAAAAATAATATCCTTTCGCATAATATTCAATTTATATTCGTAGTTAACAAAATTAATCGTTTGTAAGTAGGTGCCTACGTTTATTTTCCAGATTTCCAACTTAATAATTTTATGTAGCTACGATAAAACATTAGATATTAAAATGTTTCAGTTCTAATGAAAATAAATATGATCTAAAAATTGACATCACTTATAGCACCATAAGGATCGTTTCTACAAAACAATTTAGTCAACGCAAAAAATTTCATAAATTTTATAACTCTCTGCGAGAAAGCTTTCGAATACCGTAATTAGAGATACAATAGAAAGACAATGAAAGAGCGAACGCCGGCGTCCGCTTGGGGTTTAATGAATTAATGAAATGTTGTAAAAATTAACATTACCTATCTACAATCAAAGAACCTCATTCCCGGATTATTTTTTACCAAATCCTCCACTGATCTTAAGGAATTAATATTGCCGTTCAAAGTGGTCTGGTCTATTGGAATATTTTTCTTAAATTAGAACATAAAACATCTATAGTTTTACATTACCCTTTATGAAACGGAATATTTTATACTGTTTTACAAGCAAGTGTAATTTCTTTTTACATATTTCGTACAAAGGCTAGAAAATGGTCGAGCCGTATTCCTTCCGTTCCATTTTCCAATTATTCAAGGTGGCATCGTATTATTCGGTTACAGCTGTCCTTGGCTCGTCTCAAGGTTGGACTGTAAATAAGGTAAAACTGCTATTTTCGAAGAGAAGATCTCCACACGTTTGAGTAGATTTAGTGCTTATTTACGCTTGGTTCTTAAGATTGATATTATACTTACGTGGAATAGAATTGTGTTTTTATTTAGTGTATATGTAGCCGGCAATCTGTATAATTCTGGCATTAAAATACCTGAATTATACAGATTGCCAATATCTAGGCAATATACAGAATACCCAAAACATGTAGGTAATGTATAAAATATTATTTATTTTATTACCGCGTCAGAAATGAAGATATCCGTAAGTGAACCAAGGTTGCTGACGTGACCCGAAGAATCAGTGGGCAGGACACATTGTGCGCAGAACAGATGGTCGATGGAACTGAAAGGTTCTGATGTGGCGACCGTGCATCGGTAAAAGCAACGTCGAAAGGCCTCCCACAAGGTGACCGATGACCTGGTGAGAGTCGTAAGAATCCGATGGATGTGAGACGCACAGAGCCGTCCGTTGTGGCGGCATTTAGAGGAGGCTTATGTCTAGCAGTGGAATAAATGATTGAGTATTGAAGTCTTTCGGCTCAAGTGATGATGATGATGAAGGCTTTGAAAGAAGCTAGTACCTTTGTAGTGGCTAGTACATACGAAAGTAAACAAAATAAATGACGCGGTCCTTTTATAGCTAAATCAGGGTGAAAGCTATATCGGTTCTTGATCCCCATATTATCCCGATATTAACCTTCAAGTATCCATTGCACGTGACCTCGGTAGAGCTCTTACTCGAATTTAACGATGTGATAGCTGTAAACTGTCTTAACGATAATATTTCCACAAGGTCGGCCTCTCCTAAATGGAATATTTGGCGACATGGTTGGCGCAATGGTTTATCGATCAGCTACTGCGATGCGTGTCGCGGGTTCGATTCCCGCAAGGAATATAGAATTTGTATGACCTACAGATAGTTTAATCGGGCCCAGGAGTAATTTCTAGTAAAGGGTAATGTTTTAAAATATATGTATGTTCATAATGTATTAGTAGCGTGGTCTTGAACCATGCTACTGATCCCAATTTCAACTGGGTTCAGTACTGAACCCACTCATCACCCACACAAAATGTTTTCTGAAGAAGGTCCTGAAGCTCGTATCGCGTATATACTTACTCTTAATTTATTTCTAAAATAAATGTGAAAGTCAAACATCCACTGTTTGTTGATCAATGACGTTACACAGGCCTAACAGATTTTGTATGATATTTAATGATTAGGCACTAGTTATAGTTCCCACCGATGTCTTTATATCCAAGTTTACTTTTCTATAAGATATAATTCAGTGTCGAAACAGGCGTAGCGACTAGTACGTAAAGTAAATACATATATCTTATTGAGTTGCTATCTCATCTGTTAATTACCTAGGGTCAAGATGACCTAGCCCAGGGTTCAATATAATCTCGTACACGGTTCACCGACCAAGGACCCGTGTAACTAAAAGGTTACTAACCTTCATATGTGCCCTAAAAATTGTTTTGAAGTCCAGTTTACAGCTAGTGCTAAGTAGAAAACACAATTTCACTTCAGTTGGCTCATAAAACTCCTGTGTAATACGTTATAATACATAATGTTTGAAAGAGTTACCGTGATAGTGGAACCCAAAGGGCAACTGAAGGAGCACAGCTTTCGTTCCACCCATAACGAGAGAAGTTATTGGATAATTTCTTTCCACACCTATATAGGTACACACGTGTACGACAGAAGGACTGAATATAGTTTCCCACCAGCCGGGGTTAGAATGCGCGGGCTTGCGGACAGTGAGCTTTGGGTAGCTCGCTGTCCGGCCGTCCGGTAACTGTCCGGACCAAGCCCAAGTCGTCGACGGCGCGCACTGTTCCCGCGCGCCTCAAGGAGTTGTCAGCAACAGCAGGGACCCAGCCGGGTCGAAGCCTACTGGGGCCAGGGTTATCCGAAAGGGAACTCTAGCCCCGGTATGAAGGCTAGAAGGAACAGGGTGGGTCGTTTAGTCAGTAAGAGTCTGACACTATCTCCCGCTCCGCCCAAGAGCGGGGGTTGTCTTGGGATGATTTTTCCCACCTTAAAAAAAAAGCCGGAGTTAGAATAGAATAGAATAAACTTAATTGTATACCAAAAAGTAACACAACTTATACATAAACTTAAATCTATGGGTACAATGTCTTATCGCTAACATCGATATCTGCCAGACAACCTTAGGATGGATCGTAAGAACTTAAAATAATACAGGGGTAGTCTGTGGTGTCTTTCTGTTGTCTTTGATTGCACTACCTTACATAGCGCGTACAGAAATAATTTTCGGTTGGTAACACATTCCATGAAAAGCGCGTAAGGGGTGTCACCTAATGACTTATCTAACTCTAGGCAGACACGCCCTAGTGTCAGACTTTTACTGACTAAAACCACACCTATGTTCAGTTGCTCTTTGAGTCTCAAGAACACGGGCCTCATTTTCAGAAATAGACCCGTGGGTCTAAGGCTTCTGTAAGTTTCGAACCCTCGTACGCCATCCAAGTCCTACTACTACACATAAATATACTTACGTTTTTATTTACCTCACATTTCTGTGGGATCTTTATAAATAGACGTATTGTTAAAGGTGCTTCCACATCTATCAGCGAAAAAGCCTTATCAAACGTTTTCTTACACTTGTGTGGACAATAGACGCAGGAGGGTGGCATATTGTATGTTCTGTCAACTCTGATAAAAGTTTTCCTGTATCCTGTAGTTATCCAGCTCAAAACATATTTTTAGACCTCTCATTGTATCGTTCTTTATATGTTTAGTGTGCAATAAAGAGATCTATTTATTGAACTCGAGAGTGTTTACTTCAGTTCAAGCATTTTTCTCTTGGAGTTTTGGACTGGCAAGGAATCGGTCAGTTGAGAAAATTTAAGGTAGTCTGTTCTAATGTTTTGTTCCTTTAATTTTTTTTGGTGGAAAATAATCAAATAACTCATCACGTTCTGGGTATAGTGAGACGAAGTGTCAGACTTTTACTGACTAAAACCCATCGTATTTCTTCAGTTATCTTTTACTTTCCACGGTAGCAACCCTTTTTTTGAACAATCTTCTTCTTCTTCCTGCCCTTATCCCATATTACTTGAGGTCGGCGCAACACGTTTTCTGCTTCCATTTTGTCCTGTCACCCGTCAAACTACCACTAACTCCCTTTTCTTTCATATCACTTCTCACACAATCCATCCATCTTTTTTTCGGCCTTCCTCTCCCTCTTCATCCATCTACATGTAGGTATACTCAAAACACTTTTAGTAATATGCGCTTCATCCCTCCTCTTCACATGACCATACCAAGACAACCGATTACTTTTCAACTTTTCAGTCATTGGCGCCACTTTCAAACTTCCTCTAATATACTCATTTCTCACTTTATTCATTCTCGTCACACCACACATCCAGCTCAACATTCTCATCTCCACTACATGCAATATTTTTTTATCCTTCTTTTTCACAGCCCAACATCAAAGTATGTAATTACATCTAGTAAGAGTCTCAACACAACCATTTTATTTATTCATAAAAGTTTCATATAAACATCCAAAGTTTCTTATTAGAAACATAGGGATAAAAGCAAAATTACTTTTCGATCCTTGTTCTTATGAATTTTCATTTTGCAGAGGTCTTCTCCAAGTTTTTCTTTCCCAAAATAAAATCAAATTTGATTTAATCGGGTTTAGACCGCTGTTGTTTCATTTATGTTTATTTTTTGCCGTAAATAGACAATCTATTTTCAATTCCCTGTAGGCCGGCTTGATTAATCCCTTGCTGATAGTCGACCCGTCTTCCGACGCCTTTTTCGAAGAACGAAAACAAACAGTGAATAATCATTTTCTATAGAACACAGGCTTCAAGTGGAATTACTTAGGAGTAGAGGCTTAGAGAGTGTTTGCAGATGTCTTGAATTCGGGCTCAGTTAGATCAGTGATTAATCTGGTAACTATAGATAAATATTTAGTGTAGCGTATCAATGTCCGAAGTCCGAAATATTAAATTAGTATGATTTGTTTTTGAAAAAAAAAGGTATAAAGAAGAACTAAAGTAAATAAATAATTTATTTTATAATTGACTGAATTTTATTTCAATTAAAGGTCCTATACACAGTATTTTTGCTGACTGTACTTTAGATCCTTGCCTTTATTTTAGTATTAGTTGAAATAATGGTATATATTCGAAATAAAAACACGGGTTCAAAGAAATACCAGTGGTTTTAGTTGTGTGGTATTAAAATGGAATAAATCGGCTTAAACTGTAGAAGAGATCCAATATTCAAATTACTAATCTTTCACATAAAAATCACACTTAATAATTATAAAGGCGAAAGTTTGTATATATTTTACTTCTTCACACTCTAGTGGTTGAACGGATTTGGTTGAAACTTAAATTGGTACACGTGTAGATCATGACCTAGAATAGTACATAGGAGATTTTTTTGTCCCAGATGTAGCCTTAACATAATTTTCTTCTATTACGCGAGCAAGGCCGCTGGCAGTACCCAGTTTGTCATAAATAAGTGCGCAAGAAGGTACACAAAACACAGTTCAAACTACGTGCTTTCACTTTTAATCGCAAGTTTATATAAAAATCGCCAACGAGGAAAATCGTCATCGTCAATTTAAGACCTTAAACTTTATTTTCTATTACGTTCGAAGGCGCATACGTGCTTAGCATCGCTATTAGCTGAACTGCTGAGCCAATATGTTGGATGTCACGTTCTGAGGCGTGGGCGAGGCTTGTCGTGCGACGAGTGAGAAGCTTGCGCGCTAGGCGTGTGTCATGTCTTCACAAAAGCAAATGGTGGCTGTATTGGTTTTTGGCGAGATATTGGGGTGTAAATTGAGGTTAGACTGTGTTGGAAATATGTTTACCTACTTAGCTATTTAGTTGGTAATAAATATGTAGATCTACCCGCACTAAGCCTACCCCTGAGGAAGACCCACCACCCAGTCGCATGTTAGAATATTGTATTTCGTTCGTAGTTTAAAAACATTAAAATTCGATATATTTCACTTGTTACATGTGTTAAGTATTTATTTTCGTAAAGTGGAACATAATTCACTAAACATAAATTAGAAAACTTAATGATAGAAAAAAGTAAAACAGACAATAATTATAAAGTTTGAAAAAATAATTGAATTAGTAAAACCTTGGCACGGAAAAATGTTTGAAGGAAGCTATAAAAAAGAAGGCGTTAAAATTGGTCCTTCAAGGATCTTGGCATCTTTTTTCCAAAACAGTCTTGAAAGACAAAATTTCACATGGGAAGTTTTTTACTTCTGGTGATTGGCGGCGACAGTTCCTCTTGTATTTTATTGTTTGAACAAGCTATTTTTAGGCAATTGTAGCTTACGTTAATCCGGTTAAACTAATCTATCTAATAAAGACATGGCCAAAAATAAACCCGGAGTCATTCGAGTTTCTTAAATGAATTTCTAAATTGCTATACCAAAGGCTCTTATAGATACTACTATAAATATCTGATGTGGTCTGTACAAGGGCATGTTCGAATTTTCGTAATGATAATGTCACTAACTGAAAATCTTGACTTGCAAGGTTGTCGACATGTAGGATGTAGGCTAAACGATCTTTGTGCCGGTAGTTGTGTCAGGCAATGGCCTAATAACTACGAGCATCGACAAACACATCAAAAGGTTCTCTATAGGTGGCTGGTTGAAATGTTTGATTCAGAAAGCATTATTTCTGGACACGATTCGTATTGTGAGGAGGTTATTCTATTTTTATAGCCTTATCATTAAGTCTTAAAATGTCAAGCGTGAGAGCGAGAAAGAGGGATGGAGCTATAGAACTTATATAGCTTCATCCTTTTAACAGTTCAGGACACACTCCACTGGACAGGCCTCTGACCACCAGTCGTTTGGGCCCTGTTCTCAATACCTTTTGGCTACTACTTGTTATATTTTATCAGTATAAAATAAGCAGGTTAAAATGAAAAAAAAAGTCACTATAAACATTCTTAAATATCGGTAGAGCAAGGTAACACTTGTAGCCAGGGCTTGTTAACGTTACCAAATTCACACTATAAGTATCGGTAAGTAACGTTATTTTCATAAAGTTAATATTTTAACGGTAACACGAGTAACGATACTTTGGTATCGAATCTATAAAATAACGTTACCAATTAACGTTACAAGTATCGAAACTTTTATCGTTACTTAATGCGTTGTTGTGCGACGCAGTATATCCTTTGAAACATACGTACACTTTTTGACATTTTAATAGAACAAATGTACCTAATTCCTATGTATAATGAAAAATATTGCATCGTGGAAGTGTTGTTGAATACATAATCAAACTACTTTCTGCATTAATTTAGACGAAACAAAGAGATTTAACAAAATAACGTTATTTAACGGTATTTTAGTAACGCATTTGGTAACGTTATCAAGCCTTGGGCCATGGTTACTTTACTTTTTACCGATAACATCATCGATAACGTTACTCAGTTTACCGGTAAAATTTCACTTAAATACCGTTACCAAGTATAACGTTACCTCTACTAATAACGTTACCATCGTACGATGAAGGTAACGATACCAAATTTTTAACGTTATTCAAAGCCCTGCTTGTAGCAACACAAGGGGCTCGATTATTATTATTATATTATATATCAACTCCATTACAACCCAACATACCGAATTTAATTGCGTCATACAAAACGATGTACGTCCAAGCTGTAGCAACCTAAATAATTGTATGTATTCGAGTGTACCAGACCGTAAGCGTTTGGAGTCCTTGCGGACATTTCAGTGAAGTTGTACACACAGGCGTATTTACCGATGTTTATTTGCCTTGGAGCACCAGTTTCGTTTGAGATAGGTAAGGGCTTGTTTCTAGTGGCTTTTTCTGTGTAATGGAAGATTTAGTGTTTGTGAAGGTTGAAGATCAGTCATTTGTTTTAGTGAAAAAAAGGATAGGTAACCTTTCCTTTAATATTACGTTGCTTAACTTAACCTAATTAAAACTAACTTCCAAAATAAAAGCCCCAAAGAACTAAAAAAAAGCAATCTAAAATAAGCCGACAAAAAATTCCTTCGCATCGCTGTCGACTGGTAATGTATCCAAAAGACTGGCGGCATTGCCACGCTGAATGTCAATGCTTATCCTTTGTCGGAAGTAAAAGTCAGCCCTTGGGTCACGCGAAGTGTCAACAAGGCATTTAATACTATTTTTATCTTTTCCTTAGGTTCTGCACCTACTTATGGGAAATATCACTTTTATTTTTTATTTTTGATAAGCTCGCGCTTGAGCACTACCTTACCTGATTTTTTTTTTTTTTGTTGGGAAATTTATCCTATGACAACCCCCGCTCTTGGTCGGGGCGGGAGATAGTGTCAGACTCTTAATGACTAAAAAACCCACCCCGTTCCTTCAAGCTTTCATACCGGGGCTCGAGTTCCCTTTCGGATAACCCTGGCCCCAGTCGGCTTCGACCCGGCTGGGCCCCTGCTGTTGCTGACAACTCCTTGAGGCGCGCGGGAACAGTGCGCGCCGTCGATGATTTGGGCTTGGTCCGGACAGTTACCGGACGGCCGGACAGCGAGCTACCCATTGCTCACTGTCCGCAAGCCCACGTCTACGGTGGCCGGAAATCGGGATCGAAATCCCGGCGGCGGCGGCGAGAGCGCCGTTGCCTGATGCGGTTGGCCTCCTCCTTTGCGAGCATTACTGCTTCGCAGAAGTCGGCGACCGCCTGCGATTCCTGCTCGCTCCGGACTATGGCCTCAACCAAGACCCGGCGCTAGAGGTCTCCGCCGATGGTAAGCGATGATGTAGTCGACGTGGGAGCACATTTGCCTAGAAGTAACTTTTGACTTAAATATTCCTTGGTTGTAGCTCCAAAACACAGACTCCGGCAAGGAATTTCACTTCTAAGTATATGCACAATGAATAAGTTGCTTAACACCGTAATTAATGTCACGTTTTTTACAATGCAACAGCGATACAGTTCAAACCATTTTGAAGTCTCGATTCATTGAAAATTATTATCAAGAGCAGTAAATAATTTTCTTTGGCCTTACAAAGAGGTTTCACAGTCATGGATTGTATAAAATAATACAATGTTTTAAAAGCAATTTATTGTGGTTTAAATTAGGAAAATTACCAAATTCTTTTTTTATTATTTTAGACTGAACTTGTGGGAAGTATAATTCCAGTGTAGCAAATTTGAATTAATCGTTTAAAATATAAACCCTTTACTGAAACAATACAATCTTGCACTTCCCACGCTTTTGTATGAACGACTTAAACAAGCGTGAATTCCATTGTCTACATCCTGCGACAAACTGCGGAATAAATTATACATTAAGAAAATGTCTTTATGTTCGTGACACTAAGATACAGTTTCGTTTGCTCTTTTAAAGTCAAATAAAAAGTTCTTTTTGCCTGAAAGTCCCGAGTTTACGCAAGAATTCTAAATATTTGATCCTCAATATTATTTGACTTTGAGAATTTTCATTCAAGATTTTTAAATCCGCGCCAAGCCATTTTAAATATAGTTGTTTTTATCTTGACTAGGACGAAGTTGAAAAGTTTCTCATTGCTTTAATTTTAAATGAATATTTTAATTATTTAATTCTCTGTCGGGATCACAGTGATGCTTTACGGACAAGGCAATATGAAGGTACCAACTAATTGACCTGACAGACATCGTTCTGTCCAAATGGATTGACAGCTAACCCTGATATAGACAGCTAGTTACAGTTGAATGACGGTATTTCTTGTTCCTAAGGGTAATTGGTCCAATTTTCTTTTAATTAGGGTTTTATTAATAGTTTGTCTTCTTATAACTATACCTACTAACAGTATTTTTGTTATTTGTTATTAGTCTACGTTGTGTCCAACTTCTAGACAAAGGCAAAAGCCTTTTTGCTTCCATACTGCTACATTGGACGATCTCTCGCCAAATTTCCTCCACGAACATGATCAGATAGTCCCACCACCTTCGCCGCAATCGACCTCGAAATAAAAATATACGTACAACAAAATGCTTTTTTCATGACTAGCTTTTGCCCGCGGCTTCGCCCGCGTACATAAAATATAGCCTGTCACTCAGGAATAAGGCAGCTTTCTATCGGTGACAAAATTTTAGCGATCGGACCAGTACTTCTAGAGATTACCTCCTACAAAAAAAAAAAACAAACTTTACCTCTTTATATTATATTATATTATATTATATTATATTATATTATATTATATTATATTATATTATATTATATTATATTATATTATATTATATTATATTATATTATATTATATTATATTATATTATATTATATTATATTATATTATATTATATTATATTATATTATATTATATTATATTATATTAGTGTAGGCTTCCAAACACACCAACGTACTTCACACTTAAAACAAAACTTGCTATTTCATGAATGCCAAAGCTACAAATAACAACCCAACGTGTTTACAATACAAAGGTCCTCTCTATTTATTCAACGTAGTCTATAAAGGGTACGAAAATAGCCGTGTAGTAAATAACACAAGATCTCACAATATATGCGTCTTCGCTTACCGCCCACAACTTTCGCTACTAGGAAAATTCGGTAGCAAAAGATTTCAGATTTATGAATACCGTTGAATAAAAATGCCGAAGAATACAGCAATGTGTTTACTTATTCATATTTACATACTTTTTCTTTTGTTACTTGGAAAAAAGAGCGTTCTTTAGTGAAAATAGCCTTTCCAAAATATTATGGATCCCCAAAGTATCTTCTTACTTTTCAGTATGGTGACGTTTACGTCCATTAGATCACTACAACTCATTTTACCTTCTATTTTTGATAGAATCTCCTACTGCGCACAACTTAACACTATGTTTAATTAGCGACACTTATTCAATATCCATCATAATGTCACTAAATATACTTGCCTCGTATTTGAAGAGATGTGAAACCAAAAGACGATACCGTAGGACATCCTTTAATGAAGTATGGCTTCGGTAGGTATCTTCTACGTGTGTATCCTGTACCTCTAGCCAAGTTAACGTTAGTAGAAAGCTTCAAATGTACGGGAATGACGTCATCTCAACGGTCAGTCACGTGGTCGGCAGCCCGATTCACGTAATCAAAACCGTAACGATATCGTAGCGACTTAGTCGTTTAGACCATTATCGTATTCACATCCATCAATCGAGTTTGAACGACACCGATTTTAAAGTCGTTTGGTCGACGAGTCGATTTAAAAAAAATCTGTATTTCATTATCCTGGTAGAATACTTATTGATGTAACTGGAAATAAGACGTTGTTAGATCGTTTAGTTTCGAGCCAGTTGAGTTGTCGTTCTATTCAATTTCGATTAAGCAACACGTGAATACCGATTTTGGATAGGACTTCGATCGAACGATTATAAAACTTCAACGATATTTGGCTTGTTTGATTTTACGTGAATCAGGTAGGGAACAAAAGATTCGGCGACGCGGCCAACTCGAAGCGTTCGATGCAAGCGAAACGGTTGTAACTTGGCTATGGGGCTGTTGTGTTTTGGCTCTATATCCTTTCTTTATGTTGGAAGTCATCAAATGATTCATCTTGCTCTGGGTGGAGTAAGATCTGTCAGTCTAACCCCAGAGTGTTAGACTGATATTTAACAACCTGGTGCTCTAATAGGCCCCGTCAATCTTACTGATATATTTCCGATTGTGTACACGTCTGTACAACTTGAATGATCTTGTAAAGACTTAATTTTCGTTTTGTACACACGTTTATTGAAATTTATTTGGCCGAAAATTTTAGTTTTTAGATTTTTGTTTCCATAATACATTTTTTTTTTTTGGTGGTTTACCTAAAAACGGCAACTTTCCAGATCATTAACCCCCTGGCGCTCGAGGGGTTATACCGCGTGGAACACAACGCACAGTCAACCCGGACTGTAGCCCGATTCACGTAATGAAAACCGTAACGATATCGCAGCGATTTAGTCGTTTAGACCATTTCCGTATTCACATCCATCATTCGAGTTTGAACGACACCGATTTTAAAGTCGTTTGAAATTCGTCAATTAAAAAAAAATCTGTATTAAATTATCCTGGTAGAATACTTATTAATGTAACTGGAAATAAGTCGATAGATCGTGAATACCGTTTTTGGATAGGACTTCGATCGAACGACTATAAAACTTCAACGATATTTGGCTTGTTTGATTTTACGTGAATCAGGCTACTGGTCCTTATCGGACTGCCAACTACCCGTTACTCGTCGTCCGCATGCCTATGCCTAAGGTGACTGGCTCTATAATTTAGATTATCTCTAGCGTAAAGGATCCTGAGGACCTTTGTCTGCAAGAGATTGCCCTAGGCGATACAAGTACGAGTATAGTGGTATTACTCGTAGTAAGGTACCTAGTGTAAGTAGTAAGGCACTTGTTTTTATAAATGTTTGTCCAGTATTTTCTTGAGGTTTACAATGTTATAAATAACTAATAACAATATCTACTCGCCGTCTGGCTCTGAGAGTAGAATGCAAAATATCCACACCTTTCCACACGACTTTTCCGAAGACTTATAAGACTATAAGCCTAGTTGAATGCGTTATCGATCGCAATAGTTGTTCAAACAAATCGAAGTCGATGGAGCAAGTCCTCTAGACGTCAGTAAGTGCTCGCACAGAGTCGGGGCTCGTTCCATTGTACTGTTAAGTGGCATTAGCTGTGTGGTCCCACTTCGACCGAGTCAAACGTAGGTGGTGCAACGAACTATGAACTGTTGTATATTTAAATATCTTACTCTATTGTGAGCTTATAAAATATCGATGTTCTACCTACATATCGATATAAAACCAAGTATCTTTATCGAAAATGATATGATTCATAATATCAATACAATAAAAATATCAGTCCACAAACAGAGAACATATGACTGAATAGAAAAAGGGCATCGAGTTAAGGACTACTTTCTTTTAATGCACATTTTTAGTTTTCTACATATGGCGTCGTTTGTTTATTTTTCTTTCTTCCTTTATTATTACATCTAGCGTATACTGTCGTACAGTTGGATAAAGGCCGCCCTCCATTTCTTTCATTGTTCTCGGCTCTGGGACATTTTTTTCTACCATACTTTCAAAATGTATGCTAATCCCACCGACAAACTGTTACGCTGTTTGGTGGGTTTACAAAATGTACAAAAATTTTGTCCAAAATAAATGATTTATTAACTTATGGTAAGCCAGGCTTATGGTAACATGCGCCACTAACTACTCCATGCATTCAAATTTGGTGTTTATTTGAACCATAGGAGATTTGAACCGATCTGTTTAGCTTATAAGTATGACAGCGATGTAAACTATACACCACAGGTTTAACTTGCGTTGTATAGTCTACTAGCTTTTGCCCGAAGTTTCGTGCCGCGTACATAAAATATAGTCTAAATCACTCAGGAATAAAGCAGATTTCTATCGGCGAAAAATTTTTTGCAATCGGACCAGTACTTTTAGAGATTACCTCCTACAAACCAAAAAAAAAAGAACTTTACCTATTTATAATATTAGTGTAATGTAATTTTAAATGAGTGTCTTAGTTTTGCTAGTGGGGCAAATTATCGACTGAGGCACGTTTGCCTTAAACCAGTATCCCTAGCCAAGTTACTAATCTGCAATAGTTAACGCTAGTAGAAAGATTTAAATGTACGGGAATGACGTCATCTCAACGCTCAGTCACGTGGTCAAAACAAAAGATTCGGCGACGCGGCCAACTCGAAGCGTTCGACGCAAGCGAAATGACATGGCAATGGCAGGCCTATACAAAAAACATATCAACTCTATTTACTGTAGATCCCAATTTTAAGGACATAAATACCTCTATAAATGTCGAAATTGTATGTGTCTGTCAATATAAATGCTGTACAGTGTGGGAGCGACTTTTCTCGTGAAAGTATTTATTTCCTTCAGTTGAAAACTTGTGTAGGAAGACATGATACTGTTGTAGTTTTCGTATTTATCAATGCTATGTTATTTTTTGTTATTGTTATAGATAATAAAACATATAGTTATAGGGTAAGGAAAACACGAACACAAGCGAAAAATATGTCTACAAGTTAAAACAGTTATGGCATAGGCACTTAATAAATAGGTTTATTAGGCTCACAGGATATAAAAGAAGTGAAATGTGGCGCGGATGCGGTGCAGGAGTGGCTGGATTACGTGGTATTACCGATCCCCGTAAGCAGAACGTAGCCGCCCGAATTAGATTGTATTGTATTTTGGACTGGTGTCCACAACTCCACGATTAAAGCGTGTGTTTTGCGTACAGATGGGACAAATGTGTTATTCGATCTAACGAAGCTCTTCGAAGAAGGCTAGCAGCGCCTGGGTTTCCGAAGTATAATCGGGCGCCCGAATGTACCGATTGTATGGCTGTCGTTTGGCGTGAATTTTTTTCTTTAACTTTAATCTATATATGTCGCAGGGAAATGAGGTAATTAGGGATTTCGCGAAATCCCTAGAGATATCAAATAAAAAATAAGATTTTCCATTTTCCATCAGGCGTTAGTCGTCGTCTTAATTGTTTTGTTGAGTCTCGAATACTTTTAGAAGTATTTTTTTATTTATTAATACTTTTTTTTTTAACCTAATGAACTAATCCACATAATACAAAAAGATATAAAACCTGACATCATTGTCAGATTATTATCTTTAGTTGATTAAAACTTTATTCTAATAAAAATGCACCAGTTAATTTGTAATTTTGTTTTATTACTTTATTCAACAACAGTATTTTTGAGGAGGTTCTCAAGAAGTCTGATTGTTTTTTCCAGGACATGATCTAGCCGTGTGCCAAGTTTCATACAAATCCATTCAGCCGTTTGACAAATATGCACGCGCAAAGAAGTGACAAATATACACACAAATAAACTATAGCGTTGATAATATTAATGTGTTTTACATAACAACGAATAACAGAAAAATGCAACCCATAAACTTGTACCTAGAATAGGTACAAAATAGCATGACAAAGGCAAATAACGTGTGTGCAGAAGACAGTATAAAAGAGAAATCGTAGAGAGAAATGTCCATTCTTTATATAAATGATGTTTATTAAAAGCACGTACGAAGAATCTTCTGAAAGATTTTCTTATTAAATATTGTTGTTATGAAGGAAAATTCCACAACACAAAATGTGGGTTGTTTGTTTATATACTCAATATTGTGGCCCCTATTATAATAGTGACCTACTTAAATATTTAGGGTCTGAGTGTTTTAATTAGATATAACACGTACAGTTTATTTATTTATCCCTATAAATTGTCGTCTTGTCGTGTATCATGTGATGTTAAAAACTCAGATCTAAATTAGGGGACTGAATGTCCATCAACATAACGCGCAAAGTTGTTAAATTGTCCAACAAAATATCCCGCATCACGTGAATGTGTTGTAAAATGTTGGGGAGCAAGTTGCGGGACACTGGGCAACGCCGCAGCGTCACGTAGATTGAGCGTTTCGCGTCATGTTGGGGACATTTCGTCCCACACAGACAAAAATTAGTTAGTAGTAACTAATTTATGTCTGTGTGAAACTGCAGTCTGGAAGAAATGTTATCGATTTTATTTCATACTAGCTTTATTTTGCGACTTCGTACGGTTATTGCAGACGCGAAGTCGAAGTCGAAGCCAATAGCTAATGTCCTTTTTTGGTGTTCAAGCTTCATCATCATCATCATTTCAGCCGATACACGTCCACTGTTGGACATACGCCTCCCCCAAGCGTCGCCACATCGAACGTTCCTGTGCGTCCCGCATCCATCAAGCAAAGTAAAGTGTTCAAGCTTACTCTGTACCAAATATTGTCATAACCGTTTCAGTAGTTTAACCGTGACAGCGTTACAGGCAAACAGTTACTTTCACATTTATATTGGTACTTTGCATGTTGAAATATTTTCATAAGTATGTATTTGTCATTTGTAATAGTTTCCTATTTGTTTGTTTGCCATTACCACCCTAAGGTGGAGTGGTTGAGAATGCCTAAGGCATTAAGTCCTTTTTACAGTGTTTACTAGTACATAAAGTTTGAATAAAAATTAATGTATTAATTTCGAAAGCATTTTCGTTTGTTTCAAAACAGATAAATTATACCTAAGTAATTGATTTCATAACGATTTTGTGTCTCAGTCAGGAAACAAAGTGAGAATAATATTTCATCTTAAACCCCAAGAGACGGATTTCCGATGAAACGATGATTGGATTATCATGGTGTCCCTGTGAAGATCTTCATTTAATTCGGTTTGAATAACATAATTATATTTTATCGAGTTATTTCGCTGTAGATCAAGACAAAGCAACTGGAAGTGATTCAAGATAACGCGATCCGCCTAGCCCGTTCCATCATCGGACCACCAGACGTACGGCGATGCGCCACCGGTACATGGTGGACATCCCACCTACACGCACAAAACTTTTAGGAACACATTCATTGTGCGTACAGCTAAGGAGTGGTACTCCTTGCCGGAGTCTGTGTTTTCTGATGGCTACAAACCGGGAATCTTAGTCAAGAATGAATAGGTTTCTTCGAGGTAAGCGCGTTCCATCGTCGACCGCATCGTCGCTTTCCATCAGGTGAGATAGCCGTCAAGCGTGAACCTATCAACAATAAAAAAAAGAAAAAATATCGAATCCATAAAATCATACAGGTTTCAGTTTGTTATAAGCTTATATAAAACGTGAATATTTTCCTCATATTTCCCTTCTCCTCATAAAACAAATGTTTGCTCGTCCAAAGCTGACATAACCGACACCTAGTTATGTAAACGAGACAAACCCGGTTTGCGCGAACGGCACGCAATAACGTGACAGTTACGTAAATATTTTATTTCAAAGGCTTTTTTTTCCATCGTTCAAAGGTTGAAATCGAAGATAAATATGTTTTTTTTGTCATCATGACACTATCAATAGTACGTTTTGATACAAGGGGAGAAAGTTTGACATTGCGACCTAGGCGGAATTCGCCCGAGCCACAAGCGAGGGAGAATTCATACTTAATTGTATCAATTGAAATAAAGTTTACATAAACGTATCTTCAATTAAAGTTCGACTCAATATTAAACTCCTACTCAAAAGTTACTGAAAAATAATCGAGAAGTCTGAATAAATTTGATTCTTCTTACTTTCAATATTTCTTGAAGTAAAATTACAAGACAGTTCCGTAGATACGTGCCTACTACACAAAAGAAAAGGCTTTTTGAACTCCACTGTATCATTTCGAAAAATACGATAATGACGGTCGATAATAGATGAGCTTGACAACTATCGGTGGGACTGGCTCGCAATGGCTGACTACAGACGTGTGTGAAACGAGGAGAGGGAGGCCTTCGCCCAGGAGTGGGACATAGATAATAAGCTAACAACCACAACAGCAACAACAATCATTTCTCCCATAAGGAACAAATAGTACACAAGAAAATGTACTAGGACGTCATAACACTCAGGAATGATCTTATAAGGAATGCAACAGGTCCACAACTCAAGAATCTTTAAAGCAGTCTGGAAACTAAGAAAATCTTTATGTAAAGTGTGCCAAACTATGCAAATGGAGCAGTACGGCAGGTATGCCACACACACGGTTTAGCGTGTAGTAGGGTGGCTGCTAGGGGCTTAAGGCCCTTGTTCCCATGTATTGCTATAAAACACCTCGGTAACGGCTCGGTTAATAGATTTAAAAAAAAAACATATTTATATCTTTTGCTTGTGGCTTCACCCGCGTACCTACATAAAATATAACCTATGTCACTTAGGAATAAAGCAGCTTTATATCGGTGAAATAATTTCAGCAATTGGACCAGTACTTTCAGAGATTACTTCTTAGAAACAAAAAAACAAACTTTCCCTTTTTTATAATATAAGTCTAGATTTATAATTATTATAACACATCAGCATAAGATTTTTTCGTATGGCTAATATTTTTGCCAAAAAAGAAAATTAACAACAATATATTTTTTCACTTGTTTTCCCAACTCCTTTCAAACCGCTCTGATCATTAGAAATATGTTTACACAACAAAATTGCTGGTTAAATTTCTTCAGAATATACGTAGCATATGTGAATCAATCAATATGTCGCAAAGAAAATGGTTTTAAATGGGCTCTATCCGGGCGCAGCTGGCCACATATAATTCCAGTCAGAAGTTCAAGGGACTATAAGCCTTAAAGGTGGCTGCTAGAAGCTAAACTTTCGGGTACCTGTTTTAAAGAATGCAACAAGTTCAGAACTCCAGAACTCTACCCTTAAAGGAGTATGGAAACTTAGAGAAACTTAATGAAAAGTGTGCCAAACTTGCGAACTGCCGGGAGCATACCTGACCCACTTTTGCCTATATTCATAAATGAAATAAGGCAACTGGTTGATTCAGTACTTCGTGGCGGCCGTCATTAGCGTCACGGTAGCAGTCTGTAATTAGGCCTATTAAAAAGTTCACCTAACGAAGGCGCTATTATTATAAGTTGAATAGGCGTCGCCATTGTAGTAGTTTTATTTTTTAATAGTTGCTCTGATTTATGGCAACGTTTTTGTTTAATAGGTGTTATGTTAAGTCTAACATTACTTGAAATAACTTATAACATTGCATAGAGAATTTGGTTTGTTTATGGTTATAATTATTACAATAATATTAAAAAGGCAAATGTTTATTTGCATGTGTATTTGTTACTCCTTTACACTCAAACAATTGAACGAATTGGGGTGGAAATTAGCACACGGGTAGACCATGCCCATGAATAGGATATATGGTACTTTAATCATTGGATTAAAGTTAAAGTAGTTAAGCAGTAGTTAAGTTATAGTTAAGTAGTAGTTAAGTAAAAATTCTATTGTGCTTATCTTTATTCAGTTCAAAAAGACTAGGCTACTGCGTGTTAACGAAAAACATCTGTATTTTATTCACAAGTGACATTTAGCCGTAACACTCGTATTTTTGTAAAAAATAAACAAAATTAACAAAATTATGTCAAAAGCGAAGCAAAGTAAATAGCGGAAGCTTTCAGAGCTCAAAAAGTGAGTGCTGACACAATAATAAACAGTAAAAACACAAAATATGTACAGTAAAAAATATTGTCGCAAAGAAAGTGTATTTCCCTCTTTTTCCTTTAACGTTTTGAGGAATTTATCATACATAGGTACACAGTGTCAACTCGTTAAGTCTGTTTGTGTAGCATAAGCAGCCTTTAATGTTCCCACTGCTGGGACTCAGGCCTCCTATCTAGGAGAGGGAATGGGCCGTAATCCACCACGCGGGCCCATTGCAGGTTGGTGACTTTTTTTTTTATTATGGTCAGGCTCGCGTTTGACCACTATCTCACCTGATTGTAAGCGATGGTAAATGTCACACGTCTTCGTATTTTTGGTTCTAGAACATGGCGGTTTCCTACGTTGTTTTCGTTCACCGTTTTGAAGGCAGTGGTGATGAAATAAATTACACAAAGTAATGCGCCTGGCTGGGTTTGAATCCGCGCCTACAACTCGTAAGTCGGGGCCGTTACCACTCGGCCACAACTGCTCTCTGCACAAAAACTATGAAGCATAGTTTATGTAAAATAAAGATCTTAAAAAAAACTTTTCTAATAAACTATTATTATTATTTCAATTATTTTCTATATATATACACACATGTTATATTAACGTATAAAAACATTTAAAAATATAAATATTATTGTTTTTATTTTATCTACGTATGAAAATAATACTGAATTTTTTTTTTTTTGGGCATGATCATGATTTAAATTAACGGGAACTTCAATAACGCTGTTTGGATACTCGCTCATACAAAGATCACTATAAAAAATTCGAGACATTCCTTAGTCATAAAGCGCATATCACATTTTTCTCGCGCCAATTATCGCTACGTTCTCAACGGAGAATATTTATGAGTTCGATCAACAGGTCTACACGGTCGTTCTGAAAACCTGAATCACCCTTATACGCTTCGTCGCTGCTCCATATGTATGATGTTGATCTGACAATGACTTAAATACAGGATAACTCTAAAAACACAATATTAGGTACCTACTTGCCCTTACAAAGACCATTACAAGAAATTCGAAACTTTCCTTGGTCATAAACAATCATAAAGTTTGTGTCACATTTTTCACGTGCCAATTATCGCTACGTTCTCAACGGAGAACATTTACGAGTCCGATCAACAGGTCTACACAGTCGTTCTGAACCGCCCTTATACGTTCCATCGCTGCTCCAATCGTAAGATGTTGACCTAATGTTGTTGTTCTATTTTTCTGTTCGGTTTTATGGTAGAAAGGTGGGCACCGAAACATATATTATATTACCTACTTACTTGATGTCTATGGCTATGTGATAAAAAATCTTACATCCCCGTGTTGTGTTTCATGTTTTTAGGGTTCCGTAGCCAAATGGCAAAAAACGGAACCCTTATAGATTCGTCATGTCTGTCTGTCTGTCTGTCTGTCTGTCTGTCTGTCTGTCTGTCTGTCTGTCTGTCTGTCTGTCCGTCTGTCCGTCCGTATGTCACAGCCACTTTTTTCCGAAACTATAAGAGCTATACTGTTGAAACTTTGTAAGTAGATGTATTATGTGAACCGCATTAAGATTTTTACACAAAAATAGAAAAAAAGCAATAAATTTTGGGGGTCCCCATACTTAGAACTGAAACTCAAAATTTTTTTTTTCATCAAACCCATGCGTGTGGGGTATCTATGAATAGGTCTTCAAAAATGATACTGATACTGGTTTCTAAAATCATTTTTTTCTAAACTGAATAGTTTGCGCGAGAGACACTTCCAAAGTGGTAAAATGTGTGTCCCCCCCCCTCTAACTTCTAAAATAAGAGAATGATAAAACTAAAAAAAATATATGATGTACATTACTATAAAAACTGCCAACGAAAATTGGTTTGAACGAAATCTAGTAAGTAGTTTTTTTTTAATGCGTCATAAATCGAAAAAAATACAGTATTATTAAAACATCGATCAAAGTTACAAGGAACTACAAGAACTTTTATATTATGTTACTTGCTGCTACGGAACCCTTCATGGGCGAGTCCAACTCGCACTTGGCCGGTTTTTTTTTGTAGAAGAATAATGGTTGGTTTGTAGGTCGCTGAAATTATTTGTCCAATGATATAAATTCTTTCCTTTATTGAAAGCAACGCCAAGTGAAATACGCTTTTATCTCGGAGAATTTGACCAATACACGATGTCCATGGCTGTGATAAAATCATACGTGTCTACGTAAAAAAGTCTAAAATTTTAAGCAACATAAAGATACAAAGACGAAATTAATGCCTTTGGCATACTCTACCAGTCAACCAAGGGTGCACACATCATACATAAAAAAAATATTTGATTGTTTATCTAGGTAATCTTTGAAGTTATTGGTCCAATTACTATAATTATCTTTCTTGTAGAATGCGACGCTATCACCAACGTTTTTACCTCAATAAATTTTGTTTTCAAACAGTCAAACCTAGGCGTCTGTCAGTTGTTTCATCAATGAGACATTAATGGGTTGAAGCACGTGGTTGAACTATGGTTGAAGTGATCAGACCTCCAGGCGTACGGTGAAGAGCCACCGGATCATAGTGGATATCCCACCTATACGCACAAAACATCTTGGGAACACATTCATTGCGCGTACAGCTAAGGAGTGGAATTCCCTGCTGGAGTGTGTATTTCCTGATGGCTACTACCCAGGATCTTTAAGTCAACAGTCAATAGGTTACTTCTAGGTAAACGCGCTCCATGGTCGACCGCATCGTTGCTTTCCATCGGGTGACAGCGGTCAAGCGCAAACCTATCAAAAATATAAAAAGAAGTGGAAACTGTTGAGCCAGTTTTACATTTAGTGCCCAAATTAAAAGTTAAACTGGAACTACCAGATCCGACTGTTTTTCCATAGAAGCCTAGCCTAACTCAGTCGAATAACAACATTGTTGATGTTTTTCGTACCAAAATCGGGAAACAAAAATAGCATCTTTAGTAGGTAGGTACTTCCAATCGTTAACGACGACCACAATCAGAACAAAGAAGTCTTGTCAAGTCACGATGCGGCGTATTTTGTGTAAATCCGGCCAAGGACGGAATATCTTACTACTTACTCCGTGTTCCCGCCCGCCCGTCAGCCCACAGCCGTCAGGCCGTCACAGTGATAAACACAATTAGTATTCCAGTAATTAAACTTGTGGTTTGTATGAGTTTTGTTGTTCTACAAGTCGAGATACCTACAGGTCTCTATGTTTTTTTTTGCGTGGTACGGTTTTTGCATATAGTGTCAAGTTATGAAAGTATTTGGTTTATACAACTGCCTACCGCAGTTTGACCAGCGTGTTTGGTTATTGCTTCGCTTCCGTAGTTAGTGCGTGATTTTGTACATAATAAATATAGCCTATTGCCTTCCTCGATAAATGGACTATCCAACATTAAAAGATTTAGAGGTGTGCCCCGCCTGGGCAGAGCTCCGCTGGGTCCTCGTGGGAGCGATTGAGGGGCAACGGCCATAGTCCGGAGCGAGGAGGAGTGGCAGGCGGTCAACTCCTGCGAAACAGTAATACTAATAAAGGGGCGACCGGACGCGCAAGGGAACGGCTCTCACGCCCCAGCCGCCGGGGTCTCGATCCCGATTTCCAGTCACTATAGGTGTGGGCTTGTGTACGGCGAGCAATGGTTAGCTCTCAGACCAACCCTTCGGTAACCGTCCGCACCAAGCCGATGGATGGAGAGGGAGAGATACGCCAAAAAAAAGGGGGAGTCAGTGAAGGCGTGACGTTGACAGGACAGAAAGGAATAATAAAATGTGTTGCACCGAACCCAAGTAAAATGGGACAAGGGCAGGAAGATGATGATTCACCAAAAGCTACATCAGCAATAAAAATTGTCTTTATAAGGGAAGAAAATACTTTTCTTCCTAGGATCGGAGAAACTGTGATAAGAAATTCAACTCAGGCACGTAGCTAAATGAAAATCGAATTACAATTGTCAGGAAACTCGACACAATGGAATATCGCTGTAGGAATTGCCTCAGTTAGCATATGGATTAAATCTTAACTTATCTACCCACGCAGTTTCTTGTCAGAGCTTGTGACGCCGATTGTAATTGAAAGTGATGAAAACGGAACGGACATGTTTGCGGGCTGAATGGACTTGGAATATCTGAGTACGTTCAGCAAAACAATTACGAAATCAAGCTTGAACCTATAGTATGGCCAAGGCTAATTCAGATTCTAAGTTATAAATACTTGTAGTTAATTAATATTTAAGTCATGTAAGTACATATGTATAGTTTGTTCATACTCGTAAACCAATCTTCGACCTGCTGAGAGTCGCGGAAAAGCGGTGGATGTGAGACGCACAGGATCGGTCGTTGTGGCGACGCTTGGGGGAGGCCTATTTCCAAAAGTGGACGTCTTTCGGCTGAAATGATGATGATGGAACAAAACTTAAATCAAGAAAAAATATAATGATAGGTCATTGCTCTCAACAACAGATAAGTAAAACGTCGAACACAAATTTGATCTCCATCGTTATTAGTTTTTTTTTTTTTAGCATCATGTTTATGAACAAAAATTCGAAGGCATGTGACATCAACCAACACGCACTGGGCCCGCGTGGTAGATTACGGCCCGTTCCCTTTCCTAGAGAGGAGGACTGAGTCTCAGCAGTAGGAACAGTAAAAAGCTGATTATGCAACGCTAATGTTAGGCTACCAACTCACATGCGAGCCTCAAAGAAATGTTAGCGTGGTTGACGAGACCCATTAGGGCCGATGTCTACCAGGGCTGCGGGATTATACAAAAGAGACACCGCAGCCCTGGAAAGCAAAGAGTAATTGAAGGAACACAGGTCGGTTTTAGTCAGTAAAGTTTGATACTCCCACTTGCTCTACCCAGAGCGGGAGAAAATATTTGATGATTTCTCACCCTCAAAAAATGTGGACACTTATCTAACTAACTTGGAATCTGAACTTTGGTTTTCACAGCGACAAGGAACACCGGGAAGGGACTCCTGTAGGTAGTTTAAATCTTCGATCATTATGATGTCGGAAAGTGAAGCAGCACCTTTTTAAGAAAATTTTATCTCCACTTAAAGAATACTCCAATAACATGTTTTATTATGTGCAAATAAATCCCTGTATTAGTAAAAGCCGTAAGAATATATGCAATACATCAATGTGCAAAAAAGCGAGGACGAAACTCATCCCGTCCGTGTAACAAGCTTTTTGCTCTCGTATCTAAAATTTTCATCTGCTTCACCGCAAAAACTTCGATGAAACCAAAACTGGAAAACCTCCAACATAATCATGCATGAAGGTCAGAGATCAAAGTCAAAAACAGATGTTATTGGTTATTCCGACCGCTCTGTTCTCCAGGGTATAGATATATCAGTGTTACTCAATCACGATTCAATGGACCAGAGACATGTCATCATCCGCCCCCGCAAACTGAATCATATTGAGGCAATGGTCAGGGAAATGTATCAATCAAACGTAGAATTGAAATATTTTTATTAAAGGCTATTAGAATATTTTCAACTAGCAAGAAAATAAAATTGAAAAGCTTTGGACATCAATGTCGATAGCAATTAAGGTTTAATCAAATTTGATGTGTATGAATTCAACACACCACAACAAGTTTTGAATATACCTATACGACATTAGTTTTAGTACATGCAAAACCCGAAGCTCGTGCTTTTATGTACAGAATCTATGTACAAAATTTCATAACTGTATCATGAAAAATCACATAGTTATAAGCTTGTTATGTCAGCAAAAATATATAGGCGACTAAGGGGTTGTTTCGCATTTGCAACCAGCTGTTTCATCATCATCATCATCATCATCATCAGCCTTTTTTTAAAGTTACCACTGCTGGGACTCAGGCCTCTAGGAGAGGGAATGGGCCGTAATTCACCACACGGGCCCAGTGAGGGTTGGTGAATGTCACATGTCTTCGAATTTTTTGTTTCAGCTGTTTGCTGGCGTCTAATACCCGTTGTGACCTGCCGTGACCTGTGTTGTACTTAATGTCGGTGGTGTCGAACTTATGACCTTTTTAAATATTTTTGGGCAAAAATATAACATGGTGTAAAAGCTATTGGAATCCACTCAGTTACTAATTTTGAACGATATTTTGATATTCACTTTTCGCATAAACTAAACGTAATGTAAAAATCAGCCTCACCAAACAAAATAATAAACTTGATTGGACAATTTGTATGGCGAGGCCGATTCTTTTTTACGTTTCCTGAAAAAATAAAATTGTGGTAGGTTGTTCAGTTTCGTCTACTGAGCAAGCCCTTAAAGTTTGCGGAGGGCTGTCCCTTACATCTTGTATATTTTTTATTGTAGATACCTACGGAATATACGAGAAGTTTTTTTTATGACTTTCATGGTCTATGGCGTAGCACATGGATAAAGCTAATCTGTTCATAAAGATCATGTAAAGTGATGCATTCTCAACTGTACGAGTTTGTATAGCTTCACACGTTCGATCGTAAAAACACGCTTTATAGCATCTTTATTTTAAAAACACGGTGAATTGTTATGAGATCATTGTTAGTAGCACTTAGATTTTTAGTCTGCAAATAATATTCAATGCTGGAATGATAAGATAAAAGTGAGTTAGAAAAGTTCCTTGACAAAGAGAAAAATATATGTGAGTTATCTTTGCGTTTTCCACTTTCACAATAAGAAAAGGTTTTTTTTTTTGAGTTGCACAAAAGAAGTTGCTCTAGGGTAGAGCAAGAGGGCGAGTCAAGCTTTTACTGTCTAAAACCAAATTATGTCCTTTAATTACTCCTTGCGTTTCAGGGCCGCGGTAACTCTTTTAAAAATTTCCGTAACAGCAGGTGTAAATTTTAATTTGTTATAGTCGCTTAAACATGAAAAAATGAGATTTACTTGATTCTTCCTACTTATTCACACCGGGAGCAAGGGGACGACAAGCCTATGAGCATTTATGTAAGAAAAAGTATTTGAATATATAACAAAACACTATTCCACCATTTTGAATAAGCTGCGTTATTCTCTGTCCGACTGACCAACACCGCAATGTCAAGAATCTGAAGCGCTCACTTAAACTAACAAAGTGGCATGAAACTAACGTTGTTTACGTGCCTCTGTTACTGACCGCGGTTTGTGGTGAGCGGAACCACGTGCGAAAAATATGTTAGAAAAATAGATACCTTTTTTGTCCAAGAGGTACCGTTGGTTTGCAAACAAAAGCAAAGTTAACAGATATCAAATAGTCAGACATATAGACAAATGGCAACTCAAAGGGCATTGGAAAGGCCTATGCTCGGAATTTCAGGCACCAAGATATCTGCAGGAGGACCAATGTTACCGCCATAACCCGAAGAATCGAAAGGTTGACTGGTAGAGAATGCCTTATTACATTAAGTCCGCTTATGTAACACCACTGAAAACATTGCTCGTAGTAAACGGTGAAGGAACATATCGTAAGGAAACCGGCATGTCCTAGAACCAAAACAGGTAACATCCACTAACCCGCACTGGGCCCGGGTGGTAGATTACGGCCCATTCCTTCTCCTATAGAGGAGGCCTGAGTCCCAGCAGTGGGAAAATTAAACTTTAGTGGAACTTGGCAGGGAACATTGCTCGCAGAATAAATGGTCGATGGGACTGAAAGGTTCCGGAGTGGCGACAGCGTACTGGAAGATGCAGCGTTCAGGATCGGTTGTTTTGACGACGTCTTTCTATTGAAATAATGACGACTAGAAGACAAATATTCTGGCACATAGTATTTATCTATTATTTTCATTACTTGATACAAATGACCTGCATTGTTATTATTAAAAATCTCAACGTAAAAACTTAATTGAAGTGCGTTGTCAATTTAACCTTACGTTTAATTATTATTTTTACAGAATCAACCACTTATACCCATGAGCCCTTTTACAACCTGTAATGTACTAGACTACCACTGTAAAATAAAGTATATATAAGCATAAATCAGCCTTATAATGTTCCCTTTGCTGGGACTCAAGCCCTCTCCCTATGTGAAGGAATGGGCCGTAATCCAACACGCGGGCCCAGAGGGGGTTACTGAAATGTTATGAATAAGGACGAGGCTACAACAATGCGTTATGGGATCGCATCGACAAACGACGAACCGTTGTACAATGAGACAACGCAACGCAAAATTTTTATCTGTATACGGTGTCGCACGAAATGCGAAATTCACTGAATGTAAGGTATGGACACTAACTAGAAGGCCGCGCGTCACGGCATCGCAGATTTGTACGTTGAAACAGCCCACACTTTGTGCGACATCGCCATGCAGTGTTGTGGCCTCGTCCTAAGATTTCCTTGAATACCTATTCTTGAAAATGTAAATGTAGTTAATAGTTTAATCAATATTCTCAGTAAGAGTCATTTATGTGAAGGTTTTAATGTCATAATAACAGCGCTGTAGGTAGTAAGTAATTCATTATACTACCCTATAAAAAGGAAAAATAAACCTTAATAAGTCAGTTTCAGGAAACGTTAATCTATTTTACATTACTACGGAACCATAATATTATAAAGGCGAATGTTTGTATGTATATTATTACCCCTTGATGCTTAAACAGGTTAACGGATTTGGATGAAATTTGGCACTGGTAGACCATGTCTTGGTATAGGACATAGGATACTTTTTATCACGGAAGTTTGTTCCCTTGGGATGATTAATTAAATTAACGCGGGAAAAATATTTTTTTCTGCGTTTTCCTCTTACGAAATGTTAAGATGGTTACCTATCCATAGGATGACCTCGTTAAGCGTTGTGTTACCTTGAAGATTGACCCATGTGAAATAATTTATAAAATAAATAAGACAAGTTATTTACATGACAGCGATTTTACCCCACAAAAAAAAAACAGCGATAAAAGAAAATGAAAAGATCGTTACCAAATATTTTAATAATTAAAAGTACTCCTAAATACTCTTGAATTCGGAGAAAGTTAATCCAGTTCGTAATCTAAACTGTCTACAGATCTACGCAGCTTGATGACAGTTCCATTTTCAAACAGCGCCCGAATTCTTGGAACCAAGCGTAGGCGAGCTTCCATAGACAAACTTAAGAAACACAAAACAACCCTGCTATTAATAATAATTATAAAGTTTAAACACCTGAAATTGTTCAGATGTTTATAAACAACTGAATGAACATCAATAACATTTATATCGCGTTTATTGTTATTAAGTAATAACAAACTTAAAGTTCATATTGTTCTGAAGCCAACTACCCCAAGTTTTGTAAATCAAATTGTTTATGAATCAATCAGCTTTAAAAGTAAAGAAGTATCGAGTTTTTGAAGCTGATTGACTGGAACATGAATTCAAATTAGAATATTGGTTTATAAAATACGTTTCTATAAGTTTTTTTAAGGTGGTAAAACAAACAATGGCTTCTCCCGCTTTAGGTGGAGACAGAGAGAGAGAGAGGGTACGCCAGACTTTTATTGACTAAAACTCACCTGTGTCCTTCAGTTGCCTTAAACGTTCCAGGACCACGGTATGCCTTTCAGAAATTCCCCGTAGCGTTTTTAAGTTTTTATAAGCAAGATTTTGTATTTAAAAAAATGTTTGTCGAAGTTATCAAGGTTATCTGAAAAGGCTTGGTGGAATTGTTTTAGCGGGGGTTTAAACTTCTCGAATCAAGATGGGCTGTTGACATTTCCGAATGCTGAATGTCGAATGGTCGAGAGGAAAATACAGGCTGTTGAGTGTGAACTTTGCACTATTGAAATAAAGCCTGACAAACCTTTAGCCGAGTACGTTAAAGATTAGTAGGTAATATTATACCTAACATTGGAATTTTAGCTGAATTTGAACTTTATATTTTTATAATGTACAATAAAACATTTGATTTTTATACATTCTTTTTTTTCTCTTTATTCGAATACTCCTTTGAATACGCCAAAGTTACTTTAGCCGTCTCTTTTCTTGTCATATATTTATTTACATAAATTGGAATTCCAATAGGCTAGTTATTTACAAAATTATAGGTCAAAAAAATGCACAGAGTAGCATATTTTTCACATTGTTTGCAATAGTGTAGAACCTAGTTTGCAGCATCGAAACACCTTTTAAGATGAATGAAAAAAAAGAAATTTTAAGGTTTCTAAAGCAGTGTGCGGTCAGAACAACGCATGGTGCTTTAGAAACCATAAAATTTTGTTTATCATTCATTTTTTAGGTTTGATTTCATAATTTTAAACAGATCCATTTTACGGAAAAAGTAAATCTGATCACTTTTAAAATGACTTCAATTTTCACCGGCCAAAATTGTCGTTAGGTTAGCAGTCCGGTTGGATTATATCAATACTACTGTATGTTTTTTTTACGTGAGTTCACTTGAGCGCACCTCAATACCTACATGACGCAGAACTCTTATAGCCTTTGCTGTTGCGAAAATATGAATAATTATTTGGCCTAACAGAGTGAATTTCGCTGTACTTTTTAAACCCTTTCGGAGCCTCGCTCTATGACATAATTATGTATGTATACACAGTGTGCACTAACAGACAAGAGAGTAGTTTATTTTGAAGATAAATATGTCACGGTATCATTGCTAATAGCGTTAGTTTACGAAAAATACCGTAAAACTTATGTCTTCAAAAGCGATGATTTTTTGATATACTGTTAGTAATAGAAGTCGGCTTATTTAAATTATAAACTCAATTAGTACTTTCCTCTTGCCATTCCGACATTCGGCATTCAGTCCGAATATCAACAGCCTAACAACCAATTATTATTTGTATATTTTAAACTCCAGCAAAAATATGAATTCCATTTTTTTGAACACCGTTGAGTTAGCACAGGTTTCATTGTTTAATCTGTCTACAGTGGCTTGCCGTATTATTATAAACGAGCTGACCAATTATAACATAACAACTAAGCACTTGTAAAATGATAGAAATTATTTTTTATGGGCTCGCGCTTGAACACTGTCTCATCTAAATGTTAAAATAAATGATAAATGATATTTAGTTTGCAACTAAAAAACCACTTTCACACGTCAGTTTTTTTTTTTTCTCTCTTTATTTATTATTAGGGACTTTTACACGGACGTGTATGCCAGTCCCATCATACCTTATCCTATACATTATCTAAATAAAACGTAACCTAGTGAACATAAATACTTTGGAGGCAGCCTCCGAATTAGGTGTAGATAAAAGATGATGAAATACACCTACATTTAAGTGTAAATCCTTAAATAATTCTACTCGGTCAGACTGAAATCTGGCACATTCCAACAGTAAGTGTACTACATCTTCTTACGTCAATTTTGTTTTCAAGTCAAGTCAGTTTTAACTAGATGAGGCCGGATAATAACAATATAATAATAATTTCCACAAATATCACACAACGCTGTCAAGCCCCAAGCTAAGCAGAGCTTGTGTTATGAGTACTAGATAACTGGTAAACATACTTATAAATTTCAAAAAATGTGCTGGTCAGCGATGATGTGGTCGACAATGGAACTCCCTTGCCTAGAAGTAGTACCTATTCAAGTATAACAAACCTACTGAAGATTGTTACGTGTCCAAGTTAATTCAATTTCACAAATACCAGCTGTTATGCCCAACGAACCGCTATACACAGAGTATTCAAGTACTAACCAAACATTAAAACAATATAGAAGACATACCTCTCCCTAAAACAATAACGTTGACATTGGCTTGACAATCTGTTAAGAGACAAAGCTTAATTGAAAAGGAACTTGAGATGTTTTGCATTGAAAAATAACAAAGAACACGTGGGCATCAAACTAGTCTATGTAACACGAATACTCGTTTAAAGAAAATAATCTTCTTTTTTATATAAATTTTAATCTATAAGTAGATCTTTTTTTAAATAACAAAAAAATATAGGTTATATTCGTGGTTATATTGTTCTTATACTCAGCCAACTACTCCTAGTTTTGTAACTTAAATTGTTTATGAGTTTTTCAGCTTTAAAAGTAATGAGGGATCGAGTTTTTGAAGCTGATTGACCAGTACTACGAATTTACAACAGAATATTGGCTTATAAAATAACGTTTCTTCAGGTTTTGAGGTGGGAAATGGGGCCAGGGTTATCCGAAAGGGCGCTCGAGCCCCGGTATGAAGGCTTGAAGGAACGGGATGGGTTTTTTAGTCAGTAAGAGTCTGACACTATCTTCCGCTCCGCCCAAGAGCGGAGGTTGTCATAAGATGATTTTTCCCATCGAAAAAAAAAAAAAAAAAAAAGTTGGAAAATCGTCCAATGGCTTCTCCAGGTCTAGGATGGAGTTACAGGGAGTGTCAGAATTTTACCAACTAAAATCCACCTGTTTTTGTGTTATAGGGCTACGGCGAATCTTTCTATCACTCCCGCAAAATTCACAAGATCTTTAAATATCAATATTATCGTATCACCGACGAAGAATCAAGATTACGTGAGCAAGTGGGGCGAATCGATATCAATCTAACTCACTATCTATTCATCTATTCATTTCTTACGAAGGAAGAATTGATTGAGTTATCTAGCACACGGCAGCTTTCTTCTATTGACTCCTGTCTAGATCGGGACAGTACTCAGAAAAGTTTCTCATTGAGTTTCCAGTTCAGACCTTGGTAAGTATTTAGAAACAACCAATTACATTTTGTTGTTGGTACACGTAAGAAAGTACAAATAGTTACCAAAGTTTCATAAAAATTAAAGTACCTTATGTTTACGGACTCTACAATTGAAAACTATTATTTATGTAAACTAGGTTATTTGTAAAACACTGGCAAGTTCTTAGAACTATGTTACTAACATCATAAACAGCAACTTTTGTTCTATGACTTTTAAAATATATTATCATATTTTAGTACATCAGATTTTCATACAAAAATAAAAATATTTAAATTGAACGTTCTAAATATTACGAAGTTTATGCAAAGCAAGCGATAGTACAATAGCGGAGGGGAGCGGGGATCGGGCGGCGGGGCTGCTTGATGCGCTTGTGTCGTGTCATACAGACGTAGGTAGGTATAGCAAAATACAGAGTTGAAATGTGTTAGATAGAACAACGAAATCTTGAAGGTTTGTTTTTGGTAAATGATTTACGTTTTATAAACCTAAGTTGTTGTTATGATGTTAGTAATACAGTACTGCAAGATTGTTAGTGTATTACAAACAACCCTGTGTACCTAGTAGCTAACCTATGTCCATTCTTGGATTTCAAATTTTCTGAATACCTTTAAAAAGGTAAAGGTAAGGTAAAGAAAAAAAAAAGCGTCTGTTTAGCCAGACAAAGTTACTTTCACATTTAAATAATATATAAAAAAATATATTAGTGTGAAAGTATGGATTTTCTGTTCGTAAACCGTAATTTTCCCATAACATTTAGATATTTTGAGGTTTTGGTATTCCTTCTTTATCAATATCCAAACCAAGTAACATGTGAGTCAAACTTTCAATGTTTTTGGTAATTTTGCACTTTTGAAACTATGCGCCTAAACCGAGTTAGGTAATTGATTATACCAGCGGTAAATTCCACAATAATTTAGACTTTATTTGTGATACAAAAGAAATAGATAAACGATTCATAATTTTGCAAATTGACGCAGATTTAAATTCGTTAGGCAGATAATAGTAATTATTTATCTTGATTTATGTAAAAAATGACAACCATATACTCGATTGAGACATTTAGAAAATGGTAAAAACAAATTTTTCCAATTTTTAAGTTAGGTAAATTTTTACCTTTTAAATTATAGTCTTTTAATACATAGTCGGCGTCTTCTGAACGTCTATACGATATAGCATTATTAGAAATTATATTTATAACGTTTACTATTTTGGGACAAAGACCTCCTCTCTATGGGAAGGAGCGGGCCTTAATACAATACGTAAGGCTATTGCGGCCTTGCGGGTTGATGGATGGGTTCTAAGACAAGGCAGTTTTGTCACATTATTCCATTTTATCGGAAACAAAAAGATAAGACGCTAAGGAAAAGTCCTACTTGTATTACAATTTTTTTTTTTAGTTATTAAACTTTATCTTCAATTATCTTTATGCTGGATCGTAAGTTTGTACCTGATACAGTTCTTAAATAGTTAAATGGATCAGCTACGTCCTGCCCTTGGAGCATAGGTACAATAGTCATACAGGAAGATTTCACATAAAATATAGAACAGATAAAACCAAAGGAAACGAATTAAGGTAGGAGGTACACATCAGTGGGCCATAAACGAATCACGGATGACTAAGGGGGACAATATTGAAGCAGTGATTTGTCCAAGAACAGGAAAAATAACCTAATGATCGTTAAATTATATCTCCCACTCTAGACGATGTGAGAGGGAGTGTCAGACTTTTACTGACTAAAATCAACCTGTGTTCCTTCAATTACCCTTTGCATTCCGGGGTGACCATAACCTGTTTTGAACTATCACGTACATACTACTAGCATGACCTACATACATGTAATTCAGAGCCACTAACTACCACTGGCCTAAAACTGCTCTTAATTACGCATGTACTGTAACCCGTTTCACGCTAGTTGGACGTTAACAAAGTCAAAAGCTGATAAACCGTCCTCGTGTAAAGGGGTGGATAGGATTAGAGCAACATGTTTGTGTTCTGTGCCTGTAACGGCTAATGGGAAACGAGCTAGTGAGCGATTAGCTTTAGACTGTAGAGTACAGCTTTACAAAGCTTTTGGCCTTGCTTGGGAAACACGGAACTTTGTTTAAGGGTACTCTATACATGGACAAATATACTAAACGTGGATACGTAATATTAATAGGTAGGTACGTACTATACGTTCTAATATCGTTCTAAGATCTGGCCATGACATATTCATGGAAATCTTCGAATTGATTACTTCAAGATATGACCGACCATATCATGAAATGGTGGCATTTCATGATATGGCCAACCAAAACTGGCCAGATCGTTTAAACGTTATCATTTGATGCCAAACGTGGATGAACATAGGTCATGTATATCATTAATCTGGCCATGACATATACATACCATAAAATATGCCTTAATAAACGTAAAATATAGCATCAAGTCTGCATAGCCTAGGCCTAGTAAATCTAGGGTTAGAAAATTATTGCACAAGCCTGCTTTTTGGTAAGAATGAATATTTTCATCACTAGTTTTTTACTTATAATTATTTTCGTGATATCATAATATATATATAAGATACATGGACATTCAGCGTCAAAATATGTTAAGGTACCAGATTTTTGCTCAAAAAGTAAAAAAAAAATGGTTTATTACCGTACTTAATAACGAATAATAAGGATCCCTTTACATCATCTAATAAAACGAAGTCCAAATATTGTTTCATTTGTAGTTAACAAGTATCGTTTTCTTTAATAGCACTCTGTTTATTTAATAAAAGGGCCAAGTAAAGGGTTATAGCAACAAATATTAAGTACACTTTGTAACATCATCCGATACTTGGGTGGTATTACCTAAACCTATAAAATTAACCAATATGATTTAACATATAAAAGCTGAGGAAATAAAGCAATTTTACTTAGTTTTTACCAGAAAAATAAGTCGTAATTTTTTTTTACTAAATTGACCAAAGCTTTATTAATATACCTAATAACAATTTGCCTGCAGCGCTCTTCCGATTCAATTATAATTTAAAAATCTTAATAAACTTGTACAATTAACCATCATTGACTGCATCACAGCATACCATCTGGTGGGATCGCAGTCAACAACTAGTTTATAGCATTAATTTTTGTTTTTTAATTGCCTTTTACTGGACTTAATACATGAAAATGTACATTGTATGAGGATGTTTGTTACGTCAGCAAAGTTAGTCGTCATTTGACTGGCCTGTTGGTCTAGTGGTTAGTGGCCCTGACTGCTAAGCCGGAGGTCGTGAGTTCAATTCCCACCCAGGACAAATGTTTGTGTGATGAGCATGATCATTTGTTCTGTGTCAGGGTGTAATTTATCTACAACATGTATGTATTTAGAAATATATAAGTATTTTTATCAGTTGTCTAGTACTCATAACACAAGCTCTGCTTAGCTTGGGACTAGACGGCGTTGTGTGACAGTTGTGGAATATTATTATTATTATTATTAAAACCCGTAACAGTATTGAATTTCGTCGCTTGTCAATTTAGATAACATAATTAACCGCACTAAACTAGAAATAAACGCAACAACAAGCACTCAACTTAATGTCTCTGACATGACATTAGCAATAAACTTATAAAACTGTCGATACAGCTCGTAAAACACGAGTTGCCGCGCCGCCCAGACATGTGACGTCATAAGTCACGGTTGTATGCACGACGCGAAAGGGACGATAAACATTTTCTTTCTACGCCCTGTTGACGTATGTAAGAGATTATATTGAATGTTTTATGATATAGTATTACTATAATGGGCTCATATTGTCTAAGCAATATATTGAAAGGTTCAAGGTTCCGTGATTTTTATTCACTTGTTGCTGGCTCTTTCTTTTCTTTTTTGCTCGAAGCCTGTTGCTGGGGTGAGATTAATGTTTTCGCCAATTTGCTTAATTATTCTTTTCAATTAAGGACGGACCGTCTGCCGTTTTTATTTAGTTTGTTATCTCCCACTAATTTATCATACCAAATTGAATTTAACTTTGAAAACGTTGTGTTTACGAGGAAAACTTTTTTCGTGTAAATATTTTAAACCTAAAAAACATGTTTTCATTTCCTCAATCAAACAAATGAAAGTTAAACTGAATTTTGTAACAAATGACGTCACGAGTTTCAATTTACACATAAAACAATTTGTTTCACCGTGTTATGGTTTCACAGAATCCTTAGCTTAATGAATTAGTAAACAACATGTTTCAGTTCATTTTGATAGTTTCGTAATTAATTCGAACAATGTGATGCACACAATAGGAAGATAATTAAGCAACAACTCCTTGTTACGTATACTAAATAATTTAAATAAATTGGACCTAGACAAACAGAATCAGCAGTGTGAGACTTTTAAAATCAATTATTAACTTTCCCCCTCCTAGAGAGGAGGCCTGAGTCCCAACAGTGGGAACATTATACGAAAACGACTATCTATCTACTAATGTTGACGTTGCAGATTTATTGAGAAAAGAGCTGGTAGATGAAATTTTCATTTCATAAATTAAAAAAACCTTTATTTCAGTATAAATCTTCTTCATATACCTATTGTTTCAACAAACTATCTTAAAAACTCATATATAATAAGATCTTGTCGTACTTTTAATACGGTGTGTCAGGATGTCGACCTTGATTTGTTTACAACCGGTGTTAAGAAAGTAAAGAAAACTTTAGCCGATCGCTTTTTTAATACAAATTGAAAAACATTTTTTATATATATTTTTTTTTTTGTATAGTACGTGCGCTATCGCGTTAACCCTATGCTGTTGTCGTCTTAGTTTTAGTCACACACATGAGTATATGTGAAAACATGTAAATGGCCGTTTTTTACCTATTTTAAGTTTTACTGTAACTAGTAGCTGTAAGTTTTCCGAATAGTAATAAAATAAAATAAATAAATAAATATAATAGTAAAACAATAGGATGGAGAAGTCATATGGAAAAACATTTAGTTCAAACCAAGACCGATCAATGTGTAAAATCTTATCATACTATATACAAACGCTTCCTGTGTACTAAAACCACATTTTTTCAGGTTTCATGAACTCACATATTCCTCTACACGTAAGGTATCACCCATCTACATTCACAAGTAGAATTCACTGAAGAAACAAAGAAAACACAAGGAAAAGGTGTACTAACTTCGAAAGTGACTTCATATAAAGCTTTTATTATGTAAGTTACATTACGTTACGTGATGTGAATACATAAAAGATTGTGTTCAAGAAGATGAAGCGAACTTTAAAATTAATTTAAAGTTTTTGTAACTTTGCATTATATTAAGATACTTTCGAATATCGTAAGGAATATTTAATGACTGTAGTATCTAAGGGCGCGTTTATGTCGACACTCGACAGTGGAAAGGTAAAATCGCTTAGCCGTCACTTTGGGCGAAAAAAGTTTGATTATTTTAAAGGTATTAAGTTTGATAACTTATTTTCGACCAAAGTGACGGTTAAGCGATTTTACCTTTCGACTGTTGATATGATCTGCGCGAACACCAGCGACCGTACTCGCGCGGTCGAGTGGCGGACACGCTGCCGCCACGTGGAGGTCTCACTACTTGGATTATCCACATCCATCTTAGTAACAAATACAATCATGCGGAAATTGTGACTTGTGAAATAACGTCATTTGGCGGTACTGAAAATACCAGAATACAAAGCATCGAGAAGAATCAAGCGGGGCTGACAAACAGGACTGGAATAATTTGCCTGCTGCGGTCTTCCCGTCCGATTATAATTTGGGTGTCTTCAAGGCTAGAGTGAATAGGCTCTTAATAAACTAGTGCACCTCACCATCAGAGATTGCATCACTGCTTACCATCAGGTGGGATCGCAGTCAAGCACTAGTTTATATCAATTAAAAAAAAAACCACCGCGCGGCGTAAGCACAGCCGCCACGCACTTCGATAGTCGAAAAAATATAATGTTTGGTGTAGTCAGCAGAGTTAAAAGATATAAATGAAAACAAGTATGAGGCAAGCACCCGGCCACCGCATGACAGCCGCAAGAAAGTTTTCGCCTCATCTAAACGCGCCCTAAGGATTCAATTTTATGTTTGTGCATTAGTTTGGTTTGATTTGAAGTTTTGACTTAGTAAGCAGCACAGATGTCGCCGAGAACTTATCCTACTAGGCCTTTTAAGATCAGCTTAGGGAAAGGTCTGTTTGTGGACCAAGCTTTTTCAAGACGCTTTATTTAAAATGACGGCACGGTTGGGGCAATGGTTGAGCGATTGACTGCTTCGCTGCACGCCGCATAGAATAAATACTTGTCTAAACAACAGATTGCTGTTCCGGGTTTGGGTTGGTGTATGTAAGATATAGGAGTAAATCCTGATGTATGCATTGCCAATCAACGCGGGAATGCTGCCAGCCTTCTGGGCGCATTTCTGGATGACAGCGAAGTGGAGGAGTACTTCGACGTCTGAATGTATTTTGTGTCTTTGTATTATTAATTACCTACATACTTAAGTCCTCACTGTGACTATACAAATAAAAGGTATTGTGAAAAATCATTTTAATGCAGATAATAATATTTTGTACCACAGACTTTTTAAAGCTTTCAAACATAAATATCCATGGCAGAACTCATCTACAGATAATCAATCATTATTTCCTAATTCGAAACACTATCCAATATACCAAATATCTTAGTAAAAAGTGAAACGACAAAAGTGAACTCGCGAGTTTATTTCAGTGTTTCCCCTCAGGGTAGTCGGTTTGGAAACACCATCCTCTTTTAGTTTAACTTGACATAAGAAATAGACCTGTGACAGTGTTGATTATTTGAAAAATAAACAAATCATTTATCATTTAGGACCTTTGCATCTTCACGCTTTGACCACTTTACGTCTGAATCAAGCCTTAGTTGTTTGGTCCGAACATCTGTTTCGCAAGCAATTTGTAGGCGCTAAGTGACATTTATTGCAAAACTTATTAAATTCTCGTTCAGCCAAGTTCGGTGGTGTATAATTCAATAGACGACCCATCAAAGCTAACCTTTTATGACTGACAGGTTAACGATCTCATCTATTTATGTTGCCTGTAACCAAAAACCTGAAACGGGCCATAATTAAGTAGAAAAATAGCTACGTAGGTGTTTTGTATAAACCTTTTTGCCCTTCAGACCTTTATTTCGAATAATAATTTGTTTTTAATATCACTAAAACCCGCAATTCGGAGTAATGGTTTATTTTTCTTCGGAAAACATACAATAAATACATTAAAATGTGTCCTATGACTATGTCTATGACTATAATAGAATAAGTTCATTGCACGACCCTCGCATATGTCGAAATAAATAATAGTGTTAAAATAGTTTTTAAGAAACATGTCGAAATTGTGGCTAAACGCCTGAATTTTGCGAAAGGCAGGTTATTGCTCCGTTGAGGAACGCCCTCGTACGGAGACCACTCATGCAGCAAAAAATTTAAGTCATTGTGACAAGTGACAAGCATTTAATTTACTACCCCTTCACGTCAACATGGGCTTAACAATTAATTTATAGGTTGACATTTTAATTACCGTAAAATTAATGCAATTGTATAACTATAGGAATTACCGTTATAGTTGTAGTGTTTTGATACTGATGTATCTTATTTATTTAGGTAATTGGAGCCGCTGCACAGAACATGCACCACCTGGTATGCTGTCCATCCTGCAGAACTACCTGCAGTTTTCAGGATCTATACGAGACCTATTACAGAGCCGTAGAACTTGCCAAATACTTGTCAGAAAAAAATTAGTGAGAGTACATCGACACGAAAAGAAAAAGAAGGAGGTAATTGATTTGTACCGTGGTACATTTGAATATAGTATTGTGGTTAATTGTGTCTTTATTTCACGACAAGTTAGAAAGTGCTAAGGTACTAGGCCCTCGGCTCATTCAAAATTAGCCCTTGTTTGAAGTGCATAAGTTCTCGTTTTATTAAAACCAAAACATCGGTTTCACAGGAAACAAATCGTTTAGTTCGTGTACATTTAATCCGATTATGGAAACATTTTAACATTAAGCACTCCATCAATTAAACGCGTTAAAACACTGAGTTTAATGTCCATCAGTATTCATTAGAGTAGTGCCAAGCTCGGCCATTGTGTGGACGTTCATTAGCATGGCCATATCCCTGAATAATAGAGTCAGAGGCACATGTCCACACGGATCAGTCTAGATACACGTTTGACGAGTATTTGCAACTGGCTTATATGTCGACGAGTCGTTATCTCACGTGACTGTACTTACGCCATTTTTTTGCGGTGGGAAACCATCAAATGACTTCTCTCGCCATGGGTGAAGCGAGCGGACGCGTTAGACTTTTACTGACTATTATATAATAATAATAATAATCTATTTTTTGTATTTTTAAATGTTTTTTCTTTTTAATATCCTTTTTTATAAGAAATATTTAAAAATATAATTAATATGTATAAATGAGAAATAAATGAAATATTAATAAATCATTTAGTATCAGGCATCCTGGCACATAGATATGTATATACCTTACTGACTAATATATATATAGAGTAAATACAACTTGTCGTTAGTAAATAAGACTTAAGATTATGTTAGTAACACTTCACATTGCACTAAGTTCACTTCGTGCTCTTCTGTGGCACCTGTCCGCGGAAGCGACGGAACACTACGCCCTGCGGCCAAAAGTCTTCCTTCAACATGAAGGGCAGAAAAGTGTTCGGGACTCGCATCACGAACGCCTTGAAATTGACGTTACGATGCGACTCCAGCAGCTGTACCCTCAGTGCGAACTTCGTCTTTTGGCGCACGTACTCCACGATATCTTCCACCCTTGTCGTGTGATGCAGGCGGGAGATGTACACTAGTAAGTTCGGCTGGGCGGCACGCTCCAGTAGGCTTCGTCTCTGTTGCCATTACTGCTTCGCTGCTCCGGACCATGGCCTGTACCAGGACCCAGTGCGAGAGTTCGCCGCCTCTATCCTATGTTCAACAATGTCCTTCAAATTTCGCTCTGGATAGAGCGAGAGTGCGTGTCAAATATTTACTAACTAAAACAACCTTTATTCCTTCAATTGCCCTTTGCGTTCCAGGGCGAACAATCCCGAAGCCCAATTGATACCCGTACGTTACGGTCGATATGTTGAACTTGTGTTTTGTACCCACAAGATTAAAAACTGATGAACTGAAAATTTCTGCCTGAATTTTTCCGAGCTTTTCATGTTCATAAAAGCTAAAGGCCTATAAATGTGAAATAATCTAAAAAGCTCTTAAACGTTACATGAGGGAACAACAAGCAAAGTTATTTTATTTCATATATTTTATTGCGTTCATGTTATTTTTACTTTTTAAGTCAGAGTACATGAGATACTAGTTTCTGTCAGTAGCTTCGACCGCGTGAAAATAGAAAATTGTCCCAAGAGAATAATATATATTTCCAGGACAAGAGTATTCTACGTGTTGTTCCAGGGCTTGGTTCGGACTATGGGCTAGGAAATATGTGTAATAAGGCCTCTACAAGTTGACTTGTCTTTCAAAGCTTCAGCCTTCATATTTAAGAGATATGAAAATAATAATACATTAATTCTTCAGTGACACTAGACCTGATGAGGCTAACCTTTAATCTTTTATGCTTTTTTTTTTATCTGTTAAAGTTAGTTACGTGGACGTGTTACGTATTACGTGTAAGTTGCATGGTAAGTTGTAGTGGTTTGTTACTTATTGGGTCCCATTGAACGCAAAGCGACATCGCGGCAGACCAAGGCGAAGGTGGAGAGATGAGCTTGATAAGTACCGGAGGGACTGGCCCGCAACGGCCGAAGACAAACGTGTGTGGAAAAAGGAGAGGGAGGCCTTCGCCCAGCAGTGGGACATAAATGAGCTAACTAACCAACTAAAGTAAGTTTTGTCTCTTTAGGTAATACAACCCTTTTACATGTGCCAACGGTTGACCTAGAACGGGGGTATGTAAAAGAAAATATATATACCCACTTTGTACTAGAAATAGTGAAAGTAGGTACTAAAATATTTCATTTGTAGGAACTGTGCTCAAACTTTATATAAGATGCTATTTTTGTTGCAGATGGTGGAGCACCGGGGCTTGTTGTCGAGGTACCGCTACCATACTTACTATGTCTGAATTGTAAATTGTGTGCGCAGTTTAATTTGTTTTTGTACCAATTTAATAACAGTATTGTGTAGTTGACAAAACATTTTCTTTCTTTTGGTTTCAATATTATTTCCGGGACTTTTAGAAAGGCGTACAAGAGGTCGAACCTACGTCACTATTATTATTCCTATGTCATTTATTATCTTTTTAACATATTAATTACATTTTTTAATTTTCTAACAATAGTCAGAACTCCAGAGAAAGAAACGTCATTATTATTATTATATCTAGTCTCTACTATCTCACTGCTCGGCAAAGGTTGCCCTCCATTCTTTCCATTTTTCCTGGCTCTGGGCCTCCTTCGTCATCTTCTTCGTGGATTGCAGTAGATGCGACGCCGTCGTGCGTGTTTTACGGGCCCAACGATCAAGAACGATAGTACCGAGGTAAGAATATATTTTTCGTGAAACGATAGCAATCAAAATGATAGTCTGTCACGACTTTATACCTCCGATCAAACGAGAAAGGAGTTATTGAAGTACCTAGTTATCGTCCGTTTAGCTATCATTCCACTAGACGTTCTCTCCTTTGATCAAGTTTTTATAAAGCTTAGAAGCAATAAAGTTGTCTTCAGCTATTGAGAAAAATCTGAAAGACTTCTAAATTGAGATCAATTGCCTTTTTAGATTTTTTTTTTGTGATATTGTAAATTTTAAAGGCTTTTGAAGATCACCAGACTGGTGATATCTGACTAAAGTAAATTGTTACGTTTTCGACCTATTGCCAACTTAAACTCCATATGAGATACAGTCTGTCTAAAATGTCAAACGATTTGGGAATTTTAAATATTAAATCATTTAAAAAATGCTTCTAATTATTCAATAATTTTTATAAGGTTCTTCTAATAGTAAACAATGATCAAGATGTCTTAATCAACCTTGATTATTGAACCAGTGTTGATTAAATCATATTTCATTTTACCGTAATAATGATGCAAGTCGTTTGTTTGACTTTTTAGACAGACTCTAGGGTTGTAATTCAATTGTTACTTATCGAAATGAGGCACAACGTGATTGCTACTCCACTTGGTTAGTCCAGCTTGACCGATACTCGCAAGGTCCGCGAGGAATTTCTTAAAACGAAACCTGTGGTCCTAAAACGCAAAGGAAAACTGAAGGACACAAAGAACATTAGCTGTGGAACAAGATTTTTAACTTAACTGGGAACTAATTGATTTCAAATCCGAAAATGTTTCCACATTGTTCCATTTGATGCAAAAATACATAGTATAAAACAAAATCGCTTTCCTAGTCTGTCGGTTTATCCACTAATTTCTCCTAAACTACGCAACTGATTTGGATGCAGACTTAAAAGAGTTATAAAAGTAGAAGGTTTATGTAAATAATATTTATACCCGTGCGAAGCCGTGCGGGTCACTAATCTACACTAATATTATAAAGAGGTAAAGTTTGTTTTTTTGTTCGTCGGAGGTAATCTCTGAAAGTACTGATCCAATTGTTTAAAGTTTTTTCACCTATAGAAAGCTGCTTTATTCCTGAGTGAGCGGGCGAAGTCGCGGGCAAAAGCTAGTTCTAAATAAATTAGGTAGCTACACTTTTCTATTATGTACGTTATTTCCACGACATTCAACCTTGACCACTCAGCTGTCAGTCACATGGTTGAACTTCGCGTGGGTGTGAATTAGAAATCAATACAGCATGCATCGTAAAATGGGACATATGGGAATAGACTGTTTGCGGTCTAGTTGTAAGGGATGGCGTACATTTTCCCGAAGTTTCTCAAGAACCAGTTACTTACGTCTGTTTGTTAAACAAGTTGGCGGTGTTGTAGGTTACCGCTGAATTTACTGGAGTTATAGGCTGTTTAAAAAGTCAAATGACTTGGAAAATTTTAAACGAAATAACCCCTCGAGCGCCGATTGTACATACGTCTTTACAACTTGGATGTCCTTGAAAAATGCTTAATTTTCGTGTTTTCCCCAAGTTTGTATAAAAGTTAGTTTACCGAAAATTTTAGTTTCTGTACATATTCTTCTATATATATTATACTAGCTGTCCGCCCGCGACTTCGTCCGCGTGTACTTCGGTTATCGCACTCTAAACGTGTTTTCCCGTAGGAATAAGATGTTTTTCTTGAATAAAAAGTAGCCTATGTTCTTTTCCATGTCAAAGGCTATATGCATGCCATTTCATCCAAATCCGTTCAGCCGTTTTTGCGTGATTAAGTAACAAACATCCAAACATCCACACTTTCACATTTATAATATTAGTAAGGATTATTATTTTTTTAAGTACTAGAAAAATCCAAAAAAGTTTTTTTTTTTTTTTTGGTACTTAAAGGTCTACTAAAAGCCTGATAATCACACTCGCTCCTTGGAAGAAGAAGTACCTAGTTATTTGAGGATTTCCAAACTCATAAAAAGGAGTTGTAGATTTGGACACTCATCTTCTCTCAATTTCAGACATCTCTTTGATTACCTAATGGAGATGACTACATCGTGTCGTTTGGTGTATTATAATATATTCTACGTACCTACAGATAACTTTTATAATATATTACTTAGATATATTAATATATCTTAGGTACTTATAGTCAAATCAAAATAGCCCTATTTTATGTCCTGACAATTACTGTCCATTCCTGATCGCCTGGAAGAGATCGCGAAATGCGACAACGCCGTCAATGTATGTGTTTGGTGTATCTGTTGTACAATATACACTAATATTATAAAGGGTTAAAGTTTTCTTTTTTGTTTTTATGTTTTTTTGTTTGTAGGAGGAAATGTCTGGAAGTACTGATTCGGTTACTTACTAAAATTTTTTCACCGATAGAAAACTTTTTAATTCCTGAGTGACATAGGCTATATTTTGTGTAGAGGCGAAGTCGCGAGCAAAAGCTAGTAAAATACATAATAAATAAAAACATTTATATAAGAGAAAATAACTATTTGTTGACATAGAATAAAACTTGATTTATTTCTACCTTAAAAAAATAAGGACGTTAAATTTTTCATCATCAACTTGTATAAATTGAGTATACACATTTAATATGATAATACACCACTATACGATAAACTCATTGTATATTTAATTTTAAGTGCTACAATTACAATTACAATTATTTTATGAGTGGCATCACGTGCACGAAACGTTAGCTTTAATAACCCATCAAGTTTTACCGCCGCTCAGAACAGGACATAACTATTTTATATCATTTTTAAGCTAGTGTGTGCTTTTATTAATATTGGATAACAATTCCATTTATTTATTTGGTCTCTACTGATGCGGCTATATTTAACTGGGACATAAAGTTTTTTCTTTTTAAACAAATCGTTGCCCCACTAGGAATTACTCGTGAAGCGTAGGTGCGTTTAAAAATATGTAAACTCACATATTCAAGACACCCGGAACACCTATGTAGGCCATATACATATTTGTTCCGGGCGGATATCGAACCAGAGACCCGCAACTCAGCAGCCAATATGATCATAGCTCACCCACTGTGCCACCCGTGATATCCGAGTTGAGATCGCTTGGTATGCAGCTCAGGAGCATCAGTCTATTTACGAAGGATTTTACACATTTTTATCAGTTGGTTATTTTTTCCTTTGACTTCAAATGAATACCCTACACAACTTTAACCTTTCAGATACCGTCAATTTGAGACACAAAAGTAAGACAATAGATGCGCGAACGCCGGGCGTGTTGAGATTTAATAAATTAAATAAACTTGGTGAGGTAAAAGTACCTGTTGATTTACAGTTGTTTACGCCTGCGTTAATATTAAGAAGTGCAGTGTGTGTGATTTTTTGTCTTCCCAAAAGACTAGGCGCTCGCGCCGTACTGAATATGATTTTTTGTTATTCGTCCACCTACATTTTTTTTTTGGTGTGTCAAATTTTTGTCATCCTTCGAACTATCTCGCGCTCCGCTTATAATATTGTCAAAATTCAGTAAAACCAAAATATATTACCATACCTCAATACGGGAGTTTCATTGAAGTTCCATTGGACCCCCAACAACAGTCAACAGGGCTAAACAACGTGACTTGCCCAAAAATATAAATTGATTAACATGTGCTACCGAAGGGTCACGTGGTTAAAGCACGTGATCAAATATTTTAGCATTTCGACAACTGCTGTCAACAATCTAATATTACTTTGTGAAGAACCCAAGATTCCATTTACTTGGTTTTTTGGCGAGCTTTTTTCGAACGAATTTCAGTGATTTTTTTTATTTATTAGTAAATTGATTCCTAGTATTGTGACGTAAGTTTGGTGTAATTTTGTATGTAAAGTGTCTTCACAACTAGACAATATGTGGAATTATTGAAACAAATGCGATCTCGGTAAAAGGGAGCTAATAATTTTATTGTACTTATTGCGGCTGCCCCAACAAAGCTTCCGAGAAAGTTGACTCGATATATTTGCTACCAAATATTGCAAAAACATTAGAATATGTTACATCTGCATTCTAATAGAAAACTAAGTGCCTGTATGTTACATCTATACTAGTATATAGATCTATATCTATACAAATATTATAAAGAGGTAAAGTTTGTTTTTTTAAGCTATTGCATAGCTTCTATCGCGGGCCTTGAGCGTGGAGACCGAATCCAGAAATTCCGTAACGAAAATAACCTAACACCCGCCACTCATTTGTTTTTTGAGCGTGGTGACCGATAAGAAAACAAATGAGTGAACAATCAATCAAAATTCAATTCAATGTGTGAAAGTGTAACTTCAATTAATATCAAAGAAAAAAATAGTGCATAAATAAAATAAATAAATAATTATAATTGCATAAGTTGATAAAAATGCTATGCAATAGCTTTACCGCGGCAGTCCCCGAGTGCCACACGTCTTTTTTTGTTTATAGGAGGTAATCTCTGGATGTAGGTACTGGTCCGATTGGTAATTTTTTTTCACCGATAGAAAGCTCCTTTATTCTTGAGTGGCATAGGCTATATCTTATGTACGCGAGCGATGGCGCGGGCAAAAGCTAGTACTAAATACTTTCCAAACCTGACACTGGCTTAATGCACAAACCGTACGAAGTAAAAGGAAAAAAAAACAAAATCCCTTTATTTTTTATACCTGTCAAAAAGGTGTTGCCATTAACAGGTTTATATCTAAGTATTGTAATAGATCCTTTGATACGCAAACTGAATGCCTACCTAATGGAAAACATAATGTTTTACAAGGAACCCTTTATTTCCTCACACGAATTTCCTTTCATTTTCCTTCTTTGTATACGAAGCCTTCGACATCAATACCTACCTTACAGTTTATGTAACTTTTTGGAAACAATGATTTGACCCACACTTACTTATTTTCATGTTAAGTACCTACATCTAGATAAATAAACAGAAGAGCTTATTGGTCTTTGCGTAACTGTATTTTTTTTTTTGGGATGAGTTATCATCAAATGAATTTCCCCTTTAGGGTAGAGCGAGAAGGTGAGTCAGACATTTACTAAAACCCACTTGTGTTCCTTTACTTGCCCTTTGCGTTCTATGGCCACGATAACTCCTTCGGACGTTTCCGTAGAGCTGTTTAAAAATACACCTCCTTAGAATCACATCAAAACTAAGAAGTAATTGATCGATTTTCTTCTAACATATACATATACCTCTATTTGCATAACATGCCAAAATCTAAGACAATAATAATATGTATATATTACAACAAAGAAGGAGCAGTTAATAGATACAATAATACAATATTATGAGTTACTAAGGGGCAACATGTGCAAAGGCAGTCATTGCCAAACAAGCGTGTCTTCGACATAGTCTTTAGCCTTTTAATATGCTTTTTCGGCTAGGACACGCTTAATATGGGATTTGAACTTTGCCTCGCTAAGTTCAGTCACCGCCTTTTGTAGCTTGTTATAAAAGCGTATGCTATTTACTAAGAATGACTTGCTGGTCTTAGCTAATCTCCATAATGCATAAGTTCGACAGGTTATCAGTGTAGACTAGACCTTCACACATGCCTTTGTGTGAAAGTCAACATCAATTTCTAAGAAATTGGTAGTGTAACTAGTTCATTGTCAATTCTTGTCGAAAATCGATTGTGAAAATAAATTATTTTGATACCAAAACCAGTGTTGATTTATAGTTGACTAAGTAACTTAATTAAAGAAGTAGTTTAACTGAGGACAGAAACAATGAGCAAAATTTTAAAAGCTACCATAAATACTGATCATCATAAAAACACACACACACAGAAAAGACACGTGTATCCATTAAGTCCGTATTTTATGACTAACGTCTGAAATCTACGATCCATAAGCACGGCATCAGGAAGTCACCCTACTCCGGGAGCAGGATCGTCAATAATCCGAGGAATTTATGTCCCCGTCTGTCGACGATGGCGGCCATTAAGACTGTATGCGAGGAAGCGCTTCTGAGATAAAACTGCACGACAATGTACACGTATGTTAGACTTCAGACATGTACGATTTATGCAGTCACTTTTAGAACTTTAAAGGATTTATCAAAAGATTTTACTTATAGAAAGTTTTAGGAATATTTTCACGAAAAAACGGGTCTGTAGTCGTTTGGGCCCGCTCGATGTTGGTCCCGCGGGCCCAAACGACCACACAATTTATTTTATTTATTTTTGGTGGTCGATTGGGCCCACATACAAATTAAAAAAAAAATCCATTGTTTAAAGCTACTGGTGGATACAGTCAAGTGCAAAAGTGGTAAGTCAAAATATAATAAAAAGCAATTCAGTTAGATCTAAAAGTTTATTTTCAATCAAATTCTAAAATCTTTTTAAATTAAGTGGAACATATATTCGGTATAAATCATAGGCAGATAAAAGAACGTTGATAAATAAAGTTGTATAAATTAACGTAGTAAATAGTATTATTAAAATATAACAATGAACAATAGGCTAGTTGCCGTAAAAAATGTAATTAGACCGTCTTTTAGATTATTCAAAATAAGGGACACGTATTTGTGTAACGTCACGCCATGCTGCATTTTTTCGCATAGGGTGACGTCATACGTAAATTTAATGGGCTATATCTTTGTTATTTTTTGTTTAAACGAAAAAAGAAAAAATATGTGTCCAATACTTTTTTATATTCAAACGGAAAAAAGCGCATCCCTACATTAAAAAAAAGCAGGCCTGTGATTGGATGACCCGAACAAGTAATCCGTAAAAGCCCCAAATGCTTGACCTTCAAATTAGTAGTGCTCGTACACTTAATTTAGGTATTATTACAGTAAAAAATATTTAGTTTTAATGTCTGTAGATAAGTGTGGCGCGTAAGTGTAAATACTTAATTGAATAAATCAAAAATATACATTCTCAGTAATATAAACAATATTATATACATATTTTAAGTCATAAAAAAAACTTTTTACAAAAAAAATAAAACTACTTAATACTAAAAAAAAACCACTAAAACCATCAAAATAACTTTAATTTCGAAAGTCGGTGTTTCTATAATAGTTTTGCCGCTTCGTTATTTAACACCGACTTCCGAAATTAAAGTTATTTTGATGGTTTTAGTGGTTTTTTTTTTAATAAGTCGGTATTTTTTTTTTTGTAAAAAGTCTTTTTATTTCACACTTTTTAGTTGCAATACACTTACAGCCTGAGGACCTTTTTCTCATGACAATTCCAATTAACTCAAACCCTGCGATACATTGTTTTATTATGAAGTTCCCGTGTCAATCTTCCGGCTCCATCATCATCATCAGATCAGTTCGATAGTATCTTATTGCCGAAGTGCATCTCATGACAATTCTAATAAGCCCAAACACGGCTAGGATACATTGATTAATTACGGAGTTCCGATGCCTATCTTCCGGCTCCATCATCATCATCACTTGCGTTGGCCATTTCTGGTCTTCTTCACCAGTTCCACTTCATCAAATGTCATGTTTTGACTATAAATGTTTAAGTCTTTGATGAAAATACCAAAAGAACTAAATGGTTGCCTATAATATTTGAGGAGTTCCCTCGATTCGATTTCGCCAAGATTTCATCATCAGATCCCGACTTGGTGACTATGGGACCATTTAGGAAGTATACCCTTTCCAAAAAAAAAAAAAATTTTCAAATCGGTTGGCAAGTGACGAAGTTATGCGCGAACATACATAAAAAAAAAAACATCCGAATTGAGAACCTCCTCCTTTTTTAGAAGTCGGTTAAAAATAAAACTAAAAGATTTAACTTTCTTTCATGACTGTACTTATAATAAAATTGGGCGGTGGGTCCAACCGACACCTTCAAATTGGGACTGTGTCGATTGATCCCGCGGACCCAAAGCGAGCGGGCCCAAACGACTACAGACCCGAAAAAACAGACAATAGACTCGAAACAAAAAAGCACTGGGCAATGCATTTGCTCTATCGTCGAGGTTATGAAACAAATAATTATATGATAGGAATATCATACAAAAGTACTAATAAACTTTTGCGTTTATGATACGAGTAGGATTAGAGAATGACCACCCATACTAAGCTGGAGCAAGTTTTGTAGTTAAAGAATAATTAATAGCACTTTACATACAACAGCTTACAACCACATCGGCCTCGTGATGTGTTGCTTAAAATAAATACTCTGACGAGAAACTGGCCCAACTATTTTCAGTATAAACATGCTTTTAATATTGAAAAATTTAAGCGTTTAACTTTAAACTTTTTAACTTTTTTAATATCTGCTCAACTGCAGGCCGTTTCTAAAAACTTTTGTGAAATGAATATGTTATTAAAACTATGTATGTCTAAATGTTTTAGTGAGTTGTGTTGTAAAATGTTACGAAAAAGCTAGACAGTAAATAAATTACATAATTTACGGTTATGAAACTTTATAAATGGACTTAGGCGGTAACTTACGTAAAATACGTATCAGAGAGGTGACGGTGACGCTCTTCATAAGGTCAGGCCTGTTTTTTAGTAATCATGCCAAAAAAATTACGTAGATACTACTAGCTTCTTCTAGCGGCTTTGCCAGCGTGACAGAAGAATTGTCTACTGTGTCAAAAAAAACACCTGTGGGCCAACGCCGAAATGACATCCAAATCGATTCGGCAGTTTGAGCCCGAACAAACACACACACAAGAAAAATAGATAGATAAACCATTTCTTTATCACAACACAAAATAAACAAAACTTTCGCCATTCTAAAAGTATTGTGCTTAACTCCAGTGAGTCATTTTCGTTTGTACCTGCATAACTTTTGACTTTAATATTATATTTTTTCAAATTCAATAGACACGTAATTCACAAGTCTATTAAGAACTAGCTGTCCTCTGCGGTTTCACCTGCTTATATGCTACTTTTTCGTCGTGTTGTGATATTATCAGCGCCAATAGTCTTCCTCGATAAATTGGTTATCCAACAATAAGAGAATTTTTCAGCAAAATTCACACCACTAGTTGACGCCACTTAGTCGAGACGTCTTCTACTTTTAAAAACGTATACATGACGTTGACGTCAATTTAACTAATGTCATTAACATAAGCGTTTTGACAGGTGCCAGGACTAAGTAGTGATGCTACCTGTTGAACGTCATTTAAGAAAACCCTCATTCGAACAAGTAGATCCTGAAATTAACGCGTACAACCAACCAAACAAACTCTTTAGCTTTATATTATCATCACAACTTTATAAGTATAGAATCGCCAAACTTAAGTGACAGTGGACAGGGCACATTGCTTGCAGAACAGATGATCGATGGGGACGAAAGGTTCTGGAATGGCGACCACGTACTGGAAGACGCAGCGTGGAAGGCCTCCCATGGTGGACCAATGACCTGGTGAAGGTCGTTGGAATCCAATGCATGCGAGTCGTACAGGACCGGTCATTATGGCGATACTTGGGGGAGGCCTATGTCCAACAGTGGATGTCTTTCGGTTGAAATAAGTATAGATCTGTATTTCCTCTCAAACTATGTTAACTCAATAAGATTACTCTCAAAGGTTGAATGTAGTGTTGACCTTGATTTACATTCGCATGAGGTAACAAAAGAAATATTTTAATAGAAGCTCAGCTTCCATTACTGCTGGTCGTCTTGATGAACATTTCAACTATGCGAGCAAAACCTGTTTGATTGTATAAAATAATTGACTTTGTATCAAAGAGACTTTTATGTATCTTAATTTGCTAGTTCTATATTTCGTAATGAGTTTTTTGTAGGTTGCCCCTACTTACAAGCTGTTCATCTTGGGTTCAAACCCAAGCAAACCCTTTACTTTGGGTAATTCATTTCATAACCACTGCACTCAAAATGGTGAAGGAAAACATCTTGAGGAAATTGACATGTCCGAACTAAAAATCGGAAGATATGTGACATCCACCAACCCGCGCCGGGCCCGCGTGAAGGATTTCCCTCTCCCTCTAGGAAGCCTGAAGCCCAGCAATGAGAACATTAAAAAACTTATGCTATATGCTAAAATATAATCAGAAAGGTTATTCGCGGTTATTTCTGATTAATCGCTAAAAAAAAATTCGCTTGAATCGTGCGGCGCGGCGCCAAACCAAACCCTTTGAAGTTTTCGTTTCGAGTGCAAGCAAAAATTAACTAAGCGGTGATCAGGCGAAAGTGTCTTTGATGGAACATGCTAGCTTCAGCCAGCAGCTTCTCCCGCTTGAAAGTAGAAAATTATCTCAAGGGAACATCCTCCCGGGATAAAAAACGTATCCTGCGTACTATTTCATGGTCTGCCCTTGTGTTAAATTTCATCCAAATTAGATCAGCCGTTCGTGTGTGAAGAAGTAACAAACATACACACAAACTTTCGCCTTTATAATATTAGTGTTATTAGTGTGATGAGTAGAGAAAATATTTTATCTTTTATAAATATTACAATGATACCCAATATATTACTTTGACTTTCCTATAGCTATTATATTACCTATACGAAAGTAATATATCAACTCACTGATGAAAATAAATAGTATTTGTAGTCTCAAAATATATTTGTTTAGGATCGTTAAACCTTATTACTTATCATTGGCGTTACAGATATTTCAGCGAATATAAAGCCTCTGCCACAATTTTAAGAGATTCGAGATTTATCGTATAGTCAAGTCCAATCATTAAACTATTGTTTAGACAACATTTAATAAGAATAACCTTAATTAACCTTCATAAGACTAGTTAAAATAAGCAATATAAACAATTTGAAATTAAAAAAAAAACTCATAAACAGGGGTCGGAATTAGGTAAAGTTATTTTAGTACTTATACCGACTTCATAAACCGAAAGAATAAAGCGGATGTGCCTCAAATTCCGAGATTAATTTAAAAGAGCAGATTTTTATTATGACACTATTAGAGATATAGCAGAAAAAGTTCTTCCTGCCTTAATGACGAAGAGGAGGAGGTGTATATTTTTTTTAATCTCACCTCAGTTGACGTAGAGAGGTCTTTTTCAATGAAAAATACTGATAAAAATAGTATGTTAATTATCTGTGTTTTATTTGTCTTATCTATCTCTGAGGTTTTTATTATTATTTACATATTTGTAATATTATTGGCCACACGGGATTTTTCATTAGAATTCCCGGGAAGATCCATATTAATATCAACATTTCGATGCAAGTACATGAATAACTCTACCTAATTCCGACCCGGAAGACCCAGTGAACTTCCAATTAACCCGTGATAACCCTAAATCGGTCAACGTCCGCAAACAAGACACTTTGGAATAAAAAAAACCAGTACAGTATAATTAAAAGTAGATTTTCCGCACTGTAATTATAAATTGCTCCTTGATGAAATTGGGCACCCATCTTGTAATTGCCAATTTTGTTTTTCATTATTAATTCTAACGGGAAAACCTTTGACGCTAATTAAAGTTTTACAACATGAAAGCTCGTGTAGAATCTCGTGAAAAAATACTGAAGGAAATAGTTGACCTGGGAGGATTCTGGTGTTTCTTTGTGGAAACCCCAGTCACTAGGTCATGCGCATTGCGAGCGTCTAAGTGACGCATTTTTTATTTATTGTTAATAGGTTCGCGCTTGACTGCTATCTGACCTGATGGAAAGCGACGATGCGGTCGACGATACAGCGCGCTTACCTAGAAGTAACCTATTATATACACCCTTGACTTAAAGATTTCCGGGTTGTAGCCATCAGGAAACACAGATTCCGGCAATCGGACAATTTAATATATTACTTTCAATAGGTATGTCACTGTTAATAGTTATGCCACCTTCAATAGGTATGTCACTGTCGCTAGGTATATCACTGTCACTAGGTATATCACTGTCACTAGGTAGGTATATCACTGTGACTAGGTACGTCACTGCCAATAGGTAGGTCACTGTCTATAAGTATGTCACTGTCAATGGATATGTCACTGTCAATGGGTATGCTACTGTCAATAGGTATGTTATACTGCAATGGACGGCGGGATTGTTCTAAAGAGTCACCGCGGACCTTAAACACAAATGGCAAAAACAGGAACACAGATTGGTTTTAGTCAGTAAAAGTCTAAAACTCCTTTTCGCTACATATAGAACGGCAAAAGTAATTTGATGATTGCCCACTCAAAAAAAATGCTGGACTGGTTGATGTGGCGATGCTTCGGGTACATCTATGTCCAACAGTGGACGTCTTTTGTCTGAATTTGTAATAATGAATATGTTATGCAAATTAAATTAATATTTAATTAAACGCGTTACTCCATTCCGCATGTATTTTTTGTCAGAAAAATTTGCAATTGATTAATATTGACACATCCTAAAAGCTACATTTAGAGCTGTGACATAAAATTAATCAAAAGTTATTGTACGCTCTATAAAACCGAAAACTCGTGAAAGGTTGTTCTGGTATGTGTCACATCAATCATCATAAAATGAACATACTATAGTACTATAGAATAATATCAGAATTGTTTCCTACTAAAGCCTCATGCTGAGATTTCCAATAACATTGGGAGTGCTATTAAAGAAATAAATCGCATCATACGCCAATATTGTATTGATATATGTAGACTTACGTATTTATTCAGACGAGGAAGTTGAATTGATGGCCTTGATTATTTAGGTGTCTGAATGTGTGTGAAGTAGGAAGTAGTAAGACGATAGAAAAGCAAAGTCCACAGTACACGAGAAGAAGAAAGTTTATTTGCACAAGCACAGATAGATACTTAGTTCACAGATTTACACAAGAGTTTTTGATAGAAGGAGCGAAAGGCACAGAGACAGAAAGAAGCAGAAGCAAGAGAATGTACGGTGACAGATTAAGCGCGAACGAAAGCCGATTACAATAAAGCGGTACCGTCAGATTGCGTATCTTGACTGACTTGGCTTTCGTCGCGGGCGCTGCGCGATCGCTACGTAATGAGCGTGCCGTCTCGCTCACTCGACCGGCTCGGTGCGTAGCCGGCTCGCTCGCACAGTGGGCGCGTCATCGCAGGTGATTAGTAACTATCTACTAATAAGAAATTGGTCTTCGACAGTTTGTTTGTTGTAGTGTGTTAGGACAATATTTATTTTATTCTGTTTTCTGATTCTATACAATGCAAGTTGTTAGTTTTTGTACATATGTAAATATAATTGTTTTTATTATTATGTAGGTGGCTACATCACCCCCTTCCAAAGCCCGTCAAGGGCGATAATAGACGGGAAATCTAACATGGCGCCCTGACCGCGTTGTTCTGATATTATTTCCTGAGTTTTCGGTAGGAATGGTGGTGGGTATTGTTTTTTGAAGTGTGGGTGATGGCGTGCTTGTATGTATTGTGGTGTTGGTGTTTGTATTGTTGTATGTGGCTATGTTTGTGGTTGTGTTTGTGTTTGAATCGTGTAATATGTAAGCCGGTTTGATTCTGTCAATAGTGACAGTGACAATCTTGCCGTTGATGAGGAGCTTGTAGACCTTTTCCCCGTGCTGCAAGACTTTGTGTGGGCCCGTGTATGCTGGTTTTAGCGAGCCAGATGTCTCATCTCTGAGAAAAACGTGGCTAGCTGTACTTAGATCTTTGTACACGAAAGTTGCTCTGCTGCCATGTCGGGATGCTGGCGATGGCTGCAATCTTTTTGCGAATGCTTTTAATCGTGCCACATAGTCCGACATGTCGATTGTGTCGTCGACCTGTGGGTGAAATAATTCCCCTGGCAGTCTGAGCGTTTCGCCGTAGAGAAGCTCAGCCGGCGTTGTTCCTAGGTCCTCTTTGTACGCGTTCCTTATTCCCAGAAGAACTAGTGGCAAAGACTCGACCCAGTTATCCTTTGAGTGGCAGACGATTGCGGCTTTTAATTGCCTGTGGAATCTCTCTATGAGACCGTTGCAGGCGGGGTGGTAAGCCGTGGTGCGTTTGTGACGAAATCCGACCATCTCTGCTAGGTGTTTGAAGAGTGCCGACTCAAACTGTCGACCACGGTCCGTTACGAGGTCGACGGGACAGCCAAATCGAGAGATCCAACCACTCACTAATGCCTTTGCCACTGTCTCTGCTGTAATGTCGGGTATAGGTATTACCTCAGGCCATCGCGTAAACCTGTCGATGGCTGTGAGGCAATAACGAAACCCTTGTGACAGCGGGAGCGGGCCGATAAGGTCAATATGAATGTGGTTGAATCTAGCTCTCGGTAGTTTGAAGGTTCCCAGTGGTGAAGAATTGTGTCGAGTCACCTTCGAACGCTGGCATGTTATGCAAGAACGGCTCCATTCTCTGCAGTCTTTCTTGACTGAAGGCCAAACGTAGCGTTCTGTTACCATTTTGGTAGTTGCATTTGCGCCGGGGTGACTCCACGAATGCACACTTTCGAAAACCTTGCGGCGGTGGTCCTTAGTGACGTATGGTCGAGGGATCTTACCTTTCTCATCGCAGTACAGTTCGGTTCCTGATCCGGGCAGTTTGACTTTAGTAAGACATAATGCGGTGTTGCTGTTAAGCAGTTGTTTCAGCTCTTCGTCGTGCTTCTGGGATTCAGCCAGCTGGTGTAAATCTACTGGCTGTGCAATCTCTTCGATCCGAGAGAGGGTGTCAGCAACGACGTTGTCCTTTCCCGATATATGTCTTATGTCTGTCGTGAACTGCGAGATGTAGTCCAGGTGCCGGAACTGTCTCGGTGAGCACTTTTCTTTCCTTGAATGGAAAGCAAAGCAAAGGGGTTTGTGATCCGTGTAGATCACAAAATTCCGTGCTTCGACCATATGCCTGAAGTACTTTATGGCTTCATAGATCGCCAGTAGTTCCCTGTCGTAAGGTGAGTACTTCCTTTGTGCTGGACTCAGCTTGTGGGAGTAGAATGCGAGTGGTTGCCATGGTTCCCCGTCCTTACACTGCTGTAACACTGCTCCTAGCGCTGTGTCAGAGGCGTCAGTCACTAATGCCAGTTTGGCTTCGCAGTCGGGATGGGCTAGCATCGCGGCTTTACAGAGTCCTTCTTTGCTGTTATTGAATGCTTCCATCTCCTGCGGTGTGAAATGCACTGGGTGAGAGCCTTTGACTGAGCCTACTAACAGTGCATTCAAGGCGGCCTGGTGTTGAGCTGCGTTAGGTATGAAGCGCCTGTAAAAATTCAACATACCTAAGAACCTGCGAAGTTCTCGGACTGTTTTAGGTGCGGGGTAGTTGGTGATGGCTTTCACTTTCTCTGGAAGTGGGCTGGTACCCTCGGCTGAGATCCTGTATCCTAAAAAGTTTACCTCCTTTACGCCGAATACGCACTTGGCAGTGTTGATCACCATACCATATTCCTGCAGTCGGGTGAATAGTTGGCGAAGGTGGTCTTCGTGGGTCTTTTGGTCTTTCGAATAGACCAGGAAATCGTCAAGATAAGCGTAACAGAAGTCCAGGCCTCGCAACATTTCGTCGACGAACCGCTGAAAAGTCTGCCCTGCATTACGAAGTCCGAATGTCATGAACGGAAATTCGTAAAGTCCAAAGGGCGTCGTAATGGCGGTCTTGGGGATATCCTCAGGGCTGACTGGGATCTGATTATAAGCCTTTACTAAGTCAATTGTACTGAAGACTGTTGACCCTGAAAGGCTGTGTGAGAAATCGTGGATATGCCGTATTGGGTAATTGTCAGGTACTGTCCTGGAATTCAGCATCCGGTAGTCAACACAGGGTCGCCATCCGCTATTTTTCTTTGGGGCCAGATGTAATGGCGATGCCCATGGTGAACTTGAAGGTCTGGCTGTACCGTCCTTCAGCATTGCTTCAAACTCCTCTTTGGCTATCTTTAACTTGTCTGGAGCCAAGCGGCGTGGTGTGCATGAAACTGGAGGTCCAGGTGTAGTCTGTATGTGGTGGACTGTGTTGTGTGCTGATGTGCGGTGTGTGCCGTGTGGTCGAGTAATGTCAGGGTATTCCCGTAGTATGTTATGGTATGTGGTGTCACCAATAATTACCTTAACCGAGGAAATAATATCTGACGAACGTGTAGGTGAAGCCGGGGTCGCGAGGCTTGTATAGTTATCGATAAGGCGCTGGTTCCTGCAATCAACAATAATATTATAAAATGACAGAAAATCCACGCCTATTATCGCCTTTGTTACATCGGCGACAATAAATCGCCAAGCAAAGTCGCGGCGCAACCCTAGGTTTAAATTTAAATTTACGTAACCATACGTGTTAATAGGTGTTCCGTTAGCCGCACACAACTGGTAATTACTTTTTTGTGGTCGCCTTGTTAATGCCGAACGAGGGTAAACACAGAGGTCGCTCCCGGTGTCGACCAAAAACTGCATTTTTGACCTTTGGTCGGTAATAAATAAGCGACCGGCACTCGGACAATCAGCGGTCGCCATCACTGACTGTCCCTCACATTTCCCGATGTAGGGTAGTCGCACGGCTTCTGGCACTTCCTCGCCCGGTCCCCGAAACACTGATGATACCAGCACCTGGGAAACCTGCTGTAGCTGGACTGCGATCTGTTGGAGCTGGACCGTTGGCGCGCACGGGAACGGGAACGTGACCGTCCTCTAGGACGAGAAAGCCGTTCCACTTTCTCCGCCAGCTTCTCTACCTGCTTGGTTAGGGCAGCTATCTCGGGACTGACGCTGCTGCTCGGGGTGCTCGACGATGCAGTGGTGGTGACGGCAGCCGTTGATGCTACCTGCGTACCGACGACGTCGTGTATCTGGTCTGCCAGCTCGGCCAGCTCGCTCAGGCTACGCTTGGATTGGGACGCTATGATCGCTTGTGTTCCTGGGGGTAAGCGGCTGGTCCATATTGTCCTCAAAAACTCCTCCGGGACACCTGGGCCGGCGAGATTGAGGAGGTGACGGTAGAATTGTGAGGGCTTCCGGTCGCCTAGCTCTTCGTGCATGAGAAGTTGTTTTATCTTCTTCTCGCGCGATGCCGAAAGTCGCTTTATGAGCTCGTCCTTCAACTTCTCATATTTACCGGTAGCTGGTGGGTGCTCGATGACGTCCTCGACTTCGGAAGCATACTGCGTCTCCAAGTTACCGGTGACGTAGTGGAACTTGGTTTCATCGGACTTGATGTTGGCCAGGAAAAATTGTGCTTCCATCTGGCTGAACCATAGTCCCGGTTTCTCCGGGTAAAACGGGGGTACACGCACACCCACCCGAAAAGTTTCCGCTGCCGCGGCCGACTCGCTGACATCTTGAGCCGCTTTGTTCTCTGCCATCCTGGTGTTCTTGAGCGGGGTCACCAATTTAGGTGTCTGAATGTGTGTGAAGTAGGAAGTAGTAAGACGATAGAAAAGCAAAGTCCACAGTACACGAGAAGAAGAAAGTTTATTTGCACAAGCACAGATAGATACTTAGTTCACAGATTTACACAAGAGTTTTTGATAGAAGGAGCGAAAGGCACAGAGACAGAAAGAAGCAGAAGCAAGAGAATGTACGGTGACAGATTAAGCGCGAACGAAAGCCGATTACAATAAAGCGGTACCGTCAGATTGCGTATCTTGACTGACTTGGCTTTCGTCGCGGGCGCTGCGCGATCGCTACGTAACGAGCGTGCCGTCTCGCTCACTCGACCGGCTCGGTGCGTAGCCGGCTCGCTCGCACAGTGGGCGCGTCATCGCAGGTGATTAGTAACTATCTACTAATAAGAAATTGGTCTTCGACAGTTTGTTTGTTGTAGTGTGTTAGGACAATATTTATTTTATTCTGTTTTCTGATTCTATACAATGCAAGTTGTTAGTTTTTGTACATATGTAAATATAATTGTTTTTATTATTATGTAGGTGGCTACAATTATAATTATTAAAAACGCTTATTGTACTACTCATGTCATAATTATCATTACTGAAAATTAAATCGCAACCCACACTAATATTATAAATCTACACTTCTACACATCTACACTGATATTATAAAGAGGTATTTTTTTATTTTTTTTTTGTATGAGGTAATCTCTGGAAGTACTGGTCCGATTGCTAAAATTTTTTCACCGATAGAAAGCTGCTTTATTCATAAGTGACATAAGCTATATTTTATGTACGCGGGCGAAGCTGCGGTCAAATGCTAGTATCTTTTATGTAGATAATAAATAAGAGGTTTAAAATATAAAGTAGTAAACAAATGAACACGTCAAAATCTCCTATTGATCCGACTAATATTATAAAGTAGTTTTTGCCCGCGATTTTGCTCGCGTTTTAACGTCTAAAACTGCACAAATGTAACTAATAATTCTGTACGTTTTGTAAATTAATTTTACTTTTACATAAAATGGCTAAAGTCCAAAGCTCAAATTACGTCCGATAAATATATCTTATACAGGTATAATCAGCCTTTTAATGTTCCTACTACTGGAACTCAGACCTTCCAGGAAAAGGAATGGGCCGTAATCCACCACGCGGGCCCAGTACGCAGTCGTCGAACGTTTAGTTCTAGGACATGCCGGTTTCCTCACGATGATTTCCTTCACTGTTTTAGAAATAGTGGTGATGAAATAAATTACACAATGTAATGCGCCTGGCTGGATTTGAACCCGCGACCAACAACTCGTAAGTCGGAGCTGTTACCTCTCGGCGACCACTGCCACTGTCGGTGTATTATTGTATAAGTACAGTATTGTGACCAAATGTTTGAACGCCAACGAAGCTGAAATAGTATGTACAGAACGATTCTTAGACACTCTATTTACTTCGTTGTAGTTTACAATGGATAAAATAACTTTGTATAATATAATATAACAATATATATAATATAATATAATATTCCACAACTATCACACAACGTCGTCTAGTCCCAAGCTAAGTAGAGCTTGTGTTATGGGCACTAGACAACTGATAAACATACTTATATATTTCTAAATACATACATATTATAGATAAATTACACCCAGACACAGAACAAATGATTATGCTCATCACACAAACATTTGTCCTGGTTGGGAATCGAACCCACGGCCTCCGGCATAGCAGTCAGGGTCACTAACCACTAGACCAACAGGCCAGTCAATATGATTTTAAAGTAAATTAGATGATGACTGCGGATGTTGTAAACCTAGCAAGTAATCATTAAATAAATAAATAAATAAAAAAGCCCACATATTTACCAAACAAACACGCCTCAACGGAAGAACAATAGTTAAAAATTAATGAAATAAACAGTAAAACAGACTTTGCATAGGAAATATTGACGTCACAATTTTTTATTTATAAAAAAATATTAATTGAAGAATTGTATAATAATAATTTTCATCAAATGTTACTGTTGTTGTGTACTAGTGCGCCTCACCATCAACGATTGCATCACTGCTTACCATCAGGTGGGATTGCAGTCAAGCACTAGATTATACCAATAAAAAAAAATGAAAAAAAAAGTGAAGGTGTTGAAAAATTTTAACAACCATTTTAGCGAACATTACTGGAGTGGCTCAATCCCTTTGACCTTTTGTCCTCAAGGTAATCTTTTACAGTATAAAAAGCCTTCAGATAGGATAAATTATTTTGAATTAAATAAAGAGAGAATCTTTTGCGTATAAAAATACGTTTCACATTTTTCTTAGTATTGTTTCGCAGAAATGTACCGCGTAGCTTTTGTTTCAAGCGTCTTCAAACGTAATGAACAAAACAAAGAATGCTACGCGAACATTCTACGAAATCCGTAGAGCGTGCTAAACCGTAGCCGCGTAGCAAAGTAGGACGGTTTCGTAGCCGAGAGTCTGAATATAAAAATAGTAAACAGACGGACGCTGTTTCGCATAAAAGCCTACAGAATGTAATGGAAAGTTGTGCCTGCCCATTAATTATAAAGTATTAATTACTTCAAAGTAGAAAGTTTGGTTGTGTGTTTTAGGATTAAAGTGATATGACCCTTGATAGCCATTATCAATTAATTTATAAAATACTGTATTGGAATTTGGTTTAATGAATAATTTTGACTTATCATATTAAATGGTCAGAAGACTATATAATAATAAAAAAAATCCGGTCAATTACGTGTCGAGCCACGTGCAGTGTAGGTTTTGTATCTGTATTTACTATAAATTGACTTAAGGACGATAAAACCTTGAAAAATGAGAAATAAATAAACACGGGAGAGGTACGTTTAAATTTACCTATTCATTTCATAATAATAGGTAGAACTACACTGCTAACACGTGTGTAACAGATACATACGCCGATCTGAGCGCGTCGGTCTCCATACATTGTATGGAAACTAGACTTGTAGAGCCACACTTGATACACGCCACGCAACGTCGTTCTACGTACAAATCAGGCGTTACACGTGAGCGTTGGTCTAATGTATTTCTAGCTGTAGTATGCAATTTCGTATAAGTCAGCTAATACATCAACGTTCCCACAGTTGGATGATGAAGTTAGGAGCGTTCCACATTCAGGCCGGAAGATAGGAAATAAGGCTATCGCCGTGTGCCGGCCGTTTTCAATTTCAAACCAGTCGGTGTGACTGACACTGCAAATAAATGGAGTTTTGTACCTGAGCGGCGTGCTCGGGAAGCTGTCTGGAACACATCACTAGGTTGAATGAGATTGGCTGGTTGCCTGGCCAATGTTCAGCCAATATGTTTTTTCTTTTATTACAATGGCTTGTGTTTGAACAGTATTTATGTAATACTTTATGAACACAAAAGTACAGAGTTCATAAAAACATATCGACTTTAGAATATCTACCAGTGGAAAACGTGACAAATTCACTGTTTCACAATATCATGAAATGGTCGTGCATTAGCTGTTCAGATCGCTAATCGGAGAATGTTCTTTGATTTGGCTAGCCTATATTATAATGTAGCTAGCGGATACTGTCCATTGACCATATTTTCATAAAATGGTTGAACAACATCATCAAGCCGAAAGACGTCCATTGTTGGACATAGGAATCCCCCAAGTGTCGCCATGACCGGTCCTGTGCGTCTCGCATCCATCGGATGCCCGCGACTCTCACCAGTTAGATGCACTAGAGTCTATTGAAAAGCGTGCCAAGAAGATCATAGGCAATGATGCTCTTGTGAAGTCAAAACTCCAAAGTCTTGAGCATCGACGCCGAGTTGCTAGCCTGTCTGTTTTCTATCGTTTACACTTCGGGGAGTGTGCTCTAGAGTTACACAATTTAATTCCGCCAAGTCCGTTCCTAGATGATGATCTAGACGCGTATCAGGAGAACTGGTTAGAGACGGCGCGAGAGAAGAATGTCTGGAAGGACTTGGGGGAGGCCTTTGCCCAGCAGTGGGACAGTAATGGCTGTTAAAAAAAAAAAAAAAAAAAGTCCGTTCCATCATCGGACCACAAGACGTACGGCGTTGCGCCACCGGTACATGGTGGACATCCCACCTATACGTACAAAGCGTTTTGGGAGTACATTCATTATGCGTACAGCTAAGGAATGGAATTCCCTGCCGGAGTCTGTGTTTCCTGATAGCTATAACCTAGGGGTCTTTAAGTCAAGAGTGAATAGATTGCTTCTAGGCAAGCGTGCTCCATCGTCGGCCACATCATCGCTTACCATCAGGTGAGATTGTGGTCAAACGCGAGCCTATCCATTATAAAAAAAAGGTCATTGGTCCACCTTGTGGGAGACTTTCCAACGCTGCTTCTTCCGTCCAGCCTCCAGCACCTTTCATCCAAAGCGGCCATCTGCTTTTTATCTGAGAATGGTTGAACGCGCCATATATTTTTCTATGCGCATATTTAGCCACAACGTATCAATTAACATTAGATCATGTATGGTACACTACAGATTTGGATACTTATATTCAAATTTCAGTACACACACATATACACCTATCATAACTAACATAAAAAACCATAACTAAAATATCATAACTAACCAAACAAAATAAACGAAGACCACAAGTTAGGTAAAATCCTGTAGGTATGCCTTGCCTCTAAGTAACATACGGGTTGAATTATTCGGTATGTAGCTTTAATATTACTACTACAGTAACAAACATTGAGTCAATTAATAAATTATTACTGTATTTGGAATCGGGCTAAAGGTATTCTATAGGGAATAACACAGTGACCCAGTATCGTACAAAGATTGTAAGTAATGTTGGCCATCCGGCGGTGAAATGGGCGGATGATCCCCACTGTGACTAGAATTTAGATGAGGACAGATTAACAGTGAGTGGGCAGTGAATGTTGTTGATGATAACAGAGACTCAAAACACTTAGGTTATAATTTCCTGATAGGTATCTCTTGCTCGACCAGAGAGTTTTGGAAGGAAAACGAGAGGCGTTGGCCAAGTAGGTGGTCTTATCTCATCTTTGTGGTCTTCTTTTTTTGTAGTTTTTTTTTTTTGTGGACTGTTGCCTCCAGATCCCACGGTGGTAGGTCAGCAAGAAGGCTCGCCGCTTCGCGGGAAATCGTACAGTATCCTCGCATCATCCTTATTGCCATGACCCTCTAGCAGGCGTTCAGCATGTTCGCCGGTCACTTTTGCAGCGACGGCGCAAACACCGGCCCCCCGTAAAGGGCCATGGACTGAACGATCCCCGCGTAGAGCCTCCGGCAAGAGGCTTCTGGACCCCTAAGATTGGGCAGGAGCCGCTTGAGAGCAGCCCCAGTCCGGTTCATTTAGGGAGCCAGACGTCGGAAATGCATCACGATCATCTTTGTGGTCTGATTTCGACACTTAGTCCCTATCGGATCATTGTGCGTGGGCCATGGCGGCTTTGACTGCACAAGCAGGTGGTATTAAAACAAGGACCGAAGTTAACCCTGCGACTTCCAACGCCCGGGGCGTCGACGGTCGGCGCTACTGGGGTTTTAAGTTTGTGTTTACTTTAAGTTTCAATGAAAAGTGATTTAAATTATTTTGATGAAACTGTTTCAATGCTATTACGTTTCCTGTTTACAAGCCTCAAGTTGTCACCGGCTTGTTTTCCTCGTCACCAAATTCTTCATTTATTTTTTGTTCCTCTGACAAGAAATCATTCTGTTTTCCTCAACAATTTTCAGTTCTTGTTTACAACTTTTCGGCACAAAGATTTTAAGATTGAGGTTTGTGTAAAATACCGAAATATTACTGTAAGTCTTATTTATATGTCTATCTACTAGCTAGCTGTTGCCAGCGGCGTCACCAGTATGGAGGTAAAGAATTCAAGAATCTCATGGGAACACACTCCCGGAATATGTGAAGACTCATTGACTCATTGCTCACACTAAACCATTAGTGTCCTCTAAGCGGCCACAAAAAAAAGCTGAAGCGCGCGACAGCTTGTGGCCGGAGAAACTAGAAGCGGCTTCTAGCTTTTTTTTTGTGGCGGCACCGTCGCACACGGGCAACAAAAAAGGCCGCCACAAAAAGAAGCTAGAAGTGGTTTTTTTGTGGCCGTTTGCAAGGACACTTAATCCCATCACGAAAAAAAGCGAATCTATGAACACACTCACATTAAACCCTCACCTTGCTACTACGCAACCGCAGATAATAAAAACTGTCGTAAAATTAACCAGTAAATGTAATGGAGTAGTTCATGAACTGGTTGTTAACACAGTGTCCCAGATGTTCTCTCTCTACTACTCTCTGTCTTGTACATGACAACATAGTATTGAGTCTTGCTTATTAGTACCTAACTCATAAATAACCTTAAAATGTTACCAGTACTGAGACTCAGGCCTCCTCACCATGAAAGGGAAAGGTCCGTAATCTAAAACACGGGCCCAGTGCAGGTTGGTGGATGTCAAATATTGTTTTATTTAGGAAATCATTATCAACCTCCCGCTCTGGGTGGCGCCACCCACCTACGTTCCTTCAGTTGCTTTCGGCCTTCCAAAGCAGTTACCACTGGGCTATCACCGCATTAACTCATGTCTCAAAAGAGAAATAACTTGAGATGATAAAAAGCTTAAGATAGCAATAAGAATAAGGTTCATTGTTACTTTTCAGGAGAAAATTCGAATCTATTTTTAAATTTTCCTAGTAGCAAAGTACAAATAGTACCCCTTTTTTGGGCTCTGCTGCAAGTAAGTCGGGTAGGAAGGTATGTAAACCACCAAAATTAAAATTATTTCAGGATTAATTGCTAGGAAATAATAAACAAATTAAACAATAACTTAAATAATTAAAAATAATATATACACTAAATGCCTAGTTAAATATGACGTCATAAAACTCCTCCGCATCGCTGTCGACTGGAAGTGTGCCCAAAAGGCTGGCGGCATTGCCACGTTGTATGGCAATGCTTATTCTCTGACCGAGGTAGAAGCCAGCCCTTGGGTCACGCGAAGCGTCAATTAAGCGTTTCGCTAATTCTTTAAAAAGCATATGAGCACTCGGACCCCACGGCCCGAGAGTTTCAACCCCAAACGGCTCAAAAATATAACTGCCGACGAGGCTGTTATATTTCCGCCGCTTGAGGTTCTCTGCAGCCGTCGCGGCAGCACCAGCACAGCACGATGAGCTAGGAAGATGGGATGGCGCAAGAGTATCGACACAGGTAGCGTCCCACACTAAAGGCCTACCCATCTTCCAAGGAAATAAAGACATACCGTCTGGTCTCTTACCATCGTCGCGTGCCAGGCCATGAGGTTCCAAAACAGCCGGAACGCCGACGGTGACAAGGGCTCGTCGGATGATGTCGTTAATGTTCGCGTGCCGCGCTATGCGTCCCGCACTTCGACTGCATGACAGGCCGTGGTGACCGAGGCTGTTGACAACTTCGCCACAGTGGCAGCGATGAGGAGAACAACAAGGAGCACCTAGACGTAGGGCAACAGCTAAGCGGAAAGTAGTATCGTCGAACAAGGTGCCAATATTCGACGACGGCAGTGCGTGAAGCCAAAGACCTGACTCCCAATTTCCCACAGCCAGCAGGCGCGCACGCTCCGCAGCAGTAGCAGATGTTACGATTAGGTTTTCCTGAACTACTTTGCAGAGCGGCTCATCCCACCGTCTCTGGGAAGCCGGGTTGTTAGGTGGATTTGTATTCGGGCAAGCGATTCTCCAGGCATCCAAAGCCTCGGCGAAACACGGCACTTCTAAAGGAATCAGTGTAGAAGTTAGGATGTTCCTGATTAATTTATCAGTGCCGTGGACCGAAGATATGAATGCCGGTAAACTAATACTGGTAATTTTGCGGACGCCGAGGCCTCCCATACGGATGGGAAGAGTAACTTGAGCCCAAGCTCGATCGTCCAAGGTCATATTTAAAATTAAAGTTAGGGTGTGCCGGATAATTTGGTCCATTTTTTCCAAAAGGTGAGGGTGCTTCCATAAGTGGGAAGCACGAAGGAAATATATTAATTTAGGACCGAAACAACAATAACGGATTAGGGTAATGGCCGAATGCATATTAATTTCGAGCAATCTTTCCGAAACATCATTGAAATTTTTAATTTTTTCCTCCACAAAACTGGGAAAGGAATCCTCAAAAATTGGAGACCCAAGGAGGCGAAGAGAACTTTTGTCGATAATTTTGATTGCAGGAGCTATTGCATTGAATTTTGAATAAGTCAGATTTTTGTCAATACTTTCAGATAGGAATAACTCACACTTAGAAAAGTTGAGTTCTAGTCCAGTAGAAGAAAGTTGGTTTTTTAAGAATTGTAGATCGTTGAAAACGGTGTCTACATCGCCTCCTAAGGTCCCATCATCGAGATACCACACATTAAATTTGGAATTTAGTTTTCGAATTATTGGGTGTATAGCTAAGCTAAAGATCACTGGCCCGAGGGGGTCACCTTGTTGACAGCCAACAGCGGATTCCAAAACTTTGTCACGAAACAGTAATTTCGATGGTTGTCTATAACATTGCCAGAGAAAACTAAAAATTTGAGGTATTTCTTTTTTAGCTTCTGACAACAAGGTGTCCCTATTAACAGAATTAAATGCATTTTTTATGTCAACCTTAAGAATAGCCTCTCCTTTGCCTGAATTTAGATAGGTCGACAACGCGTGTACGGCAGCCTCACAGCCCCCTTTGGAGCCGTAGCCAAGCTGCAGGGGCTGAAATTTTTCCGAAACCACCTCACCATAGAATTTGCAACAAATCTTGGCTGCCATACGACGGTAGGTGGTACCCACGGCAATGGGACGAACTCCGCCATCTTTCTTGCGCAGGGCACATAAGTTAGCCCCGTATAAGACGTCGATGACGGTTTGGCTCACATTGCCAGAGAGCATTAGGTTAATCAGGGCCGTAAGCTCCCTCAAGAGCAACTCACCAGCCTCCCCGGCGCCTGAACTGATAAGGTCCTTAAGGTGCTGAGGACTGAGGCCATCGAGGCCGCCAGCAGAGCCACTCCGGAAAGAGCAAACGGCTGTGACCACCTCTCGACCTGTAATGGTGAGGGTGTGAATGTCCGGAACAGGGGGGTCGGGAAATGAAAGGCCATCCGCTGGTGCAGGGTGTTTTCTCTCCAGATCTGCGAGAGTATCTGAAGAACACGCTGCCACCACGTCACTACTGAATAGGATCCTGGCTGCTCCGCTAATGTCACCTTCCCCCAGCTTTGTTTCTACCAGATGAGATATCCCTTTTGAAGAGATAATTCTCTGAAACGGTAATTTTGAATCTAAATCACAGGCCGAAACATTACAGTTTTCTTTGATTTGTGCAGTTAAAGTCTTTTTTGTCGCCAAATTTTTTTGAACGTGTAAAACTCTGTAGGGGAAGGTGAGCAGATGTTCCCAAGCACTTTGCGAGTTCTCCCGTACGGCTAGGCGAATGCAACCTGCTAGGTGCTGGGCCACAAGAGCTCTAGCACCGCGGGGAACTCGCTTTAGAACTGGGCAAGAATTTTTGAATTTTGAAAGAGTTTTCCAAAGCGGATCTAATGATGAAGTAGTAGGTGAGGGAGATGGTGTAACTACAGGGTCTGAAGTGAGTGCATGTTGGGGTTTATGTGCCTTCCCAATATGCACACTCAGACCCCGCTTACCTTTAAAAAATCGTGCCTCAGTACACAGAGGGCACCTCTCCAGGACGTTTAAAGGTTGACTTGCACTGTTTACCAACACTACACTGTTGTCACTAGGCATTAAATAAAAGTGAATTTACGCTTAACCACTAACTTACACAGCTAAATACAAGGAAAAACACTAAAAATAAACACTGACTAAAAAAATTGTTCAAATGCCAAAAAGAAAAATGTCAAAACATGACAATTGAAGCGGCAGTCGCGTAGGCGGCCTGGGGCGCCGCAACACCGATGATGGCACTTCGGTGGGCGGCGCCCGGACATCATTTGCCGGGTGATCTGGCGTCGTGTCCTCGGCGTCACCTTCAGGCTATGTAACCTTGAAACCAGGGCTCCGGAACTCAGGTAAACGGTGATGGATGGCTTTATCGTTTTATGGGAATTTGTAGTGATTTAGATTTTGTACTGTTCACAGTGCCAATCGAATGATCGCGAGTTACGGCAATACGCACCAAGTTTAAAATGATTACACTTCAACAAAATCCTATCTCTAGGATTCAGCGAATAGGTATTTTAACACAAATATTACGATGCTAGCACGTTACACGACACTCGCGCACAATTTTAAATGCGTCTATTATTTATTATTTTACAGCTCAATTTAAGGTATAATATTTTCATAATTTCATTGTCATCAGATGAAAGGAAAGTCATTTAAACATGACGATATTTATTTATTTTGTTTTGGTCAATATTTTCTATGGCTCAATTGATTAATTGATATAATTCATGAAATTCAACAGAGGTCATTTTCTATGCCAGACGCATCACAAATAATTACAGCCTCTAACTCTCAAAATAATTTACAGGCTAATAACATTAAAATTTTATTCTAGATAATAAGCGTTGTTTTCACAAATATTCAAGTTACACTTTGCCTAAGTAGATGCGAGAACACTTAGTACCCTCTTTCAATGACCCTAACCCGCTGACGTCAATAAGATCTATTTTTCTTTCTGTTACTAATAGGTCAAGACTAGTACGTTGTCTTGTCTCTTTGACATTTGCAGTAGAAATAGCCCTGTAAGTAAGTGAATCGTTAAATAACCGCTGGATGAATCGATCTACAAAATTTTGTTCTTTGGTTTTATTTAAAACTAACTTCTGCCAGCGGCTTCACCTGCATGAATCAAAAGATATATGGCAATACACTTAGTGATCAATTAGCATACTACTATTGAAATATATGATTAAATCGGTGCACTAGTTGTGTGATTATTCATTACAAACAAAAATACAAAAAACTACTTCTTTATATTTTATTATTATGAATAAAGACTAGAAGACCACTGTCCGGCTTAACCCAGTTCTAATCTTTAAAATTCTCCGCTTTTTTTTTGCTATATGCATTAAAGTACAACCAAAACTTTTTCATTAATCACTCTGTCTACTAGTAAAAACTGCATGTAAATCCATTCAGGAGTTTCTGTTAATCGCGAACAGACCGACAGATAAACAACCGCGATGTTTTAATACAACATGTAAGGAAATCTCCCTTTTATGTCGACGTCACCTGATGACAAGCGGAGATGTGGAAGTGGATGTGTGTTGGAAGCCTGGTCGAACCGTTGGCAACCGCATTAATTATGCGGCAGTCATCACCCGCCGTTAATAAACAACTCGAAAATAAGGCCATTAATTTAGTTGTCAATTTGTCATACTTTCCGACTTACTTATCTTTCGGTTTTTAAATCTACACTAAAATGTATTTTTTTTTATTTGTAGGAGGTAATATCTGAAAGTACTGGTCCTATAACTAAAATTTTACACCGATAGAAAGCTGCTTTATTCCTGAGTGATATAGGGTATATTTTATGTGTGTGGGCGAAGCCGCGTGCAAAAGCTTATATAATTTAAGGTCAATACTCCAAAATAGCAAACGAATTATAATTTTCCATTAATTTTCAGTTCAGTATCGCATAGGTAGTAAGACAAAAATAAATTTGCGATAATCACATGTGTGTATTTACTCAATTATACTCATTAAATAAGTCTTTAAGTTAGAGAAGAGCTAAAATATGCCATTTTAGTATAAGTTAACGTTTTACTTTGTCTCTAAGTAAGTGAGTTAGGATGATGGTTTTAATGAGTATAGTTGTGTAAATACATACAAGCGGTTACGTCAAATATAATTTTAGTTACCATACTATCCGATACTGAGCTGTAAATTGCAAATTTAAATATCGCGGGATGTCCAGCATTAATCTTATTTTCCCGGATGACACAGTGGAGCATACGGCAGAGGTAAGCCCCGCTTAGGCGGAGCACCGCCATGTCCTTATGGGAGCGATCGGCGTCAGCGATCTTTCGCGCCGGGCCCTGGTACATCCCATCGTCCGGAGCTAAGAGGAATGGCAGGTGGTCGCTTCCATCTACGAAGCATTAACGCTAGCGAAGGAAAAAAAATAGGTTACATACAAAAAAAAATATCTGAACTCGTTGGTTAGCTGTCAGAAGTCAAATATTGTAACTTAAAACGTCGATAAAATAAAGAAATTGACTAATTAGAACACTATTCAGCGCTTCATAGGTATCTTTCTGTCCATCTGTACCGTCAAGTTAAATTTGCATACCTACGTCAGCGCCATTGACGCCGTAAAGCATTGATGGCTTAATTAAAAAGCTCGAGCTTCGCCAAGGTTATTAACAATCTGCTAATGTATTTACCTACATCGGATATTTAGATTGTAGATGGTCGATGGGGACGAAAGGTCCTGGAATGGCGACCACATACTGGGAAAACGCAGCGTTGGAAGGCCTCCCAAGGTGGACCGATGACCTGGTGAGGGTCGCGGGAATCCGATGGATGCGAGACGCAAAGGACCGGTCATTATGACGACATTTGTGGGAGGCTTATGTCCGACAGTGGACATCTTTCGGCTGAAATGATGATGATGATGATGATGGATATGTAGTACCTACCTAATGAATAGTTATCATATTTTCTCAACAGCTCAAAATTTAAAATGTGTCTATTTCACTTAGGCCTACATGGGTACTTTTTTTTTTTTTTTCTTTCATCTTATGACATCCCCCGCTCTTGGGCGGAGCGGAAGATAGTGTCAGACTCTTACTGACTAAAAAACCCATCCCGTTCCTTCAAGCCTTCATACCGGGGCTCGAGCGCCCTTTCATGGGTACTGACTTATAAAACGTAAGAAGCTAGTGCATGGTTCTAATTGTTCGTTTCTTACGGAGAAGAACCGGCTGAAACTCCGTGTTAGTCTTTTTTTTTTAATTATTGATTTTTACAATATTTTCATATTATATTGACTACAATGTCAATATAATATGCCTAGTCAGTATTGTACCCAAAATAACAGTAATAAATATAATAATCTAAGACAGAGCGTATGTAATCTAGGCATACAATGACTGTATAAATGATCTTGATTTCTTATTATTTGAAAATGATAATTATGTTCAAACACATAAAATTTCTTTTAGTTATCAAATATTTCTTTTTAGAGTGCGTAAGTCTCGGAAGGTAGCCTTAGAAAAATCAACTGGCAGAAAATTTGAGTAAAAAAAAAATTGTTATCATTTCGGGACTAGGTATTCTTATTTCCTAAGTTTTTTTTTTCTTAAGTGAATAACAAGTGTCTCCTAAGTTATCGTTAAGTTAGACAATTGAGATAAGCTTTCAGTAAGTTTTTGACACTTTCAAGTTTGGTCTGATAACTGTAGAATTACTGGTTTAAAAAAAATGGTATTTTTCAGGAAAATATTAAGTGATGTTTGAAAATTAAAATATTCAAACCGAAATTATCTTTTTCTTTGCAAAGTAAGAAATTCGTAATAAAAGGTCTCGGAAACATAAACATTTTTTGACTTATTTCGGTACCTACTACCAAGTTCATTTTTATTTAAGTAAACTACAAGTGCCTGTCACTGACAGTCAGTGTTAATGGTAAAGTCTGAAAGAACAAACTCAAGTAAATTAGCTTTTTGTCACTTTCAAGTTAGATATGGTCTGATAACGCTGAGAAAAACTTAGAGCCTATGTACTAACCTATCTGTCTAAGTTAATATTATAAAATTGTGAAAGTGTTTGTTTATTCATATATTTCAAAGGAGAAAGTCTGGGAATACAGGGGTACCTGTAAGGGTAACTATATAATAATTATTCTCACTCCACTTAGAACGATGAAGTCGTTTGATTAATACTCACCGAAAAAAGATAGTACAGGAGCTGCACTACGAAGTGCCAATGCGATCATGATTGTGCTGTATGGGGTAGTGCTATTTATCCTGTGTAGTTACGTCTCACTCACATACCTACCAGAATCATAATATTTTAAACCGTCACACTTAAGGTAACCGCTCTACCATCCCGTTACTTTTATATTTCTATAAAGTATGTATTTATAGTTGGTGAGTGTGTGCGTGTGTGTATTTCATATATTTATGTGGAGCTAATTTTTTTTATTCCTGTTTGGTAAATTATGTATGATTTAATTAAGTTTTTATAGTCAATTTTAAGTTGCCTGATCTATTTATACACTCTGTGTCTACATATCTTGTTACATCAAACATCATCTCTTGCTACATCAAATGTCGGCTGGAACAAATTTCCGTTCAAAGGAACAGCACCGTTTTGCTCTTTTACCTATTCATTTCGGTTCTAAGTGAAGCATACAAAAATTAAAAGTAAATAAGTCTACATTTACTGCTCACAAATAGATCGCTGTATATTGACTAGAGATCAATGTCTTAAGAACCTACCCACTCGCTACACCCACTCGTGTTTCTATGCATTTTAATACATAAAGTTGAACTTATAATTGCTTTTAAGTACGTGGTTGTCATAAAAGCGTGGTAGATCACAGCACACTATTATTATATTACAAACAGATCTCATTAATTAAAACTGAATGAAAGCTTTTATTTTTGTCTTCATTTTAATATCTAGGTACTAACTACTAATCAAAATGAAAATTTTACACAGTGTTATTCTGGAAAGGTGCCCAAGTCAGAATCTCGATCACAAACTAGATGAGAGGAGTACCGGAAATTCCCAGTTTAAAATCGATGCAACGACCTCGACGATGGTCGAGAATCTATTCCTACTCTGGGGATAATTTTTATTCAGGTTAAACACAATTATATACCAATTACAATTTTCATATAAAGGAGACGTATAGTTAGTTATATAGATTTGCCAGCTAGCTCCCATCATCTCCCTGGCTTTATCCAAACTTGGGGTTGGCTTCCAGCCCAACCGGAGGCGGCTAAATTGCCAGTCATTTATAAAACATGGACTTATAGTCCAGTCATTTATATAACATTAGTTACATTTTCATATAGTCTAAGATCCGATTAAGAACGATTTTCACCGGTCATACATACCTGTTTATACCTGGCAATCCATTGTTATGCCAGGAAACAAATAGGCAACCCAACATTTTTATGTTCTAAAGGCTTCACTCTTTCGGTTAGTATTAAATTTATTCGTTAAACACACCGGCGCATTTGTCAAAAAAAAAAAATTGTTTGGCCAGGAATTTCTCAGGCAACCCACCCGCGTTATATTCTTTAATATACTAAATTTATCATAAAATACGTTTCATCCATTAAACAAACCGGTGAAGGTCGTTCTTAACCGTATCCTCTACTAATACATCATGTGATTTATGAATTTGTCAACCCCTGTCTCACAAATGTAATGAAACAAAAAACGATCGACAAAACCGTCGAGAATATCCAGCCACATCCATAGGTGCGTAAAAGCTACGTATACGAACAGTATGTGAATGTGTAACTCTGCAGAAGAGTCAATGTCAAGAGCAGGGGGACACGTAACTACGTCGCCATGATTACGTTACAATAATCCTCTGGGATTAAGAACGGATTTTTCAGTTGGTAACACTGGTAAAAGGTCGGCAACACAATCTACTGTATCTAAATGCTAAATGTAATCTGCTAAAAGGTCACTTCAATGTCATTCAGTTGTGAAATTTTATAATTTTTCGTACGGTTTTGTATGTTATGTCTTGGTTATATCTATTACTAGCTTTTGCCCGCGGCTTCGCTCCCGCTCTTCCCTACTTCAGCCTACTATACCCTACTCTACCCTACTATACCCTACTCTACCCTACCCTACTCTACCCTACTCTACCCTACCCTACTCTACTCTACTCTACCCTACTCTATCCTACTCTACCCTACTCTACCCTACTCCACCCTACTCTACCCTACCCTACTCTACCCGGTTCACTCTACCCTACTCTACCCTACTCTACTCTACCCTACTCTACCCTACTCTACCCTACCCTACTCTACCCTACCCTACCCTACCCTACTCTACTCTACCCTAAAAAAAAAAAGACAAAAAGTAGGTCTTATGTCCGTCTCCTGGTTTTAAGCTACCTCCCCACCAATTTTCAGCCAAATCGGTTCAGCCGTTCTTGAGTTATAAAAAGTGTAACTAACACGACTTTCTTTTATATATATAGATACCGCAGGTCTAAAGCCAGCTTCAGATCCAGCTAAGCTAAGCTAGTACAGTTGTAGAGAGATTCAAATAGTTTTATTAAAAAAAACTTTGCCGCACAATAAGAATTACTCCCGCATCGTGAGTTTATTTACAAATATGTAAACTCATATACACAAGACATCCAGACCCAGAACAACTATTTCTAGGCCATACAAATATTTGTTTCGTGCGGGAATCGAACTAAGAGACGCAGCGCAGCAGCCAGTCACTCAACCACTGTGCGAACAGTCCCGTCAAATACCAACTAATCTAAACACTTGCAGACGACAAGCAGACTACAAGCTATGCGAGCTAGGCCTTTATATGTATAATATTACTATAGAGGCCTTGCAACACAAAGGACTACTAAAGAAACACAGATGAGTTTTAGTCCGTAAAAGTTTGATACATTTCTCGCTTTACCCAGAGTGGGAGGAGTCATTTGGTGATTAGCATAGCATAGTCGTGTGAAGGCAGCGTGGGAAGGCCTCCTACAAGGTGGACCGATGATCTAGTGAAGGTAGCGAGAAACCGATGGATGCAGGACGCACAGGAACGTTCGATGTGGCGACGCTTGGGGGAGGCCTATGTCCAACAGTGGACGTGTATCGGCTGAAATGATGATGATGATGATAGCATAGTCGGCCTTATAATGTTCCCACTGTTGGGACTCAGGCCTCCTCTCTAGGAGAGGGAATGGGCCGTAAATCGTGTTCCATCATGCGGGTCCAGTGAGGGTTTCTAGGGAATTCTAGGACATGCCGGTTTCCTCACGATATTTTCCTTCACCGTTTTGAGAGCAGTGGTGATGAAATAAATTACACAAAGTAATGCGCCTGGCTGGGTTTGAACCCGCGACCTACAACTCGTAAGTCGGGGCCGTTACCACTGCTTCATTTGATGATTACCTACTTAAAAATAAAAAAAAACTATGCGAGCTAAGCTAAACTAACTTAGCTTAGATGTTGGTCTGCAACTGGCTTAAAATGTGTTACAAAGGTCTTGATGATAATAAAATTTAAATCGGTCCTATAAAATGTTTATAGAGATTTTAGGAAGAATTGTAGAGATTAAGGAAATATTATTTTGGCAATGGCAATTAAAATGAAATGATACTAGTACTCGTACTTTTAATAAAATTTTAGCGTAAGTACTTTAAAATTTAAATACTATTCTCTTGTAAGAAACTCTATAAATTTAAATTATTATCTTGGAATAAATTACTACTTTGTGAAAATGTCTCGCAGCGAATATTTATCAGTAAAGATAAATATTTATGACACAAATATTGTTGAATTACTTGTCAACACTTATTCATTTTATATTAATGTATTACTGACAGTATGCAAATTTTACTTTATAATAATTCTTTAACGAAATCATAAAGTAATTTTGGATGTAACCTAAAACTTATTTGAATCAAGCCAACTTTCCATTATATCAAGAGATTGGTTGTCAAATGCCATAAATCTAATTCGATGCGTATGGATAATGTAGCTGACGTAAACCTTACTTCGATTGGATCAACAGAGCTATTTCGCAATTCAAACTATACCTTTTTTGCCCTATGATGAGTTCCCTGACAGTTATTTTTTTTCCGTGGCACGCATACTACTTTAGATTACTAAAAAATAAACTGGTAAAAAAAATAAAAATGAAATGATAAAAAAAAATAATGTCTTTCGTAAATTACTAAGTAAATTATTATGGTTATAATTAACTGTTAATAAATTAAGCAAAAAAAAGACGTGTGGCACTCGGGGACTGCCGCGGTAAAGCTATTGCATAGCATTTTTATCAACTTACGCAATTATAATTATTTATTTATTTTATTTATGCAGTATTTTTTTCCTTTGTTTTTTTTTTCTTTGATATTAATTGAAGTTACACTTTCACACATTGAATTGAATTTTGATTGATTATTCACTCATTTGTTTTCTTATCGGTCACCACGCTCAAAAAACAAATGAGTGGGGGGTGTTAGGTTATTTTCGTTACGGAATTTCTGGATTCGGTCTCCACGCTCAAGGCCCGCGATAGAAGCTATGCAATAGCTTAATAAAATGAAAAAGTATAGAACTTAAAATGTGTAATAAGGAACTTCTGCCAATAGAGATTAACACTACTCGACGACACACTAATCGACAAAATCGGAGCGGCCATCTTATAATCGCATGTAACAGCAGAAATAGCCGAAGCCAAGCGGGTCGAATAACGCCACTTAACCCACCCACCGACACAAACACACAACACTAACACAACACAAACACACCATAACACAGACACACACAAACACACAAGTGGTGCAGATCAACCTGCACCATGCCAGAGCAGCCACGGCTGTTCTGGAAAAACACTTCACACAGAAGAACCTTCACATTGCTCTTATTCAGGAACCGTGGCTGGCTAATACTAACACGGTGTCTGGACTGGGCTCTGCAGGTAAGGTCGTACACCATATCGGAGGAGTCAAACCAAGAGCGTGTATACTTTTCAATAATAATATTGATTTCTTATGCATACCAGGCCTGTGCAGCGATGACCTGATTGCAGCTTATGTTAATGTCAAGAGCGGAAATGGACGCCTCATCGTGTGCTCGGCATACCTGGACGGGACGAAAACCGACCCATCCGAGGAGCTTGCAAAGGTAGTCGAGTACGCCTATGCCAACAATGCCGAGCTTCTCATTGGGTGTGACGCCAACGCCCACCATACCAACTGGGGCAGCACTGACATCAACGACAGAGGTGAGTTGCTTCATGATTTTGTACTAACTAACCGCCTCCAAATAGTTAATGAGGGATGTAAACCGACCTTTGTAACTAGATCGAGGAAGGAAGTTCTTGATGTAACTCTCGCTACTATTCACACTGCCAGGCTGATAACCAATTGGCATGTCAGTGATGAACCATCTATGTTTGATCATCGACTAATTAAATTCGCACTGAATACATCCAACATTTGCGAAACCATCACTTTTAGGGATGCAAAAGCCACGGACTGGGACTTGTACAGAATAAAGCTCCAAGATAGACTCCAAGACTTCCCTAAAACCATACGCTCCCCTGAAACATTGGATTATGCTGTTGCTCAAGTTACGGAAGCCATTACAGCCTCTTACGAAGAGAGCTGCCCTCTAAGAACTGTGAGGGATAGAAAAGTGACGTGGTGGAACAAAAAGCTCGATGTTTTAAGGGAAGAATCACGTAGGTTGTTTAATAAGGCTAAATCGACTGACGACTGGGATCGGTATCGGAAAGCTTTAACTACCTATAATAAAGAAATCCGAAAGGCGAAAAGACTGTCATGGAGGAAGTTCTGCGAGGAGATTACTAAAGTCCCTCAAGGAGCCAGAATCCACAAAGTCTTATCCAAATCGCCTACAAATCAACTGGGATTCTTAAAGAAACCAGACGGTGCCTTCACTGCATCAGCGGAAGAAACCCTGAAACTTCTGGCGTCTACACACTTCCTTGGCTCGGTGATGGCACCAGATAACATCGTACAAAATACTCCTCATATCCGCCTCACCAGGCCTTCAAATGAAGACTGGAGAAGAGCGGCGAGGTATTTTAGACCGAACAAGGTAGAATGGGCTATAGACTCATTCAAGCCAATTAAATCTGCAGGGGATGACGATGTCTTCCCAGCTCTTCTGCAGCAAGGGAAGACTATACTCATCCCTATTTTAATCAAAATCTTCAGAGCAAGCTTTGCCTGGGGATATATACCAGAGAAATGGACTATGGTTAAAGTCTGTTTTATCCCAAAGGCCGGTAAGAAGGACTACTCTCAACCAAAGTCCTTCAGACCAATAAGCCTTACCTCCTTCCTACTCAAGAGTATGGAAAAGGTTATTGACGAATGCATCAGGGATGGACCATTAAGGGATAACCCTCTGCATCCGAAGCAACATGCTTACCAAAAAGGAAAATCTACAGAAACTGCTCTGTTAGAACTAACAGACAGGATCGAAAGGGCTTTGGAAGATAAACAGATAGCCCTATGTGCTTTCCTTGATATTGAAGGAGCTTTCGACAACGTCACCATAGACGCCCTTTCCAAGGGAATGAAGGCGAAAGGGATTGACGAAACAACTACTCGTTGGATCGAATTCATGCTCCTCAACAGAACTATCAGTGTTACCTTACACGGAACTACAAAGAGCTTCAAAACAACTAAAGGGTGCCCACAAGGAGGCGTTTTATCGCCACTTCTATGGCTACTCGTTGTTGACCAATTGCTGGTTGAAGCCTCTACAAGAGACTTAGATGTACATAGCTATGCTGACGATGTGGTGGCTTGTGTTGTCGGCCCCTGTCACAGCACGGTATCATCTATACTACAAAGATCTCTGAACATTATTAACACATGGTGCACAGAAAACAATTTATCGGTTAACCCGAGTAAAACAACAATAGTCCCCTTTACTAGGAAGCGTAAGTTGGACAAACTTGTAACGCCCACTGTAAAGGGGACTCTCATACCATTCTCCAGCGAAGTCAAGTACCTGGGCGTAACTATCGACCAGAGACTGACCTGGAACACTCACATTAACAATGTGATCCAAAAGGCTAAAATAGCTTTAGGAATATGCTGTCGCTTAGCAGGGAAGAAATGGGGCTTAAACCCTAAAATCGCCCTGTGGTTGTACACCGCCATAGTCAGGCCGATAATAACGTATGCCTGCGTAGTATGGTGGAGGAAAACAACTCAAGTGACAGTCATTAACAAACTTAATGGTTTGCAGAGACTTGCATGCCTCATATCAACAGGGGCCATGTCCACAACCCCAGGAGCTGCTCTAAATGCCCTGCTTAACCTACCGCCACTTCATCTATTCATTGCGAAGGAGGCGAAGGCAAGCATGTACAGAACAAACAGCACTGGCAAAGCAAACTGGCGCTCTCAAGCACTGAGATCGCTACACGAATCAGTACTTGAACACGATCAACTAGCTATGACAACAGACGTCATGCTTCCACAGTGTAATTTCACAAGGAATTACACAGTGGAACTGCCGAGCAGAGAGGATTGGTCAAACAACCTCATCACTTGCAAGGCTGGAAGCCTGATCTGGTTTACAGACGGGTCCAAAATGGGTGAGAATGTAGGATGTGGAATATTTGGCATTAGCCCGAAATTCAGCAAAAGCTTGAATCTGGGTAAACATGCTACCATATTCCAAGCGGAGGTATACGCCATTATAGAATGTGTGGAGGCCAACCGTCAACGAAACTACATAAATCAATTAATTCTGATTTACTCAGATAGCCAGGCAGCTCTTAACGCCTTGAACTCGAATACTTTAAATTCGAAACTGGTAAAAGACTGCGTTAACAAACTGAATGACCTGGGGCAAAGGAATAAAGTTATTCTGAGATGGGTACCAGGTCATTCTGGAATCAACGGCAACGAAAAAGCCGATGAACTTGCACGGGCTGGGGCTCAAGGTCATCAGATAGGTCCAGAACCCTTCTGTGGTATCTCAAAGAACCAGGCCATGCAGACCCTTAAGGGCAACTTATTTGGCGATTCAAAAAAGCACTGGTTGGTACAACCAGGTCTGCTACACGCCAAATCTCTCATAGAAGGCTACTCACAAAAACGAACTGCCGAGCTTCTTGAGCTTAGCAGGACGAACATCTGTGCGATAGCCCGCGCCTTAACCGGCCACTGCAAACTAAACAGGCACCAATTTCACATGAAACTGAGTGACACTGATGTTTGCCGGTACTGCAATCAGGAGAGGGAGACGCCTAAGCACCTCTTGTGTGAATGCGGGCCCCTTGTCCACAAACGCAGTGTCCATCTGGGCCGACACATTATTTGCCCGGAGGAGATTAAAACTCTAAAAGCTAGGAGTATTCTAAATTTCTTGGAAGCCTCCGGGCTAAAAGAGTTACTCTAACAAGGTGGCGAGTCACAATAGATCTTTTAGGTCGCAGTGACTACATCCCCTACACTATGGGTGATGCATAGCACCTTATCTTCTAAATAATAATAATAATAATAATAAAAGCAGAAATATGGAAAAATGTAATAGAAAAAACTCAAAAAACTATAACAGACTGGAATAAATATATCCGGATCGACCGAATTAGGGACCAACAATTAATGATTGTGGTTGGAGACCGGGCCTTGGTCGAGGCCATGGTCCGGAGCGAGGAGGAGTGGCAGGCGGTCGCCGACTTCTGCGAAGCAGTAATGCTCGCTAAAGAGGAGGCCGACCGCATCAGGCAACGGCGCTCTCGCCGCCGCCGGGATTCCGATCCCGATTTCCAGCCACCGTAGGCGCGGGCCTGCGGACAGTGAGCAATGGGTAGCTCGCTGTCCGGCCGTCCGGTAACTTTCCGGACCAAGCCCAAGTCGTCGACGGCGCGCGCTGTTCCTGCGCGCCTCAAGGAGTTGTCAGCAACAGCAGGGGCCCAGCCGGGTCGAAGCCTACTGGGGCCAGGGTTATCCGAAAGGGCGCTAGAGCCCCGGTATGAAGGCTTGAAGGAACGGGATGGGTTTTTTAGTCAGTAAGAGTCTGACACTATCTCCCGCTCCGCCCAAGAGCGGGGGTTGTCATAGGATGATTTTTCCCATCGAAAAAAAAAAATCGTGGTTGGATATGAGGATGACGATTTGGATATGAGTTCAAATCAAGAGTCAAGTTCTGACAGTGAATAATAAATAAATTATTATTTTAAATAGACTGAATTTTATTTACCACTAGCCGTCCCCCGCGGTTTCGCCCGCGTTTTTTCAGGTTTTTAGTTTTTGTCAGGTTTTTTGGTTTACTGTAAAATTTCATCAAAATCCGTAGACTAGTTCTTGCGTGAAAGAGTAACAAACATCCACACACACATACCTACAAACTTTCACATTTATCATCTATAAATCTTAAAATCGGTAATCCGACTCCATTTTCTTTGCCAACTGATTCGTTATTGTAAAAAATCGATTAAATTTCGTTAGGTCACATCACTATAATTGTCAGACAAGAACTGTCAGGGAACTCATCACAGGACAAAAAAACTATAGTAAAAAAAAACAATATGAAACAGATTGATTTTGAATGTAGAGTCTGTCTGAAATGTCAAACGACTTGGGTAATTATTAAGGTAAAGTGAAATCTAATGTAGGCAACACTGGTTCAATAATTAAGGTTGATTAAGAGATCTTTATCATTGTTTACTAATAGAAGAACCTTTTAATAGAAGAAAAAATTTTAAATGATTAAATATTATACAAAATTCTCAAGTCGTTTGACTTTTAGACAGACTATACCAACATAGTAATAAAGTAAAAACAAGGGAAGTGCTTGACACAAACTGACTGTTTGAATTACCATAGACATCATAGTACAAAGCAAAGTAAGTAAGTAGTAGTAGTCAAGTGGCTAGTATCTATGCTAGTAATTTAAATGCACACACATAGTACGGTATAGCTTATCCAGCTTTCAATTAAAACTTTTCGCTTTTGGCGTCCATCAAACCATTATGCACCTTTTAGCTACAGTATTATTTTAGTAGTTCCCGACATCCCGTTTCTAAAACGGGATAGTGGTGTACCATCGGTTTGTGAGGGGTTAGGTCGATACTCACAAAACTTATTTACATAGGACTGGAGAAGTTTCAATGTTGGACGACAGTTTATTTTCGGGTTAAGTGTTCAGAAACTGCGTACATATTTGAAGATACCTTTTATACGATAGATACCTATCCATTTAAGTGAAAGTACTTGACCGTTAAGCTTCTGTTATGAGTTACTAAACCGTTATGTAACTAATTTGTTTATCACAGATTTGGAAAACAGCAGTTTTTCGTTCTGTCAATTTTTCAAATTCAAATTCTATCCAATATCGTTTACTTTCTCTTCGTATTAAAAGTTTTCTTAAAACAATAATCATGTTTGTGGTTTATGCTTTAATATATTATATCCTACTAAAGTCAGAAACTGTTGCCTGAATTAGGTTTTTGGAAGACTGTGTTATAGCTCACCATGGCACACCCACAGCAAAAAAAGTAGTGAAACACTAATAGACGACCTTGAGTGACGAACTTTCAATTTGATGATGATTTGATTGCTGCTTCAATTAAAAGAATATCACCTACAGCTCGTACGATCGATCATTAAATAGATATTTATTTTCCAACATTGAAATAAATTCTGATACTTAAAAACTACTCCAACGGACATTAATGGAAAATAATTAGGGTTTCAGAATAAATAAAAAATTAATAATTATAAAATAGTTTGATTGTGGTTTGATAAAAATTTTAAGTTAACTGTATTATAAAACAGTTATCTAAATACAATCTGAGTGTATATTATAAACGAGGTTCATGATTAAAAATGGAATCATCAAAAAAAACCAGGATCGTTCCAATTTAATTAAAATATAGGTTTAAATTACCTTCTTTAGTGAAACACGATTAACTTTGCATTTCTTGCTGATTATATTAAACGTTTGCAGATTGCCGAATGTAAGGATTCCATTTTAGGTAATTTAATTAGCATTTTAGAAGGGAAGAGTAATGCAAAATGGAACACAGGCCTTTTTGCCCAGATATTTAAAGTAATTTTACCTATTTAAACGGTATTGCAAGTATTTTCTCTGGCTTATTAATTTAAACAGCAGTACTTTCGTTTTTAATTGTATTATTGCTATTCGGCAATTTTCACATAATTTAATAGTAGTTTCACTGTGATCTAAGAAATTAATCATACATTTTTAAAAACACTCCGAAGAATTTCTCCTAGAAAACTTTCAAGATGTTGACCTTACATTCGAGACAGAGTTTCAAACATCCTTATGAATTCCGTGAAGTGTTCGGTAACTTGGGTTCTGTTGAAACTGTAAGTTAAATATTACCTGTGTGTGCTGGAGCGGCAAACACGTGAGACGAACTCACGAAGACCAGCGCCAATGTTATGTACCAAGTAGCTGCCATCTCGATCTGTTGACAAAGAGGGAAAGTATCATAAAAATGTTACAACTTACAAGATGTTTTATAGAAAGTTTTTCCTCGCAACTTCAATAAAAAGAAAAAAAAATGTTGATGACTGCCGAAATCAAAGTACATACAACGTGTTTTGAAAAAACCTTTTAGTGCTAATTTTATCTTTACACATTTATAAAAATCTATTGCTGGTCGTTTGTCTTTCGTAATCAAAAACGGCCGTTTGATTTCATTTGGTTCGCTCTTATACAGGCGTAATTTAAAAGAAAAAAAAAATAGAGAAATACCATAAAACAGTTGTTTTAATAAGATTAAACACAGAATAAGGAATATTTAAGGTGGAAAGTACTAATGTCACGGGGCCAGTAGCCTGTAGTACGTTAAATCAAACAAGCCAAATATCGTTGAAGTTTTATAGTCGTTCGATCGAAGTCCTATCCAAAAGTGGTATTCACGATCTATCGACTTATTTTCAGTTACATTAATAAGTATTCTAGCGGGATAATTTAATACAGATTTTTTTTTAATCGACGAATTTCAAACGACTTTAAAATCGGTGTCGTTCAAACTAAATATCGACTAAATCGCTACGATATCGTTACGGTTTTCATTACGTGAATCGGGCTACTGAACCGCAAGCGACAGCTAGTTTTTATACTTACAAAAAAATACTTGTGGTTCAAAGAAGGTACGAAAATGAATCGACAATATTGTACCTTTGATTTTATCAGCTATTGTGTACGCTAACAGAATATAGAGTAGCCATTTTTTTATTAAATCACAAAACAAAAAACCACTGGTTATGGTCTTAAAACTATCCAAATCCGAATTGCAAATCTTTAACTAAAAAATGGATTTCAACAACAGCAAAAATGACCTCAAAAAACCCTTCAAAGTTCACCACATAGGCTATAAATACAAAAATCATTAATCCAAATGAAATATTCGTATTTTCGAACATCAAACAACATGATTAAAATAAATACGTAAAAACATCAAAAAATACGTAAGAACTTTATTGCTTCCAATAAATTCGATCATTATCCTTATCGGTTCATATTACCTCAAACATTGCCCAGGAAGTACAAGCCTAAGTTAATGAAACCACGGAAGCCAATACGTTCAAAGACATTCAATGAAAATAAGTAAGCAAAGGAAAAACCTTGTAAGGGTCGACGACTGAAGTCTGATAAGTACAAAGTAAGTATTGCGGTATAAAAGATAACCGATTTATTTATACTCGTACATCTAATATATAAAAATGTCGTGTCACAGTGTTTGTTATCGAACTCTTCCAAAACGGTTTGCCCATTTTTTTGTGTATTTTTGGTAGGTCTGAGGTCGTGGGCTATTTTTACCATCCTGCGCCCACATCACATTTTTTTTTGTTTTGTTAATTTATATGACAGAACGTTTGCCGAGTCAGCTGGTTTACTGCTAGCGGCATCACTCGTGTAAATGTCGAAATTTATCGATAGATGTCACATGTCATCGAATTTTTGGTTCTAGGACGAGTCGGTTTCCTTAGGATGTTTTCCTTCACCTTTTTGAGAGTGGTGATGAAATATTATAGCAAAAAGTAAAGCGGGGTTTGAACTCGATCTTGACTTGTAAGTCGAGGCCGTTAATTCATTTACATGTCCAGTATCGAACTCCAGAAAATTGATTTACTCGATAAACTGAAAACTTTTAATTAATAACTTCGCTGAATCTTTAATATTTCTGGATGGAGCCTCATTTTTTTTTTCAATATATATATTTGAAAGATTTATCTAAGTTATCTTGTTAAAAATAGAAATCAATCACCAACTTTTGATGGATTTTGCAGACTCAATTATCCCCAATTTAAAGTTGTAGGGATAGACTAGAGATTCGGAGCGAATGACTTCTGTACGACACGTCTCAAACTTCGTTTACTGCGCCATTAATTGATTACATGGTCATTGAGGGCGGGCGCCTACGAGCAACTAAGTTGCTCAGCAACTTGTTTCAGTCGCTGCTGCACTTTTATATAAACACGTAACTTGATTTGAGGAACAAATTAGTTGCGCAGTGTTAGAATAAATACTTCTTGTATAAGCCTAATCAAAACTCTTTGCTAGAAAAATAAAACTGTTTCTGTGAACCCAAATTGTTTCCTTGCTCTATTTTTTCAATTAATTTAATTACTAGCTTTTTTGCCCGCGGTTTCGCCCGCGTACATAAAATGTAGCCTATGTCACTCGGGAATAAAGCAGCTTTCTATCGGTGAAAAAGTTTTAGCAATCGGACCAGTCCTTTCAGTGATTACCTCCTACAAAAAAAGAAAACATAAAAACAAACTTTACCTCTTTATTATAATAATGTACCTAGATGTAGATTTCAACACGCAACTAAAAGTTGCTCGTCTGTGCTATCAATAAGACGTATTAAATGAATTAAGTTTCAAGAATTTTGCTTGAATAAAATTATCTCCATTACCTCAAGTAACTTATGATAAGAAATGCATTAGTTTATTATTTAATTCCGTAATTAGTATGTAGATGCTAAAGTTTAACGTCTGTTATATTAGGTATCGTCGTGTGAGTATTATTTTGAACGGTACAAAATTAATATGTTTGACAAACACCGTCCCCTTAGTTTGATTTCGAGAGACTTTGCTACTAAAAAGTTTATAGGTATTACGTTTTTATCTGTTGCAAAAAAGAAAAATTGTTTCCTTCCGTAAAAATATTAATGTTCGAATCGACATAAACTTCCATGGTGAAGTATATTCGTGAAGACACGTCTGACTCCCGGGTATTGTAACGATGGTTGTTATAAAGTTGAAAGTACTTATTTCAAAATTGGTGGGAACATAATGGGAGTATCTGCAATCTTTTTATACCTACAAGTATTATTATAACATGTTCCACATAAAATACATAAATCACACTAAAAACACTTAGCTAACTACGTGACTCGGAAAGCAAGTCATCTTGTCTAGTATTATTTTTTAGAATGGAAATCATCGAATTAGAGTTTTACCGACTAAAACCCGCCTCCCTTCAGTTGCTCTTTGTGTTCCAAGGTCATGGTAACTCTTTCGAACAATCCCACAGTCCTAGCAGGATCTATCCATATATCTATATATTCGACTGGCCTGTTGGTCTAGTGGTTAGTGGCCCTGACTGCTATGCCGGAGGTCGTGGGTTCGATTCCCACCCAAGACAAATGATTATGTGATGAGCATGATCATTTGTTCTGTGTCTGCGTGTAATTTATCTATAATATGTATGTATTTAGAAATATATAAGTATGTTTATCAGTTGTCTAGTACCCATAACACAAGCTCTGCTTAGCTTGGGACTAGACGGCGTTTTGTGGGTAGTTGTGGATAAAAATATATATATATATCTATCTATCTATCAGGCCTATTGGATCCATCTTGCTGAACAACATCTCTTTGAGGTGCGCGTGAAACAAACGCGCCGTGTCGACTCGGGCTTGGTTCTTACCGAACAGCGAGCTACCCTTTGCTCGCTTACAGTAATTGGGAACACCTGGCGCGTCTCCTGCGGCGACAAATGGGGCATGAGGATGTCCTGTCCCTCACAGTTTCCATCGTCTTTACTCGCATCACTATTTGAAGAAGGAGGTGACTGCTTCCCATTCCTTTTCGCTGCATACCATGGCCTGAACCAGTTACAGACGCGAGAGGTTGCTGTCGTCGATCGCCTCTACAGGGACATGGCGGTGGTCCGCTCAAGCGGAGTAGACTTCTACCGTGTGCTGACACGGTGGATCGTCTTCTCCGGGCGATCCGCACAATGGTGACGAATCTGAATTGTCAAGCGCAAAATGAAAATGACGTAGCGTCTCTATAGTTACTCCTCAAAAATACGACTTACCGCCTCAATTACGGCGTGCCCAATCATCGCTTACCATCAGATGAGATAGTCGTAAAGCGTGAGCCTATCAATAATAAAAATACTAATATAAATAAGTGCATATGTTGTATGGCAACGGAGCATAGATAATGGAATGTCAAACCCGGTAACAAATTGCTTGGATGTCTAATTATGCTTGGGTATATGGTAAGTAGCAGGCAACAGGTGTGGCAGACAATCTATTCTCAGGCTATTGTAGCTGTTCGTTTGTTTTGTTTCATAAAAGCTTACTGGCTTGATTGATTGCTGTTCAATGGCCTCGGACGATTTATTTATAATATAAATACATAATACCCTTAGTATTAATTTTTTAAGCTCGAGATTTTCCTAGCAGCTTCGTTAGATTAAAACTAGGACATTATTAAACGGAAAAGTGCTTACTGATCATTTACTTGGCCTTTTTCTAATTAGCTGATTGTCAGCTTCCAACTTAACCGGATTGGGCACGCCACAATCATGGCGGTCACGGCGTCCTTACCTTCCGCATGACACAGGTCCTCACCAGAAATGGCAAGTTCGGGAGGTTCCTGTTCCGGATTAAAGCGGAAGTGACGCCCGGGTGTCGCCACTGTGCGGAACGCCCGGAGGACACGGTGGAGCACACAGTCGAGGTGTGCCCTGCTTGGGCGGAGCATCACCGTGCCCTCGTGGGGGCGATCGGCGGCGGAGACCTCTCGCGCCGGGCCTTGGTTGACGCCATGGTCCGGAGCGAGGAGGAGTGGCAGGCGGTCGCCGACTTCTGCGAAGCAGTAATGCTCGCTAAGGAGGAGGCCGACCGCAACAGGCAACGGCGCTCTCGCCGCTACCGGGATTCCGATCCCGATTTCCAGCCACCGTAGGCGCGGGCTTGCGGACAGTGAGCAGCAGGTAACTGTCCGGACCAAGCCCAAGTCGTCGACGGCGCGCGCTGTTCCCGCGCGCCTCAAGGAGTTGTCAGCAACAGCAGGGGCCCAGCCGGGTCGAAGCCTACTGGGACCAGGGTTATCCAAAAGGGCGCTCGAGCCCCGGTATGAAGGCTAGAAGGAACGGGATAGGTTTTTTAGTCAGTAAGAGTCTGATACTATCTCCCGCTCCGCCCAAGAGCGGGGGGTTGTCACTGGATGATTTTTCCCATCGAAAAAAAAAAACCTAGCCGGATGCAGCTGGATACCCATGTTTTATGTGGAGCGAATACCTATCAGACCTACACAATGTACACATCCCAGCTACTAGGCAACACAATACTCCCTGGATAGTCTTATAGGTAGACTTTCTGGCATCTAACTACTTGCACCGACTGTTAAAGATCTATAAACGATAACGGGGACTTACGGCTTTACGTGTTTACTGAAACGTATGTACATATCTACTGAAAAATTTAAAATCCTGTCTTAATGATCATGATCTACTCGGATGCCAAACTTCTTCACAATCCTGTATATTTGCTAATTAATCACAGGATTATTAGGAGCAAATATCCAAACATGTAGACAGAGGATAGAAGATACCTTTTTTTTTTTTATTTTCGCTACTATATTTTAATTTTCTACTGGATCGCAGGCAATTCTGACTCATTACACTCTTCATAATCACGATACATTTAATTTAGCTACCATCTCGTTCCTAACAGAAGCAGACACGCAAGCAGTCGAATATTACCATAATCCTATGGATTATTTACTCTAGGTGCTCTTAGGATAAAAGAAAACTGCTCAAGCTACTTAGTAGCGACTTAAATAAAACAACAAACAATATGGCACAGAACTGAAATCATATAATAAGTAGGTATTAACAGGGACTTACTTATCTATTCGAACACAATTTACATGACAAATTCTACCTAATACAAAATTGACACGTCACGAAGTTCTTCGAAGACATAAATGAGATTTATTCCTTTACTGTCTTTGTATCGATCTCACGTTATTTTGAACAGAAATAAAGTCACGTAGTCTCCAAAAAATGTTATTGGCATAAAAGTTTTTTACCGTTTTTTTTTTTTTTTTTTCGATGGGAAAAATCATCTTATGACAACCCCCGCTCTTGGGCGGAGCGGGAGATAGTGTCAGACTCTTACTGACTAAAAAACCCATCCCGTTCCTTCAAGCCTTCATACCGGGGCTCGAGCGCCCTTTCGGATATACCGTCTGTAATTCTGAAATATTACCTACAGTGTTATATTGGATTTATCAGTTTTTATCTCTTTTAACACCCCATGAACAATATTGATGGGCACTTTAATGGTAGTTACTTGTAAATGATGGGCCCCTATTATATAAGATTGCATCTCTTATAAACGAATAGGTATTTAACTTATATTTGTGTCTTTAGTTGGAGGATCGTTAAACTTAAGAACATCAACATTTCTTAAAACTATTAGCCAACTGCCAACGGCTTTGCACGCGTCGTAGTCAAACATTATCTACCAACAAGACCGTACTACAACAACTTATTCTTAAAGTATCTACATGATCTATCGATGTGTGTTCCAAATTTCAGCCATCTAGCTATTTAGGCTTCATTGATTAACATCCAAAGAGTTAGTAAATCAAGCCTAAATGGCAAATAGGATTCAACCGTAATCAACAGCGGCTCTACTAATAAAATGGTTTTTTTATTAATTGATATGCTCGCGTTTGACCATTATCTCACCTGATGGTAAGTAATGATGTGGTTACTTCACTCTTGACTTAGCGACTCCTTTTTAGGATCATGCTTCAAATAACGTCTCACGCGTTAACGTCTCAGGCTGTTTCAATATCGTGCCGATTTCATCACGCATACGGGTTTGCTCCGCATGCAGAAAATATAAAAATTCAAAAAAATGTGTCCCGCGTGCGTACTTCATGCATTACAATAAAATACTTGTATGAAACGGACATTTGGGGGGTCACACGTGCGGAGCAATCCCGATATTAAAAACCCCCTCAGTTAAAATCTGACACTCCCTCTCGCCACTCAGGAGTGGAGCGAGACTATCAGGCTTTACCTGGCTAAAACCTCCCGGGTTCTTTCAGTGGTTTTTGGCGATCCAGGGTTGCGATGAATCTTTCGAACAATCGTTCAGCCATGGCTAGGGCCTAAAATGGCCTGGCCTTACTTATTTGAATGAAGTTACTCATTTCAAAGTCAAAGTCATTATTGACCTTTCAGTTTTGCGGTAATGGGGTTTTAACAGTATAATATCGGGTTAGCAGATGTTAAGCCCTGATATCAGACCTTCGTCACGGAGAGTGCCCCTGACGTGAAGTGAAGCTGAGACGTCTTTGGGTGAGTTTGGAAGTGAAGTGAAAACCTATTACTTTTTGTTTCCAGATTAAATTGTTGAAATAGATTTGTTTTTGTTGAAATAATCCTTAATGCTTTCTTTCTCTTTAGTTTCAATAACTTCAATTCATTCATTATTAATTTCGCATTTATTTTAGCTTTTATATTATTTTTTTTCTTTTGCTTAATAAACGAGCATGTGAAATATACTGTGAAAAAAAACAAAAATGAACAATAAATAAAAAAATCTAGTAATAGGATTATTTTATTGTGATGCTTTTTTTTAATGTACATTTGTACAACTGACATTATTTCATTTTTCCTCTCAGCATTCAGGGTGTCTCTCGTTAATTTACAAAATTAGAAACTGAAAACATGGGAAAATTACCCAACAAGACAAACATTAGACAAGAAATCAACAACAATCCTACTCAACTTCTGATTTTGTAATTTAACGCCTCTCTATAAATATATTTGTTAAATAACATCGTTTTACGTTTCTCTTAAACAAATAATATAGGTCGTTTAAAAGATATTACCTTAAAATACTACCGTTACGAAACTGTAACAATGTCAATTCAATTAATAAAATGCCTATAGCAAACAACATTACGAGTATTTATGTGGTATTTATAGCATAATACTCCCCAACTTCCCCCGTGTTACCAAAATAACTGCGTCATTTTCATTAGTTTCTGCGACAACTGATAATGTCATGAAGGAAATAATCAAATTGCGCAGAAAAATATAGCGGTATTTAAATGGCTGTTACGAAAAAATATAACTGTTTTTATTAATTTACGAACATAATTAAAAGCGGGTTCGCAGCAAAGCTGTTAGTCTTGTCTACATAAACATTACTCGCGGGGGTCATGAAATACGAGCAGCCAGGAAACCGTTACATTACACGCAGTTCTAACCTCCGTTTTAATTTTGAGACAAATGAATATCTTCATACGACCGAGATTTCAATTTATGCGTATTTTGACGGCCTGCTGCAGTGCGGATGCGGTGCGTTAGTCGTACGGCGTACGGACGATGATATTTTTCATACAAAGCGTGCGGTGCGGCAACCGTGCGGCGAACGATCATCAACAAAACGGCAACGTCACAAACACCACATGTTCAATTCGGTGTTGAATAGCGCAACACTGGCATAAAAACGCACGGCAGCCAGATACAGTTATCAATTTAGGTTCTTGTCGGACCGGCCGACTGCGGCACGGTGAACGTGCGGAAGCTGGCTGGTTGCAGTACGCATAAATTGAAAGCTCCCTTAAGCCTCTTACTGTGTGGCTCATCATCATCTCTATCTTCATATCGTAATCGTTAATGTTGGCGGCGGTCACTTCTCGCGCAGGCCCTACTTCAGGCCACGGTACGGAGTGAGATGACATGGGAAGCATGACTGGTTCTTAAAGAGATGACCTCTTTCTGTAAAGCAAACAGCAAGCGAGCGAAGGATTTAGCAGAAAACGTGATGAAGATGTAATTCTTACAACCCAGTCGCCGCAGGAGACCGACACTCAGACACTGAGTGTCAGGAGACGCAGAGCAATTTTATTTCCGGCCATCAAAGGCGCGGGCTTGCGGAAGGCAAGCAATGGGTAGCTCACCGTTCTTTAGGGATCAATCCTGGGTCGACGGCGCGTTGTGTTCCACGCGCGCCTCAAAGAGCAATCTGTTAGTAAAATTGGCAGAATCCACCAGGGCCGATGACTGCCAAGTTTGCGGAATTGTTTGAAAGAGCTACCGCGGCCATGGAATGTGAAGGGCAACTGAAGGAACACCTGTGGGTTTTAGTCAGTTATAAAGTCTCGCTCCACACAGCGGGATCCAAGTTACTTTCCTCGCTGAGACTCCATAAAGTTCCATTCGATGACTATTTCTAGCACATTCGCAAAACAAAATAAACGCAAATTTCAATAGATAAATTCACACACAACCAAACTATAATGGGATAACCACAGCGACCACTAAAGCACGCGTCCCGATTTATATATAGGTCCTAACGTGCTCTGGTCCAGTGACCCAGTTCAGAGGTTATTACTCTTTGCATGACCTTTTAGAAAAAAAAAGTCACGCATCACTCAAAACTCCCGTCAGACAAAATTCAAAATCGTAACGTCAAGGATATGGCTTAGTATTTTCAAAAAATATCAGTTCCAGATCTCTGCGTCCCAATATTATTTGTAGGTCCCGTACTGGTCTGGTTTAGTGACCTAGTTCAGCGGTTGTTCCCCTTTTCTCCCCTCAACCCGCTCCCCTGTGTCCCGGTACTGGGACACCTCCTGCAACGGTTGATCGAAACGTGATTAAAATTGCTGTGGTGCAATATAGTTGCGGATTGGTCGGTTACCCAGGAATTTTCTAAGTAAGGAAAATGAATTAAATGAAGCTGATTTTTATGGAAATTTCTACGCGGGTTGGTATTTTTTTTTAATTAGTGATTTTACAATGTGCTTGGATTTTTTTTTATTATTGATAGGCTTGCGTTTGACCACCATCTCGCCTGATGGTAAGCGATGATGTGGTCGGCGATGGAGCAAGCTTGCCCAGAAGTAACCTATTCATTCATGACTTAAAGACCCCTAAGTATTAGCTATCAGGAAACACAGACTCCGGCAGGGAATTCCACTCCTTGGCTGTACGCACAATAAATGTGTTCCCAAAACGCTTTGTGCGTATGGGTGGGATGTCTACCATGTACCGGTGGCGCAACGCCGTACGAATATAGAGTAGATTGATGCTAAAAGCCGCTGATAGTAAATTATATTCGCGACTGTAGAGATGACAGCAATCAATCTCATGACAATGTAAATTCTAATACAAACTTTGATATATCACAGTTCCTTTAGTTCATTTCGAGACACACTAGCACAAGCACACCATGTTGTACAAACGACTTAATAACTTAGAGAATTCATTAAAGGTAGTGCAAATTAATGTTATATAGACGGAGTGATACCAGGACATTATACGTTTGTCTGGAGACTGTCTTAGCTGCTCTAATAAATTAATGAATTAAACTTCATCTGTCTTCTTGAAGAGAGCTGTGTAGAAAGAAGTGTTTAATGACTTTAGCACTTTCACTGTTTAGCATTATTTTACTTTTTACAAACTCTCTTCAACTTTTCTAAAATACGATTTGATTGATTTTTGATTTCAAGTTTTTGACAATATCATGTACTTACGAGTATATAACTTTTGAAAAAAAAAACTCTGTTCTTCCGTGAGGTGGGGACCTGGTGATTTTTCATACAGGCATTTTATACCTAACTCAAACACCAGCTCCCACATTGTTAATTATAACAACAGCACTTATGTGAAACCTAGAATAAGTTTATCATTGTGAGGAAAAATAAATAAAATAAATAATTTTATTATTTTTTATCCTGATGATCCTGAGTTCCTGGTCTTGAGAAGAATTAGCACTGCTACGAATAGTAATGTCAAAGAAACGATGAATCGTGATTTGAGTCGAAGTGCATCTAAGGCACGTCATGCATCATAATGATTAAAGATTTCCCTCTAGTCAAATAAAATTATTAATATACCCCCATTAAAAATGTTAACGCTTCGAGTCGTGCGCTCGAGCGTCGAGCCCCCGAGTCTTCAACGCTCACGAGTCCTAAACGCTCGAGTCTTGAACGCTTAATAGCGTCAACTCAGCGCTCAGCGCTCGACGCTCATCGCTTATTTTTACAACACTAATCGTGGGAATGCTATCAGTTTTCTGGGCACGTTTCCAGCATGTCCAGATGACATCGATGTGGATGAGTAACCAGTCGCGAACACACGACCCTGGCGTTTAAGACACGAAGTCACGCGACGGACCAATCCGACGCAAGCGGTTAACCTTTCGAATACCGTAATTAGAGACACAATAGAAAGACAATGAGAGAGCGAACGCCGGCGTCCGCTTGGGGTTTAATTTATTAAAGGGATATTATACTTATTTTTACTAATTTTCCCCACAGTAGGTATACTCCAGTCATCATCCATCGTGGGTGCGTCCACAAAAGTGTAATCTCACATACACAAGACACCCAGACTTGGAACTACTGTCTACAGGCTAGACAAATATTTGTTCCGTGCAGGAATCAAACCCGCGACACAGCGCAGCTGCCAATGGTATAGTCTGTCTAATAAGTCAACCGACTTGGGAATTTTGTATAATATTAAATCATTTAAAAAATACTTATATTGGATACTTTTCATAAGGTTCTTCTGTTAGTAAACAATGATCTCTATCTCTTAATCAACCTTGATTATTGAACCCGTGTTGACTACATCAGATTTCATTAAATCCTAATAATTACCCAAGTCGTTTAACTTATTAGACAGACTATAGCACTGCGCCAACCGTGCCGTCTTATGGTATATTATCTATTATCTAAACAGTACCCCTAGCCAAGTTGCAAATCTGCAATAGTTAACGCTAGTAGAAAGCTTCAAATGTACGGGAATGACGTCATCTCAACGCTCAGTTACGTGGTCAGAACAAAAGAATTGGCGGCCAAGTCAACTCGAAGCGTTCGACGCAAGAGAAACGGTTGTAACTTGGCTAGGGGGGAGGTATTATCTAAAGAGGTAAAGTTTGTTTTATGTTTTTTTTTTGTATGTAGGAGATAATCTCTGAAAGTATCTACTGGTCCAAATGCGAAAATTTTTTCACCGATAGAAAGTTGCTTTATTCCTGAGTAACATAGGTTATATTAAATTTTATGGATGCGATCGAAGACGCGGGCTAAAGCTTAGTACGTTATATCTAAGTTTATAATATTTAGTGAAGCAGAAAAATTTCGTTGATAAGTTCGTGAAAATATACGGCGTGCCGCATATCGATATTATGGTTCAGTTATTTGATGACAGATATTCGAATATAAAAGCGGCTGGCAACAACTCGTTGCTATCGAACGGGTTCTGCTATGAAGAATTTATTCATTCGATTTATTGAATACTTTGTAGATTCCTCAACACACATTATAAATATTTTCCATTGATATAATAATAATATTCCACAACTATCACACAACGCCGTCTAGTCCCAAGCTAAGCAGAGCTTGTATTATGAGGACTAGACAACTGATAAACATACTTATATATTTCTAAATACATACATATTATAGATAAATTACACCCAAACACAGAACAAATGATCGTGCTCATCACACAAACATTTGTCCTGGGTGGGAATCGAACTCACGACCTCCGGCATTTATTATGTCATATCTGCTAGATATGACATAATAAATGGGTTATGGGAACCAACAAACTGAAATCAATTTGATCAGAATGATTTTATGATAATGTAATGACTAGCTTTTGCCCGTGGCTTCCCCCACGTACATAAAATATTACCCTATGTCACTCATGAATAAAGGAACTTTCAATCTGTGACAAAAAATTTGCAATCGGACCAGTACTTCCGGAGATTATCTCCTACAAATAAAAAAAAAACGTTACCTCGTTATAATATTTGTGTAGATGTAGATAATGTTTAAATTATGGACAATGTTTAAGTATGGGATTTAGTTTTTTTTAGAGTGTTGCCCCACGCCAGGAATAACTGCCAAGGGCAACGAAGGAACACAAGTATGGTTTATTTCCCACCATAAAAAAAAACACTAGGAATAGAATAACTCCTACACCCCTAGCCAAGTTGATAATCTGCAACCGTTAACGCTAGTCGGAAAGTAATCAAATGTATGGGAATGACATCATCTGAACGTTAATTCACGTGGTCGGAACAAACGAATATAAAATTCGTAGCCAAGTTCACATCGTTCAAAATGATAGAATGGATTTCTACAACGTTTAACGCTACATCCTTTGATAAACAAATGCTACATTGTAGAACGAGCGGCCGACTCAGGTGCGTCAACATGGCTACCCACTTATCGTTTTCTACAATTGCTGACACCGAAGCGTTACCGATTGGAGAACGGAATTCGACACGATACGGTTGTAACTTGGCTAGGGGGACTGTATCGTAAGTGCGTTCACAAACATGTTAACTCATACACAAGACGCCCAGACTTAAACACCTATCTGTAGGCCATACAAATATTTAAAGAAACGAACTTGCGATACGCAGCACAGCTAACCTTCTATTTTAAAGCAAGTGAATTTGGTGTATCGTAATACACCAAATTCACTTAAATATTAAGAAAATCATTCGACGAACGATATTCACAGCACATTTAACCACGTGTAAACGATTTTCCTTTAGAGTTTAACTTTGTGGAAACGAGTCAGTACTACAGACGTTTACAGACGATTCAGAGACATCCCAATGTGTGTGTGCCACCGTCTGGGACAAGGTTGACTGTGCAATCAGTCCCTTGTGTGTAGGGTTGCCAGGTCTTGAAACCAAAAAGCCGGACAGACTATCTTATTTAGCCGGACAGACTATCCTATTTAGCCGGACATTTGGTCAAAAAGGCCGACGTTTTTTTAGGGTTCCGTACCTCAAAAGGAAAAAATCTGAAAATTGTAAATTAGTCGTTACGTCACAAAAAAAATGTGATTCGTTAAAATCTTCGCAACTCAATTCGGAAATTGAGTTTGCATGTGTAAGTTTGTACGGAACCCCCAGAGCGCGAGTCCAACTCGCACTTGCCCAGTTTTTTTTAAGTCTACCTTGACTTTTAAATTACAATAAAAATTCATAAAATGTTTTAAAATTCTAATTAAAAAACAGTAAAATTAATTAATATAATATAATTGCTAGACGAATCGCATGTCCGCTCTGCTTGTGCTAGTGAGACAAGGTAAGGCAGAACGCAAATGACGATTCTGAACAAAATGGTCGAATTTAAAAGTCTAACAAAAGCCGGACGAGCCGGACTCCGTCTAATTTGGCCAGGCACGCAACTAAAAAGCCTGACCGTGTCCGGCTTTATCCGAACGCCTGGCAACGCTACTTGTGTCTAAGATGTGCTGTAGACGAACTAATGTGTTATGTAAACAGTGTCGAGGAGGGGATGTGAGATTGTACCCTAATGAGCGATGTAGTGAATACTATTTGCGATATACTGAGTTAATGTTGTCTCATCATAATTATTTCCAGTAAATAATAGTAATAAAATCGTTTAGTTATAGCATAGGGCACATTTACAATAAAGTATATTAGATATTAAAAAGAACGCAGTCGCTTATTTGCCTAAACTAGGGTGAACCTATGCTTCGGCTAATTAAAAAAAAAAAAAATGAACACTAAATGTGACTATTGTGATAACTTAACTAAAGTTAGAGATACGATAAATATAAACGGATCGATCAGAAAATCTCACAGCTAGTTTACGGCACGTTTATCATTATCTTTTTTTCTTTATGGCCAGTACGCGGCCAAGCAGCGTAAGTGGCGTTACACTCGTATATGCGCGGGTTTGTAGACGGCGAGCAAGGAGTAGCTTACCGACCAGCCGTCTGGTAATGACAAAACCCTTATCAATGACATCTTTTGTTCCACACGCGCCGCAATGAAATATCAGCCAGCTGGAGTCAGCTAGGGCTGTTTGGATTTTTTTCGAAATTCGAAGGAGTTTCCGTGATCAGCGCAAAGAACAATTGAAGAAATAAAATCATGCGGATTTCATCACGCATGCGGGATTGCTCCGCATGAAGAAAATTTCAAAACGCATCCTGCAAAAATGCGTACTAATACGCATTTTTTTTAAAAACGCATCCCGCGTGCGTTTATCCACGCATTATTATTATTATTTCATTTATTTATATTTATACATATTAATTATATTTTTAAATATTTCTTATAAAAAGGATATTAAAAAAAAAAACATTTAAATATACAAAAAATAGTAGCCCACCGGCATCGGGAACAGGGTCCAAGCTACCGGTGGTCAGGGCTCTTGAAAGAGGAACCTCCGGACAATACGCGCCGTGTCAAGGAGTACTGCCTTCTGGATCAAGCCCTTGATCCAACTGCCTTATTATTATTATTATTATGAGCCCGTTGTGTCCCACTGCAGGGCAAAGGCCTCCCTTCCGTTATTCCACTCTTTTCTGTCTTTAGCCACTTCTGGCCAATCCTTAAGGTAGGAGTCCAAATCGTCACGCCATCTCCTTCTGGGCCTACCGCGTCGCCGGCTCCTGCTGTTCGGAGTCCAGTCAGTAAATACTTATACGAAATAGACATTTGCGAGAGTTACAGGTACGGAGCAATCCCGCACACGTGATGAAATCGATATTAAAAACACCCTTAGTCAGCAAAAGTCTGACCTCTTACCATCCACCCAGAGCGGGAAAAGTTATTATTACCGAGTTGATTAATTTTTACATTCATCAAATTGATATATGGCCGATAGCCATTATAATCATAGTTTTAATTTATAGGATTAACTGATGAGAAATAAAACGTGTCACAAATATGAAATATGATAATTTTGACCCAAAACTTACACCCAGAAGGGAAACTTTGTACCTAACCAATTAACAATAATTGATTCCAAATTGAATAATTATGCAAATAAGACCCTTGAATTTATTTAATTTAGTTCTATAGATAGTACTGTAGTCTTAATTAAACTCGACGTGATCAATGAATGAGAAGAAGGTTCAATAAATTGGGAGACTCTATTCTCGGACCACGGTTTGTTACGTCCAGAACAAGTAATGAATAAACGACTCTATCTTTGCTGACCTAAGGTCTATTGAGACGTAGTAAAGGGGGAACTAAAAGATCGGAAATGAGATGTGGAAGAGCGGAGCCTGCTATTTTGTTGCTGAATTCCCACGCTGCAATGCTTGCCTGACTCTGATTCCGCTTCAAAGAGAGCAATCATTATGTATAACATTGCCAATTGACTGTAAGATTCCATTGACTCTACGAAATTTTATTAAATGTAAATACACTCGAGAGCAAAAAAATCGCACATCATAACTCTCTTTTTGTTAAAGCACTTTTTGTCATGTATGTGAATAGTTATTGAAAGCATTTCGTACACTAATTGAAAGCCTATTTAATTACCTTTCTAATGATGTGAAATACAGTGTTAAAAAATATCTTTGAAAGGGTTTAGAGCACAAAATCCAACAAATGGGAAAAATTACCAAATTTCACTGAAGAAATAATGAGAGTCAAACTTAAAATTCTTGGTCATCCTGTTTGTCAATAAAGTGTTTTCCCTCTCTTAGCCTTATTTACAGCTGTTAATCGATTTTTCATCAACCGTATTAATTTTATCATGAAATCTTAGGGTATAACGTCCCACTTCTAGTCAATGACAAATTGAAGCTTTTGGAGGCGTGGAGAGCCAGGCTTTTTGCACTAAGTCTTCTTTCAAGGTCATTCCAGATATGCTCAATTGGATTAAGATCAGAACTACGAGCTGTCCTCTCTATCGCAATGATTCCAACGTCCTACATGTAGTCGCAAACTGTTCTAGCGACATGCGATCTGGTGTTGTTCTGCATTAAGGAAAAAAAATCTACCATAAGCCATACAAGTGGCTTCACATATTCTTCAAGCATTTTTTTGATGTATCTATCATAAAGCCGTCAACCCTCTCGATATCAGGCCAGTAATGGCCCCGTGATGAATACAATGTCAGTTTTAGTGTCCAAAATGATGCCACTCCAATATGCCTCCAAAATCCACTTGTTCGCTTATGCAGCATTGTGAAAATTGCCCTGATGATCTTCTGTAGACCCTACAGCATCCATCATGGTCATCTAAGTCATTCTGCACTTGTAAAAAAACACAACAGCCTGCCATTAGGTATACATCCAATTTCAGTGTTTCGTGGCAAATTATTGACGAGCTTGTCGGTGAGCTGTGGTCAATTTGGTTCCATTTGCTGAGTGATGTGTAGTCAGGCCTGCTTCACCCAGTTTTTTCCTAATCGTCTGCTGATTTGTACTGACATTGGGAACTTCTTGTAGCTTTTGTGTCAGTTCAATCGTGCTCAGTGGCCAATTTCTCAAAGTACTTGTTACAGAAAAGCGATAATCACGCCCTGATCCTATGCGCCACCGGCCATATACTGGTCGCCGAACATACCCACGGGTCTCTTAAAACCTCTGGTGTACCAGGCGAACCGTGATGCTGCTGAAATTTAGCTGCCGAGCGACTTCATTTTGATTATGGCCTGCTTTGGGCAAGGCAATAACTTGAACGGCTTCTGCGGGCGTGGTATCCATATTTTTCCAGTAAATCTGTCTATTTCTAATAGAGACGTTATCACGTTAACCGAAACTGATTAAAACTCCAAAACAGCACCCTTTTTGTAGCTCCAGGTAAAGGTACAAGTAGTGAAATGCAAATGGGTGAATTTGCGAAATTCGGTATACCGCTAGTTTTTGTGAGTTACGTGAAGGTCAATGATCTTAATTTTGTGTTTTTATAATGATAACTTTGTATGCTTCAATTTTGCTTAATAATTTGTACTAAATATCTTTGGATTTAAGAAAAAAACAGTATTAAACGAAATTACAAGCCATGTGCGATTTTTTTGCTCTCAACTGTATATACGTAAGTAGGTACAGGTAAAATAAACAGACAGACGCCAAATCGTACCTTTTTACTCCCGATTCTATACAGCTCTACGTAACGAGCTTATGTCAATCATATAATACAATACATAAGGCGAGTTTCTTAATGAGTACCTATATTGAGTTGCCAGATTAGATTAGAAGTTTTCTGGTTAAAATAGAGTTTAGGAGAGTTTGAATTGAACTATTTAAATATGCAAGTTTGTACGGAACCCTCGGTGCGTGAGTCCGACTCACACAAGACCGGTACACGCACATCTCTGAATCGTCTGGACTAATTTCTACAGGACTTTCAGTGACGAAATAGGGTTCCGCGCAAAACCTCTCTTGAAATTATGTTCGAGTGGCTTGTGCTGTTTCGCGAGTTTGACGCGATCGAAGCCGTGGGCAACAGCTAGTCTTAATTATAAAGCGAGGCAAGAGATGAGATTTTTCTTTTCAGACTCACAAAGTACAAACTCACAAGGACGTATTATCTCCTTATAACCGTAAAATAAAATGGTACATATAAAGAAAAATGGATGGCAGACAAAAGGGATGTAATATTACGTTTATTTGAACGGATTTATATCTTGACTTTGACAGTCTTACGAGTTTCTATGTGACAAAGCGAGTAAATAGAATCGAATTCTGTGATCCGTTTCTTAGATTTTTGTGTTAGGTTTCAGAGTTTGTTGATATTACTATAAAGCTAGAACTACACTGCGAACACGTGTGCCACACACGCCGATCTGGGCGCGTCGGTCTCCATACATTTTTTATGGAAACTAGACTTGTAGAGCTACACTTGATCCACGCCATACGACGCCACGCAACGTCGTTCTACGTACAAATCAGGCGTGTTCCACGTGTGCGTCTGTCTAATATAGTTCCAGCTTAAAAACAGCTGGAGTCTATTAATATCCTGATAGTTAAAACCAAGGAGTCTTTAAGTCAAAAGTAAATAAGTTACTTCTAGCCAAGTACCTATGCTCTATCGTCGATCAAATCATCCCTTACCATCGGGTGAGATAGTCTGTCTAATAAGTCAACCGACTTGGGAATTTTGTACAATATTTAATCATTTAAAAAATACTTATATTCGGTACTTTTTATAAGGTTCTTCTGTTAGTAAACAATGATCACTATCTCTTAATCAACCTTGATTATTGAACCCATGTTGACTACATCAGATTTCATTAAATCCTAATAATTACTCAAGTCATTTAACTTATTAGACAGACTAGTGATCAAACACGAGACCAACAATAATAATAATAATAACAAAAAATGAAAGATATTCTGAGAGCTTTTAAGTTATTTTTAGATAAAAATTCACCAATATTTTCGTTTTGCTCAAATTACGACTTACATAGTATTCTATACTTATAAGCAATTTGGCTTTCAACGTCGTAGAAATATTAAAATGTCTTCCACAAATATTTACCCAGCAGCGAAATTATAATCTTACCATGAATGGTTAATGTAATAAGCAAAGTTTTCGCAAACTTCAGATGTCGTTCGTTACAAGACTTAAAATTATCTTAGTTTTTGTGCTAAGTACGAGTGTCCCTAAAAGGTACCACAAAGCTTTTGTGGTACCGGATTGTTCCCAATTCCTTAAATTTTGCATTCTATACTTTTGAACAAGTTACATTTATGGAAATGAACATTTCAATTTTAATTATTCTAACTTTTGAATTATTGAGACTTTAAGCCAATTTCAATTCCGATCAAAGAAAAACAAAAATAACTTAATAATTCAATTGCAAAATTAATTGAAAACCGAATCAAACGGTGTTTGTTCGTAATTGAATAAATGACGACCCAAATATTGAAGACAATGTTCAACATTGTCTTCAATATTTGGGTAGCCGTGATAACCATTTCTGTCTTGATTGAGGATTTACCTACTCAGCTTACATATGTTGAAGACAGCGACAATCTGGGGTGGCGTCAGACTTAGTTACAACCCCACACCACAAAATAGGTAGGTACAGAAGACAATCTCATGTATGTACTTCACTTTTTATATCTACGCTCGGTGGACGCACACTAAATGAGCGTTTGAGCCGGAACTGTTCGACGAGCGGGCCGAGACGCTCCGAGATATCGTGTCTGTGAGCGGTGTCTATGTGTGCGTTGCTCGAGCGCGCTTTGTATGTAGATTGACTTCTGCTATATATTTTGTGCACACACTATGGCGCTTATCGAATACCTACTCTTGTCAACATGTAGACAAAGTAGAATTTGATAGGTCTAAAAATCTAGAAGGTCGGAAGACAAAAACTTGAAAAGCGAAAGCCAAGGGACTTATTGAAAAAACAGACTTCTTGATTACGTATTTCTTAGACACTTTTAATTAAGTGCTTTTAATTATCAAAGTAAATTTACATCTTGTAATTCGATTTTGTTTTGTGTTTACCGACCAGGATCGCCCACCAAATCAACTTCTTATTGTGATGAACTGACGCTGAATAATACCAAGAGATCTCATCAATTATCGTTGAGATCTCTCAAAGATAATAAAAGATCTCAATCAAAATTGCTCGAACCTCTTGTTGATTAAAATAAAATGATATAAGTAGGTTTAACGTTATTGTACTTACACCAAAATAGTAACAAAACTTTTAGGCAAACTTAAATCTGTGGGTACGATGGCGGTCTTATCGCAGAATTAGTCTGCCGTTATCTGACAAAACTTCATTTGGAGTTACGCAGTTAGAAATCATAGCAATTTAACGGTGATTTTATTTACTTACTCTGGTGCCCACGACTCCGTCCACGTCAGACATGAATTTTATTTATGTACAACCCTAAATTCTTGTTCTAAAATAAAATAGTCTAAAATACTCCTTATAGCATCTATCTACCTGTACAAGTTCAGCCCAATGCAGTCTGTTTCAGAGATGTGGAACAAACAGACCATAGATATAAGAAAGGAGTTTTTATATGTTTTATCTGTTTTTTATATTTCTACTAGCTGACCCAACACACTTCGTTGTGTCACAAACGTCATATCGTAAAAAGATAAAGTGTCAAATCTTCGAATAAATAAAAGAAGTTTGTGACTGTCAAATAATAACAGACAAATAATTAGCAATAAATTAAAATTGTGACTATAATTTGAGATTTAAACTATCCTATCTCTCAAGTTGGATCGAACTGCACATGGTGTGCGAATTTTATTATAATCGGTTAAGTGGTTTAGGAGTCCATTGAGGACAAACATTGTGACACGAGATTTATATATATTAAGAGAAGATGAAACAGACAGATAAATAGACCGACAGACAGACAGTTTTTTTTTTTAAATTGCAATTTTTTTCAAAGGCGGGAAATCACAATGAATTCACCCGCTATAGGGCGGAATGGTAAAGCGTGTGACTAAAACAACACCTGTATTCGTTCAATTTCCCTTTGCCTTCTAGGACCACGGGTTTCCCTTTCAGAAGTCAACCCATAATTCTGCGTGTTCGTACTGTTCACATGGTTCTTCTCCATAGGAAACGACCATTTAGAACCATGCACTAGCTTCTGATGTTATTAAATACCCATGAAGGCCTATGTAAAATAAAAACATTTTGAATTTATATAATATGAAGAGGTGCAAAAGGCTTTACGAGTATAAAGCGTGATCTTAACTTGATTTGAACAGTGCATATCTATTGTAAGAGGCGTAAGAGCTATCATATTATAGCATTAACCAATTAATCTGTCACGATATATGTCACAGCAGCTTGTTTCCAAAACTCAAGCTAGAACTATACTGCGCACACGTATGCCACACACGCCGATCTGGGCGCGTCGGTCTCCATACATTTTATATGGAAACTAGACTTGTAGAGCTACACTTGATCCATTCTACGCGACGTCGTTCTACGTACAAATCAGGCGTGATCCACTTGAGCGTCGGTCTAATGTAGTTCTATACTCTGTTCAAAATAACATTAGAAATTTATGAAAACCTTTTATTGTCCATTCAAACGATTTTGACTTTTATTGCGGCATAACAAATGACGGCTGCAGTAAATAGTTGATATTGTAACCACTTTTTTGCTTTTAATGCTATCTTTATGCTTACGAAATAGAAGCCAATAAAAATAGAAGTCAATAAAGCATTTATTATACAAAAAAAATGTGTGCGTGCAATCTGTGGAGCTTGGTATATGGATAGCTGTAAGCCACTGTTTAAAAAGTACAACATTTTACCATTAGCATGCATGTATGTTAAAGAATTATGTCTATTTGTACGACAACATCCTGAATATTTTATTAAACATAGAGATGTAACCAAAAGGAATGTTTCCTCTAGGGATAAGCATAGGCTCTGCTTGCCGCAAGGCAAACTTGACTTATACAAAAGAAATTCGTTTTTAATGGCTATTAGGGTGTATAATAAATTACCAAATGCCTTAAAAGAACTACCGTTGCCTATGTTTAAAAACAAGTTAATCCACTGGCTGAAAGAAAAATGTTTTTACAGTGTTAATGAATTTATGTTACATAACGAACGCAAGGAAAGAAAATAATGTCAATTTTGGTTTATATTTTTATTTTTAAATTGACATTCAATATTTTAGTTATTCTGACATTATTATTCTGACAATTTTATTCTGGTTTTGACATTTTAACATTATTGTTGGATATCTCAATCTTTGTATGATGTCTAAAATAATGACAATTTTGGTTTATATTTATATTTTTAAATTGACATTCAATATTTTAGTTATTCTGACATTATTATTCTGACAATTTTATTCTGGTTTTGACATTTTAATATTATTGATGGATATCTCAATCTTTGTATGATGTCTAAAATAATGTCAATTTTGGTTTATATTTTTATTTTTAAATTGACATTCCATGTTTTAATTATTCTGACATTATTATTCTGATTTTGACATTTTAATATTATTGATGGATATCGCAATCTTAGTATAAGCAATATCTGACATTTTTAATTAAATTAATAAATATTTATTTAATCAGACATTTTTAACAATTAAAGTGATTCAATAACTAAAGAGATATTATGTTTGACATTTATAATTAAATTGTATGTACTTAATCTGAAATTAAATATTTGCACACCACATATAATGGTAGAATGTAAAGGGGCCTTAATATTAATGTTATGATCATACTACTTTGTATACCTACATTCTGGCAAATAAATTATTAAAAAAAAAAAAAAAAAAAAGTTAAAATCGGTTGAACAGACAAGGTTTCTTTAAATTTCTAATCTTAACGCGAATAGGGTATAGGTTCATTATTTCAGAAATCTAGTTTTCCGTATCATTAAACTTAGTATAGCTATTCTTGGCATCAAATGAATATTAATGCCCCTGATCTACATCGAGACACAACTTGTTTATAAAACACAACATAATTTACTTTAAACTTGTTCGGAAAGCAAACTTACAGTTTTTAAACTATGTTTCTTACTTATTCAGGTTTAATTACAAAGTTTCAGTGTTTAACCGTTAACTGAATAACAAATAATAACATTGAGTTATTTCTTTACTTTTCTTGTTTTGTGGAGGTAAATTGTCTGTTAAATGGAATTCTTGTAATAATTTCAAGAAAGTTATGCTTATCTTCAGCTTTTCAGTCGAAAGTCGTTAACTGCTGGACATAGGCCTCCTTCATTTTTTTACTTATCTCTCTCTAAAGTGAAGTCAGAGGACGTGGCAGACTTTTACTGACTAAAACCCACCTCAGCCCACCTGTGTCCTTCAGTGTCTTCTCTAGCTTCTTGGTCTAATAGTTATAATCAATATTCAACACTGTTAAGACTATAACATTAAATGTTCTATGTTAGTACAATTACCGTCACGGATCTTGAGCGCTGGCTTCAAGTTGCGCAGAAGTCAAATATTCGGTCTCTGTGGTGCGAAGTGAGACGCAGGGGCGGGGTGTGTCAGTGATTGGCTCGCCACGCCGTCGTGTCATAGACATCACTCCTGAATCGTTCCCTGCGTTGCTGCATGTATCTTACAACGAAGACGATTGGCTCGCTAATGTATGGAATGCGCAAATCGATCCCCACTCTGACGCCGAGCGCTCAAGATCCGTTTCGGCCATTGTAACAAATACTATATAACGTCATGTGGTAAATGAATAAACTAAATCACTAACAAATAAAATCATATAGGTAGTCTGTCTAAAAAGTGAATTACAAAACCTATTACTCGTATATATAGGTAATTACATACAATACTTTTTATAAGGTTCTATTAGTAAACAATGATCATCTCTTTGCAACCTTGATTATTCAACAAGTGTTCAATACATCAGATTTCAAGAATTAGATTATTTAATTCGATTACCTAAGTCGTTTGACTTTTTAGACAGACTCTACATATATTTTTAAGATGAAAGTTTGTGAATGTGTGTGTGTGTGTGTGTGTGTGTGCATTTGTCATGTTTGTTACTTCTTCGTACTCAAACGGCAGTACGGATTGAGATGGAATTTGTTACACGGGTAATCCATATCCTGGATTAGCACATGATAGGTACCTATTTTTAAGCTATTGCATAGCTTCTATCGCGGGCCTTGAGCGTGGAGACCGAATCCAGAAATTCCGTAACGAAAATAACCTAACACCCCCCACTCATTTGTTTTTTGAGCGTGGTGACCGATAAGAAAACAAATGAGTGAACAATCAATCAAAATTCAATTCAATGTGTGAAAGTGTAACTTCAATTAATATCAAAGAAAAAAAAACAAAGGAAAAAAATACTGCATAAATAAAATAAATAAGTAATTATAATTGCATAAGTTGATAAAAATGCTATGCAATAGCTTTACCGCGGCAGTCCCCGAGTGCCACACGTCTTTTTTATCCCAGGATTATGTATCCTTGAGTCAATTAGGTACTTTCCCTCTAGTCATTTATTAGTCTTTTTTTCTACATCAAAGTCACTTAAAAACTGCCCCGCTTTGAACGAAAGCTTTTACTTTTATCCGATGTCCTTAATCTGTTTCGTACTTCCACTAATCCGTATTAAAAACGGATAAGCCGATAGTCCAGTTTCATACTACAGTTGCCTAATATTCACTTGTATGGACTCTGTGAGTTACCTACTATGCTGTCGAGGTTACAGACCTCAATTATAAAGATGACATTCATTTATCAGCTGTCAGTTAATAATCGTTATTTATTAACGAGACTAGCTTTTGCCAGTGGCTTGGCCCGCTTGTTGGGTGTCCCAAAATTAACGCAAGATTTGAATTTGCCGTCATTTGTGCAGTAAAGTGTTGGCAAACTACTACGGTCCGGATCAAGCGTTTTGCCTCGTCGTTTTACTCTACCCTACTCTACCCTACTCTACCTTACCAAACTTCACATAAACCATCTACTAAATAGTCCGTTTGGTTTGGATAGGTGAGCCCGTTCTTGAGTTATAAAATTACAACGAAAAGTGGCATTGATTTTTATATATATAGATAGATAGAGAAGTAAAGCATCATTGGCTATTTATGAAAGAAAAATGAATCAGTGATACCGTGACGGTTGACAGGACACAGTGCCAGCCAATGGCGAGTCGGACTCACGCACCGAGGATTCCGTAGAAACCACAACTACAAATTTTTGGTTTTCGGTTTTTTCTTTTACGCGTACTTAATGACATTGCTTCTTGCCAAATTTTATGATTCTAGGTCAACGGGAAGTCCTTATAGATTTAGATTCCCCTGCGAGCGTCAAAATATGCGCCATAAAAGGAACATAAACGGCCTTATCTTAAGATTGAGTAGAGTTAAAAGTTCGATTATTTTATAGCTTGAAGGGGTAACAGATTTAAGTATTTAATGACAATTTTAGCTTGATACTTTTACGCGTTCTAGAGAAAAAGAATCTTGGAGAGGCAACATAGTGATCCTATAAAGGTTCCAAATTTGGCCGACTGAAGTACAATTAACGGCACGGATCTTGAGCGCTGGCTTCAAGTAGCGCAGAAGTCAAATATTCGGTCTCTTTAGTGGTGCGAAGCGAGACGCGGGGGCTGGGAGTGTCAATGATTGGCTCGCCGCTCCATCGTGTCATAGATGTCACTCCTGATTCGTTCCCTGCGTTGCTGCATGTATCTAACAACGAAGACGATTGGATCGCCAATGTATGGAATGCGCAAAGCGATTCCTACTCTGACGCCGAGCGCTCAAGATCCGTTCCGGTAATTGTACAGAAGCCTAAAGATGTGTCGCACCAACCGTAAAGTGACACGGGACAAGGGCAGGAAGATAATGATGATAAAGAAGCACAGGACCAGTCAATTAGACTAAATAAGGGGAAGGCTCGTGTCCAGCAGTGAGCGTCTTGTGACAGGATTGTTGATGATGATCTATGTCCAAGAGAGATGGGTATACAGTCACCCTGTATAGCTTCATTTCTTTAACAGTTCAGTTTAGGTCGTAAAAAGCTCGTCGTAGGCCCTGCTGTCGATGAAAAATACCACGCTGTCGTTAAACCATTGTTATAACTGTGACTTTAGTCCATCTAATTAAAAATCATGGTATAGATAAAAGATTTAGATCATTTAATTTGGTTTCAGGGTGACAAAAATTATCATCGTCTTCGAATCGATATCCAATTTACCGCTAAGTAGTTGCACAGTTTCATTAAAAAACCGGCTTTACAAAAAAAATAAACGATAAAATGCGAGCCAAGTCAGAGTTTATCACTAGTTAATCATTAGATGGAAAAGAAGGAAACATGCAATTTAAACCGTAATTGGAAGAAGGATTTTAGCTTATTGTCAATGAATGGGCTCCACAATAAACTGGACAATTGAGAACAGCTTCTAAATTGGAAGATTAGATATTGTGTTTTAGTACCTAGTTCTTGAGATCAATATAGTGTGACGTAACCCTGTGTACTCAGGCGTTGTTGCTACTTCTTATTTTTTTCTCGAGCCCTTCATTACAAACTCTCTCGAAACAAGTTACCTAAATGTTCGAGCGCTGATTGTACATACGTTTGTACAACTTGAATGACCTTTTTTTTTTTATGGTGGGAAAAAATCATGCATTGACATCCCCCGCTCTTGGGCGGAGCGGGAGATAGTGTCAGACTCTTACTGACTAAAAGACCCACCCCGTTCCTTCTAGCCTTCATACCGGGGCTCGAGCGCCCTTTCGGATAACCCTGGCCCCAGTAGGCTTCGACCCGGCTGGGTCCCTGCTGTTGCTGACAACTCCTTGAGGCGCGCGGGAACAGTGCGCGCCGTCGACGACTTGGGCTTGGTCCGGACAGTTACCGGACGGCTGGACAGTGAGCTACCCATTGCTCACTGTCCGCAAGCCCGCGTCTACGTTGGCCGGAAATCGGGATCAGAATCCCGGCGACGGCGGCGGCGATAACGCCGTTGCCTGATGCGTTCGGCCTCCTCCTTTGCGAGCATTACTGCTTCGCAGAAGTCGGCGACCGCCTGCCACTCCTCCTCGCTCCGGACCATGGCCTCAACCAAGGCCCGGCGCGAGAGGTCTCCGCCGCCGATCGCCCCCACGAGGGCACGGCGATGCTCCGCCCAAGCAGGGCACACCTCGACTGTGTGCTCCACCGTGTCCTCCGGGCGTTCCGCACAGTGGCGACACCCGGGCGTCACCTCCGCATGAATCCCGTGCAGGAAACTCCCGAACGAACCATGTCCAGTGAGTACCTGGGTCATGCGGAAGGTAAGGACGCCGTGAGGTCTTTCCAGCCACGCCTCAAAGAGGGGACTTACCGCCATGATTGTGGCGTGCCCAAACTTGAATGACCTTATAAAATACTTAATTGACATGCTGTACACACGGGTGTATGAAATTTATTCGGCCGAAAATGTCTCTGTATCTTCGTTTTTCCTAGAGAAAACCATAAAAGGTGTAAAAAAAACACGCATTTACGTAATAATAATAACCCGGCGCGCGAAGAGTTAATTGCCTTAACAATTTTGTAAAAAAAAACCGCCCCACACTGCGATCAACTCTTGTATGGTGTGTGCGTTTACAAACATGTAAACTCATATACACAAGACACCCAGGCCCCGAACAACTTAGTACTTGTAAGTCATACAAATAATTATTTCGAGCGGTTATCAAGCCAAGCGTCACGCAGTGCAGCAGCCAATCGCAAACCACTGCGCAACGTACAAAAAAACAACAGGAAGCTCAGTCTTCATTCATTTCCTATAATTTAATAAGAAATACATTATGTACAAAAATACAGAATTGTTTGAAAAAGACACCGAGGTCCTTCAACGTAAAGAGCGTCTGAACGAAGACCGGTAGGTTTTAGTTAAAAAAAGTTTTACACTACCTCTCGCTCCAACCAGAGAAGGAGAAGGTAATAAAAGGAAAGATAATTCTACACCCACAAAAAACTACAAAAATCTGGCTCTATCAATCACCGCAGAAAATCCGATACAGCAAACAGGACACAAGCTCGCCTAAACCATACCTCGCTAAACACAATTCTGATAATGGTCTAGATACCACATAATAACATAATATAGAAAGCACTCGTGTGAAAGTGATTGATTGCCAATCTGGCCCATTTCGCAGTTCAGCGAACGAAAGAGTAGGAATTATTTGCGTTAATCCTCAAAATGACGATGCCTGAAAATCTGCGAAAAAATAATGGGAAAATTCTTTGCGAGCCTGTTGCGCCTGATAGGTACCTCACGCAACAGGCTCTCAAAGCATTTTACCTTTAGCTTTTTATCGAAATGATTTCATGGGCCAAACATAAATATGTAGTAACGCCTCAAAGAGGTTCTACATTTTTCAGACGCATTCTTTTCCCATATAGTCGGCACATGTCACCTCTTCGGAATTTCATTTCACTGAAGTATTCACCAACATGAGAAAATCATGTAAAGGTAATTTGATAAAATTCCCAGAGTTTTCTGCGACTTCAGGAAATCAATACATTTCTACAGCGTACCTAATACATAACTTCATACGTAAACTTAGTTAAGGATTTCCGACACCCCAATTACGTTGAAACTGTTAAAGCAACACCTTTAATCAATGTAATTAGGCTGTAATCAAAACTGGCAATTGGCAGTTCTCAGAATTCAAAGACTTTATTACAAGTGGCTAATTTCAACATCAATCGACTAGAATTTTCGACGAATCGAATACTGTTAGTTATGAGCGCACCTAATTTATCGAATTTCTAATTTAGAATATCTAACAAGAACACGAGAGCTAATATTATTAGTAATCTACACTATCTACATCTACACTTATGTTACAAAGAGGTACCTAGTTTGTTTTTTTGTTTGTAGGAGGTACTGGTCTGATTCACGGTGGAGCACACAGTCGAGGGGTGCCCTGCTTGGGTGGAGCATCGCCGTGCCCTCGTGGGGGCGATCGGCGGCGGAGACCTCTCGCGCCGGGCCTTGGTTGAGGCCATGGTCCGGAGCGAGGAGGAGTGGCAGGCGGTCGCCGACTTCTGCGAAGCAGTAATGCTCGCAAAGGAGGAGGCCGAACGCATCAGGCAACGGCGTTATCGCCGCCGCCGCCGCCGGGATTCTGATCCCGATTTCCGGCCAACGTAGGCGCGGGCTTGCGGACAGTGAGCAATGGGTAGCTCACTGTCCGGCCGTCCGGTAACTGTCCGGACCTAGCCCAAGTCGTCGACGGCGCGCACTGTTTCCGCGCGCCTCAAGGAGTTGTCAGCAACAGCAGGGACCCAGCCGGGTTGAAGCCTACTGGGGCCAGGGTTATCCGAAAGGGCGCTCGAGCCCCGGTATGAAGGCTAGAAGGAACGGGGTGGGTATTTTAGTCAGTAAGAGTCTGACACTATCTCCCGCTCCGCCCAAGGGCGGGGGATGTCAATGCATGATTTTTCCCACCATAAAAAAAAAAGGTACTGGTCTGATTACTAAAATTTATACACCGATAGAAAACTGCTCTTTTCCTGATATAGGCTATATTTTATGAACGCGGGCGAAGCCACAGGCAAAAACTACTTTAGTAATAATTTCACTAATTAACTTTTTTGTCATAGAAAGCTCTGCACATTCTACCATGCTACATTGTATTATTATTTTCCAGTTTGACACAATCAAAGACACTTACGAACACGTTTCATAATCAATTAAACACTTATATGCCATAATCTATGATTAACCATATTATTCACTTATTAAGTACTACATTCACGAATGTGCTTAGTTTTAATTACGCATATTTACTAGATATACTGTATTATTAACAATACTATAAGTGTTTATCCACTTACACTAAACGAATTAAAATAAATCAAACATTTGTTTTTAGTTGATCTACTGACTAAAACCCACTCGTTTATTCCTTCTTTCTTTACGTTCCTTCTTTCCATTATTTTTCTTTTTTTTTTTAATTGATAATCTAGTGCTTGACTGCGATCCGAACTGATGGTAAGCAGTGATACAATCAATAATGGTGAGGCGCACTAGTTTATTAAGAGCCTATTAACTCTTGCCTTGAAGACACCTAAATAATAATCTAAATTTCTGAAAACAAAGTTATGCTTCGAAATATAGAATCTAAATCAATATCACATAGAAGAAGCGACGCGTGTTATTGATCTGCCACATAAATACCCAATCTTTTATCAGAACAAATTTTTCACCTTCTTTAATCTTTTTCTCTTTCTGTCTTCCGAATAAAGACTTATGACGCATAATAAATATGCTTTATGGAGACCCGTGATGTATATTGTTTCTGTACTCAGGTATTTTAAACCTATCTTAACTAATATGGTAAAGAAAGTATTATACAATGGTTTGTTTGTTGAGCTGTTCTCAGAAGACCTCTTCTTCTTCTTCTTCTCTAGGTGGTGCGAGAGAGCGTATCAGACTTTTACTGACTAAAATCCATGGTAGGTTTTAGTCAGTAAAAGTCCTTTACTGTTCCCTTTTTGAGGTAGGATATCAAATAAGAACTTCTCCCACTCTAGAGCGGTTCATGATTATCTTTTCACAGGTTTACCTGTATTCCTTTAGCTTAACTTTGCTCCAGGGCCTCAAGTCTGCTATTACAATAGTGTCAGAATGGTCTATCATTGTTGTCATAATTGTCGATTTTGACAAGTTTGGTAATCTACTAATATAATGGCGTCGTTATTACTTTCCAAAATGGTCAACCATTGACACTCCATTGAAAGAAATGGCATAGAATAGTAATCTCGTACATATTGACAAATGAATATTTGACGTATGCGGTAATCTGCAAAAACTTTGACAATTTATTTGATCAGTGTTCTACCATTAGAACGTTATTGTGCAGTTATTGGTTTTAATATGTTTGATATTATCATTCTACCACAACTCTATTACGATACCATTGACCGATCAATGATCGGTCATTATGAATTAGCAGATTACGAACTTTTAGCAAAATGACAATGTAATCGTGTTGGAATGACGAATTTATGAAAATAGCAGACTTGGGTCCCTGGACTATGGTAACTCTTTCCAAAAGTTCCGCAGCCCAAAGAGGTTACCCTGGATGACAGGTTGCTAAAATTTTTGCACTGATATTTAGCTACACTATATTTTTGTCACAGAAAATTCAGTTTCTGCGGGATAGGACACAGAAGTTCATTCACGGAAAACGTTTTTGTAAGTATATTTTCTACAACACACAAGTAAGGATCAACAAGTAAGAAAAGTAATAAATATAATGCGTCGCAGTATTGTATGTCAAAGCCATTCATTGTGACATAATATTGAACAAAGAGAAACTTGAATTTGTCGATAAAAGGTTTTCCTGGGGATTACACAGAGTTAAGGGTACAATGGGGATATCATTTATCATCTCTTTTAGGATTGCTAAGTTTGGCAGCATAATGCTGTTCGAAAACTGTTCTGCCAATTTACAGATGCTAATGCCGTGAAAGTCTATTTTAGTTACTTCCTTAGTATCTTGTCTTACGAAGGTAAGACACAAAAACAAAAGAAAAAAGAAAAAAATAATTAAGATTAAGATTTTTTTTTTTTATTAAGATTTTAATGGCTTTTAAGAAACCTATCTAATCAAAATCACCACTAGACACGGTTTTTCACTTAACATAACATTGTTTGTGCTTAAAAGAAAGAAGTAGGTAATCTCAGAAATTAATTATCCATTTTCAAAAACTCTTTCATTGATTCAAGGCTACACTATCGGTGAGTACGATTCGCTGCTTTTCATCACAGTTCCAGTTCCTACGAGCGACGGGAGCCACGGGAAAAAGTATGTTTCAATTCACATTGAAAACAGCGTATATTCGTGATTTGATTCGGGAGTTGCCGGTTTATTGTAAGATGATAACACAGCACATCTTCAGAATGTAAATGCCCTAACACAAAAAAAAAAATGTTGGTAAAGTTGTCAATGTAAGTAGGTACCTACTACAGCGTAAATAAATGTAAAATGTATGTGTTATGTTGTTTCTTTCTTACTCATATTTCGAGTTCTTTTTCACCACAGGGTTTTAAAGTAAGTAGGTATCGTAATCAAGGGTTACGATATATCCAATACCAACAGTAGTAGTATGGAAGTAGCTGTACTTAAAAAGCAATTCGTTACAATTCATATCGTTTCTCATCATCCTATCTACATAACCTGCTAAAAAATACGTCAGTCGCAGTAGACATTATCTACTAGATATTATTTTTTTTTTAAGCTATTGCATAGCTTCTATCGCGGGCCTTGAGCGTGGAGACCGAATCCAGAAATTCGGTAACGAAAATAACCTAACACCCCCCACTCATTTGTTTTTTGAGCGTGGTGACCGATAAGAAAACAAATGAGTGAACAATCAATCAAAATTCAATTCAATGTGTGAAAGTGTAACTTCAATTAATATCAAAGAAAAAAAAACAAAGGAAAAAAAAATACTGCATAAATAAAATAAATAAATAGTTATAATTGCATAAGTTGATAAAAATGCTATGCAATAGCTTTACCGCGGCAGTCCCCGAGTGCCACACGTCTTTTTTTCTTTTAACGTATATAAATAAAAATGAATAGCTGTTCGTTAGTCTTGCCAAAACTCGAGAACGGCTGGACCGATTAGGTTTATTTTGGACTTCAAATATTCGTGATAGTCTAGGGAAGAATCCCTTACCAATAAACTACGATGACTATGACTATGAAGGTTTAAACGGTGAGAAAATGAAGGCGAAAAAAAAATCGAATACAACGACATCTCGTCATTTTGAAATGAATTATGCTGTTTCTAGTTATCGTTATCTTTTGAAAGCTTAGCTAAACGGTCTTGTTTGCCGGGTCAGCTGGTTTCTTTTTAAAAACAGATTGTGCTGAATGCCACTCGCGCCGTTTTTTTTTTTGCTACAACTTAAAAACAAAAACTCGATAAGCGCCGCCTACGAATAAAAGGGCTTAAACAAACAGCTCCCCTATGCGAGGCAAATAAAAGAACCCAAGACAATGGACTATACTCATATCTCTCCTATACAAGTACATTTTACATACATATAGGGTACACAATGGTGCACAATATAGATAGCCCAGTATAACCCACAATAATATGTCGCCCACACTCCCTATCTTGGTTCACCATGAGACGCGCTCGAGTAAAAATAGATTAATTTCTTTCATCTTGGGTATTATTAAAAACCTTTGTAAGTGAACAATATCTGTCGTCCATTCAAGAAAGCTTTTTACTTATTATCCTTGGATAAAAGTAAATAAGAGTATATCTATCAGATGAAATTCTGTAACATGTGTGTAATAATGTTGTAAACAAAAGTTGTGCAACATGTTTTCGTGTTTACGTCGTTGAGAGACGCCTAGGACGTCGGGACACGCAGGGTGATTCCCGGCCACCGAAGGCGTTGGCTTGGGGACGACAAGCAATGGGTAGCTCGCTGTCCGGCCATCTGGTAAGGACCGAATCCAAGTGAACAAAGAGATGTCCACAGAGTACCGTTTTATAAGTGCCCATGTAGGCCTATGTGAAATAAAAAACTTTTGACTTTGACTTTGACTTGACTTTGAGTACAATTTTTATACACTGGAGATTCAGCAAAACCGTAAGAACCCCAGTAAGGCCGATACCCGCTAGGGCCACGAGGAATTTCTGAAAGGGATACCGTGGTGGCTGGCTTTAGTCAGTAAAAGTCTGACACGCCCTCTTACGCCTTCTAGAGCAGGAGCATTCGTGGGACCTCAAAAAAAAGCTGATAGGTATTCATATTTAGCAACCGTTACTTTACTTCTGTGAACCATCAATATAAGTAGATACCTACGAGGTTTTGAAAGATTCAACTGACTTTTATTGTATGTTGGCACTACGTATAATTAAAAAATAAAATAAAAGTAATCCGAACGAGTCAATCTTCGAATCTCAACAGGGATTAACCTCTCGTATGCCGTAATTAGAGATCGAGAGAGATAGATCTACGCGAGACACAATGGCTTTTTAATTGTGTCTCAATTAAAAAGCCATTGTGTCTCGCGTAGATCTGCGTTCCGGCATACAAGGGGTTAAATTGTCATTCACTCATTGATAAGACTATGAATAATTCTAGATATATGATAAGATCTTTCGATTTTATAGCTCGCCACACTCGTTCTAACATTCACTACATAAAATTACAATAAAAACTTAACCTATCCCAGTCCACATACTCCAATAAACAAATAAACAATCTTATTTTCAATCAAGCCTTGTCCTCTCCGAGTCCGTAAATCCATTTTGAGCTCAGTCTTAGGTACATGATGACATACCCGTTTCTACCATCAAAAACCCTCTTTTTAGGGGCCCTCCCTTTGTGGTCAGCTACGCCCCTGTCTCTAACATTCTCGTAACTAAACTCATTATTTACAACTCAAACGATTCTCAACACTTTATCCACTGTCTACAGAAGCGTTCAGTTAAATTATTATGTAAACATTTATAATGGACCACTAAAACAATATCCTACCCTCTCAAATTCTTCTAGGCCAAATATGTAACTTAGGTATACAGACGGCCCCAGGGAGGAAACTAACGGCCAACTTAGAACCAAAGTTTTAAGTTTACAACTTATTAAATGCTAACAGTCGCCTCTCTACTAATATGTTGGTTCAGGACTAGATTGGGAATGTACTCAATATTACCTAACATTAGGCACCTACATAACGTTACGCCTATTTTAACAAAAAGAGTAAAAAATAAAAGTTTTTCACATTTATTTTTATCTCCCACAGGACAAACAATAATAAAATTAAATAAAAATGTTAACGAATCTCTCTCTATCAATATCGCCATCATCAGCAACGGAGCGTGATCTATCTACAGAGTGACCTCAGGAAGCGATGCCTTATCTTTGGAGCCCTACCGTGCGTATTGTTTTAGCCACTAGTTCCTCTTCCTGAGTCCTGATATTTTTTTAAAGCTGAATATCAACATGAAATGATAATGTTACCAAACTCAGTAATTGAGTCCAATCTGTCTGATCGTCATTAATATTCATAGAGGCTTTACAGTTTACCCATATTATGATGTTGTAGTATCAACGCGATTACATTAATTGATCGTAATCCATTCTCTATAAATCGAAGATTTTTTGGCCTTGCACTGGCATTTTATTAAGCTATTGCATAGCTTCTATCGCGGGCCTTGAGCGTGGAGACCGAATCCAGAAATTCCGTAACGAAAATAACCTAACACCCCCCACTCATTTGTTTTTTGAGCGTGGTGATCGATAAGAAAACAAATGAGTGAACAATCAATCAAAATTCAATTCAATGTGTGAAAGTGTAACTTCAATTAATATCAAAGAAAAAAAAACAAGGAAAAAAAATACTGCATAAATAAAATAAATAAATAATTATAATTGCATAAGTTGATAAAAATGCTATGCAATAGCTTTACCGCGGCAGTCCCCGAGTGCCACCCGTCTTTTTTTTCTTTTTATTAATGATGTTACTAATATATTTTTATTTTAAGTTATTCGTTACTAATAAGTTAAGATTTTTATTTTAAGCTATTCGTTAGAGATTAGTTAAGATTTTTATTTTATTCTGTTGTTCTGTGCGAGTCCCAAAGAAATGTTTCTTTCTTTCGTTCTTTATTTTTTTCTTTCTTTCAAAAAAAAAAGAAAGCTGAAAGTAAACGTTTACCACGTATCTAATCAGTGAAGAGCATAACCACCATCATGTGGAGTCCTACTGTCCACCTACTGTCTATGAAGACCAGACCACGTATAAATTACCTGACCAAGTTGGATAAAACCAATAAGTAAAAAAAAAGTATCTGGGCAGTGGGATTGATCGAGACAGTCACTGCGGACTTGGTTCTCAAAAGGCAACCGAAGGAACACACCTAGTATTTGTTAGTAAAAAAACCGACTGACGATTGGCTGACACTCCCTCTCACCCCACTCATGGTAAGAAAAGTAATTTGATGATTTCTCACACTCAAAAAAATCTCCGAATTTACTCTAACCTATATAACCTAGGTGGCCAAGTGATAATGGCCGAGTTGTAGTTCGCAACTCCAGCCAGGTGCATTACTTTGTGTATTTTATTTCATCACCACTGCTGTCAAAACGGTGAAGGAAAACATCGTGAGGAAACCGGCATGTCCTAGAGCCAAAAATTCAAAAACGTGACATCCACCAACTTGCACTGGGCCTGCGTAGTGGATTACGACCCATTCTCTCTCCTAGAGAGGAAGCCTGAGTCCCAGCAGTAGGAACATTATAAGGCTGATTATGTTTATGCTATAGGGAGAGGGCTTTTCCCAGCTGGGGGATCATTGTGCGTGCAGTAGCAACAGCAACAGCGCCCACAGCAGCGAAGTTAGTGCTCCTCGAATTTCTACCTGCTGTTGAGGAGTCTTAGGCATTTCATCATCGACTTCTCCTACCGTTATTTCGGAACCCGGTGGTGGCGCGTTCTGACGACCATGAAAGCACGCGGCCTCAGACTTGTGCAGTGCCACCTCGAGTCCCAACTGCCGGATCCTTTTCACAACTGTAGCAACCCCGCGTGTTGCTAGTTCGGCCGCTGCCTGGTACGACTCTCCTTGTGCCAGGACCAGCTATTATCAGCGTAACATACCACGCTGGCTCCACTGGGGAGGCCGCGGATGTGCGATCGCCAAGAGCGATCCTAGTACCCGTAGTATCCCATCAGAACACCGCACGACAACTCTCACCATTTCTACTCTCCTCGTATAAATTATAGGGTAGACTGATGATTTATCATAGTACCTAACTGTACTTGGGGGGTCAAGAGAAAACTAAAATTTGGCTGAAAAATTAAATCCACTTTCGACCCTTGGGAGTCAAGATCAAACTATGATCAGAGGTCCAGTGGACATGTCGCAGTAAGATAGATAAAGCCGTAATATAGTTATATCCCTAGGGATATAATTATATACCGTAAAATAGTTATACGAAAGCGATTCTTTACTATCTCACTAGGAATATAGTTATAAAACCGTCGAAGTTTAGTGATATAATTATATTACTAGATTAAGTTCAGTGTTATAAATATGTTAGGGTTTGTCTCAAAACAGTCATATTGTCATCATATTGTAGTATATTAAAGCTTATTTATTCTCAAACATTTTTGAAAAATTGAAAAAATTTCAAAAGTGTGCCACTTTTTTGAGACAGACCCATTACTTGATTAAGCTTAGTGAAATAGAAATCTTATTGGCATTTATTACAAAATTTTATTGGTTTTATCTTTATTAATAAATCAACTTTATGTATCCTGCAGTTAGTTACAATACTTTGTGACATTAACACGTATTAAAGTAATTATAATTAAAACGATCATATTTTTTGGAATTTAAACATTAACAATACAATTAAAACTAATCAAACATTAAAAATCTTTTAAAGCCAAACAGTTTTGATATATCTTTATTTCTTATCAACAAGTTGAGATCTTGGTTTCTTTAAAAGTATTTTTTAATTTTTGTTCAGACAAGAAGAGGAATCATGACATCTAGAATTACATAGCACTGAATGCTTCTTACAGGCACATCTTCTAGTAGAACACTGTATATTCGATTTTTTACAGGAACATTTTAAATAACCTTGGCCACCAAAGCGCGACAATTTTTGACATAGTTCTCTCAGTGACAAGTTTTCATTTGGTATAGAATCATTCAAAGTAATATAAAGCGCGCCGCCTGCGCCGCACACTCCGAAAGCTATTTCACTAAACTTAATCTAGTAATATAAGTATATCACTAAACTTGGACCGTTTTATAACTATATTCCTAGTGAGATAGTAATGAATCGCTTTCGTATAACTATGTTACGGTATATAATTATATCCCTAGGGATATAACTATATTACGGCTTCATCTATCTTACTGCGACAGACACATTATTTATTGGGGGTCGAGGGGCCGAAAGTGGACTAAACCATTTCTGACAGCTATAACCTGGTAGACTATAAGTTAAGAGTCAATAAATAGAAAAAGTTTACTTCTAGGCAAACGTGCTCCATCGTCTAATACATCGTCGCTTTCCATCAGGTATAACAGAAGTCAAGCGCGATCTTGCTTTTTGCAATATTTACGCGTCATCATAATTATTCGGCCGAAGGACGTCCACTGCTGGACATAGGCCTCCCCCGAGTGTCGCCACAACGGACGGTCCTGTGCGTCACGCATCCACTGCATTTCCGCGACTTTCACCAGTTCATCGGGCCGCCTACATTTACGTATAAGAAACGTTTTATATATTTAAAGTTTTACATTTTTTTTTTATATCAAAAACGCAAGTTTCACCTGTTGATTTTCCTAAGAAAAATAAGGTCAGGTTGATGAAAGTTTTTTGTTCCGAATAATATGGGCTTATGAATTATTCTAAAATGGAAACGATAACGGCGATAAACTTAGATCAAATATTTGTATAATATTACGACAGGTTTCTGAATAACCTCCCAGCTTTTACCAGTGTCAGCCACCCGTCTGGGACTACGACCACTTTAATTAGGACAAGGAGAGGACGACCTGAGAAAAGTAATACTTACCTCAAACAAGCATCGAAATAGTAGTCTAAGTACCTATTAGATACATTTTGTAGCGGAGTGCAGCAGTGACCAATTTCCACGTACACGTGGAAATTACATCGACAAACGATGTTTTTCTATACATTTACAAAAAAAAAACAAATGCGGGCTAATTCCATAAATTGTGGCGTGGGCGAGCACACGCACTTTTCCGCACTAGTGTAGAAAACAGTAAATTGCGAGCTTAAAAGCGGTAGGGTTAAGAACGGGTTGACGAGTAAGTGTATTGGAAATTTATTTAAGTACCAGGTCAGTAAGAGTATTCAAAAGAGTCACCGCGGCGCTGGAACGTAAAGGGCAGCTGAAGGAACATGAGTGGGTTTTAGTCAGTAAAAGTCTGACACTCCCACTCGCTCTACCTGAGCGGAAGAAGTCATTTGATGATTTCCCTCCCTCATAAAAATATCGATACATATAAACTAGTGGGTATCACCAACAGAGACTACTGCTTACCATCAGGTGGGATCGCAGTCAAGGACTAGTTTATATCAATTATAATTTTTTTTTCAATTGATTGTTTTAACCCAAGATACATTTCCATAGAACCGCGTATATTATCTTTCTCCAAATATTTTGGAAATACAGATATTTTGTGAATATTATCTAGGTTTCAATTGAATTCAAAACTAAAACTTGTGTAAAACTAATCCAATAAAGACCTTTGAAAATCTCTTATTCTGCGTGAACGCAGGTACTCATAAATTAAAAAAGTAAAGAAAAAACATACATTCAGCCGAACATAGAACCTCCTCCTTTTCGAAGTCGGTTAAATATGTCTATAGAAACCTTGCACATTTAATCGAGATTCTGAATTACGAAAATATTTTTTCTAAAACTATTGTGGTTTTAAAAAAACACGTATTTCCTGGAACAGGTTTTGTGGAATATTAGAGTGAGTGACGGGATAATCGAATGTCAACAGAGCATTCAGGCGAAATCGAACATTGCATTGGATAGCATTTTTAACTTAATGTGATTAATTTACTTTATTTTTGTTTACTTATTTTAAATTTTATAGCTACTAATATAGTTTTAAGTTAATATTGTTACTAACCATTCTATGAGTGCAAACTTGAAATAAAGTAAATTATTATTAGTTAATAATAATTAGCGTTAATTAACGTAGTAGCGTTAGCGTTTTATTTATTTTTAGCGTAGCGCGATAGGGCTCTCTTAACGGCCTTAACTGAAGCCTTAGTTTGCTTGTAACTAACAATCCAAAACAAACACGAAAAAGTTTGGTTAAGTCCAACCTTCAAAGCCTTGAGCACAGACGTATGGTAACCAGCCTTTCGGTGTTTTATAGGATGCATTTTGGAGAGTGTGCGCAGGAATTGCATGATTTGATTCCGCCATCTCAATTCTACCATCGGACAACCCAACGTACGACGAGTATCCACCCAGCCGTTGTTGAAACCTCTACGGTCCGGACTAAGCGTTTCGCCCCGTCGTTTGTACCGCGTACGTCGAAGGACTGGAACAATTAGCCTGCTGCGATCTTCCCTTCCGATTATAATTTGGGTGCCTTCAAGGCTAGAGTGAATAGGCTTTATTAAACTATTGCGCCTCACCATCAGAGATTGCATCACTGCTTACCATCAGGGGAGATCGCAGTCAAGCGTTAGCTTATATCAATTAAAAAAAAAGTTGAATTCTAGATGATGATCTAAAAAAATAGGTGGCTCTGTGAGCCACTATAGTGCAAAGGTCTCTTTTTTTTATTTTTGATAGGTTCGCGCTTGACCATTATCTCACCAGATGAAAAGCGTCGATCCGGTCGACGATGGAGCGCGCTTACCTAGAAGTAACCTATTCACTCTTGAGTTGACTTAAAGATTCCCGTGTTGTAGCCAGCAGGAAGCACAGATTCCGGAAAGGAATTCCACTCCTTAGCTGTACGCACCGTGAATGTGTTCCCAAAACTCTTAACAAAAGAAGGACCAGTTATTTGTTTTATTATGTGATTACTTATTTAGATACCAGCGGAATCCTAATAAAGATCGTTTTTTTTCGTACGTGTAGAGCACCAATTACAATTAGGTAATGTAATTTGGGGAATGTAATTGTACATAAATATGTAATATCAGTAGAAGGAGCTCTTGCACGGTTCCCAAATACTAAACCCATTCATGAACCATTGAATGGGCCTATCCTACACTATTATGCGCTGACCTCATTGAAAGAATCGAGGAAAAGTAAATAAAATAATCTTTAATATTGTGTTGTTGTATCACAAAACTATAACATTGTACTATAAACTGTTGTTACCATATCATAATTTATCGGAAAAATCGTTATCATCATCAATGCATTTTATCTTGGTGCCCGATAACAGGACCCAATATACATTTTTATACTAGTCCTTTCGTACGAAAAAAAATTCAAAACGTACAGCTTTTAAAAGACGAATACCAATCTTATCAAAATTCTTATTAAAAGTCCTAATAAAAATCTCAAAGAGCGTAATAATATAATGTGAAAATTTTAACATCGCTATATTAAACTTAAAATGGGGTCTTAAAACAAAATATTAAACAAAAATCTGATCATGAAACTACTAACAAACATTCGCGCAACAAATGAATTATGAAACTGAAAACTGAAATATGGACTTTAACAGAAACCAACGAAAGCTAGAACAAAAAGTTGAAAAAGTTTCCACCAAAAAGGAGGGGGGGGGTTAACGTGTTAATTTTATCTCTACAATTATTACTACGTCATTACTTACCGGGGTCGTATTCCCGCGTTATTTGTCTTCTGGGTGAATTCACGATACGTCTGCCCGCTATCAGAGCGTGCCGCGTTGTGTTATTCAGATTCTCACTCCCCTTCGCGAACGGAGTAATGGCGACGCTCTCCAGGGCGCATGTGCGACCCTATGACGTCAATGGTTTCGTTCAAAAAGCATACAGGTTGGTGTTTCATATACCGCAGTTGGCGCGAGCGCGTGAAAGTGCTTTTAAGTTAGACTGCAGTTTTTTTAGGTTACGCTACAGTTTGATTTATGAGGAGGCCTAGAAAAGAGAACTTCATAACAATTAACTAGAAATACAAAGAGTTTGACTATTTAAGGTTTCTAGCTAGTTCTAAAAGGCGATAGTAATCTAAATCGTTTGAGTATTTTTATCTTACTACCTGCGGCTACGTAGTCGAAAGACTAATTTTTCAATCTGTTTTTGTTTTCATTGGATAGGTAGGTACCTAAAGTTTAATTCATAACTTGATGCCCCTATTCAGAAGCGATGGAATATTTTTTATGAATGAATCGCTTGAATGCTATCAAAAACAGTCAAAGTTTTAGCTAACAGTAGATATATCTTTTTTTCTTAGATATACCTACCTACACTGGCGTAACTAACACAGGGCAAGGCGGGGCAGTACCCCAGAGTCTCCACACGCGGGACCCTGGAAAAAATTTCTCACTTTCGAAATTTAAATATCTAAATGAGGTTTTTTTTTCGGTGGGCAAAAATCATTTAGATGACATCCCCCGCCCTTGGGCGGAGCGGGAGTTAGAGTCACACTTTTACTGACTAAAAAACCCACACCGTTTCTTCGTTGCGTTTCATACCGGGGACGAGCCTTCCTTTCAGAAATAGACCCATGGCCCCAGTAGGTTTCGACCCTGCTGGGCCCCTACGGTTGCTGACAATTCCTTTACGTGCGCAGGAACAGTAAGACGACTTGGGCTCAGTCCGGACGGTTACCGGACAGTCATACCGGACAGCGAGCTACCCCTTGCTCGCCGTACGCAAGCCCGCACCTATGGTAGCCGGAAATCGGGATCGGAATCCCCTTTTTTTTTTCTTGCCCCGGGCCAGTTGGTCACCTATCTACGCCGCTGTATACCTACCTACTTTTTGAGATAAACATTGGTAATCTTTAAATTTTTTGGCTTCGATCAATGTTTAAAGGAGAATTCGTAGACCACGTAACCAACACCGTGATTACCCATCGACTTATATTCTAGCAATGATTACCTCACACCTCACGTAAACTTATTAAGAGGGATTTTGACGGTGATTTTGTTTTGGCGTTCTTATTCTGAGAAAGTGAAAGGTTAGGCAACTTTGTTTTATTAAATTATGGAGAATAGTGTTATGGATATAGTTCATATGGCCTTGCTTTTTGATACCAATTTTTCTTATTTATTTATACACATATAGATACATGAAGCCTATAACATACATGAAGCATATAACACATAGGTACCTACCAGAAGACGCAGTGTTAGACAGGCTTTCCACAAGGTAGGTAGGTACACACAAAGCGTTTTAGGAACACATTTATTATGCGTACAGCCAAGGAGTGGAATTCCCTGCCGGAGTCTGTGTTTCCTGATAGCTACATCTTAGGGGTTTTTAAGTCAAGAGTGAATAGGTTACTTCTAGGCAAGCGTGCTCCATCGTCGACCACATCATCGTTTACCATCAGGTGAGATGGTGGTCAATATCAGTAATAAAAAAAAGATGGACCGATGACCTGATGAGGGTCAAGAGGCGGAAATTCGATGGATGCGAGACACACAGGACCAGTCGTTATGATGATGACATAAGTGACTCGGGTAAGTCGAGCCAAATGTATAAAAAACTAGCTTTTGGCCACGACTTCACCCGCGTAGGCATAGGTAGATACAAAAAAAGTCATAATGGTTATTGGCTATATTTTATGTACACTCAGGAATAAAGCAACTTTCTATCGGTGCAAAAAATTTAGCAATCGGATCAGTGCTTTTATAGATTAGCTCCTACAAACAAAAAAACCAAACTTTACGTCTTTCTATTATAAGTGTAGATTTCCATGCTGGGTATCTAAATCAATTTACTGAATAAACAATAAAGAACTTTCGCAACGATTTCCCTTCCACTGTAAACATATACCTACGTAATAGATTGTTCTTTATTTTATTTCCTCTTTATATAACAAGCCATAAACAACATGAAAGGAAGATCCTTTGATTGAACGGGTAAGTAAACATTCGAAGTTTTAATCCACATCCTTTTCAATTAAAGGGCCGGCCCTAAAATTTGACGTAGGGCTCGGTCATCGACTAGGTAATAGTGATGTAACGAATATTGGCATTCGCATTCGCGAATATTCGTAGAATTCACAAGAAACATGCAAATGCAAAGAGGTGCTGATGAATACTTTTAAAATTAATTTAATTGATGTTGGTGTTATCCAAAGTATACTGTCCGAACCCCTCTCTAACGCAGCCATCGCTGTTTATAAAATAGTGAGTAAGGTTGTGAGCCCCCATAGTTGATAAAGCTTGACTTGTATTAGGTTACGATGGGGCTGGCATGGTCGTACTGTGACCAAAAGTCCCTAAATTTAAAAGATTAAAAAAAAAAAAACATGCAAATATTTGGCAATGTTTTTTGACAAACAAAAAGTTATTTAAGTATTGATTGAACGAATATAGGATGATAATACAACAGATTTAAAGAATGACGAATATTCGCGATCAATGTTCGCGAATATATTCGTGTTGGCGAATAATATTCGCGAATATCTTTTGCGAAAATTCGTTGAAATTTAACATTCATCACATCAGTTGTATTATCATTCTATATCCGTTCAATAAATACATAGATACTTTTTTGTTTGTCAAGAAAAATTGACAAATATTCGCAAGTTTCTTGTGAATTCGAATGCGAATGTAAAAATGTGCGAATATTCGCGCGAATGCTAATGCGAATATTCGTTACATCACTACTAGGTAATAGGTACCCTCAAAGGAAATTGCCTCGGGTGTGGTGTGGCGAACCGCTCAACAAGTAAGGTACCTCGGTGGCTCGGTATGGTCAACAACTTAAGATACCTACATATAGGGCTGCCCACTGTATTTTCATATAGAGTATTGCACTCTATTTTGCAGAGGAGTACTTATAATATTATACTTAATAATATTCCACAACTATCACACAACGCCGTCTAGTCTCAAAATTGTGCTATGATTATACCTACTAGACAACTGATAAACATACTTATTATACATATACTAGCTGTGCCTGCGACTTCGTTCGCGTGGACTACAGGATTTCGAATTCATTTTTTTTTAAATAAAAGTAGCCTAAGTTACTCCTTATTACATCAGCTACCTGCCAATAAAAGTCCCGTCAAATTCGGTCCAGCCATTTCAGAGATTAGCCGGAACAAACAGACAGACAAATATGTATATTCCATATTATGCATGTAGTAAAAAGCGGTTATTTCAATATTACAAACAGACACTACAATTTTATTTATATGTATGTATGTATAGATTACACCCAGATACAGAACAAATAATCGTGTGCTCATCATACAAACATTTTTCTTGGGGTGCGAATCAAACCGACGACCTCCGGCATAGCAATCAGGGCCACTAACCACTAGACTAGACCAACTAGCTAGCCAATTTTATCCGGCCGTCCGGTAGGTAGCCATCTGGACCGGTGTGCTTTTAGCTAAAATTCCGGCACGCCTCCCGTTACATCCTGGAGCGTGAGAAGTCATAGGATGATTTCCCTCTTTCAAAAAAAAAACATTACGGGATGTTAGAAAGGTTATGTTAGGCAGATAGCTAACTTTGTCTTTTGCAAACAATTCCCCAGCTTTACAATTACCGGAATGGATCTTGAGCGCTCTCTCGCGATCCCCACTCTGACGCCGCAGACAGAGTGGGGATCGCTTTGCGCATCCATACATTGGCGAGCCAATAGTCTTCGTTGTTAGATACATGCAGCAACGCAGGGAACGAATCAGGAGTGACGTCTATGACACGATGGCGCGACGAGCCAATCACTGACACTCCCGTCCCCGCGTCTCACTTTGCACCACTAAAGAGACCGAATATTTGACTTCTGCGCAACTTGAAGCTAGCGCTCAAGATCCGTGCCGGTAATTGTACCAAGGTTTTATTCGTAAGTACGCAACCATCTTTCATGAAAATACAAATCTGAAAACTCAGTTGGCCTACCTACCTAATTAAAGGCATTACGAATTAACAGAAACACTCCACTGTGCACGTCTGTTCTGTCAATCTTCACGAATGAATATTTTGAATGCCTTCAGTAACATACTTCTCATTGTCGGGGCAAAAATAATAATGAACGGTGATTACGTAAGCTCAATTCACAGCCTCTGCGTGTTCAGAAAATAAAGCGTTTTATTTTCACTGTCGGCGTCACTTTATGTTGGCAGTCTTATCTAACTGGTCTACATTATAACCCTTTGTAATACTGTAAATGTAATTACATAAGAGGGTCGTAGCTATGTATAAAACAGTCAAGCGAGTCTGTAGTTGTCCGGCCGTCCGGTAAGAACCGAGCTTAAGGCGAACATTACACGGTAGGCTTTGCTGTCAGTTTTGCCACAGTCAAAGCCTTGATTGACGAAAAATCTACCGTCTAATGCGTTGAATGACGGTTTTTAGTACTGAATGAAGAAAACCATCATTCATGATTGATGGAATTGATTGATGCTTGCATGACCGTGTAATGGTCGCCTATGGCATCGACGGACGTAGTGTTCCACGCGTATCTAATGCCCCGTTTACACGTGGGCCCAGCCTTGGTCAATCGCCATTGTGTAAAAGGAGTTTTCCCGTTTACACAATGGCTAGGGATGGCTATTGGCCGAGACTGGGCCCACTTATAAACGGGGCATCAAAGAGGTGTCAGCAAAACCGGGGCCCAGTAGGGCCAATGCCCGCCAGGGCTACGGGTTTATTTTCAATTAATTCCCGGGGTCCTAAAACACAAAGGGCAACTGAAGGTTACAGATAGGTTTTACTCAGTAAAAGTCTGGCATGCCCTCTCGTTTCACCCTAGACGTAGGAAAAGTCATTGGATTGGCGAGTAGGACTCGCACACGCAACAAACAAACTTATGAATACTTCAATTTCCGATAGCGACTCGAAAATTTTCCGAATCGTTTCCGAATTCACTGTTTTCAGATTTATTCCTACAAGACCTTGCTATATGCCAAATTTTAGGATTCTGGGTCAACGGGAAGTACCCTATAAATGGTTTGATTGAGAGTGTCTAAATATACCTTTTTTGCGTATCTTATTATTTATTCTTTTAAGCTGTGTGCGGCCGCAGACACAACGGCAGTTGACCGAACTAGACACAACACATGTCAGGTCGAAGAATCCTCTCTTTTCAACAGAAGTTTGCGCCACGGGACCTTACAACTTTTTCCGCTTACCTCTAAATGTGAAATTAAATATTTTAAAATAATAATGAATCATTTACATATCAAATTTTAATATGGGAACTACCTACTCGTATTATTTTTTCTTGAACAGTAACATTTGCAGACACCACAACAATAAGAACAGAAAGAGGGGAGAAGAGATGGAAGAGGTTCATGGATGGCTTTTTGTTGTCATATTTATGAAATAATAATAATAAACAATTCGTAAGAAATAAAGGTCTAACAAAAACAATTAAGTAATTAAATTCATGTCATTCTAAATTAAAACTCCATAACAATATTTTTTATTCTAGGTATAGGCCCTTTGATTTATGGTGAAAAACATATAGGCTTAAACATGCTGCCTGTACTCTCATTTCGTCAGTTTTACCAGTAGGTAGCCTACTAATAAAGGTTCGCTTCAATCCAATACGGACTGTGAAAGTATAAAGTTCCTTGACTTACCGATAGAACTTTACCCCAAATATGTGGACAATTTCGAACATTTATGTGGCGGACTAGGGCGGACCTCAGTAAGGATTGAGGATGTGCAGTCAGATGTGGGTAGGAATGTGGGGTAACCTTTGGATTTCTCTCCTATATCGTCGGGAATAGTGCAAAACCGCGTAACTACTCGTAGCATTGGATAATGCCGTACATGGGACAAAGGAATTTTGCAATCATGACCCTAATTGGTACACGCTTCTTTGATGAATGTTTCCATTTTTATTTATTTTAAATTATTTTTTTCATCCAACACTACTGAAGAAAAAAAACATCTAAATATTATATGATAAATACGAAACGAAACGGACTTTTTCAAAATATCTATCCTAAATAAATAACCATAACGACTTCATACTCAGCTAGAGCTTCGGGCTTGTTTCTCACGCTCGGACCAAATTGTTAGTTTGGACCAGAAGTCCAGAGACCAGAAGAAAGTTAACAATTTTAATAAACAAAAATATGGATGAAAAATTAAAAACTAGGAGCACACCTGTTAACTAAAATCAAAATAAACGAGCATTGTCATAGAAAACACATTTCTAATAGAAAGTGAAAATAAGTTTGCATACATGTAACTTTTCACGGAATATATTTTAGTTCTTGTGGAGATAATAATATGGTCCGTGGACTACAGGTTGGGTTCAACCTATGAGCATGGAGAAAAGGCTGGTTTCCCTTTTTTGGCTCGTAAGATGCCTTTTTTTTTTATGGTGGGAAAAAATCAGCGGGAGATAGTGTCAGACTCTTACTGACTAAAAGACCCACCCCGTTCCTTCTAGCCTTCATACCGGGGCTCGAGCGCCCTTTCGGATAACCCTGGCCCCAGTAGGCTTCGACCCGGCTGGGTCCCTGCTGTTGCTGACAACTCCTTGAGGCGCGCGGGAACAGTGCGCGCCGTCGACGACTTGGGCTTGGTCCGGACAGTTACCGGACGGCCGGACAGTGAGCTACCCATTGCTCACTGTCCGCAAGCCCGCGTCTACGTTGGCCGGAAATCGGGATCAGAATCCCGGCGACGGCGGCGGCGATAACGCCGTTGCCTGATGCGTTCGGCCTCCTCCTTTGCGAGCATTACTGCTTCGCAGAAGTCGGCGACCGCCTGCCACTCCTCCTCGCTCCGGACCATGGCCTCAACCAAGGCCCGGCTCGTAAGATGCCTGAGATTGTTTGTTTGACTTGAGAGGTATGCTTCGCTCGCTTCAAAGTAATGTGCAGACAAGCACTGGGAGAGCAAAGTACTGGAGGTAACAAGTAATAAGTACAGCACTTCTTAGTATTCAGCTATTTAACTTCCCTCCAAAAACTGATTTATCTGTACCGATTGATCGTACGCGGTTGCGGTAGCTGCGCCCGGATATAGGCCCTCTGATCTTTAAATCCATTTTCTTTGCGAAATATTGATTGATTTGCTATGTTGACTTTGAAGAATATTTAACCACCAATTTTTGTGTGTAAAAATGTTTTTAAAAACCCAAGCCGTTTCGAAGAAGTAGGAAAATGTTGCGAAAATGCTAAATATTTTTTTTTAGACAAAAGTCGCAAGTAAAAATCAATAGTGGATAATGTTGTTCATGAATGTTAATAGGTTTGAAAAAAATAAACATATATTTTTTTCAAACCTATTAACCTGGCCGTTGCCCAGAAGTAGGCTTCAGAAAGTCACTGTTTTAGGGCACTGCTCGGGCGCTTGAGCCTTAGGGCCTTTGCATATCACGTTTTTTAAACGCGCCGCTGACGCGCGTTTGTAGCGATACAGACGCGATACGCACGCGAGTCAGACGCAGCCTGTAGACTTTTAATAGGATAAAAGCGCGCCGTCGACGCACGTTTCTAAAACGCGCGTCAACGGCGCGTTTAAAAAACGTGGTGTGCACAGGCCCTTAGATAAACCCAAAGCTCGCTTACGGCCAGTGCAAAATAAAATAACTCGTAAGTTCACGAAGCAAAGTGGTTTATTAAATTTATATGCAAGAGTTAATTAAACTGCTGTTTATTTATTCGAATTATCAATGTTGTATATTTCTAAGAAATTTCAGAGAAAGTTGCGTTTTAATTATGTTTTATTTATTTAATCATGCTCTTCTAAGAGATAAAGGTTTTGAGCAGAAATTTATGTTTTATTTAGGTAAATTATCAATAATGTGGAACTTACTACATCAGGTTCCATTTTGATAAGTTTGTGGTCAAAACAAATTCGTGGAATTTTCGTAGCGTCTTTAGTCCCATTTAAATGTCAAAAATCGGGATCGGAATTCCAGCGGCGACTGGGGTGTGAGGGCCGTGTGCTCCACCGTGTCCTCCAGGCGGTCCACACAGTGGTGACACTCGGGCGTCGCTTCCGGACGAATCCGGTGCAGGAACGTCCCGAACTGACCGTGTTCGGTGAGAACCTTAGTCATGCGGAAGGTGAGGACACCGTGAGGTCTTTCCAGCCACGCCTCAAAGAGGAGACTTACCGCCATAATTGTGTCTCTATCGCCAGTACCTACCTCTTTGTTCCTTCTCCTCCTTTCACACTCTTATTGAAGTTATGGTATTGGTCTATGCAGTGGTCTATGCTCATAACTGACTTACGTCAATGTCTCCGACATAATGTAAATTAGATTTAAATAAAGTTGAAGTTGAACCATATTGTGAAAATCAATATGTTTTAATAACTTTAAAGTATATTTATTATTAAGTTCATCAGTCACCGTCGAAAACCAAAACTATGAGTTTTATTCCACGATCCTTTTACAAACACACCAAAACACTTTACTATTTACGTAAATTCTATTCTCAAAATCTAAAAAAGTCTCAAAATGACTTTGCCAAATTGAAAAACCTCTTGAATACTGCAAAACAAGTTGTTGTTTTAACCGGTGCAGGTATAAGTGCGGAGTCGGGAGTTCCAACATTCAGAGAACCCGAAGGGTTGTGGAGAAAATTAGAAGCTTCGATTCTGTATAACCCTATAACGTTTAGAGAAGACCCTGGGCTGGTTTGGGAGTACTACCATTATATTAGGGAGCTGGTGTTGAAGGCACAACCTAATGCGGTAAAAATAATAAAGAACTGTTTTAATTTGTAAAACTAAGCAAATTGGTATCAAAATCCAGTAAACTTTTCAATAATTTATCTACCTTTACACGTAGGCAGATAAATATGAGGTACCTATTTAAGCCTCCCATCCTACCTTACCTAATAAATAAGTTCCTTGGATCTTCTTTTCGAGTCAATGGTAAACTCCTTAGATTGTTTGGGCCCAGTATATATATGGCTACGTTAATTCCAGCATCGGTAACTTTATGTCACACCATGCCCACCAAAATTACAGATGCCCCTTCGACTTACTGAGCTTAAATCACATATTCCAGCTGGTATGTAGCGCTTTCGACGAGGAAGATTGAATACTTATCAGGCTTATCTATACGGAATCCCTTCTTTTCGCATAATGTTCTTTGTCCTAATATACTTCGGCATAACGATTTTGGCACAAATTGTTTTGGCATAGTAATACTTCGGCATAATTTTTTTAGGCATAGATTTTATGTTGGCATAATTATCTTAAAGACTAATTTGTTTTGGCATAAATTTGATTCGCATAACGTTTGTAGGCCTAATGACTATTAGCATAACGTTAGTAGGCCTAATGACGATTAGCATAATAATATTTAGGCATACAATTAATATAAATAACAAAAACAATTTTCATGCAAATGATTTATTATACATAGTGTTTTCCCACAAAATGTGCAAATCTATTGTGCCATGCCTCTGTATGATTTTGTGTCCTAGGTATATTTTCCTTTTCTAGTAGATACGTACTCCAGACTTTGGGTGGAAATGGTGGTGGTGAAGTTTTAGTGCCCCATACATAATTCTGATCAAACCAATTTGCTATAGTTTCTGTAACAATTAAATAATATTGTTGGTTATAAATTTAATATGCTGTGCAACAAAAGTTAGTGACAGAACCGAATTGCTGCGAAACCGACTCCACGTAGTCTTGTTTGTCCTACCCCTAGAGTGTATTTTAAAATCGCGTAGGCGCGTAGGGGCGAGGCGGCCCGCGGGCTGAGGAGCAGGCGGCTGCGAGCGAGCCGCCGCGGCTGAGGCTGGCCGGCGAAGCCGGCCAACAAGCCGAAGCTGCGATGGTGAGCGAAAGCCGTCTGCGACGATTTGCACGCGAGGGGCCGCCGGAGGCCCGCAGCGCCGGAGCCGTGACAGAAACCCTGCCTGCTGCATGTTGCATGCTCGCTTGAATGCTGCATGCTTGCTTGCATGCTGCATGCTTGCTTGTTTGCTACATGCTTGCTTGCATGCTTGCTTGCATGCTGTATGCTTGCTTGCATGCTGTATGCTTGCTTGCATGCTGTATGCTTGCTTGCATGCTGTATGCTTGCTTGCATGCTGTATGCTTGCTTGCTTCATGCTTCCTAATTATTTCATTGTTATACCTATAAAAATATGTTTTAATATCATTATGCGTAAATAAATTTATGCTTTAGGATATTATGCTTAAAAAGGTTATGCTTTAGAACTTTATACTTAATAAATTTATGCTTTAGAATATTATGCTTAATCATTATTATGGTTAGAGAAATTATGCTTAAAAAAATTATGCGTAAGCTGTTATGCGTAATTATATTATGCGAAAACATAATTATGCCAAACAAAATTATGCTAAGTTATATTAGGTCTTAAAATTTTATGCAAATGGATAGGGAACCTATCTATACAATGCATCCGCATCTTAACCGCGCTACCTTGCGGTATTGTGCGAAAGATTTACCGCAGTCTTCGAACAAAAAGGGAAACTGAAGGAACATAGATAGTTTTTAGTCAGTAAAAGTCTTACATTCCAGAGGGAGTCCTCCCATAGCGGGAGGAGTTATTTAATGAGTCCCACCTCAAAAAAAACCCCGACCGATCCGTAGGTGTGACGGTCGTGGGGTCAGTAATTTGTATAAAAACCTCTTCTTTCAGGGCCACATAGCAGTAGCTCAGTATGAACAGAAACACGTTTCAAAAAAGTCGGTGACCGTAGTAACCCAAAATGTTGACGGTCTACATGCTCGAGCAGGGACTAGGAACTTAATAGAACTCCATGGAAATATGTTCAAAACACGCTGCACTAAATGCAATGAAGTGTTGGTAAACACCGATAGTCCTATATGTGCGGTAGGTTGAAGCGTAGATACCTTGTGTTGATGATGACGGCTGAAAGTATGGACCACATGGTTGCAATCCAGCGTCCCGACAGGGGTGACCTTGCTAGTTACAATACGTGTAGACAGCAGTTGTAATCCATGACCTTTACGCTCTTAGTTGGAAGGCGTGTTTTCCCAACCACAGTGACTGATTTGCGAAGGTGTTGGCACGTGGATTAAATCCGTGTAACCACAACCACAACATAAACCAAACACACAAAAAGCAAGTTCCAACCAAGGTAACCTAGGTTGAACGCTAGATTGCAACCGTCTGGTCCGCCTTTTAGTTTCCTAAACATGTGTTGTTTTAGGCACTAGCAGGAACCGGATCCCCGACTTCTGACAAGCTTGTCTCTGACATCAAAGAAAAGGATCTCCCTCATTGCAAAAAACCAGACTGTGGTGGTTTACTGCGGCCACACATCATCTGGTTCGGAGAAGTCTTAGAAACTTCTATTTTGGAACAAGCTGGTGATCAAACATTTTGATACTTAATTGATTATAGAGCATAGTATACTAGGTGTTAAATTAACGGATCGATTTCGAAACACTATATTGCGCTCCAAAACTAAAATAGTTGGTGTGGCTCAAAAGGCTGCCAAACTGAAATGGGATTGAGCAGGACATGTCATGCCCGACAAACTGTGGGTCAAACTAGCACAAAGTTAGTGCCCTGAAATAGTGAGACGGGGTCGCGGAAGACCATGAAGGAGATTGCGCGACGAACTAGACAGATTGCACCAGAACTGACAAGTGGAGGCCCGGGCGTGCGAAATATGGAAGCTGAGCAGGCAGGCTCTTTGCCCAGGAGTGGGACAGAACAGGCTAACAAAAAAAAAAGTTGTTCATAAGTTTAGATATTGCAGTACAAAAACGAATTCGTTTGTCCATAGATATCGTTATGTCGAAATGTAACGTGTGCCTTGTTGTTGGAACATCGTCCATCGTCTACCCCGCAGCTGCCTTTCCAACCGTAATGGCGGCTGGTGGATCAATCATAGCAGAATTTAACATTGAACCCAGCCCAGCTTCGCCTAAATTTGACTTTTATTTTCAAGGTCCATCAGCGACGACTCTACCACAAGCTCTAAGCGATTAAATTAACCTAAGATAAGTTAACATGTACGTTTTATTTCCGTTTTCCAGTTAGAAACGTAGCTTAGCGCATGTTACAAAAAAAAATCTAAGTAAGTTACTTGTAGATAGATGGAGAGGGAGAGGGAGGCCAAAAAAAATATGGATGGATTGTGTCAGGAGTGTTATGAAAGAAAAGGAAGTTAGAATTTAGTGATAGTGTGACGGATGACAGGACAGAATGGAAGAAAACAAGCTTTAATGAAAATCACTTTTTCATTACTCATACTCTGAAAGTAGGTCTGAAGTTGCCTGAGGAGCGGGCTGAAAGTGATACTTTTCATCCCTAGGGAATTTTAATTTACAACTGACAGCTGTCAAATTATTTTAAAAAAAACTAGTTCTATCTTCACATTTCTATTGAACCATGTTCCAATTTTCCATACAGCCAGTCAATCTATTTATTTATTTATTTAAAGCTTTATGCACAAAAAAAACTGTACAAAGGCGGACTTAATGCCTTAGGCATTATCTGCCAGTCGACCTTAGGGTGGTGCAGAAACATAACATGGCAGGTGCAACTTAATAAATAGACAAAACAGAAGAGAAATAAATATATACAATATTAAATACATACTTAGATACATACATATAAATAAACAATACTGTAGTGAAAAAACAAATCCAACAAATCAATCACTAATCTCTCATCTTCAATCCCGTCAATCAAAAATTTACTCGTTGTTGTAATACTCGTCAAGACGAATCATACGAGCCCAAACTCTATGGGGTTGTGTCGTTTAACTACGAAGTTCCTATAACTACCTTCCGGTTGCATCATCAGATCAGCTCCATGTCATAATACTTTGCATTGTCATCTGATTTACACATGCATGCAAAATTTCGGCCCAATCGGTAACTGGTAAGTGGGTCAAAAATTTTCAAGATTTGATTACAGACAAACATCGGGACAGGTGAAACTAAATAAAAGCTTGTAATAAAAACATGTTGCGCCGACCCCAAGTAATACGGGATAAGGACAGGAAGAAGAAGAGTTAGAACTTAGTTTTATCCCGGGAGTCTCATTGGTTTTTAGACTTGATATTTACTAAAATTTTCGGTCCCGGGAAAAACGAACTTTACGAGACCATTATACGTAGTTCAATAGAGGATAAAAAAAAATATAATTGTTAAATCGAAGATAGGTACAATCACCAGAACTGATCTTGAGCGCTGGCTTCAAGTTGCGCAAAAGTCCAATATTCGGTCTCTTTAGTGGTGCGAAGTGAGACGCGGGGGCGGGGAATGTCGCTCGCAACGCCATCGTGTCATAGACGTCACTCGTGATTCGTTCCCTGCGCTGCTGCATGTATCTAAACAACGACGACGATTGGCTCGTCAATGTATGAAATGCGCAAAGCGATCCCCACTCTGACGCCGAGCGCTCAAGATCTGTGCCGGTATTTGTACGAATATTTTCGTAACGATAAACATAAAATAATAGTAGGGGCAGCGAAATAGGGATTTTGCGGGATACTCGAGCGCGTCAGAAAATCATTCAAATCCAATAATCTTTCGAAGGCAGAAGAACAAATCTATCGAAGTTCGGTGCAATCCCGTGGTGGAATTTCGTCGCTTCCGCGCCCACAAGTCTGTATCTGCGCCGCAGAAGGGCAATATAATGCCGGGTTTGCACATTCGTGCTCGCCGTCCACTTCGCCGTTCGCCTCTCCAATCGCCTTGTCGTGACAAGTACAAGTACACAAAAGTTTTATCTAAGTTGTTTGTTGAAACTTTTGTGTACAAAGTGTGCGAGGTAAAAGCCGAGAATAAAACAAATTAATTCAAATCGATTTAACTCTCTATCTCTGATAATACTTAGCTTAGTAGATTTTAATCGATAGCGGGCACAATAAAATAACTGATTTAACTCTATTTTGTCTCTGCCCGCTAACTTCCGCTGCCGAGACGCTGAATTCCGCGATCCACCATTTGCGAATGCGAATTTTCGTTATTCCATAGACGAATTGGATTTATTGCTAAAAAGTGTGATTTACAACGAAATTGTGCGCGTAGTAAAGATTAAGTAATTTTATTCGTGTGTTTATGTTGTGATCTACGTTACAAGTGGTAGTATGCAATCAGGAAGTGGTCCCAAAAATCCGCCATGGGCCCGGTCAAACGTGAACACAAACATGACCGGCATGAATCCGCAAATCATGGATCCAAATGCAATGATGACTCAACAAGGGATGATGCAGTTTCAACAAACACAGGCTGTGTTTAATCCAAGTATGATGCAAGCACAAAGCGGCATGGCGATGCCAATGGCCGGACAAATGCCAATGAACCAAATGGCTCAGGGTCAGATGTATCCTGGTAACGTTGTGGCGTACCCTACACCTCGTGCTATGAATCCTGGAATGTATCAGAATTCACAATCGAACCAATCATCAAATAACACTGACCAGCGTGTTTTTACCGGCACTGTAACAAAAACTCACAATGATTTTGGATTTGTTGACCATGATGTGTTTTACCAAACATCGGTATGCGCTAAGGGTATCATCCCTAAAGTAAACGACAGAGTACTTGTTGAAGCTACTTACAACCCTAACATGCCATTTAAATGGAATGCAACTCGCGTTCAAGTTCTCCCTAAAACTGGGCCTAACCAGAAATCAAATAATGCTCAAAAGAGTAACAATTACAATGCTGTACCACCCCCGGCTAACAAGAAGTCTTTACCATCGCGCCGTGATGATCGTCCTCCTCGCAGGGATGAAAGGGTAAGATTAGTGAATGCAATAATGTTGATAAGCGAACGTCTCTGAACAATAGTGCCTCATAGTCTCTTATTGACCTGAACAATACAGCCAGTATTGTTTATAGTCTCTTATTGATTGACTATTGATAAAATGATGAAAACGAGGAAATTTAAGTCTAAAGAACGCACAGCTAAAATAACACCTGTATGCCCTTGAACTTTTGACATAACTTGCATAACCAAATGAATTTTATGTACATTTAAATATATATAATAGGGAATGCAGGTTTAGAAAACATAATAATGCTCACAGTAACTTATTTGTAATGTTTTTGTCAAGAGTAGAAATAGGTAACAAAGTAACCTCGGCGCTATAAGGTTTTGCTTATAACCTCTTCTAATAATAATTTTTTTTCAACATGTAATCATTTCAAGGGCATACTATGCATGTTTCCATTATTGATTCAATCATCAAACAACATGACAAATATTAGTGTATTTGTATCCTTATTTCAGAGAAACATTTTTTATTATACTATATGCAAAGGCCTCTAATCTTTACCGATGTTCCCTTTCTCCTGCCAGAGTAGTCACAAATTTTTCCTGTCATTATCCCTGTTTCAATAGCAATGTTTTTCAATTTTGAATGTTTTTCTCATGGCTGATAAGTTATGCTATGAATTGGGCTAGTATCTGCAACTCCATGTCTTAGGCATGTATTATGTATGTATATGGGTGTGACAAATGTGACATTTGATCCACCCCAACTGCTCAAGAGAAGATAACAAGCAGCTACTAGTAGTTAAATGTTTGTTTCTCAGTCAATCTTGCTTCCCCAGATTTTACAAGATTAGAAATATTAACTTTTCAGATACCGGATAATTTGAGACACAATAGTAAGACAATAGATGCTCTGAACTGAACGCTTGGGGTTTAACCTTTCGTATGCCGTAATTAGAGACACAATTAAAAAGTTATTGTGTCCCGCGTGGATCTGCGTTCCGATCATACAATGGGTTAATGAATTAAAAGACCATGCCCTGCTTTAGAATCCTTTTTCTAGCCTGGTAGTATGTATCCATGGAGCTATTTTCAATTTGCATATGGATGAAACTCCTGATAAAATAATAAATATAAACTATTATACAGATTAATATTTTTGTTTTTTTTTTGTTGTCTAGTTTACACAAAAGAGGTCACGGTCAAGGACACGCTCCCGCTCACGTGACCGCCGCGATAGCCGCAGCCGCCGTGACTCTCCCCCACGCAAGCGCCCTATTGTACACCAACCTTCACCAATCAAATATGTTGTGCGAGTACCTAGGATGCCACTTGATATGTAAGTTGTTTGTATAAATTGTATACATATCATATTAATTTTCAGCTATAACTGTAATTGTTATGGTTTTTTTTTATTTATTTATTATTTATACAAAAGAATACAGGATTAATTATAGTAAATAGCAACCAAAAAACACTAAGGTGTAACAAGATTAAAACTCAGTGCTTGTGCTTGTCTATCTATTCTATTATTAATTATTCTATATTAATAATACTATATTAAAATATATTAAAATTTTGAAAATGAGTTCACCTGAAGTCTGAAACTAGTGTATATATTTTGTCTAATTTACTTTCTTGGTTGGTTTCTTTATAATCAGCACTGATTAACAATTTTTTTTTTCTTTTAGAACGAGAATGGATGTGCCTGCTTTGTCACAAAGATATACAAACTTGTATGTGCCGTCTGATTTCTTCAATGCTCAAGTCAAATGGGGAGAAACGTTCCCGCCTCAGACACCATTTTCGATCAACAACCCATGTGCTTATCATATCATGAACAAAGAAGTGGAGAACCCCAACCCCAACGATGCAGTTTTAGAACCACCAGATGCAGATTACAGGTTTTCAGCTAAGGTAAGTTGTTTTCTTTATGAATTATATATTGGGAAGACCAACAATAAAGCAGTTAAATAATTGATTTATAATTTCTAAAAATATAAAAGTTTTAAAATGTACTCTTAATTTTTTTATTGATTTCTTTAAGCTTTATTTTTTATAATTATATAAATATATAAAAAAAATTAGCAAATAAACATTGAATAATACTTTTCAGGTGATGTTAATCAGTATGCCAACACTGGAGGTCCTGTATCAGAAATGTGGACTGACAAAAGTTGATGAAAAGGATAAACGCTCCAGTAAAAATCCACTGCATCCAACCAGACTTATCAAGTTCCTTGTGGGTCAGAAAGGGAAAGGTGGTGAAAATTTTGCTATAGGTGGACCTTGGAGTCCTTCTTTAGATGGTGAAAATCCTCAGTCAGATCCAAAGGTTTTGGTAAAGACTGCAATACGTACTTGCAAAGCCCTCACAGGAGTGGATTTGACTTCATGCACTCAATGGTAAGTGTCCTATCATCACTGTTAGGTCATCTAACTGCCCTGCTATGCTGGTATTTTTTCGAGTAGAGTTATTATGACGGGGACGGAGTTTCTTTTGGGCTTCTTGAAATTGTTGGTGCAGTAATAAAACAAATCTCTACTGAGTGGTTGGCAAGTGTCCAACAGACAGAAGAAGCTTTAACCCACCGTCGTTCCTTATATTAGTCATGGCACACACATTCCTTATGTGAGAGTATGGAGGCGTTAGTACATCTTGGATGGCGTAACTCATTGGATGCAGACTCGATGTACCACGTACCAAAACAGCAGTTTGTTTTACTCTCGTAGCGGATGTGTCGTTTCCATGTGTGCAGTCGGGTGGGCGGCGCGCGCGATGCGCTGTGAGTATACCACTATAACTGTATTACCCATGCAGGTACCGAATGGTGGAGTTTTACTACTGGCGCGAGGGCAGCGGCGGCAAGTCGCGGCTCGAGTGTGTGGTGTTGTTCCTGCCGGACGTGTGGTCAGCGCAACCGTCGCGTATCGACTGGACCACCGTACAGGAGCAGTATAAGGCAGCCTGTGACGTGGCCATCCGAAAACTCGACGGCGATCTACCGGAGTCCAGCAAGGCCGAGCAGCAAGTGGCGGTAGCGGCCGACACTTCTGCGGCGGACAAATCGCAAATTGTTTGTTCCCAGTTTTGTTTAGTTAAGATTCCGGCTGCTCGCTACTAAAATGTTGGAAGAGCAACGTGCCTGTGCTACCGACGAAAAGCAGTGTTGTTGCCATGCTGACATCGCCTGGAAATAGATAATATTATTATAATCACTACCTTTTTATTCTTCACAGAATTACATTAAAATAAAAAACATCCTCATTAAATTTTTTCTAAACTAAAGTAAAATCTTAAAGTCTAATTAAAAAACTCAGCTTTGAGACATTGACCTAATCCCTGAGTTTCCTGTTGTGAACCTGGCAAATATACTAACAGAAATATAAAATTTGCAGGAGAAAGATCTGGATAGTACCACCATAACAATTGATGAGAATGATGATGATGAGGAAAAACCAGAACCAACACATTACTCAAAAATAGATCTCAAAACTTTTAAAGTTGAGCAGTTGAGGCAAGAGCTGCGTGCACGGAATGTTAGTTGTAAAGGTAACATGAACATTAATCTTACTCTAAAGAAATTGTTTTTATGATGTATGTTTCATTTAGTAAATAAACAAATGTTGTGTAACTCAATTTTTAATACTTTTTATCAGGACTAAGATCTCAACTTGTATCTCGTCTGTCAAAAATATTAAAAACCGAAGAGGCATCGGAGGATAAAAAAGGCGATGACGTAATGGAACTTGAAGACGATGAACAGGAGTCAGACAAAAAGCCTGATTCTCAGGAAGAAGACAAAATTGAAATTAAAGATGAAGAAGAAGAGAAAAAACCTGAAACTAAAACTGATAAAGTTGAAAAGAAAGAAGAAAAGGCTGAAGAAAAGAAAACTGAAAAAGAAATTGAAGAGGAAAAAAGAAAGGTAAATTATTTCTCTTGATTTCTCTTTCAGCACTACAGGCACCAGCTACTAATGTAGTTCCCACTAAAGTACTAAATTAATTTTTATAATTTCTCTGTGTTTACCATATTTTCTACTCAGATTTGAAGAGTGTCATCGAAACTTCTATATTAATAATAGAAACAAGAAAGACGTATGTTTATATTTTTGTTTGTAATTAAAGAACTCAAAAACTACTAGACCAATTGTCAAAAATTATTTTACCAGTAGAATGGTACTTTATCGCTGAGTGACAGATTATATATTTCCTACTTTCACAGGGCGCAGTCGCTAACATTATCTATTATTAAGCCTAGTATTTTCTATTATAGTATCTACAATTGTGTGTTACTTTATACATATTGCTCACATACTTTTATCAATTTCAACAATAAATTAACAATTCCACAGCTCGAGAAAGAGAAGCAGTTACGTAAAAATCGCTACGACATTCCACCCACACCTCACATTTTGGTGCACCCATCAAACTCGGCTAAAGGTGGCAAGTTCAACTGCAATGTGGCCACGCTATCACTGCTATTGGATTATCGCATCACTGACAATAAGGAACACAGCTTTGAGGTTTGTTTAAATTGCGGATTTTATAAAGTTCTCTTATTTAAAAATAAGCCAGTAAATTAACTTCTTTTCTTGGGATGTAAACACAGTGGCATGAACAATGCCAGTTTTGGGTGATTGCTTAACAATCACACCACAAATAAAAAGCTTTTTATTTGTGGTGTGATTGTTAAGATTGTCAATAAAAAGCTTTTTATTTCAGTCAAAAACTTTTCCTTTAAATCAAATCAAATATTTGCCTTATGGTGCCTATCCGAACCGAACGCGTCGAACAAATTGAATTTTAAAATTAGTCTGGAGTCCTTCCAGATTCAGACGATACGACGCGGTTATGTGTGCGAGGTTTCATAGAATTTAATTTAAAGAATTGTAAAATTCATTTCTTTCAATTCGTTCGAGGCGTTCGGCTCGGATAAGTGTGCGTTCTTTATTCAGAGTTTTGAAATCGTTTGACTTTTTCGTCTTGAAATTATGTCTTGAATGTTAAATTGTGCAAATAAAGTCAAGCATTAGGTACAAACATATTCAAAAGTTCACGAAGACTCGCCTAACATAAAACTTTGTCTCCCGCAGTTATTTGTGTTCGCGGAGCTATTCAATGAGATGCTGATGCGGGACTTCGGATTCTACATTTACAAGACATTATACACATTACCTGAAAAGGCAGAAGAAGTCAAAGAGAAGAAGGAAGGAGAAGATAAGGCTGAAAAGAAGACAGAGGAGAAAAAGGAGGATAAGAAAGATGAAAAACGCGAGGATAAGCGGGACGACAAGAGAGAGGACAGGCGTGACGATAAGAGAGATTCGCGCAGGCGGGATAGAAAGGTACGTCTGAGTAGAACTGACTGATCCACATATCAATGTGGTTATTTCTCATAACACAAGAGCAGGAAGGTGATCATGATGATTATAAAATTAATAATACATCACAATAATATAATGAGAAAATTTAAGAACAAATTAATGGCTGATCTCAGTAACACAGGTTTTCCTAGTGTGGGGTCATTGACCATGTATGTTTTAACTTGCAAAGAATATCCATAATTGTCACCTGTAATTTGTAAACTACAAATAAAAACTATTACTATTAACATAATAATCTGATTTAAATTCAGAATGAAATAGTCAAGGCATTGTTTACTAATGTTATTTAATTCAAATTGCAATCCTTTACCCTCATAATAATATGTTTTGGTGAAGCAGGAAAGTCCAAGTGATGATGAACGCAGCGGCTCCCCCAAGCGTCGCAGCCGTGGCGTCGAGCTACCCCCCGACCCGTACCTCCTACTATCACTGGTGTACTTCGACACGGCACGCGGTGGCAGCATGACTAAGAAAGATCTGCAGAACTTGTTCATGAGCCTTGGGCTGCAGCTGTCCCGCTCACAAATCAGAGCTGTGCTCGAGAAAGTGTGCATTAAGGAGATGTTTAATTATAAGTAAGTTGACTTACCTCAAGTCTTTCAAATAAGGAGTATCTCCTCAGCGACAAATAGATTTGGTGAAGTGTTTCTATACTCAAAATAAATATTATATTTTAGGTCATTAATTCAAACAATCAGAGATGTCGCGTCGGGATCGCCAGAGGCGATACAAGACTTCCCGCTAGACAGCACTATCATGACAAGTGAAGTGCCAACACATGTAAGTAATTCATCAGAAAGTGGATCAATCTACATGTGATCTATATCCTAAGTCACCCAAGAACAAATTCATAAATAAATTGACTAAAACATTACTGAATCGAGAATATGTATTGCTTAGATTGCAGAATTAGAAGAAGCAATTGCAGCAGGCAACAGAAACTTGCTACCAATTTTCAATGCACCTGGTGATGATTCTGAAGAGCAGTCTGGTGAAACGAGGGATGTCAGTGATTCAGGTAACATTTTGTTTATATCAAATTGACACTAGTTTTTATAGGAAGTCGTCAAATAATTTCTCCCGCCTATCTTCTTCATCAAATGCCATTGGCGCTACAGGTCCGCGGTAACTCTTTCGAACAATTTGACTGGTCTTGGACTGATGAGTCCTGTCAATTATACTGACATCTCTTAGTACAACAAGCTACGACAATAAGCTAAAACCGTCGTTAACTGTCGGCTTCGGTGGTTGCCTGATGCCCAGGGCGTCTCCCGCTCGTCAGAACTCTATTCGATGTGTCGGTCGCAATAGGGTACCGTGTTGCCCAGTAACTTCAATAGCAATCGCTTGCGATTTGTAGACGACGCAGTCTGACCATAATTTTGTTCTGTTACAGGCATGGTAATGTACAAATCTCGGCTGGTGGACGTGGGCGCGCTCGTGAAGGCCGAAGCGCGCAGTGCAGCGGCGCGCGCGCGCCTGGAGGCGGCGCTGGAGAGCACGCGCGCCGCGCTGCGGGCCGCGCGCGCCGCCGCCGCCAGCACGCAGCAGGCCGAGCGCGGCGCGCAGACGCAGGTGTCCGACCTCAGCGCCAGCCTCTCCGCCGCTCGTGCTAGGATTGCGTCGCTTACGGTACGTTTTCTCATAATCATCTAGCTAGTCAACACACCTTTTTTTTTCTATGCAGCAATTTTCACAATAGATTTTACAACAACTTATTTTTTGTTTTAACTTTCAGGCTAGCTCAAAAATATTCCATTCAGCTTTGAAGAGCATCCAGTCCAAAGTCGAGGCTGTGGTCAACATAAAATATGAAGACGACGATGTCGTGGAAATTGTCAATGGGCCAGCCACTCAGTAAGATAATTTTGTTTTTACTAACATTTTAACCAATTTTCGTAAGTAATAAAACACTTAACCCATGTATGGAAATTGGTTTACAGAAGCGCGAAGGAAAAGGAGTTGAAAAAAGAAACGTCAGCGCCTGCTGAAAAACAAGAAAAGAAAGAAGTAAAGGAAACTGCCGCCGCTAATGAGCCAGCACAAAAAACTGATGATAAAGAGGATGTTGCGGACAAGAAAACAAAACCCGAGGTAGAGATTAAAACACAAGAAAGTGAAATAAGTACGGCAGAAAATATGGATTTAGATGATAAGGAATAAGAAGATTAATAAATACAAACATTTTGTACCTTAGGTGTGTCTCAATTTTCAATTGTACTGCATACAAAACTGTTTTAATATCCAATAGTGAAACTTCATTGTAGTAGTTGAATGTCATGTTTAGGTTTACTATCTCCTAGGTCATAATTATTATTAATTCAGTAATAAGTAATAAATAAACTTGAATTCAATACCCGAGTCTTAAATATTATACATAATTATGATGGTTTAGAGTATATTACATTACCTATCTTGTATTCATCAACTTCTTCCAAAAATGGCTGGAACGAAACTTGGTATTGTTATATTCAACCTATTTTTTGATCTGCATTTATGATTGTTATAATAATTACATTTGTATGAGGATCGAAAGGGTTTTTTGATAACTAAGTGATTGTGCAGTCTTTTTCTACTATGCTAATATTATTGTGACCTTGGTTCTTAGAACAAACCCACTTGATATTTAACTTCAGCATAGAAAAGTGGTGGGCCTAAAAATATTAATTGGTCGTATGGTTTAGCGCCGCTTTTGGTTTGGCAATAGTGATATGAAAATATAAGGCATTAATTAAATTGATCAGTGCTGATATAACGTACATATTTATTATCTAAATACATTCGATCTAGACCAGAGTTCTATTTTTTTAAGAAGTTTTTAAGTATTGGTTTTATTTTCCATTTGGCAAATAAAATTGTAACAATTATACCTATTGTTACTTATAACCATTTATAGTCAGCACATTTGAATGTGTGTTTACCGAAATTACTCATTGTTTTGGTAATAAGTGTGACATTTCTTATTGTAGTAGTGAATAAAAAGCATTCTAGTGCTTTTATTGGACTAGATTTAAGAATTTATGTGCATTTAAATGCAAAAATACAAGATTCACAAAATACTACAATACGTTTTATTTCGCTGTATATTAAACTCGTTGAGAAGATGCATCACATTTAGGTAAACAATAAGTGGAAATCGAATTTATGTGCATTTAAATGCAAAAATACAAGATTCACAAAATACTACAATACGTTTTATTTCGCTGTATATTAGACTCGCTGAGAAGATGCATCACATTTAGGTAAACAATAAGTGGAAATCGATATCGAGGTGTTAGGTACCATCTGGTGGAGTTCCGTAAACGCTAAACTGGATGATTTTGATAAAAAAAATCATCCAGTTTAGTGCGTACGGCGTTATAGCCTTTTTATTGCTGTAAAGGAGAAAGGTTTGTGCATAATCCTAACTAATATTATAAATGTGAAAGTGTGGATGTTTGGACGTTTGTTACTTAATCACGCAAAAACGGCTGAACGGATTTGGATGAAATTTGGCATGCATATAGCCTTTGACATGGAAAAGAACATAGGCTACCTTTTATCCCGATTCCTTAAGTACCTACCTAATGCCACGCGGACGAAGCCGCGGGAAAAAGCTAGTCTAAAAAAATGAATCCCTATTTCCCTTGGTCACGCGTGAACGGCTGGACCGATTTCGTTAATTCTATTTTTGTTGTCTTTGTTATTGTGAGGTTCTTATGGAGAAAAAAAAAGTAAAAATTAGGGTAGTGTAGGGAAAAGCGGGAGCGAAGCCGCGGGCAAAAGCTAGTAATATATAGTTTGCACCCATGCGAAGCCGGGGCAGGTCACTAATAATACAAGTTGTATGGAATCTTCTAAGATTCCATACTCCAAATGTTTTAAATCGTTTAACTCATGAAATAAGCAATTCTCTCATCATAGTATGCAAATAGAAGCAATTCAAATATATAAGTATGTTTATCAGTTGTCTAGTACTCATACACAAGCTCTGCTTAGCTTGAGAATAGACGGCGTTGTATGATAGTTGTGGAATATTAAATATTATATAGGTATTATATTTATTTATGCTTTATGCACATTACACAGTACAAAGGCGGACTTAATGCCTTAGGCATTATCTACCAGTCGACCTTAGGGTGGTGCAGAAACAACATGGCAGGTGCAACTTAATAGACAAACAGAAGAGAGATAAATACAATAATAAATACATACTTAGATAAATACGTACAAATAAACAATGTTGTGGTCAAAAAATAAATCCAACCAATTTAATGCTGTGATGATTCTACCAACTTCTTGCGAATATATGTTCACGTGCCATCACCTTAAAGGATGTATATTATAGAATTATAAGTTTATAGCCCCCTTTATAGTGCGCAAGTTGTAACTGGTCCCTACCCTACTGAGCGCGTGCACCGGTTTTTTGTTACTGCTGGGTCAAAATGCTTTTATTACCATAAATTTTGACTATACCAACACTTTATTGTTTTAATTAACTATCAAAACCCTGATATTAGAAGCGGTAAACAAACCGCTTCCAATATCAGGGTGTTGCCAGTTCAATGAAACCTTTTCAATAAAATATAAAAATTACCTAATTATCTTGCCGTTGGTACTAATAAGTTAATCAATGTAGGTACATAAAAATGATGAAATACAGTACTAATAAAGATTTTTATTTATTAATCGAATTATTTTACAAAACTGTTTTTGTTTTTATATTATTCAATCAAACTATAAACACAATAGATAAATCTTAATTTTATGTAGGTACTATGTCTAAATTATAATGTTCTATTAATATACTATTACACTTCATAATATTCTTAAATAATAAACTTTAAATAAAATGTGGGCTGATTTATCAATTGCCAGATATTTTTTAACTTGGGATTAAAAATGGCGGTTTGACAGATTTCTGACAGATAACCAACTATCTATTGAAAAATCAGGTCTTATAGTCTCCACCGTAGGCGCGGGCTTGCGGACAGTGAGCAATGGGTAGCTCGCTGTCCGGCCGTCCGGTAACTGTCCGGACCAAGCCCAAGTCGTCGACGGCGCGCACTGTTCCCGCGCGCCTCAAGGAGTTGTCAGCAACAGCAGGGACCCAGCCGGGTCGAAGCCTACTGGGGCCAGGGTTATCCGTAAGGGCGCTCGAGCCCCGGTATGAAGGCTAGAAGGAACGGGGTGGGTCTTTTAGTCAGTAAGAGTCTGACACTATCTCCCGCTCCGCCCAAGGGCGGGGGATGTCAATGCATGATTTTTTCCCACCATAAAAAAAAAAAAAAAAAAAAAAAAAAAGGTCTTATAGTCTAAGATCCGATTAAGAACGACCTTCACCGGTCTGTTTAATGGATGAAACGTATTTTATTATAAATTTAGTGTATTAAATAATATAACGCCCCATACAACCATTTTCGGTCGCAAAATTCTCAAATAGTCACAGATTAGCAAGACAAGGTAACAGTGTCGTAACTATTACTAAACTTAATAACGATGCGGATTTTGGTTACAGCGTGTAGGAACAATATCAACACTTTGTGCTGAAAAATGTTACAGTAAATAAGTGTTGTATCTGTGTCAACAAGTTACGACAAATTTTTTCGTAATTAATTTACGACACATTGTGTTTACTTTGAATTCCTGTGTAAATATTAAAGTTAAATTATCGACACATTGTCGAAACTAAACTACAGTATTTTTTGGAGTTACACAAGTGTAGTAACAGTTACGATACTGTAGTGTTGGATTTGACCAAACAGAAAACAACTGGGGTTCTCAAAGTGTGCTATTGTACCTATTTAATAAAATTATTGATCTTTTCAAAATTCAAATTCAAAAGTTTTTAATTTCACATAGGCCTACATGGGCACTTATAAAACGTCAGAAGCTAGTGCACGGTTCCAAGTTGGTCGTTTCCTATGGAGAAGAACCGGCAAGAAACTCCATGGTGACTCTTTTAAAAACAGTGGTTGTTCTTACGATATTTTCATATTACCGTATTAATGGATATTATTTAAGAACAGTGTAAACCGGTCTATATTGTACTCAAAAGCACAATAAAAATAATCGTTTTAAAAAAGTGAGTCAAATATGAAGTAATCTAAGAATTCGTGGAGTCTACAGTGTTCTTCCATATTTACATTATAAAAAGAGGCTATATAATATATATTTTTTTTAAATAATTACAACTATCAATAAATGAGATGTTAACAAAAAAACTACCTAACGAGTTTAAGGTGGTTGGAGTCAGACAATATAAAAATTTTGCAAAAGCAATGTGTTAGAAAAAAAAATATGTTACAAAAAATATGGAGCAGTTAATGGACACATTTACACAATATTATGAGTTACCAGGGGGCCACAAGTGCAGAGGCAGTCATTGCCAAACAAGCGTGTCTTCGACATAGTCTGTAACCTTGTAATATGCTTTTTTGGTTAAGACACGCTTAATATGTGTTTTGAACTTTCCTTCGCTGAGTTCAGTCACCGCTTTTGGCAGCTTGTTATAAAAGCGTATGCCATTTACTAAAAATGACTTATTGGTCTTGACTAATCTCCATTGGGGTAATATAATTTCGTGTTTACTACGAGTATTTATGTTGTGAAAATCGCTTCTAATTTTGAAAAGTCCTAGGTTTTTACGGAAATACAAAACACTTTCTAAGATATAAAGAGAAGGCAGTGTCAATATATCGATTTCTTTGAATTTATTTCTGAGGGACTCGCGAGTACCCATTTTATAAATAGCCCTGATTGCTCTCTTTTGCAATATGAAAATTGAGTCTACGTCAGCTGCAGATCCCCACAATAAAATGCCATAAGACATAAAACTGTGGAAATAGGCATAGTAAACTAATCTAGTTGTGGCGACATCTGTCAACTGCCTTATTTTTCTTCATTCGGTAATGAAAACTTTATACATTTTATTTGCATTTAGTAAGAGATTAATAGCTGCGAACCATTTCGAAAGAACAGTCAGACTTTCGTTGACACGCAAGACATCCGTATCTTTTCTATCCACTTTAAAAATAAGAGAAGTGTCATCAGCAAATAGAATGATATCTGATAAATTGGTCATCATGTAAGGAAGGTCATTAATATAAACTACTAGAAAAAGGAAAGGGCCAAGAATTGAACCCTGAGGCACGCCCATCCTTATTAAAGACCCCGAGGACGTCACCCCATTTATGGATACTTTTTGCTACCTGTAGGATAAATTGAAAAAAACAAGATCAGCAGCTCGTCTACGAATTCCGTAATGATGTAATTTACAGATCAGAGTATTATGGTCAACACAGTAAAATGCTTTTGAGAGGTCACAGAATATACTAATATCATCCTGGGACTTCTTCCAGGATTCTAAAATGTGACTAATGAGTTTCAGTCCTGCATCCGTCGTTGACCTTCCTTTCGTGTAGCAAAACTGATGACTATGCAAAATCCTATTCTAATTAAAGTGAGATAACATCTGGTCGAGCATGATTTTTTCATAGATTTTACTCAATGCTGGAAGCACAAGTATTGGTCTATAATTAGAGGGTTCACTCTTACTACCTGATTTATTTACTTATTTTATTTATAACTATGAGTCATAAGCAACCAAAGCATTTTCGTCTATCTTCGAGCTTTTACAGAAAAGTAAAGATGAGGACAAGTTCAGAAAATAGACAACCAGGTAAGAATTTTTATTGAAAAAATATTATAATATACAGGATTATTTGAAAAACACTTATAACCTCGTAGGACCATATTTCTCACGTCATAAGCTACGATTTTTGAAAGTTTCTTTTAAGTGAACGAGGCCAGTATAGGTATGTTCCTACGACCCATCCTTCCGGCACGGCAGATACTTCCTCACTAGTTCCATTTTTTGATAAAACTAACTTTACGGCATGTTGAGAACCACTGCAAACATAAAATAATAAAACTCCATTTTGTTAAAACAGTCACACTGTAACGTAACTTAACATATTGCCGACACATTTAAACACAGTTACGAAACATTGTGTTGGGTTTCATCTTTCAAGTAGATACAAAATTATCCACATAATTTTACACAATTTATATTATTATTATAGTATTCTAGAATATAATTTGGTTAAATTTATGTAGGCCGTATCAATAAAAACTTCTGCAATGCTTGGAAATACGATACTTTGTAATTTTTTAATTGAAAACAACCACAATAACAGAAAATATTTTAAGTATTTTATTAAATCAGAAGGGCGCATCGGTTAATTTATTATAGTGACATAAAACTACACGATACATTTAATTTCGCAGAGGATTTTCGATCGACTATGAAGCAATTATCACAGAAATACGTAAATAAATACTTACATTTTTTTCTGATGGCGGCGAAGATTTATGTCTATGATGACATTCACAAAAAAGAACGAATAAAAATAAAAATTGTCAGTTAAAGAATGAACGCAACGGAAAAATGAATGAATGAATATGCGTTGCATGTGAGCGCATAAAAGTCGCAATGTGTCGACACGGCGAAGTCACAATGTGACTGAAAGTTACTGTTATTCTGTTACGATTGTTCCCCACTTTTCGAAACGGTGTCGAACCACAAGTCGACACGGCGACGTTATGCTACAGAACAATGTTACAAATTAATTTCGTTACGACACAATAAATGTCGACTTAAGTCGTAACCGCTACTTCATATGGCTGTATGGGGCGGGTGGGTTGCCTAAGAAATTCCTGGCCAGACTATTATTAATTAAAAATTGTAAATTTATTTTATTTTTAGAAAAATGCACAACCGTTATCCATACCAGATTTTTTTGCAGACAACACTATAACATCGTATTCATAATGAAACAGCGTTTATTTCGATATAGAATTTGTTGTATATAAAAAAAAACACACCTGTTTATGCATACCTGTTTATACCTGGCAACCCATAGCTATGCCAGGAAACAAATAGGCAACCCAACATTTTTATGTTCTAAAGGCTTCACTCTTTCGGTTAGTATTAAATTTATTCGTTAAACACACCGGTGCATTTTACAAAAAAAAAAAAATTGTTTGGCCAGGAATTTCTCAGGCAACCCACCCGCGTTATATTATTTAATATACTAAATTTATCATAAAATAGGTTTAATCCATTAAACAAACCGGTGAAGGTCGTTCTTAACCGTATCCTGTACTATTACAAATGTATAATGTATTACGAGTACAACAATATAGAATTAATGGATATTTGGAAGATATCATACCACAAAAAGATTATTGACATGATTTATAAAATCCAAGATTATCTACAGAATTCATGCTAATCTTATAAACCGGGTATATTCCGCTAGTCACTACTGTCTTTAAATAAACTTGCATCAACGACGATGGGATAAAAGTGTTCCTGGCTGTTGTTTTGCTTGTGCATACACCACAAGAGAACATTTTGTCCATAGCTGTTCTAAATCATATAATAGAACACACAATATTTTATTCTGCTCTGCTATACAACATATAGCATTTAATTTGTCGTGTAAACAGTATAAGCTTACATTGTCTAGTGATAATATAATGTATACACAGGTACAGTTGCTACAATGTAGTGTTATTACACGCAAGGCTCCACGTAGTTTCCTGGGAAGAGACCCGTGACTCCATCCATGACGCCTTCCCACCAGCCATCATCGTTTTTCTTCAGCACGTAGATCACGGCACTCTCTTGGAATGATAACTCGTCCTCTTTGTCGGCGTAGTAATCGTATATGGCGACAACTGTAACAATATTACATAATTTAATTACGTATCCTGCCCTCTGGACCCCAAAACATGCAACTAAACTGGCTACTTTGCTGTCTGAGATTATGCCGTTGAAGTAGCAATAATTCTCTTTCTAAATAAACACTCATTCTTTTTTCACTAGGATATTATTACTCCTATAAGGGGTGCCTTCACAAACATGTAAACTCATCACTCACTCGTATGATCTGTAGGCAATGCAATGTTCCGTGCGGAAGTCGAACCCGCGACACGCAATAAAGCCAATTGCTCAACCACTGCACCAACCGTGCTATTTGCTTGTACTGTGACTGGGACCTAGATCATGACGTTTAAAGTAAGATTGTTTTAATCTTGTTTTAGTGTGGGTAAGAGACAGAGCTACACAGGTTGTCTAGCGCCATCTCTTACCCACACTGAAACAAGATTAAACAATCTTACTTTGAACGTCATGGTGACCCCGTTAATTTGAATTTACACTAAAATTATAAATGCGAAAGTTTGTGTGTAGTTTGTTACTCATTCATGCTGAAATTACTGGAGGTATCTGGATGAAATTTAGCACTGGGGTAGACCTTGTCTTAGAATAGCAAGTGTCACTACTTTTTACCCGACTATGGCAAAGCCAAGGAGGGTTATGATTTTGAAAAGCTATATGTATATGTGAGTATGTTCATCTGTTCTCTCATAGCTGTTAATCTACTTATCGGAACAGATTTAACACCAAAATTGTTTAATTCATTAAACCCCAAGCAAACACTGGAGTTCCAAGTATGAAACAAGATTTTCAGGAAGCTGAAATAAACAAAGTAACTGGTACCTATAACATGTGACTGTGGCTTTTCTTTTTGTTCTGTTCTTGTTTTTCCAGTTAAATAAACAAGTTTATTTAAATCTTGTTTCATACTTTTTCAGCGTCTTTTTTTTTTGTCGTAGTCGGGTTTTAGTTTTTTACTTTTTTATCCTATGAGTATCTCTTGGGGTAGTTTTTTATCATCTCGCGGACTAAGCCTCTGTCAGCAGCTAGTACAATATTTTGGTAAAGAATACTAGTTTTACCTTTCTCAATATAGTTCTTGGGCACCCATCCAGGTAAATCTTCCTCGTCTGGTACAATAGCAGGAACGGCGTTCGTGTATGGAGTACCCATACTATTCATCTTGTTCTAAAATTATGAACAAAGAGTTAATGAATTAGGTAGGTTGTAATGTACAATAGTCGACTAAATCATTGCGCAAAATACAGTTAAGATGTAATTTGGGGAAATAATGAATGGGGGGTGCATTTCCATACTGTAAATCTAAAGGATGAAATCGCGCAGAATAAAAGGTGTCATTTTTGTTCAAGAAGTTTCAATTACACGCATAACCGAAACTTACCTTAGAATAACGATACTTTCTAGCAAATGGATTAGCAGAGGTCAGACGAATTTCATTTCTAATGTGGTAGGTCCAAGCGTGCTATTCTCTAAGAAAACAGCCTTGAGCACAGTGCTGGCCGTAGTGACGAAATCCGAATACTTAGGTGCATTGGGTTAACAATTCAATGTATAGGTCAATTGGATTGTTTATCCTATGCACGTATTTGAATTTCGTCGCTGCGGCCAGCGCTGTGCTCAAAATCAAAGCATTTATTTCAAATAGACCATTTGCAGGCACTTTTGAATAGTCAAATGTCGGTCAGTCCAAGAAAAGTGAAGCTAAATTGCACGCTGGTGTGCACCAAGCTCAATTTCTTCATCGTTAACAAAGTTAAGTAAATTTATATAACTATACGCGTTCGGCTTACAGCTAATTCCTTAGTTACCAACATCCTATGGAACAAGTTTTCGACTGTCAAGTAAAACACAAAATCATACATTCATATGGTGAGGTCTGCCGAAGTTGTCATGCGCCAGCTCATCATCCATCGGTGGAGGCGGCAGCGGTGGGGACACAGACCCGCCGCGGATGGAGCCTCCTCCGGCCGAAGACGACGACGCACGCTGCAATTGTTGCACATGCTAGTTATGAGGTTATGTTGGTAGTATACTCCGGTTATTATAGGTTGAGGCTTGACAGTTTCGAGAAACTCTTTAAGACGAATTAGTAGTCCTACATAATCACGATATTAAGAGTTAGTATGAGAATGGATAGTCAAAAGATATAGTAAAGTTCAGTGTATAGTGTTTATATCTCTGGCACTGGAACAATGATTAATTAGAACTACAGTCTGTCAAGAAAGTCATGAAAAGAAGGGAGGGCGCCACCATCTTTAACATGGTATCCCAATAAACTTCGACTAAAAGATATTGATACTTTTATTTATAAAATAATAATTACCGATTTACGGTCCCTTTAGTGCCGTGTAGGTACATTATTTTACCGATCTATCTGACACTCGTCTATCTATATAATACATGCTTGCAAACGAGTTTTGACTTTCATTGGTAGTGGCTCCCTATAAATAAAAGCACTTACTCTGTCGTAGTGGCGAACAACATTTTTATTAGAACTAATTTTCATTCAAGTGACGTTTAATTTTACCTGTTAAATAATAGTTATAGTAGTTCTCATTTATTTATTAAAACTTTATCCAACACCAAAATACAAAGGCGGAGTTAATGCCTTAGGCATTCTCTACCAGTCTGAATTTTGTTTTATAAACATTGCGACGAAACCAGACTTCTCTATTTGCTTATTAGGATAATTATATGTTTATCCTACGTACCTACACGCAAGAGTTTATCAAAACAGACATTCTTCTGAATATCTGGTTTTATATTCATAAGAATGTCTGGTTTGATCAACCCTTGTTTTCGTCCTTTCAGCTACCAGCATTTATGTACTTACTACAAAGTGCAAATCACGATGTTTTGCCTCTCTGCACTGCCGTCAGCATGGCGCTGAGTATCGATAGGTATGAGCTCATTGCAAAAATAAAAAGTTTATGAAATAAATCTTTATTAATCCGAATCCAAATAATCAGAGTCGAGGTATTCGACTCCAGAAATGTTGCCTGAAACTTCTTCAAAATGAAACCGGCCAACATCTGACTCGTAGTTTGTTTCGTAGGTCGGCCTTTCCTGTGTTTTCCAAGCGTTGAAAATTTACCTCCATTCTTCATGCCTTAGTCCACAATGCGCCGAACTGTACTTTCGGTAACACCTGAAGTCAATAAAGATATGTTAAATATACAAATACATTTATCATACCTAAATAAAAAACACCAAAATATCAAAACCGTTAAGTGGTAGTATAATAAATCGTAGGTAAATTTCATAACCTTAGCAAGACATAAACAATGTTAAAGATAGATAAATTGTACTTAAAATCAGAAGATTGTCAAAACATTATATTTCCGTTAGTGTGTTAAACTTTAGAATATATTTACGTACCGGTTAACTTTGCTGTTCGACCATAAACATCGTCTTTGTTCGTCCCAGCACTCCCACCTTGAATTTCGGCCATACACCCTTGAAAAACTTTAAATATAGTTTGTCTCGCACCGCTCTTATAAACATTTCGATTCATTTTTTGTATCTTAACGCTTACACGATTTAAAAAACTCGAAATAGCACCGAAATATTGTAAAAAATCAACCACACAGATACGACATGACAGTTCAGGTACTCAGCTTAACAATTATTCAGTGTTGCCAGTATTAGCAAAAACAGTAGTTCCCAAAACATTCTTTTCATGACTTTCTTGACAGACTGTAAGTTATCGTACGACCCACGATTTTCAGCCGAAACTGACGTAATATTTCAAATGCCGAATATTTCGATTTATGATATAGTTATAATTTTCATAAAATATAAAATAAATCAAATAAATCAGAACACAGACGTCGATCAGTTTTTAGGTATATCATTTATCAACCGTCAGCTCAAAGACGCTCGTTTCGGTCGGTCTCTAATTAAAACTTGTACCCCATGCCATGATTGTAAAATGGGATAGTGCTAGTCGTCCTACTCCTGCTTAGCTTGGTAAATGTCTCACACAGTGAAACCATGATAGCATTGACAGTGGATATATTATCACCCCTGTTTAGATAACAATAATAATTTTCATGTCAAACCTCGTCCTAAATAACCGAAGCATATTTTTTACAGCGAAACAGAAGGGCGGCTATACCTAGTCAGAAATAGCCGGATAGAACTAGGAGCACATGGCGATAGATCAACACGATTGGGTTAGGTTGAAAGACTCCATCAATAGGTGTGTTAGGTTGACTTGATCACATGACAACAGAAAATTAGGTCAACCACTGATACGACAACGATTTGGTTATGAATTTTATGACACATAAACTAAACCTTGTTCTAACCAACTTTCTGGCCCATTTAGATGGAAAGTATTTACATACGCTTCACTTATCACACGATTCTCGCACTTATGGTGTTTAGATTTAAGAATCATTATCAGATTATTATAATTTTTCATTAGAAGATATGAGGCGAGAAACTATCTAGAAGTACTTCATCTGTTTAGTTAACTAAATGTAAACAATCTTGATACTTGTCTTTTTGTTTAAAATAAATTTTATAAAAGACATACAAAGATTATTTAAATTTAGTTAATTACTTACCACCGGTTTAGGTAAATACTTGTACATGAAATTTTTAGACAATTTTACATAATTATAAACATTTTTAGATAAGAGAGCTTGTTTACATTTAGTTAACTACCTAAACAAATGAAATGGATTGGAAGGAACGTTAGGTATAGCCCCACTTCGGGTTTCGGCCGTAAGTTCGTACTAAAAGGGATCACTACAACAATTCATTGGGGTAGGATTTAAACTCACGACTTCCCAATCGCTGATGTTGGGCTATTCAATCTAGTCAAAAGAAATTTCGGTAAATTAACCAACATTTGAATTCGTTTCTTTGTACTTGCTTCACATTAAGTAAGATGATAAGAACTGTGGTCATCATCAGCTTATAGAACCCACCTCCACGTTCATAGAGTTGATATAGAATGTAATAGACTAGTGGCATAATATAGGTATTTCCATGACACAGTCGCTTGTGGAAGTGGTGCCATATTTGTATCATGTTATTATGTACTCAATGTGATGCAGGTACTAAAGCTGTGATAAATAACAGATTAAGAAATACAGCATATTATAAAGAAACAATACAAACCTGTCCAGGTAGGCTCATGGAATGTTGGCTGTGCTCACCATCAGAACCGATCAAAGGAGATGGTGGTGCTGAAATGGAAAAAAAAAAGAAATGGATTTACTCAGAAATTAATCATTGTAATTAGCACTGTGTGTATTTGTGCTAACATGAAATTAGTTTACGTCGACATCGACAGTGTCGTTTTTATTTTTAAAAGTATTTGTATGAGCGTTAAAACGTGAGTTTTTGTTATTGGCATGACTAAAAACTTGTGTAGTCACAAGATTTTTTTTCCTTGTACATGTAAAATATCTATTGGCGCGCGTTGGTAGTAAAACCGAATGGAATGCCATGACAGGATGCGCCACCTCTCTCGACTTCCTTGTATGCGCGCGCGTATACCAACATAGATGTGCCACATCAGCCGGGTGTCCGATGGTGGCAAGCAATTTTTATTTTTCAACATGCTTATATGAAGTGATCAGTTTGGAGGTGCCAACAGTCACATGACCTAATCATTAAAACAACAGACAATTCGGATGTGCCTCAGTTTGACCAGACATTTACTCCTCTTAAAACTTCGTCTAAAAACTGATATAAGCGTCGTAAATACTAACGTGGCATGCTGGAATGCAAGTCTTGTTGGGAATAGTTGGAAGTAGCTTGATGCTGGTTAGGGTGTACCATTCCCACCTGGAATCAAACAGAACAAAAGTTAATGTGTTGTGCCTATAGTAAACATGATGAATGCTGGCTCTTAAAATAAAAGCGCCAAGGTATCCTGCGAAATTCAAATTTTCTTGCGTTTTTTTTTTTCATTTTATGGGTCAATGTCAGATTCTATGTTCATTAAAATCATCAATAGAATCTTCTCAGTTCATCTTACTCTGTTGAATGATTTTACACAGGCCAAAAATTAAAAAAAAAGAATTCCGCGGGCTGTCTTTGAGCATCCCCCTTTAACATGGACGTTAGGAGGATGTACTTATACTTCCAATAAAATAAACAAAATCATTTAAAAAGCCTTTTTTTTTATGGTGGGAAAAAATCATCCAATGACAACCCCCGGAGATAGTGTCAGACTCTTACTGACTAAAAGACCCACCCCGTTCCTTCTAGCCTTCATACCGGGGCTCGAGCGCCCTTTCGGATATCCCTGGCCCCAGTGGGCTTCGATCCCTGCTGTTGCTGACAACTCCTTGAGGCGCGCGGGAACAGTGCGCGCCGTCGACGACTTGGGCTTGGTCCGGACTGTTACCGGACGGCCGGACAGCGAGCTACCCATTGCTCACTGTCCGCAAGCCCGCGCCTACGGTGGCCGAAAATCGGGATCAGAATCCCGGCGGCGGCGGCGGCGGCGGCGATAACGCCGTTGCCTGATGCGTTCGGCCTCCTCCTTTGCGAGCATTACTGCTTCGTAGAAGTCGGCGACCGCCTGCCACTCCTTCTCGCTCCGGACCATGGCCTCAACCAAGGCCCGGCGCGAGAGGTCTCCGCCGCCGATCGCCCCCACGAGGGCACGGCGATGCTCCGCCCAAGCAGGGCACACCTCGACTGTGTGCTCCACCGTGTCCTCCGGGCTTTCCACCGTGGCGACACCCGGGCGTCACTTCCGCACGAATCCGGTGCAGGAAACTCCCAAACGAACCATGTCCGGTGAGGACCTGCGTCATGCGGAAGGTAAGGATGCCGTGAGGTCTTTCCAGCCACGCCTCAAAGAGGGGGCCTTATCGCCATGATATTTAAAAAGCCTCAAGTTAAAGAATGTAGCATTTCCAAAAGTACTAAAATTATCCAACTGAAACCCACCCTAGCACCCTTGTTGATTATAATTATTTTAAACTAATTTACCTGGGGTTGTGCTACTGGCAAGGTGGAGTACCCTGGAGGGCGACGTGGGTAGTTAGGTGCATAGTGCGAGGGCACTTGTGGTGGAGCCACAGCCGGTGGTGTACGATACTCACGGGATGATTTACCTGAAAAAGGATAAGGCATGTTTCACTATGCTGCTCTTAAAATTAGTACTGTTTCAGTACAAGGATAAATTAACCTTTTGAATACCATCAATTAGTGACACGATAGAAAGACAATGACTGTTGATGGTTGGAATTAACTGGCCTGTTGGTCTAGTGGTTAGTGACCCTGACTGCAATGCCGGATGTCGTGGTTTCGATCCCCACCCAGGACAAATGTTTATGGGATGAGCATGATCATTTGTTCTGTGTCTGGGTGTAATTTATCTATATATGTATGTATTTAGAAACATTTAAGTATGTTTATCATTTAAGTATGTTGTGGAATATTATTATTATAACGACAGCGCAAACGCCAGCTTTCACTTGGGTTTAATGAATTAATCAATTGCTAATCTATAGGTATATTTTAACTTGTGTTTGAATTCTTGTTGGTAGAGATTTGCATTGTTCCTTTAACTAGCTGTCTCCCTAAGCTTCACCAGTGTCTGGTTACTGTTCTGTATAACGCCCTTTTCGAAAATTTTCAATTTGACCCAACTATTTCTGTGAAAAGCATGTTCAAACAAACAAACTTTCTTAAAGCTAAGCTAGCATTAAGCTAAGAGCTAGCCAAGCTAAGTTAAGGCTTAGCTAGTGTAACAGTCACTAGTCAGAGCTACGCAAACTTGTGATTGGTGTTAAATGTAAACTACTCTGCACAAAGTACTTTGAGTGTTCTAATATAATAGTAATTTGAAATACCTATCCTCTGAGTATAGACAGGCTCACCAAGAGTTCCTCTCCCCAATGTTCCAGTGTTAGCAGCAGCAGCGGCTCGCACAGCCGCTGGTGGTGTAGGAGGCTTGGTAGTGGGTGCAGGCAGTGTTGCCGCGCTTGGAGCAGATCCTGACCGACGGCCTCTAGGAGTACCACTTGTGGCCCCATTCCAGCGTGCACCATGTCCAATGTCATCCAGAGCTGAAGAGAAAAAAGTGTTTATCTCGAGAAAACATACTATGTACAGTCAACTAAAAGATATGTTGTAAAAAAATTATAAGGTATTCATAAAGGACACACCTGTATACATACCTGTATAATCAATACTCTTTCTCACATATTTGATAGGTTTCTCCGGGTTGGCAGGAGCAATGATTTTGTACTGCCTGTTAGTAACTTTATTAGCAGTCAGCACTCCTATCTCTCGCCTTGCAACCTTCTCCTTGTGAATGGCGACAGTTTGCGCAATATGGTTCATTTGGCCTTCCATTTCAGCCAACTGCATGGTTTGTAACTCCAGTAGTTGCAGGAAGTTGTATGCCAAAGTATTTATTTGATATGCTACACTGGCTAACGATTGCGTTGTGTAGTTCTTGGTGCTCTCTAAAGCGAGCCTCTTGTTCTCGGATTGGAAGTAGTTAGCTTCGCAGTAATCAGCGACACGCTCGAGGTTCGTGTGGCTGTCTGTCAGATGGCTGCGCCCCTCGGGAATCTCGGTTTGGAGTAACGCTGCTAACTCGGCCATTTTGATGCTGCTAAAATCATTCACTAGAACTTTTTACACTTTTATCGGAAGTAAAACACTTAAATATCTATTGCAGGCCTTGATTAGCGCAAATACAGGATACAATAATACACAGTTGCGAGTTTGTGACCCACAGGAAGTTGGGGAGATAGGGAAGCACTCTTTACCTTTATAATAACCCTGGGCTATAAATTCCACGTAAACACTGATCTATATTAGCACATGATCAATTATAACACAAAATTAATCTGTAAATGTAAGAGATACAATTACAAATTGTAGAAAAACACAAAATAATCCAAGTCTTGGGTGGGACGTTGCAAATGACTAGAGATGCAGGGTTGCCAATTATACAAAACCACAGAATATAATAAGTAGTCATAACTAGAAAAAAAAATTGCACCAATTAGATCTTCTATTAAAGAAAAAGTACTCTGTGCATTTATTTATTTAAACTCCATACATGTATAGTGGTACCTATAGTCTGTGCGATAAAAGAATGGTTGTGTGGCGTAAAGTGAAAAGTTTTTATGTAGCAACCCAACCCAGCCATCCGTCAACTGCCAAACGTCATTTCATGTTGACACAGGTTGGTTTATCACGTTATTTTATTGTGATTTTTAATCGAAATCGTAAGAAATGTGATAAAAAAATTCACTAAGCCACAAGGGAAATAATATTTTAATTTAATACAGTTTTGCCAAAGATAACAGGTGGCAAATCACACCATTATTGATCAAAACAAAGTCACAAACTTTGGAAACATTCGTATGCTGTTTTTTTGGTACGTAACACTTTTATTTTAATGTTGTTAGACTTCATATATAAACTCCGGTCCCTGTTATCTCCAAATATATATAAATTAAACAGACATTCATTTAAACATGATGATATTTGTTTATTTTGTTTCGGTCAATGTTTTCGATGGCTAGTAGTATAAAAAGTGTTGATCTTGATACTTTTACCTAATTTATAATGCATTTCGACTAATTTAGAATATTTATTTTCAGGCTTGAGTAAGGATACAGTAACTAAAATAATAAAGGGCAAGTGCGAGTCGGACTTGCGCACTGAGGATTCCGTGCAAATTTACCTATGAAATCAAATTCCCGAATTGAGTTACGAAGATGTTTCCGAATTGCAAACAATTTTTTTGTGAAGAATCTACAAATTTACACTTTTATGATTTTTCCATATACTTGTTCTATGAGACCTTGATTCATGTATGTCAAATTTCAGGGTTCTAGGTCAACGGGGTTTACCCTATGAACTTTGAGTATCATTTTTTAACCTCGAGTATCAAAATATACGTTTTTTGCGACATAAACGGCCGTATCTTTTTTTTTTCGTTAACTCAGTAGTCTGATTTTTTCACAATTTCAAGAAAACGCAGACTTGAGTATATGGTTTTAATTTTAACTCGATACCTCTAAGCATTCTCGAGTTCAAGGGTCTTAACAGATAAACGAACGGACAACAAAGTGATCCCAAGGGTCTTGTATACGAGATGGTCCCTTACAGGCTAACTCGATTGATTACGAAGCATTATTACAAATTCTGAAGTGTAGGTACTATATTTTCGTAGTCATTAATTTCATATTTTTCATTGATTAGCAAAAGGGAAAAAATGTACCGAGCAAGACAACGAGAAAGTGGTAGTGTGTCCCATTTCATAAAGGAGATGTTTCATTTTTATATGGGGCTCCGGCCATAACATGTACATTTTACCGAAGCTGGGAAAATTACCCCTGAATAGAATAAAGTAACATTTTTTTCATAATATCAAATGGATTTTATGCACACGATAAAATTAAAAAATGTTTGACGTTTGTCCTAAGAGTTAAGACAGCCATGACAGGTTGTAGAGATGACATTTACTTAACCTAGATAGAATTGTTTTGTTTTTGTCCATCTTAAATAATAAATAGTATAAGATCAGAACTGTGATCTTTCCAATAAAATATTAGACAAAAGTGGCTCACCAATTCACTATCAAGTCTTTGAATCATTTCTATACTTATGTATGTAGTACTCGATTAGTAAGGTTGTAAATAAATTAATACTGTGTTCAATTCCTGCTGGATGCAAACATATTTCAATACGTTTCCTTCAGCAAATGGGACTCATTTGTCTAATGTTATATTTACAGAATATTATGCTATGTTGATGTTGTAATTACTGAATGGATTGGTATGGTATTATAGTTATCATATAAACTAATAACGTAAGTAATTGTAGAACAAGTCATCTCCCCTTTTCCCAACGGTTTTGGGGTCTGCTTCCAGTTGAGCTGGATGCCGCAGAATACGTGTTTTATATCAAGCGACTGCCATCTGACTTCCACAGCCCAATAACTGGGTAACACCGTACCCCTTGGCATGACTGATATCAGATTTACCGACTTCTATCTATCCATAACAGCTGTCAAATATCTTCAAAAGACAACAGAGACCAGTAATTAAGCCATTGGGATTAACATGCTTTCTGAGGTATGTTAAACCTTTGGTGTACCACAGAAGAAATGTAGAACATGGTACCCTACAAATAAAAAAATAAATAAAAGAACAAATCAGGATTCAAAACTTTATTCTTCTTCTCTTACTAATACATCATCGAGGAATGATGCTGGTGCCACATTATTTTGATGTCGAGCCCAACCAAGGTACCAGACTATAGGCATCACATGTGCGCAACATCCAACTGTTCGCATTCCACAAATACAACTGCAGTAGTATCCTTCTATATCATTTTCCCATTTTTTTTTTAAAGTTGGGAATCATTGTTTACTTCCATTATTTTTTTTATTTCTTCTGCACTGAAAACATTACGTAACATTTCCAAATTGAAAATATGGTCCCAATCATAGGTAGTCTTGTGAACTACACAAACCCTTGCATTTTCTACAATACATACTTTATAATTAGACAGCACATTTTTTCTTAAGTACCCTGGCACTATGTGTCGTTCTGGGTTTGTACAACCCGGTACAAAACAACTCGAACTAGACATACCCACTTTTTTGTAAGAATTTAATTCTATATGATGGGGCCTATCCAAAACCTGTGGAGGCTCTTCATGATTAGATGCAGCTTCGTCGGCAGGTTGTTCATATTCTAGACGAACAGCATTTTGAGCCCAAATCCACCAATCACTGCACACCAATGAATGATTACTGACCTGTAAAAACATTGCAAAATAAACTCACACATTCACAAATAGATACATACTTTATAGATTTACAGTTGACTAATTTACACACCTCTCTAGGGTATATATTCTTCTAGAAATTACATCTCTTTCTGGACCATCCAGCAATAAATGTGTGCAACGTCTCACTATTGATGTTGAATTGATGTTGAACATACAACACAAACATTCCTACTATTTAAGTGAAGATTAGCTGCACGCTGTACATTTCTTCTTGCTGATACCCAGCATGCGTAGCATACTCTGTCTCCAGGGAGTATCTAAAAAATAATATGTCTGTTAAGATTGTTACCAAGCTAGATAAAACATTTTCATAGTTTTCATGTATTTTTTCCCCATACAGTTGATGATCATTATCTTATTATCACATCAATCAGTCTAATGCAGGAGAATTGTAAGTGTAATCTGAACATATATAAAGATCATACATAAAGATAGAGGTGTATATAGTAGGCAACAGACCTGTCTTGGAGTTATCCGTGCCGTGATTTCATCTCTCTCAGGACCATGTGGAATACTGTGTGATCTTCTCTGAGAGAGAGAATTTCTACACCACACACAAATATGTTGATATTGTCCAGAATTTGATGCTGATGATACCTTTACTAGCCTGCAGGCACGCATCCAACATCGATGGCAAACAATAGCACCATCTGGTATCTGAAATTATTATCATGAAGTTAGTGATTCTATAAATTGTTGTTAAAGCCAAATAACGAAAGCAAACTATTTGTAAATAATACGTACCTGTCTTGGGTCAATTACATTAGATATTGCATCTCTTTGAGGCCCACTGCTTATATAATGCGTCCTCCTTGAGGTTGAAGATAAAAGGCACCACACACATACATTTGATTGGTTTGTTTCACGAATGGGTTCTATTCCATTATCCTGCATTACTTCAGTAGTACTATGAGTACTCTCAAGAAGACTGGTGATTGAGTTAAAACATGCCTCGCATAATGCAGCATCAGTAGCAATCTGAAAAATACTTATATATTTAAATATACTCTGATAACAAGTTCTCTACAGTTTCACGAAGAGTTGATAGTTTTAAGAACTGTTCACATTCACTTGACAGTTGGATGGATATTATAGGTTGTAGTCGCACATGTTTAAAACTTTGTATAAAAATATATTCCTACCTCATGAGCCATGTCTTGTTCAATAATAAACAAAAGCTCTGGACCCAAATCTGCTGTAATATAGTGGACTTCATCACTGCGTATCCCTTTAATACATTTCACACAACCCATTTTGCAACAAGCCAAAGAACCTGCAAAACACAGAGAGGTAAACTTGTGTTTCTAACTTATCTAGTATAATTTTTCATATACTTCTAATTTTTCATTAATTTACCTTTAGCGTGAATAAAAACAAAAGATTTCCAATGGGCAAACAAATCCAAATCGCAGATACTGAATTCGAGAACCGTTAAACAAAGCCAAAGTCAAACCAAGAATGGGCAGATATCACAAAACCGTTGTACAAAGCCGAAGTCGTAGAATATATAAATGAGAAAACGTAAAATAACACCGAAAACCACGAAAGCCAAAATCAAGTCGAACGAAACGAACAAAATGACTTGACTGACCAATTGACATGTTATTGTCAACAAGCGGTTTTTTTGAACTCGTTCATAAACACATTAATTTAAAAAATGGAGACTCAATATTGTTGCAACGATGAAATCGTGATACTTAATTATGTTTACTCAAAAATATGTCCAATAGAATAATAGTTTATTTTTAACACTTCAAGAACACACGCATATTTTTATTTATTTTCTACGTAACATTGATTTGATGAGACATAATTTCAGAACGAATGAATTATGCAAGCAAACAAGACGCCATGTTGAATAAAACATGGCAATAATTGAAAAACTATTTTTTTGTTGTGCACAACAAATCAGGCTCAAATTCACCAGATAATATTTTTCCCGAATTTGTGGTATTTTTTCCTCTTTTTTGATATACTGTACATCTGATGGCCGAAAATGAAACATCTCCTTTGCTAAATTAATTTATTTTCTATTAGCTACAATGGCTACAATATTCCAGTCAGTGATGATAGACCGATCCCAGTCAAAGTGATAGAACCACAGAAATCTTAATAATAAGGCAATATTATTAAGATTTCTGTGGATAGAACCATTTTCGTTGGAACTGAGTAAGTGGTCGTTGGTGGCACCTACTCATATACGCAGTACAGCGGTTTCCTCACGCTATTTTCCTTTACCGGTTCGTGTTTGCATTTAAATGTTCACCATCATTTCAATCGAAAGATGTCCATTTTTGGACATAGGCCTCCCCAAGGTACCTATCGCCACAATTAACGGTTTGTTACTCATTCACGCAAAAACTTGATAAACGGATGAATTTAATGATAAACGTTGCAATAATATAGCTTCAAACCTATATTTTTGCTAAGATTCACCGCGTGAGCAAGTTCAACAAATAGGCTACTAATATTATTTCATTAAACCCCAAGCGAACGCGCACCTATTGTCTTTCAATTGTGTCTGTAATTTCCACGATTGAAAGGTTATAGATGCGTAAGTTTGTAAAGATGGATGGAGGTACTCGTATGTATGGATGTGTCGCGCAAAAACTACTAGACGGATGAACTTAATCATAAACATTGCAATAACATAGCAAGCTATAACTTTGCAGTTTCATTAGGTGAGCAAGTTCAGCTAGTAGGATATTTTTTATTGCAGGGCGAAGCCGCTGGAAGAAGCTACTCTAACATAGCTTATAAATATCAAGATGTAACAGTCGCACTATAATGAAGTCACAATGTTGCTCACATAGGTAACAAAAACGATATTTATCTACAGCAGCGGCCTCGAATCCCACGACTGTTTAATTTCCGCACAGACAAGCAACAAGGCATCAATTCTCTACCAGTCAAACTTTTAACCAATCCAATAAAACCATGGTACATAATAAAAACCGGCCAAGAGCGTGTCGGGCCACGCTCAGTGTAGGGTTCCGTAGTTTTCCGTCCGTCACAATAAGTTTACCCACTTATGAGTTTAAAAAAATGCTTGCATATACGATTATACTTCAAACTTAGTCCAGAAATTATTTTGTAGAATCTTTTTGTATTTTTGTACAAAAACTGTTCTTTCCGTCAAGTTCAAAATAATTTTCCTAGAAAGTCCTTATAAAATTCTACTTTTCAGATTTTTTTCATATTTTCTAAACTTATGGTTGAAAAGTTAGAGGGGGGGGGACACATTGTTTTTTACTTTTGGAGCGATTATTTCCGAAATTATTGACATTATCAAAAAATGATTTTAGTAAACCCCTATGCATTTTTAAATACCTATCCAACGATATATCACACGTTAGGGTTGAAATTAAAAAAAAAAATCACTTGTCACTTTACATATAGGGGGACTACCCTAATAAAACATTTTTTTCCAATTTTTATTTTACCACTTTGTCGGCGTGATTGATATACATATTGGTACCAAATTTCAGCTTTCTAGTGCTAACGGTCACAGAGATTAAGCGAGGACGGACAGACAGACGGACAGACAGACATGGCGAAACTATAAGGGTTCCTAGTTGACTACGGAACCCTAAAAACTGTCTCGTAGCGACATCTATGTCATTAGATCGAACCATGATCACGGCTTTTGCTTTTTCCATTGTACATGCTCCGTGGCTTTTTCTCACTATTTACCACTTGACGACGCTATTTATCTAAAATTATTTATATTGCGATTGTCCCTGAATCTTGGAAGCTGTACCAGAATTTAATTACATCATATTATATTATTTTAAAAGAAAACATTGCTCTTCACTAGGAATTACTCCTGTATCGTAGGTGCGTTAACAATTATATAAACTCACACACAAGACACCTAAAGTCGGAACTATCTGTAGCCTCTGTGGGCCATAATAAAATATTTGTTTCGCGCGGGAATCGGACCCGCGATACGCAGCACAATAGTTAATCACTTAGCCATTGCACCAATCCTGGCGTCACAAATATAGATACAATGTGAATGAAATACAGAGATCTAGGTACCATTTACTACCACTACAGCCTAGATGAATTTTCTGCTTCGCATTGCTTGTTGTAATCCGTGATGCAAAATAGCTTTTAGCTCGGTGACTTATTGCACCTAGGTATTTATCTACCCCACACTTCAACATTAAATATTAAATAGGTACCAGTATAATAAAACTAGCTGGTTCTCGGAACTGCGCGCGTGGGACTATAAACAACACAATGCCATTAGATCACAACTTCCAAGAAGTTTTACTTCCTAATTCTGTTTGTAAAATAAAAGTAACCTAAGTTACGCCACATAACATCAGTTATCTACCAGTGAACGTTCCGTCAAAATCGGTTCAGCCGTTTCGAAGATTAGCCGGAACAGACAGACTAAATTTAAAAAAAGAAATGATATTTTTATATGTATTTGAATATACTTTTAAATGCTGTGCAATATGCAAAAAATATTTTGATTTATAAGACACTTCAATTTTATTTAAATGTATAGATACAATTTAGTTTTTAACTCGTATTTCCATGAACCCTGCTTATCTCAACCCCAAGGTGTACCCTAGGCTGAAATTTCAAGAATAATGTAATATTTAAAGTTTATATAGGTACTTTATTTGGGTAAATATTTTCAAGTATTTCAATGTTACATATCAAAAACACCAATTTGATATCTTCATTAAAATTTTATTTAAATGTTGCTATTTTATATACGTATGTATTAAGCTTGTTGAAAATACTAAAACTTTAACAAATCCTCCAATTTCATTATAGGTAGCAGAAATTGTCTCACAAATCAAATTTTATGTTCAGTTCTGTTTTATGTAAGTTCTATTTACTAAATACATGATTTATTATACTTCATTATCCACAAGCTCTAAACTGTTAACTACATTAAAATACACACATTTTACGTCTAATTTGACTAAAATAATGCATAATTATTCATAATTTACCTTGTGAGTTAATATTAATGTAATCTGTTTTTACAGAATAACAAAACTGTCATGATAGTTTATTTTAAATACAAAACAATAGTAAGTGTAACTTAATTTAAGTAACTACAATAATTAGACAAATTTATAAGAAAACATGTTATGAAAGATATGAAATTTATCTATTGATAAAACATTTCTGAATGAAAAAAAAAGATATTTCAAAATTATAAACTAACTGTACAAAAACATAAGGGATTTACATGAAATCCGATGGTTTTGAGTATAAAATTTCATGCAGTCAATAATACATCCCAGTTTATTTCATTGTTATAAACCTCTTGTTCAAGCCACAACTCATAATTATCTTTAAACTCTTCATCAAGTTCAATATTTGCTTCTAATACACTATTTATATCTGTCTCAAGGGGTGTCAAATCAATTTCCTGATCTCCACCGGTGCCATACCTTCTGTTATTGAATCGATCAACGCTTACTCTCAGGGCACATTCTTCGTCTTGAAAATCCCATGGTCTTGCATCAACATCATTGCCAAATGCCCAGTCATCGTTCAACCTGTGCCGCACTTTGGAATATATTGCACTGATGGTTTTCATATTTGTTTTCCTCCATTGTCTGCCCAAGTACTTTGTTTGCATTTTTAGTAGTTTCAACACATAAAACTGCATTAAAGCATGTCTAACTTTCAATGTGCGTTTCAGGATAGGGGCACTTTTAAAAACAACAAGCATCATGATTCTTGCATTTTTCCATTTGGTTAGCTTATTTAAAATCCTCAATAAATTGATACAGGAGAATACATTTCTCCAGGAGTAAGGAACGGTTGAGTCTCCAATATCCAGACATTCCTTTGTCAGTTCTGGTTGTTCTCCAATTACACAAGCAGGAAAGTCAAATATTGGTATTGAGTTTTTAGCTCCAACATAAGACAAAATGTTTTGATTAAAGAATTTTAGCACTAAAGGCATGCAATTAGCATACACAAGATGTTGTGACATAAACTCAAATTGATAAACATGATTTAATTTTAAATGTTTCAAAAGGAGTAACAATATTGCAGTGACTGCTTTTACTATGATTTCTTTATGTCTGTTCACATCAATACCAAGTTTGAGGGACTGAAGAACAGTCATGGGCATCTCTTCTGGTAGTAAGTCTGCCATTATGTTGATAGAGTAAGTTTTAGCAGTTGATGTTGGTGCTGCTGCTAAAAGAATTTTTAACAGTGCAATCATGTACTGTGGCAAATTTGGCAACATTGCTTTGTATAAGACCTCTGCTTCTGTTTCTTCAACCTCTCTTTCTCCTTTTGTTAAGGGGCTTCGAGCAATTTCCAGTTCTCTTTCAGCCTGTAACTCTGAAAGGCTGGTGTAAACATGTTTTTTCAGAATGTCTATTCCTTCATGTATGGGTTGCGGTAGTCCTGCTGTAGTTTGCCGATCTCCTGGAAGGGAATACCCAACAAACTTGATCCTGACATTATCAAGAAACATGTCAATGTCTTTCTGCCGCACTTTAGACTGCCATGGAAGACTTCTTGGAAGAGGTGGTGGTGGGGGTGGACTGTCAAACTGTTTGAAGTACATATAATAAGGGCAATCAGGGTTGTTTTCAGATTGTGAAACATCACTGGGTATAGACTGAAATTCCATTGAGTAATCTTCAGAGCCATTTCCAGTTTCTTCTTTGTGATTAAATATTTGATCGTCAGTTTCATAAAGTGAGGGTTGTTTCATAAAAAGGTGCCTGCGGATTTTTACTTCCCTTTCATTTTCTTTAAGTAGTTTCCTTTGTCCAGGATTTTGGTTCTCTAGCATATCTGCTGCACTGGGAGGAGGTGAACTTGCTCTCATACCTTTTATTATCTCAATTGTGTCTTCTGATAAAGCTGGTAGTTCATATTTCTCCCGGAGCCTAGCTTTTCTCTCTTTCAACTCCTTTGAACCTCCTAGATAAACAAGCAACACTTTCCACAGAAGTAGCAGGACTTTTTTCATAGGAAAGTGGGGAGTTGTTCCTGCACAAAGATGTGTCACCATGCTCAGTAGTTTCACTGGCAGTAATTCTTCTCCAAAAGGTGCTCCCAATTCTTCTTTAAAATTTTTAACTAAATGTTTATATTCAGATTCAGGGTTGTCTTTTTCAGTTCTCATATATTCTGTGATAAGATACAGAACAGACAGGATAACTCGCAAGTTAGTAGAGTCCGCAAGAGATTCTGCAAGCTTCCTGGAAGCTATTGCAGAACTGCTCCGGACAATCTCGAGATTCAATAATTCAACGAAAGCCGAAAACGTTCCCATGTCGTACAGCATCATTACGTTGACGCGGGCCCAGTGTGCCTGTTCAGCATCCGACTGCATCTCCGCCCAGCAGCCCTGGGCTAAATACAGTATACAGCGTGTTGCACGCATACGTATCTCACTCACGGCGACATCCAAATGCTCCAATAATTTCATTACCACAGTCCGCTGCTGTTTATTTGTCAATCTTTGCCAACTTGGTGGAAAGTTAAATTCTTCCATGATGTCTTCGAATGCCTTGACGTTGAGCTGATACTCTGGATGTTCCGTGTAACTGTATAACTCAGCTATTTCGTTTTGCTGAGTATCACAGTCATCGTAAATGAAGTCGAGCTCGGGGCTCTCCATGTCGTTAACACAATCCCCTTCCTCCATGGGGCGGCGAACATCGGGTATTTTCGTTCCTCCTCGCCGACCGTTGCCGTTGGTGCCCATTTTTTAATAGATAGTGGTATTTCTTAAATTCATAATATGATTTCACATTTCAGAATCAGAATAAAAACCGATTTACTAGGATTTTTTGTAAAAAAGAAATTCTCGTCTTTATATGGCACCACAGACAATCTAATTATTAGAGCCAAAGACAAAATTTAGACAGCTCTTCTTTTTTTTAGCCGGGATAGCACAGATTAAAAAGACCCACAGATTTCTAATTATTTTTTTGTAAAAGAGTGCTTACACTGATCTTCGGAATCATATTTTTTCTGTGTCTACGAAGTGATTTTTTTTTCAAATACAGTCGTATTATAAAAATGCACTCCAATCATGATATTCAATCATTTGTTAAATTGTGTTTTTTTTTTTATGTACCGACACATAAAAAAACACAATTTAGCAAATACAGAAAAAAAACAAACGCACAAACATAATGAGTTAAATGCGTCGCTTCACGCAAGGTTGTCGTCTGGTAGACTTTCTTGTGGCCAACACCTTATGGGCATTAATTCACCGATACACGCGCAACTGGTCGCGTCGCCATGATGCTACGCGCCCTTATGAGAACGAACCTTGGCTTAGGGCTGCTACTGGGATGGCACCAGTCTGCAAGGAACGGGCTGGAGCAAACGTTGATTATAATATTTGAGGATATATTTAAAGCTGGACGGAGTGAACATTGGTAAGGACATCCCGGTGGACCCAAGGGTGGATGCTGAGGGGGGGTCATGGGGGTCATAACCCCCCCTTGGGCTAGGTCCAGGACGTAGGTGGACCACTAAATAAAATTGTTAAACAATTAAAAATGTAAATTAAATTATGTACTTATAGTTTTACCTGTATTTATTATTATAAAAATTAAATAATAACTTCGTGTGACTTGACCACGACTATGTGACGGGGCTGTTCTCGAGCGGCTCCTGCCCAACCTTGGGGGCCCAGACGCCTCCACACATGTACGATTTGATTTTCGCGTGGAGATGCGACAAGTCGCGGCATGGCGGACAGAGCTCTGGCGGGATTTCATGGTGAAATGGCGTCAGCGACTATCGCAACTCAGTGCTGGGCACGTCACAATAATGGCGGTAAGTCCCCTCTTTGAGGCGTGGCTGGAAAGACCTCATTGGCGTCCTCACCTTCCGCATGACGCAGGTTCTTACCGGACATGGTAAGTTCGGGAGGTTCCTGCACCGGATTCGTGCGGAATGACGCCCGGGTGTCGCCACTGTGCGGAACGACCGGAGGACACGGTGGAGCACACAGGTGTGCCGCGCTTGGGCAGAGTATCGCCGTGCCCTCGTGAGGTCGGCGGGGGCGAGGAGGAGTGGCAGGTTGTCGCCTCCTTCTGCGATGCAGTAATGCTAGCAAAGGAGGAGGCCGACCGCATCAGGCTACAGCGCTCGGGATTCCGATCCTGATTTCCGGGCACCGTAGGCGCGGGCTTGCGGACTGCGAGCTATGGGTAGCTCGCTGTCCTACTGTCTGGTAACTGTCCGGACCAAGCCCAAGTCATCGACAGCGTGCCCTGTTCCCGCGCGCTTCAAGGAGTTGTCAGCAACAGCAGGCCCAGCCGGGTCGAAGCCTACTGGGGCCAGGATTATCCGAAAGGGAAGTTCTGCCCCGGTTCGAAAGGCAAGAAGAACCGGGGTGGGTTCTTTAATCAGTAAGCGTCTGATATTATCTCCCACTCCGCCCAAGGGCGGGGAATGTCATTTGGATTATTTTAAAAACCAAAAAAAAAACATGACTATGTGACCCCCCCTGACGCCAAAGCTGGATCCGCCCTTGGGTGGACCTGAGTTACAAGGATGGAAGGACGGTCTGGGTTTGCTCAGATTCTTAGTTTCTCACGGTCTTCAAAGAATGGTAATAGCATTACCCACCCTAGAACGGCGAATCTTATAGATGCCAGAATTAGTATCGAGCAGTAGATGCGATTAGACGGTGTTTTATATGTTGATGGTGGGTTCAGTGTTTTATAGTGCCTACCTAGTGCTAAAGAAACGCTCGGTAGGTATATACCTAAGCGATTTTAAGATTATTTACTCGTGTAGATTCTAACTACGATAAAAGTAGGAAGCTTCTAAGACTTTGTGAAGGAAACGGTTCTGAAACGTCTGCATCTTATGAAGGCAATGGAGTTTAATGTGTGAGAAGACAGGGCAAGCGTAGCAAATAATGAAACTAATAACTGCGGTGAAACCTAATGTGACATTTGCACTGAATGACAGTTTGTTGGTCAGTATATTGATATGGAAACTACCTTGACCGAAGCTTGCGCGTCAACAAGCCAGTCTTATGTACTCAGTGATGGTCAGATGTCCAGGACCTCGCCGGATTATTTGTCTCGCTTCTCCAAGGAATCTTCACGTTATACATACCTACAGATCGGAAGGGCGGTTGAACGGCGCGGCTGGCGGCGTGATTGTGATTTTTGGCCGGGTTTACCAGTATATTTCGTTAACGGAACCATCTAAAATATTTGCGGAAAATTGAAAATTGTGAGCCCTTTCATTAAATTCCGATCGACAGTTTAGACGTAAGCGACTGCGACAGTAAGAATAGAGTATAACTCAATTCTAAGTACCTACACAACACCTACACCTATGTTAGGTAAGGTTTTCGATATTGCATAGATATTTTTCAATACACTTGCTCAGAAAGTGACTTTTATTGCACTGTACTTAGGTACATAATGGCCCTTGTTACCAAACTGTGACATTTTGATTACCATTACGCACTAGTGCTATAATGTAGTTAAAACCTTATTGTTCAACCTCTCCCCCGCCATAATTATATTACATGTATCGTATCAGGATGGGCGCAGGTCATCCCCCACGAGTCGCCGCTCAACCTCCTTTTATTCATTTCAGTGAGTGTATTGAAAGGTAAATTAAAAAACATATCTATGGGCAAAATATGAAAACAAATTTTTACCGCCACAAAAGTTTACTAGTTTTGTAGTTATTTTCTTCACAAGTGTATTGAAAAACGTCGTATGACACACGTGAGTAATTAATGATTACCGTTCTCGGCTCTCTTAAGACCCTCGCCACGGCTCGGGTCTAAATACCGCCTCGTCGGCAATCACTAACATTACACACTTATATCATAATGTACTATTTTTAACGTTACTCTATTATCTAACGTTACACACTAGGAATTACTTGGAATTACTCCAGTATCGTGGCTGCGTACATAAAAATATAAACTGGCCAGTTAGATGAGATTAGTTTGATTTTACCTCGAAGGTAGTACCTACAGGCTTTATAGTCTATATGTAATACCTTCTAGTAAGACGTGAGACAGAGTTAATTCCGTATTTAATTTTATATTATTAGTTTGCATTATTGTTATAGAGGTACACGTATTGTCTGAAATTAAAACTGCCTGTAGTATAACGACCTTTCATAAGTTCTATTAAAGTTCCATGTAAGAAGGGGCAGCCTGTTGCCATTATCTGGGTATACAATATTCAGACTGGGCTTCTACTGAGAATTGTCAGCCATTGCCCGTCCTGGTAATTGAATCTATGACCAACGAGGAAGCCGTAACTAGCCTAGTATTTTTGTACGCCCAGTGCGAACTTTTGTAACTGCGCCCCTCGAATTTTTAATGTTATATATCTCTAAATTCTTTTACCAGTACGAGAACGAGCGAAGCTAGCTCGATAATTTTAACACTCTGCCTAGGATAGGTTATGTACACAATAAATAATAGTTATAGTAGGTCTACTAGGTCTTAGGTATGTACGCTGGTAACCAAGCTCAAAACTTAGGCCCTGATTTTGATCATTTCTGTGCCCAGAGACTTCACCCTGTGCTTGGGCATCGTTGGCACCCACCGACCTCGTTACGGCAACGAGGCAGGTTACATAATATTCTTACCTATTTTCTTTTACTATTTATATCTATATCTATTTATCTATATATATATATATATAAAACTCTTCCGTTACTGAGTGACTGACAGACAACGCACAGCTGAAACTACTGGCAGTAGAGAGCTGAAATTTGGCATGTGTGTTTGTTGGGAGGAGTAGGCTACCACTAAGAGAGGATTTTTGGAAATTCCCCCTCAAGGGAGAGAAAAGGGGGACAAATTGTTTTTTTTTTAATTTCTTAACGGATTCACTTAAAACTTTGTTTGTAAGTTCCACCAGTGAAGCAAGTAAGAGAGGATTTTTGGAAATTTCCCCCCTAGGGGGAGAAACATCAATTTGTCCCCCGTAAACTGATTTTTTTAAATTTCTTTATAGATTCACTTGAAACTTTGTATGTAGGTTCCACCAGTGAAGCAAGTGAGCACTAAGAGAGGATTTTTGGAAATTCCCCCCTCGGGGGAGAAAAATCTATTAACCCCGCGTAAATTGGAAATTTTTATTTCTAATGGATTCACTTGAAACTTTGTATGTAGGATCCACCAGTGAAGCAAGTGAGCACTAAGAGAGGATTTTTGGATTTTGTCTGTCACCAGACTGTATCTCATGAACCATGATAGTCAGAAAAAAAGAGAGACAATTTGATTTTTTAAATGTTTGTTTACACACGTAATCGATAGACCATGGAAAAGGCGATAACTAAGCGAAAACCCCAAATTCTGCCGGAAGTCATTATTCCACGCGGACGCAGTCGCGGGCAAAAGCTAATTTTATAATATAATGAAGCACAACAGTGATTTATTGTTTGTTTAGACGCGCTGATCTCTGGAACTACCAGTCAGATTGGAATTTATTTTTTTAAATATGTGAATAGCCAGATTCATGACGAATAGGAACATCACGACTCACGGAAGTGGAGCAGAAACCTAAAAGGCGGGTGAAACTGTGGAGGACTTGCGGGGTTATCATGAAGTTCAAAGTAAGATTGTTTTAATCTTGTTTCAGTGTGGGTAAGAGATGGCGCTAGACAACCTATGTAGCTCTGTCTCTTACCCACACTGAAACAAGATTAAAACAATCTTACTCGTACTTTAAACGTCCACGTCGTTTAGACCATGAGGTCTAGGTCTATTATTATTTTTACTTACTAGCTGCTGCTAGTGTTGCCCAAATTCAGTCTTGGTCTTGCAGTCTTGGTCTTGTTCTTGCGTTTTTGCAAGACCAAGACCAAGAACAAGACCGCGTATTTTTAGCAAGACCAAGACCAAGACTGACCGTGCAAGACTTGAGCAAGAACAAGACATAGCCTGCAAGAGTCTTGCGTCTTGCAGCTAGGACTTAGCGCTATTTCACTGAGTAGTTAGGTGTAACAGTTCGGTGTATAGGTAGGTACGCTTAGGAATTCTATGAGACGCAAAAAACTGTATCAAAGAATATGAAAAACTGAACCTATGCGCATTACGACTAATACCATAAACATAGCGAATAAAAAAATATCTATTAAAATCAAACTGAGTGCATGCATAGTTATGTTTTAACCATCGGCACTTTGATAATGCGGCATCAAAGGTTTTGTACTTACTTCTCAAAGAAATTTGCCGCTTTTCGGAAGTACATGGTTATGATACACGCGCCGGCGGCTTCTTTTGAAATCTAAAACAATCGTTGCCGCCACGCCGAAATCATAACATTTGTGACACTATTTGATTGCCGCCATAGGGCGTAGGTATACTCATGCAAAATAATTTCGAATTTTTTTAAGAGTACCTACAGGTGTTCCAAAGAATAAATAAGTTTCAGAGTGCTTAGAATGAAAATGAATACATTATACTGATCACGCAAGTAGTATTATGATTAGGATAAAATGGTAAGGATAGGTAGTAGATGTCATATTAATTCATTCTAGTAAGTATATATTATAATATTGATTACTTATATGGTTTTAAACTAATTACTTAGGTACTATTATTGTACATTTAGTCATTATATTTCTTAAGTTTTTACAAGAAAAAATAGCAAAAAAGTGTTCAAATATCACCCGTTTAATAAATATTGTAGCCACTTTTAAATATACTTGAAACGTGTAAAAAAATTCTACAAAACTAATAAAATAATATAAAAAGCGTAGGTACTTACCTACTAATAAAATAAAAAGCCTGCGATAAGAGTTTTGTATTACTTACCAGCCCGAATATCTCTGAGAGAGATGATGAGAGTAAGTATTTACTAGCTGTGCCCGCGACTTCGTCCACGAGGAATAGTAACTTTGGAGGTATAGTGACGTTCAGGACTTATTTATTTATTTTAAAACTTCTGTCATCAAACATACAAACGAACTCTTCAGCTTTATAATATTAGTATAGATGTACGCCAAAACATTCACTTATATGTAAAGAATAGTGATTGGCACTAATTCTATTTTATTCACGCGTCGCGTCTGTACAAGTAGGTAATATTTAGTGTGTGTTTGTACGCCGCACGCGGCATTGTTTGATTTGCGGCGGCATCCTTTTCATAGAGCCGGCACGTGGCGAGGCGGCGCGGTAGAAAGCAAGGAAACGTACTATAAATAAAGGAATTATTTTAATTCCAGTCATTTCCAATTGAGCTGTGCTTCGAGTCTAACTTAATAATTGTTTTTACTAATTCTCGTTGTTTTCTAAAAACGTATCACGTGTACAATTTAATATGAGTGACGAAGATTCAAATTATTCTAGTCCGAGTAACGAGAGTTTGAGTCACAGATCTAAAAGACCCAAAAGCAAATTTGAGGAGTTTTTCGAAATACTTCATGCATCCCAAACTGCCTTCTGTAAATTGTGCCAACATAAAAAGATTGAAATAAAAATGAAAAACAGAAACACTTCAGGCTTAAGGAAACATCTAATATCTTTCCACAAAAAGGAATCAGAAATATTTCTTCCTGTTAAACCAAAATTAAGTGGAGATATCACAAGCTTTTTAGTAACCGCTGGAAGAAGTGGACAGGTAAGAATATTTTTTTAACAGTTAAAAGAATTTTAACTCCGCGTAGCTATTCATGCGATACTTTCAAAAACGCCATTAACTTACGTAAGTATTTTTGAGTTAGTGGTGTTTTCATCTAGGGGTGCGACATATTAAGTATGTAATTATCGTCTTACATATTTTTTATAAACACCCATATTTTCATTTAATCGGCCAGTAACAACTAAGTACTTTATTTTGGTAAATTACAGTACAGTGCAACCTTAATATAACAAATATCAATTTAACGATTTTCTCGATTTAACAACAACAAACCTCCTCCTCTTATACGCTCAAACCTAGTATGTTTTAAATAATAACACAAGATTTATTGTTTTGTTTCAGTCGGAAAACAGCAGTGACAACATCACGACAGCTACAGTTGATTGGGTGGTGAAAAAATATCTTCCCTTCTCATTTTTCGATGACGAAGCTACACAAGTATATTTTCGACGTATTTGCCCTAATATGGTGTTTCCTAAAAGGTCTACACTTAGAAGGAAAGTCAAAGAGCGATTTGAAGAGCTCCAATTGAATCTCAAGGAACGACTTCAACAATTATCATCTAAAATGTCTTTTACCATTGATGGGTGGACGTCAATTGCTGGTAGGAGTTACTACGGAGTTACTATTCATTATATAGACAACGAATGGAAGTATCAATCTGTAGTTCTTGATTTTATACCATCACGCGGTCGACATACTGGGGAAGATATTGCAACGATTTTCCATGAATGTTTATTGGAATATGGCATAATTGATAAAATACAAGGTATCACGGTCGACAACGCAACTGCAAATACCAAATTTATGTATGAACTGGGCAAACAGCTGCCGCCACACTTTGATTCAGACAATCAACATTTCCGGTGCTTTGCTCACATTTTAAACCTTGGTGTACAAGATTTATTAAAGACCTTAGCATTACACTGTGAGTCTGACACTAACGCGCAAGATCAGCAGTACGAAGACTATGCAGACGAAACTGAGGATGAGGAAGATGAAGAATCTGCACCAAATATTGCTGACTCGCGTACATCTGTAACAAAGTTACGCAGTATTTCCAGTAAAATAAAAAGAAGTGAGATAGTGAAGAAGAAAGAAGAATGGCACTCTCAGTGTCGCTCTATTTGAGAAACGAGTATAAACTAAATTATATGCATTTTATAGATCAAGTAGAGTAGTTTATTTTCCTGAATAAAGTTTTATTTTATTTGATGGGAATAGAGAAAAAACATAAAAATAAATATTTTGTTAAATCCGAAGTAAAAGTAGCAATAACTAAACGGACAACAGCGGCGTTGAAGAAATCATTGCCATTTTTAGTAGAATAATATTTATTAGTAGAATACGAATGTTGGCTGGATGGCTAAAAACTAACAATCGTTTTATAATAACATTATGAACACATTTTTCTTTTTATATTAATAGATATTAATGCAATTGCAATATTCCAATCTTAAATAAAAACTATATCCTTAAATAATTAAAGAAATAATATAACATAATTGTTAGTTTTTGCAGTTTATACTTGGCGACATTGACTGCATTTGCATTTTTAACTGCTGTCATTCTGTGATCTGTCACACTGACACTACGCAGTTGTCACGCGTATCCTTGTGATTTGTTTGGCATCTGTTATTGTTTACTTTCCAACTTATTAGTGTTTACTTGCATTGTTTATTCCGTCCTCCCCCCAAAATAAAGTGGCATATGTTAGAGAAGAATGATTGTGCGAAAAGGTTCAGAGAGCGAGTGGTGGACAAAATGATAGAGATGGGTGACATGAATGACCGAAGTATAAATGAAAGCTGGAATGAGATGGCAGAGTGTATTAGACATGCAGCGAAAGATATTTTGGGAGAAACGAGAGGAAAAGGCACAATAGATAGGGATACATGGTGGTGGTCGATAGAAATTCAGAATGTGTTGAAAGAGAAGAAAAGAAAGTTCAAGGAATGGCAGCGTGTAGAAGCGGGAAATGGTAGTCTGAAAGCTGAAAAAAAGAGTGAGTATGATATTTTGAAGAAGAAAGCTAAGAAAGCCGTGGCATTAGCAAAAGCAAAAGCCCAGGACAAACTGTACAACACACTAGACAGTCCTGTAGGCCAAAAAGAGCTGTACCGGCTTGCTAAAAGAAGAGAGAGAATGACGAGAGATGTTTGTCAGGTAAGATGTGTAAAGAATGAAGCTGGAATGGTCCTATCAGACGATGAAAAAATCAAAGAGAGGTGGAAGGACTATTTTGAAAGACTAATGAATGAGGAAAATCATTGGAATGGAATTTTAGAGAGTAAACCAGTGAATGTAGGGTTAGTGAGAATGGTTAGTATGGATGAAGTCAGAATAGCAGTGAATGAAATGAAAAATGGTAAAGCCATTGGTCCAGATGGAATACCAGTTGAAGTGTGGAAGTTATTGCGAGTGGATGGATGGACGTGGTTAGCTTTGTTCTTCAATAAGTTGTTGCAGGAAGAAGCCATACCTGACGATTGGTGCAGCAGTTTCTTGGTGCCCATCTTTAAAAACAAAGGTGATGTGCTTGAGTGCAACAATTATAGAGGAATAAAGCTAATGTCACATACAATGAAAGCCTGGGAGAAAGTTATTGAAAGGCGTCTGAGAGAAGAGAGTGAAATTTCGCAGAACCAATTCGGTTTTATGCCGGGTCGGGGTACAACGGATGCCATTTTTGCTATACGCCAGCTGTGCGAGAAATACAGAAGTGCACATAAAAACTTGCACATGGTATTCGTTGACCTCGAAAAGGCATACGACCGAGTACCTCGTGAGGTTCTGTGGTGGGCCCTTAAGAAGAAAGGTGTGCCTGGGAAGTATGTGCAGTTGATCCGAGCGATGTATAGTCGATGTAATACCCAAGTCCGGTCTACAGTTGGCACCACTGGCAGCTTCAATGTGGCTGTTGGCTTACATCAAGGGTCGGCTCTCAGCCCTTACCTCTTCCTGATGATTATGGACGCTCTGACGTCGGATATTCAGGAAGAGGCTCCCTGGTGTATGCTGTTTGCCGATGACATTGTGCTGGTTGCCGAGAGTGGCCTAGAGGTCCAGAACAGATTGGAGGCGTGGTGGCACAGACTGGAGAGTGTTGGCCTGAAATTGAGTAGAACCAAAACGGAGTACTTGTTCTGCGATTTCGGCGGTGTCTCCAATCCAGTGCCTTTAGCTCTCGATGGAACGCCCATACCGATCTGTTCCGACTTTCGGTACCTCGGGTCGCTCGTCCAAGGGGATGGTGAGGTGGACCGGGACGTAACACGTCGGATCAACGCAGGATGGATGAAGTGGCGACAGGTCACGGGAACCACTTGTGACCCACGGATGCCCCTCAAGTTGAAGGGTAAAATCTACAAGTCCGTGATAAGGCCTGTCATACTGTATGGATCAGAATGTTGGGCTGTGAAAAAGACGGATGAAAAAAGATTGCATGTAGCGGAGATGAGAATGTTAAGATGGATGTGTGGTGTGACGAGAATGGATAAAGTGAGAAATGAGTATATTAGGGGAAGTTTGAAAGTGGCGCCAGTGACTGAAAAGTTGAAAGGGAATCGTTTGTCTTGGTATGGTCATGTGAAAAGGAGGGATGAAACGCATGTTACTAAAAAAGTTATGAGTTTACAAGTGGATGGATGGAGGGGAAGAGGGAGGCCAAAGAAAAGATGGATGGATTGTGTGAGAAGTGATATGAAAGAAAAGGGAGTTAGTGATAGCGTGACGAGTGATAGGACAGAATGGAAGAAAAAAACGTGTTGCGCCGACCCCAAATAAAACGGGACTAGGGCAGGAAGATGATGACTTGCATTGTTTATTCCGCGTTCAATTGAACTTTCTAGTTCCTGCGTGTTGAGTACTAGTGATAGTGAACACTTTTTTTGAGACAGGACTCTTTGTTAATAAACATGTCTCGTTCTAACGTTCGGTGTATGAACTGCGAACTTCGGCTGACGAGACCTCGTCATCGTCTTTCTAACGAAAACGAAGACCTTCTTAATATTATAAGGTTGTGGACTTATCCAAGGGAGGTGAGTAAAAATATTCAGGTCATTTTTACTATAATGTCTACAGTTACTAAAGATTTATAATAGTTGATGAGGCAGTATCTATTAGTTTTGCTCCACTTCAACTCCCTCTAACTTCATTTAAGTAAACGCAAGTGGGAAAACAATGATACACAAGTCCTGCTTTGTAAAAGTGTGATTAAACCTTTGTCACCCATGAGGACCCAAGATTTCTTTTTCTTACTCTGTCAGCAAATGATGATTATATAATAGTAAAACATTGTTATTAATCTACTTATATCAAGGCCATGCATTATGATCTATTTCTCTAAGACTAGATTTTCTCTACTATACTAATATTATATACCTAACATACTTAAATGTTTAATTGTTTATACTATAAGAAGATGGTTTGTATTATTTCCACCAAGTATGACATATATGTTTTCTTTTTTATATTTTGCTGTCATTATAACTGAACCAGTAATTATGGCGACACTGTAATGATATAATGTGTAATGTCTTGATACAACCAATACCAAAAAAATACCATACAAAGTCGAATCTTTATTGTTACATTACATTACGTGCAAATGCTCGATAGTCAGGGAAGTAGTAAGTATTGTAATGTAATGCTCAAAGTCGAGTCTATAATGTTACAGTACACATGACACGAAGACAGTGATGTGTGTCAACCTCTAAGTGTGTGGTTGACGAGGCTATTTAGAGTATTACAGAGGCTAACAGTTTTTTTATTATTATGTTACTCACAGACAACTGATGCTGACTTCGTATGCCAGGCTTGTTGAGAATTAGCAAGTCATGCAACTAACCAAGTTGCACCTGAAAGACAAGTTGGGCATAGAATGTTTCCGTTGGATGTGGCCGTTCCATTCTAAGAAGCAGAAGTCGTTTAGTACTGAGAGAAAAAAGTACCGATGAAGAACAACAACTTGCTGCAATTATTTCACAGTGGATACAGCACCGTCAAGTAAATATATTCTTTAAAAAAATATTTTCTAATTATTTATGTTGTTATAAATATTGATTGTATTAATTATTGTTTTAGGTTACTGTGTTGTGATTCCTGACCCGACCACGACATGGAACGGAGATTTTACTATGGCACAAAATGGTTATTTTAATTGTGCTTTATTGTGCCACTTATCCCAGGAATTTGTGCCTTGTACTTTTTGAGTAATAGGAGTACGTTTGTGGTCGGGCTGGGGATCACGATTCCTGACCCGACCACAACCAGATCTAATAAAATATCAATAGTGGAAAGTTACTGATTATGCCAAAAATATGTGTCAAATTGTGCCTATGGCACACACAACGCATTCAGTCATCATCACTGATATAAGTACTCAAATAAGGCACTTACGAAAAATTTATTCCAACTACCCACATTTTAGCTTTAAAACTGAAAGCAAAAAATGTCTTACCTCGTTACGTAAATAACAATCGTTGTACATATGATAAGTGCATTTCCGTTAAATAGTGAATCATAGATCTAGAAAATATAATCGACAATGCGGAAATCCCATGCGGCAAAAAATTATCAAATTTCTAAGTCAACCTACATGACGCTTATTTGGTCAATTTCTATGGAAATCGTATGTGTTACGGAACCCGCAGGATTCGAACCCGACTCGCATTTGACCGTTTTTTTTATTCAAGCTTAACACACTAATATAATGCTACAAAACATAGTGGTTGTAATTTTTTTATAAATTACATATATACGCGTACGAAGTCGTGAACACATCCAGTAAAATAAAATAATAAAGTGCTTTATTTATAGCATAATTTCACAAAATAAAACTACTTGCAGTCGTAGTAAAATTGCATAGCGTGTGATTGACACACTTTACTTCTTGATTATTCAATTTTATCCGAACCAAGATATATTCTGTGATATGAATAGTAAAAGAATTTCGTGTGCTCAGGCACAATTTGGCACATATTTTTGGCATAATCAGTAACTTCCCACTATTGATATTTTATTAGATCTGGTTGTGGTCGGGTCAGGAACCGTGATCCCCAGCCCGACCACAACCGTACCCTTATTACTCAAAAAGTACAAGGCACAAATTCCTGGGATAAGTGGCACAATAAAGCACAATTAAAATAACCATTTTGTGCCATAGTAAAATCTCCGTTCCATGTCGTGGTCGGGTCAGGAATCACAACACTAGGTTACTCCTACTGATGAAGCATGTGGGCCTACGCGCGTCACCAGGATAACATAACTCCACCTGCACAGTTTCTTGACCAAGTTTTATTCAGGCTAGATACATAATTGTTAAATAAAAATAGGTACTTACCTATTAAATGTTTGTTAAAAAGTATTTGTTTCATTTTATAAAATAATATATAATAAGTCATCTTTATGACATTTCTCGCCCCTGGACGGCGCGGGAGGGCGTGTCAGACTTTTACTGACTAAAACGCACTCCTGTTCCTTGTTTGCCATTGTTCCAGGGTCCTAGAATCTCTTTCACATCACCTATGGCCCCAGTAGGCTTCGAGCCGCCGGGGCCCCTACGGTTGCTAACATTTCCTTGACGACTTGGGCTCGGTCCGGACGGTCATTACTCGCCGTTGGCAAGCCCGCGCCTACCCTGGCCGGAAATCGGGATCGGAATCCCGGCAGCTGGGGCGCAAAGACCATTACCTTGCGCGTGCGTTACTGCTTTGCAGAAGGAGGCAACCGCCTGCCACTCTTCGCTTCGGACCATGATCTTTATCAAGGCCCGGCGCGAGAGATCGCTGCCACCGAGTGCCCCCAAGAGGACACGGCGGTGGTCTACCCAGGCGGTTCAATCCTCTATATCGTACCTATGCTCCACCATGTCCTCCGGGCTGTCCACACAATGGTGACACCCAGGCGTTTCTGATGATTTACCTGATGATACAGCATCATCCTTTTGATGTAGGTAGGTATCAACCTATACACGTTACATCTTGTACATTATCTACTCTACACGTAACATCTTATACATTTTCGCCTCAAAGGAAAAGCTTTAGATATTATAGGTACTATTATTATACTTATTACATGTAAATATGTGCATTATATTCTAATTGCATTAATTGCTCAATATCAATCTATAATCAAAGAATCAATCATATCAATACACATTTCACAACACATAACCTAACCTAAAAGGTAAATCTTTAAAACGATTTCCTGTCAAAGTCCCATTACAAAAAAATATGCTATGATTACACTTTATGTTATTAGGTCTTAGATCTATCTCTTTTGGGTGTTTTCATTAATGTACGCGAAGTATAAAGGCGACACTCAAAGTACATGGGGTCTTGCCAATCTTCTTTCAGTCTGCTTGTGAAGCAGCTGGCGTGCCATCAAATCTAAATGCCATTCTTGACTGTCCAACGAGATGGAATTCCACACATGATATGATTGGATTTGGTTTAAAAGTGAGAGCGGGCATTGACATATTGTGCAGTTCTGTCACCGAATTAAATGATTTTCAAATCACAGCTAATGAATGGCAGGTACTCGAAAAATTACATAAATTTCTAATAAACTTTAAACTTTTAAGTACAAAACTTGGTGGAGACAAATATGTTACATTACCGCTAGTCATTGTATCATTCAATCTCTTGCTAGATAAAATTGAATCCATGGTAAAACAGTTAGATGAGAAACCTAATCGATCTGAAGTGGATGAAAGGCTCATTCTAGCTTTCCAAGCAGCTCGAGACAAAATGCTTAAACATTACAAGAAGAGCAACTGGATTTATTGTACTTCTTTAATTTTAGACCCAAGGCATAAGGCTCAGACTTTTGACCTGACAATGTGGGGGAAGCAACTTAAAACAGAAAGTCTGCGCAAGTTCAATGAACTTTATTTATTTATTATTTATTTATTTATTATATTCTTTATTGTACACCGCATGAACAAAAAAGATACAGGACAAACATTATTCAAAATAAGTGTACAATGGGCGGCCTTATCGCACAGGGCGATCTCTTACAGACAACCTTTGGATGGACTGAAAGAGAGTAGAAAGATATAGGGCTGTCAGTGTACATCAGAATAATACAAATATGAAATAGCAACACAAATACATACATACATTACAAAAAAATATACTAATAAATATTAAATATGTAATCAAGCCAGGAGAAGACAAAATCAAAGTGAAAGGTAATGCTCCTTCACCATTGTTTTAAACGTTGGGAGCGTTTGAGCACGTCTCACTTCATTAAGTAACGCATTCCACAAACGAGCAGCTTGGACTGTAAACGATTTGTCAAAAAACGATGTAGAATGCATACGAATACTTAATTTCAGATTTTCCGATGATCTCAAGGACCTAGAATGTGTGTCACAAAGGAACTGAAAGCGTTCTTTAAGATAAAAAGGAGTAGAAGGATTAAAGAGCACATTATAAAGCAATGAAAGTATATGAGCATTCCGGCGAAGGCGAATAGGAAGCCATTTGAGCTGAGTACGAAATTCGGAAACGTGGTCATACTTGCGCAAGCCAAATATGAACCTAATGCAGAGATTTTGAAGTCGCTCAAGCTTGTCTAATTGGTCTTGGGTAAGATCAAGATAGCTGGCATCAGCATAGTCCAAGATTGGGAGAAGAAGAGATTGTGCTATCGCAATCTTAGTGTTGATAGGAAGCATGTTACGAAGCCGCCTCAAGGAGCCCGCCGAAGCAAACAGCTTTCGACTGACCTCCTGCAGTTGTTTAGTCCAAGAGAGACTGCTGTCGATATAAATCCCCAAGTTCTTGACAACGTGACTTATAGAAATAATGGTATTGTTAAAAGAAACCTGGGGAAGTGTCGACCAATCGATCTTACAGACCGTACGGGGACTACCGACAACAATCACTTGGGTCTTGGTGGGATTGATCCTCAGCCCAAACTCAGCACTCCAGTCACGTATTCGAGCTAGGTCGTTATTAATAGTCTCAATGGCATCAGTTAGCTCTCCAAGAGAGGATTGGGTGTAAATTTGGAGATCATCTGCATATAGGTGGTAGAAAGAAGATAGTCGTTGAGAGATAGCGTTAATGAAAAGTGCGAAAAGTAGAGGGGATAAAACGCCACCCTGCGGCACACCGGCAGAGGTATCACACCACGAAGAGAAAGATTCCTCAATGCAAACACGCTGCCGGCGACCAAACAGGTAACTATGAAACCAGTCAATTATCGAAGGAGATATGTTAAAAGAGCATAGCATACCAAGCAAAATGTCGAAGTCAACGGTATTAAAGGCATTGCTAAAGTCAAGCAGAGCAAGTACTGTTAACTTTCCCATCTCCATGCCAGACCTAATATCATCCGTAATATGCACGAGTGCTGAGGTAGTGCTGTGTCCAGGTCGAAAACCGGATTGATAGGGATTTAGGAGATTATGCTTGGAAAGGAAAGAGCTAAGTTGCTGATGAACCAGCTTTTCCAGGACTTTGGATAGGAAAGGAAGAATAGAGATAGGACGATAGTCAGAGAAAGATGCAGGATGAGGTTTCTTAGGTAAAGGGATGACTTGGGCATCTTTCCAGGCTTTTGGGAAGACACCACTGGAAACAGAAAAGTTGAGAATGTAAAGGATGACAGGAAGGATGTTATCAAGGATAGGAATTATCATCTTTCGGCTGACACAGTCACTACCAATGGCGTTGGATGTAATTGACATAATACTCCTTTTAACATCACTAGCAGTAAACTGACTTAGGATAAATGGGGAAAAATCAGGTTTCGGAAGGTTTGAAAGACGACTTAGTGTAATGGCTTTGGTGGCCCTATTCATTGTGGGCGAAGTAGAAAAATTACTATTTAGTAAATTGTAATCTAAGTCCTTAGGAATTGTGTCATGAGACTTTTTTCCGATACCTAGTGATTTGAGAAATTTCCAGACCTTAGCTGGATCACCGTTCTGTACCGAAGTATGGATAAATTGGCGGTTTGCACTCCTACACACCTTGCTGCAGTGATTCCTAATTTAGACATATTTTTCCTTGTTGTAATCAGTATGTCGGATTTTTAACTTAAACTTCGCGGCTGCTTTTTTACGTAGTAAAAGTTTTATTTCATCAGTCAGCCATGGCGCTGGGAGATGCTTGACCTTCACAGTTCGAACAGGTGCATGTGAGTCGTAAAGCTGAATTAGGGTAGAAGTCAGGATCTCCACTTGTTCGTCAACGGACGGCGATAACACCAAAGGCGTCCAGTCTATGTTATTGACCTCTTCACGAAGACGATCAATGTCCATGCCATCAAAATTGCGAAGCAGAAGAGTTTTGGACTTATGCTTAGGTGGTCGAATTTTATAGGAAGTGAAAATGAGATCATGATATGAAAAGGCGTCAGCTGAACATTGACCATGTTTAGCGACGTGATCAAGAGATGAGACGAAAATGAGATCAAGAAGAGAGGGGACAGAGTTAGGGAAATGGTGAGTAGCACCAAGATCGAGAATAGAGAGATTGGTAGAATTAATAACATGTCGTAGAGAAGTAGATCGAGAGTCATTTTTAAGGAGACATGTATTAAAATCGCCCATTATGATGCTATGACTGTAAGAAGGAATTAAAGCTTCTAAAATACTTTCAAAAGAAGAGAAAAAGTTGATACGAAGAGAAGGACAGTAGTAGACTCCAAGAAGAATTTTAGTGTGATGAAGTTCAACTTCCAGGAATAGATGTTCACCGGCACTCGGCGGGGGCGGCTGAGTGGACATGCTAACAATAGAAAAAGGAATGTAATCGCGAAGATAAATGGCCACTCCGCCACCACCACCCACCGCGCGATCATTCCTAACAAGTTTAAAACCTGGAAGAGAGTAGGAGGAAGAGGGAAGAGAAGGCTTTAACCATGATTCTGAAACCAGAATTGCATGAATATTCTTACAGTCAAAACTGGCCAGCATATCAGCAAAATGGGCCGGAATACTTTGGGCATTTAAGTGGACTACATTAAAGTTCCTGGAGACATCGGAAAATAAAGAAACAAGAGTGTCGGAAAGGGAAGGAGCGCTTACGAAGCTATCATCATCACTATCCAAAGAATAAAAAGTATTACTATCACTGCTACAGCCAGGGCTGAGCATAAAAATAAAAAAAATAAAATAATAACAATTAAATACTAAAAACAAAAATAATAAAAATTACGCGGTAAACTATTCGTCCACCTGCCAGTTGTGCTTACAATATAATAAAAACTTGAATATTAACCTACACAACATTACATTTAGTAGTCCAGGCATAAAAAATAATATTAACATAACAAATAGATATTAAAACGTGTAACGGAACGAAAACAATGAAATGTGAAACGAAACGCAAACAAAAGTGACATGACATTGACATATAGGTGACAGTGACATAAGGTATTAATCAAAACATGAAAACATTTTTTGGAAAAACGTAAGGTACACAAATAAAAGAAAGGGTGTGAAGAATTATAAAATCGCACCTTATTATAGCTACCTGGTATCAAAAATAATAAAACTACCTGGACTACCTGAAAGCAAAAGAAAACAACAAACACATCACTTTCTGGCTACAGCGCGCTTTATCTTGGTTGCGGCGACCTTTCCTGCAGCAACTGGATGCACAACACTTGGCTCTGGCTGATCTGAGACTTGCTCCGCCCGGGCAGACGTCTGCTTCGGCTGCTGCACGATCTTGTCGAGGTCAGCAAAGGCAGTGACTCGATGTCGGGATCCTTTCGAGTCAAGAACGATCACGGTGCCTTCTGTAGTCCAGCATTTCGTCACACCAAATCTGTCCCGCGCCGCCATGAAGTGATTGTGCCTGGCTCTCGTGAGAAACTCCGACAACGTGACACCGGACCCCTTCAGCTTAGTTTTGGCAAACCAGATTTTGTCTCGGAGAGCTGTATCGTGCAGTTTGAAAAGAATCGGTCGGGGTTTGTGAGTTGTGCTGCGCCCCATACTGTGACAACGCTTGATGCCAGACACAGACAAGTCAAGCTTGAGGTGTTGTTCGACAACTTGTACAACTACCTTTGCAGTTTCCTCATCCTGCTCCTCAGCCACTCCATGCAACAGCAGAATCTTACGCCTCCCACGCATCTCCAAGTTATCCAGGCTCTGAGCCAAAAAGCCAACCTGTTGCTGAAGACCATCAAGCGCCTGAACAATAAGTGTGCGGAAAGTTGCAAACTCCGCTGCCAAACCTGAAGTGGTGACAGTTGCAGTGCCGGAAGATCTCTGCAGCTCCTTCTCAAACTCAGACATTCTATTAGCGAACTGATTGCTCAAATCAGTGATGGTGCGGTTGATTGCTTCCATGATAAAAGCAGTGGTTTTAAAAATAATTATGTGATGGAGCCAAAAACACTTCACTGGCAGGTTGAACTGGTTAGCTATTAATACTTATCATTTAAAAATAAAAATAACTAAAATGACTATTTTTAAATATAAATTATATATAGAGAGAATTTTTTTACTGTGTTACTTTTGACTACCCGAAATTATAATCTTTATGAAGAATATAAAAGTCTACACTCACTGAACAAATCTCTGGAATTACCAGAAAAAGAAAATAAAGTATGTGATGAAGATGAAGACGTAATAGACTTTGATAAACTCTATGAATGTCCCTCGACGTCATCTGGATCTTGTCTTCAAGGCTTAGTGATAGACGAGTTGGAGGAGTACCTGAGAAAACCAAGAACTGCCAGCTCGGAAGACATTTTAGATTGGTGGAGGACGCATGAGACAGAGTATCCGATTTTATCGAAAATGGCCCATGATTTTCTCTCAATACCTGCAACTTCAGTACCTGCTGAGAGGTTATTTTCTAAAGCATCATTAGTAATTAGAAAACATAGAAATAGGTTAAGTGATGAGTCAGCCAGATGGTTACTTTGTATTAATTCTTGGTCAAAAAAATTGATATAAAGTATCATAACCTAATGATAAAGCTGTTGATTTGTGTTGTATTTTATTTTTTATTCAAATAAATGATAAATCGTAAAACTCTTTTATTAAATTTCTTATAAGTTGAGGGTTCAATCTCTTTCTAGACAGATAAGTATTGTTCTTTATAATACAGTCAAGTTATTGTAATTAATTTGTTTTTTTACATGTTTTAGCAAATGTAAGCTTATAAATCATAAATGTTTATTAAGAAACAGTTACTTCCATGGAAAACGACATATAGGTCAGTTGATTTTTCGAATTTCTTATCAAATCTTTAGTTATTTATTAATCTGCTTGATCTTTACTATGGCTATGTTAATTCAAGCTCACAATGTTCCAATTCTAATACGTTTTTCTAAGATTTAAAGTAAACTTTAATAAATTGTAATAGACTAATAGGTAATTGCAAGACTTGCAAGACTCTTGCTGCAAGACCAAGACCAAGACCAAGACTGGGAGCGCAAGACCAAGACCAAGACCAAGACCAAGACCAAGACCAAGTGTATTGGCGCAAGACCAAGACCAAGACTGGCTAAGTCTCGTCTTGTTCTTGCATTTGGGCAACACTAGCTGCTGCCAGCGGCTTCGCTCGCGTGATGGTAGAACTTTATCTCAAAATATAATATAGCCTATGTTACTTAGTGAAGAAGTAGCTTTCTAATGGTGAAAGAATTTTTTTTGTTCTCTTTTCTTCTTCAGCCACTGAGCGTTCTACCTACGCGTGCTACAAGAGCTAAGTGATGTATGCCTTGAGGTTGGACTGAAGATGAATTATATGTCGAAATTTATAGTCATGACCAACGAAGCACCAAAAACTAAAGTTCATGTGGAGACCATATAATATGTCATGATCATCACTTACCATCAGGTGAGATAGTGGTCAAACAGGAGCATATAAAAAAAAAAATGTCCAGAAATATCTTTACTTGTGCCAAGTAGTCTCTTTTCAGACTAGACAAGACAAAGAAATAGAACATTCGATCTATTCTAAAATAATAAATTAAGTAACACCTAAGAAATAACAACACCAATTTATATAAGCCCAATTAATTTAACTCCCTCTCAAAATCTGTTTACCCGGCGCAGGTAAGATGCTTCCTAATGGTGAGGCAATATGGTTTGTTCTCACGTCAAACGTCTCTGATATGACATCCGAACATTTGTAATACAACAATGGATCCTTTTACCCCTGAGAGGTATTAAGAGCAGCAGGGGGCGGGTTAGGGTGCTTTATAATGGACTGTGTACCGGCCGCGTTAATGTCGACACACTATTGCGTAGGGAAGTTTATTTTACTTTGCATTCGAAGATTGGGTCGGTAAGTTGGTATTGTTTTTGGCTGCCTAGGTTATAGGTAGGTACTTATTCAAGGGATAGGCTAGTCCGTATTATTTAGATACTTTGAAGTAGGTAGATTTTAGAGACAGAATGTGTAAACCAACCCTCTAGATTCTATCACATGAATGTATCAAGAACTTTGCCATTCTAAACATAAACCGAACCAAGTGCAGAAATAATCTATGTATTTTTTTTTTATCTACACGTACAATATTGTTCTTACAGGAATAAACCCAAGTTAACAAATTTAGTCATATAATGGCCGCACTTAGACACGCCACTCACAAACTAATTAGGTACATAGATAAATATTAGAACAAACAACATACATAGTCGTTCAGTCTCAAGCAACGCCTTGGAGAACTAGCGCAAGTTATACAGAGGACAACACACTTACTTGTCACCCTCTTACCACTTCAATGACTTCTCCCACACTAGGGTGGAGCGGGAAGGCGTGTCCTTCTTTAAAAAAAAGGCATTTTCCTTTTCGAAGCGAATCTATGGCCCCAGTAGGCTTCGACCCTTCTGGACAACCTTTTATAACTGTATACTGCAACTATACTATAATAACACGTTAGGAAAATATAAGATCGGTCATGGGATTCTTGGACAGAATTTTTGTAACCCTTATAAAGGGCAACTGAAGGAACAAAGGTGGGTTTTATTAGTCAGTTAAAGTCTGCCACTTTCAGCCTCACACAGAGTGGAAGAGATCATTTGATGATTCCCAGCGTAAAGAAAAATAAAAGATCGGTGATCGGCGACGAGGGTAGTATCACCACCACAATCACACTTAAATGGTGTCTTTATTTTAATAGTGCCACTTTAATCTACGGTAGCTTGAATCCAGCCAGGCGCATTACTTTGTGTATTTTATTTCATTAACACGGCCCTGAAATCGGCGAAAGAAAATTATCGTGAGGAGACCGGCCATGTTTCAGAACCAAAAATTTAAAGACATGGTGACATTCACCAACTCACAGTGGGCTCGCGTGGTGGATTACGGCCAATTCCCTTGCGATCGCTGATATATGCTATGGTAGCTCCACTCTCGTCGTTTCCTATGGTTTTCTCACCAACTTTTTTTAAATTTTTGATAGGTTCCCGTTTGACCAACCTATTTAGTTGTACGCAGTGTATGTTAGTAAATGTTTTCTCACTTTCAGAAAGATTTCCGTGATACTCACGAAACGTTTCATTTATATTCATCTATCCAGTTAGCTTTTTATCAACTTAGAACCAAGATACAATTAAAGCAAGTTTCTTCATCCAAGTTCATGCCTATTTACTTACAGTTATGAACACTGAAGATAATATCAAAATTCTAACGCATGCTTGCGGACCATTTTCCGCTTTATAACTCGAATAATGCGTTCGTCCAACTTACTCGTAGTGTGACATTTGTTATCTTACTGCTTTTCTAGTAACACATAGATCTGTCACCGAACAATATGTTCCAAATAATAGTACTTTTAATCGTGAGATATTTTGCAGTGTCAGCAAAAATGTTTGAGAGTGAATTAAATGTCAATGATATTCTCCGTTCGGATCTTATGCCAACGTATTTCATGGTAGACGGTGAAAACCAAAGCATTGGAAACGTCAATAATACAGTAAGTAAGTCTTTAGGACAGTCAGTTAATGGATCCATTGATGCAGCGTTGTCTACTCTGGATTATCACAGGTATTTTTTTTTTAAAGATTTTTTAAAAGAATAAATAGGTTCAGTAATTTGTAGTTAGTTAGGAAACATCGCAATAATATAAGTGAAGAAAGTAGAAAAACTTGTTCAGATAATATAAACTATAAGCGCCAGAATATCTTTAGTCTTGTAATGATAAATACTGATAATGAAAAATAATGGATGATAAATACTGATGTATGCATTAGAGAACTGTTGCAGTGGTGGCTACTGTTAGCCCGATGGCCTCACTTTATAGCTACTTATACACCGCTAAATTTTAATCGTTTTAATCCCGTGGAGGGTCGATCTGGTACATGAAACTCTTTCGATTTGTAAAGATAAAATTAAAAAATAAAATACCATTTTTTCAAAACTCGTACTAATTTACGCATGTACGAAATTAGTTTCTTTAAGAAAACGTCAGCTGAGCGAGTCCAATGACCTGTAAGTAGTAGTCGGCGTTGCGTACAAACTAACTACAGGTCATTGGACTCGCTCAGCTGTCGTTTTCTTAAAGAAAGTAATTTCTTACATGCGTAAATTAATACCAGTTTTGAAAAAAAGGTACTTTATTTTTTAATTTTATCTTTGCAAATCGATAGTGTTTCATGTACCGGATCGACCCTCCACGGGATTAAAACAATTAAAATTTAACGGTGTATAATAATCAATTCTTATTAACACAATACTTAGTTAAAAATAAGTAAAACCCTCTTGAGTAGTATTTAACAAATAAAGAAATTAATTCTGCTTAGAATAATAGACCTTTAGTTATATGTAATATTAAAATTAAGAAAAGGAAATAAAATGACACGAAATTAGTAAAATACGTGTTTACAAAAATTTAGATTATCAAATCAATCAAAATAATCATCCGGTTAGATTCTTCCAATTTCCGTTCCTATTTAGTTCAAATAATCAATACTAAAAAATAATGACGGATGTTAGAAAAACAAAATAAAAACGAAAGAAGGATTAACCTACAATTAATTAAAACAAATAAATAAAAGGATATATTAAAAGTAAACCGATTACTTACCAATACTTCAAACTAAAACTGACAAGGTTGCTTTCAGAAAAATGATGAATGAGTTCTACTGTCGCAATTACATTGCTGACCAAATCTTAGAAGAAATGGGAAAAAGTGTACTTCAAAATAGGGTCGGAAAACCATTCCCTGAAGTTAAGGATAACGTGCTGATGCGGAGACAAGATGTGAGGAATAATGTTATGTTCGATGTCGGCTCTGCTAACTATCAAGAATGGTTGGCGAAGTAAGTTTTGATAATAATGTTAAATAAAAAACTTTTTACAAAAAAAAAATATAACCGACTTCAATGTTAAAAACACTGAAAAGTATAAAATAACTTTAATTTCGGAAGTCGGTGTTAAATAACGAAGAGACAAAACTATTATAGAAACACCGACTTCCGAAATTAAAGTTATTTTATACTTTTCAGTGTTTTTATCATTGAAGTCGGTCATATTTTTTTTTTGTAAAAAAATTAATTTAAAAAATAAAAAATCCCGACTGCGTAAAAAAATACTTTAAATAAAAACTGAAAAGAAAAATAAACAAGTTCAGTCCACAGTTCAGCAACAGTCGGGACCCACATTAGATAGAATGATTTTAGTCTAGATTATTTTAATGGGTCCCGACTGTTGCTGAACTGTGGACTGAACTTGTTTATTTTTCTTTTCAGTTTTTATTTAAAGTATTTTTTTACGCAGTCGGGTTTTTTTTATTTTTTAAATTAATTTTTTATTTTACACATTTTAGTTACTATTATAATATCACTATTTATTCACTATATTTTAGACGTAAAATCACTATAAAGTTCAAAAAACGACCTAGGCATTCGCCTCAGTACAAAATAAATAACATATATTTCTTGTTGTACTTATTTTTAATATGGTCATGACATACTATTTTGAAATCCTCATGAAAAGCCGTTTAATTTGACACCCATATTGCAGAATTAAAAATTTTTTTTTTTTTACTGTGACATATAGCATCTCACAGTCTATATGTTGTTTTTTTTTTTAGCGTCACCTATCTAAGAACACTTGGGTTATCAAGACCAATCTAACGATATGTTAATTATAAAAATCTGTTCAGCGGTTTGGAAGCTAGGAGGTAATAAAGAATATTACATACATACGTATACATACAAACATACAAGATACGCGCGAAAAACATAACCCTCTTGCAGTCGGGTAAAAAGTTTTTTATTTTACACTTTTTAGTTATGGTACCACTACTAAAAAGTACCCCTCAGACAAACTTAAATAACTTATAGCCACAGTGCATCTCATAACGATTCTAATAATCCCAAACACGGTTACATTACATTAATTTTTTTTTTTTCCTTCTGGCTTCATCATCAGATCAGTTGAATACATCCATATCTTCGAAGTTCATGATCAGATCATATCAATATTTCTATGGGACTAACTTGGAAGCATAACCTTTCAATTAAAAAAAGAATTTTCACAATCGGTCCGTTGACCGAGATATCGGTAAACATACATAAAAAAAAAAACATACCTTCAGCCGAACATAGAACCTCCACCTTTTAGAAGTCGGTTAAAAACTAGCTGCAGTTGACTTGACTGATCGCAATGCTAAAAGGCTTAAAGACGTTATGGTGTTGGTGAATGTCGCTTCATAATCTTGCGCATAAACGTAATGTTGCTTACCTACCTGTTTTTTTTTCGCTGTGAGAAAATCATCTAATGACATCCCCCGCTCTTGGACGGGGCAGGAGATAGTGTCAGACTTTTACTGACTAAAAACCCACTCCTGTTCCTTTGTTGCCTTTCGTATCGGGGCTGAGCTATCTTTCGAAACTAACCCTGGCCCCAGTAGGCTTCGACCTAGCTGGGCCCCTGCTGTTGCTAACAGCTCCTTGAGGCGCGCGGGAACAGTGCGCGCCGTCGACGATGTTGCTTATCTGTTAGATTTCTACTTCTACGGATAGTGTGCACATGCTCTCTTTGACTATCGAACGGGCACACTGTATCCGCAGTTGGCTGGTATGGCCAACTAGACGCTCTAAGCTGTTCTTCTCAATTTTTGTTATGCGCGCGGACCATCTAAGGAGCTGTCTGCCAGCTTTTATACTTCCTATCATTGCGAGTATAAGCATTTTCTAGTTTCGGTCGCTCTATGTTCGCTATTGTACCCATAGATTTAAGTTTGTGTAAAATCGATTGGTGTACAATAAAGTTTATCCTATTCTATTTTTCGTCGATTTTGTTTATCCCTTACTATCAAACGAGTTGTATGTCAAGAGCTGGCTTACCAGGATCTAAAATTACACCAGATTAACTTATTGTACGTATTAAATTATAGGGTAGCAGCCCTCAACGATGTCCACAATGCTGCCAATATCGGTGTGGCCACGAACACAGGCGCAGGCAATACGACACTGCTTGGGATACCATCAGCACCACAGCAAAGCCCATCACTGCAAACTAGGGAGGGCTATGAAGTTTACGAAGGAGGCAAGGAGTTAACAGGATACCCGGCTCCAGATGCAACACCAGATATTGCTAAATACAGTAAGGGTTAAAGTACATATCATTATCTTCTTGTGGAGCCAAGACAGCCAAGTCCTTGACGATGAATTTGTCCAATTTTTTGTTAGCACAACGTCTAATCACGTCCAATAAAATATTATTTATTGGACTGCAACACTTGAAAATGTCAAATATCTAGAGCTGCTTGCAGAGCAGAACATTTATAAACGTATGTCCATTTTGTGTGAGAAAATATTATGTCATAATGTGCAGACCTCATGAGAGTGGCGCTGGGCCGAACGAGCTTAATCTAAAAGAACTTATTCCATAGTTGAATAATCTTCCAAACACAAGCGTCTCAAAACCTTTTTTATTTAAAAACCTTTGTTTGGAAAAATGAACTGAAAAACCTGTCGAATGAAACGGTAGAAAGCTGAAATTAAAGTGTTGGCATTCACGGCTGCGCAAAGTGGTCAATTACAGCGACATTATGTCAGGTACACTAAAGCTGTGACGCTGGTTTTCTAATAAACCTTTCAAATGGATATATACGTACAACCCGAGCGCATTAACATGGCACCTGACTCGAAAACAGTTGCCACATTGAATGCTCGAAAATCATTTGTATTGTCACGCACGTTTAAAGCATCGTAAATTCGTAAAGTAAGTAAGAAACTACTCAGAGCAAAATAAATGTTGATATTTAAAAAACTAAAATAAAATTCAATGCACTAAATATTTCAAACGTCTGTCAGCAACAGCAGGGACCCAGCCGGGTCGAAGCCTACTGGGGCCAGGGTTATCCGAAATGGCGCTCGAGCCCCGGCATGAAGGCTAGAAGGAACGGGGTAGGTCTTTTAGTCAGTAAGAGTCTGACATTATCTCCCGCTCCGCCCAAGAGCGGGGGATGTCAATGCATGATTTTTTCCCACCATAAAAAAAAAAACTTCAGGTGCCATGTTAATTCGCACGGGTTGTACATATTTTTTAACGTAATTATTAAACAGAACATACAATAAATAAATAGAACAGAAGCAGACAGACTCGCCTTTCGCAGGTCTGCTGGATGAAATTTATACTAATTTTTTTAAAACGTATTATCTTTTTTCGGTTTCGATGTGTACTTACATCCATACTAAAATTATCTATAAATGTGAAAGTAACTGTGTCTGTCTGTTAGGTTTTTAAACTTAAACTATTGAACAGATTTTGATTAAAGCACGGAGCAAGCTTGAATCCTAAGAAAATACATAAGCTACTTTTTATCTGGCTTCAACTTCGACCTCACATTTGCCCGTAACGAAATTCATATGGAAGAAGTCGCAGGCAAAATAAAGTTTGTATAATTGCTTGTAATTTGTTCATATGTACAAAGAAAGTATGTATGTATCACGGATGCAAAAAGACGTGTGGCACTCGGGGACTGCCGCGGTAAAGCTATTGCATAGCATCACTCATTTGTTTTCTTATCGGTCACCACGCTCAAAACAAATGAGTAACCTAACCTAACCTAACCTAACCTAACACCCCCCGGTGTTAGGTTATTTTCGTTTTTTTTTTTTTATTTATCTATGATTGCTTGTTTCCGTGCACGGTGCACTCACAAAAAGCGCAATAGACCGCTAAATGCGGCGACAGTCATAGCTGTACCATCCAAGTACATTTATGTTTTATCGAAGAAAACATGATACTTGGTTGTTATGACGAAAATTGGAAAAACATTGAAACAAGAAAATAATAATGTCACAGTAAAGGCAATTTTATTTATTTATAAATGACATCACATAGACTCACGTGTGTATTTTAAGCAGTTTGTAATAAAGGCTCAAACACAAAACTGCGATGCGACACGTCGTAAGCACTTGCGAATTGATTTCCATCGCACATTGTATGGACACCTGCGAACGCAGCGCATCAAATTGCATTGCAGGTGTCTGCGATGCGCAGTCGCATCTCATGGCATTGCAGTTTCGTGTCCCTTAGTCAGGGTTCTATTGCTCCAGCGACGTTTTTTACATATTGTTGGTAACATATGCTATGAAACTAGAAAAATGCAATACCTACAATACGGAATACCATTGGCTAGTATTTACTTACATTATAAGTCTTACTCGTAATTCTATTCACGTCTTGGCGGTCGCTGGCAACTACGAGTACTTGGTGCCTCCGCTGCCGCCGGCACTGTACGGTTGCACACAGCAGCCGTATAGCCACTACATGTGGAGGATTACTGTTATCACACTATGCGTTAGCTTTAGCTAATCTCCTTAATACATACAAAGAGGCTTTAATTCTTTTAACATCATCTTCATTTCACATTACATCTTTATCCTCATTTTCCAAATATAACGCTGTATTATAGATATGGATCTATCTAATTGGAACAGTTTCTCCGTCTTCAATAAGTGATGGTTACAAGTACACGATGTCTCCACCACCGCCGCCACTGTACCACCACCCAGCTGCTATGCAGTCGCCATGTGTGGCGGAGGAATACTCTGTAGCCCGATTCACGTAACAAAAACCGTAACGATATCGTAGCGATTTAGTCGTTTAGACCATTTCCATATTCACATCCATAAATCGAGTTTGAACGATACCGATTTTAAAGTCGTTTGACTCGTCGATTTAAATATGTATTACATTATCCTGGTATAGATCGTGAATACCGCTTTTGAATAGGACTTCGATCGAACGACTATAAAACTACAACGATATTTGGCTTGTTTGATTTTACGTGAATCAGGCCACTGGTCATAGCTACGAGTTGCCTTTTGCTGATCTCTGAGTATTTACAAAGATGTCTTATTTTTTTTAACATCGTCTTCATTTCACGTTACATCTTTATCGTCTTTGACCAACTATGACGCTATAACATTATAGATATTCATCTATCTAATTGGAACAGTTTCTCCGTCATCATCAGGTGGCGGTTACGAGTACTCAATGCCTCCACCTCCGCCGCCACTGTACCACCACCCAGCAGCCGTGCAGTCGCCACATGTGGCGGAGGATTACTCTGATCACAGCCATGGCCTGGGATTGGCTGATCTGTTCGATATATCGCTGACTGGGATCGCTTTCCTGTCTTTTGGAATGTTTATACTGCAAGTGCTTATGTGCATTACTATGGTAAGTATGAGAGAAGAAGAAGAAACGGAGTTATAAAATAGTAAACGTAGTTATATAATTATTAATTTGAATATAAAAAATCCGCAGTTCGTGATTTTTAACCATGGACTTGACTTCAAGGTGTTTTTATCTCTTGCTTCTTTTTCTGGTTTGGGAAGTTAAGATTTTTTCACGGATAGGAATCCGCCTACCATTTCCTTTTGAACAACATAAGTCTATACATAATTAAAAATTATAATAGTCGTTTATTTTCTCTACACAAATTAATTAAGTAACTTGTCGTAGTTGAGCACGAACATGGAATTAACTTTGTGAGAGACTGGTGCTTGTGATAGGTCTCTATAAAATCTGTATATATTACAAGTCACCAGGGCTCTCTCGCAGCTAATAGCCTGCTATGTACTATTTTTTAGTATAAATAATAAAGGAAAAAAAAAACAACTGAAGTTTCATACATATTTCAGAATCCTCAACAACCTCAAGTGATGCAAATGGTAGACAGTGGCGGCGACACTGTCAACGTCGACGATGTGTTTCGAGTTAAGCGCGATACACACGAACCTCCAGCGTCCACCTCCGTTCCTGCTGTCAACAAGATGGCTCGTTACGCGTTGTTGGCGCTGCGACCACGCTCCACGCCTTGTCTGTACCGAGCCTTATGTGTCGGGAATAAGCAGGCTAGGAATCTAAGGGATGGCAACTGGTATTGGTTGCCGGTTTGGCAGTAAGTACACTCCATCATACATTTAAACAAATCGATTTTACTGTCCGTTCAACCGATTTTGACTCATATTCCCTAGACATAAAGATCAAGAAGCAAAAAAGTGGTTACAATACCAACAATTTACTGTAGCCGCTATTTGTCATGGTACCAAAGCAATAAAAGTCTAAATCGGTTGAACAGACTGTAAAAAAAGGTTTGTTTAAATTACTTATTGGAGTAAAGTGGCATTAAAATGAACTTGATAATATTTGAATAAAACTCCTAGCTATCCAGGAGAAAGTAGGAAATAAATAAAGGATCTTCAGCGATGGTTTCTTCGTAATAAATTAAGTCATAGAAGTGCGTGTACAGTTAATGAAGTGACGTAGGAAGATTTGACAACCGATTAAATGCAGGGCTATAATACTATCTAATGAATGAGTAGATCCAATTATCACAAGCGTGTGTGAAGTGTGTTTTTTTAAGTTAGAATTACATTAGACCGACGCACACGTGTTACACGCCTGATTTGTACGTAGAACGACGCGACGTCGCGTGGCGTCGCATGGCGTGGATCAAGTTGTATTTCTACAAGTCTTGTTTCCATATAAAATGTATGGAGACCGACGCGTCCAGATCGGCGTGTGCAGCGTATGCGCAGTGTATTTCTACGTTTATTGTTGTAATGATTCGTGATGATGTCATGATACCTTTTATGTTTTATAAATACCTTTTTTTTGTGTATCTATATTTTGCTGAGTATAATTGTCTTCATCAAATTTCCATATCGTCAATGTATATGTTACAGTGCAGGGGTGGCATGGACCCGTGGCGGAGCTCTGGGTGCTTTACGAGCTGCAATTCTTGGCCTTGGTGGAGCTGACTGCGATAGCCACTACCCTCGGGCGCACTGTACCACCAACACTTAGCATATCAAAACGATCAACAAAATTATTTTTAGTACATGCGAAATCTGAATTTAGTTTGTTCAGAATCAGTAACTGAATCAATTCCAATAATTTTTACACCATGTTTTATTTTTTTTTTCCAAAAATATTTAATAAAAGGTCACAAGTTGGACACCACCGACACTAAGTAGGTACCTACAACACGGGTCACGGCAGGTTATAGCAGATATTCGCATATACTAAAATTAACCCCTGAGACCCCAAGCATTTAAATAGGTATAAATATATAATAATACGGGAAAAATGGAAAGGTTGCTTATTTTCGAAATTTACAGACTACTTTTTGAAGAATTTCTTATTTACATTCAAAATATGTTACCTATTCTTTAATTAAAATTAATAATATAACCAGAACTGTTATTGAAAGTCCAATATTTCGGATGGAAATTAAAAAATCTGTTTTAGCTCTTGCGGCCCACTAGTGCTCCGCGGACCACAGGTTGGCAAACATTAATATAGATTGTCAGAAAAAAGGTTTAGTTTACCTTGAGGATTTAGAACGAAAATATGTAATTTTTTTTGTACTGTAACTAATATTTTATTGCATACGATATTGTTTTTTTATGTAATTACTAAGTTTTAAAACTAATAATTTATTTACATTTTGGACATCATTTTAACTTAAATATGTACTATATTCAATAAAACTACAAAAAACTACGTTTTAATATGTAGTAGCATATTATTTTTAAATAACAAAAACTAATGTTATTACTACTTTAACGTAGATACAACAGAATGTTCCTATGTGTGTTATATTTGACACCTTCAATAGGACGGTGTGTATGGAGTGTCAAAAGTAGCAACAAGTAATTATGTACAGTTCACGAAGCAATCAAAATAGTTAACACACTATTAAACTATTTGAAAATAGACCAAACCTGGTGCTCGAATGACGAAATGTTAGGCTATTAAAATGGGTGTGAAGCTATTTAGAACATGTTCAAATATGTTTCGAATTATCAATGAATCTATAGTGGACAGACAAGTACTCAATGGTTTCATTGGCTTATGAATGAGAAGACTTCGATATTTGGCATTCATCGCAAGATTGTTTGAAAGGGTAAATGAGCTCTGCAATAAAATGTGGACGAGGGTTCATTTGATAGAGCAGGTGGTAAGTAGAATGAGCTCCTTTTGAAAACGAAACGGGAAAGAAATTATATCCAGCAGATAATGTTTTATACAAAAAGATTATCTGTAAATTTTGAGATCATGATATTCAGATTTTTGTCTACTTTAAATGTAAGTAACTAGCTAGTTTTCTAAGGCGGTGAAGATGGTAAAGTTACAGGTGTAAAAACACAACTAAGAGGCGCATACGCATACGGGTTCAACAATGAATATGCCGGCGGAGCATGTCCAAAGATCTGCCCCGGGAACAGTCCCTGCCTCTGAGCTATTTTCAGTCTTGAAGTCAACTGCTTCTTCCATTTCGTCCGTCGGTTTTGAAACCACGTCTTTATTTGCACCTCGGTAAGGCCTAATGCTTTTGACAGTTCCATTCTCTTTGATACACTAAGGTATTTGTCAATTTTGAATTCAGCTTCTAGACGCTCAAGTTGTTTCGCGCTGTATGCTTGCCGCGGCTTTCTCTCTGGCCCAGCTCGACGTGGTCTTCTATTATTCTTGTCATCTACAAAGAAAATTACATGATAAGCAATTTAGTTGAAATTCTGTGTGTTTTGTAAGTGTGAATAAAAACTGCAACTTCATATTTCCGAGGTTTTAAAAGCGTCTCTTCCATTTACAAAGTAGCTGCTCTCGCTAAAACAAATACGTAGTAAAGTTTTTTTCGAACACTAATCGGAATTGTCACAGGCTCTCGTTAAGTGGCTATAAACACAATCTGTCTGTTTGTGCAGCGCCTGCGCGGTTTGACATCTCGCGTGTCAACACAGCATTGTGCTCGGTGTATGTGCGATAGCCGTGCTAACCGACTGTTAACTATTTACGTAAGTTTTACGATCATCCAGGTATTTCAGGACAATTTAAACTTGTTATAAAGAATAATGATGTTAAATGACACATTTATTCCCAAGAAGTGAATCATGTCTTGACGCTCTTTAAAGAATAAATTTTTGATTGAATACGATTCTGAAAACCTGGCATTTTCGTTAAAGAACTCTTGGAAAGTGTACGACCACCCAGTTTTTATCCATTCTGTTGTTGTCATTATACCTACATGAGGGTGTGTAGAGTCCATGGCTTGCTTGGTATGCTGATTGCAATAGGGTTGCAAAATAAAAACGCAAATAAATAAAAAAGGGTCAAATTAGTTTACTTGTATATCTATCTAGGCATTGTTTGACTATTAGTAGTTGTGCGTGAGCGTAAGTGATGTATTTGATCAAATCAAATCAAATCAATCATTTATTTGCTATAAATATGGTACAGGAGTTGTTACAGTGAAAGTTATAGACCGAGACATATTTCACCTAAGTTACAGGTACGCAAATATTTAAAAAATAGAATTTATACATACATGAATTAATAAAATTGATTAACATATAATTGAAGTTTACAAAATTGATTACATAACAATGTCAAAATAGATAAAAATTGAACATGAAATAATTTTATGCATCCTTGAAAAAATTGTAACAACATGAACTTTTCTTCAAAAACTCTTTAACTGAATAAAAGCTTTCCTCTATCAACCAGTCCCGTAAAATACGACAGAATTTATTATATGGTAATTCTGAAATATGTTTGGGTAAGGAGTTGTAAATAAGTGGCGCCATATATGCACAATTACGTCTAAACAGTTCTAATTTAGGGACCGGCATTTTGAGGGGTAACCGCGTTAACAACCGCTTACTTTTATTATCGTTACCTTCGAAAAGAAATGGATGACCCTTAACAAATTTGGCGACTTCGTAGATGTAAATACTAGGGACAGTTAGTAACTTTTTTGATTTAAAAATCGGTTTACAGGAGTCAAACCATTTCATACCATAAATTGCACGAATACATTTTTTCTGCGCTATAAAAACCCGGTTTACCTCTGAAGAGTTGCCCCAGACTACAATGCCATAACGAATGAGTGAACAAACATAAGCATGATACACCATTAGAGATGTTTCTCTAGTTGTTACATCTTTAACTTTACGAAGAGCAAAAACGAATTTATTAATTCGACTTGAAAGAAGAAAGAATTGATGACTTGTACCAATCATGTTCTACTTTGAGTTTCGTACTAGTTTTGCTCAAACCTAAGATTTTGAACTGGGAATCATGTAACCATAATGTGCATATGTACTCAAACATGAGCTCCTATTTAAGAATTTCTATAAAATCCACGAGCAGTATTGACAAAGTCTATTTCTCGGTATGTAGTGCATAGAGGCGCGGTGTAAACTCAGTTTCTGGATAGAGATCGATCACAGCAGGGTCCGCGTTAAGGCGATGCACAAACACGAGAGCTTTGTTGGTAATTATCGTCGCGGCAGCTGTTTGCCGACACCTCGGTGCGAAGTCGCGACCACCGTCCGACGGCTGGCGAGTACTGGCGACATTTCGTCGAATGTGCCCTCGGACTAATCGCGCGAACCATAACGCTATATGTAACCAAGTTGTTGGGCGTTACAATTAGTTAGAACGGTCAACACATCGTGTTAACACCAGTTTTTACATGACACGCTTGCGTGTGTCGCTGAATTTAATATCTTCACAGATTCACAAATGATTATCTCCTTTATTGCTCATTTCCTGTAATTAGGACGTTGCAAAAGTTTTTCTTTTGTCGAGTTGCGAAATACAAATAGTTGTTTTTAAGAACTGATAATAGCCCAATTTGCGGTTGTATCGCTAAACACGGCTAAACACGACCAATTTGCGGTTGTATGTCTGAAAATATAGTTTTGTCACGACCTTAAAAAGATGACGTATAACCAAGTTTGCATTTCTGAGAAACATTTTACCCAATTGTAAAGTAGAGTACGAACATCACGATTCTATTAGGTACTAGCACTGTTTCTGAACTATAAGACACAGAGTCAGCACACTAAAATCGTGGTGTTCATACTCCGATCAACGTAATATGAAAGAATTTCAAATGTCAACTTAAAGTGACACTGGTTGTGTTACTTCAAGTGGACATAGAAAGTTTGTGTTGGACCCCCGCGCTATTCCCGGACGTTACACACTCACACTAATTTTATAGCCACCGAAATTCCTTCTCGCTGCCGAGCCAACAAATGTGACAAAACTGATGTTAAATATACAGACCTACTTGAAACTTATGTTAGATATGATTCACCGCCATCAGTCATACGAGTTTGTCAATGGAATTTTGGTGGTGTAATTTATGTTGCTGTCAATTGCAGGGTAATTACTTGCCTTTAGCATACAATGACATTTCTTAGTGTTAATGATATACACTTGCTTGAAAAAAAATTGGCCCACCCCATAGGCAGCGCTTTGGAACCCAATAATTGACCAAAACATTTTATAATTGTAAAATTTATTTTAGTATTATTGAAGATAGGCTTATTAACTTCTTTTACACATACTCTTCATTGTAGTAAATGTATCATAGTTCACATTATCGACTCAAATCGTCGAACACCCTCATTTTACACTTTTTAAAACATAATGTTTCTGATTTTACTCCGTATAAATCTGTCTTTATTTGGAATTCTAACTTTGTTGGTTTCTTGATCATCTAACTTAATTAAAGCGTGTTTACTTCATGTAAAAATGGATACAAGTTCAACTGAGGCCGCTTAAGCAGAGTCAGCGTGTCGCGGCTAGAAGTCTTCGTTTAAGTAAGACGAGTGCACCAAAGGTTTGTTGAAGACCGGAAGTTCAATAGACGATCGGAATCAGGCAGAAATCGGGCGACATCAGAGCGCGATGACCGATTTTTGGCCTCAATATCTTTGCGTAATCGACATCTCACTGGAGTTCAACAAAAACTTCTCTATGTCCGTAAAGTCTCAATAAGTTAGTGGATTGTACGACGAAGACTTGCAGAAAGGAGATTACATCCACACAAGCCTGCCAATGATCCGAAATTATCTCGTGCGCATCGCTAAACGTGGTTTCAATTTGATCGTGCTATAAATAAGTCTGTAAAATCAATAAAAAGAACTATGGCTTTTAAAACCAGTGCAATGAAGCTTTCCTTCTTTATCTATAAATTGATGTCAAAAAAAAATATTTTATTAATTTTAGTTTTTCCTCTAAGTATCGTGTTTTAAACCAAAAAGTTAGGGGTGGGCCAATTTTTTTGCACGCAAGAGTATAAACATACTTGCTTATCCAATTTACTTTCCATATTGGCAGAATAGTCGACATCGGCTCTATTTTCCATTAATAAAAAATAGAATAGAACAGGCATTTCTTAGATAAATTACTTATTCAAATAGTGTATAGGTATAGGATTATTATCATAGAATGTACTCGTATTTTGCATAAAGATGACTAATTATATTTTCGTCGGTACCGTAGTTTTTATTATTATTATGGGTGGAAGTGCTTGCGTTTGACGACTGTCTCATCTGAAGGTAAACGATAATGTGGCCGTCGTTGGAGCACGTTTGCCTAGAAGTAACTTATTCACTCTTGATTTAAGACCCCATAGCTATTAGGAAACACAGACTTCGGCAGGGAAAAGGTATTGCGAAATACCCAATTCATTTTATACTTTACGAATTTTGTTGCAGCTATCAGGAAACCAACTCCGGTAGTTAATTACATTAGTCATATTCGTCGATAGATTACAAGTTTTGCGTTATCAAAATCTCCATCTGCACGATTCACTCGTACGGTTTGAGCAATGATAATAGTGATGATTAAATAGCTAATTGGATATTATGTGAGAGGGATGATTGCGTGCGAATTAGGCGTGCGAAGTATCACACCGGGTGTAAATGCACGCGATTGGAACACGCACGCATGTTACGTTATTGTAATGGTGGTAATGTGGTGTTCGACGTGGTTGGGTGTCACGGTTATCAGGTTATCACTTAAATATTTTAAAAGCGTTAGAGCGATTTTCTGAATTGAGTATTTTGAATTAAGAACGTCTCAAACTTTATCAGTCACGCCGCGCGCGCGCAAGCGATCGGTTGAATATTGTGCGTGACGGTGTGCATCGGGGATTTAAAAATGTCCTCAGTGGTTAAATGTGCTAACTGCAATGTGGTGATTAACGAAGTTTTAGCCTTCGTCCATAACAAAATATCTGTGATGGACGATGACAGTATAAGCAGAATCTGTACGAGCGCTTTCTCTGAAAGTGATATTGTAACGGCGAAGAAGTTGCTGTTCGAATCCCTACCAACAACGAAACGTAAGATAACGCGGAGGAAGGCGGGGAAAAATGTTCGTGATATTGACGACATCATCTGTCTGATCCGCGATACCGACTCCGAGGAGATTCCAGTCTTCGTGGCCCGCGACCTCGAGAAGCTACCCCCTGTTCTGTTCGACCATGTCGATGTGACGAGGCTATTGAAAGACATTGTTAAGTTACGGCAAGATCTCGACATGATGAAAGAGGATTATGCTACTGTTAAGCAGGTAGACCAGTTGAAAAGTGAAGTGCAGCATCTTTCATCAGGGTGGTGCAACGTAAACCTCAGAAGAGGTACATATCCCGCAAGACTCACAAGCTATGAGTGCGATAGTGGTCCCATGGGATTGCCGCTACAGTGCAATGAGCAAACATCCTTAGAATCTACGCTAAAATCCAGTATTCAAAATATCTTGGAGCATCAGATATTAGAGGGTAGTAGTGAATCAGCGCCGGAAAATAAGCAATGCGATCCGACCGTTGAACTTCGAGACGCGGCTGCGATGACTCACGTCGGGGGTCAGCTGATCGAGTCGCTCTCGGCTCTTCCCGCGCAGTCTGCGGCCGCTCCCCCTTCGGTGCGCCGTGCCTCCGACGGGGCTTTGCCACCGACGTCCCACGTGACGACCGGCGACCGTGGTCTCCTGCCCCATGACCAGCTGCCGCTGCTATCTGGTCCGGCCACCTGTACTGCACCGCTACCATCATCACTCGACTCGGCCGTCGTACACACAGTCAACAAAACTGGATCCAGCCCTACGCAGAAATCGTTGGCGGAGATTGTCCGAGAAGGGAAATGGAAGACACAGGCCCCGAGTGACCAATGGATTCGTGTCCAAACCAAAAGAATACGAAATCGTTTTATTGGGAAGCGAGGAAAAGCGATTCCTGAGCCTGGAAGTAATTTTATGGCAGCGGAAACTAAGGTTCCCATGTACATTTATAATGTAGCGAAGAGTGTGTCTGCGTGTGACATTAGTACCTACATAATGAAGAAGACTAATATTGATGTTAAAATTGAAAAAATGAACATGAAGTTAGCAAAGGATTACGAGTCATATAAAATATTCGTACCTAAACATTCGTTATTAACTTTCTTAAGTGATGATTTTTGGCCAAAGGGGGTAGCCTACCGTCGATTTATAAACATCATTAGACGTGATAAGGATAATGTCCGTGTGACTAGCGAGAATATTTGACAGTTCTAAATTATGAATAATATCAACTTGATAAGTTTTAATTGTAAAAACGTCGTGAGATCAGTGGAATGTGTGCGAAATCTTTGTCGCTCGGCTGATATTGTGGCTCTGCAGGAGACGTGGCTACTGCCGCACGACCTCGGGTATCTGGCCGCGATAGACGATGACTTCGCCTGCACGGGTACCTCTGCAGTGGATACCGCAGCAGGGGTCTTACGTGGTAGGCCCCACGGCGGCGTTGGCCTACTGTGGAGAAAAGTCGCGTTTCCGACGGTAACCGTAGTGAAGTGCAATAGTGTGCGTCTCGCCGCGATAAAAATCGAGCTCAGTGATCGTTCCATTTTGATATTTTCTGTGTACATGCCTACCGAGTCCAATGAAAACTTAGTGGAATTCACAGAGTGTCTTAGTGAAATGACAGCCATAATTGACAGTCTCGATGTGGAGTCGGTGTTTATGTTAGGGGACTACAATGCACACCCTGGTGAGTCATTTGCTACTGAACTCTTAACTTTTTGTGCCGATCAATCGTGGTCGTGTGTAGACTTAGAACTGATGCCGTCGGACAGTCATACGTTTGTCAGTGATGCGCACGGCTGTCGGCGCTGGCTCGACCACTGCCTTGTGACTAGTGCTGCGCGGCACTGTGTGTCCGCGGCCTCTGTGTTATATAATACCTATTGGTCTGATCATTACCCTTTGTCTATAATGTGTAATTTTAATTGTGTTAAGCCTAAAATTTCTATACCTACTGTTTGCATAAATAGAATAGTCTGGGGTGAACGTGATGCGACTCAGATAGCTAAATTTAAAAATGTATATCATTCTAGACTTCGTGACATTGATTTTCCTTCAGAGTTAAGATCCTGCTCAGATTCTATGTGTTCCAATAAAAGTCATAAAATCCTGTTAGATAACATGTATGACGAGATTATTTGTGTACTATCGGAGGCTGCAATATGTAGTTATAATGTCACCGAAAAGCGTAGAGGTAATTATATTGCCGGGTGGAACAAGCACGTCCGCGACGCTCACGAGAGGGCTCGGCTATGTTTTCAGGCTTGGTTGTATGGGGGTAAGCCCGTGGCTGGCCGTCTTTATAGTGATATGTGTGAAACCAGGCGCGTTTTTAAATCAAAGTTAAAGTGGTGTCAGAATAATCAACAACAGATAAAAATGGATATTTTAGCTGAACATCACTCAAACAAGAAATTCGGTCAGTTCTGGAAAAACACTAATAAAATGAATCATAAGCCGGGCCTTCCCGTCAGCCTGGCGGGATTGCACGAGCCTAGTGAGATCGCCACTATGTTTTCTCACCATTTCAGGGTGGACTCTCCTCTGGGGCGAGCGCGGCAGAAGCCCGATGCTGAGGAAGGTAGTGAGCGTAGTGTTTGTTTTAAAACGAGGGAAGTGAGTGCGGTGATCAGAGGTATGGTGAGGGGTAAATCCCCGGGTCACGACAGCCTCAGCATCGAGCATCTGCAGCACGCAGGTGTACATCTGCCTAGAGTTCTTTCTATGTTTTTTACCCTGTGTCTGGGCCACTCCCATCTGCCCGATAAACTAATGCGTACTATAGTTGTACCTATCATCAAAAATAAAACTGGTGATACATCAGATGTAAACAATTATAGACCGATTTCCCTAGCCACAGTGGTTGCCAAAGTGCTGGACAGTCTGCTTGGTCAGTACCTGGATAAACACGTCTCGCTAAACGACGCGCAGTTCGGCTTCAGGCCCGGCCTTTCCACCGAGAGTGCTATCCTGTGCCTCAAGCGGACTGTTCAGTACTACACTAGAAGAAGGACTCCAGTGTATGCTTGCTACCTTGATTTATCGAAAGCTTTTGATCTTGTATCGTACGATATACTTTGGGGTAAATTAAGGGATGAAACCTGTATACCTAGAGAGATTGTACTATTGTTTATGAATTGGTATAACAATCAGAAGAACTGTGTGAGATGGGCAGGCTCTCTCTCGGGGGAGTACGGGTTGGAATGTGGGGTGAGGCAGGGGGGGCTGACCTCTCCTACGCTTTTCAACCTGTACGTCAACCGACTGATCGAGGAGCTCAGTAGCACAGGCATCGGGTGTCATATAGATGGAGTATGCGTCAATAACATCAGCTACGCAGACGATATGGTGTTGCTGAGTCCATCGATTGGTGCCTTACGAAGGCTGCTCAAAATTTGTGAATCCTATGCGGTGGCCCATGGGCTCAAATACAACGTGAAAAAAAGTGAAATAATGATTTTCAGGCCGGACAACAAGCGATACACATTCGTTCCGAATTTCACTTTATGTGGTACAGCTCTAAACAAAGTCGAAAAGTTTAAATATTTGGGCCACTGGGTCACCGAGGACCTTAAAGACCGTGTAGATATTGAAAGGGAGCGCAGAGCGCTGTCTGTCCGATGCAATATGTTGGCCCGCAGGTTTTCACGGTGTACGGAGACTGTCAAAGTTGCGCTTTTTAAAGCGTACTGTCATTCTTTTTACACCTGTAGCCTGTGGGTTGACTATACGCAGCGGACATACAGCGATCTGCGCGTACAATACAATAACGCGTTCCGGGTGCTGATGGGGCTGCCGCGCCACTGCAGCGCCTCCGCGATGTTCGCGGCGGCTGACACAGACGGCTTCGCGGCCATCATGCGCAAACGGTGCGCTTCTATCATGCGCCGCACGCGCGACAGTCCCAACACCATTCTGCGCGCGCTGGCAGACCGGTGGGACTCTCCGATGTTGGCTCGCTGGATACGACTGCACGCAGTCGTATAATGATTTGCCACCATAGTCGGGGAGTCCACCTGGACCTGCCACTTAATGATTGTGTGATTGTCAATTTATTACTAACACTAGTTTATAAGCTTGCAAATGTACTAACACATATGGATGTAGATGAGTCTGAAATAAATTATTATTATTATTATTATTATTATTATTATAGCCTAAGAGCCCGTGGCTGCCGGTCTTTCATCATTTTCTGCTTTGTTAGCTGGCAAAAACATCATAAGTCATAAAATAACTCTGCATAGTAGGGCATCGTTTCTACCTGAGTTGGGGGCACGAGAAGCTCTTGAAATCATAACGAAGTCATACGTGATTTTCCTTAAAGAAAATTTTTACTAGATGAGGTTTGGCTGGGTTTTATGGAAGGTATATATATACATATTTTATTACCGTAAAGTGCAGCAGAAGGTTGGTGTGTAGCCAGCCAGTGCGCGTACGCATGGCCGGCGAGCAGTCCCGCGTCGTTCAGCGCACTCAGCTCTGGACACGTGGACGTTGATGATACTAATAAAAAAAAAAATGTAAGAAATCAAAGTGAAAATATTACAACTGCAGTCATGTAGTTAAGTCCAAAGCGCCCGAAAAGTGCCATAAAACAATGATTTTCTGAAGCCTACTCCTCGGTAACGGCCAGGTTTATAGGTTTGAAAAAAATATATGTTTATTATAGATTCATGAACAACATTATCAATATTTGATTTTTTCGTGCTATTATCACTTTTGTCTAAAAAAAATATTTGGCAATTTCGCAACTTTTCGCAACTTTTCCCTACTCCTTCGAAACGTCTTGGATCTTTAGAAACATTTTTACACATAAAAATTGGTGGTTAAATATTCTTCAAAGTGAATATAGTATATGACATATGTAAATCAATCAATATTTCGCAAAGAAAATGGATTTAAAGGTAGCCGCGCGCTTTCCGGGCGCCGCTGGCCGCAAATAAATGCACAGATATGCGTACTGCCGCCTAGGAGGGTGCGAGAGTTGCGTCCATTTAATTTCGGCCAGATGGTTCAAGGAAATAGAAGCCTTAAGTTTTGTTGAAAAAAAAATTTAGGACGTTTTGCCCCTTAGAGATAAAGCGCAAAACGACCAGATTTTAGTTTTGTTTCATAAAGTTCTATTTCTCTTGTCGCGTTTCTTGCACGTTCGTTTCGATAGACATCTATTCTTTAGAACATGCAATTTGGTTTGACTTTTTTTTGAGAACATTTCTGATTTCATTTTCTACCCTATTTAAGTATAGGTATGTATATCTGAAAGTGGTAAGAAGCGGAAGAAAAGGACAAGGAAAGGTGAAGGAAGGTTGTCTGTAAGAGCTGCCCTGTGCGATAAGACCGCCCATTGTACACTTAGTTTTTGCAAATGTCTATCCTGTCCACATAATGAGGTGTACCATAAAGTATATAATAAATATGGGTTATAATTATATAATGGTTTAGAAAAAAGGAAAACAAAAAAAACTTGAAAATATTATGAATTTACAATATCGCTCGTTGATGTCTTTGACATCAATTTGAAATAAACTTTGGTTTTTTCAAAGAACTTATGTGCATTTATTTGTCCACACACTTTTATTTATTGAGATTAAAGTGACGGCACGATTGGCGTACTGGTTGAGCGTTTGGCTGCTGTGCTCTACGTCGCGGGTTCGTTTTCCGCACGGAACAAATATTTGTATAGCCTACAGATAGCTGTTCCAGGTCTGGGTGTCTTGTATATGTGAGTTGACACTTGTTTGTGAACGCACTCGCGATACCGGACTAAATCCTTATGTGGTTGAACCACAGATCTAATTATGACATACCTACGATGCATATTTATTATGAAACAAACCGTTTATTAAAATACAAAATCAGAGAATTTTGATGAAATTGTTATTTAAAAATTAAGGAAATGAAAGATAATTAGAACAAACTCATAAATACATTTTAAAGATGATAATGTTGAGCTAATTATGTATTGTACAGATTTGTAAATTCATTCTTATATTGCCATTAACGAAGCGCACAATCATAGCTCGAAATGATGTTGGGCACGAAAGTACTATGTTTAACGCTTGATTTACCAAACAAAATACACCTAAATCGACTTAAAAAAATAACTAGCTGCTACCCATATTATGGTCTAATATGTGCTATAATAATATTTCATGTTATTTCATTATTTTATTAAAAAAAGCATACAAAGATGTGCTAATAATTTGCCGTGATTGAATTTTTAAAAGACTCCAGCCTTAACTTAGTAAAAGCAATATTTCTAAAAAAAAAATCTGTAATAAATCGAATTTTGTTATTCGACCTTTTAACTCTTTACGGGTAGATATGGAGATATACCTGCTGCAGTCTTCCCGTCCGATTATAATTTGAGTGTCTTCAAGGCAAGAGTGAATAGGCTCATAACCTAGAGCGCCTAGTCACCATCAGAGATTGCATCTCTGCTTACCATCAGGTGGGTTCGTAGTAAAGTATGGATTTCAGCATTTTGATGATTTTTGACAATTCAACAAGTAGAAGTAAAATGCAGTTTATTTAAAATTAATACCATTGATTTTTAAAATTGTCAATGCCTAGCTTTAGTATCACTTGGTATATTTTAATTTGGGTAGTATTTAAACGAGTGACTGTAAATTAAAATTTTAAGTGACAAAAATAATTATTTTGGGTTATAGAAATAATAAGTGAGCGACTGACTGCGAGTGACGAGAAATCAATAGAACAGCGACTTAGAAACTTTAATTTGAGTTACTTAAAATACAAAATGAGAAGCTTCATAATATTTGAGCGACCTAATATTTGTTTGTGTGTCAACGAATAAAATGGTGAAATAAAATCTGCGAGCAACTTGGTCGTAGCGTTCGCCGGCCGCTGCCGCGGCACCGCTCGCTTCGCTCACTCGACTCACGCGCGGTAGGTCACAGTTCTAACCTAACCTAACCTATTTCACCCAGTTCAAATGATGAATCTACCTGCGACTAGATAATTCTAGTCGCTCACTTATTATTTTAGTCGCTCACATACTAATTTAATCGTTTAACTAGGATTTCAATAACCCACTTTTAGTAAGCTCGTTCTGGATTTTATTGTTAATCAATATTTGTTGTTAGTTTAGTTAATGTGTCGCTTACTCAAATTCATACCGCTCAAGTTATTAAAACAGTATCTCATCATCAGTCGCTAAGTTTTTTTTTAGTCGCTCGTTTTATAATTCCCCTTTTAATTTTGTACTAATAATTATAATTGTTCTTGAACTGAGAATGATCTTTTCTTAATAATATCCCACTCAACAATATCAAAAAAGAAGATTTTCAGAAACCCCACTTTTTTGACTTCACAATTCAATTTGAATTCAAAATTATAATATTGTTTTTTTTTTTTGTATAAAATTCAGCTTGGACAATAATAACAAATTGATTGACATTTGATTTATCAAAATCAACTCAGGAGTTTAAGCGCTATAGTGGCATAGCTTATGACTGTTACAATTTTTTTTTATAATTTTGTATGGTGATGGTGTTATGATACGATATCGTAAAGAAAAGGGTTGAACTAAAGCTCGTTTTTCAAATAATATGTAAGGAATGTTTGAGATTCGTTACTGACAAAAGTGTGGGCTCAGTCCTTTAAACTCGTACTTACAGTTTATAGCGTTATTAAAACTTGATTTTTGATCTACTTGTCTCCGACGGTATGGATGTGACTTTACGGTATTACTTTTTTTAAATTGATATGTCATTGCCGGACTGTGATCCCACCAGTAAGCAGTGATGCAATCGTTGATGGTAAGACGCACTAGTTTATTAAGAGCCTATTCAGTTTAACCTTGAAGGCAAATTGCTATACCCAAAGGTAGTGAAAGTTTGAATGGCTTCTTGTAGGTAAACGTATGAGGTTGTCATATGATTAACCGGCCTAGCCAGTGGTGATCTTAATCAAAAAAAAACTTAAGGAAAATTTTACTTTTATGGAAGTATAAAGCATGCTTTTCTTATTATAGGTAAAGATTGACTAGCCAAATATATATTACCATTATGTTCATCAGTCGTTTCTTCACAGTTGTCATCATCATCTGGACGAATATTACCAACAAGCTTTGTACTATTATTTTTATTATTGCCTAATATACTGTCAATAAGAAACGTTTTGCTCTTGCCGTGTATGACACTGGTCACTGAATCTTTTGTACTATTTTGGGAAGTTTCACTGCTATTGCATATGTTTCTAATATTCTCAAATGTTTTAGTTGGAAATATCACTCGACTTTGTTCATAAAAACATATTTTATCTGAATTTAGTAAAGGATTTATAACGGTTTTAATATTTTTGTTTTCGGTACTTCGATGGCTTGACTGTTCACTGTTATCACATATATCTATTGTTTCATTTTCACTGTCATACTCAGTTTCCGATTCACAGTCATAGCTTGAATCTCTTTCGACACTGCACAACACACTGTTATTTTCCGCGTTCGTAATATATTCAGTTTCGCAAGTGCTTGATATATCTTCCATCGTTTCCATTATTAAAAAAAACACGTTTAATTTTTATGACTTCATCATCTTAAGTATCTCACTCGTCAATTTTACGCTTATATAAAATGTCACTTCACTGAACATTCAAACGTGTGCCGCGGAGATTAAAACTCAGACTGAACTTAGCTTCAGGTTTGCCGGAAACTGATAATTGCATCCGAAAATAGGTGGTACCAAGAGATGGTTCGCGGTGACTGTAGGTATGAACGAGATGAGATGCTCTCACGCTACTGGCTACTTGGCTAGTGGAGGGGATAGCGCCATCTTAGGTGGGAGGGGCCTCGATAACCGCCTGTGAAAATTCACACCTTTCTTTTATTTGATAACACGTTATGTCAGAGCTCTTTAGCTCACAAAGGATCTCTAAAAGCTTATGATGAGGTGAGGATCCAATTTCTACCGGTTATTGTTTGATTAATGTCGCCGATTTAAGTGATTTATTGTAAACGATCTGAGATGCTTAATGCGGCGTGGTTAGGGAAAACTTGCGGAGATTTTATTAAATGGCTGGAGAGTAGAGATTGGTAGTAGAGTTTTGAATTACTTTTAATGTGTACAACTATGCAAGCACATTGTTTCATCTTTCTAGCAAACTTGGTTAGCTATTAGCTGGCATCAAAGGTTTTTCTAGGAACCACTGAAAAATAAGGAGACTGAGTAAGCGGACTGGTTGTATAACTTATTTATCTAAAGAGACTGGGACATTTGACAATTGTTTATGTAGGCTTTAATTGTCTTGTTATTATATCTCTATTAAGCTGCTCTTTGGCCGCTTCATAAAGGGTAGGTAAGCTGGCCTTGGAGTTTGCACTTAAGGTTCAAACTTTTCTAAAATTAAATTTAGTCGGGGTAGTCAGATTAACTTTTATTTTGTTCTTTGTCTAGAAATAAAATGTAACAAAAATTTACTAAAACTTCAGAAAAATATAGTAATAAAATATTGATAATTGCATATTCTTAGAAGTCATTGGATAAGAGTACGCATGTGAGGTATTAAGAGTAGGGAAGAAATATCTCATAATTGCTCGTAACTTGTAGTGTTCACAAATAAAGGCATTTTTGTCTTGATATCTCGTACAGGCTTCATGCCACCACTCCTCACGTTTAGAACATCTTATTCAGTCTTCAATGTCCACTATGTGGTGAAGTAAACGTGGGGTCACATATAGGTGATCTATTTGTACAAGTTGTTTGGTAAAAAGAGTTTCAAAGAAAAAACAAAAAGAATTGAGACACTTTCTACCAAGAGGGCTAAAAACCTCCGTTAAAGGGTTTTTAGTCCTTTTGGTAGTAATATGTCTCAATCCTTTTTTTTTTTCTTTGAAACTAGTTTTGAGGCCAATTGGGCTTCTTTGAGCCTGCTTGTAACGTGCTCATGTGCGTACCCTTACAATTTTCTAATCAAGCGAAGTTCGACGCCATCTATTGACGTCGATTGAAATCGCTCTTGCTGTGGTCTCAAGATGATTTTCTTACCGATCAAGCCGCATAATAATATTGGTTTTATAACTTTTGTACTTTCATCGCCAACTAGCTTTTGCCCGCGGCTTCGCTCCCGCAATATCCTATTCCACCCTACTATACCTTAGTCTACCCTACTCTAATCTACTCTACCCTACTCTACCCTACTCTTCCCTACTCTTCCCTACTCTACACTTCTCTACTTTCCTACACTATCCTACAATAAAAACACACAACAAAAAAATAATTGCGAAATCGGTTCAGCTGTTCTCGAGATTTATGCTTAGAAACACATTTAGCGATTCATTTTGATATTATACTACTAACATTGTTTACGAAATAGAGAAACATGTTTAAACTTACGTCATTTCTGAATTTTGTGGGGATTTTCTTTTTTTACATAGTATTTTCCACTATCCTGTATATACTACAAAATAATGATGAAATTAGTCACATATCGTAGATAATTTTTAATTGAAGGCTAGTACACCCTAAATTACTATATATATACACTAGTTTCTGCCAGTGACCTTGCCCGCGTGAATTTGTTTCTCCATACAAACTATTGACCCCTGTTTCATCCCCTTTGGGGATGAATTTCGGAAAATCCGTTTTTAGCGGATGTCTACACCATTTAAGGAACCTACCTGCCAAATTCTAAGTTTGGAGGTGTTATAGTTTCTGAGATTTCGTGATTAATCAGTGAGTTGTATTTTTCTTTTATACAGGGTTACTGGTAACTCGACGTACTCTTTGCAGGGTGTCATGGTAGGACTGAAATGCAACAAATAAAGCCATCAAATGTTCTACTGATATTCAGTACTTTTTAAGTTTGAAAGATTTTCATATTTTTCATGCTATCAGTAAATCCTAGACCAAATACGAATAAAACTTTGGCACTAATCAAAGACTTAATTTTTTGTAGGTTTTGCTAATACTTCATACAAAATGTTTTTTTTTCATCAGGCAAAAAAATATCTTTGTCTTATCAGCTTTTCAGAATGGTATAATTGTCAATACTTTCACCTGTGTGACAAGGAAAAGAAGAGTTTTACGGGGAGCAGGTAAAATTGCGAGACGGTCGTCAGCGTTAGTTAGTTTCAATTCAACTCTACACAAACTCATGTTTTGTTAACTAAACTTACTGTTGTTCTTATCTTGCTCTTGTGATATACTGTGCCAACATAAGACTATGGCTGGATATTCTAATCCTAAATATGCTGAAATAATGTACAGTTACGGATTTTGTGACGGTAACGCTACTGAGGCGCTGCGAGAATCAACTCTGCTTTCGTAACCGCCGACTTCTACATATTATTATTAGCACAAAATAGATAGGTACAGAAGACAATCGCATGTATGTACTTCACTTTTATACCTACGCTCGATGAACGCACACTAATGAGCGTTTGAGCCGGAATTGTTCGACGAGTGATCCGAGACGCGACCGAGACATCGTGTCTGTGAGTGGTGTCTTTGTGTGCATTGCTCGAGCGCGCTTTGTATGTAGACTGACTTCTATACCTATATATTTTGTGATATTAGTGTCTTAGGATCGACTTAGCAGCGTCCAAAGAAGCGGGCAAATTGACACTAGTCGTCCCGGAGATCCAAAACATTAAGCAAAAACCTACACTGAGTTGCGGTTGGTTTAAGTTGCTTAGGGTTTCGAATCCTTCTACATTCGGTGTCTAGTAATGTAATTATTGTAGTCTAAACGTGACTCATTGATCTACAAAATGTTATTTAAGTTTTTGCCTTCGGCGTCGGCACTTGGTATGATACAACAAAATTCAAACCATCTCTGTGGATCTAGAGATGTGCCGTTGCCAGCAATATGGGAATATTGCTGGCAATATTACCACCAATACTCATACTTCGGGCAATATTTCCACCAATACTCATACTTCGAGCAATATTGCCACCAATACTCATACTTCGAGCAATATTCCACCAATACTCATACTTCGGGCAATATTGCCACCAATACTCATACTTCGTGCAATATTCCTACTTTACGCCAATATTGCCGGCAACGGCACTTCTAGGTGGATCTACCTCTGCTAATGACAGCACGCGTTGGTAACGGCCTGACAAGTGAACTCCAGACCAGGCCTTGCACAGTGACATACCATGCTCATGCGCTACGAAGTTTGTCGATATGTTGGGGTTGTCAAAAAAAATTTGAAGAGTCAGGTTCTCGTCTTCAGCCGTGTGTCTCCGGGAACGACTATTGTCAATTTACCTGCTACTTGGGACGCTGCTCGAAGTCGTAAACAAAAAATAACTGATCAGTTTTATTTGCTATGACAGTACAACTAGATAAGGCAATACCGCTGATCAAAGATACAATCACATTCAGATACTAATTACGTTAAGATTTCGCGTTGTAATAACATTGTAGTGCCAAAGCGGGTTTCACTGTGACATTTTTGCATTATTATATTATCCCTTAATTACTCACGTGGGTTATATTTGACCCCAATGAGGATTTTAAGTCTTATATCTCTGCCATTTTTAAATTGAGTGTTCCTCAAATATCTTGTTGTTGATTTGACAAAGGCTTACTAAACATCACTGCAACTGCCCCGAACCATACAAAAACGTCTGAAAAGAAATGCTGATTTTCAAGATGCTGGCTCAAAGTCTAGGCCCAACAATAAATTATAAAATACTAGCTTATGCCCGCGGCTTCGCTCGCATACATAAAATATAGCCTATGTAACTTAGGAATAAAGCAGCTTTCTGTCGGTGAAAAATTCTCGCAATCGGACCAGTACTTCCAGAGATTATCTCTTACAATCAAAAAAACAAACTTCACCTATTTAGAATACTGGTTGAAAGACAAGAAAATAGATTTGTGTGTACGAAATGCCAACAGCACGTTTGTTATGGCCACTCTATCGTAATAATATGAATATGTTAACTAAACAGTTATGAAGATTGTTTTCTTATAGTAAAAAAATTTTTTTTTTCGAAATTTATTAATAAATATACGAAGTGGCGAAAAAGTAATGTCGTAATTTGAATTAGCTTCCGTATAGTTAGAAATAAAAAAAAATGGATTTTGTTTACTTACGTGAAACAAAGTGTGAAATATCATCAATTTCACACTTAGTAAATTTTTATCGGAAAAAAAATATAGCGCGCCCATGGCTACCTCTCCTGGTTGAAACACAGTGTTGTTTTATGGCATTTAGACTTGTTACTCGAAAACATCTGGCTCCATATTCGCGATTTCTTTTTCAATGTTAGCTTTTAAAGCTTGCAAGGTTTGTGGTTTAAATTGTGGTAAAAGCGACATTTCAAAATGCCTTCTTTACGGGCTTTTCTTTTGAAGTCTGGCTCCGTTAGATCTGGAGATATGGACGGCCAGTTCAAATCTCAAACCAACAGATCGATAATTTGTCAAATTAGCTGTAAGCAACACTAATTTCACGTTCTTGAGGTGTGTATCGTTATGTGGCTTATGGACAACTAATTCTTTATATTTCTACAATATAGATGTTAAATCACAGTGAAGTTTGACGCCATCTATAAAAATTAAAGGCATATTTACATTGAGACATTACTTTTGCGCCACCCTTTATAACAAATTAAATAAAAGTGTTTTAATTTCATTTTTAAGCTTGGGGTTGATGCTAGTTTATTATGCGGAGGCGGATAAATAAATAACTGCCGTTCACTCTCAATAAGGTTCAGTTGTAAACCAGCGTCAGGCAAGTACCTCTGACTACCATGTAGTTGCCAGGCATTTTTGCTGAACTGGACCCACTTGGCGCAGCTGTGAGACACACTTTGTGTCAGACTTTTTTCTTTTTTTTGGCTAAAATTTTGTTTTTACTGTGTGTGTATCCATGCGTGCAAATAATTTTTTTTGAAGTGAAAACTTCTTTAGCGGCGTTGAGCACTTTTTCTGTAATGGGTATAAAATCTTAAACTCGCGTCAGGACACGTGACCTGATCGAAAAAGCGTAAGACGGATGGAGAGTAGACAGCTATCCCTTATCGCGCGTTGTGAAAGGGGGCTAGACGGAAAAAATTCTCACGAAAAATTGTACCGACACTTTTACTGTCAAAATATAAATCCAAGATGGCGGCTGCAAGAAATTATCAACTTTTTCGTCATGGGTGTCGTTTTCATGGTTTTCGAGGGTGTTGAAACCGATGGTACTGTCAAAATATAAATCCAAGATGGCGGCTGCAAGAAATTATCAAATTTTTCGTCATGGGTGTCGTTTTCATGGTTTTCGAGGGTGTTGAAACCGATAGTACTGTCAAAATGTAAATCCAAGATGGCGGCTGCAAGAAATTATCAAATTTTCCGTCATGGGTGTCGTTTTCATGGTTTTCGAGGGCGTGGAAACCGATGATACTGTCAAAATGTAAATTCAAGATGGCGGCTGCAAGAAATTATCGACTTTTTCATCATGGGTGTCGTTTTCATGGTTTTCGAGGGTGTTGAAACCAATGGTACTGTCAAAATATAAATCCAAGATGGCGGCTGCAAGAAATTATCAACTTTTTCGTCATGGGTGTTTTTTTCATGGTTTTCGAGGGTGTTGAAACCGATGGTACTGTCAAAATGTAAATCCAAGATGGCGGCTGCAAGAAATTATCAACTTTTTCGTCATGGGTGTCGTTTCCATGGTTTTCGAGGGTGTTGAAACCGATGGTACTGTCAAAATATAAATCCAAGAAGGCGGCTGCTAGAAATTATCAACTTTTTCGTCATGGGTGTCGTTTTCATGGTTTTCGAGGGCGTTGAAACCGATGGTACTGTCAAAATATAAATCCAAGATGGCGGCTGCAAGAAATTATCAAATTTTTCGTCATGGGTGTCGTTTTCGTGGTTTTCGAGGGTGTTGAAACCGATTATACTGTCAAAATGTAAATCCAAGATGGCGGCTGCAAGAAATTATCAAATTTTTCATCATGGGTGTCGTTTTCATGGTTTTCGAGGGTGTTGAAACCGATGGTACTGTCAAAATATAAATCCAAGATGGCGGCTGCAAGAAATTATCAACTTTTTCGTCATGGGTGTTTTTTTCATGGTTTTCGAGGGTGTTGAAACCGATGGTACTGTCAAAATGTAAATCCAAGATGGCGGCTGCAAGAAATTATCAACTTTTTCGTCATGGGTGTCGTTTTCATGGTTTTCGAGGGTGTTGAAACCGATGGTACTGTCAAAATATAAATCCAAGAAGGCGGCGGCTAGAAATTATCAACTTTTTCGTCATGGGTGTCGTTTTCATGGTTTTCGAGGGCGTTGAAACCGATGGTACTGTCAAAATATAAATCCAAGATGGCGGCTGCAAGAAATTATCAAATTTTTCGTCATGGGTGTCGTTTTCGTGGTTTTCGAGGGTGTTGAAACCGATAATACTGTCAAAATGTAAATCCAAGATGGCGGCTGCAAGAAATTATTAATTTTTCCGTCATGGGTGTCGTTTTCATGGTTTTCGAGGGTGTTGAAACCGATAGTACTGTCAAAATATAAATCCAAGATGGTGGCTGCAAGAAATTATCAAATTTTCCGTCATGGGTGTCGTTTTCATGGTTTTCGAGGGCGTGGAAACCGATGGTACTGTCAAAATGTAAATCCAAGATGGCGGCTGCAAGAAATTATCAACTTTTTCGTCATGGGTGTCGTTTTCGTGGTTTTCGAGGGCGTGGAAACCGATAGTATTGTCAAAATGTAAATCCAAGATGGCGGCTGCAAGAAATTATCAACTTTTTCGTCATGGGTGTCGTTTTCGTGGTTTTCGAGGGTGTTGGAACCGATAGTACTGTCAAAATGTAAATCCAAGATGGCGGCTGCAAGAAATTATCAACTTTTTCGCCATGGGTGTCGTTTTCGTGGTTTTCGAGGGTGTTGAAACCGATGGTACTGTCAAAATATAAATCCAAGATGGTGGCTGCAAGAAATTATCAAATTTTCCGTCATGGGTGTCGTTTTCATGGTTTTCGAGGGCGTGGAAACCGATGGTATTGTCAAAATGTAAATCCAAGATGGCGGCTGCAAGAAATTATCAACTTTTTCGTCATGGGTGTCGTTTTCGTGGTTTTCGAGGGTGTTGAAACCGATAGCACTGTCAAAATGTAAATCCAAGATGGCGGCTGCAAGAAATTATTAACTTTTCCGTCATGGGTGTCGTTTTCATGGTTTTCGAGGGTGTTGAAACCGATAGAACTGTCAAAATATAAATCCAAGATGGTGGCTGCAAGAAATTATCAAATTTTCCGTCATGGGTGTCGTTTTCATGGTTTTCGAGGGTGTTGAAACCGATGGTACTGTCAAAATATAAATCCAAGATGGTGGCTGCAAGAAGTTATCAAATTTTCCGTCGTGGGTGTCGTTTTCATGGTTTTCGAGGGTGTTGAAACCGATGGTACTGTCAAAATATAAATCCAAGATGGCGGCTGCAAGAAATTATCAAATTTTCCGTCATGGGTGTCGTTTTCATGGTTTTCGAGGGTGTTGAAACCGATAGTACTGTCAAAATATAAATCCAAGATGGCGGCTGCAAGAAATTATCAAATTTTTCGTCATGGGTGTCGTTTTCATGGTTTTCGAGGGCGTGGAAATCGATGGTACTGTCAAAATGTAAATCCAAGATGGCGGCTGCAAGAAATTATCAACTTTTTCATCCTGGGTATCGTTTTCGTGGTTTTCGAGGGTGTTGAAACCGATAGTACTGTCAAAATATAAATCCAAGATGGCGGCTGCAAGAAATTATCAAATTTTTCGTCATGGGTGTCGTTTTCATGGTTTTCGAGGGCGTGGAAATCGATGGTACTGTCAAAATATAAATCCAAGATGGCGGCTGCAAGAAATTATCAACTTTTTCGTCATGGGTGTCGTTTTCGTGGTTTTCGAGGGTGTTGAAACCGATAGTACTGTCAAAATGTAAATCCAAGGTGGCGGCTGCAAGAAATTGTTAACTTTTCCGTCATGGGTGTCGTTTTCATGGTTTTCGAGGGTGTTGAAACCGATAGTACTGTCAAAATTTAAATCTAAGATGGTGGCTGCAATAAATTATCAACTTTTTCGATATGGGTGTCTTTTTCATGGTTTTCGAGGTTGTTGAAGCCGATAGTGCTGTCAAAATGTAAATCTAAGATGGCGGATGTCAGAAATTATCAACTTTTTCGTCATGAGTGTCGTTTTCATGGTTTCGAAGATGTTGAAATAGTGCTGTCAAAATGTACATAAAATAGGATAGTATTTTTTAGTTATATTGTATTGGCTAGACGGAAAAAATTCTCACGAAAAGTTGTAACGACACTTTTTCTATAGTAAGCTATTGTAAGCCGTGCGGCGTGCGCATGTTTCTCTGTCTTTCTCTCTTTCTCTCTCTTATAGAAAGCAAGCCAGAACGGAACTTCGTTCCATCCGGGTGTCCCTTGACACCTCAGTAGTTTTTCGGAGAGATAAACTTTTTAATGTAAAATAATTGTAATAGTTTTAAAGTGTTAAATTTTTAATGTAATATAAATTGTCATGTTTGTGTACGATAGCGCAATAAATGAATATTGTATTCTACCACATAAATGATAGTACTTTTATACTGATAAAGCAATTGGTGCAAAATTATTCCCTAACCATTCCAAAATATCAAACATGCTCAACGTTAATAATCAAGTTTTCACTTCTGCCGGCACTCTCGGAGTGCAACCCGTCTTTTTTTTTTCTTTTCTTTGGATGAGGAGGCGACGAGCTTCGCCGCGGCTGTGGAAATTAACGGAGGCGGAGGTGAAATTGGACGTGGAAGAAATTATTATTTATGGTTTATAGTAGTCATAAATCTTTGTTTTAATTACGGGCAGTCACTTAAATAAACATTTATACCTATACTATAAGAGACTTTTAACTTTTTTTTGGCTAAAATTTTGTTTTTACTGTGTGTGTATCCATGCGTGCAAATAATTTTTTTTTTCTTTTCTTTGGATGAGGAGGCGACGAGCTTCGCCGCGGCTGTGGAAATTAACGGAGGCGGAGGTGAAATTGGACGTGGAAGAAATTATTATTTATGGTTTATAGTAGTCATAAATCTTTGTTTTAATTACGGGCAGTCACTTAAATAAACATTTATACCTATACTATAAGACCTTGCTTTATGCAAATTTTCAGGATTCTGGGTCAACGGGAAGTACCCTATGAATTATGATTTCCTCGAAAGTGTTGAAACATACTTTTTTTTTTGAGACATTATCGGCCCTCTTTGAGGCGTGGCTGGAAAGACCTCACGGCGTCCTTACCTTCCGCATGACGCAGGTCCTCACCGGACATAGCAAGTTTGGGAGGTTCCTGTACCGGATTCGTGCGGAAGTGACGCTCGGGTGCTGCCACTGTGCAGAACGCCCGGAGGACACGGTGGAGCACACAGGTGTCGAGGTGTGCCCTGCTTGGGCCGAGCATCCCCGTGCGCTCATGGCTCGTGGATCGGCGGCGGAGACCTCTCGCGCCGGGCTTTAGTTCAGGCCATAATCTGGAGCGAGGAGGAGTGGCAGGCGGTCGCCGACTTCTGCGAAGTAGTAATGCTCGCAAAGGAGGAGGCCGACCGCATCAGGCAACGGAGTTCTCGCTGCCACCACTGGGATTCTGATCCCGATTGCCGGCCACCGTAGGCGCGGGCTTGCGGACAGTGATCAATGGTTAGCTCGCCGTCCGGCTGTCCGATAACTGTCCGGACCAAGCTCAAGTCGTCGACGGCGCGCACTGTTCCCGCCCACCTCAAGGAGTTGTCAGCATCAGCAGGGACCCAGCCGAGTCGAAGCCTACTGGGGCCAGGGTTATCCGAAAGGGAACTCGAGCCCTGGTATGAAGTCTAAAAGGAACGGGGTGGGTCTTTTAGTCAGTAAGAGTCTGAGACTATCTCCCGGTCCGCCCAAGAGCGGGGGTTGTCATTGGATGATTTTCAAAACGTCGAAGGGTATTTTCACGATATTTGAATATTTGTTGCAGCATTTAACTATGTCAATTTATTAATGAATTGATAATTTAAAACGTCGATGCTTTGTTTGAATTGCAGGAATTCATCATATCAAATGACGATGAATCGTCATCGCGCGTCGCTGTTCACGCGGTATTGCTTTATGCATATGATGTAAATAAAACTCTGCTATAACTCCGTATAAATTTTGCAGAGGTGGAGGCGAATGCGAAGATACAATTTCTTGCGGAACTTCCACAGTAACGGAAGTGAACGCGAAGCTCCGTTACAACCCTGCTTAGAACCTCTACGTTTCACTCTAAATACTTACAAACCATGTTGAACGTTTTACAGAATTTGATTTCAAATTCATAAGCCATTGTAGCAGCGTGGGAGCAGAGGGCTTTTTCTGACGCAGGTTAATTTGGTAACAAAATAACAGTAGCCTTATTCACGTAAAACCAAACAAGCCAAATATCGTTGAAGTTTTATAGTAGTTCGATCGAAGTCCTATCTAAAAGCGGTATTCACGATCTATCGACTTATTTCCAGTTACATTAATAAGTATTCTACCAGGATAATGTAATACAGTTTTTTTTTTAAATCGACGAATTTCAAACGACTTCAAAATCGGTGTCGTTCAAGTTCAAACTCGATTGATGGATGTGAATACGGAAATGGTCTAAACGACTAAATCGCTACGATATCGTTACGGTTTTCATTACGTGAATCGGGCTACAGATCCCTACCGCTCTGAAATCACATAAGTTGCTTAGTGATTTTTACGTGTTAACTTTGAAAGAGCAAAAAATAACTCGTCATTGTTATTTTACTCGATTGTAAACATGACAGAAGAAAAACAGGATTGAAATACTGTTTTTAAAGTTCTTTATTATAAATCTTGTATTGATTGCCTAAATGCCTGGCATTTGAATATAAATCTTTTTCTTTTTAACCAGTCTTGATAGTCTCGTTTTTCCTAGGAATCTCGAGACAGATTCGTGGTTCGATTTTTTATTCCCGGGACTCGAAAATGTATCGAGACTGGAAGCCTTAAGGGCCAAGCGCCCGAAAAGTACCATAAAACAGTGACTTTCTGTAGCCTACTCCTCGGTAACGGCCAGGTTTATGGGTTTGAAAAAAATATATGTTTATTAAAGATTCATGAGCAACATTATCAACATTTGATTTTTTCGTGCTATTAATACTTTTGTCAAAAAAAAAATATTTAGTAATTTCGCAACTTTTCGCAACTTTTCCCTACTCCTTCGAAACGGCTTGGACCTTTAGAAACATTTTTACACATAAAAATTGGTGGTTAAATATTCTTCAAAGTGAACATTGCATATGTAAATCCATCAAAATCTCGCAGAGAAAATGGATTTAAAGCGTTTTCTGGGCGCTGCTGGCCGCAAATAAATGCACAGATTTGCGTACTGCCGCCTAGGCGACTGCGAGAGTTGCGTCCACGTAATTTCGGTCAGATGGTTCAAGGGACTATACGCCTTAACTACGTCTCATAAAAAAAATCGCATGCTTAATTACATACCTGTAGAATGGTATTTCCTGATTATATTATTTTAAACAGCCAGCCTGGCTATATGCAAACTATACTATAATTTGTTTGCTTGGCTACGGCTAATTAATTTTGTAGTGTTTGGCCCATTCTTCAAATCCATCATCTTCGACCTCCTCCTCTTTTTCTGGTTTCTTTGAAAGTTTGAATACATATAATAGGGAGGCAATAACTGCAAGTATACCACCGAAAGTTAGAGTCAATACAATTGCTATTACAATAATATAACACGGTTCCATTTTGGTTTAAAATTTAACAAATATATTAATTTATAAAAATTGTATTGTGCGGTTCAATATTATTTTACTCTATGGGTTCACTTAAGAGGTTCCTTCGGCGTAATGTTGGCTCCCCTGTCTGTCTACAGAAAAGAGAAGGGAAAAAAGGATAATGTTGCCTACTCTACCAAAATTGTTGCACGAAATGCGAAACGATATCGATTTTAACGATGGTCGCAACACTTTAAAAGAGACTTTGACCCCTGAGTTTGTTTCGGTGTCTTCTCAGGGTAGTCAGCTAGGAAACACCGGCCTCATCTAGCATTAATTGGCGAAAAAAAAAAAAATTAACGTGTAAAAGTGTTTTTATAAAACATACTTGCAAAATAAAGATCATTTATCATTTATCATTTACTCTTTGGAGAGGTATGAGGGAATGAGATTTTATTTTAAAAAAAGCAGGTCTCAACGGAAGTTGTTAAAGGAAAGGTACAATATTGTGACGTGGCGTTTTCGGTATTTGAAAGAATTGCAGGCACAATCAAAATGGAGCCCAGCGTCCTATATTTTATTCAAAAATAGTTTTTATAGTTTCCAAAAGAAAAACAAAACAAACTTATAAGACAATTGTTAAAAGTAACGAAATATCAGTTAATATCCCTAATTTAAAGTAATTTTGTTGCTCAAAACATGGCAACACTGTTTTTCCGTATTGCCAACATTATGGCAAAGGAACTTCTTTTATACTATACTCAAAGATTTTATATATCCTACTCAAAGATTTTATATATCCTACTAGACTAGATTGACTATGAAGGAATATTACACTCTTTAAAGTGTTCATCACAATAAAGTTCACATGTGCTATTGACACACAAAAGGGAAAAATGGTTCCGAACAAGACAGTGAGATAAATCCTCTGTGTCCCTTTCTCACCTCCTATCAGAAAAAAAATTAAAAACAGATGGTAGTTTTTAATTCGTTCAAGTTATCGTTAAATAGTCCTTGTTCATGCATATTGATAGGTGTGCAACATAAAATCTACTGCAACAAAAAAAAAAAAAATTCAAAATAATGCTTCTTGAAATTTTATGCACATTCTTCTTGTATTCATTTAGATATAGGTGCTATTCGTAGTAATTTTCAAATTATGAAGGGCAACACACAGATTGACATCAATAAACAATATGGCCAATGTTTACATAGGGCTATAGTTGTATTTCTATTTGTTACAAGTTTTTAACACAATATTTAGTAAAGTTTATAGTGTGCAACATGGTTAAACGTTGCTGTGTAAAGTTTTGTAATAGTGATGGGTATCCTGGTTGTGGGATTTCATTTTTAGGTAAGTTTTCTGTTTTGTTTACAAATTATTTATGTAGGGTGACAACAAACATCGTTTTGAATTTCATGCGGGAATTAAAATATATTAGTTACCTTTAAAAATACATAGAGAAGCCCCTTCTCTCATAAACGACTGAGAAGACAGACTGGGTGATGCAATTTTATAAAATTTTGTTGTCTACTGTTCAAGTTGTATATTATTAAAAGCAAAGATTTTATGTGGTAATGAGAGACACAATAGTAAGACAATAAGTGCGCGAACGCCGGCGTTCGCTTGGGGTTTAATGAATTAAGAAATATCTGAGGAGGCACAATATCCCTCACGACGGGGGATGCGGTGTCCCGGAGCAGGTGTGTCGTGGCATCATGGCGGTAAGTCCCCTCAATCATCGCGGTAAGTCCCCTCTTTGAGGCGTGGCTGGAAAGACCTCACGGCGTCCTTACCTTCCGCATGACGCAGGTACTCACCGGACATGGTTCGTTCGGGAGTTTCCTGCACTCGATTCATGCGGAAGTGACGCCCGGGTGTCGCCACTGTGCGGAACGCCCGGAGGACACGGTGTTGCACACAGTCGAGGTGTGCCCTGCTTGGGCGGAGCATCGCCGTGCCCTCGTGGGGGCGATCGGCGGCGGAGACCTCTCGCGCCGGGCCTTGGTTGAGGCCATGCTCCGGAGCGAGGAGGATTGGCAGGCGGTCGCCGACTTCTGCGAAGCAGTAATGCTCGCAAAGGAGGAGGCCGAACGCATCAGGCAACGGCGCTATCTGATCCCGATTTCCGGCCAACGTAGGCGCGGGCTTGCGGACAGTGACCAATGGGTAGCTCACTGTCCGGTCGTCCGGTAACTGTCCGGACCAAGCCCAAGTCGTCGACGGGGCGCACTGTTCCCGCGCGCCTCAAGGAGTTGTCAGCAACAGCAGGGACCCAGCCGGGTCGAAGCCTACTGGGGCCAGGGTTATCCGAAAGGGCGCTCGAGCCCCGGTATGAAGGCTAGAAGGAACGGGGTGGGTCTTTTAGTCAGTAAGAGTCTGACACTATCTCCCGCTCCGCCCAAGGTCGGGGGATGTCAATGCATGATTTTTTCGCACCATAAAAAAAAGGAGGCACAATATTTTTTTTTAATAAATTAAGTACCAATTTTACTAATCTTATCTTCCCCGTAGATCGGGCACCTTCGGCCGCTCGGCAATCTTCGGCTGCTCTCGTGACAAAACGGAAAGCGGCAAGCGGTGCGGCGGCAAAAGGTATGGCATGCGGGACAGGTGACATTCGAGAATCATATTCATTTTAAGTTATGGTCTACGCATCAGTCTATTTTCAACAAAGTAAAAATAAAAGAATAACATTAGTTTTATTATAAACTAACTAGTTTTTTCTTTCAGACAAACCTTATTCTGACAATTACGAACACAAAAAGAATGAATTAAATAGGTGCTGGATCTTCTTACGTACACACACATTAGGCATTTTTTATCAGTATAATAAATTTCATACTCACATGCCGCATATGAGAATATCGCTATCGTTATTGGTAGCAAAATACAGGCCGGGCTGGCTTAAAAATAGGCTTAAGCATAATTAGCCTATTAATGTTCCCACTGTTGGGACTCAAACCTCCTCTCTAGGAAAAGATATGGGCCATAAACCACTAGTGGATTCTGCGGATTTGTGCGATGTAATAATTATACCTTCGAATTCTTAATAAAAATATTATTCTCCTGATTAGTCTGTCGTCTGCGATGGATGAATTTCGTGACAACATTAATTAGTAGGTGGTAATTCAAGCATTTTATATTAATCGATGCAACTATATGACACCAATATAAGGTATATACAGACATCAGCTATTTCCTAATCATTACAGAGAAAACTCACAGTTCCCTTTTGATAAGCATATTGAGATCAGTTGATACATATTAATTAATTGTTTTAGAACTTGCATGTCTATTTAACTCTTCGAATGCCGTAATTAGAGACACAATAGAAAGACAATGGCTTATGTCGAACTGTGTAACTTGGTTAATTTATCAAAAATATCTTTTACGTCTTTAGAGGAAAATTGTCCCGTGGTATGTAGCTAGTGTATGGACACACTAGTAGAACGAGATGACAGGACTCTTTCTAACTTTCCTTTCCGGGGACGCTTTTGAGGTTGTCGTGGTCAATCTAGTACTAGGATATATAAAATCTTTGATCCTACTAGACTAGATTAAGATATATAAAATCTTTGCTTCTATACGGCTTCAGTCAGCAACGACCACAGAGTATCACAAAGCTACATTTAGTTTCCTGAACAATTTCTTAATATATTGTTAACAGACAGGCCAGTTTTTAAGGAAGGGGAGCTCACGAGCAACTTTGTAGCCTAGTATTGTCTGTGCGATAAAATATTGTCTGTGCGATAAAAGAACCGTCGTGGCGTAAAGTGAAAACAACATTAAAGATTTTAAGTAGCAACCCAACCCAGCCATCCGTCAAATGCCAAACGTCATATAATATTGGCACCAGTTTGTTTATCATGTTATTTTTAATTGTAATCTTCAGAAATGTGATAAAAAATTTCACTGAACTGCAAGGGAAATAATATTTAATATATTACAGTCTTTCCAAAGATAACAAATGGCAAATCACACCATTATTGATCAAAACAAAGTCACGAATTTGGGAAACATTGGTATGCTGTTTTTTTGGTACGTAACACTTTTATTTTAATGTTTTTAGACTTCCTAGATAAACTTCTGTCCCTGTTATCTCCAAATATATATAAATTAAACGGAAATTCATTTAAACATGACGATATTTATTTATTTTGTTTTGGTCAATATTTTCTATGGCTAGTATAAAGAGTATTGATACTTTTGTATAATGCGTTTCGACTAACTTAGAATAATTCTTTTCAGGCTTGAGTACGGATACAGTAACTAAAATAAAAAAGGGCAAGTGCGAGTCTGACTCGCGCACTGAGGATTCTGTACAAATTTACCTATGAAATCAATTCCCGAATTGAGTTACGAAGATTTTTCCGAATTACAAACATTTTTTTTTTTGTGGCGTATCTACAAAATTTACAATTTTCAGATTTTTCCCTGTACTTATTCTATGAGACCTTGATTTATGCCAAATTTCAGGATTTAAGGTCAACGGGATACACCCTATGAACTTTGATTCGCTTGATTATAGAAATATACGTTTTTTTGCGACATAAACGGCCGTATCTTTTTTTTCGTTAACTCAGAAGTCTGATTTTTTCACAACTTCAAAAGACCGCAGATTTGAGCGTACATATAGTTTTAATTTTAACTCGATACCTTCAAGCGTTAAAAGGTCTTAAAAGATAAACAGACGGACAACCAAGTGATCCCAAAGATCTTATATACGAGATGGTCCCTTACAGGCTAAATAGATTTTTACAAATTATGAAGTGTACTTTATTTTCATAGTCATTAAGGTTATAGTTTTCATTGATTAGCAAAAGGGAAAAATGTACTGAGGAAGGCAACGAGAAAGTGGTAGTGTGTCCCATTTTTACCTTTATATTTAACTAGGGTAAACATAAACTTGCTGTTAGCTACAATATTCCAGTCAGTGACAATAGACCGATCCCAGTCAAAGTGATAGAACCATTTTCGTTGGCACTGGGTAAGTGGTCGCTGGTGGAATCTACCTAGATAGGCAGTACAGCAGTTTCTTCACGCTATTTTCCTTTACCGGTTCGTGTTTGCATTTAAATGTTCATCATCATTACAATCGAAAGACGTCCACTGTTCGACACAGGCCTCCCCCAGGTGTCGCCACAATTAACGGTTTGTTACTCATTACGCAAAAACTTATAAACGGATGAATTTAATGATAAACGTTGCGATAATATAGCTTATAACCTATATTTTTGCTAAGTTTCGTCACGTGAGCAACTTCAATAAATAGGCTACTAATATTATAAATGCGAAAGTTTGTGAAGATGGATGGAGGTAGTCGTATGTATGGATGTGTCGCGCAAAAACTACTAGACAGATGAACTTAACCATAAACATTAAAATAATATAGCACATAAGCTATAACTTTGCAGTTTCATTAGGTGAGCAAATTCAGCCAATCGGATAATTTTTATTATGGGGTGAAGCCGCTGGAAGAAGCTAGTCTAACATAGTTTTAAAATATCAAGATTTAACAGTCGCACTATAATGACGTCACAATGTTGCTTACATAACAAAAACGATATTTATCTACAGCAGCGCCCTCAAATCCCACGATGGTTTACTTTCCGCACAGACTCTAATGGTTGTGGCGTAAAGTGAAAACAACATTAAAGTTTTTAAGTACTGTCTTACCAACTTATCTGTGAAATGGAGAAAATGGGAACTACGGCCGCCATGTTGAAATGTCATTCGATTGTCAGTGTCTACTAAAATCTGTGTTTTCTGTTACGATATTTCTACATTTCCAGCGTTTAATATGCCGAAAGCGATTAAAAGTGATGCGCGAAGCATCATTCTTAAGGTCAAAGCCTTTGATTATATACTTGTCTAGATAGAGCAATGAAGACAAACGAATGCACTAAAACTGTCTCCAATTGCGAAATATGTGTGAGTGCCGCTTGCGTACTTATTGTCGTCAAACTGTCACGGTGTGCGTGTTTAGGGATGCCTGCTCCCAATGATTAACTTTTCTTTTATCCGTTATTTATTATGAAGAAAGATTAACAAAATAGGTTGAATGAAATAATATTTTGTAAATTAAAGAAAGAAAAAAATACATTTATTTAACACAGACTTTAAGACACACAATTCTTTGGTTACATGTACATAAAACAAACAAATAAAAAGTATAAAGTCCGATGTAAAACAAGTCAAAAAATACAGTGAAAAAAATGTACAGTTTTTTATTATTTTTATTGATAGGTACGCGTTTGACCACCATCTCACCTGATGGTATGGATGACGAAATAGGCGTATTCAAGATCGGAGACAATCAGTAATTTTAGTTCTTTAGGCGTCGTAAACCCTTTTTTGTAAAATATAAATCATCATCAGAAAAATGTTCGGAACACACGACTGAAGTTCTGTGGGATTTCCACTGGTCTTAATTTCGAGTCTGCAGTATAATGTCTCTCCAGCAATTTGCTAGTATGGGGTCCGTAGGAAATCTGAAACCCAAAATATTAGAAAGAACTATTAAAAATACTATTTAGTGCATGACGTCATGGGTTTTATTTATTTTGTAGGTATAGATAAGTTATCATTTATTGATTTAATAAATAATGTAATTTTTAAATTGATTTATTGATATAATAATGTTCTCCTGATCGAAAGATGACGTAATAATATTTGTATTATGTCTCCCATAGTTTCGCCAAATCTCCCTAGTAAAAAACTGACAACACTGGCTAATCAGAATAACTTACAAAAAAAACGAATAAAAAAATCATGTTTCTTAATATAATAGTGGGTAAATAACAAAACTTACCGATGAAAAATGATCTTGGTATTATTATACGGTTTTCCCACATAATTGCGGTACAGTCTGATAGCACAAACCGGCATAATTAATTACTTTTCATGAGCACGTTATCCTTTGGTGTTTCAAATGACACTGACGTAAGGGAGAAGCGAGTCTACCAATTTTAGTAGACTTTATTTGGGCCGTTCAATAGGTGTCAATGTGGCATCTAGACAAGTTTATAATCAAAGGTCAAAGCCTTTTTTAAAGAAGAAGCTCGAGCGGAGGCTCCGATTATTCCATTTAATCGAGTATACAAACGAATTTCGGCAGCTACAGGTTAAGCCTGCAATACACGTTGGCCGAGTGTTGCCGAGTGAAGGCCAATACCAATATGTAGACAGTATTGTCTGTGCGATAAAAGAACCGTCGTGGCGTAAAGTGAAAACAACATTAAAGATTTTACGTAGCAACCCAACCTAGCCATCCGTCAAATGTCAAACGTCATAACATGTTGACAGAAGGTTTGTTTATTTTGTTATTTTATTGTGATTTTTAATTGAAATCTACAGAAATGTGATAAAAAATTTCACTGAGCTGCAAGGGAAATAATATTTAATATATTACAGTTTTGCCAAAGATAACAAATGGCAAATCACACCATTATTGATCAAAACAAAGTCACGAACTTGGGAAATATTGGTATGCTGTTTTTTTGGTACGTAACACTTTTATTTTAATGTTTTTAGACTTCCTAGGTGAACTCCTATCCCTGTTATCTCCAAATATATATAAATTTAACGGAAATTCATTTAAACATGACGATATTTGTTTATTTTGTTTTGGTCAATATTTTCGATGGCTAGTATAAAGAGTATTGATACTTTAAATTTATAATGCATTTCGACTAACTTAGAATATTTCTTTTCAGGCTTGAGTAAGGATACTGTAACTAAAATAAAAAAGGGCAAGTGCGAGTCGGACTCGCGCACTGAGGATTCTGTACAAATTTAATAAATTGAGTAACGAAGATTTTTCCGAAATGCAAACAATTTTTTTTTGTGGCGGATCTACAAATTTACAATTTTCAGATTTTTCCCTGTACTTGTTCTATGAGAGCTTGATTTATGCCAAATTTCAGGATTCTAGGTCAACGTCACCCCTTTGAACTTTGATTCCCTTGAGTATCGAAATATATGTTTTTTTGCGACATAAAAGGCCGTATCTTTTTTTTTCGTTAACTCAGAAGTCTGATTTTTTCACAACTTTAAAAGACCGCAGATTTGAGTGTATGGTTTTAATTTTAACTCGATAACTCCAAGCGTTCTCGAGTTAAAGGGTCTCAACAGATAAACAGACGGACAACCAAGTGATCCCAAGAATCTTATATACGAGATGGTCCTTTACAGGCTAAATATATTTTTTACGAAGCAACATTACAAATTCTGAAGTGTACTTTATTTTCATAGTCATTAAGTTCATATTTTTCATTGATTAGCAAAAGGGAAAAATGTACCGAGGAAGACAACGAGAAAGTGGTAGTGTGTCCCATTTTTACCTTTAAATTTAACTAGGGTAAACATAAACTTGCTGCTAGCTACAATATTCCAGTCAGTGATAATAGACCGATCCCAGTCAAAGTGATAGAACCATTTTCGTTGGAACTGAATAAGTGGTCGTTGGTGGAACCTACCTAGATAGGCAGTACAGCAGTTTCTTCACGCTATTTTCCTTTACCGGTTCGTGTTTGCATTTAAATGTTCATCATCATTACAATCGAAAGACGTCCACTGTTCGACATAGACCTCCCCCAGGTGTCGCCACAATTAACAGCATTACGCAAAACTTATAAACGGATGAATTTAATGATAAACGTTGCAATAATATATTTTATAACCTATATTTTTGCTAAGTTTCATCACGTGAGCAAGTTCAATAAATAGGCTACTAATATTATAAATGCGAAAGTTTGTGAAGATGGATGGAGGTACTCGTATGTATGGATGTGTCGCGCAAAAGCTACTAGACAGATGAACTTAATCATAAACATTGCAATAATATAGCACATAAGCTATAACTTTGCAGTTTCATTAGGTGAGCAAATTCAGCCAATAGGATAATTTTTATTATAGGGTGAAGCCGCTGGAAGAAGCTAGTCTAACATAGTTTCAAAATATCAAGATTTAACAGTCGCACTATAATGACGTCACAATGTTGCTTACATAACAAAAACGATATTTATCTACAGCAGCGCCCTCAAATCCCACGATGGTTTACTTTCCGCACAGACTCTATATTTGCCTTGTCTTGCCATCGCTCGGTGTCGCTCGCCTAGTTGGTTGAGTAGACTTGCGCCAATCAAAGCAAATGTGCGCCAATGTGTATAGACCTCATTTGGAGTAGCTTGTCACGACTCGCAGCCGCTCGCGATCACTTGCCTCACTTCGGAGCGGTGTCGGTTTTTCTGCACAAATCAAAGGCGCTCGCAAATGTGCGCCAACGTGTATATACCTCATAAAGAAACAATATTGTTTCTTTCAATGAAAAAAACAAATTGATGTTTTTTTCCGTTTTTTTCACATGTTGCATTGAAATTTTGCAGAAAAAATCGTTTGGGAACAAAATAGAAATCTTTGGAATGTTTTATTCATTGTTTCGGTTAATTTCATGAAAAATTGAAAAAAAAAACAAGTTTTATTGAAATTGAAATATTATAGTGGGCGAAAATGTACGAGTGGTACATTTTCGCCCACTATACACATAATAATAATAATATTCCTCAGCCAAAATCTCGATTTCACTGTCGTCAGCTTGATCAGAATCGAACTCCCTCAAGCCTCCCCCAAGTGTCACCATAATGATCGGTGCCCACTGTTGGACACAAGCCTCTCCCAAGTATCGCCATTTAGGGCTTTAATGACTGCTGTCCACTGTTGGACATAGGCCTCCCCCTAGCTATAATGACCCCTGCCCACTGTTGGACATAAGCCTCCCCCAAGTGTCACCACCTAGGCGTTATAAAAATTGATGCCCACTGTTGGACATAGGCCTCCTCCCGCGATAATGACCTATGCCCACTGTTGGGCATAATCCTCCACCAAGTGTCACCACCTAGGCGTTATAATAATTGATGCCCACTGTTGGACATATGCCTCCTCTCGCGATAATGGCCTATGCCCACTGTTGGGCATAAGTCTCCCCTAGTGTCACCATCTAGGCGTTACAATAATTGATGCCCACTGTTGGACATATGCCTCCTCGCGATAATGACCTATTCCCACTGTTGGGCATAAGACTCCCCAAGTGTCGCAATTTAGGCGCTATAATGATCGATGCCCACTGTTGGACATAACCCTCCATCAAATATCACCGTTTAGGCGTTATAATGACTGATGCCCACTGTTGGACATAAGCCTCCCCCAAATATCGCCATTTAGGCGTTATAATGACTGATGTCCACTGTTGGACATAAGTCTCCCCTCGCTATAATTACTTGTGTCCACTGTTGGACATAAGCCTCCCCCAAGTATCACCATTTAGGCGCTATAAGAATTGCTGTCTACTGTTGGACATAGGCCTCATAAACTAGTGCGCCTCACCATCAGATTGCGTCATCTAGTTTATATTAATTTAAAAAAAAGTACGCATTTGAAAAAAACAAACATGAAGTTTTCGGTTCTTTTCATACTTTTCCGTTTAATAATAATAATTATAAGCGCTTATTAAATAAATAGCAGCAGCCGCGATGACTTCTACGTCGTCCATATTGTTTAAATGCACAATAACAACTGACATGTGGGCGTCTCCTCAAAACTCGTCTTATTGGCCATTTGCATTGGTTCAAGCTTGCCGAACGTGTAGAGAGGCGCTTGCCAAACGTGTAGAGGCGCTTGCCGTGTGTCAATTTGCCTATATTTGCTTAGGCTCGCCAAGGCTCGCGTTGGTCTCAGCTCGGCCAACGTGTATTGCAGGCTTTAGTGTTGTCTACTTTCTTTTTGTAAATTACCCGATATTTTTTTCATTGATTACTTTTTAATGTAACTGTAACTTAAAAAATATAAAGCTGAGTGATTCAACTACCTACAGTTATCGTCACGTAAAAAGAACGCTGGAATAATCTGAGGGGCTCGCCCGCATAGGTATGTTCGGCTTAGCGTAAATTCTCTCCACTCCACTGTCTTCCAGCGTTCTTCTTACGTGACGCGATTTCTACGCAAGCCGCATAAAAAATAGTTACTCATACTTACATTTAATATTTTAACTACAGTATGTAAATACATAATTAATTTTGTCTGTATTTCAGGTGTGAGTCAAGGGTTAATTTCAAAAATAGTTAAAGAAGCATGCAGCAGAAGAAGCTGGTGCAAAAATTCGGACCCCAGGCAAGGAGAGGAAACGTCAAAGTGGGTTTATCCATGTTGATGATTTTGACATGGGAGTTATCCGGAGGAAAGTACATGAATTTTACTCTAATAAAAATGAGTTACCGACTGTTAAGAAGCTTCTAGAGGTCTTTAAAACAGAAAAAAATTACACGGGGCTTTGTCCCGAGAAAGTCTACGAAAGCTGCTCCACAAAATGGGTTTTCGTTTTAAAAAGTCGCAGTCTAATCGTGAAATGCTCATGGAGCGCAATGAAATATCAGCTTGGAGAGCAAAATACTTGCATGCTGTAGAAAAAAATTATAAATCTCCACAGCCTCGGCCGCTAATTTATTTAGATGAAACCTATATACATTCATCGCATACATCAGGTAAATGCAGGCAAGGAGAGGGTGTAGATGGAGTGTTAGAGCCTGTATTAAAAGGTCAAAGATATATTATTGTTCATGCGGGAGGGGGATACCGGATTTGTCCAAAATGCTCTTCTAGTTTTTAAGTCTAACACAAAAAGTGGTGACTATCTTAACGACATGAATAGTAATAACTTTAAAAAGTGGGTTTTTGAAAAACTTGTGCCTAATTTACAAGAGCCATCAATAATAGTAATGGATAATGCCTCTTATCACCGTATTTTTTTAAATAAAATACCAAATACTAATTCTTTAAAGAAAGATATGCAATTATGGTTGACACAAAATAAAATTGACTACGGAGAGGAGTTGACGAAACCTCAGCTGTTAGAAATAATTAAGAGAAATAAGCCTGAACCTGTGTATGAAATTGAAAAAATATTAGAAGAAAATCTACAAAAATGCTTGTACTTACCTCCCTATCATTGTGATCTCAATCCCATCGAATTAATATGGAGCTCGATGAAAAGAAAAGTTGCTGATGTAAATATTAACCACAAAAACTCTGAGATTCCCCGCCTAGTTCAAAAAGCTTTTGAAAGTATAACGGTTAGTGAGTGGGCTCAGAATTGCAATCATGTTCGCAAGTTACAAACAGAATATTTGAAGCATGATGTGTATTTGGATAAACCGTTCATTATAGAAGTAATAAGTGATTCGGAAACTGAAAGTGACAGTGATAATATTGTATACCCGGATTCTAATAAATTATTGTTAAGCAAACTTACTCCTCACATCGTTAAGGGAGACCCGTGCCCCAGCAGTGGAGATGTATATGAGTTGATGATGATGATGAAACTTCGGACAGAGCTCCGGCGGGATCTCATGGTGAAATGGCGTCAGCGACTATCGCAACCCAGTGCTGGGCACGCCACAATTATGGCGGTAAGTCCCCTCTTTGAGGCGTGGCTGGAAAGACCTCACGGCGTCCTTACCTTCCGCATGACGCAGGTACTCACTGGACATGGTTCGTTCGGGAGTTTCCTGCACGGGATTCATGCGGAGGTGACGCCCGGGTGTCGCCACTGTGCGGAACGCCCGGAAGACACGGTGGAGCACACAGTCGAGGTGTGCCCTGCTTGGGCGGAGCATCGCCGTGCCCTCGTGGGGGCGATCGGCGGCGGAGACCTCTCGCGCCGGGCCTTGGTTGAGGCCATGGTCCGGAGCGAGGAGGAGTGGCAGGCGGTCGCCGACTTCTGCGAAGCAGTAATGCTCGCAAAGGAGGAGGCCGAACGCATCAGGCAACGGCGTTATCGCCGCCGCCGTCGCCGGGATTCTGATCCCGATTTCCGGCCAACGTAGACGCGGGCTTGCGGACAGTGAGCAATGGGTAGCTCGCTGTCCGGCCGTCCGGTAACTGTCCGGACCAAGCCCAAGTCGTCGACGGCGCGCACTGTTCCCGCGCGCCTCAAGGAGTTGTCAGCAACAGCAGGGACCCAGCCGGGTCGAAGCCTACTGGGGCCAGGGTTATCCGAAAGGGCGCTCGAGCCCCGGTATGAAGGCTAGAAGGAACGGGGTGGGTCTTTTAGTCAGTAAGAGTCTGACACTATCTCCCGCTCCGCCCAAGAGCGGGGGATGTCAATGCATGATTTTTTCCCACCATAAAAAAAAAAAAAAAAAAAAATGATGAAACTTTTGTTTTATTCTATCTATTAACTAGGTCATGTCCTACAGGACACATCTTGAGTGCTAGACACTCAAGATGTGTCCTGTATATTTGAGTTTTGTTTAAATAGAGAAGCTAGTACTAAACTATGGGTTTTTTGTATCAAGCTTGTAATTGCTGAATCCATCTAAGTAGGTACTTATGCAAAATGCAGAATTTTTTTTTTTAATATACCGTTTATTTGCAAGTTATTAAATTTTATTTGCCTACTTTGCTAAACATTTAGTTTGTAAGTGGGGTACCTACATTATATCAATTGAATGCCAGAGAAAAAGCTAATGTATAATAATAATAATAATATAATAATAATGTTTATTAAATTGTTTGATTTATAAATATTTCTACAATAAGGGCTTAAACTAGAGCTAAAGTTGCAAAATTGCGTTCTACCTGAACTAGGTACATATAAACCTGTATCTCAGGTAACTTATTTAAGTGCTTACATGTTAATAATATATAAACTAAAATTCATTAAACAAAAAGTAAATAACATATGAACAAAATTATTTAGTCTAAAACTGACGAATACTTCGCTTAATCGTCAAAACTGCATCACTGCAAGACATTATTGTGACACAACATTCCATTATATTTTTTTTTTTTGCGAAGTAGCAGTTACTCGTATATAAACTAGGTCGATTAGCACAATCAGTAAAATTATAAATAAATAGGTACAATATTGTTCATAAGTAAATTATTATGCTAAGAAGTTATAAAACTCGTATAAGTTATGTAAGAGAAAATATGACGCCGCTATTTACGTGTCCTCATTATAATTAATCGAATTTATGAGTCTTGTCTCAGCAATTTTCTTAGCCGGGCAGTCTTGATCCCCTGTCTTGTGATTTCTTGGCTTAACAAAACGCATGCATGTTGCACACTGTGCCTGATCAGCTGTTTTATCGCACAGCATCCACTGTTGGCCTTGTTCACCACAAAGTGCACATGTATAGACTGCTTCGCGACAAGTCTTCGCAGCATGCCCGTACTGTTGACATTTAAAGCACCTGGTCACAAGTGTGAAGTCCCTCACTGCGCAGGATGTCCAATTAATGAACACTCGGCTTTGGTTTATAAGCGCCTTTCTTATGCTAGCAGTTACTTCTAGAACATAATTGCATGTTGGTCCCTCTTTTTTGCCCGACTTGTGACTTAATTTTATAGAGGCCAAAAAAGAGTCACGAGATAAATTAGGTAGCTTGTCAGCTAAGTTCTGCTCATAAATGCAATCGTACACTTCCCGGGCACTTTACTCGGTCGGTACACCTATTACTACAATTCTTGGTCTTCTCTTATAGGGCTCTTCCACTTTCAGACCGAAACCACTTAGTTGAGATGATTTCCTAAGTTTCTCTACCTATGTCATCCTTGGTCTCCGTGCTAATGATAACACCTCCGTTCTTTGTCTTGCGCAATCCTCTAACGTGTAATTTCATTTCCTCAGGGCGTATTATTTTTGGACAAGAGATTTAGTGTCGTCACTCGATTTATTCTTATCCGTTGGATAAATTGTAAGAGAGCTGAGGTTGTTGGGACGTAAATAATTATTTTTATTGGTTTTTACCATGTCAGCGAACAAAACTTTTTCTGCTATCGTTAGTTTGGTCCAGTTTTCTCGTATGCTTGTTTGTATGGTGTGCTGGAAATTTTCAAGGCAGTTGGTTAGGTCACATTTTTCTCTTATCGCTCGAACAGAGCTTCCCACTTCCTGAGCCTTTAATTTCAAGTCCTGGTAGAAAATTGCCATCTGCGAAACGCCATGTCCTATCTTGCGTGACAAGGAGCTGATCTTCAGTTTTTGATCGGAGTTTAACTTTCCTTCTTGAGCAATGGCACACACTTCACTCAAACATTTATCTATAGATATCAGCCAATTACTAATGTCACAGGTGTCCACCGTTTCAAATTTTTCTTCCAGTGTTAATGGGTTGAAGGAGTTGGGAAACTCCGAGGGCTCTGTTCCATATCTGACATAATACTTATTGATTGCTCATAATTATTTACTTAAAGTTAATCACTAACTTAGCAAAAATTCGCCATATGTTTTCTAGGTCACAAATCACTAGTAGATATTTTAACGTCAAATAATTGAAACATAAGAAACACGTCTGTTCTACTTGAGTGCCAATAGATCAATCAAAATGTATCAAAATGTATGTATCTACCTACATTAATTTTCCTATTTTTGAAGACTATTTAGTACTTATATTAGCATTTTATTATTATAAAACAATGTTAGGTATTGTTTAAAATAATAAAATTATGTTTATATCTTTACCTAGTTTCTTATCTGACATACCCAATCATGGGTAACTTTTATTAATTTGCAACACTAAAGCGACGGTGTCGCTACCACTTTGGAGACCTATTGCGACCTCTTAATTCCAGTCAATTTACGCCGTAAAATGAACTGCCTTGCTTATCCGTATTATGAAATAATACACATAAGTATATACAGATAAGTTGGTGGGTCTGTAATCTATTCTTGGTTGTATATAAAAACTAATAGAGTCTGTGCGGAAAGTAAACCATCGTGGGATTTGAGGGCGCTGCTGTAGATAACTATAGTTTTTGTTATGTAAGCAAAATTGTGACGTCATTATAGTGCGACTGTTAAATCTTGATATTTTGAAACTATGTTAGACTAGCTTCTTCCAGCGGCTTCACCCTATAATAAAAATTATCCTATTGGCTGAATTTGCTCACCTAATGAAACTGCAAAGTTATAGCTTATGTACTATATTATTGCAATGTTTATGATTAAGTTCATCTGTCTAGTAGTTTTAGCGCGACACATCCATACATACGAGTACCTCCATTCATCTTCACAAACTTTCGCATTTATAATATTAGTAGCCTATTTATTGAACTTGCTCACGTGATGAAACTTAGCAAAAATATAGGTTATAAGCTATATTATTGCAACGTTTATCATTAAATTCATACATTTATGAGTTTTTGAGTAATGCCGTTAATTGTGGCGACACCTGGGGTAGGCCTATGTCGAATAGTGGACGTCTTTCGATTGTAATGATGATGAACATTTAAATGCAAACACGAACCGGTAAAGGAAAATAGCGTAAAGAAACTGCTGCACTGCCTATCGAGTTAGGTTCCACCAACGACCACTTAACCAGTTCCAACAAAAATGTTTCTATCACTTTGACTGGGATCGGTCTATTATCACTGACTAGAATATTGTAGCTCGCAGCAAGTTTATGTTTACCCTAGTTAAATATAAAGGTAAAAATGGGACACACTACCACTTTCTCGTTGTATTCCTCAGTACATTTTTCCCTTTTGCTAGTCAATGAAAAATATGAACTTAATGACTATGAAAATAAAGTACACTTCAGAATTTGTAATGTTGCTTCGTAAAAAAACTATTTAGCCTGTAAGGGACCATCTCGCATATAAGATCCTTGGGATCACTTGGTTGTCCGTCTGTTTATCTGTTAAGACCCTTTAACTCGAGAACACTTGGAGGTATCGAGGAAAAAATAAAACCATACACTCAAGTCTGCGGTCTTTTGAAGTTGTGAAAAAATCATTTCGAGAACGCTTGGAGGTATCGAGTTAAAATTAAAACCATATACTCAAGTCTGCGGTCTTTTGTAGTTGTGAAAAAATCAGACTTTTGAGTTAACGAAAAAAAAGATACGGCCGTTTATGTCGCAAAAAAACATATATTTCGATACTCAAGGGAATCAAAGTTCATAGGGTGAATCTCGTTGACCTAGAATCCTGAAATTTGGCATAAATCAAGGTCTCATAGAACAAGTACAGAGAAAAATCTGAAAATTGTTTTGTAGATCCGCCACAAAAAAAAAATTGTTTGCAATTCGGCAAAATCTTCGTAACTCAATTCGGGAATTGATTTCATAGGTAAATTTGTACAAAATCTTCAGTGCGCGAGTCCGACTCGCACTTGCCCTTTGTTATTTTAGTTACTGTATCCTTACTCAAGCCTGAAAAGAAATATTCTAAGTTAGTCGAAATGCATTATAAATTTAAAGTATCAATACTCTTTATACTAGCCATCGAAAATATTGACCAAAACAAATAAACAAATATCGTCATGTTTAAATGAATTTCCGTTTAATTTATATATATTTGGAGATAACAGAGACAGGAGTTCACCTAGGAAGTCTAAAAACATTAAAATAAAAGTGTTACGTACCAAAAACATAGCATAGAAAAAATTCGTGACTTTGTTTTGATCAATAATGGTAAAAATGTGAACTCTGTGTAAAACGAAATGTAGCTTTTTGGTACTCTGTGGTCGGTGCCGTCGTTGCTGACTGAAGCCGTAAATTTTTATAAAATATTTGTTAATTTTTTAAACCGAAATGAACACGTGTCAAATTATTATAGTAGCAGTTATGTCCACTATAATGTTAGGTTTTGCAATTGCAATTATTGCCGCCCTAATATATGTATCTAAACTTTATAATAAAAGAGGAAAAGAGGGGCCCGATAGTGGTGGATTTGATGGATTTGATGAATGGTCCAAAAGCATAAAAAATTGAATTAGCCGCAGCCAAGCAAACAAATTATAGTATTGTTTGCATATAGCCAGGCTGGCTGTTTAAAATAATATAACCAGGAAATACCATTCTACAGGTATGTAATTAAGTATGCGATTTTTTTTATGAGACGTAGGTATTAAGGCTTTCAGTCTCGATGCATTTTCGAGTCCCGGAAATAAAAAATCGAACCTCGGATCTGTCTCGAGATTCTTAGGAAAAACGAGACTATCAAGACTGGTTAAAAAGAAAAAGATTTATATTCAAATTCTAGGCTATTGCCTAAATGGCAATCAATAAAAGATTATAATAAAGAACTTTAATAAAAACAGTATTTCAATCCTGCTTTTCTTCTGTCATGGTTACAATCGAGTAAAATAAAAATGACGAGTTATGTTTTGCTCTTTCAAAGTTAACACGTAAAAATCATTAAGCATCTGGTGTGATTTCAGAGTGGTACGGATCTATTATTTTGTTACCAAATTAACCTGCGTCAGAAAAAGCCCTCTGCTCCCACGCTGCTACAATGGCTTAAGAATTTGAAATCAAATTCTGAAAAACGTTCAACATGGTTGGTAAGGGATTCAACGCCGCCAAAACTGTCTGTTCACCGCCAAAAGGATCCCGTTCACCTCGGCTCCTACTTTTCAGAATGTATCATTGGATTGTACCGACCGCCTTCAGCTCTTGGGTGTCGAAATTTCCTCCGACCTCAATTTTGGACGGTTTATTGAGTCCAAAGCCAAAGTGGCTAGGCGTTCTTGCCAAAGTCCGGCGGTACTTCACACCGGGATAGCTTTTAATGTTATACAAAGTACGGGTCCGATCGTGTGTGGAGTACTGCAGCCACATATGGGCTGGTGCTGCAAAGTGCCACCTGGCAGCTTTGGACTCGGTGGAAAGGCGTGCGAAGACGCTTATTGGTGATCCAGATTTGGTTAAGTCCAATCTTCAAAGCCTTGAGCACAGACGTAGGGTAGCCAGCCTTTCGGTGTTTTACAGATTGCATTTTGGAGAGTGTGCGCAGGAATTGCACGACTTGATTCCGCCATCTTATTTCTACCATCGGACAAACCGACGCACGGCGAGTATCCACCCTTACGTTGTTGAAACATCTACGGTCCGGACTAAGCGTTTCGCCTCGTCATTTATACCGCGTACATCGAAGGACTGGAACAGTTTGCCTGCTGCGGTCTTCCTGTCTGATTATAATTTAGGTGTCTTCAAGGGTAGAGTGAATTAGGCTCTTAATAAACTAGTGCACCTCACCATCAACGATTGCATCAGGCGGGATCGCAGTCAAGTAATAGTTTATAACTGATAAATAGAGTGAAACGCAGAGGTTTTAAGTAGGGTTGTAACGGAGCTTCGCCTTCACTTTTTTAGGGTTCTGTAGCCAAATGGCAAAAAACGGAACCCTTATAGATTCGTCATGTCTGTCTGTCTGTCTGTCTGTCCATCCGTCCGTATGTCACAGCCACTTTTTTCCGAAACTATAAGAGCTATACTGTTGAAACTTAGTAAGAAGATGTATTCTGTGAACCGCATTAAGATTTTCACACAAAAATAGAAAAGAAGCAATAAATTTTGGGGGTCCCCATACTTAGAACTCAAATTTTTTTTTTTTCATTAAACCCGTACTTGTGGGGTATCTATAGATAGGTCTTCAAAAATGATATTGAGGTTTCTACTATAATTTTTTTCTAAATTGAATAGTTTACGCAAGAGACACTTCCAAAGTGGTAAAATGTGTGTGTGTGTGTGTCCCTTTAACTTCTAAAATAAGAGAATGATAAAACTAAAAAAAAAATACGATGTAAATTACCATGCAAACTACCAAGGAAAATTGGTTTGAACGAGATCTAGTAAGTAGTTTTTTTTTAATACGTCATAAATCTAAAAAAATACACTATTATTAAAACATCGATTAAAGTTACAACGAACTACAAGAACTTTTATATTATGTTACTTGCTGCTACGGAACCCTCCATTTGCGAGTCCGACTCGCACTTGGCCGGTTTTTTACTTACTGTGGAAGTTCCGCAAGAAATCGTATCTTCTCATCCGCCTCCGCCTCCGCAAAATTTATACGGAGTTAAAGCAGAGTTTTATTTACGTCACATGCATAGAACAATACCGCGTGAACAACGACGCTCGATGACGATTCAGCGTCATTTGATATGCCAGGAGGAATTCATCAGGTTGATAATGAATTCCTGCAATTCCTAAGTTAAAGTTAGTACTTAGTTTGAGAAATATGATATTGTTTATTAAAAATTAACTTGTAATTAACTTAAATTCCGAAAAATAGCGAAATATCTATTTTCAATACTTTGACAACATATAACTCAAATAGATGTGATACGAAAGTTCTAAAAATTGTTTCGTATTCAGAAACTACCAATTTAGTAAAAAAAAATGTTCGTTTGGATCGAGGAGCCACTTCATGATTTTAAAAAGAAACACACTCTTTTTTTAGTAAGAAAGCAGATAATTTTGTAGGCCAAACCCCTAAATTTGTAGTAAAGCATATCCAAAGTTATATCAATTTAAAAGTGACTCCTCAATCTAAACGTCTGAACTGAGAAGCCAGCTGGAACACCGAAAGTATTCAATGAATATTTTTGAATATTTTGTATCATTTAGTAGTAATTGTGAATAGTACCTACTAAAAATCTGAGTCTAATACTATTGATATTCAAGAACATACAATACTTTTAATGTGGCTCCTCAATCTATGCACAAGGGCGTGACTTTACATGAAAGTAATTGGTCAATTTATATTCCACTGCAAAAAACATTTAGTAGTAAGTGTGTTTGGAAGTAGGCGGAACAGAGAGTAAAGTCCCGCAAACCTCCGTTGAAAAGGGAGGATCCTTCGACCAGACAGGTGTTATGGTCTGGTGGGCTACTGCCCGATAGTTGATTTCGAGCTGTCGTATATGTTTAAATCGCGCGGAGAACTTTGATTGTGCGATGCAGGATTTCATATTCTCTTCGTAGTTCTTATGTCGCTACATGTGTTTGAATTTGTAGCATACAGAGAAAGTAGTAAAACTGAGTAAATTTAGTAAATAAATGCATTTTATTTGGCTCCTCAGTCCTGACGTTTTGCATAATAAATAATTTATTGTATGTGCCTGATATCATAATGAAATCAAAAACCAAAGATACTAATATCTATACTTATAATAAAACTGTAGAGAGGTCGATTCTGTACATTGAATATATATTCAAAATTAATAGTAGAGGATGACTGGTAATCGATACTGATGCCAAAAATGCAATCAGTAAATTTTTTGTCTGTCTGTCTGTCTGTCTGTCTGTATGTGCACGCATGGGTCAAAAACTACTGAAGGGATTTTAACCAAACTTGATACGATTATGGTCCATACTCCTGGGCAGGTTATAGGCTATATAACAAAACGCTAAGATACATAGGAGCTGAGAAGGGACGATAAATTTGAAGCAAGTCGAATGAAAATGCGCGTTCGAGCTCTTATCCTCACATACGTTGATCATACACCAAAAGTATGTATTACAAAGATGATGGTATCTAATAGATCTACAAAAAATTCCTCAATAGTATATATCTATTTTTTATAAATTAGCCACAATAACGTGTTTAATCGTTAGGCATTTCTTCAAAGTGTACTGTACTGTGTACACTTCCGTAGTACTGTACGGATTTACTTCAAATTTTGCATGAATATTACTAAGAGGTCGGGACAACATATAGCCTACATATTATCACGCTATCACCTACGGGGGAGGAGCTGTGAATCTTTGTTTTTCTTACGTATTCTGTGACAGCGTGTAATCTAACGACGCATATTTAAATGTTGTTTTTGAGTAAGCCATACTATTATCTAGCTTTACACTATAAAAACTACGCCATTTAAGTAACTTGGGCAGAGAAACATAGTTTAATGAATGTTAGTAGTACATATAAAGACAATTTTGAAGTAGCGCCATCTATGAGATTTCATAAAAATCAAATCAAGTTACATGTTAACAGTTTTTGGAAATTAATAATTTAAATTTGATCATGTTGGCGAGGTTAGTAGTTAGTTATTCTTAAAATTCATAGATGGTAATGTGCAAATTCTTCATATTATAGTTCGTTTTGACAAATTCAAGTTCTAACAAAACCCTCAAAATCTTGAGCAGAGTTGAGGAAGACAATTAAAAAAAAATGCGGTGTTAAGTATTACATGGTGGCATTTTTCAGGCTCTGTGAAGTCGACCAGATTGCAAGATCCCTTACGTATGACGAGGTGCCTTCAACCGACGTGTATTTAACCGACGTCGACGAGGAGGTGCTGTGGAAGCTTTTCCGGGAATTTTCAAGGACACTGCTTTGAATAGGGTTTATACCGTGCATTCCAATAATGGCGAATGCTATTTTCTACTATTTTGTTACTTCACACTGTCCGAGGCCCAACGTTTTTCGCCTTTTTGAGGACATTTGATGGCGTGGAGTATCCCACTTACCGCGTAGCCTTTTGCCTAATTGGGATGACACCCTCGCGGAGGCGAGCGTCAGTGACAGTCCCAGCCGCATGCGTCATCTATTTGCCGTCATCTTGGTGTTTTGTGGAGTCGCGAACCCAGTAGCTTTGTGGATAAAGTATCGCCATCATCTGTCTGAAGATTTTCTAAGAACTTTGAGGTGTGCTACTGGAGACGAAGTCAAAGTAACTGATGAACGCGTGCTGAACACATGTTTCAGTTCACTTCAAGATGTGGTCATTTCTATCGGCGGCAATCCACTGATCGAATATGGGTTACCAGCTTCCCAATCATAACCGCATCAAGACCGTGGAAATCGGGAGTATAACGCTGAGACAAATTACGATCCGGGCGAAATGACCACCTTACGAAATGACCATGTCGCTTTGTTCTCTTAAGAGCAAAAACAAATTAAAACAAATTAAATTAAGAGCAAAAACAAAATAAATTTATTTCACACCGTATTTGAAAGCGTTGGGCAAAACCAGGTTAAAATGTTTTTCTTGGATGCTCCTGGTGGAACAGGAAAAACATTTGTTACCACTGGCATACTTGCAGAGGTCAGGAGGCAAGGCAAAATTGCTATTGCTGTAGCGTCGTTGGGAATCGCTGCCACACTGCTTCCGGGTGGCAAGACAGCATATGCCATGTTTAAAATTCCCATCGATTTAGAGAGCGCCGAAACGCCTGTTTGTGGTGTGTCACGTAACAGTGATAAGGGACACGTGCTCAAGGATTGCTCTCTGATCGTATAGGATGAGTGTACGATGGCCAATAGGAAGGCAGTTGAGGTCGTTGATAGAAACCTCCAGGACATCCGCAGGAACGAACATTTGATGGGTGGTGTCACAGTTCTGTTTATTGGCGATTTCCGGCAAACACTTCCTGTAGTGACGCCGGGATCGAGGGCTGACGAGGTGAATGCTTCGTTGAAACGATCTTCGTTGTGAACACGAGTTCGTACGCTGGCCATTAATATGAGAGCTCGACTCGACGGCAATGCACGTGCTCAAGAATTCTCCGATGTCCTTCTTAGTTTTGGCGAAGGCACTCTACGAGAAGAGAAAGGTGGACAGGTGGTGCTTCCAGAGTCTCTCGGTAGAGTGGTTCCAGCTTAGAAGAACTCATTCGCTGTGTGTACGGGGACATCAGTCGTATACCGCACCAGCAGAATTATTGGGTGTGTGAGCGGGCCATTTTGACGTCCAAAAATGATCAAGATGCAGCAATTGAGAGGAATGAAATGAATATAAACAGAAGAAGATAAACACTGTTTTCGAGCAAGATGACGCCACATATTATCCCGTGGAATTTCTGAACTCCCTGTCAGCAAGTGTACTTCCGGCACATACCATCAAGCTGAAGGTTGGTGTCCCGATTATGCTTCTTCAGAACCTGTCTCCTCCGAAGTTGTGTAACGGGACCCGCGTTAAAGTCATCTTGCTCCACAGATACACCATTAAGGCGGAAATTCTTACGGGTTGTGGCGTCGGCGAGGCAGTATTTATACCACACATTCCCCTCATACCTCATAACTTTCCGTTCCAGTTCAAGCGCGTACAGTTCTCCGTGAGTGTTTGCTTCGCGATGACCATCAATAAGTCGCAAGGGCACTGAGGGCAGCGGGTGTCGACCTCAGGACGAGTTGCTTCTCACACAGGCAACTGTACGTTGCTTGCTCTCGCGTCACCAGTCCTGACTCTCTTTACATTTTGGCTCCTGGCAGTATAACACTATCCCATATAACTCTTTTCACTTGCGTCGCTTGCAAAAAAAACTTCTATTTTAATGCTATTTTAAAAGTTGTTTACTTATAATGCTATAGCGGCACTGGCATCTTAGGTATTTTTGGTGCTGTAGAGCCTTTCCGCAGACGACGTCGCGGGCAGCAGCTAGTTTAGTATAAATGTCTATTATATACATATGTACAAATCAACTTTGTATATATTCGGTATTTGATAAACAAATTACTTCTCAATATTCCTTTAGAATTTGCTATTAAGGGTGACCATGTTGTGTTTGTACCTGGGACAAACGGTCAAACTAGGCAAGTCAGAGAGAAGCCATGCCTGGCTTCTCTAATTTAACAAAAATGGACTGAAGAACAAGGAGATGGCAATCTTCTTATCCAAAAACCCGCAGTATCACAAAATAAAATTCTTTGACCAGTTTGTGTAGCTAGTTATGATTCACTCACATGGAATCGTGGCGTTTTACTATGGGCCTCATAAGAAAACTCAGATAACCCAAAGGCCAATGAAGAAGGCTGTGCTTGGAGTTTCCCAGCGAGATCGAGTTAAGAATAAAGTCGGAACATAATAATAAAACAATTGAAAATATATATTTTACAAGAGTCTGAATATAAACAAAGCATTTCTTCTTGCATATTGAAGTACACAGTATTCAAATAACAAAAAACAAAACTACTGTAAACCCTAACAAAAACTCTTAATTGCGCGATGCAGGATTTTCGCCATTTAGTTCTTAGATGCTACAAGAAATTATGTCGAAGTTGACCTAGTATTCGATTTAGACATAAGTTAATGAATGAATTAAAAAGAAATTAAGAATGTTTCCTGGCTTATATAAGCAAAAATAAAAAAGATTTTTACTTATATAAGCCAGGAAACGAAGATTGTCTTAGTAAATAATGTATTCATGGTTACCTTTTAAAATCATTTCATAGGAAATTAAAGAATAGCTAATTACTTCGTAGATATATATTTTTTTAAGGTGGGATTATACTCATACGTACATTTAGTAGAATTTTATACTAAATATAAATGTTTTTTTTCCAAATTTCATCACAAGTATAGAATTAATTAGAGGCCAATTTATTTACCGAAGCATCTTAATTGAGGAGCCTCATTAAATGGGCTATATCTCCCGATCCACTTATTTTTGATATCCGGTTCTTATCCTACAAATCTAATATACTTACTACTAAATGATGACGAAATTGCGTATCAATTGAACTAATGCTTCTTTTTGAAAAATGACGGGTCATGTGTGTGATCTGAGGAGCCGTATACAATGTATGGTAACTTTTTTAATTTTAACACTACAGAGCTCAAAATTTGTCTACTAACTACCTTAAAATGCTACGAAATCATTTTTTAAATTATGATAAATATTCAACCGTGATGTTCGTAGTTCTGTCGTGGCTCCTCAATCCAAACATTTAGATTGAGGAGCCTCCTTCATGTTCATGTAACTTTTTAAGTACGAGTATTATACTACAAAATCGAGGATCGAACCTACAAAATTTTTGAACTTACTACAAAATAAGTATTTAATTTCATTAAGATACGAAATGTGGCACATCAATCCTTACGGACATAAAAAAAATTGTAAGTTGTTGTTTTAGGGTTACGTACCTTAAAAGGAAAAAAACGGAACCCTTACAGGATCTTTGTTGGCCGTCCGTCTGTCTGTCAAGACCCTTTATATCGGGAACGCGTCGAGGCATTGCGTTGAAATTAAAACCATATACTCAAGTTTGCAGTGTCTTGAATCTGTGTAAAAATCAAACTTCTTCTAAATTAACGAAAAAAAACCGGCCAAGTGCGAGTCGGACTCGCCCATGAAGGGTTCCGTAGCAGCAAGTAACATAATATAAAAGTTCTTGTAATGTGTTGTAACTTTGATCGATGTTTTAACAATAGTGTATTTTTTTTGATTTATGACGCATTAAAAAAAAACTACTTACTAGATTTCGTTCAAACCAATTTTCGTTGGCAGTTTTTATAGTAATGTACATCATATATTTTTTTTAGTTTTATCATTCTCTTATTTTAGAAGTTAGAGGGGGGGGGACACACATTTTACCACTTTGGAAGTGTCTCTCGCGCAAACTATTCAGTTTAGAAAAAAATGATATTAGAAACCTCAGTATCATTTTTGAAGACCTATCCATAGATACCCCACACGTATCGGTTTGATGAAAAAAAAATTTTTGAGTTTCAGTTCTAAGTATGGGGACCCCCAAAATTTATTGCTTTTTTTCTATTTTTGTGCAAAAATCTTAATGCGGTTCACAGAATACATCTACTTACAAAGTTTCAACAGTATAGCTCTTATAGTTTCGGAAAAAAGTGGCTGTGACATACGGACGGACAGACGGACAGACAGACAGACAGACAGACAGACAGACAGACAGACAGACAGACAGACAGACAGACATGACGAATCTATAAGGGTTCCGTTTTTTGCCATTTGGCTACGGAACCCTAAAAAAAGGTACGGCCGATTATGTCTCAAAATATGTCCGCCTCCGCTAAGATGGCCTCCGTTGCAACCCTAATAATAAACTAGCATCAAAAAAGTAACTCTAACGCTTGCAGCACTTTAATGTAGCAGCACTTTTTTTCCAATTTGTAAACGTGAAGTACCATGGAGCATTTTTATTAGGTTACATCTTTTTTTTTTTGACATGTGAGCATGGCAATTGAGAGTTTGTCATGCTCACTCTAATGTCTCGCTGTTGGTGGCACGTGTTATTGGGTCATTCGGTTCCCTTAAAAATGGTTGAGCTCAGTGGGGCTGATGCACGCGTCATGCTCGTGAACGGGTGCCGTCAGTTGAGACTGGTCATCTCTTAGCTGCCAGTGGCTTAATTCAGTTTTTATCTTTTAATTATTATTATTTTTATTTTATTATCTACATTGTGCTTACACAATAGAAGCAACATGAAAATTTGTAACCAAGCATTATATGTAACACATTTATATGATTTAAAAGAGTGTCCATGGAGTTTCTTGCACGTTCTTCTCCATAGATACCTACTCTTTGGAACGTGCAATTTAGCTTCACTTTTCTTGAACTGACCGACATTTGACTATTCAAAAGTGCCTGCAAATGGTCTATTTGAAATAAATGATTTTGATTTTGATTTTGCGTGTATTTAACCTCAATCTTAAAAATGAAATTAATAGTACATTGTTACACTAGGGGTGAAAGTAACTCATTTCGTCCCGAGAAGGAGTTGGCGGCCGAGCGGAGCGAGGTCGCTAATTCGAGGGGTCAAATGGGTTACTTTCACCCCGAGGTAAACATTGTGCTTTTCATTACGAATACGAGGAAACTAAAAATAAAATAAAAAGTTTGTAAAACCTGAGTCGTCGTACCTATGATTTTAAGTAGGTATCTTTCTTCTGATTTAGGCGGTAAAAGGTATTCCACTACTGCTTTAGCCTCTTCTCTTATGAAATTAGGCGTTAAATCACTATTTTAATCTGATAAACATAACGTGTTAATATAAATCTCTGGTGTACGGAAATGTTAACAAAACTCGAAAAAACCAACGACTGATTGCCACTTTCCCGCCATTTTGTTTTTTTTTTTCTGCGGCCGGCCAGCTATTCAGCCTCATTAACGAAAAATTAGAAATTAATTGTAATCTTATAAAAATAAAGTATTTTAAAGAAATAGTTGAACAAATAAATCACTTAAAATATAACATTCTTTAATTAATACTTGTCTTTAAGTTATTTCAATTTTATATCGCGCTGTGATCGACTGGCTGTATGGAAAATTGTAACATGGTTCAATAGAAATGTGAAGATAGAACTAGTTTTTTTTTAAATAATTTGACAGATGTCAGTTGTAAAGTAAAACTCCCTAGGGATGAAAAGTATCACTTTCAGCCCGCTCCTCAGGCAACTTCAGGCCTACTTTCAGAGTATGAGTAATGAAAAACACTTTTATTTAATTTGTTATAAAGGGTGGCGCAAAAGTAATGTCACAATGTAAATATGCCTTTAATTTTTACAGATGGCATCAAACGTCACTGTGATTTAACATCTATATTGTAGAAATATAAAGACTTAGTTGTCCATAAGCCACATAACGATACACACCTTTTTTTTTTTTTTTTTTTTATGGTGGGAAAAAATCATGCATTGACATCCCCCGCCCTTGGGCGGAGCGGGAGATAGTGTCAGACTCTTACTGACTAAAAGACCCACCCCGTTCCTTCTAGCCTTCATACCGGGGCTCGAGCGCCCTTTCGGATAACCCTGGCCCCAGTAGGCTTCGACCCGGTTGGGTCCCTGCTGTTGCTGACAACTCCTTGAGGCGCGCGGGAACAGTGCGCGCCGTCGACGACTTGGGCTTGGTCCGGACAGTTATCGGACGGCCGGACAGTGAGCTACCCATTGCTCACTGTCCGCAAGCCCGCGTCTACGTTGGCCGGAAATCGGGATCAGAATCCCGGCGACGGCGGCGGCGATAACGCCGTTGCCTGATGCGTTCGGCCTCCTCCTTTGCGAGCATTACTGCTTCGCAGAAGTCGGCGACCGCCTGCCACTCCTCCTCGCTCCGGACCATGGCCTCAACCAAGGCCCGGCGCGAGAGGTCTTCGCCGCCGATCGCCCCCACGAGGGCACGGCGATGCTCCGCCCAAGCAGGGCACACCTCGACTGTGTGCTCCACCGTGTCCTCCGGGCGTTCCGCACAGTGGCGACACCCGGGCGTCACTTCCGCATGAATCGAGTGCAGGAAACTCCCGAACGAACCATGTCCGGTGAGTACCTGCGTCATGCGGAAGGTAAGGACGCCGTGAGGTCTTTCCAGCCACGCCTCAAAGAGGGGACTTACCGCCATGATTGTGGCGTGCCCAGCACTGGGTTGCGATAGTCGCTGACGCCATTTCACCATGAGATCCCGCCGGAGCTCTGTCCGCCATGCCGTGACCTGTCGCGGCAGCGGACTTTCACCCCGGCGTTGCATCTCCACGCGCATATCGTGCATGTGTGCAAGGACTGTTGCCTCCAGATCCCACGGTGGTAGGCCAGCCAGAAGGCTCGCCGCTTCGCGGGAGACCGTGCAGTATCCCCGCACCATCCTTATCGCCATGACCCTCTGACAGGCGTTCAGTATGGCCGCCGGTTGCTTTTTCAGCGACGGCGCCCACACCGGCGCCCCGTAGAGGGCCATGGACCGCACGATCCCCGCGTAGAGCCTTCGGCAGGAGGCATCCGGACCCCCAAGGTTGGGCAGGAGCCGCTTGAGCGCAGCCCCAGCCCGGTTGAGTTTGGGAGCCAGACGTCGGAAATGCTCCACGAAATTCCACCGGCTGTCGAGGACGAGTCCCAGGTACTTCATCGTTGACCCGACACCGATGTCAACTCCTCCTACCGTTAGTTGGGAACTCAATGGCGGCGCGTTCCGAGACCGGCGACCGTGGAAACACATCGCCTCGGATTTGTGAAGCGCCACCTCGAGTCCCAACTCCTGGATCCTGTCAACGACCATCGCAACCCCGCGTGTCGCTAGAGCGACCGCCGCCTGGTACGACTCTCCCTGCGCTAGAACCAGCGTGTCGTCTGCGTAGCAAACCACGCTGACCCCGTCAGGGAAGTCGCCGCGCAGCACGTAGTCGTACCCGATGTTCCACAAGGGTGGCCCTAGTACCGACCCCTGCGGAACACCGCACGACATCTCTCGACGTTTCCAGTCTCCCTGGTGACCGGGGTAGACTATAAACCTATCCGACAGATAGGCCTCGACCACTCGACAGAGGTATTCGGGCACCCGGTGGTACCGGAGTGCCCTCCGGATCGTACTCCAGGGCAGGGAGTTGAAGGCGTTGGCAATGTCCAAGGACACTGCCACGACACACCTGCCCCGGGACACCGCAGCCCCCGTCGTGAGGGCTCGCACGCGCATGATGGCGTCCACCGTAGAGCGCATCCTGCGAAAGCCGAACTGTCCGTCCGAAAGGTCCGGCCCCACCCGTGTTAGGCGCCCGACGAGGCGGTTTGCAATGACTCTCTCAAAGAGCTTGCCCACCTCGTCGAGCAGCACAATGGGCCGGTACGCGGACGGAGAGTCCGCAGGGCGCCCTGGCTTCGCTATGAGGACCAGTTTCCCCGTCTTCCAGCAAAGTGGGAACTGGCCCCTCTCCAAACATGCGCTGAAGAGCCCTCTCAGTCGAGGCCCGAGAGCCTCCATGGCCAGGACCCAAGCCTTTCCAGGCAAGCCGTCGGGTCCCGGGGCGGTGTTTTTGGCACTCAGCCTTCGCACCGCCACTCTCATCTCTACCTCGGTCACCTCTGAAGCATCGTCGTCGTCGCTGTTGCGGTCCGCGTCAGACACCGCTGGCGGTGGAGGCGGAGCCATGGGCGGGGGGGAGTGTTCCCCCCGCGCAGGGAGCAGAGCGTTCACCGCACCCTCTACGATCTGGGGCCGGAGACTCTGAGTCAGTGGGGGAGCCCAGGGGCGGAGCTTTTCCCGTACCATATTGTACGGGCGCCCCCATGGGTCCGCGTTCAGAGACCCCAGCCACACGTTGCGGGCCTCCAGTTTGGCCCGCTTGATCTCCGTTCGGAGGGTGCGTTTTGCCGCTCTGTATCCCTCATACAGCTCCGCCTCTCTGGCCTCCGCATCCGGCGGGCGGATGCGGCGCCTGCAGTGTCTGGCGTACCGGCGCCGCGCGTGACTGCATGCGTTGCGCAGTGCAGCAATCTCCGGCGACCACCAGCACACCTGGCGCTTAGCTCGCCCTGGACGGACTCGGGGCATTGCCGCGTCGCAGATTTGCGACATGGCCTCCCGGAACCACTCCGCCTCGACGTCTATGTCGACAGGCCTGTCCGGTGCTTGCACCCAGGCCTGTACCGTCGCGGCTTCCAGGAGGAGCTCCCGGTCCATCTGCTTAAGCGCCCACCGCGGACCGCAAGGGCTCCGTCGGACCGGCGCGGCCGAGGTTTCGGCGGAGACGTCCAACCGGATGTACCGGTGGTCGGAGTACGTCTCCACCTCCTCCATAACGCGCCAGTCGACGACACGCGGCAACAGAGCGGGGCTGGCGATCGAAATGTCCACCACTGATTCACCCCGCATCCGCGCCAACGTGGGGACAGAGCCCCGGTTCAGGACGACCAGGCCCAGCTCCAAAGCCCAGTCCTCCACCATCTGACCCCGTGAACGATACACACCTCAAGAACGTGGAATTATTGTTACCTACTGCTAATTTGACAAATTATCGATCTGTTGGTTTGAGATTTTTCTTTTTTTTTATTGTTGATAGGTTCGCGCTTGACCGCTATCTCACCTGATGGAAAGCGACGATGCGGTCGACGATGGAACGCGCTTACCTAGAGGAAACCTATTCAGTCTCGACTTAAAGATTACCGGGTTGAACTGGCTGTCCATATCTTCAGATCTAATGGAGCCAGACTTCAAAAGAAAAGCCCGTAAAGAAGGCTTTTGGAAATGCCGCGTTTACCACAACTTAAACCACAAACCTTGCAAGCTTTTAAAGTTAACATTGTTTTCGAGTAACAAGTCTAAATGCCATAAAACAACACTGTGTTTCAACCAGTGTAGGTAGCCATGTGCGCGCTTTTTCCGAATAAAAATTTACGAAGTGTGAAATTGATGATATTTCACACTTTGTTTCATGAAAAAAAAATCCATTTTTTTATTTCTAACTATACGGAAGCTAATTCAAATTACGACATTACTTTTTCGCCACCTTGTATATTTATTAAAAAAAATTTTTTTTCCTATATGATAACAATCTTCATAACTGTTTAGTTAACATATTCATCACATACGATAGAGTGGCCAAAACAAACGTGCTGTTGGCATTTCGCATATTCAAATCTATTTTGTTGTCTTTCAACCAGGGACTCAAACTGTAACCGTAATAATGTGTTTTAACACTGTTTTTTAAAACAGTTATAACAGAAAAACACTTTTAAATGTAACAGATACAATAATGTTACCGAATGAAACTGTAACCTTTTATATGTGTTAAGAAGCGCTACCGAATCAAACTGTAACCTGTTATATGTGTTAATAAGTGTTAATATGTGTAACTGAAATAGTTGCACAGTACCATAAATAAGTAAATTGTAACTTTGGCAACGCTGCGTTTACCTGTTACACTTATTAACACTGTTAACATTTTTATATCTGTTACAGATATGTTACGGTTACACTTTTTTAAGTGTTTTGGGTTAACACATTGAAAACACATAATTATATGTGTTACATTTTTGATTCTGTTACACATTCAACATGTAACACTTATAATTCTGTAACCTTTATGAAGGTGTTTTTAAGTTCCTGCTTTCAACCATGGGCAAATATGATATCTATACTAATATTCTAAACAAGTAAAGTTTATTTTTTTTATTGTAAGAGGTAATCTCTGGAAGTACTGGTCCGATTACGAAAATTTTTTCACCGACAGAAAGCTGCTTTATTTCTGAGTAACAGGCTTCTTCCTTTGCTAGCATTACTGCTTCACAGAAGGAGGCGACCGCCTTCCACTCCTCGCTCCGGACCATGGCCTGTACCAAAGCCCGGCGCGAGAGATCGCCGCCGCCGATCACCTCCACGAGGGCATGGCGATGCTCCGCCCAAGCGGGGCACACCTCCACTGCGTGCTCCACCGTGTCCTACGGGCGTTCCGCACAGTGGCGACACTCGGGCATCACTTCCGTACGAATCCGTTGCAGGAACCTCCCGAACTTACCGTGTCCGGTGAGAAACTGCGTCATGCGGAAGGTGAGAACGTCCGCGCTGTAGGGTCTTTCCAGCCATGCCTCCAGGAGGGGACTTACCACCATAATTGTGTGTGTGTCTTGGGGTCAAATCAGAAAATGTTATGGACTCGACTGTTGCCTCTAGATCCCATGGTGGCAGACTGGCAAGGAGGCTCGTCGCTTCGCTGGAGAACGCAATGCAATGCAGTATCCCCGCACCATTTGGATGACCATGATCCTCTGGCATGCGTTCAGCTTTGCCACCGGTCGCTTTCACAGCAACAAGGCCCACACCGGCGCTCCTTAATGGCTAATGGACCAAACGATGCTGCGTGGAGCCTCCGGCAAAGGACTAAGGACCCCTAGGTTGAGTAGGAGCCGTTTTAGGGCCGCCCCAGGTCGTTCCAGTTTGGGAGCCAGACGTCAGAAGTGTTCCTCGAAATTCCAACGGCTGTCGAGGACAAGTCCCAAAAACAATCCTGCCCGATGTCTTGTACCGATGCCTGCGGAAGACCGCACGACATCTCTCGGCCTTTCCATTCTTCCCGGTGAGCGGGTCAGATAATGAACCTGTCCTCCAGGTAGGCCTCGATCACACGATGGAGGTAGGCCGGCTTCTGGTGATACCGGAGTCCAAATAGAGCGCCCCTTGCAAATGCCAAACTGGCCGTCCGCAAGATCCGGCTCCACCTGTACCAGGTGTGTACGAGGAATAAAAAGCAGCGAAGCGCACCCTCAGAGTGGAGATACGGCTGGCCAAACTGGAGGCCCGCGACGTGTAGTTGGGGACTCTGAACAGAGACCCGTGGAAACGACTGGTTTCCCAAATAACGATAGAAGTTCACAAGTATCTGGGACTCATCCTCGACAGCCGATGGTATTTTGAGGAGCACTTCCGACGTCTGGTTCTCAAACTGGATTAGACTGGGTCACTCAAGCGGCTCCTGTCCTACCTGGGGGTCCAGACGCCTCCTGCTAGAGGCTCTATGCAGGCATCGTTCGGTCCATGGCCCTTTATGCTTTAAGTCATCACTTTCCGAGCTGAACGCATGCCAGGAAGTCATAGCCAGCCTAATGGTACAGGGACAAAGCATGGTTTCCCGCGTTATCCCCGCACGGTTTCTTGCAGGCCCTCTTACCATGGGATTTGGAGGCAACAGTCCTTTGCACGCATGTGCATGATTGACGAAATTACGCTGCCGCGATAAGTCGTAATATGGCACAGTTCCGGCGAGATCTCAGCGACTGTCGTAACGCAGATCCTCACCGGGCACGGCAAGTACGGGAGGCTCCTGCGTCGGATTTAGGCGGAAAAAACGCCTGGTTATCACCATTGTGTGGGCCGTCCGAAGGATACGATGGAGCATACGGTAGAGATTTATGTGCCCTGTTTAGGCGGAACACAGCCGCGTCCTCGTGGGAGCCATCGGTGGCAACAACCTCTCGCGCCGAGCCCTCTTTTTGCGAAACAGTAATGCTAGCGAAGAAGGCGGACGCACGGACGAGGGAATACCCTCAAGCCCCAGCTGCTAGGATCTCGACCCCGTTTTTTTAGCCACCACGGGCTTGGAATCGCCGTCCAGCCATCCGGTAACCATCTGGACCGAGCCCGAATCGTCGACGGCGCTTTTAGTCAGCTACAGTCTGACATGCCAAGTAAGTCAGTCAAGAGTTCTATATTACTTTTATTAAACTTCAAATGTTAGGTACTATTAGTCTGTGCGATAAAAGAACCGTCGTGGCGTAAAGTGAAAACAACATTAACGATTTTAAGTAGCAACCCAACCCAGCCATCCGTTAAATGCCAAACGTCATATCATGTTGACAGAGGGCTTATTTTATTGTGATTTTTAATTGAAATCTTCAGAAATGTGATAAAAAAATTTCACTGAGCTGCAAGGGAAATAATATTTAATATATTACAGTTTTGCCAAAGATAACAAATGGCAAATCACACCATTATTGATCAAAACAAAGTCACGAACTTGGGAAACATTAGTATGCTGTGTTTTTGGTACGTAACACTTTTATTTTAATGTTTTTAGACTTCCTAGGTGAACTCCTGTCCCTGTTATCTCCAAATATATATAAATTAAACGGAAATTCATTTAAACATGACGATATTTGTTTATTTTGTTTTGGTCAATATTTTCGATGGCTAGTATAAAGAGTATTGATACTTTAAATTTATAATGCATTTCGACTAACTTAGAATATTTCTTTTCAGGCTTGAGTAAGGATACAGTAACTAAAATAAAAAAGGGCAAGTGCGAGTCGGACTCGCGCACTGAAGATTCTGTGCAAATTTACCTATGAAATCAATTCCCGAATTAAGTTACGAATATTTTTCCGAATTGCAAACAATTTTTTTTTGTGGCGGATCTACAAATTTACAATTTTCAGATTTTTCTCTGTACTTGTTCTATGAGACCTTGATTTATGCCAAATTTCAGGATTCTAGGTCAACGAGATTCACCCTATGAACTTTGATTCCCTTGAGTATCGAAATATATGTTTTTTTGCGACATAAACGGCCGTATCTTTTTTTTTCGTTAACTCAGAAGTCTGATTTTTTCACAACTTCAAAAGACCGCAGACTTGAGTGTATGGTTTTAATTTTAACTTCTTATCAGATAAACAGACGGACAACCAACTGATCCCAAGGAGCTTATATGTGCGATGGTCCCTTACAGGCTAAATAGATTTTTTACGAAGCAACATTACAAATTCTGAAGTGTACTTTATTTTCATAGTCATTAAGTTCATATTTTTCATTGATTAGCAAAAGGGAAAAATGTACTGAGGAAGACAACGAGAAAGTAGTAGTGTGTCCCATTTTTACCTTTATATTTAACTAGGGTAAACATAAACTTGCTGCTAGCTACAATATTCCAGTCAGTGATAATAGACCGATCCCGGTCAAAGTGATAGAATCATTTTCATTGGAACTGGGTAAGTGGTCGTTTGTGGAGTTTGTGGAACCTACCTCGATAGGCAGTACAGCAGTTTCTTCACGCTATTTTCCTTTACCGGTTCGTGTTTGCATTTAAATGTTCATCATCATTACAATCGAAAGAGGCCTATGTCGAACGGTGGTTCGACATAGGCCTCCCCCAGGTGTCACCACAATTAACGACATTACGCAAAAACTTATAAACGGATGAATTTAATGATAAACGTTGCAATAATATAGCTTATAACCTATATTTTTGCTAAGTTTCATCACGTGAGCAAGTTCAATAAATAGGCTACTAATATTATAAATGCGAAAGTTTGTGAAGATGGATGGAGGTACTCGTATGTATGGATGTGTCGCGCAAAAACTATTAGACAGATGAACTTAATCATAAACATTGCAATAATATAGCACATAAGCTATAACTTTGCAGTTTCATTAGGTGAGCAAATTCAGCCAATAGGATAATTTTTATTATAGGGTGAAGCCGCTGGAAGAAACTAGTCTAACATAGTGTTGTAAATAATAAACTGGGTTATACTGAATTATGTTTTATTTCTAGGTTTAGAACCATCGTAAAAACGTCTACACATTTCTGACACACGAAACATAGACAACTCCCGTTTTCATAGACAATCTTACACAACCCCAGACCATAGGTCACAGACTATCACAACATCTCCCCTTTTAGTATTATAACATTTGTTACTATTTGCTTATTATATAATATATATAAACTATGTATTATACTGTATGTAATCAACAGATAACATTTAACATTATACATACTTAGCACTTACACATAGATAGTTACTACACATAAAGATATATGAAGTTTAAAGTATTTTTCTAATTATTATCTTAATTCTACAGAGATCAACACACAATTTTACAATTATCTATCTAATTATATAAGTCACTTATTTCTTCACAAGTAATTCTGAAACAGCTTTTCTTATTTCTAACACATACATTAGGTACATACTCACTTGCAAAAATAATATTTTTATTAATTAGGTACTTACATCTAATGAATCATATTGTTCAGAGTGGACATAGTCATCTAAATACCTAGGTGGCCTTGCCTGTCTTTTCGGTCTGGGATCTTCTAAATTACTTCTTTCTACAATGTCAGTTCCATTTAAATCAGTCTGACTAAATTCTAAATTTCCTGAATCTATAACTTGATCTTCTGGACCCAAAAGATTGGCAGGAGCCTGAACATAATTCTCTACATCATATAAATTTTCATTCAGTACATGTTTGTCGACCGTTGGTGAAAATTGGGTAGGTGCTAATTTAAGGTGCCATCTGTTTCTCCTAAACTGCCCCTTCTCAGTTTCTATCAGATATGATCTAGGTACTTCATACTTTTTTATTACAGTGCCATAGAGTTTCAGATCAACGACCCATACTCTATCATTTATCTTCAGTTCTTGTAAGTTTACAGCTCTATGTCTCTTATTATAATAATACATGCCCTTGTTTTTCCTCTCAATTTGCTTCTGTTTCATATCCCCTATGACTACAGGATTGTTAAGTTTACTAGATATGATAGGTAGGTTATCTCTAAGTTTTCTGTTGAACATCAATTCAGCCGGACTGTAACCAATATCTAAGGGTGTATTTCTATAAACTAATAATGCTAAATATATATCCTGATTTTTTGTCAGTAGGGATTTAGCAATCTTTACTCCAGATTCTGCCTGGCCATTACTTTGTGAGTAGTATGGGCTACTAGTTATAGACTTAAAACCATAATCTCTAGCAAAATTGTTAAATTTATTCTTAAATTGACTTCCACAGTCTGAGCGTACTACCTCTGGAATTCCATATCTAGAAAACATCTCTTTACATTTTATTATTACAGTATCTTCTGTCATATCGTTTAATTTAAATATTTCTAGAAATCTTGAATAGTAATCGATTCCCACTAAATACCAATAGTTTTCAAATTTAAATAGATCTATTCCTACTTTTTGCCATGGTCTGTCTGGTGGTGGATCTAATACCATTTTCTCTTTGTGATTTGGTGCATTTTCTATACATTTAGGACATGATTTGACAATTTCCTCAATTTCTTTTGATAATCCAAAATACCAAACAGATTGCCTTGCACGCTCCCTGCATTTAGTGATTCCTAAATGACCTTCATGAATTTTTATTAATATTTCTTTCTGCATACTACTTGGAATGACTATCCTAGAGTTCAACAATAAAATATCATTTTCCATTGAGAAATTATTTCTGTACTGGTAATACTGTTTAAGAATACCTAACTGATGTTGTCTAGGCCACCCTTGAACCATAAATTGTTTTATTTGTGTACATATATTACATTTTTCCTGCTCAAACTTGATTTTAAGTAGTACCTCATCAGGTACTGTTTCACTTACAAACATTTTAATGTCAAACTGAACTTCTTTTGAATTTACTACATCATACATCCCTGGCAAAGGCTGTCTAGACAATGCATCAGCTACAACCAATTCTTTCCCAGGAATATAGATAACTTCATAATCAAATCGGGTTAATTTCAATCTGAGTCTTAACAGGCGTGGACTTAGGGCATCAAAATGTTTAGTATGTAATATTTGTAAAAGTGGCTTATGGTCAGTTTCAAGAACAACATGAATTCCTACTATGTAATCTCTAAATTTATCTGTTGCCCACGCTAAGGCTAAACATTCCTTCTCTATTTGGGCATAATGTTTTTCTGCTTCTGTTAGAGTTCTACTGGCATACATGACTACTGCTCTTTGGCCTTTTTGATCCTCTTGCATTAGAACTGCCCCTAGTCCAAAAGAGCTACTATCTGCTGAAACAATAATCTTTAAATTCGGATCATAATGTGCTAATGTGGGTGCTACTTGTAGCTTGTCTTTAATAATATTGAATGCTTGTTGTTGAGAATGCCCCCAAACATACAAGTGATTATCTTTTAGAAGTTCATGTAATGGTGCTAATGTGTGAGATTTGTTTGGAATATATCTGCCTACAAAATTGACCATGCCTAAAAACTGAAGTAATTCTTTTTTATTTGAAGGTGTTTTAAACTCCTGAATTGCTTTGATTCTCACAGGGTCGATTTTAACTCCTTCTCTGTTTACTATATGCCCTAAATAACTAACTTCTGTTACCCCAAAAATACTTTTTGTTTTATTAATAGTTATTCCCTCACTGTGTAACCTATTTAAAACTTCTCTAAGCATTTTATCATGCATTTTTTTGTTAGATTCAAAAATTAGAATATCGTCCATATGTATGGCTACATTTAGGTCTTTAAGTAAATTTGAGAACTTCATACTGAAATACTCAGGTGCACAGTTAAGTCCAAACGGTAAGCGGTTGTAAATATACCTACCAAAGGGTGTAATTATGGTTGTCAGCTTTTTTGAAGCTTCATCAAGACAGATCTGATGAAAACCTGAAGTAGCATCAATTTTCGAGAAATACTTAGCGCCTTTTAACCTTGCCAATGTCTTTTCTACCTTTGGAATGGGATAAACCGGTCGTAAAATATTTTTATTAACTTGAGTGTAATCTCCACAAATCCTCACTTTGCCATTTTTAAATACCACTACTATTGGAGACACAAAATCAGTAGGTTCTTCAATAGGACTAATTATGCCTAATCTTTGCAATCTATCTAATTCCTCTTTGACTTTAGGTAATAACGGGATAGATACACTTCGAGGTGTTGCATGTACAAATGGTTTAGGATTGCTTACTAATGTTATTTTAAATTTATCTCTAAAAACCCCTAACTCGTTAAAAATGTTTGGAAACTCTTTCTCTATTTCAACTTCAGTACTAGAATCTGGATCGCTGATCTGATCTGAACCTGATATTGCACAGATACTAATAATTTTCATACTTTCAATTGAAGGTCTGCCCAAAATGGCAGTGCTTAGATCTTTAATTACATATACTTTACCTTCATATTTTCTCTCTTTATACTGTAATTTTAACTGTACTGTACCAATTACATGTAATTTAGTCCCATCTGGCCCTTTTACTCTGTCACCAGTTTTCACCAACGGCAGCCTTCCTTCTACAGCGACATATTCTGGTATAGCACTTATGTCTGCACCTGTATCAATTAAAAAATCCAAGTTTTTTATAAATTTATCCTCTTTAAAAATACTCACTTTAACGTTGTATTGGTTATTGTTATGAAACATACACACCTTATGTTCATGCAGCTCTTCGTCCATGTTTTTTATAGTTTTAGAACGACAAAGTTTAGCGAAGTGTCCTTGTCTTTTACAGTTATGACAAGTCACTTTGGATGCTGGACACTTATCCCTTTGATGCCGTTCTAATCCACAGAACCAACAGTTTCCTTTCACTGGTCTTCTTTTTTCCAATTTGAAGATCTCTTCCTCTCCTCTCATCTTTTTTGTTTCTTCCTGCTGCATTTCAGCTTGCCGACCCATTTGGACAGCTTCGTCAAGCGTTAAATCTCTTTTCAGGAGCATCCTGTCGCTAGCTCCTTTATTCAGTGCGCCTATTACAATTCTGTCCCTGATGAGTTCTCCTTTTATAATTCCATATAAACAGCTCTCCGCAATCTTGTGCAAATCCGTTACAAAGTCGTCAAACTTTTCCCCGTTTTTTTTGAATTCTTGTATTAAATCTGTATCTTTCATATATAACATTTCTTTTGGGTAAAAAGAAATCGTCAAATTTTTCAATTAGTTCGTTAAAAGTGTTTTGTTTCAAGACAAACTGAATTTTTATATCTTCTGCCTTTTCTCCCATGCAGTACATGAGACAATTTATTCTGTCTTCATCTGATTTATTGTTGGCTCCCGCGAGGCTTAGATATCTTAAAAATCGGGCTTTATATTTAGCCCATTCTTCCGGCACAAAACTGAAATTTACCGGAGGCGGCACCGCCATTTTGCAGTCTTTTTCTTCCATTTTATTTTTCGTACCCAACTGAATCGTATTCTACTGATTGCACTTATGCTTATATTGCTTATTCACTGATTTTTTTACCGCTGCCACCATGTTGTAAATAATAAACTGGGTTATACTGAATTATGTTTTATTTCTAGGTTTAGAACCATCGTAAAAACGTCTACACATTTCTGACACACGAAACATAGACAACTCCCGTTTTCATAGACAATCTTACACAACCCCAGACCATAGGTCACAGACTATCACAACACATAGTTTCAAAATATCAAGATTTAACAGTCGCACTATAATGACGTCACAATGTTGCTTACATAACAAAAACGATATTTATCTACAGTAGCGCCCTCAAATCCCACGATGGTTTACTTTCCGCACAGACTCTAGTATTTTATTTAAGTCAATAGTGTCAAAAATATTACAATAAAATTTATAACTCGACCTATGAACGCAACTGAAGTAATGACAGCACACACACACTGACACTGACATCCCGCTGCCGCGATAGCACTACAAAATCTTGGAAATTTGGGATAAATTGGACGTGTTTCGTAATACCAAAAAAGATGAATGAAAACTTAATGTTTTTCCAATTTGTTTTCTATCATTTGTAAATTGATAATATAAAATCGTCTTTTGGTATGACCATAACTTCGATTTGTACTGGTTCTGGGAGACATGATTTATCGGTGAAGTTAAAATTTCTATCACATACGCCTCTAACCTACAAAAACAGAAGATAACTTAGCTTTTGATTTACACAAACAATAATAAACAAGTGGATAAAAGTTCATATGTTATTGGCAAAATTGTGGTGTCTCTTCCACAAAGGCCATTAATTAAGAGTTGAAGTTGAAGTTAAAAGTTCATAGGGTCAAGAGTTTATTGTTAATCAGTAAAACATTCACCAAGAAAATATAAAATAAAGTCTGTCTAATAAGTTAAACGACTTGGGTAATTATTAGGATTTAATGAAATCTGATGTAGTCAACACGGGTTTAATAATCAAGGTTGATTAAGAGATAGACATCATTGTTTACTAACAGAAGAACCTTATGAAAAGTATCGAATATAAGTATTTTTTAAATGATTAATTATTATACAAAATTCCCAAGTCGGTTGACTAATTAGACAGACTAGACAGCAGTATTTTTTTTACTTTTATTTACTAACCTCTCTACAAGGTCTGCCTTTCTTCCACTACAGGTCGCACCCCTCTTTAATTCCTCTTTGAGCTGATTTAATTTCCAGGTACAATACATCGTCAATACAAAAATATTTCATACAATTTCATAAGAACCGCTCCGAACCACAGAATGTAAATAGATCATACACGTGGCGCCCTCTGAACACAAAATCTTCTCCATTTACCCTTTAAATTTAACTTTAAATTTATAAAGAAGCTATTCTCATTCACAACAAATGTACCTTAAAATAAATTCGCCAAATATTAGAACTCTTCTTCTTCTTCTTCTTTCTGCCCTTATTTCATATTACTTGGGGTCGGCGCAACACGTTTTCTTCTTCCAATTAGAACTCAATGAAACGAAATTTAAATCTTGTATTAAACACACACTATGCAGGCAAGCATATTATAAGATAGAGGATTACATTCAAGATAAAAATGCTTGGCTCAATGCTGGTCCAGCTCCTCTACCGCTAATGTGTATTGATTAGTTTGGAAAATATTATTATTATTTGTTTTTTTTGTAATTTGAGAACATTATAGTTCAAGCTTGTGCTCATTTATTTATTACTTTTGTTTGTGGAAACCATAGCATTGTTTAATGTAGAAGCACTTTTTTTCCAATTTGTGAATGTAAAGTACCATAGAACAATTTTATTAGGTTACAACTTTTTTTTTGACATTACGAGCATGGCAGTTGAGAGTTTGTCATGCTCACTCAAATGTCTCGCTGTTGGTGGCTCGTATTATTGGGTCATTCAGTTACTTTAAAAATGGTTGAGCTGAGCTCGTGAACGGGTTCCGTCAGTTGAGTTTGGGCATCTCTTAGCTGCCAGAGGCTTAAATCAGTTTCTATCTTTTAATTTATTTTAATTTTATTATCTATATTGTGTTCACATAATAGAAGCAACAAGCAATGTGTAACAAAACATTAGGTATATGTAACACAAAGAGTGTCCATGAAGTTTCTTGCACGTTCTTCTCCATAGAGATCTACGCTTTGGAACATGCAATTTAGCTTCACTTTTCTTGGACTGACCAACATTTGACTATTCAAAAGTGCCTGCAAATGGTCTATTTGAAATAAATGATTTTTGATTTTGATTTTGATTGTAAAAAAAAGCCACGACTGAATACTGTGTCCCAATATACTAGCGAAAGCTTAGTTTGGGTTTATCCTCCGACTCGATTACTCGTTATTCACCTCTCTTATCCACTCCGCTTTGTATGCCAACACGTATCTATTATTATAATTTATAAGCAAGTAACGATCGTGAATATAACGTGGAAAGTAGAAATGCCTACATGGAAATGATCTTATCCCGTCTTATCCCAACATTGCTGCTTTCAGCGCACTCTCTCTTGCGTATGGGAAAGTACGACTTCCAAAAATCTAAACACACGGGAAATTACATTTCAGAAGGAAACTGTAGTTTCATGTATATTTGAAAGGAGTTTTTAACATCACTACCCACCGCTAGACGGCGTTACAGTCTACGTCTATAAAATTACTGTGTACACAGAAAACCTTCATGTTCCCTCTTTGTAAATGTTTTCATCTCGTTCCGCTTTCCACCGCTAGATGGTGTTGTTCGGTGAAAATGTGTGGCCACGAGACTTTGCTTTCAATGGATAGCGTAATTTTCGCTGTTTGATAAGAGCAACACCCTTGAGAGCTTTTGTGGCAGTGGATGCATGGACGCGGGGCGGGCGCGGCGCGGCAATCTCAAACAAAAGAATTTCCAGTGCTTACAATTATCACGAATGAGGATAGATGGCGGGACCAAACTCTTGCTTCAAACTGTCTCGAAAGGCGGGAAATCTGGAGTCTAGAATTTTCGTAAAGAAGTTTTCAACGTATTATTTGCGATTAATTCTTGACACAGTACGGGTGTCAACGTTGTTTGCTTTCCTGCGTACACGACGATGAGTGTGGTGCTCCACCCAAGTTGAGTAGACTTCCAACATATGCTCCACTGTGTCCTCCGGGCGATTCGTACAATGGTAACATCAGGGCGTTTCTGAAATTTTATGCGATTCCCTGTTAGTGTATGTTTTGTATCAAGACAATAAACGTAGTGTATATAAAAGTTTAGTAAATAGCGTTTTAGGTGAAAGTAAAATGAATGAATGAGTACTTTTCGGAATTAATCACAAACACAGATATTGAATACAGAAGTTGATAATAATTTTTATTTATATAGGTATGTTTATAATTAAGAATAAAATAAAAATATTATTTTATATAACGAGCAAAATTTTATGTGATGCAGGAAAAGTAAATCACTATGTACCATTTATGTAAACAGAGAGTAAATTAGAGGTACATAAATAATTATTTTATTTTTTAGAAGTAGCGGTAACTTACCAGAACTCAGCAGTGTTTATAATTTTCATAGTATTTTCAAAAGTCTAAAAAAGTGCTCTAAGTGGTCTAAGTGTGTGAGGGTTCTAAAATAGTGTGTAGTACGTCTTTCCCATCTTTATTACGAATCATATATATATATATATATATATATATATATATATATTGTTTTGCGTGAACGTAACATATATATATGTTACGTTCACGCAAAACTATAATATCGTAAAAACGCAATCTGATTCTTGGTAATCTTGTTGACGGAAGGAAAATAAACATTCCGAAATTTTTACGTTACTCTCGTAGGCTTACTGGCTGAAGTAATATCGGGGTATAAACTAATGGATCTCTCAGTATATTGATACTGATAGATCGGAACATATTGATGTGTAGCAAACAGAAGTTCGTAGGTCTTTTTTTTTGCTAAAATCATCCAAATGACATCCCCCGAAGCGGAGCGGGAGATAGTGTCAGACTCTTACTGACTAAAAACCCCACCCCGTTCCTTCTTGCCTTTCATACTGGGGCCGAGCCTCCCTTTTGGAACTAGATCCTGATCTCAGTAGACTTCGACCCAGCTGGGCCCCGGTTTTTGCTGAAAACTCCTTGAGGCGCGGTCAGTGCGCGCCGTCGACGACTTGGGCTCGGTCCGGACAGTTACCGGACGGACAAGTATTATACGTAACAAGGTTGATTTATTGTTTTGAGACAAGAAATCAGCGAATAATTTCTTAAAAACTAAACTAGTTGTCATTCCAGAATTCGAACGAGTTATATTCTGTTAAGTCAAATATAACTGGAATAAAATAAAAATGTTGTTGTTGTAATTTGCTTTTACTTTACGTGGAAAAACGTCAAATGTCCCTTCCCGCTCTGGGTGGTGCAAATAGCCGTATCAGGCTTTTTTCTACTTACCAGAGCGGCTGATAATTTCGCGGCCAACGGTTCTTACCGATAACTCAATGTCTCATTACTAACACCACTAATTGCGGGACTCATTGTTGTTATAAATGGCAGGTAATTTTATAATTCAGTTCACAAGCAAATTACTTCTGGAACAAGGAATAACACCGTGTAAACGTAAACTGAAAATTCTCACAATTTGGAACATCGCGCTGCGATTAGTAAAAAAGGAAATACGCCCAAAAATTTTTTTGAAGAGATTGCATCAGTTTTTCAGGATACCGCACCTTCTTAGAAGATGGTTAAAAATGAGTTCGGCTATTTCAACAAGGCAGGGAGACATGTGAAGATGACCCTCGCCCGGGTCGTCCTGTGACGGTCTTGACCGAAGAAAACGTAAAAAATGTGGAAAAATTTGTACTGGCTGATCGCAGAATTAAATTGTATTCTAGCAGATAGCAAGAACTACAGATTAGTAAAAAATAAATTGGAGCGATTTTGCTTCAACAGTTGTATATGAAAAAAATTAGTGCGCGTTGGGTACCGCGAATGCTCAAACCGCTTCACAAGCAGCGACGATTAGGCAACTTTAAAGATTTTTTGGAGTTGTGTCAGCCTAATCTGGATAAAAATTATAATTGCATTGTGACCGTGAATGAAACGAAGATTTGTCAGTACCATCTCGAGTCCAAGCAAGAGTCGATGCAATGGATAAAAAGGGGGCAATGCCACCGAAGAAATTCAAAGTGGAAAAGTCGGCATCGAAGTTCATGGCTACCATTTTCTGGGACAGCAAGGGAATTTTATTAATTGATTTTTCTCCTAAAGGGACTACAATAAACAGCCTTTACGCTACGCTAAGTTACTAAGCGCTAAGAAAAGGCGTGGCAAGTTGGCGCGCGGGTGCTTTTTCTGCAAGACAACGCGCCCGTCCCACAGCTCGAGTTCCGAGGAATGCCTTAAAATTTACGGGCTTTACAGAAATTGACCACCCACCTTAAATTTTAGACCTGCTTCCCAGTTAGTTAGTTAGTCAGTTAGCCCATTTATGTCCCACTGCTGGGCGAAGGCCCCAATTCCCTTTTCCACACACATCTGCCTTCGGCCATTGCGGGCCAGTCCCTCCGGTATTTTAAGTTTTTTTATTTTTCTTATTTAAAAAGGAGCTACTGGGTCGAAGATTTTCGGACGACAATGAGATGATGGCGGCTGTAGACAGCTATTTTAAAGACAAATGTAAAGAATATTTTTTTAGGTGGTATAAAAGCATTATATTCACGTTGTGAAAAGTGCCTTTCACTTGAGGGGGATTACATTAATAAATAAAAAATATAAAGCTGTATATTTCTTTCAAGTCGCTACTTATACATAATTTATATAATCCTAGGTTTAAAGTTAATGTTCTTTATGTCCTTAAATATTGATAATTTAGTTATTACTCATAGTTATTCGTTAGGTATTAGCTTAATTATTTTTTTGTTTAAATTTTACTTGTGGCGATTACATGTAAAAATATTGTGTAAAACATTAAAAGATTAAATAAAGATTATTATTATCATTTTTATATTATTATTAAGTTCCTCAGGTCGCGAACTTACCTCAGCCGCCCCTCATAAGTTCCTTCAATTGCCCTTTTCGTTCCACAGCCACGGCAACTCTGCCGAACAATCCCGCAGCCCACGTTTCTAAGTATCATATCATTTGAAGGTTCACACAAGTTCACACAAATTCATAGACCTCCCCATGTGTCGCCACAACGACTTGTCCTGTATGTCTTGTATCCGTCCATTTCTAAATATATTTTTTTTGTTAGCCTGTCCTGTCCCTCTCCTAGGCAAAGGCCTCCCTCCACTCCCTTCATCTTTTGCGCGCCCGGGCTTCTTCTTGCCAGTTCTGGTGAAATCTGTCTAGTTCGTCGCTCCATCTTCTTCGCGGTCTACCGCGACCCTGTCGCACCGTTTCAGGGCACCAACTTTGTTCTACTTTGGCTTAAATATAAAATACTATAGTACATATAAATAGAAAAATTGAGGCTATTGGTTTATCAATATATAGTACTCGACCATACATAAATTATACTACAGAATATCACCTGGCTACGGTTTTGGCATACTATTCACAACAAATCTTGTTCAGTCTACGTGAAGCCCTAAAGATTCTGTGATGTGTGAGGACTGTGAGGAGTGATATAAAAGAAAAGGAAGTCGGTGATAGCGTGACAATTGAGTGGTTATCCACTCAATCGTTCAATCATTTTATAATGAAAAAAAAAAACATGTTGCATCGACCTCAAGTAGCAAGGTGCCTAGGTGAGACAAGGGCAGGTACCTAGATTATAAAGTCTTAAAGAATCAATGAAGCTAGTAGCTAAGCTCAAAAAAAGATTATATTTGTATCACAAAAACAATAAAATAATAAACTCTGGCTTTGAGATAAACATTATAAATCCAATGAAAACAAAAATGTGTTATTTTAAAATTAGATTCGTTATATCATGGCAACAACAGCGAACTCATCGAGTAGAAACAATCCTATATCACACGAGCACGCCCTATTGTTTACTGACATTATCATCATTTGTACTGTTAACCACATCCAGTGATAATTTGTCTTTGACGAGACCCAAAACGGCGTTTCTTATAAAGGCGTTCAGCAAAAACGGTTAAATTAACTCAACCCGTGAAAGGGTAACTGTGGGTGAATCCACGAAGCGGAAAACTAGTCGTTACCATAGCGTAGGTATTTACTAAGCTGCCAAAAAGTTTTGTTTTTGTTTCAAACCTCTCTTCATAAAGTTGTGTTCGGAATTTTCGACAGTTGGTTCTGCAAGATAGCATAATAGAAGTTTATAAGCGCAGTAGACTGGATTCTTACGTTGGTTTTCAGAACTTGAAAAAACATTAAGCAGGCTTATTCGTGTTTTTGATCTCCAAACAAAATTATATCATATAATCTATCTTATTATATAATATATATCTTTAATAATAATTATTTTTTTATACTAGATATTTAATTGTTATCTTTGTAGTTTGTGTGTACTAATTTTCCTTTTACTTTTACACACGGTGTCTACTTCTCTTTTTTCTTCAACTTTCCTGTCGCAGGTATGCTGGAAGAGATTTCATTAGAAATAAGCATCACCTTTGTACTATTTTTTCTGTTTCCTTCCTCTGTTCATTTCCATGTGTGTACATAAATAGTTAAATAAATAAAATTAAAGCTCAGTTTTTTTATTGAAGAAAACGAAGCAATGTACTCAGCTGACTACACTGACTGATTTTGACTGGTCTACTGCTTTAGTCGTTAGTGGCGCTGATTGCTATACCGGAGGTCGTGGGTTCGATTCCCACCCAGGACAAATGTTTGTGTGATGAGCATGATCATTTGTTCTGTGTCTGGGTGTAATTTATCAATATATGTATGAATTTAGAAATATATAAGTATGTTTATCAGTTGTCTAGTACTCATAAAACAAGCTCTGCTTAGATTGGGACTAGATGGCGTTGTATGATAGTTGTAGATTAAAAAAAAACAAAATTGAAGCTCTGTTTATTAAGTTTTTTAATTGAAGAAAACGAAGCAATGTCGTCAACTTACTTGATAACTTCAATAAGAAGATACTTACATTACACATATACACGGGTATACATTATTATATACTTGTATTGGTTTGGTATAAACTAACTTTTTACATTCCCGATGGTTTCGGCGAGAATATATTACCAGCATAAGAAGTTGCCAGGGCTGCGGAATTGTTCGAAACTTCGAAGTTACTGGTACGCAATGGGCAACTAAAGGAAAACAGGCGGTGTTTTTGTCAGTAAAAGTCTGACACTGGCTCTTGCTCCACTAAAAAGTGGAAGAAGTGATGATTTCCCACTGAAAAAAAGGAAAATAGATTTACTACGTCCTAATCTAGGCCATAGTATCGACCTGTATTCTGAATTTCATCGGAATCAGTTCAGTCTTTGAGGAACGAATGTGTGATAGACTAACAGACACCCAGACAAATGTAAAGTCTTGCCACACTATGTATATGTTTTCGTTACTCCTTCACGCTTAAAAGGCTGAATTTATTTTGATGACATCGACATAGGATACTTTTTATCCAGGCAACATGTTCCCTAAGGATAATTTAATTGTATACTTTTTAATTTTATACTTTCACGCAGGCGAAGGCGCTGGCAGAAGTTAGTTAATTACTATACCCAATGGCCTAGATTTTAACAGAACTTTTTATAATTGATTATGTGACAGATGTTTTTATTCAATTAATGATTTTCTTTCAAACGCGTATATATTAATTTTATTTCAATTTGATATCAATGGCAATGGGCACTATCAATATGTAGTTTTATTTTACTGTTGTAAATAAATCATCAATCTTTACACCCCTACTTTTTAATTACTACAAAAAAAATGGGGCTCTATCTGTACCCGTCACTGATCATATTTTTGTAGTCAAAAGTAGAAAAAACCGAAATCCTAAAATTGACCACGAAAAGGTAAATTCAGCATAGAATCAATCAAACATAACAATTGCTAGTAGAAAATACTGCGGGCAGTGTTTTTCCTTAATAACTGTCACTTATTCATTCATTAATCAATAGCCTGCACAATATTTCCATAAATTGAGTGACATTTATTATTTATAACTTTGCTGTTTATGAATATTATTTATTGAGATTTTACTTATAAAATAACAAGGGCTTTTCTAATAAGCCCTTTAAGTATTTCCACTAATTAAAAATAGTGGTGTATATATAAAGGGAGAAACTGAATTACTGACATATCAAAGCACAACCGACACTACTGGGATTAGAATCATGTTTTGCACAAAGTTTTCTTTTACAAAATTCACCACGTAAAGGGATGACAGGTGGTTCAAAGTTTATATCGAGAAACTTACATCCACGCGGGCGAAGCCACTGGCAAAAACTAGTTCAATATAAAAAGAGAAACTGACTGACTGACATATCAAAGCACAGCCGAAACTACTGGGATTATGTATAAACTGTGTACTTCTTTAAGTGACAAGTTCACCACAATAATTGGTATATATATGCTAGTTATTTTTTGTGAAATGTTATTACTGAATAAGTCGTTGGAGTACCTTAATATAATAAATAAATAAATTATGAGCGTGAAATTTTGCACAAGGCTTCCTTTTATGACGTAGGTAAGAGTACTAAATCACGGGGTTCAAAAGTTAGTATGTAGAAACATAAGCTATTCTCATTAAGATTTGAAATTTAAAGAAACCTTTTTTACTGTCTGTTCAACCGATTTTAACTTCTATGTCGTAGGCATAAGGATGGCATTAAAAGCACAAAAGTGGTTACAATACCAACTATTTACTGCAGCCGCCATTTGTCATGCCACTAACGCAATAACAGTCAAAATCGGTTGAACGGACAGAAATAAAAGGTTTTCATAAATGTAATGTTATTTTGAACAGAGTATAGTGTAGATATATTCTGGCAAATAAATCATTCAATATACATATATCAGTGGGAAAGAGGGAGAATTCTGTTTGCAAAATATTGCTTTGCTATAAATCTAGAACATGTCACAACCGTGTACAGAGCTTTAGCGTTTGTCGAAGCATGGACAAAACGTCGGAAATGTCACGGTGGATCCCCTGCGTAACTCGTACATTGGCGTCATAGTAACGAAGCGGAGTCGGCCTGAAGGAATCTTCGTCTCACATATTTTGTAGTTGTTTTGTTTTCATACGCAAGAGCATATTCTAGATTATTTGGTAGAAATGTGAGGTATTGAATCTCGGTTTAGAAGTTTTCTCATTCCATGGCGGTTTAGGTTTTTTTTGAGTAGGAAAATTAACTGGTCAGAAGAAGAAAGTCGGTAAGTAAACAAATCAGTCTGTTAATGAGTTGATGAGTCGGCGAGGATAACTGGCCTGGGGCTCTTAATATTAAAGATAAAGGTTGACAAAAGTTCTTAATGATTAGGATTCACCATGTAATATGACAGCATAATTAGGTCAATCTCATAGAGGTATATTTTTTTTCAATGATATAGTGTTTAACTGCGATCCCACCTGGTGGTAAGCAGTGATACAATCGTTGATGGTGAATTGCACTGGTTTGTTAAGTTACTAGTTTGTTCACTCCAGCCTCGAAGTCACCTAAATTATAAAATCGGACGGGAAAACCGCTGCAGACAAATTTTCGACTTGTTGATATGTAATCGCTATCGCTAAACTAATCGTATGTTTTTAATGACATGCTTTTTCGTCTTTTGAAGTGGGAATTCATCAAACAGACCCGAGGGCACGGCGATGCTCCGCCCAAGCAGAGCTCCGGGCGTTCCGCACAGTGGCGACACCCGGGCGTCACTTCCACACGAATCCGGTACAGGAACCTCCTGGACTTTCCATATCCGGTGAAGACCTGCGTTATGTGGAAGGTAAGGACGCTGTGAAGTCTTTCCAGCCACGCCTCAAAGCCCAAAATTGCCTCAAAATTGTGGCGTGCCCAGCACTGGGTTGCGATAGTCGCTGACGCCATTTCACCATGAGATCCCGCCGGATCTCTGTCCGCCATGCCGTGACCTATCACGGTAGCGGACTTTCACCCCAGCGTTGTATCTCCACGCGCATATCGTGCATGTGTGCAAGGACTGTTGCCTCCAGATCCCACGGTGGTAGGCTAGCAAGAAGGCTCGCCGCTTCGCTGGAAATCGTGCGGTACCCCCGCACATCCATATTGCCATGTCCCTCTGGCATGCGCTTAGCATGGCCGACGGTCGCTTTTGCAGTGACGGCGCTGGACGGCGCTGGACGGCACTGGACGGCGCTGGACGGCGCCCACACCGGCGCCCCGTAAAGGCCATGGACCGAACGATCCCAGCATTGAGCCTCCGGTAGGAGGCGTCTGGACCCCCAAGGTTGGGCAGGAGCCGCTTGAGAGCAGCCCCAGCATATAGCCTCGGATTTGTGCAGCGTCACCTCAAGTCCCAACTCCTGGATCCTATCAACGACTATCGCGTGTTAGGCGCGCGACGAGGCGGTTTGCAATGACTCTTTCATAGAGCTTGCCCACCTCGTCGAGCAGCACAATGGGCCGGTACGCGGATGGAGAGTCCGCAGGGCGCCCTGCCTTCACGATGTGTCGAAAGAGTAGCTCAGCTCCGGTATGAAGGCACAAAAGAACGGGGTGGGTTTTTAGTCAGTTACAGTCTGACACTATCTCCCGCTCCGCCCAAGAGCGGGGGTTGTCATTACATGATTTTCCCACCATAAAAAAAACCCAAAAAATCCGGCGGTCATGTTGATATGCAATCGATATCGCTGTTATGTGTCGTCACTGCTCAACACTAGATACCCTGAAAAAATTAGGATTTACTGGGTAGAGTATATTTCAAATTTCCTCAATTCTATAAGTAGAGAGGTAATGGTAGATATTGGCCCCAACGTACTAGTCATAGGTCTTGGGTTCAAACCCAAGCAAAACAGTGAAGGAAAATATCGTGAGGAAACTGGCATGTCCTAGAACCAAAATTTCGAAGACATGACTGTGATATCCACTAATCTGCACTGGGCCCGCGTGGTGGATTTCGGCGCATTCCCTTTCCTAGAGACCTCCTTCTCTTTCGGTATCCTTGCCCGAGTCCCAGCATCATGCCATATATGCAATAATGTTAACAACTAGTTTTAATTCAAATCAGTTTCATAACTGGATGTGGTCCTTGAATATCAGAATGAATATGTCCGCATATTAAGTGCCTGTTCCTGACGTATTCGTGATCTTATCACGATCGCAATCTTCTGGCAAATAGGTATTTGATATGTGATGTGTTTGCTGTAAGCTCCTCTGATGTCATCGTTAGTTTAATGTAACTTCATTTAGTTTGCCTAGAGCAGGGATGATGAACTTTTATTAGCAATCGCGCCATTAAACATAAAAATGTATCTAATAATGTGGCCACGACGTACCGTCAAAGATGCTTGTCTTACTGGATGAACACAAAACAAAGAAGTTTATTTATTTCATAATTTATGTACACATATATTTATAACAGAAGAAGACAGGTCATTATAAAAGCTAGTTTTTGTCCGCAACTTCACCTGAGTACATAAAATAACCTATGTCACTCAGGAATAAAGCAGGTTTCTATCGGTGAAAAATTTTCGCAATTGGACCTGTACTTTCAGAGATTACCTCATACAAACAATAAAGCAAACTTTAACTCTTTTAAGAATATTATATTATATAAAGTAGATTGACATACATAATTAAAGAATAATATATGCAGCTCAATAAGTTTTTATTAATATCTATCATATCAGACCTGAATATGTTTTAAGTAAAAATAATACTAATAAAATTAATAATTCCTTGTAGATAGAGTCAAGTCATAAAAAAATGTCACGTTAAAATCGGATCACGATCAAGTGACGCCTGAAATGAGTATGCTCACTTTACAAAAGATGTATGACGTATCTTTTACCTAGACGTATGATACAGGGTGTTGACATGTGCGTGCATTTTTTATACACGGGAGATATGGTTCGGAGAAAAAGAAATAACGTTTAACCCTTAATCGCTTACGCCAGATTAATCCGACAAATGTTTTGTGTCCATTTTGCCAGGGTCGTATATTTACGACCAAATACTCCATCTCGTTTAACTCTTGAAGACAGAAAAGTTGACGAGATGGAGTATTTAACCCTTTATTCGTTTACGTCGGTTTAATAAACGGATAAAGGGTTAAAAAAATAAGATTTGGATAGTTAAGGCATGAATTATTTACCCACACAATATTGATATTTTTGCAATCGTTCTGCTTAGTCTTTTCCCAATTATGTTGGGGTCTTCCAGTCTGACCAGATGCAACTCTCTGACCACTACAACTCAGCAATTGCGTAACACGATAACCTTTGGTAAGATTCTAGCTTCTGACTATCCGTAACGACTTGCAAAGATCTACAAATGACAGCCGGGACCAACGGCTTAACCTGCTTTCTGAGGCACAAAGGAATCTCGAACTGTTAAGGCGCCACCCATCCACAGACCGACCTCAGCAAGCGTAGCTTAACCTTGGACGACCTGAGCGGCTATCATTACTGAGTTACGCACGCTTCGATTCTTAATATTCGAATTTTTCAATGTATGATAATATAATAATGCGACAAAAAACATTGACAACCATATCTACTTGCAATAAAAACTAAAATCAATTAGAACTTTGAGATTAATTAAGTAAACTAAAATTAACCAGTGTATATCAATTCGAATGTTTTAAAGCGGTTAAAGGAAGTCTGTATTGGTTTTGACATGCTTATGTTCCTTCTTTGTCCTTTGCGTTCCAGGAATAGGTACGGGCTTCCCTTTCAGAAGTCAACCCATGGCCCCAGTCGGTTTTACCGACATTTCTTTGAAGCGCGTGGAATACTACTCAGGCTCGGTCCGGACGATTACCGGGTGGTCGGACGGCAAGCTACACATTGCTCGTCATCCGCAAACTCAAGTCTACTGTGGCTAGAAATTGAGGTAGACCCTCCCAGCGGCTGAGGTAATCTCTGAAACTGTTGTACCGATTCAAAAAAATCTTTTACTAATGTAACTGATCCTTGAGTTATTGAGGCTATGAAAATAATTGATAGCCATGGAGCACAATAATGAATTGTGTTCTTTGTGTAATCATTTTCATATCGTAAGTTCCTCTCCTAGAGAGGAGGCCTGAGTCCCAGCAGTGGGAACATTAAAAGACTGATGACAATGATGATGAAGTTTTACGGGCGAGACCGCTGGCAAAAGTTAGTACCTAACTAACCCTACTAACAGTTTATAACATCAATAAATAAAAAGCAGATAAATATGTATGTATCAATTCAGCACGCTTAGCCAAGTTGTTATTCTGCAATCGTTAACGCTGTCGAAAAGTGATAAAACGTATGGGAATGACGTCATCTCAACGTAAAGTCGAATGGTCGGAACAAACGAATAGAAAATTCGTAGCCAAGTTCACATCGTTCAAAATGATAGAATGAATTTCTACAACGTTTAACGCTACATCCTTTGATAAACGAACGCTGCATTGTAGAACGAGCGGCCGACGCAGGTGCGTCAACATGGCTACCCATTTATCGTTTTCTACAATTGCTGACACCGAAGCGTTACCGATTGGATAACGGAATTCGACACGATACGGTTGTAACTTGGCTAGGGGGGCAGTACCGTTCACTAATTATCTTGAATCTTATCTTTATTTAAGGAATTAACTGGCCGAACACTGTCTCTTAAAACACAGGTTTATCCTAGTTTAAGAGGCAGGGTTATAAATTTGATTTGTACAGGTTTAACAACAACTGTTCTGTGTAATTGTGTGTTGTTGTTTTGTATTTTTTTCGTGAAAAAACGTTTTTATTATTATTTATTATTATAACTACAACATAATAAAAAACAATAATTTCTCAAGAGATGTACGATGTTACGCCCCCTGTACATTGTTATTTGTGACGCGAAGTGAAGAGATTCTTTCCTGATCATTTGTATCCCGCAATACTAAAGAAACATGGCGTCCTAAATGTCAATGTGGTACGAGTGAATGAATATGCGGGATCCATTTTCACTTTTGTCACTGATAACATGTCAGGTATATAGAGTTGCCTTTTAATAAAAAATGTGATACCATTTTAGGCGACCTTTTATTTATTTGTAAGATGTTATGATGTTTTTTTATAAAGAATGTGTCCAGTCTTAAAACCCTACTGCTTAGGTATTACTAGCCATTTAGTTTAGACTGCTGATTTACAATATATATTTTTTTGTCATTTTCATTTCTAAGGTAGCTAGAGTATTCCTTTTGGCTACTGACTACGACAATGAGAAATGGGTAGCTCACCGTCCGGCCGTCCAGTAACCGTCCAGACCGAGTGCGAGTCGAGTAGGAGTGAATGTTAGTCAGTAAAAGTCTGACACGCCCTCTCATTCCACCATAAAGCGAGAAAAGTCATTGGATGATATTCCATAACGAGCAAATACAAATACTCTTTGCTCGTTATGCGTGGTTAGGAGGTGGCTAGAAATCGGGGTCGAGATCCATCTACAAATTAATAAATTGATCTGAATTTTATACAATTCAAAATACACATTTATGTTCTTAAAAATAAATATTTGTACCAATGTAAAGTAAGCCTAAAGCAGTACATATCTAAGTAACAAACATTTTTATACTTACTGTGGTACCACGTGACAAGGGTCGTATTGTCGTCGCACTCCTATTGGACATGTCTTGAATCACAGTAGGCCTGCCCATTGAAATAACTTTACGTCTCTACTGTTTGACATGCCAGCTATTCTGTTAATAATAATAATGATATTTGGTAACTACATAGTACTAGCGTACCTACTGTATGTACACAGTTATGTGAAAAGATATAGTCTGTCTAAAAAGACAAACGATTTGGGTAATTATTAGGGTAAAATGAAATCTGATGCAGTCAAATTCAACAATCAAGGTTGATTAAGAGATCTTGATCATTGTTTACTATTAGAAGAACCTTATAAAAAGTAACGAATATAAGTATATTTTTAAATGATTTAATATTATTAGAAGACTTTTTAACGAAAAAAAAAAATGCTAAAGATATTTGTTTAGAATATACATAATTCAGTCTCTTTAATGATATTCTTATAACAAAAGTGGGACACATTTGCAAAAATATTATTATAATAGTGTCAAAGTAAGTATAAAGTAATAACATAAATCTGAAATCGTAAGAGAAATCTGATTCTAAATATGTTACTATGCTTGTAATAATTCATCATTACTAGCCATATTACGATCAATATCTGTTGTAGAACTATCATCATCTCAAGAACAAGTGAATGACTGCTAAAATTCGCGTTGCACACACAACAGATTTTTTTATTACCTTAAAAAATCCCAAGTTGTTTGACTTTTTAGACAAACTATAATGCTCACTAAATAACAGAGTATTTTCTTCTTATTAACCTTTTTTCTCCAAATAGTTCACGAAGAATTTGAAGATGACAACGTAAATAGGTCGATGATTCGTTACTCATTCATATTATTGGAATTGTATATTATGTCACCGGAAAATTCTCTTTGAGGCGTGGCTGGAAAGACCTCACGGCGTCCTTACCTTCCGTATGACGTAGGTCCTCACCGGACGTGGCACGTTCGGGAGTTGTCAGCAACAACAGGGGCCCAGCCGGGTCGAAGCCTACTGAGGCCAGGGTTATCCGAAAGGGAACTCGAGCCCCGGTATGAAGGCTATAAGGAACGAGGTGGGCTTTTAGTCAGTAAGAGTCTGACACTATCTCCCGCTCCGCCCAGAACGGGTGTTGTCATTGGATGATTTTTCCCACCATAAAAAAACCGGAAAATTGCAGAATCTTTATGATAAAATATCTCGGCATATTATGAAGAAATCGTTTTGTATAACTACGATAATCACATCCGCATTCATTACATTCCAACATATCTGTCAGAAATTGTAATCTGTTTTATCTAAATAAGATAAAACAGATTACAATTTCTCGCGATATTTTATAATCTCACCATCAACGATTGCGTCACTGCTTACCATCAGGTGAGATCGCAGTCAAGCATTAGTTTATATTAGATAAAAAATAAATCTTATGGCGTTTTCAATTATCCATTGACATACACTAACAACTTTTCTAAGAGTTCTTTAAAAAAGTAAAAAAAATAGTTTGGATAGATAAATACTAATTATTGTTTTTTAGAAAGTTCGCGAGTCCATTATAGGGCAAATAAGGAACAGGTTTGGAGAATAAATACTGAGAAATACAAGAATTTTCAGTCTGAGGTGTCAGTTCTTAAATTATTGAAAACACTGCACATAGTGAGTAAGTGAGTTGTGACGGTATCCACACATTCAGCTGGCCTGGGACTCATCTATGAACCCCAAAAGGCCGAAAACCTTGACCATGTAAAATAAAACTCAAAGAATTTATTTTAGCTCACACACATTCTTTGTGCGTACAGTTAAGGAGTGGAATTCCCTGCCGGAGTCTGTTTTTCCTGACAGCTATAGCCAGGGGGTCTTTAAGAGTGCCCAACCCGTGACACTTCCCATACAACCGCTCTTACGTGATTATTATGTCACACACATCTTTCTTATATATTTTGGAAACGCAAATCTTGTGGTTATTATCAAGTGTTCTATTGAATAAAAAAACATAAATCTGAAAATTTGATATTTGGCACAAAATCTACGTGATCTTTCTCTCGTTCTGAAAATATATTAAAAACGTTAAGAAAATATATTTATAGGAAAATTTAGACATTTTGAAGAACGAAAATTGTATCCAAAAATGTTTAAAGATTTAAAAAAATTACGTATTTCCTGAAACAAGTTTTAGCCCACTCAATGTTCAGGCACTATCTCTCTTTTTTCGTGTTGCTTCTTTTTCAAAGATTTGTAGGATTATAACACGCTTTTCAATCAAACTTACTTTGCTGATAGAAGGACCAGAAAGGGCCCTCTTAAGTGAAGAGTAAAGTAGCCTTCTACGCAAGTGTGCTCTATCATTACCACATCGTCGCTTACTGTCAAGCGCGAGCCTATTAAAATACCTAATAAAAAAGCCATTTACCATCGGTTTGAATCGTCAAGAAGTCGGTCAATCGGAAGCATAAAGCCTATACTAAAGTTCCCGTAGGTCTCTCTATGGAGAACGTGCAAGATACTGTATGAACACTTTTTGTACTTAGATACATACAACCTCACGACGCATGTTCCTTGTTGAACAAGATTGAAATTTCTATTTACATATTTATAGTTTGCCATTTTTGGAGATCTAAACTTGTGACCGAAAGTGTACAGAGTTGAATCACATGGGTTTGTTTGCAGTTGACTCTATTTTGTCAATTTCAGGCGCCGTTCCAATGTTCGTGATATACTGCAATGGATTTTGTTTACTGACTTTGTTTACCACCGAAAAATACAAGCATTTTGGAGTTAGTTCTTCGTATTTGTCTCTTTTAATGATCCATTGATGTTGGTTAAACATTTGTTGGTGAATTTGTTGAAAAATTTCACTATATCATAAAGGTTATAAGGCTTATCAAGTATGATTGGAAGATTATGTTATAAATTCAGTTTTTAACAGTTTTGATTTAAATTACAATTTAAAGCGTAATAATTTAAAAGTGAAAAAAAAAATCGGTATATACAAGGTGTCGTTTTGAAGCTGCAAAATATTTCAGGAGGTAATTATGTTAGTGATTCTCGACCCGAATCAATAATAAAATAAGTAGGTAATTTTTTTTTTTTTATAACCGCGCTTTTTTTCACACACACAAACACGGAACAATAAAGGGCGTTTTCACACACACTAACTCGCAACGATAGTTTCATAAATAATGTATCATCCAATCATCATCCCGCACGCCACACCCTAGCCACGCCCCCGCGGCCATCGATCAATCGATTTAGTTTAGTGTAATTAAACAATTAAATAACAAGTATTACTGATTATTGACCAGGTATCGTTTTTTTATATGATTATTTATGAGTTTTATTACAACCTCCTGAAATATTGTGCAGTTTTAAAACTGCACCTTGTATATACATTTTGTGCTTAATTTTTTTTTTGTCTTTTTTTTCTTTACTATGATTGTATTGCTTACTTGCACTATGATTGTATTCATTTTCATGGTGACTTAGGAATTTATTCATTTTCAATGTCCCGGCAGAATTTGTTACTCCAGCATACCCGGTCTCCACATTCTACAAACGTTCAATTGTTCGTACATCCAACGATGCGCATACAATACATTTTTGATAAAACAAAGACAGCATTCAGTCCGAAGTCAGCAAAAGACAGTTTCCTACGACTGTTCCGTAGCGCAGCGACGTGAACGTATTTCTCAATTAGTTTATACTGGGTGAATATTGTCATGCTATTTCCTGCCATTTTTGCAATGATGTTGTAATTTACATTAATTAGAGTTGATAATATAATTTGTGAACATACTTACATAATTTCTTTTGTTACAATGTTTTGTTTGTTTTGGTGTCTTCAAGGCTAGAGTGAATAAGCTCTTAATAAACTAGTGCGCCTCACCATCAACGATTGCATCACTGCTTATTATCAGGTGGAATCGCAATCAGGCACTGTAATGGTTTACACCAAATAAAAAAGAAGTCTGAATAAGCATTATAATTTAAATTTTTCCTACAAAGCCCAACTTACGTAGACGTGTAACATTTTGTATCACCATCTTATTTTGATAAAAATATTTCTTACTTCTCCAGCACAAAAGTTATTCATTATATTGTACCCGACATCTAAAATACAAACAAGACGAAGACCGAAACGAAAGGCTCACAAAACCCGAGTTTTAAATACACATCCTGAGAGGATAATTGTGGGTCTCGCAAAGGAATCAAAATACTCCTTTAAATATACGGTGTACCGACATTACTTTACACCTGTTACGTTGGTTAACATTGTTTTCCGAGTCTTGTTCATTAATTTAAATTATTTGCTTTGTAAATAGGGTAAGGAACCTAGCGCAAGATACATACGTTCATAAAGTGGTTCGAGTGTGCTCGTGTCATTGATAAGGCCTCTTCTCGATTCTAAATTTTAATAATTTACCATCGCACTTAGAAATTGACTTATTTACATATTATTAGAAAAAACCCTGAATAAGGAGTAATTTGAAGATAGTAGTCACGAATAACTATTTAATATTATATTTTACGGGTATACTTAGTTCATTGTTAAACAGTGATGATGATAAAAATCAATCACCCAAAATCAATGTTGATTTATGTTTGTTTTTTGATCAATATTGATGTTTTGTTGTTGGTGTTGTCTTAGCGATAAGACCGCCATTGTGCCCATAGGTTTAAGTTTTTGTGAAATTGTTACTATTTTGGTGTACAATAAAGCTTATTCTATTCTATTGTTTTTAAAGTCTGTCTAAAAATTCAAACGACTTGGAAATTTTTAAACGAATTGAATAATCTGTGATATAATTACATGCAATACTTTTTATAAGGTTCTATTAGTAAACAATGATGATCTCTTTGCAACTTTGATTATTCAATCAGTGTTGACTACATGAGGTTTCAAGAATTAGATTATTTGATTAGATTACCCAAGTTGTTTGATTTTTTAGACAGGCATAATCCTTCTGTGGGTACTTACTTCAAGACTTTGACAAAAAGAAAAAAAAAGAAAAGTAAATGGAGTATAATGTAACAAGATGTGTATATGTGGAAGCTTTATTTAAAAAGAAATATATAAATAAACCATTCGACAGCTGATCGAATCGATTATGAATTGTTCTCAAAGTAAATTATTCATATTGTTTCAGTGCAATATTGCTCCTCTGGGTCAGTTCCCTTTCCATCGTTAGCCTCGTGTATCGCTTTCCATCGGATGAGACCGAAGTTAAAATGGAAATAACAGTATACTCGTAAGTAGGTATCTTATAATTTTGTGATATTGGACAGACCTACAAAGTTGTGAGTTAGGAATGTATGAATATGACAAAGTTGGCGTTATTCTGGTCGAACTACAAATGTGTGATCATTCGGTATCAGGGCGCCCACTGGCCATTATTTAGTTCTCCAGAAAATTGGTCTATTCTTGAGCGTTTATAAACTACTCTACTACCAAATATTCCTTTATTATTCTTTACTAAGACTTTTGTGCTCAGAATTTTTTATTAAACATGTATCACCATTATACTATATCTTATTATAGATATCTAAGTAATAAAATTGCACTCTCCTTCGTAACCTATGGAACCTCGGAGATTATAATCAACTGAATAGAAGGGTAGATTTACGTCTAGTATCTTTAACAGTAAAGAATTTAAGTTCCTGAAACTGGAAAATACTAAATTTTCACAAACAGCTTTCAGAAAAACATTAACCAAATACTATATTTTCGTTATTCTGTGTTGGTTTATGAATAGGATAAAGGTCCATAAAGCAATCGTAAACTTGGAACTATACGCAGTAATTTCCACAGTAAAAAAATCAAGCTGCATTACAATATACATTATGCCTATATAGATTATCTGTGTCTACTACATTTAGAAGACTAGTGGCCAAAATGCTGAGTCTACAGGAGATAGGTATTTACCTATTTCCTGTAGACTCAGCCTTTTGGCCAAGTACTCGGACGTTTTCGCACTGACTTTAAACTGTACTCGTTACTACCACTAGTTTCAAGGTGGATCTTAGTGCTTTTACCGCTAGAGACAAAGGCTTGAGCGATGCAAGCGCTGCGTGGCTATAGTTATTGTGTTCTATGGTATAGTTAGAGATGTACGTTACTCCGGCAGTAGACTATTGTTTCTATTATGTACACTGCGCTGACCAGTACCCTGATTCACGTAAAATCAAACAAGCCAAATAACGTTGAAGTTTTATAGTCGTTCGATCGAAGTCCTATCCAAAATCGGTATTCACGTGTTCCTTAATCGGGATTGGCTAAAACGACAACTCAACTGGCTCGAAACTAAACGATCTATCGACGACTTATTTCCAATTACAATAAATAAGTATTCTACCAGGATAATCAAATACAGATGTTTTTTTTTTTTTTTAAATTGACTCTTCGACCAAACGACATTAAAATCGGTGTCGTTCAAACTCGATTGACGGATGTGAATACGGAAATGGTGTAAACGACTAAATCACTACGATATCGTTTCGGTTTTGATTACGTGAATCGGATTACTTATATTAAAAGAGCAGCTTTATAATATTGTAACTACGTAGTTGTCCGCGTTGTCTGGCCTGCAATGGCCGAAGACAGACAGTGACAGTGTGTGGAAAAGGGACAGGGAGGCCTTCGCCCAGCAGTGGGACATAAATAGGCTAACTAACTAACGTAGTTGTATGTCATTTTTGCTGAACTGGATCTAACTACATATTTGGTGTAGCCGTGAGATACACGATTTTAGTGTTCTTTTTAAGAGTTTCGTACTCAAAGGGTGAAACGGGTCACTAATACTAAAATTCCTCTGTCACCAGGCTGTATCTTATGAACCATGATAGTTAGTCCTTTGAAATGTCCATTTTAAAAACACATTCCATTTTAAAATCAAATGTTCTATATTAATGTAGTGATTGTCTATAAGTGTTACAGCACTTGAATAGTTATATGAAATGATTCTATATATTCCCAGTGCCTGTAATGTTGGCGATCCTAAATAAATAAATTAATTTTCACATATGGTATATTTCTGTTTCCTATATAACAACAAATACTAAAAAACAGAATAAAATTAATTAATATTTAACGGGGCTCCCATACAACAAACATGATTTTTTTGCTCGATTTTTGCTACGGATGGTACAGAGCCCTTCTTACGCGAGTCCCACTCGCACTTGGCCCGTTTTTTAATATTAAGTTTCTACATGAGGTTTCTACACTGTGTGTATCTATGTGGGCCTCATAAAACACTTTTTTTTTATTTCCTAATAGATAGTTCCATTGTACAAATCAGTGCAAACTCACTAAAGAAACAAGCGACAGTATTCTTACGATGCTAGGATTACACTAGGGAAGATTTTGAAGCTAGGTTATTAAGCAAAGTAAGCACATATACAATGTCTGAATACAGACAGCTATATTGTAAAAATATATTTTCAGTTTTATTCAAATTTTCTGAGAATAGGTTTATGACAATCTAAAGCAATGTGTAGATTGAGTCTTTTTTTTTTTTTTTTTTTAATGATAGGCTTGCGTTTGACCACTATCTCACCTGATGGTAAGCGATGATGTGGTCGACGATGAAGCACGCTTGCCTAGAAGAAACCTATTCACTCTCGACTTAAAGACTTAAAGAGTCATTATGGGTATTTTATATTTCTATCTAGTCTTAGTTGCGGGGAAACTGAAGTAAAAATTAAAAAAAAAAACTTTTCATAAAAAAGTACTACTAGACATCAAACCACTTAAAAAAGTTAATATTTATATGGCACATAGACAATGCACATCACCCTCAACTTTTGCACGTGTCACGCAGCGTGTTGGTATCAATTGACACATTTCTAACCCTCTCTGGAGCTAAAAGTAACGGTAGATTCTGTTAGGTTGGTATAAATAAACCGTTCACGGAGAATGATCAACAAGTGCCACATTACTGGGCCATTTCGCTTGCTCGACATTGTATTGTGTGCGCGACAATGTATGTAGATTGTAGAACTCGTGACGGCGGTAAACGTTTAGTTATTATCTGGTACTTACGGTTCAGGAACTTCGATTACAGTGCCTGGCTGTAAAAATGGCACGTTGTTTTTTATAGAAAGCTACGCTTTGTATAAAGTCGTAACTGTCACTCATCTGTCATATTTGTCAGCAAGTTTTTGTAAAACTTGATGTGCCATTTCACGGCCAGGTACTGTACCTACGTTTTGCTATACTTAGCGTTTTTTATAGACACACATAATAGCCTAAGTTGTACCCCATGTCTATGTCACATTTATGTACTAACATGTAGATTTGATTAATTTATATCTGACTTTAACGTACACGTATTCATGCTTTACGATATTTTATAGGTTTCCTTCAAAACCATAAATAGTCCGCGACAGCAGAAACAAGTCCCAAGTCAGAAGCGGTTAGATTTTACAGGATTTAAAAGTCTCCAGTATATTTGTTTTTTGGTCGCTTAAAAAGACTCTTCTACATTACATTTTCTTGTCGGGTCTTGTCCAAATTGTAAAAGTAGGCTCACGGAATATCTAATTCTTTTCCTACAAAATAAGAAGCTTCATTCAAAGAGTAAACTTAAATCTTTTACTGTTATTTAATTTTATTTCAAAGGTTTTTCAGCTGTAAAATTCAATTCTTATGACTGCAAACTTTTTAGGAAAATCTTAACGGAACCAATTTCATCCGAATTCAGCAGTAATTTAGCTAAACCAGTGAGTGAAAACAATGCATAGTCTCAGACTGGAATGTTGTCTGAACGAACTTCAATGTTCACAAAGTTGTTGAAAGGGCTTATTGTAATGAAAAGATAAAATTACAAACAGTATTGTTTTGTTACTTTGAAATTTCTTTACCCTTGTTTGAGTGAAAATAATTAATTTAGCGAGTTGAGAAGTAACGTTACCACCTGGATACATGTTTAATTAAGATCAAGAGATAATTAATATAATTACACATGTCTACTTTAATTTAGCTTGGAAAGTTCTGGATTCTTAAAAATAAATACGGTTACGGGTTGTATAATGAAGTTAAGAGATGTGAGATTGTTCGAAAGAGTTGCTATGGCATTCGAACGCAGAAAGCAACTGAAAAAAAACGCGGATGGGTTTTAATCTGTAAAAGTCTTTAAGTTAGATGATATCATTTCTCGCCAAAAAAATGGTTTTACGATTTCGATGTAACTATTATATTAATCACTTATCCCATTACCTTCGGTAATAACAATAAATATAAATTATATTTTGTTCCATAAAAGTTTAGCCTTGAAACCGACATAATTATAACTACAATGTTTGCTGATCTATTTATATACGCATGCACTTTTTCGAAGTAAGAACACTTAAAACCACTAACCACACGTAAAGTACTAGCGTAACCATTAAATATTGTGTGTTATGCCAAAATTGATAAATAGTTGTACATTTATCAGCTAAAAATAGTTTCATCTGTATTGTGTGGTATAAATATTTTGTTAGCTGGTAGCGCTGTGAAAATGTTTAACGTTAGGTAATTTTTCAGGTGAACACGTATTTTTTGGTTGCATCCCGCTTACGCTACAAAATTTAGCGGAGAATGTTCTCAATACAGGTGTCCCTTGAGAGGGTGTCGCAAATATACCCGTCACGCAGGCTCACGGCTGCGACGTGAAATATTCCTCTAGTGTTTTATATCATCCTCTTTTTTATGCACAGCACCGTCGGTCACGATATTAGGAGACGCTCGGCTTTCTATCGCTTTGCCGACCCGCAATATTGCTCGCGTCTTAATGAAAAAGGCCGCTAAGATAAAGATAAATTTAAAAAGGGAATTCTTTTTTCTTAGCCTTTGAATTTTCAACGTTGCGCGGTTCTTATTTCTTATATCTCATTAATTATGTAAATCGTCGATGTTAATACACTGACTGACGTAGGTAATTAATTTAGCTGAAGAGAAATTATTCACCCGATTATGGTAAAGTATATTTACTTTGGTTTTCTTTTCATATTTTTCATAGGTGCTGATGTAACAAATTAAGTACTTAGCATTTTTTGCACTGCAAGGAATTTTCTGCTACATATTTATGCAGGACGTGTCGTATACTGTATGCTTTGACAAAAAGTACGTGTTGTTTAAAATAACTTTGTTTAAGGAAATTGAGTGAGCTGAAAAAAGGGAATTTTATATGCTAGAAACGGTACATTTATAAAACTGATTTATCTTGATGAAACTAGGTATCTAATAGCCTTTATGTGATGGAGCAATTAATTTGTCGTTTTTTTTTTGTTTGCCTGTTATGGCCCACTCCTTGACAAATGCCTCCCTCTACTGCTTTATTTTCGTGGGCCCGCACCGTCTCCTTCCAGTTCTAGAAATTTGCCTAGTTTGTCAATGTAGACGTTAAAAAGGATATACTGAAAGATTTCATAACCCACCCATCACATTTTGACCGAATCCAAGCTCTAAATCAACAACACCTATCATACTTACGCTATATTTTGAGTTCGAGTAAATGTTTACAGGAGAAGATATCAATACATCTCGATGTGTTTACTAGAACAGAAATCATGTAATTTTACGAGACAAGTCATGCCATTATCCTAGTTTCGGGATTTCACTGAACATTCTCGGGTAGTCGTGTACCTATTTGGAGGGTAAACAAGCTATTTGTACGTGGTTAATGATGCGATTATCCGAATAGTCGATTATAGGGACGTGCACACTGCGTAACGCTTACATCCGTGTAGGTAAGGGACAGTTCACACTGAGACGCGACGCGACGGTACAAGGCCTGTAGGCCTAGCCAAGTTACAACCGTTTCATTTCGATTCTTTTGTGTATAACGCCTCTAGTTGGCCACGCCTCCAATTCCTTTGTTGTGACGTCATCTTAACGCTCAGTAACAAAACGTTTGTAACTTGGCTAGAGGGGCAGAGGGTTTAGCCAAGTTGAAATCTACAATTGTTAACGCTAGTAGAAAACTTTACATGTATGGGAATGACATCTTCTCAATTTTAAGTCACGTGGTCAGAACAAAAGAATCGGAGGCGTTACCGACTGTAGACAGAGGTTTCGAACCGAAACGGTCGTAACTTGGCTAGGTCAGCAGTAGTTGTTACACACCTCGCAAGCTAGCACTGCAAAAATATGATGGTGGCGGAGAGCTTATTCAAATTTGCGAAGCACAGTAGATACAGGTGATGTCTAGCTGCTTCAAGCTTTGTCTCGAGTCCCTTTGAAGTACAGCGAGACGCCACTGGGTGTTTTTTTTCCATTTGATTCTCTCACTTAAATATGTACCTATGTGGCCTTTTGGTTCGTAAGTTAAAATAAAATTCCATATTGATACTCCCTCATAAAGAACTGCTCAGCATCTAATAGCGTCGCGTCTTGGTGTGCCCTAACCCTAATCGATTGTAGGGACATGCACACTTCGTGCCATTACATCCCTATTGGTAAGTCGTTCAAGAGAATATCGGTAATGCGCCATATTCGTGACGAGACTGAAATAGGGTTTATTAATAAGTTATTACGATATAGAAACATTATAAATGCTAAACAAAAAATGTCTGTCCGATTGTCTACACTAATCTACACTTAATATTATAAAGAGGTAAACTTTGTATTTTTTTTGTTTGTAAGAGGTAATCTCTGGAAATGGTCCGATTGCTAATTTTTTTTTACTCATAGAAAGCTGCTTTATTCTTGAATGACATAGGCTATATTTTATGTCTGCGGGCAAAGCCGCGGGCAAAAGACAACGAGCAATGGGTAACTCGCCGTCCAGCCGTCCAGTAAGAAACAAATCCGAATCGTCGGCGCGTTGTTTTCTACGCGAGCGAGACTGAAGGGGCCCAGTAGACACCCCTTCTCGCTCCATCCAAAGCGCGAGAAGTTATTTGATGATGCCCACTACAATAAAGTTAGTTTCGTCGCAAGTCGCAGGGTGCTTCCCGGACACTGCAGGCTTGTGGTTGTATAGTGGCTGACCAGTACTAAGTAGCTTATCGTCCGATGAGGAATAGGCTCGCGCACCTAAAAGAGATGTCAGCAAGATTGACGGAGCCCGTAATCGCTCTTGCTTGCTAGGGCCGCGGGATTATTCGAAAAAGCTACCATGGCCTTGGACTACGGAAAGCAACTGAAGGAATATAGCTGGGATTTAGTCAGTCTGACATTCCCTCTTGTTCCACTTAGAACGGGAGGAGTTCGATCACACCAGGTGGTAAGTCGTGATGCAATCGTTGATGGTGAGGCACACTAGTTTATTAAGAGCCCACTCTCACTCTAGCCTTCAAGACACCTAAATTTTAATTGGACAGGAAGACCGCAGCAGGCAAATAGTTTCAGTGCCTCGATATACGCTGTATAAACGACGAGGCGAAACGCTTGGTCCGGACCGTAGAGGTTGAAACAACATTTGAAAAAAAAAGGTTTCAATAGGTGGATACTCGCCGTTCGTCGGGTTGTCCGATGGTAGAAATGAGATGGTGGAATCAAGTCATGCAATTCCTGCGCACAATCTCCTAAATGCATCCTGTAAAACACGGAAAGGCTGGCTACCCTTGGCTTGTGCCCAAGGCTTGAAGATTGGGCTAAACCAGATCTGGATCACCATTAGCCTCTTCGCACGCCTGTCCACCGAGTCCAAAGCTGCTAGGTGGCATTTTGCAGCACAAGACCCGTATGTGGCTGCAGTACTCCACACACGAATGGACCTGTGCTTTGCATTGATTTCCCACGTAAAAAGATAGGTACTTATAATTAAGTACAATATCAGTTCCTATATTATATGAACCTCAAAAAGTTCTAGAGTAGGCTACATACAGAATCCACGCAAAAATTAAAAAGTTTTAATTTTCACAGCGAATGTTTTTTTTTATCATTGAAATGAAAATCAAAACGGAATGACTTTCATAATTTCGTTTTAATATTGGCTTACCTCAAATATAAATTCTTTTCTTCAAGTCGTATGAGCGAAAAGAAATTGGTTTATATTAAAGGCAGGGGGTTCTGTTTCAAAGAAGGCAGGGTACCTACCCGAGCATCGTTCTCCAGCGAGAGTTTCACCAAATTGACAATATGAGAACCTAATACGGATTTCGGAAACTTTGTCAATCTTAATTCAAAGTAAGTATTTTGTATCACGAATCACATTCTCGAAGTTATTAACATATTAATGAAATATTGCTTTAAAGCTTGAAAGGAATGTATGTATTACTTTACTTTGTACATTTAGGGGACCGGGTTTTCCAGAACTTTCATCTTATATTTTATTGTCGATTTCGTATCAAACTCGACTATACCTACATACTTAAATGAAGATGTTGAATGAGTCAATAGTCTTAATAAAATAGTACGCTTCACCATCAACGATTGCAACAGTGCTTACCATCAGGTGGGATTGTATTGAAGCACTAGTTTATTTATCTACGTATTGGAATGTGCAATTGGCATCATTTTTCTGACTAGCTGAATTCTTGACAACTCAAAAGTGACTGTAAATAGTTTATCTACACCAATATAATAAAGAGGTAAAGTTTGTTTTTATTTTTTGAAGTGAAAACTTCTTTAGCGGCGTTGAGCACTTTTTCTGTAATGGGTATAAAATCTTAAACTCGCGTCAGGACACGTGACCTGATCGAAAAAGCGTAAGACGGATGGAGAGTAGACAGCTATCCCTTATCGCGCGTTGTGAAAGGGGGCTAGACGGAAAAAATTCTCACGAAAAATTGTACCGACACTTTTACTGTCAAAATATAAATCCAAGATGGCGGCTGCAAGAAATTATCAACTTTTTCGTCATGGGTGTCGTTTTCATGGTTTTCGAGGGTGTTGAAACCGATGGTACTGTCAAAATATAAATCCAAGATGGCGGCTGCAAGAAATTATCAAATTTTTTGTCATGGGTGTCGTTTTCATGGTTTTCGAGGGTGTTGAAACCGATAGTACTGTCAAAATGTAAATCCAAGATGGCGGCTGCAAGAAATTATCAAATTTTCCGTCATGGGTGTCGTTTTCATGGTTTTCGAGGGCGTGGAAACCGATGGTACTGTCAAAATGTAAATCCAAGATGGCGGCTGCAAGAAATTATCAACTTTTTCATCATGGGTGTCGTTTTCATGGTTTTCGAGGGTGTTGAAACCGATGGTACTGTCAAAATATAAATCCAAGATGGCGGCTGCAAGAAATTATCAACTTTTTCGTCATGGGTGTCTTTTTCATGGTTTTCGAGGGTGTTGAAACCGATGGTACTGTCAAAATGTAAATCCAAGATGGCGGCTGCAAGAAATTATCAACTTTTTCGTCATGGGTGTCGTTTTCATGGTTTTCGAGGGTGTTGAAACCGATGGTACTGTCAAAATATAAATCCAAGATGGCGGCTGCTAGAAATTATCAACTTTTTCGTCATGGGTGTCGTTTTCATGGTTTTCGAGGGCGTTGAAACCGATGGTACTGTCAAAATATAAATCCAAGATGGCGGCTGCAAGAAATTATCAAATTTTTCGTCATGGGTGTCGTTTTCGTGGTTTTCGAGGGTGTTGAAACCGATAATACTGTCAAAATGTAAATCCAAGATGGCGGCTGCAAGAAATTGTTAATTTTTCCGTCATGGGTGTCGTTTTCATGGTTTTCGAGGGTGTTGAAACCGATAGTACTGTCAAAATATAAATCCAAGATGGTGGCTGCAAGAAATTATCAAATTTTCCGTCATGGGTGTCGTTTTCATGGTTTTCGAGGGCGTGGAAACCGATGGTACTGTCAAAATGTAAATCCAAGATGGCGGCTGCAAGAAATTATCAACTTTTTCGCCATGGGTGTCGTTTTCGTGGTTTTCGAGGGTGTTGAAACCGATAGTACTGTCAAAATGTAAATCCAAGATGGCGGCTGCAAGAAATTATTAACTTTTCCGTCATGGGTGTCGTTTTCATGGTTTTCGAGGGTGTTGAAACCGATAGAACTGTCAAAATATAAATCCAAGATGGTGGCTGCAAGAAATTATCAAATTTTCCGTCATGGGTGTCGTTTTCATGGTTTTCGAGGGTGTTGAAACCGATGGTACTGTCAAAATATAAATCCAAGATGGTGGCTGCAAGAAATTATCAAATTTTCCGTCGTGGGTGTCGTTTTCATGGTTTTCGAGGGTGTTGAAACCGATAGTACTGTCAAAATATAAATCCAAGATGGCGGCTGCAAGAAATTATCAAATTTTCCGTCATGGGTGTCGTTTTCATGGTTTTCGAGGGTGTTGAAACCGATAGTACTGTCAAAATATAAATCCAAGATGGCGGCTGCAAGAAATTATCAAATTTTTCGTCATGGGTGTCGTTTTCATGGTTTTCGAGGGCGTGGAAATCGATGGTACTGTCAAAATGTAAATCCAAGGTGGCGGCTGCAAGAAATTGTTAACTTTTCCGTCATGGGTGTCGTTTTCATGGTTTTCGAGGGTGTTGAAACCGATAGTACTGTCAAAATATAAATCCAAGATGGTGGCTGCAAGAAATTATCAAATTTTCCGTCATGGGTGTCGTTTTCATGGTTTTCGAGGGTGTTGAAACCGATAGTACTATCAAAATATAAATCCAAGATGGCGGCTGCAAGAAATTATCAAATTTTCCGTCATGGTTTTCATGGTTTTCGAGGGTGTTGAAACCGATAGTACTGTCAAAATATAAATCCAAGACGGCGGCTGCAAAAAATTATTAAATTTTTCGTCATGGGTGTCGTTTTCGTGGTTTTCGAGGGTGTTGAAACCGATAGTACTGTCAAAATTTAAATCTAAGATGGTGGCTGCAATAAATTATCAACTTTTTCGATATGGGTGTCTTTTTCATGGTTTTCGAGGTTGTTGAAGCCGATAGTGCTGTCAAAATGTAAATCTAAGATGGCGGATGTCAGAAATTATCAACTTTTTCGTCATGAGTGTCGTTTTCATGGTTTCGAAGATGTTGAAATAGTGCTGTCAAAATGTACATAAAATAGGATAGTATTTTTTAGTTATACAAGGTGCAGTTTTAAAACTGCACATTATTTCAGGAGGTTGTAATAAAACTCATAAATAATCATATAAAAATACGATACCTGGTCAATAATCAGTAAAACTTGTTATTTTTTTTTTTTAATTTTAACCGTTTTTCAGAATAACTCTCTAAATAAACTTCTTAAAAAAATACAGAATCACCCGTTGCGATTTATCGCACGCCGTGTCACTGTGTGTGTGAGTGCATCAACCTGTACGAGGCTCCGCCCACTTATTTTACGAAATGAATAATTTAACCTTAGATGTAGATCGAATTCGATGATCATAATGTACATTAATGTCTTAAATTTCGCTATTTAATTACTCGCTTCTAAGCATCATCACAATGTGAAAATCTTTTAAAAGTCACGTTGACGTCGCGTCGATAGGTACTTACGTATCAGCTGATGAATAAAATGTTAGGCCGAGATCAATAAACCTTATGAGGCGTCCGTGCCTCCGTCCGTAGGTATCATGGAGCGCGCGCGCTCGAGATTTAGATACGCAGTGGTACATGAACGTACCTACCAGACGCAGTCTGTAGGTAATGTCATTCTCAAGGTCAGTTTTCCGTAATAATTTCGTTTTTATTTGTAGATTAAATTGGTGGATGTGAAATTTCCCTTCGTACTTTTTAATGGGCTGAGGACCGACAAAAAACACTTCAAGATAATTTGTGCTAGTTACGTAGATAGGTAGGTTTTTAAGTGATTTATCTTGCCTGTTAGGTAGGTATTTTTACCGTAGTTAAAATTTTTAAATCAATTTATTTACACTAATCAAATTGATTCGGCTAACAACGTATTTACAAATGACTTTTTATGTACTTACTAATAAAATAAAATAAATACCTAAGCAGGTACTTATGTTACCTGGAGGTGTTGTTCAAACAGACAGCAGTCTAGCACGACGTTGCTGATTTTCTTTTAATTTCGTAGCACAAACACATTCGTTTTAAAGTGTCGAAAGCACTAATCACTAGTGATCACCTTTTCACGTAACGTACTTGCCGACCGTAGTGAGGAAACCAAACCGTAGACCAGCATCCCGCGTGCTGGCCCGTGGCTCTCACTTGAAGTATTCCAGGATATTTTCCTGCAAGGCGACAAGCAGGCCTTCGTTGCCGCGACCGTCAGCAAGCCGGGGAACGCCGAATCGTCGAAACTCGCGGAGTCTTTGCGTAGCAGCCAGTATTACCCTTTGAGATGGACGTTACGATGTTTCCACTGATAGCATACAAGCGGACTATCTCCACCAACTCTACATTGGAGTATTGGTCTGTCATCTTTCATCACTAGATACCGCAACCGTTAACCGAAGGCGCTGTGGGCGAATATTGCAAGCGCGTGTATGCACACGTCGGCGACGTCAGTTACACTAAACATGATCGATTGATCGATGGCGCGGGGGCGTGGCTAGGGTGTGTCGTGCGGGAGATTATTGGTGCTTTACGTTGCGTGTATGTGTGTGAAAGCGCGGTTTAAATAATGGTGCGTTTGTGTGTGTGAAAGCGCGGTTATAAGGGAGGTATCAGACTAGCAGAGTTTATAAAAAAGGTAGTTCACACATACCGATTTCCATATATAAGAAAAAAAATACCTACTCATTTTATTATTGATTCGGGTCGAGAATCACTAACATAATTACCTCCTGAATTTTTTTGCACCTTTAAAACTGCACCTTGTATTGTATTGGCTAGACGGAAAAAAAATCTCACGAAAAGTTGTAACGACACTTTTTCTATAGTAAGCTATTGTAAGCCGTGCGGCGTGCGCATGTTTCTCTGTCTTTCTCTCTTTCTCTCTCTTATAGAAAGCAAGCCAGAACGGAACTTCGTTCCATCCGGGTGTCCCTTGACACCTCAGTAGTTTTTCGGAGAGATAAACTTTTTAATGTAAAATAATTGTAATAGTTTTAAAGTGTTAAATTTTTAATGTAATATAAATTGTCATGTTTGTGTACGATAGCGCAATAAATGAATATTGCATTCTACCACATAAATGATAGTACTTTTATACTGATAAAGCAATTGGTGCAAAATTATTCCCTAACCATTCCAAAATATCAAACATGCTCAACGTTAATAATCAAGTTTTCACTTCTGCCGGCACTCCCGGAGTGCAACCCGTCTTTTTTTTTTTTGTTTGTAGGAGGTAATCTCTGGAAGAAAAAGAAAAGAGAAAGCTGATTTATTCCTGACTGACATAGGCTATATTTTATGTACGCGGGCGAAGCCGCCGGCAAAAGCTAGTTTGATATACGTTCTGATTGATGTTTTTTATGTATTTTTCTGGTTTTACACATACCTACATATATTGTAATGTACTTGTGTTAAGTCGAAGGGTAAAGTAATCAACTGAACGAAATGCGGATTTCATTAATTATGTTGCTAGAAATACTAACGTTACTCATTATATTTCATCATATTGTGTAAAGTACATACTCAGTATTACAATGAAATGGATACATCTATTTATAATCAGCATATAATGTCCCTCCGCCTGCACTCGGACTCAGGCCTCCTCTTCGTAAGAGGGAAAGTGGGCCGTAATCCAACACGCGGGCCCAGTGCGGCCCAGTACTTTGCTATCCATACTTACCAAGTATTTAATAGGTATTCCTATGTAGTGCTCACAACTTCAAAACACTCCTTGTGTTTTACATTATAACCGATTTCCCATGAGTTTCCTTTTCTAACTTCCGTGGGATGAGAAATAGAAAATTGTTCTACATAATTTTACATGTAGTAAGTATTTGTGATGTAAATTATGATGTAACGTGTGTGTCATGTGTAGTACAAGTTTGGTGATTGGTGGAGCCGGTTCGTTTTTTGCACAAATAATTAGCTTTCTCATTCAACGTAGCAATGCTGCCAGTTTTCTGGACACATTTCGAGATGACAGTGATGTCGAGTAGAATAGAATAGGATAAACTATATTGTACACCAAAAAAGTAACACGACGTCGAGTATTTCGACGTGTGAGTGTATTGTGTTTAAGGGTGAGTTGCACCATTTAACTATAACCATAACAAAGCCGTTAACAGTTGTCAAATCGTCGAATTGACCAATAGGCGGCCGTTTCACGGCTGGTTATGGTTTGGTTATCGTTATAGTTAAATGGTGCAACTCACCCTAAGTATAATAGTTATAGAATTATCCTACATCTCTATGTAAAAATATATAATTTAAATTCTATTGGTTGAGCTAAAGAACATCAATTAGTTCAATTTTATTTATTTAGTCAAGATTTTTCCACAGGTGGACAAAGATATCCCCCAAAAGTGATCTAGCTATTATTTTGATCGCCTCGCCACTTCTATCTCCGCCGGTCTCCGCGGCGCCATCCATTAACTTGAACGACCAAAATCACCGGCAAATAAAACTGTAGTCAAGTAAACGACGGTAATATTGCCATGTCTAAACCCGTCGATCTAATCTGTCAAGGGTTATCAACGGGCGTTTGTTCCGCGTGTTAATTATTCCTAACAACAATCTCTACTAAACAAGATTATTAATTTAATTACCACGTATTTGTATCCTTGGCATTCGTTGAATTAGGGTTCGTTTATCTGTTTTGGTACAGGGGCGGTTGACAATGGGTGCAGGGGTTTGTCATTTGTTTATTTTTACTATAATAAAGCTTTGCCACAATAGTGGCAAAGCTTTCAGCGCTTGCTGTAGTGTAGCTCGTTCTATTGTTCTTTTAAGATAGAGGCTACATCCATTCATTACATACATGTAAGCGTGTGTGAGTGTCTATCCTTTTTAATTTCAACTTTGTACGTTCATACGTATGTTGTGTGGATTTTGTTGGTGTCTTAAAGGTTGCTAAGAGATAATAACATTACGAGCATATTCATAATTATATATGATTCCCGAGTCGAGATGAATTTACAAAACGATGATAATTGAATATATATTTAATTTCAGACTAGTGGCCATACAGTGTTAATAAAATACATAAAAAAACCGGCCAAGAGCGTGTCGGGCCACGCTCAGTGTAGGGTTCCGTAGTTTCCCGTCCGTCACAATAAGTGTACCCACTTATGAGTTTAAAAAATGCTTGCATATACGATTATACTACAAACTTAGTCCAAAAATTATTTTGTAGAACCTTTTTGTCATTATTGTACAAAAACTGTTCTTTCCATCAAGTTCAAAATGATTTTCCTAGAAAGTCCTTATAAAGTTCTACTTTTCAGATTTTTTTCATATTTTCTAAACTTATGGTACAAAAGTTAGAGGGGGGGGGGGACACATTGTTTTTTACTTTTGGAGCGATTATTTCCGAAAATATTGACATTATCAAAAAATGATTTTAGTAAACCCCTATTCATTTTTAAATACCTATCCAACAATATATCACACGTTAGGATTGAAATTTAAAAAAAAATCACTTCCCACTTTACATATAGGAAGGCTACCCTAATAAAACATTTTTTTCCAATTTTTATTTTACTACTTTGTCGGCATGATTGACATACATATTGGTACCAAATTTCAGCTTTCTAGTGCTAACGGTCACAGAGATTAAGCGAGGACGGACAGACAGACAGACGGACAGACAGACATGGCGAAACTATAAGGGTTCCTAGTTGACTACGGAACCCTAAAAAGAAACTTAAGAATAAATGTTCATACCTAATCTTCTTCTTTTTTGTCAGTCCCTGGCCCCATAAACTGGGGTCGCGTCTCCTCACAATTCTACTTGCCTAATAATAATAATACAAATAATGTTATTCAGTTATTACCTACTCTAATGTATGTAGAAAATTATTTGATCTAATGATTTGACGTGATGTTTAATTGATGACATTAATGATCACGTTTCAGCTCAAACAAGTCCTGCATGAGTATTGCTATAAGGTTAAGGACAAAATAATTTTCTAGAAAATTCGATCACCAAAAACAACGTAAAACGAACGTCAAATATCAGTGTTATCGGTTAGTAGAACAGATTCTGTGGGAGAGAAAATGTCGAATAACTGGCATTTTTCACCGAATATAAGCTGAAACTTTTCCATCGGTACGACTAAGTCGCGACATTCCACAAATTGTGACCGTTCTCGTTATGTACATTGCAAAAATGTTCCAACTTTATAAAATCCTTCGTCAAACGGGCCCAGTATGCCGCGTGGTCGGCTCCGACGCGATCTTGCAATAATTGGCTAATGTGCCATAACTAATTGATGCGATTAGCGTCTTTACGTCTACTTTAATAGGGGCTTTAATCGTGTTCCATTTTACAGAGCGTCCTTGCTGTCGGTAGACCGTACAATGTAAGGTATTATCTTGGAATTGCAATGTGCATATCGTCTTCCGTCCGGGATTACAGGTTGACATAGGTATTTTATCAAATGAGAACAAACAAGAATACCTATGTATATCATTAAGCGGTTGGTACAAAGCGCAGGCCTTAAAAATGTCGCATACTCTTCGCACACGTCTCACATACGCGCTTTCAATTTGGTGAAGATCTGAAGAATAACGGAGATAGACTATGGACACTTCAATAACTGATAGCAAATCTTCCGGGAGTGTTGCAATCGCATGTCATGACATTTCATAATATAACATAACGCCATGTACTGTACGCTCTGAAGGGTTATCACAGAAGTGTAAAGTTCACGCTGGTTTAACTATCCCGAATTACGTTTAAATTCCATGACATTAGAGTTATCAATTCTGTCATAATTTTTTTGTTTATAGTCCGATCTTTATGATTATTTTTGTGTTGTGAACAGTATTTTTTTTACCAAGTACATATTTCGATTTTTTGGGGAAGATTCGATGAAGAACTTCTTCGTCTTCGGAGATAGACGATGGAACAATCTTCAAAATCAATGATATAGGAAATCTTTTAAGATTGCAGCAATTGCATGTGTGTTAACACCATTTCATAACATAACATCACACCGGTACTGTTTCTAGGGTAACCGTAAATGTGTCAAGTGCTGTTAAGTAAACCTTAATTTATTTTATCAATTATGGTCAAATTCCATGTTCTTGGGGTTATTGATTCGCGCATAACTTTTTGGTTAATGAACTGATATTGTGAATCTTTTGGTGGTGGTTTAAGTTAAAATTCTGTACTAATTCCATTAGGGGCCATATAATAGTTAATAAACAGTTAGAGCCTGGCAGCATCTATATCAATTATTCCAGGAACGTTGTTTAAATCACAGGTAATTTTTTGTATTATTTTGCATATTAAATTGAGTTTAGGGGATGATTAGCCCCTTGGTTCGGTCTGTCTTCTTGTAAAAGGTTTTAAAATAGTTGTCTGGTGAACATATAAAAAATCGCGCATGAGAATTTACGTGAAGTTATGTCATTATTTTGGGAGCTTTAAAGCGTCTGTAAAGCAATATGGCACGGAATGTGTCTGGGAGTATTGGCGACCTGATTTTAAAGATATTGCCTAAAATATACGTAAAAATCAGCTTGGAGTATTTACATGAAGTAAGTATTGTTTTTATGTACCTTAATTACCTGATACCTGAAAATTAGCCGTTTAAGCAAGCTAGCAGATAGGCATGCGTTCTTAGTACATACTAACAGTACTCAATCGTCCACATTTCGTTCGTGAGAAAATACGTGACGTCTGGCGGTCCTGGGATCTTGGACTATTACTGAAGCAGCATAAGTGAGTTTTAGTGACATGTCCTCTCACTCCACCCTAGGGTTGGAGAAGTAATTTAATAATTTCCCATATTAAAAAGGTTATACCACAACTAAAAAGAGACAAAACTATTATAGAAACACCGACTTCCGAAATTAAAGTTATTTTACACATTTCAGTGTGTGAAATGTGTAAAATAACTTTAAGAGTAGAAGTGCGAGCCGGACTCGCGCATTGAAGGTTTCGTACAAAATTACCTATGAAACATAAGATTTTTCCGAATCGCCAAAAAAGTTTTTTTTGTGACGTAATTATAAATTTACAATTTTCAGATTTTTTCATATACTTGTGCTATAAAACCTTGCTTCATGTCAAATTTTAGGATTATAGGTCCACGGGAAGTAAATGAATTTTGATTTATAGGGTGTCGAAATATACGTTTTTTTGCGACATAAACGGCCGTATCTTTTTTTTTCGTAAACTCAGAAGTTTGATATTTTTACAGCTTCAAGGGACTACAGACCTGAGCCTGAAATAACTCGATACCTCTACGCGTTTCCGAGATAAAGGGTCTTGACAGACAGCCAGACGGACGGACAACAAAGTGATCCTATAAGGGTTCCTTTTTTGTCTTTTAAGATACGGAACCCTAAAATTATATACCTAGATAATGTAATTATTAAAATTATAATGGGTTTCGTATGATTTGAAGTACAAGCTTGTGTACATATATCTTTGTTTGATTTTTTAATAGGATGGGCAGTTATATTATACAGGGTTATTTGTAAAACATTGGCCACCTCTCAGGACTATGTTACTGGGTAGCTCGCTGTCCGGCCGTCCGGTAACTGTCCGGACCAAGCCCAAGTCGTCGACGGCGCGCACTGTTCCCACGCGCCTCAAGGAGTTGTCAGCAACAGCAGCTACTGGGGCCAGGGTTATCCGAAAGGGCGCTCGAGCCCCGGTATGAAGGCTAGAAGGAACGGGGTGGGTCTTTTAGTCAGTAAGAGTCTGACACTATCTCCCGCTCCGCCCAAGAGCGGGGGTTGTCATTGGATGATTTTTTCCCACCATAAAAAAAGGACTATGTTACTAACATCTTAGACAACAACTTTTGTTCTACGACTTTTAAAAATTTATCGTATTTTAGTTCATTAGATTTTCATACAAAAATAAAAATATTTAAAATAAACGTTCTAAATATTACGAAGTCTATGCAAAGCAAGCGATAGTACAATAGCGGAGGGAGCGGGGACTAGGCGGCGGGGGTGCTTGATGCGTTTGCGTCGCGTCATATAGATGTAGTTAGGTGTAGCAAAATACAGAGTTGAAATGTGTTATATAGAACAATGAAATCTTGAAGGATTGTTTTTGGTAAATGAATAAAGTCATAGAACAAAAGTTGTTGTTTATGATGTTAGTAATACAGTCCTAAAAGGTTGTTAGTGTTTTAAAAATAACCCTGTATATGGGCTAACGAAAACTTGGTAAAAGGATTCCCTTTTACCAAGTTAGCTAAATTACGTGGCTAATCTAGTACCGAAAATGTAAACAGACATTTTTTTTTTTTTAATCTCATAAATTTAGGGACTTTTGGTCACAGCACGACCATGCCAGCCCCATCGTAACCTAATACAAGTCAAGCTTTATCAACTATGAGGGCTCACAACCTTACTCACTATTTTATAAACAGCGATGGCTGCGTTAGAGAGGGGTTCGGACAGTATACTTTGGATAACATCAACATCAATTAAATTAATTTTAAAAGTATTCATCAGCACCTCTCTAGCAGCTCGTGTCCTGACGCTAAATTACGTGCCTAATCTAGTACCGAAAATGTAAACAGACATAATTCTCATCTTTAGAACTCCCAGGCAATGCATACTTGGTTGCAGTGAACTCAATCGTGGAAAAAAAATGGCAGCTGTAGAAAAAGCAATTTCCAACCTCCTTGCAAGCGGAAGACAGAAAGATTAAACGAGAATTGGAACTAACTACTGAGAACAGATGGTAATATTAGCTAGCCAGGGTGTACAGCACTTTGTAATATGATTTTGCAGTACCTAATTACGAGATGAGGTTATGTTTGTTTTGGGTATAAGGCATAAAGTCTGGATAGTAATCCAATTATATATATCCTTCAGTAACATCCATTCTAACTTCTGTATGTACGTCACGTTTTCACGTCTAAACTGATAAACGGATTTTGATTAAACTTTGCGCACGGATAGAATGTGAACTGATTAATGATGTAGGATTATTTTGATATCGGTTGTTAGCTCTCTGGGGATATTAAAACTCTTAGAATAATAATAATTTTCTAACTTCACAAAACGCCATCAATTCTGAAACTAAGCAGAGCTTATGCTATGAGTACTAAACAACTGACAAACATACTATATATTATCTAAATAATTATAGATAAATTTATAATTATAGAACAAATAACCGTGCTCATCACACAAAGATTTGTCCTGGGTTGGAATCGAACTCACGACCTCCTGTCAGGGCCACTGCCCACTAGACCAAAAGGCCTTTCTTCGAGCAAAAGTCCTATATTTCTATAGAAAACCTGGTTTTGGATTTACGTTGCATTTTTATTTATGATATTATAAGTGAGGCTTTGCAAAGGCTAACCACACCGTAGCTTTATCCAAATAATTTTATTTTGTGTTTGTATACAATTCTGATTAGTCAGCACGTTGAGCCGGGGATAAACGGCTTTGTCATATTTTGAGGCGCTTGGTAACGGACTTTGACAGGTCCTATAAGTCCTATAGTATTAAATACGCTGCAGAATTGTTCGAAAAAGTTACCGTAGCCCTGAAACGTAAATGGCAACTGAAGGAACCCAGCTGGATTTTATCTATTAATCTAGACGTTACTGAGGAGTAGGCTTTAGAAAGTCACTGTTTTACGGCACTGCTTGGGCATAACTAGGACCTTAAGGTGCGCCGTCGACCCGGTCTAGTCCTTATAGGAAGGTCCTATTACTCGCCATCATCAAACCCACGCCTGTAGTGGCCGCGAGTCCCATGTGACTCCCTCCTGACGTCTAGACCGTCTCCTGCTGAGACCGAGGTATGAGGATTGCCTGCTTCTTATATTTCATAAGCGCCTATTGTAAATGTTGTGTATACCTGTGAGTGATTTTTTTACACATGATCACCTCATACTAATATATTCATAATAAATTATTTAAATAGGCTAGTTGCCGTAAAAATGTAATAAGTCCGTCTTTTAGATTATTCAAAAATAAGGAACACGTTTTTTTTTATTTCTAAATTAAACCAAAAATGACCAAGATATAGCCCGTTCGTGTAACGTCACGCCGTGCTGAATTTTTTCGCACGGGGTGACGTCACACGTAACTTTAATGGGCTATATCTTTGTTATTTTTTGATTAATCGAAAAAAGAAAAAATATGTGTCCAATATGTTTTTATAATCTAAAATACGAACTAAATAAAATGTAATTATTTTGAACCTGGAAACTACCCTGTGTGCCTATGCAAATAAATAAATAAATAAGCGGCGGTTTTAGTATAAAAAAAAAACTATTGCAGCCATATTGTCCCTGGTGAAATTTTCAGCAGATCTCAAAATGTACGTACAAAGCGTTTTGGAAACACATTCATTATGCGTACAGCTAAGGAGTGGAATTCCCTGCCGGAGTCTGTGCTTCTGACGTTTTATAAGTGCCCATGTAGGCCTACGTGATATAAAATATTTTGACTTTGACTTTGATTTTGACTTCCTGATTATATGGTCTTTATGTAAAGAATGAATAATTAAGTTACATTTAGGCAAGCGTGCTCTATCGTCGGCCACATCATCGCTTTCCATCAGGTGAGATAGTGGTCAAACGCGAGCCTATCAATAATAATAAAAAATACTCACTAGACATCATAGTTTTACGTAACAGGATTTTTCATTGATTTTGAATATTGTCAGGGGACATATTACTCAGTCAGAGTGAACCCGTTACCGCCTTCGAGTATTTGAAGTGACAAGTTAGATAGTTATCCCGCCATCCATCAGTCGTCAACCGTCGTCAGATCTTGAGCTTGAAAAAGACTTGGAAAATCTTGCATTTTGTTCTTTCACTTTATTTACTTACGAGTATAGGGTAGTTTCCAGGGTCAAAATAATTACATTTTATTTAGTCCGTATTTTAGATTGTAAAAAATATTGGACACGTATTTTTTCTTTTTAGATCAAACATAAAATAACAAAGATATAACCCATTAAAGTTTGTGTGACATCACCCCGTGCGAAAAAATGTAGCACGGCGTGACGTTACACGTAACTTTAATGGGCTATATCTTTGTCATTTTTGGTTTAATTTACAAATAAAAAAATATGTGTCCCTTATTTTTAGACTATCTAAAAGACGGACTAATTACATTTTTTACGGCAAGTAGCCTATTAGGGACTTCAGAAAGTCACGGTTTTATAACGGCGCTTGGGGAAAACCTATGTACAACTACAACGTTGGACGTCTTTCAGCTGAAATGATGATTAGAGGCTACATATAGCCTCTTTAAAGAGAGACTTCGGGAAGATCATGGCTAAGTCTTGCCAAACAGCATCGTTTTATACAATTACTGTATTTAATTGTAGAGGTCAGATAGTCAGTATCATAATCAATTCAGCCACCTATGGCTGTAATGATGATGATAATGATTGAGTCATCAACAGTCGATGTCTTAACGTCAACAACCGACGTCTTATCGTCAACAGCCGACGTCTTAACGTCGATGGTTGAATAAATGGCTTCCTTAACTGTCGCTACAATGACTGGTGGTGCGCGTCTCGCATCCATCAGATTTCCGCGACCCTCATCAGGTCATAGGCCTAAATTGTTGGAGGCCTTCTTATGCTGTGTCTTCCGGTGCTTGGTTGTCACTCCAGAACCTTACAGATGATTAGTCTGTTTATATAAAATGCTAGTATTCAGCTGCATCAAGTTACAGACATATTAATTGACTCTGAAGGTACTATAGGTACATAGATCTATGTGTATGCTACGCTTAATATTCATTGGATTTTCTGGGATTATGTTAATCCTTATTGTATGATCAGGTATTAAACGAGCTTGAAATTGCGATGAATCTGCGGGAAGAGCCCGCGATAATAAATTTAACTTATTTTCTGACGTGACTCGATCAGTGATCACGTCTCGTGGCCTTTTAACTGTGCCAGTGAGGTGTCAAATGATTTGGAGAGATAGACCTACTACGCAATGTATGCATGTTCTACCATTGTTTAGAGGTAGTTTCATTCGTTTAGTTTAGAATAGAATGGAAAGAAATGGAATGGAATAGAACAAAAGTACTGAATGAGCCAAGCCTGCCCGCACCGAAAGGGTTCCGTTCCTTAGCATTTGCTGTTTGTCAGACACCCAGCACTGCTTTTCAGTAGGCACCCCGCCGTGACGCATGGACGAGGGTAAATAAAATATATATTTATACTAAAAACATATTGATGTTACTGTGTCCGGATAACCCGCATAATAGTGACACCCAGGCACTTCTTTCCGCCGAATCCGACACAGGGATCTTCCGAAAAAATCACGACCAAAGAGAGGACTTATCACCGGGATTGTATGGTGACATTTGTGGGCCTCCCCTGAGCATCACTAAATCGATCGGTCGTACACATTCTCACTTCCATTTATAACATAGATTACAAATCAGACTGTGGAGATCACAAAGATTCCTGATTACTTATTTCAGTGGGTAATAATAATATGAAACGTTTATTTTCTCTCCACAAAGTAAGTTACTTAATGTTAAAACTTTACAATTCCAAACCGGAGTTTAACTAAGTGAGAGAATTGTGCCTGAAATAGGTTTTCTTAAGAACCTGTATTAGTCACCAAATAAGAAAAGAAGATGAAAAATTTTCTTCTTTTTTCTGCATCTGGTGTCCATGGATTTTTGTATTATCCTGTACTTTATAAGTGAAGATTTATTATTAGCTGTTAGTCTAACTTACTGTTTCTTACCTGATTTGTTTTAGCTGAAAGTCCTTTATATCATTTAAATAAATAAATAAATAATATAGTGCCACGAATCAGTATGCATTTACGCGTAAGTTTCAGAATTATTTTCTACACTTTTTTAGCATTATGCTATTTGTCTTGTGTCGGAAACTCCTTTAAATAAATAAATTCACTTGGTATGCCCATAGGAAAATAAGATTAATTACTTTCCATTTCGTTTAAAATTTGAAGATTTAGAACGAAAAGTAAAAATTGCCTCTAATTACAAAAGTTAAAATACAACACTATGTCAGATTCAATTACATATATAAAATATGTAGGTAAATAAAATATATACTAGCTGACTCGGAAATCTATGTACTATTCTTAGACCTACCCACCATAAATAAATAAAAAATTATATGTTTAAGTATGATTTTATTGATTATTTTAACTATGTTTCTATTTTTGTATTCCTGGTTTTCTAAATAACATTTTCTTTTTTGAAGTACCACTGACTTTTATTTTTACGTGGGAAAATCAACCAATGACATGCCTCGTTCTTGGGCTATACTGTCAGACTTTTACTGACTAAAAATCCACTCCTGTTCCTTCGTTGCCTTTCGTACCGGGGTCAAATCTTCCTTTCAGAAGCAGATCCTTGGTCCCAGTAGGCTTCGACCCTGCTGAGCTCCTACGGTTTGCTGACAACTCCTTGAGGCGGGTACCTCCCATAGAATCTCTCCACCACCCTAGTTGAGTTGCTGACAATTTGGACACAATATATTCGGACACCACTCAATCTAATGAAGCTGTTTAGTTTTCGTTTCGAGTGCAAGCAAGAATTAACTTAGCGATGGTCAGGCGGAAGTGTCTTTGTTGGTACAATGAGTTGATTGTGTAAAATGAATCGCTCTATTTTTCTTCAGTGGTGGTCCATATACTTACTACTGCGATCTTAAATACTGGCGCAAACACCCAGACTGAACAAATATCTGACGGACCGACAAATATTTGTTTTGTGCGGAGATCGAACCCTCGACCCTTAGCGCGCAAGCCGGTGCTTAGTCACTGTGTCAATCGGATCAGCGACGTTTAAATACTAGTTTATTTTACCAACCAGTATAATTTATAAGATAAACTGTCTCAGAATATCTGATCTGAAAATAAATCTCTTTATTTTTAAACTTGCTTTGTCCTTCGGTTTTTCTTTCCGTGGCTTATTACAAAAAAAACTGTCATGAACTTTTATCTAACTTAACCTAACTTACATATTTTCTCCCACTAGTGGGAAAAGATATCAGTCTTTTTTGTACTCGTTACCTCACACTATGAATTACTCCTGTATCGTGAGTGCGTTCACGTATACAAGGGAACAATTATCTGTTCACAACTCTTTGTTCCTTATGAGAATCGAACCAGCGACTCACAGCGCAGCAGCGAATCGCTTCATCACAGCGCAGCAGCGAATCGCTTCAATACTGCGCCAACCGTGTTGTCAAAGTTGACGTATTGGGTCCATGGGCCCTTATTTTTATTGGTGGAAAATTATCAAATAATTACTCTCACTCTGGGTTTAAGTGTCAGACTTTTATTGACTAACCCAACCATGTTTCTTCAGCTGCCTTTTGCTTTCCAGGACGCAGAACTAAAGCTAGAACTACACTGCGCACACGTGAGCAGATCTAGGAGCGTCGGTCTCCATACATTTTATATGGAAACTAGACTTGTAGAGCTACTCTTGATACACGCCACGCGACGTCGTTCTACGTACAAATCAAGTGTGTTACACGTCGTTTGCTTCGGTCTAATGTAGTTCTATAGCTCTACTCTTTCCAATAGACGCGCCTATTAGGTATAACGTTTTGAAATCATCATAGTTTCGATGTGAGAGCGAGAAGGAGCTATCACTGTCCCTATCTTACACACGAATTATGATGAATTTAAGACGTCACAGGGCCTCGGTTTTTTATGTGGGAAAATCATCTAATGATTTTTCGCACCGTATGGTAGAGCGGAAGGGCGCTTTTGCTGACTAAAACCCATTCCAATGTTCTTTTTTTGCCTTAATTCCAGGTCCCCAGGGTTCTTTTTCGTGCAACTCATGGCCCTATTAGGCTTCGACCCTGTTGGGCCCCGGTACTTTACAAATGTATAAACAAACCACCAAACAAATTCTTGATAATAACAATGTAGTTTGACATACTTTAAACGTCCCTCCTTTTACCCAATTTAGGTACGTGATCCTAAATTCGTAGCTGAGGTTAAAAAAGGCCAGAGTCCAATTTCAATCGAAATATTCAGTGTTACTTAAAATGTTTTTCCTTTTCACTTACCGCCTTTGGAACCATTTGTAACAGAGGGAATGTCAGCGCATTCCGTTTTGCCCCGTTTCGATGACATTGAATATCTTGAGCTGTAACCCAAGTGACAACTGCTGAAATAAGTTTTCCATATTTATGTTTTTTACGGGTTGTAACACTAGTTACACAATACACAGCTAGCTGCGGGAAAGTTTGCGGGAAGGTTTTAGTCAAAGTCTGACTCGCTCCACCCATATTAGAGGATACGATTAAGTACGACCTTCACCGGTCTGTTTAATGGATGAAACGTATTTTATGACAAATCTAGTATATTAAGTAATATAACGCGGGTGGGTTGCCTAAGAAATTACTGGCCAAACTATTATTAATTAAAAATTGATTTTTTTTTGGAAAAATGCACAACCGTTATTTATACCAGATTTTTTGCAGACAACCCTATAGCATCGCATACGTAATGAAACAGCGTTATTTTGATATACAATTTATTATTAAACAAGTGGGTACTACTAGTATTGATATACCTGTTTATACCTGGCAACCCAAAGTTATGCCAGGAAACAAATAGGCAACCCAACGTTTTTAAGTTCTAAAGGCTTAATACTTTCGGTTAGTATTAAATTTATTCGTTAAACACATCGGTGCATTAAAAAAAAAAAGTTTGGTCAGGAATTTCTTAGGCAACCCACTACGCATTATATTATTTATTATACAAAATTTGTCATAAAATACGTTTCATCCATTAAACAGACCCGTGAAGGTCGTTCTTAATCGGATCTTAGACTACCAGACTAGGAAAAGTGATTTGAAAATATCAGATCTTAAAAAAAAAAATAATAGAACGAGGGTAAATATAACATAAAAAAGCATTTTTTGCTATCTAGTTTTTGTAATCATTTACACCTACATAAATCTTCGAAATAGAACATAAATAATAGAAGTTATAAGAAAATATTTTATTTTTATACATAAATCTACATCTGAAACTTATCTCGTACGCATGAGTTTGTCTTAAGGATTAGAGAGAGTCCTTCGCACTGTATTACATCCGACAATGATGATCGGTTGCCGCTTAGCGTCATCTCCGCACTCATCCCTTTGTGGGCTCCGCCCGATCCGCCACAGTAAACAGAGCAGCACACCGCTCCCTTTTATTAAACTAGGATTACTCTACCAGATATTCCACAACAAAGAATTAGGTAATAAAATTTTATTTTTATGCATAACGTTTTTGTACACTTGGGAGCTCAAAGATGCTAGCAATCTGTGGTTTGTCATAGAGTTACATTTCTGAAGACATTTAAAGTCAACTGGAGTGTTGTGCAAAAGTTGCATTGCTTTTGCAATTATAGTAAGACATCTTGTTTATTGTGTGTGAAAATATTTCTTTTAAAAAATGTAGACAATGTCAAAAAACCTGACTGCTTAGTGCGACTTTTTAGTTGCACTACTTGTCTATGTTACCGTAAAATGGTAAATACTGTTAAACTATTGAAAGATTGTAAACCATACAATTTAATGCATTGTTTTTCGATATATAGCCAAACATAGCCAGCACAGAACGCCTTACTCTAAAACCGACCAGTGAGGGAGCGCCTTCGGACAGTTGACAATTTAAAGCGCAATTGATTGTGATTTAGCAGTTTCACTTCGATAGATTGTTATCCACCGAAAAATAATGCGCTAAATTGTAAACAGTTTGTTTCGGTTCACAATCATTCGATACTTTATAATTTCGGGAGTAATCTAACGGTAGGTATTTACAATTTTATGGTTACATTTACAAGCCAACCTTCAGAACAAGAGTGAGCCGAAATCTTCTGCGTTCACTTGTTCCATCGTACACCATGTCCATCGCTTTCCATTAGACACGTCAGGGTCAGGAGCTGGTTAATATTTAAAAAAAAAATACATTGTTCTGTTATTCAATGCACTAATACATAGCGCAAACTGCTGACTTTAATCAGAGCGACAATTTTTTATTGGCATTTTTTTACCCGTTTTTACCCAACTGTCACGTCTTCAAGTGCGCGCTCTACATGTTTGGCAAAGATTTTATATATATACAAGATTCTTGATGTTGGGTTCATAAGCCTTTGTGTGTGTGTGACTTTTTAACAAAAGTCACCAGTGCGCGCTATGCCTTAGCGTTGGAACTCTAAATTACCCGTCACCTTTATTATTAACTAAGCGTTTTCATTCTACCTATGTGGTGCTTGTAAAATGCAATCGGAAAAGCGAGAACCGTCTCACTTTCCTTACGGTAAGCTTCCGGAAGGAATTTCGAAGCGGAAATCGGGTTTCCGTATCACGATGCTATCTCTTTGTTACAGATAGGCACTTTACTTCCTAATATCATCCTTTAGTCGCCTTAAGGATAGTTACGACGCCTGCGACATTGGTCGAATTTATTTTTATACTTGATTTTAAGTTTTATATCCAAAATGTCGATACCTACACAACATTATTTTTTAGTATCTGCGACACCTGAATATGGCTTGTTCAGAATCAGTACACAAGTTGGACATCACCAACACTAAGTACAAAACAGGTCATGGCAGGTCATAGCGGGCATTAGGTGCCAGAGCACAGCTGGGTGCGGAAGCAAAACAACCCCTTAGTCGTCCGGGTAGCCCGGTGACCATGTATTTTTGTCGGCAACCAGGTGCCATAACTGGCTTAATAACTGGGTTGAAATGCAAAAATCCTTACGAAATGATGGCAGTATTATTAAATAGCTTCACAAATATTAACAGATTAAAAGATTTAGAGGTGTTTGATAAAACCTAATAGGCTAGTTGCCGTAAAAATGTAATTAGTCCGTCTTTTAGATTATTCAAAAATAAGGGACACGTTTGTAAATTAAACCAAAAATTACAAAGATATAGCCCATTAAAGTTACGTGTAATACACGCCGTACTACATTTTTTAGCACGAGGTGACGCCACACGTAACTTTAATGGGCTATATCTTTGTTATATTTTGTTTAATCGAAAAAAGAAAAAATGCGTGTCCAATATTTTTTTACAATCTTTTTTCGGCGCGGGTAGTTGTAATAGTACGCACGAAAAAATCGCTCTCTAGAAATTTTATTATTTTAATTTATATAAATAGTATATATCACAAACTTTATATGATTAATTACTTTTAACTATTGCTATCTGCCAGTTCTGTGTTTTTTCCTAAACTTTTCCTTCACTTACGCGATAATTTCACAAGAACTAAATTATGAATTCACTGAAGGGGTCAATGTCTGAGTTGATGACTCAATTTCACGACAGAATGTCAAAATTTGAGGCCGAACTGTCCAAGTCCCCCAACGCTGCAGTCCGCAGCCCGGTCGACGTAGCAGCAGAGTACGCATCATTCAAGACCTTCATACTCCAGGCACTCAGCTGTCTTCAACGTCAGATGGAGGCACTTGCTAGTGATGTTGATGCACTTGAAATGAGAAGCCGAAGGAAGATGCTGCTTATCCACGGTGTTACTGAGGTGAGCAAAGAGGACACATCGCTAGTGGTTGCTGAGGTGGTGCGTAACAAACTGAAGCTGGAGGCGTTTTCCGCGGCTGCCATACGAAGGTGCCATAGAATGGGCAATCAGGCCAGCAGTGGCAGGCCTAGACCCATTCTAGTGAAGTTACTTGATGTGGATACACGGGACATGATTTGGCATGCAAAAACTAAATTGAAGGGCTCCGGTGTAACCTTATCTGAGTTCCTTACAAGGTCGCGGCATAAGGTATTCATGGCTGCTCGTGAAAAGTTTGGCGTCACCAACTGCTGGACAAAACAAGGCCAAATTCACATTTTGGGGCCTGATGGGAGTAAGCATCGTGTCGTCACTCATGCCGAGCTCAGTTCTATCGGCGAGCCTAAGCTGGACGCCGATAGTATGGAGACAGTAATGGTCAATAAGCCATCGGTTGTCGCTATAAAGAAGAGGCGTGCTGCGGTTACCACTTCCAAAAAGTGACACATCTTCACGACCTGCACTGTTCGGGTATTTTATTTCGCTAACCTTTGTTCTTTTGTCGTTACATTACACTATTTGATTTATTTTATTCCTACCCTTCTAACTTTAATTAATTCTGACATAATTTAGTTTATTTTGTTGATTTTGTTTGTAATATTCTGCATCACTCTATTTTGACACCTGACAGTAATGAAATGTCAAGTCAATAGTTGCGTTCCATTTCTTGTTCGAAGATAGTTGGTATTCTAGGCATGTTTTGTCTATGGTGACATAGATTATACATGCTGCATTGTATACTTCGTTTCGTCTACTTTTTTTTTTTTTTTTTTAATTTATTTGTAAACATGTTTTGTAAATTGTTATTTCTTTGTTGTGCCAATTTATTTTTAATATCTGAGTGATGCACTTTTTACTTTTTATTTTTTTACTTTTATTTGTTATCATATATCATATTATTATATTGTTGTTAACACACAACTGGCGGGTGGATTATTACAATCTATTTTTTATTTTATTTTTTTTATAGCTTGATATATTTGTTTTTATTTATTTATTTTTATTTATTTATTTTTAAGTTACACAATGTCAGATAATGATAGTTTTTTAACAGCTTGCAGTGACAATGACAGCTTCACCAGTATCCCGTCGCTGGCTGACACGCTCGAGTCCAAGTTTTCCGATGTTCCAAAGAATCTTAATGTAGTCCATATTAATGCTCAAAGTATTCCGGCCCATCACCATGACATGCTGGCAAACCTTGACTGTAAGAACATCCATGCAATCCTTGTCTCTGAATCATGGCTGAAGCCGTGCCTCCCATCCACTTCCTACTCTTTACCCGGATACCAACTAATTAGAAATGATCGCACAGGCTGCGGTGGTGGAGGTGTTGCCATATATCTCCGAACCAACATTCCTTTCAAAGTTATTAATATGTCATCACAGCCACCACCGCCGAATGCTGGTGAGCATCTCTTCTTGGAGGTTAACCTTAACCATTCAAAGATTCTCCTTGGTGTCTACTACTGTCCCTCTTTACGTATAGACTATTTTTCTTCTTTTGAAAGTCTCCTGGTGAACCTTATTCCTTCTTACAGTCACACTATTATAATGGGGGATTTTAACACTTGCCTTCTCAAACGCGATTCGCGGTCTTCTTCACTCCAATCTATCTCACACTCCTGTAATTTGTCTCTTCTTCCCCTGACTGCCACTCACCACTTTCCTAACTGTACTCCTTCGTTACTAGATATCATACTTGTTTCTTCTGCTCAATATGTCGCTAAGCATGGACAATGTACCGCTGACGCGTTCTCTTATCATGACCTTATCTTTCTTTCCTATAAAATTCGCCCTCCTAAGGCGAAACATAAGATCCTCCTCCAGCGAAGTTTTGGTAGTATGAACCTTGAGAATCTCCGTGAGGATGCGAGCAGCATTGACTGGTCGGATCTTATTGCCGCTGAGTCAATGGACGTAAAAGTTAATTTACTCAATTCCAAACTTCTCCAACTGTACGATGCCCATGCACCTGTTCGGCCTGTGAAAATGAAGCACCTGCCGGCTCCTTGGCTAACAGACGACATAAAGGATATATTAAAGAGGAAAGCAGTGGCGAAATCTAGGTACAGAAGCAAACCAAATGTTATAAATCTAGAAAAATATGTTGCAATCCGCAATCGCAGCAATTTGGTGTGTAGGGATGCTCAACGCCGCCACATTCATAAGTCCGTTGAAAACGGTGACCCAGCTAAAGTCTGGAAATTTCTCAGATCTATGGGAGTCGGGAAGTCGCGCCAAGATTCTATTCCTAAGGATATAGATCTTGAATTACTCAATCAACACTTTTCCACTACTTCCAACTTCAATAGTACTGTCAAAGCAAAAACCTTAAATGATCTTTCATCTCTTCCTGCTCCCGAATATTCACCATTTGTCTTTAATCAATTTTCGGATTGTGATGTTAAGAAGAGTATAGAATCTATCACCTCTAATGCTATTGGTACTGACAGTATCAGTCGCAAGATGATACTCCCTGTTCTTGACGAAATTCTGCCTGTCATCACCCATATCCTTAATTATTCCATATCCTGTGGTATTTTTCCATCTTCTTGGAAAGAAGCACAAATTACCCCTCTTCCGAAAAAGTGTAATCCTGTTTCCCCTTCTGAATTCCGTCCTATCTCCATACTACCGTTTCTCTCCAAAGTCCTAGAGCGTCTTATCCATAGCCAACTTAGCACTTTCCTTTGCAAAAACCGCCTCCTTAATCCTTTCCAATCCGGGTTTCGTCCAGGACATAGCACTACTACAGCTCTCGTTAGTATTACTGACGACATTAGACTTGGTATGGAAAACGGAAATCTGACGGTCCTTGCCTTGTTGGACTTCAGCAACGCCTTTAATACCGTCGATTTTGATATCTTACTTGGCATATTAAGCTCTCTTAACATATCTCCAACGGCAATTGATTGGTTTCGTAGTTACCTGTGTGGCCGTCGGCAACGTACTTGCATTGAAGGTTCGTCTTCATCGTGGTGCAATACCTCTGCTGGCGTACCGCAGGGGGGCGTTCTCTCTCCTCTTCTTTTCGCTATATTTATAAACTCTATTTCTGATGAACTTCTCTCATCCTACCACCTTTACGCTGACGATCTGCAAATATATTCGCAAGCTCCGCCACATGAACTATCCGAGGCAGTTAACATGGTCAACAAAGATTTAGCTCGTATATCTGAGTGGAGTGTGGCCCATGGTCTGAAGGTCAATCCTCTGAAGACCCAAGTCATTGTTGTCGGCAGCCCTAGGTTGCGGTCAAAAATAGACTGGACGCGGCTCCCACCAATTGTTTTTGATGGCTCAACGATTTCGTACAGCGACTCAGTGAAGGACCTTGGTGTTATCATTGATAAAGACTTTTCGTGGGGTCCTCAGGTGCAGGAAGTTAGCCGCAAGTTGTTTGCGTCTGCGGGGTCTTTACGAAGGCTGCGCAATTTTCTTCCAACTGCTACCAAAACTGCGCTCGCCCAATCCCTCCTTCTTCCAATCCTTGATTATGCCAATGTCAGTTATCTTGATCTAACCGAAGTGCAGCTAAATAAGCTTGAGCGGCTTCAAAACTTTTGTATTAGATTCATATTTGGATTGCGCAAATATGATCATATTTCTGAATTTCGTATTAAGCTCAAGTGGCTGCCAATCCGCCTTCGTCGGAATACTCATATTTTATCGTTGCTTTACAGTGTCCTGTTTATCCCTACAACCCCCTCTTATCTCAAAGAACGTTTTAAGTTCATTCATGACACACATTCTAGACACTTGAGATCATCGGAGAATTTGACCCTCTTAATGCCTTCGCATTCTACTAAATTCTGTTACAAGTCGTTTGCGATCCAAGCGGTGCGTTTGTGGAACGCGTTGCCATTACCAATTAGGCAAGCCCAGTCACTAGTTTCTTTTAAAAATCTAGTTAAAAACCATTTCCTTTCTCTCTAATACTATACTGATTCTACGTAATTACATTTCTTCCACCAACCCTACTTTACTCTTTTTTCTACCCTTTTTACTAATTAAATTGTGTAACTTATTATAATATGTATGTATATATGTATTTATAATTGAGTATTGTGTTTTATATAGTTAGCAGTACACCACAGACTACCCCGTGTATTATTTTAAGCTCTTATCCATCCTAAGGTTGTCTGGAAGACATCGCTTTCAGCGATAAGACCGCCATAATTGTACCCACAAATTGAAGTTTTGTATAAGCTGTATTACTTTTTGGTGTACAATAAAGTCTATTCTATTCTATTCTATTCTACAATCTAAAATACGGACTAAATAAAATGTAATTATTTTGACCCAGGAAACTACCCTATTGTTGCTGTGTTTTCTAATATGTATTATGCTTATAAAGAAACTAGCTTTTGCCAGCGGTTTCGCCCGCGTAATTACAAACAAATATAATCAGATATCAGATTTAGTACCGAAAAGAAGTTCCTTAAAAATATTTATTAAACACACTTTCATAAGAGTATTATGAAGCTGACTGCTCGCATACATTGTTAGTATTAATCCACACTTTAGGGCCGAGTCACACCGGAATGGCAGCGGCCGGTGGCGGCTGGCTATGCCACAGTACCGCTACAATTCCAGTGTGACTCGGCCCTTATGCTCTAACAGAGTCCAACAGAGTGGACAAAGGCCTTTAACTTGATTTCCAAACAGCAGTCTTTAAAATTAGTAAGTAAGATTCAAATTCTTAGGTGGCTACCATTGTGAAATTCTTAAAAAACCCCACTCTGTCTGACTTGCAAATCGGACTCAGGTTACCTCTCAGCAGTTTCTCGTTTCAAATCCGTCTCCTTTGTTTTTGGTTTATTGTGGTTGTTTATTTATCTACTTAAAACTATCCTATAATATAAACGAGATGTTTTTTCGTTGGGTAAAAATCATCCAGATGACATCCCCCGCCCTTGGGCGGAGTCTAGTGTCAGACTTTTATTGACTAAAAAACCCACCCCGTTCCTTTGTTGTCTTTCATACCGGGTCGAGCCCCCTTTGAGAAGCAGACCCTTGGCCCCAGTAGGCTGCCCTGCTGGGCCACTACGGTTGCTGAAAACTTCTTGAGGTGTGCGGGAACAGTACGCGCCGTCGACGACTTGGGCTCGGTCTGGACGGTTACCGGACTGTCGGAAAGCTAGTTATCCTGTAAACGAGATGGAGGGGGTGTTCATATGTACTTTTGCGAGGACGAAGTTCCGGGCAATGTTAGTATTTTTTATTTTTTTCTATTAACCTATATACTGTTGCATAGCGGGACAAAATCCTCCTCTTTCTCCTTCCAAACCTTTCTTTCTTGAGTAATTTCAGGCTAAGTTTTCCCCGTGAATATTATTAGACCGTCACACCAGGTTCGACGCGTTCGACCTCCCTCAGGCGTCCAGTAGTTAACGATCTTCATCCACCCGTCCACGTGCGCCGTGGCTAGCCCTCCTAATTAACGATAAATAATATAATCCTTAATTGTGTATGTGGTTCCCTTGTTGCATCGCATGAAGTGCTTTGATGTGGTTAGACTATATTAGGACATAACTTTGTTGTAGTTGGGTTACCGGTTCTAATTAGTCCTTTAATATTGTGACCTATTGTTGTAACCACAGAAACCTTGGTCTGTCAAAGAAAAAACTCACCATAGATACCGTGTTCAGCCAGTTTAAATTAGAGTCAGGGACCTGTCTGTGGGGGTACCTGCCTGAAAGACTACAGCTAGCGACAGTCATTCAGTTGTCAACCGTACCGTAAAAATGTCGGTATGAGTAGTTTCTTACTATTTTGTAGATAGTAATGTGTTCTGCCGTATTTATTAAAATGTTAACTACTCAGTTGAGACATGCTACAATATTTATTTATTTTCTGTCAATTTATTCAGTCTTAATTACCTTACAAACACCAACTATCTGCATTTTTGTATTACTATGTTCTATTATTTTATTCGATCAATTCCTTACATATTTACCTTTTACCGAAGCCATCTTATTATATAAGTGTCATAACTAATAACCAGTTTTACTTTCAGATTTGTTTTAATGAGACGAATCGATAGCTATAACTTAATTTGGGTAAAAATGCTAATAGTTGGTTTTTGTAATAAGGGTTGCGATATATCCTTGGTCAACTGCGTATCCTGAAATTTTTTTAAAATACTATGACACAAATCCAGACTCAGCCTTAATAAACATTCAATATCATTTTAATCTGACTCAGGTATCGAACCCAGCAGTCTCATTTTCGCAAGGCAGTTTGATATTCCAATGAAAAATAAAATATTTAAATATTATTAAATATTTATTCTCAAAAAAAAAAAATACGTGTAAAAGTGTTTTTTCAATTCTATTTGCAAAATAAATATCATTGATCATAGTTTCGCGAGACTCTATGGGATCATCATTTCGAAAAACGAGTAAAAAAAAGTGATAAACGACGAAGCTATCGCTAAAATAAATAATTCCCATTAATAGTATGCAAACATCGTTTTCATCGTTCATACGTCATCGTTTATTTGTTAAGCTAAACAAACATCTGAACGATCAACACGTGCGCACATATAATCAGTCTCTTCGGCTACGTGACTGCTCCGACCAATATCAATAGTTTGTCCTAATTCATCATCTCGGAAAATTCCCGGGAGATACGCTCTTACGTGGATAATCTTAGCTTACGGCCAAATGTAATCTGTAAGGAGTATCTTTGGGCTGTAATGAAGTTCCCTTCTTATATATGATTTCTGGTTTATTTCATGGTTTCTTAATAATGATACCCTTGATTGTTGCGAAGCTAAGTTAAACATATTTTTTTTTAGGTGAGGTAAATAAATACTTACAAACCTACCTTTTTTCCTTTTAGCATGTTGCTCCATTTCTGGACTCTAGGGCTGATGAAACAACCAATTATTCTTTATAATCAGTCAAACACAGTCTATTTTCTGAAAATGGTATTTTAAATGTCGTAAATAGGTAATGTGATCATCATACCTGACCATCATATCTGCCAGATTGATTACAACAAGGCTATTTAATTATCGAAACTACAACTTGTTTATTACGGTAAAAACAGTAGGTATAATATAAGAACAAAACTTGCGTTCCAGATTTCAGTTATATATATAGATAGAAGGTATTTAGTTCTTATTCCTATATATCTTAACATACTAACGAGCATTTACGACTTGACGTATAACGTAGTGGGTTCAAATCCAGACAGGTGATAAACTTTGTCTAATTTATTTAATCATCACTGCTCCGTTTCGAGGTAAAAAAAACATTGTAATAATGGGTATCCTGGAACCACAAATTCGAAGACCTGTGGCATCCACCAACCCGCACTGGCCCCGCGTGGTGGTTTACAGCCCATTTCCTATCTTAGAGAGAAGGCCTGGATCCCAGTAATGGAAAACATTATAAGGCTGATACTATTATGCTGACATACAAAATATAATTCATTAGTTGCCCCTAGTCCGTCCAGTCAAGCTAAGAGTGTCGATACCCCTGTAAATAATTTGCGGGGTCTTTATTTATAGCCGCCGCACCCCGTTCCAACAGTGATGTTTTAAGTGCATCTAATTAAACTGAAGGTCGTCACTAACGATGTTTCTAACAAGCTGGGAGGAGATGGGTTGCTGGAATGTTCGAAAGAGTTACCGAGGCTCTGGAATGCTGAGAGAAACTGAAGGAATAAGGCGGTTTTTAAGTTGTTTGATGATTCCCGAATCGAGTCTTGAAGATTTTCTGAATCGCATAAAACGTAAATAAAATAATTTAAAATTCAAAATTTGGCTATGACGGAGCGACATATTCAATATTGTGACAAAGCCTTAGTGAAGATTTAAAAAAAAGTTTTGCGACGAAGACAAAGTTTCGAATTTTTTATTATTTTGAAATTGTACATAACTACGAAACTGTTTTCACACTTTTTCCTTTACATGTGCTATAAAACCATGGTTCTTGCCAAATTTCAAGATTCTAAGTCAACGAGAAGTATCTAGTTATCTAATTCTCATTCTGGTTATGCCACCCTATTAATTTTAAGTTCCTTATGTAATTTTTATTTTTGGTGTTGAATAAAGAATATATCTATCTATCTAATGAATTTCTACCTAAAAAAAGAATCTACAAGTAAAAAAAAAAATTTATTAAAGATGTAAGTGTAGTTTCTTGTGGTCGTTACGCTTCCCTTTTTTCAGAACTCCTTGTGGAAGGGTTTGTGCGGAAGTGGTACTTTACTGTCACAATACATATTACGTACCTATTCTTGTCGTCTGGCACTATTGTTGTGTTCTGGTTTTAATGGGTATGGGTGCTAGTGACATTAGATACACTTGAGACACTTTTTTTACTGTGTGTATATTCTTTGAAAATATCTTCGAAGCCGTTGGAGAGGAAAGAGTAGACAGCCGAAACTAGATTTGGTCAAGTCGAATCGTGGACCTTTTTAGAGTTAAAACCTTTTTTAATTTTTATTTTGAAGGAGCTTTGTCACAGTATTGACCATGTCGCTCCATCATAGCCAAATATTGTATTTTGATTTATTTTAAATGATTGTAATAAATATTTTATAGTACTCTTGTCTCGTCGGACGTAAGCTTAGCTAAGAAGCTGTTGCAAATACCGATATATAACCTTAAAATATGGTGTAGTTTTCCGTGATCGTAAAATAATTGAAATATTGTTATCCACTACGGACTAATTAAATAATTTGGGCTAGTGATTAATGATATAATAAAGTGGCTTATGGTCCCCGATTAGACTCATTAACGGCGTACAATGGATGGTCGACGGAGCGGAACTGATGTCGCAGTCGAGTGTGAACTACCCTTGTACCAGCCTCGATACCAAGCTACGTAAGGCCTGATTGTTGCTCCATTGTTTGCATTCGAAAATCAAAGTTATGTTGTTAGTGATAGTATAGATTTGGACTTCATATTTGCAGGCTGATTGGGTCATAACGGTTTTTGAAGTCTTCAAATTACGATCGATATTGGACGATGTGTTATACTGGACTGCTATTTCGGAAGGTTCAGCAAGATTAAATAGGTGCATATTCAACATACTTTCTTCAGAATATACTTTCTTCAGAATCAGTAACTGAATGAATTCCAATAGTTTTTACACCATGTTATATTTTCTCCCAAAAATATTTTAAAAGGTCACAAGTTGGACAACACCGACACTAAGTACAATACAGGTCATACAAGGTCATAACGGGTATTAGGCGTCAGCAAACAGCTTGGTGCAAGTGCAAAACCACCCCTCAGTCGCCTGTATGGCTCGGACATAACAAGCTTATAACTTTGTGATTACTCATGATACAGTTATGAAATTTTGTACATAGATTATTTACATAAAAATACTAGAGACGTGTTTCGGGTTTTGCATGTATTAAAACTAATATTGTTTAGTAAACTGGTGCAGGTTAATTTTGCTTTTTTATTGTAGGTAGGTTCGCGCTAGACCGCTATCTCACCTGATGGAAAGCGACGATGCGGTCGACGATGGAACGCGGTTACCTAGAAGAAACCTATTCACTCTCGACTTAGAGATTCCCAGGCTGTAGCTATCAGGAAACACAGACTCTAGCAAGGAATTATACAAAGAAGCCACTGTTTCTTTTCATTCTCATTGTTATAGTTATTGGGTTTTTCAATTACAGTTACATTTTTGATATGCGACATTATCAAAATAGTTAAGAAAGGAAAGAATAACAAAAAGGAAATCTAGTAGAGACAACATCCTCTTCATATCAAAAGTTTTTCCCGTGGGTACAGAAAATGCTGTGAAGAGATTATGTGTCGAGGTTGGGAATAAATCCGTTTGCAAAGCGTGGAAATCATAACAATGCTCTCTTGAGACCGTACATTGTAACAGACTATGAGAGAGACGGGTCAATGTGCACGTGTGGGTGTGGGAACACTGATATAGTAAGAGCATTTAATTGTTATTTTTGGTTGGTGTTGTACAATATTGGGATAACTTAAAACTTGTTTAGGGGAAAATCTAGTAATTACAAGTTATACTATGAAACTGAGTCTGATTCGGAATCGAATATCAAATCCGTAACTTAAAAAATACACAGAGCAACTTATTTTAGTTCATGACATTTTATAACCCATTAAATTGAGTTAGCTTATAATGTAAAGCAATTATCAATATCAAAATGAAAACAATACATATAAGATGTTGTGTTTAGTCAAAGAAAATACTTTTCTACTTTTAATTTTGTCCAGATGTTCTTGCTAGGTTTTGATTTTAGACAGCAGAGGTTGTAAGCGAGCTTGCTTTCTCCACTTTGTCACAAAAATATTTGAAGATTTTAAACGAGTATCATCTTTGGAATATTAGTGTAAATTAATGTATTGAACACAATAAAAAAAAACAGACATGTCAGTGAAAATTGTACACTATTATATGTCAAAAATTTTGGTACACTTTTTAATACTTCGCAGAATAATCGGATTACCCTAAATAACTCACTAAATGTGCCCGAGGCTTATTTCAATATCCGTAAAGGGGATGCCATAATTGGGCCCCTTTCTAATCGGCCGCTTATTATAGTCGCCCATCTCCGGCACAAATACACCCACGTACCTTTAAACATTAAAAGTAGTAGGTAGACTTTCTGAAAAAATAAGAGGACAGGAAGATTTATTCAGAAAATATTTACTTACTAGCTGTCCGCCCGCGACTTCGTCCGCGTGTACTTCGGTTATCGCACTCTAAATGTGTTTTCCCGTAGGAATAAGATGTTTTTCCGGGATAAAAAGTAGCTTATTCTTTTCCATGTCAAAGGCTATATGCATGCCAAATTTCATCCAAATCCGTTCAGCCGTTTTTGCGTGATTAAGTAACAAACATTCAAAAATCCACACTTTCACATTTATTATATTAGTTAGGATTTAAACTTCATGTAGGTACAATATAGTCTGTCTAAAAAGCAATCAACTTGGAAGTTTTGTATTATATTTAATCATATATAAATACTTATATTCGATACTTTTTATAAGGTTCTTCCATTAATAAACAATGATCAAGATCTCTTAATCATCTTTGATTATTATTGAACCAGTGTTGACTACATCAGATTTCATTTTACCATAATAATTACCCAAGTCGTTTGACTTATTAGGCAGACTTTAGTGGTACATAGGCGGACTTAATGCGACAAGGCATTCTCTACCAGTCAACCTTTGGGTTAAAAAAAACAACACTGTGGTAGGTGTGCATGATAAATAAATATAATGTAGTATTTTTCTTTTTTATCTGTTATAAACTAGTACTTGACTGCGATCCCACCTTTTTTTTATGGTGGGAATAAATCATCCAATGACAACCCCCGCTCTTGGGCGGAGCGGGAGATAGTGTCAGACTCTTACTGACTAAAAAATCCACCCCGTTCCTTCTAGCCTTCATACTGGGGCTCGAGCGCCCTTTCGGATAACCCTGGCCCCAGTAGGCTTCGACCCGGCTGGGTCCCTGCTGTTGCTGACAACTCCTTGAGGCGCGCGGGAACAGTGCGCGCCGTCGACGACTTGGGCTTGGTCCGGACAGTTACCGGACGGCCGGACAGCGAACTACCCATTGCTCACTGTCCGCAAGTCCGCGCCTACGGTGGCCGGAAATCCGGATCAGAATCTCGGCGGTGGCGGCGGCGGCGATAACGCCGTTGCCTGATGCGTTCGGGCTCCTCCTTTGCGAGCATTACTGCTTCTCAGAAGTCGGTGACCGCCTGCCACTCCTCCTCGCTCCGGACCATGGCCTCAACCAAGGCCCGGCGCGAGAGGTCTCCGCCGCCGATCGCCCCCACGAGGGCACCTCGACTGTGTGCTCCACCGTGTCCTCCGGGTCCTCCATGTCATTCCACACAGTGGCGACACCCGGGCGTCACTTCCGGATGAATCCGGTGCAGACTGCGATCCCACCTAATGGTAAGCAGTGATGCAATCGTTGATGGTGAGGCGCAATAGTTTATTAAGAGCCTATTCACTCTAGCCTTGAAGACACCTAAATTATAATCGGAAGGGAAGACCGCAGCAGGCAAATTGTTCCAGTCCTTCGATGTAAGCGGTATAAATGACGAGACGAAACGCTTAGTTCGGACCTTAGAGGTTTCAACAACGTAAGGGTGGATACTCACCGTCGGTTTGTTCGATGGTAGTATCGATGGCAGTATCGTTAAATTAAGTTGCATATACTCGTAGTAATAAAATACGTATATAACGTTAGTTTTATTATACGTGAAACCTGAAACACGTGTCTAGTATTTATATGTAAAGAACCTATGTAGACAATTTCATAACTGTATCTTGAAAAATCACTAACTTATAAGCCTGTTGTGTCAGCAAAAATACATAGTCACCGGGCCATCCAGGCGACTGAGGGGTTGTTTTGCACTTGTACCCAGCTGTTTGCTGGCGCCTAATGCCTGCTATGACCAGCCGTGACCTGTGTTATACTTAGTGTCGGCGGTGGTCAACTTTTAACCTTTTAAAATATTTTTCGGAAAAAATATAATATGGTGTAAAATCTATTGGAATCCATTCAGTTAGGTACTGATTCTGAACCATTCAGGTTTTGCATAAACTAAAAATAATATTGTAGATATATTACGCTAATGTAATAATAAAATAAATACTATGATATGAAAACATTATAATTAAGAGAACTTAAAATATAACAATTATGACAAAGACCGAACTAAGGTTGAGAGGACTTCAGTAGTAGTCTCAAATACGCTTGAAGGAAAATTTACTTTCAGCTTTTTAAATATCTTAATACGCGTCGCTACCGCAGTAAAGTAAAATCATTTAAAGATATAGTCAAGAACACATTCAGATTTATGATTCTACGAGAGAGCACTTATATTTAGATGTCCATTAACGTAATTGAGTACATACTTCGTGACGTAGGTACTTATTTACTGGTGAATATCAAAGCTGCAGCGCGGTGTCGTATGTATTAACCATAGAACACTACCTACATCCATATTATATATTCTGTTCTGTCATATTTTAATTCTGATGTGTCGAGACGTTTGTTTCAAAGTATTTATCTTGTCTTGTCATGCATTTTAAAATAGGAAAAACATTTCATTCCAAAAACAAAAACATTGAGCTCTCGTTAGTGAAACACTTTATTACTTTTCTTTTGGTTTGTTGCGAGCGCAACAAAATTTGCTTTAGCATCATGACTATGTAATCTTTTAGCAGTTAGGTTGCAATTTTTGTACATTTTCAAATGATAAAAGCAATATAAATACACACACCAAATTCAAGTACTTGTAATACCTGGGTACGTAGGTACCTCAATACTTTTTTTGGGTGGGAAGTATAGATACTGGTACGAATCTTGAGCGCACGGCGAAAGAGTGAGGATCAATTTGCTCATCGTACACATCGTCGAGCCAATCACTGTAACTACAAAGATGTACTCCCAGCTCCCGCGTCTCACTTCATACCACTAAAGAGACCCAATACTTCACTTCTCATTCAAGTCTGCGCGACTTCAAGTTCAAGTCAGCGCTCAAGACCGTGCCGGTATCTGTTTCGACCCTGCTAGGCCCCTACGATCTCAATAGACTTAGTATCTCAAGTTAAAATTGGTTACCAAATCCTTCTTCAAATCGGTAAACCTGGTTGATTAACGAGTCTATTTTACTAGCAAGTTAGCGTTGTTGTCTGGCGTTATGCTGCACCACCACGCACATTATTTTAGTGTTCTTTTTAGAGTTCTGTACCTAAAGGGTAAAACGGGCGGGACCCTATTACTAAAACTCCACTGCCTTTCCGTCTGTCACCAGGCTGTATCTCATGAACCGTGATAGTGAAGCAGTTGAAATTTTCACAGATAATGTATTTCTGTTACTGCTATAACAACAAATACTAAAAAACAGAATAAAATAAATATTTAGGAGAGCCCTCATACAACGCACGTGATTTTTTTTACCCTCGTGCGCAAGTCTGACTCACGCTTGCCGTTTTTTTTTTCAAATTTAAGTTTTTGCATAATTGTTTCTTTGTTGTATGTGACTGTGTGTCTATCTATCTATTTAAAAACGTGTTTTCTTTCTTTCTTTTAGCATAATAATAATTATACTCCACAACTATCACACAACGCCGTCTAATCCTTAACTAAGCAGAGCTTGTGTTATGAGCACTAGACAATTGATAAACACACTTTTATTTCTAAATACATGCATAGGTATATAGATATATTACATCTCACAAACATGTTTCTTGGTTTCTTTTTATTTATTTTTTATTTTTTTATGGTGTGAGAAATCATCCTATGATAACCCCTGCTCTTGGGCGGAGCGGGAAATAGTGTCAGACTCTTACAGACTAAAAGCCCACCCCGTTCCTTCGTGCCTTTCGTACCGGGACCGACCTCTTTCGGATAACCCAGTAGTTTTAAGATTGTATACATTTAGTTAACTACCTAAACCGTAGACCAACAGGCCAGTCAATACTTAGTACTTAAGATATAACTCTAACATTTCCGTCACTTCTATTTCAGATAGAACTGTTAAGTAGGCGAGCACTTCCCAAGTGCCTACGAGGTGTAGGAGCGTCTATGGATTGAAAGTTTTCCAACTTAAGAACATATTCGCACCGGGCGGCTATAACTTGGGAATTTTCAACAACTTTCTTAGACAATGTGTATGTCTTCGGAAAATCACTAAGCACGTTGTTTTCAGTTCTAATGGAACTTAAAGACAAATCATGCTTTTTTTTTCGATGGGTAAAAATCATTCAGAAACCCTTGGGCGAAGTGGGAGATAGTGTCAGACTCTTACTGACTAAAAAACCCACACCGTTCCTTCGCTGCCTTTCATACAAGGGCCGAGCCTCCCTTTCGGAACTAGACCCTTGGCTCCAGTAGGCTTCGACCCTGCTGGGCCCCTACGGTTGCTGAAAACTCCTTGAGGCGCGTGGACTTGGGCTCGGTCCGGACGGTTACCGGACGGTCGGACAGCGAGCTACCTATCGTGCGGTGGATGGAAATCGGGATCGAAATCCCGGCGGCGCCCGGGGCGTGAGCGCCGTTGCCAGATGCGGTCTTATTTACTGCTTCGCAGAAGGAGACGACCGCCTGCCACTCCTCCTCGCTCCGAACCATGGCCTGTACTAAGGCTCGACGCGAGAGATCGCCGCCGCCGAACGCCCCCACAAGGAAACGGCAATATTATGCCCAAGCGGGGCACACCTAACACAAATCATGGTTGGTTTTTACACCTATGTACGTAATAATCTATAAAATCAATAGTAAAATATTAAACGCCTTTTTTGATTTTTTTTTACATTTCCGGAAAGTTTGTAACTGTTCTTTGATGGCTTGTAGATGAATTGTTGGTTTTAATGAAAGGTAAGTCCACAAAGTCTAAATACTCATTAATTCTAGTTTTTCTATTGTCTCTAATTACGGTATTCGAAAGGTCAAAGAAGTCAGTGTAAGGCTTCAGGCTTTAGTTCTACACTCACATGTGCCTATTACACCCTTAGGTTTTAAGGAAGGACATATCTGGGGCTCTTCTTAGACGTCTTTAAATCAAGTTTGGTACATAGGTAACTGTACAAACTCTGAACCATCCTTGAAGAAGTCAATGTAAAACTTCAGTTGTACAGTACATTTGCTAATTGTAACAATAGGTTTCAAGGTAGGACAGACCTGGGGCTCTACTTAGACGTCTAAAAAACATCATAATGGAGAGAGACGAAGCTCCACTGGCTGTACAGCCCTTTTTTTATGGTGGGAAAAATCATCCAATGACAACCCCCGCTCTTGGGCGGAGCGGGAGATAGTGTCAGACTCCTAATGACTAAAAGCCTACCCCGTTCCTTCTAGCATTCATACCGGGGCTCGAGTTCCCTTATCTCTTTCTCATATATTTTATACTTCATGACGATTGAAGACGTTGCCTTTCAGTAATATGGAAGTACTCATATCAAAACTTCATTACAATGAATTGCTAATACGTAAACAAAAGCAATCAGCTAATTTAATATCCCATAGACTAATTGCACATCGAATAAATTCTAACTAACTATAAAAGCGAAGAATCATTAGCTTGAAAGCATTGTGCGCCCTCATTACTTTGATAGAAAAAGTTTACAGTTACAGTCGACGTGTAGGTAATTTTCTTTCGTGAAATGTAAATAAAGAAGTACGTACGAAACTCTAGGCGTGGCAGTAAAATAGTTCTAAAAACAATGAGCTGTAACTGACGTTCATTTCACGTTTAATCCACTTTGTGCTTCATGAAATTTTAGTTTTGACACCGCCAGACTTTGTTTAACATGTGTTCTGCATTATAGTAATAACCTTCTAACAGTTCATAAGAGTTCAAATTGATAATGGAAGGTAATGAAAAATTTTAATTCATGAAATGAAAAATGCAATTAAATATGCACTTCATCATTTCCTCTATAATATGTAATTAAATATCTCGTCACAAAGTAGGGAATGGTTCCAATGTCCATTTATTATGAAGTAAAATCAGCTGTAAATACACGGTTCCGGTAAACTAGGAAATCTGATGCCAGTCTAGCAAAGGAGCGGTCGTTACGGATTGTGGAGCAGGCAAGTAATGACATTACCTGCGGAGAGGTCATATGTTAAATGGTGTGACAGGAAATGCCACCACCGTACATTTTGTACTTACAACTCGTACTTGTGTAAGTCGAAACAATATTTTTTAACCGATTTCCAAAAAAAGGAGGAGGTTCTCAATTTGGTTATATTTTTTTTTTTTTGTTTTCATACTTTATTACTTAAGGTATTATTGTAACAATACACTTTATTGTTTATTAACCTATAACATATTTCTTTATTCGCATTCCAGCGAAGTGCACAGTTAAGTCGTACGGGTTGTAAAAAGTAATTCCGTAACCACGTTCTTTGGCAAGACTAGTGTCTGATTTCCTAGCCAAGTGATTGACGTAATGACTGGCAAACAGTAAAGATGTGCTTTACCTTTTTAGTATGAACTCTGAAGTGAATTACGATTACCATAATATTAAAAATGATCGTGTTTTCCTGTATATAGGATGTTTTTCTTCTCATACAGCCCTCGTACAAACCGTAAGAATTTACAAGTATACGCATACAGACATAGTCGTGCAGGTTTACGTGCGGTATAATCATAACCTCACCGCTCTACATGAATTATTTCGAGAAGAATGTCTGTCTGTACTTTATTACGTGTAATAAATGTTCCTGTTGACTAACTCGTCATACAAACTGTAATCCTTGCAACGTAAAAGTTAGATTTGCTGACAGTTTAATATCATCAAATGACAGCTTAATGATCCGAATATTTAAAAACTGACAAAGTGCGAGTTGTAGTCGCACACGAAGGATTTCGTAATAAAATATTAAAATCAAGCAAAAACACCGACAATATAACATTTATTGTATGGAAACTTTCTTTCATTTTTAACTTTATTATTTGTTGTTGACGCGGCAATAGAAATACACATACTGTAAAAATTTCTACTGCTAACGTTTTATGATACAGCTCGATGACAAATGGACGGACAGACAGACGAACAACGGAGACTTAGTAATAGGATACCGATGGCACCCTTCGGGCACGGAACGTAAAAAAACAGTTACACAACGGAAGGTCATCATTTTAACTATAAATGCATTTCTCTTTATCATTTTAACTACGACTAATCTCACGAGTTCAATACGCTTTGTGACTGTCGACAGAGATAAAAAGCTTGCTAACTTCATTTACTTACCGACTTCCTACAATTTTTATTTCAGCTTCAGCTATAAACGCTTTAAAATTTTCTTTTATTAAGCGGCTGTGGACATGAACTGTCAGAGGATTATTAAAATATACTTTTAACGTGAGGTGTGAAGGTATTAACAAATGTTTTATGCTGTCAAACTTGCGTGCGAACAGTTTAATTTGAAGCCGAGTGTAGCAAGTTTTGAGTACAAATTGTTTGGGAGGCTGCATGGTGGCAACAGAGCGGCCGCATAGTTCGGAGGGCGCCCCGGGAGGAATGCCACTCTCTCTGCCCCACCTCAACAAACCCTACCTTTCCTCTGCACAACTTGTAGGTATACATTGCACGCTTTTGTGCACACACCAACTTAACCCTCCGACGCCTCGCAGAAGGCCCCAACGCTCCATAAATATACCTAATACGCACCCGACGAGCAAATGATACAACCGTTTATTTTATAAAGATATTTTATTAAACATTTTGTTCTGTAAAATAGATTAATTAAAACTGACATTTACAACAAACAACTATAAAATTCTTTGTATCTCCCTCTAACACTAATTACGTTAATAGGTCCAGTTTAATATTTGGAATTGATCTCTAGTATAGCCGAATGAATGCATTGACAGTTCTCGCTCAGTGGCGAACCTTAGAGATAATCAAACGATAACATTTGAACACGTAGCATATCGTATCACACGAGGATGGGAGGGGATGCGGATCGCAATTAAACTAGTACATACATTTAATTGTCGATACACATATTCGTAACTAGTATTTGCGCAGCGTTAGCCTTGCTCCCCACAGTGCGAATTTGCAGCCTGTCACAAGCTTGAGATTCCCTTTGTTGATGCACCGGTGGTATGCTAGACTACCTCGGATGTTGCCGGCAAATATGTGAAACTGTGATCTAAATTGGTCAAAATATATTTATGATGGAACTCGAACTGTCAGGGACAGGCTGGAAATGAGCACTATGCAGGGCACACTAACGCTTAGCTCCCTTTAAACATTATATTCGTAACATGGAACAGCAATGTTCACTCAGTGTTTTCTTGCTACCAGCATTGTGGTTTGTTATCTAACGTCCACATTTCAACCAAGGCTCATTATAACAAAATAAATTGTTATGTAAAGTTCATACAATTTAGATTATACAGAGTGAAGTTTAATTTATTACTGGATAATAAATTAGATTCGACCCGAGTCGAATAGTTTAAGATTAAAATCATGTTCAATATCGCAGATAGTTGTTGTATAAATCCGGATTATGTTCGCTAGCGACCCGCCCCGGCTTCGCATGGATGGTAATAAAATAACGGTAATCCGCATCCTGACCTACAAACTTTATTCATTTTATTATTCACTCTTATAAAATGTTGCAAATGCAATATGAAATAGAATGTATGATCAGCATCTGTTTTAGTGATTAACTTTTGCGTTAGTGACAGTTAAATATTAAATATAGTTTTCAAATTGTTATAATATATTATAGTGTTGAAGGAGTATATAGTACGGGCAAAAAAAATATTATTTCTGGACAATTAGTAAGAATTGTTTTTATACAAATTCAAACCAGGTATTGTGCAGGCGCAGAAAAACTACTGGACGGATCTCAGTGGGACTTTTACATTGATCCATAGGGCTTTGTAATCAATATAAATGCGAGAAAATTATAATAGAAGTATATTTTAATATAGCCATTATGTAGGCCGGGTAAATCCTGCGTTCATTTTTAAGTGCTTTTTTCCTTGAATTGTGAATTTGGATTTAGTTCTCCAATTAATGATTCAAAATTTACAAAAAAATAATTTAATAAAATATTTTGTTTAAAAATATCATATTTATTTACGTATAGATACGTGTAGATAAACTTTTGTATGTCGAGAATTATTGAAAAGTTAGCTTTCATTAGCCCGGCCTAGTAAATGTTAGCGAAGCTGGGTACAGGAGCTATGAGATACCTATATTTATTGTTAATTAACATCATGTGAACAGAAAACTGTTCCAAACTAGTTAGTATTTACAAAATCCTTTGCGGATCTTAATAGTATATAGAAATATATATAAGTATATAAGAGCCTTTAAGCCTAGTAGATTATTTTATACCAAGATATTTTTAGTTGGGTACATAGTCTAATTAAAACCTTTCTGTTGGTAGAAGGAAAACACTAAGTAGGCAAATACGGCCCGGCTCGCACTTCATCCTGTAAAACTGAGATCGGAAAATGCGGTTAGAGATTACTGTGACCAGTAGAAACCATCATAGATGCTTGTCAATAATGGCTAGGGACCGGATTACATGCATTTGCATATTTAAGCCATCCTCAGCGGTAATAGCATATTTTACCAAAAATCTATTTATGATGCATATTATCGGTACATTTACAATAATTTCCGAGCGCACTGCACTCACCCTGCGTTCCGATTAGCGATAAAAATAATAATATCACGAATCCGAAGACACAATCTTACTACTGAACATTTGGAACAATACCCAATTGTTTACGTTTACAAACGTATCTATGAAACAATCTTAATACCATGTAATGTATCTGTATCTATTATCGCCTATCAAAGAACAAGTTACTAATTGTTTGCTGATTTTGAACTTTTCTTTTTCTATTAATTTTTGCATATTTTGCCAATTTCCATGCATATTTAAAGTATTTTTTCATGCATATTTGCATGCATATAACAAGCTTTTTATGTTGCATATAATCCGGTCTCTAATAATGCCAATGATCAATATTAATTTCTTATTATTATCAGTACAATATAATGTCAATCTTATTACAATATTATTAATATTTCATTCACTGATTCATTTAATAAAAGGTTAATAATATAAGCCTTCATTTTATAGAAATATTTTTACGCCATATCATGGCTGGATATGCTATAACCAATATTGTAACATACATTATACCATATTTCTACAAATAAACATTTTTAGATTTGATTTTGAATATTTGCACATCAACTAGTAAACATCGAACCTTGTCAATAACAAATCAATTATGTATAATCTGTATTATTACTGAGAAAATTTAATTGAATTGCTTTCCGTAAATTAATTAAATTACATGTACGTTGTACGTCATTACTTGGAGAGACAGCCATCCATAATGTAATAAAGGCGATGGCGTGACATTACATGTTGTGAGCTCCATGCGTATATAATTATACAGGCTGTTAACACTTGTTTCAAGAGCCGTTAATCGCTGAAATACAGGGTGAAGCGTGAAGCAGTACTCGTAGTGTTCAGGCGCATACAGGGCCGCGCCGGAGAACGCTAACATATTTTATATAATTATATTCTACCTAAACGCTCGCGTCACCGCATCTAAGTCAATACTTACATACGACAAACCCATCGGAGCGAACGACACTGATTTTTGCAGCTCTATTTTACATACTCGTACAAGAATGCTCTTGTCGTAAGAATAATACTACAACAACTACTATACAAAAAGCTCTTATTTTATAACAGATTTTTTTATTATTTTAAGCGCAGTTTCGAAAGCTCTTGATTAGAGTTGAACGAGTAGTTCAATATTAATAGTAACTCAAAATTATTGTGCTCAAGCTCAGTTAAGATTCACTTATTGAAATATAAACTTGTATGGTAAGCAGTAAGAATTATTAGATACATTAGTGTGTTGTACTGTGATTGATAAAATAATACTATGTTGTGCTCATTGATTAAATTATAGGCTTTATTTTTTAGTTATACATACGTCAATAAAGGTGCCCATTAAATTCATCGTCAGGTTTGATAGCTAAAGGAGTTATCTAAACATGCGGGCTTTAAATTACTTCATTGTGCATATAATGGCACTATTTCCACACCACCAAATATTAACATTAATTTATAATTATTCAAATAAAGAAAGAAATCTAACTTGTCCTTATTGTATTGATGATTGTTCCCGTTTGAAGTTGGTACTTGTATCATTATGTTATGTGTCGCAATACACATTATGCTATCAAATCTATAAACATCCAACATTCTAACCGCAGCCTCTTTCACAGCTCTGAGACACGTAGTCTTTAATGAGTATCATATATTTATAATTTAGTCATTAGTATTTCATTTGAAGTGCGATATTCGGCTGAAGTTGAATTAGCAAATTATATTTCTTCCTTTAGTTCCACATAATGTAGTCTTAACATAGACAATTGCATATTTAATAACTATCGTGGATTATTGACTTCCTGTCTTTTACATCCTATCCGATACGTTTCAACAATAACATTTTCATTCTTTACTATTTGTTCACAATTTCACATTGGCTACCTACACGTCCATTTCGTCACTCTCAAATTCTCAATTCGTGAACGAGTAAATTATCTATGTCTATGTATATTCTCTCAGTTCACATACCGGTGCGTCACAGCCGTGGTGCGCCTAGCGCAGTGGGTGCGTGGCTCAAGGCTCACGTGGGGCCGGGCGCGGGCGGCACGGTGCTCACGCGCTGGCGACGCGCGGCCGCCTCCGGCTCCGGCGTGCTCGACGGCTCGGGGTCTGGCTCGGCGGGCTCCTCCGGTGGCGCGGCGGCCGGACGCACGTTGTCGAGGCGCGGCCGCGGCGAGTAGCGCGGCGTCAGCGCAACGCCGACGACTGGGTGCGATTTAAGACTCCCGCCTGGAGGACGTCGTGCATCATGCGCTCGTTCTCCTGGCGAACTGTGAACAAGCACGAGCACGGCTTAATCATGGTCACGATGCAAGCGAGTCGGGGACGGAATTTGCAGGGGGCACATCCCTAAACAGTCGGTACCATCCGCTAAGAGCTACGAGGGTAGGTACATACTCGGGTCGGGAGCATATCACCAAAGGTCAGTAGGTATGGTGGTTTACCTACCAGTCAAGTCACAAAGGAATCACTCGATCTAATAAGGAAAGTACATATACGATGGAATTGTGATTTTAATTTACTGGTTGTTTGAGGTTCAATGCTCTAGGGGTGATATGTTTACAATAGTGGCGTTTCATGTTACTGATTAGAACGCAATATTACATTTGTGAGTAACACAGGCTGGCATTGAAAATTAATAATTGTTAGGGGAAATACTTTAGTCACATGAACTTAATATAGTGGATTAGTGAGACACGTAACACGTATAAGTAATTTCTTCATATTGTAATCTGTTCTGGCAATCCGGTTCTCATTGAAATTGTAAAATATGCAAGCAAGTACATCTGTAAGCACCTTTATGAAGACTTAGGTACCGTCACATAATTTTACATTATTATACAATATACAGCTTGCCTGCAAAACATATTGGCACATTAGTGTTCATTGGTATGCTGCTTGGAACTGCATATTGCGTTTCAGCCTTTAGTAATGTCAGATTCGTACGATATTTATTATAATAGGTATCGTTTAGAATTTATATTACATTCTATAGCTAATTTGTTTAAAGATTATTGTTTTGAACTTTATCCAATTAATATAATATGTAAAAGTCGAATTTAAAAAATAATTTATTATTCTCTCTCTCTCTCCAAAATATGAAAAACAGCACCTGCTGCTAAGTACTACTAAAAAAAATATTATGCGGGTATTTTATTCATAAAAGAGTTTCACGTTTAATACGTATTAGCAGTGTAACAATCAATGATTCTATTTTCAAAACTACTCAATATTGCCACATAGTAAAATGATCGTCCTAAACAAATAAAGAACGAGTGTCGACCTAACGCGGTGGTGGCAGTTAATTTTGACGAGGGATAACACTGTTAAAAACTCCCGCTTCGAGAACGCTTAAAAGTATTAGACATTCATATTTAATAAAATTTATAACGGTTTTATTTTCGCTCAAAGGAATATTTCACTTAACATTAATAAAGGATTCCAAATTCATTAAAAGAAGGTTGTTAAAAAAAAGTTAAACGTCCAAAATCTTTCAATTAGCCAAAGCTTTTTCCAATTAATAATAACTTTTTATTTTGTATAGGTTTGTATCTAGTGAATATGTAGGCTGTTGCTCGTCTTGTTATGAAATACAAAAGTTTTTGTCTCATGCAAATGACAAATCTTACATTTAAGAAAGTTTGCCCAGTCTGTGTAATACTTTTTCGGGGCGTACGCTTTTCTGTTTAGATAATATTTTTTCTTGGATTCAATTTGAATTTGTTCATTTATTTTCCTTATCAGAATACATATTTAATAAAGGTTTATGTTCTGTAGCGATAAAATTCGTCAATACTTCGTATAGAATGCGAACAATTCGCGATAAAATGCAACGAAAAACGAAACTGTACTTGCCTTTACAGCAAGCAGAAAATTTTACAATGGAAAAAGTTCCGAAGCGAACTAGTTCTTTTAGAAAATAATTCGACAGAGGGTTGCTCCTCTCTGCCGTTCCTCAGAGTAAGTAACTACATATTTAAATACTTGATGCACTTTATTTGTTTAAGGTACCTGTTTGTTGATGTTACAATATCTAGTTCATGTAATACTTTAAATATTTGGTCCTTACTTTTGAAATTAGTGTTTTTATAACGGGTTACTTTGAACGGTGATATCGATAATAATAGGATTGACTTGGAATTACAAGTTCAAATAATGTTTTTCGTTTTTTTCGAAATTAATTATCTCTTCGTTTTTTTTTTGTGTTTAGTACCTTTTGTGATATTAAAATATTTATCTATGCATGGCAGTTGAGAGATTGTCATGCTCAATAAAATGTCTCGCTGATGGTGGCACGTGTTATTGGGTCATTTGGCTCCCTTCAAAATGGTTGAGCTGAGTGGGGCTGATGCACACGTCATGCTCGTGAACGGGCGCCGTTAGTTGAGACTGGTCATCTCTTAGCTGACTAACGAAGATTCATGTAACTTAATATGATTTAAAAGAGTGTCCATGGAGTTTCTTGCACATTCTTCTGCATAGAGGTCTACGCTTTGGAACGTGCAATTTAGCTTCACTTGTTTGACTGACCGACATATTTTTGACAATTCAAAAGTGCCTGTAACTGTTCTGTTTGAAATAAACGTTTCTGATTTCTGATTTAACTGTTTTTGTAAAAATATTATTTTGCAAAATGAGTTCTACCGTGGAAAAAATGCATCTTAAATTGTAAGCAATATTGATAAAGTATACGGAACTAAAAGTAAATGAATAAGTTCTGGTGTAAAGTGACTTTGTTCATCATAATTTATATATCTAATGCTACAGCTTATATAAGTAGAAGTAGAAATATATAAAAACAAAGTGAGACAAAACCAAAAATCTTACAAAGAACTCCCGACATTTACAGATAAAGTGCAGACAAACAAAGAAATAAATTCTGTCCAACATTTGAGGTTATTATTTTTGCTATAGGAGAACTGAATTGTTCTCGAACAATCATTTGTTATCTTTGTTTATGGAGAACTGTACGGTTTTACGGCTCTTTATTACATCAGTTTTTTAATCCATTTGCGGACGCCAGTCGAAACCGATGATTTTTTCCGGGATTATATCTCGGCGTCGAAAGCTTATTCGCTAGTGGTTTTTTCATTCATATTATTGCGGGATTTTCCTACATATAGGAAGATGTTTTCAGTGAGAAAAGGCTGTTGTTACAACATCACTTAGATGCCTGATTTAATCCCTCGCCAGACACTAACAGCACCCTCGGGAAATAGAGCGCACCGCTCGGGAAAACGCTCAGAAAATGTTTTAGCAGGATGACAGACATTTTGGGCAGATTTAGCACAGAAGTCAAGTGAATTGACTGGCCTGTTGGTCTAGTGGTTACTGGCCCTGAATGCTATGCCAGAGGTCGTGGGTTCGATTCCCACCCAGGACAAATGTTTGTGTGATGAGCATGATCATTTGTTCTGTGTCTGGGTGTTTTTTATCTATAATATGTATGTATTCAGAAATATATAAGTATGTTTATCAGTTGTCTAGTACTCATAACACAAGCTCTGCTTAGCTTGAGACTAGCCGGCGTTGTGTGATAGTTGTGAAATATTATTATTATTAATTATTATTTTATGATAATAGTGTAATCTTACACATTAATAATGAGTGTTTTATAATCACATTAATGTTGTAAAGACGAACGTTTGTGAGTGTATAAGTTAGTTACTTCTTCACGATCGAACGTACCTATTTGAATATTTGGCACACTGGAAGACCATTTCCTGGAATAACACAAGATACTTTTTGTCCCGGGAATTATATTCCCTTGGGAAATTTTACCACCGTCATGAAGGCGTAGTCTCTGCTAGCAGTTAGTAAAAATATAAGAGTAATTACTAGTGTCTTTTATTTTTTCTGTATATGTATTTTTGGTATTGTTTTTTTCTGAACTGGACATTTTTGAATTAGTACTTTTCTGCATTTAGTATAGTAAAGACAATTCTCTATCTGGCGTCACCTTTTGAACCCCATATCACACTTATATTGTTATCGCGAAAGTTTGTACAATTACCGTCACGGATCTTGAGCGCTCGGCGTCAGAATGGGGATCGCTTTGAGCATTCCATACATTGGCGAGCCAATCGTCGTCGTTGTTAGATACATGTAGTAAGAACAGGGAACGAATCATGAGTGACGTCTATGACGCGATGGCGCGGCGAGCCAATCACTGACACTCCCCGCCCCCGCGTCTCACTTCGCACCACTAAAGAGACCGAATATTTGACTTTTGCGCAACTTGAAGCTAGCGCTCAAGATCCGTGCCGGCAATTGTATATGTGTAAGTATGTTTATTACTCCTTCAAGCTTAACCGGTTGATCGAAAATGGACAACAAAATTAAACACATAAGTAGACCCTGGAATGGCACATATTCTATTCTATTCAGAAACTGGTATATCATGAATTCTCGACAAAATCATACTTACAGCTACAACTACGTACCTACTAGGGTTGACCCACATTGCAAAATATATTATGAGGCTAACCAGCCTCTCAAGATACAATAAGTACTCCATTTATATTATTAGGCATGTAAACAATTCGAAATAGTTTGAACGCACTGGCGAATATCCAACCTCTATTTATTGTGTCTCTCATGACGTAGATTGATACTTTTTCTAATGGATGAACGAGTCGTAATTACTTAATGTCCCCTCGTGATCTTACAAACGTAAATGATTGTCATATATCTTATTTTTTGTCCCTGATTAAGCTTTAACGCTAAGCCGGGAAAATTGACGGTGTAACCAGGGTTTCTGAAAGACTAAGGCCGCGTTCCCGCTGTGTCGTAACGGTTTATTTATCGTTGGATGACTATCGTCTCTAGTTTTTCCCATTATAACAACTGTTGGTCGTAGCCACGATAGATAGTTGCAACAACGACAGATGATTTGCCATCACGGTTCAGTTTTAACAAAATATTATCGTTTTACGATTGTAGAGCTAGCTGTTTCCACTGCTATGACAATCAGTTGCTATCGTAAAAAGAGTCGTAAATGACAGTTAATCGTGTCGTGTCTATGTGTGAACATCTCCATTTAAATATATAATAGCCACGATACTAAACGATTATCTGTCGTCACGACAGACAATCGTTACAACAAAGTGGGAACGCGGCCTAATCCATTTCAGTCAATATGCGCGTCAAGTGACATGATTAGTGGATGTTACTTGCCTCAACAAATCATAACAGCCTAACGTTTGACAGCAGGACCATAGATCACGTATTAGTTTTCAAGCTATCAAGTTAAAGTGTGATAATTGACTCTACAAGGTCTTAAGGTGGACCGATGACCGATGAGGGTCGCGGTAATACGGTGAATATAAGACATTTATGACGGTTGTTATGGCGACACTTGGAGGAAACTTATGTATAACAATGGACCTCAGTCTAAAATTTTGAATGAAGGTTAGTTTGTTTTAAGGGCATACAATTCGGCAAACATTTTCACTGTTTTTCATACAACCGCTCTAACGCGATTATGACGTTATTACACATTTTTCATTAGATTTTTTGGAAGCACTGTATCTTGTGGATATTATCTAGGCTCCTATTGAAATCAATTTATAAATTTGTGTAAGACTAATCCAGTAACGACCTCTGAAAATCTGGTATTTTGCATGAACTTTGACACTTCATATTTTACTCAAAAATTTAAAAATTAAAAAAAAAAACAACAATAGAAGCCTCCTGAATGACGACAATTTTATTTTTAAAACCTTATAAGGTTTGAAAAAACACGTATTTCCTGGAACAAATTTTGTGAATTTTTCGAGTAAATCGCGGTATTACTGAATGCTAACAGAGTTTTGAGGCGTTATCTCTCTTATTTCGCGTTCCTTCTTCGTCAAACATCGCATTGGATTGCGTTAGGTGAAGTAATGAGCTTTTAAACCATGCTCAATGTTGATGATAAGCGGGTGGAAAAGGAGCCTCTTAAATAAATATGTTTCGCAGGTTCGCTTCTCTCACAGAACAAATTTTTGTTTAGCATACTGATCATAGATATCTACTAATAATATTTTTTCCGGGTCTGGCGTGTCTTTTGTATGTGAGATGACATGTTTATGAACGCACCCACGATACAAGAGTAATTAGCAAAGCGGGGGCTACATTAAAAAAGAAGTTAATTCCAAGCAAATGTTTTATTCTCTGGTCTCCACCACTCAGCCTTCTTACAAGTCATGATCTATTTCATTAATAGGAAGACAGTATTTGCGCAAAGCCTTTACTGCTGCGAACTCCCTCGCAGTGTTTTCGTTGGCCGTTTGAAGCTGGTAATAAATTTTAATTGTGTTTGAAACATTATTGGTACGACGCCCTTTACAACTTCTCCATAGAGCCATTACTTCGTTGTATCAATAAACTTTACTAAGAATATTTATAGAACTGCGGTCAAAGGAAAATTACATAAATTATTTAATATTAGGAATGCTTGTTTTGTTAGAAATAATAAAAAAAATCTTTACATGTCTTAACTAATTTAAAAAAAAAACTCAATTTCAGTGAGGAATCTGAAGAAGAGGATGTTTAAGGAACAAGAAGTATAGAAGCCCTACCACAAGTTCTTGCCACGATCCTTTTGACGACCTAAACTGGACTGTTAAGGCTTATAGTTCCTTGAATATCCGACCGAAATTAAATGGAGACAACACTCGTACCCGTCTAGACAGCAGTACGAGTGTCTGTGCATTTAATTGCGGCCAGCTGCGCCCGGATACCTCCGCTGACCTTTAAATCCATTTTATTTGAGAAATATTGATTGATTTACATGTGTTATGTTCACTTTGAAGAATATCTAACCACGAATTTCTATGAGTAAAAATGTTTCTAAAGATCCAAGCCATTTCGAACGAATGGGGAAAAGTTGCGAAGTTGCAAAATATTTTTATTTAGACAAAAATATTAATCGCACGAAAAAATCAATACTTGATAATGTTGTTCATGAATCTATAATAAACATATATATTTTTTTAGCCTATTAACCTGGCCTTTACCGAGGAGTAGGCTTCAAATAGTCACTGTTTTATGGCACTTGTCGGGCGCTTGGGCCTTAAAGGGCCATCCCTTTAAGGCCCAAGCGCCCGAGAAGTGAAAGAAGGATGGAGTTATACACCCCATATAATTCCTCCATCCCTCTTTTTAGCTCGCACGATTAACATTTTAACACGTCATGGTGAGGCCCCAAATTGGCTTAAGAAATAAGTGAGGAACTTTTAACAATCTACCTTCATAATAATTGTGTTTTATCCAAACTGAAAGATAGAAAATCCAAACAGAAACGCGAAAACAAGACACGTGCGAGATAATATGCGCGTGGGAGGACAAATGAAGTCGTTCGCTACAACATTCACGAGATTAGTAAACGTAAACATATGGCATGAACTACACGTAAATCCGATTGTACTAAGTGTATTCGTAGTACACAGATCCACATATTATTGGGCCAGCATGTGAGGCTGTTTCCACCTGAATGCACTGGCGATCCTCCAAACTCTTTCGGACTATATCCGCCGTATGCGTCGGACATTATTCCGTCTCCCAAGCTACCCGACACAGATTTATGAACACGAATTGAAAATGTATTACCTACCGTGTCTATGAGGGAATTATGGAACCAGCTTATTCAATAAACAACTTAAACTATTCACTTAACTCTAGATTCATTCTAGTTTCCATTTCTCTCAATGTTTTTTGTTCTCGAGGTATTAATCTAAACTATTGCTTTATAGAGCAACATTCTGATCGTACTCGACAGAATTTATAACAGAATAGAAATACCAAACTTTATGAAAAGAGAAACAGTTTTTAGTTTTTAAATTATTTATTTTCTTTTTGTTAAACTTGAATATTGTTGAGCTGGAGTAATATTGAAATCTGTTTACTGAGAGTTTTATGGTTCATTATACTCCTACACTAAAGCCTGTGTGAACAGTCAGCAGTTGCGTCCACAAAAGTATAACACAGTAATATTCATAAACCATTTTTAGAACTAATTGTTAGCAGCTGTTCGTTGTTACGTATTCAATCTTCATCTTCGTAATAACAATCGTGACAACGGGTATTTATTTTTTTAAATAAACCACTATCTCAGAGCAAAAATGAAAATGAAGAAACGTTTTTGGCGTGTTCATAGTACTCTAACATACGTTCCTTTCATAAATGCTCATCTGTTTTCCAAGGAAGTAAACAGAAACTGCAGAATGCTTTCTGTTACAGTCCTTAAAAACTCCTTTTACTTTGTTGACGGTTCCATTTTGAAATGAGAAATCATAAAATGGCTTCTCTCCTTCTCTCATTCTAGGGCGGAGCGAGAAAGTGTGTCAGACTATTACTGAATAAAATCCACCTGTGACCATCAGATGCCCTTTGCGTTCCACGGCCACGGTAAATCTTTCAAACGTTCTCACAGCCATAACGAAAGCCATCGTTACAAATCAATTCACTAAAATATCAATAAAAATCGAAACACAGATCGAATTTAACATTTAACCCCATGAACCTTTTAAATTGAACCGCTGACGACACTTAAACCCCATAAGAATAAACGACATCCAATTGGTTAAAAGAGGAGGTGATGGCCCATCCAATAAATGTTTACGATCTTTAACATTTTTTTCTTGCCTATTCGATGTTCGGCACGCGACCCCTGCAATAAGTATTCCAGGCCCGAGGGCCGGAAATGACGAAATTATTTCCGCAAAATAATATATTACGGAATTTGTCATACCACTTTGTACTATCCATAAAACTAGGCGAATTTCGGTCTTGAAAAAAAGAAATAGTTTTAGTCATAAATACTTTATTTTTTTATGTTTTATTTATGGACTTTATTGATAGGTTCGTGTTTGACTGCTATCTCCACCTGATGGTAAGTGATGATATGGTCGAAAGTTAGACACTCTCAATGAAGATTAAATAATGTTTTCACTGGCGGTTCTATAAAATAAAATGAGATTTATTGTCATTTAAACATTTTAGGAGTAGAAAAAGACAGAAAAAACACCAAGACCGCTGAAATCAAAACGATTTTCTCAAAAGAGGGTTAAGTTAAGAGTCGCTCCTGGCTACATTTAACGTTTCGGCACCCTATTATGTAAAAAGAAAAATGTTGCCTACCGCCGATGGAATTCTACGACAAAGGTCGTAGTACTCTACCTTATTTTAGAGTTGAAAATTAGCTGAGACTGCTGAGAGTGGAAAGTGAACACAATCACTGGGAACGTGATTGTCCTGGCGCCATGCCAGGCCCTCCAGTAGAAACTATCGGGTTATGCAAAGGTCTGACAATTCAATTAAAACTCGAAATGACCACAAAAATTGTCACTACACTCACATAATCCAAAGGCCGTTTTATGTAGAGGATTTAGTTTATATATAAATAAGTATCTAAATGAAATTGAATTTATCTAATTTGCATTTTTACTTTGTTCGACCCTCCCGTGTTGCCAGTAGATTTAAATAAACGTATTGCAGAGTGAGGTCACGGTTCTGTCAACATTGTCTTTCACTGGTCTGGTACACACAAAATAAAATGTCTCTCCCAAGGGAGGGATACCAATACACGTGGCTTTTAATGTTAAAGGCTCGAGTAAGCGAAATATAACAGATAAAGATTCAAAATTGTACAGTTCGTTCTTGTTAAAAGTTTTAACTCAATGATATCGATTCACTGGATTCCTTGGATGTATAAAGCTTCATAATATCACAAACAAATAATCTGAAGTTGAAAAGGGGAGGATAACTGTGTCCGAGACACTTCACCTAAATCAGAGGGGACGGAAAACCGTGGCGTCGAAGAAATTGGTAAGTGATAGAAAGAAGTGAATATACTTCAACGGACGAAGTTTACATTCGTAAGTGCACATAGTAGATTACTTTCGTAAGAATGCAAACTTTACAAGAATACGAGTAAGGGAGAAGTAATTTAATGATCCCCACCAAAAAAAGGTATATAAAGGATTTTTTCCGGTGGGAAAATCATCTAATGACATCCCCCGCTCTTGGGCGGAGCGGGAGATAGTATCAGACTTACTGACTAAAAACCCACCCCTGTTCCTTCTTTGCCTTTCGTACCGAGGCTGAGCTATCTTTCGCACAAACCCTGGCCCCAGTAGGCTTCGGCCCAGCTGGGCCCCTGCTGTTGCTGACAGCACCTTGAGGCGCGCGGGAACAGTGTGCGCCGTCGACGACTTGGGCTCGGTCCGGACAGTTACCGGACAGTCGGACAGCAAGCTACCCTTTGCTCACTGTCCGCAAGCCCGCGCCTACGGTGGTCGGAATCCCGGCGGCGGCTGGGGCGCTGTGAGCCCCGCTGTTGCCTGATGCGGTCGGCCTCCTCCTTTGGTAGCATTACTGCTTCGCAGAAGGAGGCGACCGCCTGCCACTCCTCCTCGCTTCGGACCATGGCCTGTACCAAGGCCCGGCACGAAAGATCGCCGCCGCCGATCGGGCTCACGAAGGCACGGCGATGCTGTGCCCAAGCGGGGCACACCTCTACTGTGTGCTAAACCATGTCTTCCGGGCGTTCCGCACAGTGGCGACACCCGGGCGTCACTTCCGCACGGACCGCAGGAACCTCCCAAACTTACCATGTCCGCTGAGAACCTGCGTCATGCGGAAGGTGAGGACGCCTTGAGGTCTTTCCAGCCACGCCTTAAAGTGGGGACTTACCGCCATAATTGTGGCGTGTCCAGCACTAGGTTGCGACAGTCGCTGACGCCATTTCACCACGAGGTCCCGCCGGAGCTCTGTCCGCCGTGCTGCGACCTGTTGCGGCAGTGGACTTTCGCGCTGGCGTTGCATCTCAACGCGCAAGTCGTGCATGTGTGCAAGGACTGTTGCCTCCAAATGCCATGGTGGCAGGCCAGCAAGGAGGCTCGCCGCTTCGCGGGAATCCGTATTGCTATGACCCTCTGGCATGCGTTCAGCTGGGCCTTCGGCTGCGGACGCAGCGACGGTGCCCACACTGGCGCCCCATAAAGGGCCATGGACCGAACGATTCCCGCGTAGACCCTTCGGCAAGAGGCGTCTGGACCCCCAAGGTAGGGTAGGAGCCGCTTGAGAGCAGCCCCAGTCCGGTTTAGTTTGGGAGCCAGACGTCGGAAATGCTCCACGAAGTTCCATCAGCTGTCGAGAGTGACTCCCAGGTACTTCATCGTAGGTATATAAAGGTTAAGGATAGGCGCTGCCTTGTGGACGACACCTAGGACCTAGGGTCGATGCACGCTAAGGCCACGGGAATTTATAAAAGAGGTACTGTGATAACGAAAGAAAGTAAGTTTTATATGTCATTAAAGGTTTTGCATTCGGCAAAACTTCACCCTGGAGCAGGATACGTCATTGATTTCCAACCACAAAAATAATATAAGTGACTTTTACACCATATAGAAGTGGAAAGCAAATAGCGTATCGGGCAGCCTGTCGGGTGATAAGATGTCAAGTGTGATATAACATGATAGAGTGACCATATTTAATAACCATTATTTCCCGTGTATTTGCTTGCCGCAAATATGTGCACATGAAATCTAAAGCCACGTGTAGGCCATATGAAACTAAATACGTTACATAAACCTTCGATCCTAAAATTACCAATTAATCTACGAAATGACACGTGCCAGCTTATTCTAAATTAATAGACACTAGCTTTTGCCCGCAGCTTTGCGTACATAAAATATAGCCGGTGTCACTCTGGAATAAAGCAGGTTTCCGTCGGTGAAAAAGTTTTATCAATCGGACTAGTACTTTCAGATATTAAAAAAAAAAAAAAAAAAAAGATATTACCTCCTACAAATAAAAAAACAAAAAAAAACTTTTCCTCTAGTGTAGTATAGAATGATGTAGGTTAGAAGGAGGATAGATTTATATTTTTATTGATAAAGAATGTCAAAAACTACTAGTACTATAAGACCGATTTTAAAAATTCTTTCAAAATAGAATGCAACTTTATCACTCATTGACGCTCTCCCTCACCGCCCTAGTGACAAAAGTCATTGGATGATTTATAACATAAAAAAAAAAATCACAGTGACATTATGGGTTTTATATTTTCTACACACACGTAAGTGCTTTACTAACGTGTGGCTGGCAGAAGTTAGTATTTTGTAAAGAGGTGGAGGCTAGAAAGGTAGATACATGTATACCTACGTCAGTTTTGTTTTTTCTTATCCGTTTTGACAACAGTACCTGGTTTGAGTGATTAAAATTTTATTGATAAAAACACTTAGAAATAGGCTCTTAATAAACTAGTGCGCCTCACCATCAAAGATTGCATCGCTACTTACCATCAGGTGGGATCGCAGTCAAGCACTAGTTTATCTCAATTAAAAAAATATATATATAGTGGTGAGGTTGATAAAACCGCTCATTGTTACACGTTACACCCTGCTCACACTGTAATTTTTTATAGTGTACGAAGAAGAGTAAACCTATACAACATTAGATTTAGTATATTTGAAACCCGAAACACGTGTCTAGTATTTTTATGTAAAGAATCTATGTACAAAATTTCATAACTGTATCATGAATAATCACAAACTTATAAGCTTGTTATGTCAGCAAAAATACATAGTCACCGAGCCATTTAGGCGTCTGAGGAGTTGTTCCGCACTTGCACCTAGCGGTTTGCTGTCGCCGTGATCTGTGTTGTACTTAGTGTCAGTGGTGTCCAAGTTGTGACCTTTTAAGCTATTGCATAGCTTCTATCGCGGGCCTTGAGCGTGGAGACCGAATCCAAAATTTCCGTAACGAAAATAACCTAACACCCCCCCACTCATTTGTTTTTTGAGCGTGGTGACCGATAAGAAAACAAATGAGTGAACAATCAATCAAAATTCAATTCAATGTGTGAAAGTGTAACTTCAATTAATATCAAAGAAAAAAAAACAAAGGAAAAAAAATACTGCATAAATAAAATAAATAAATAATTATAATTGCATAATTATGTTGATAAAAATGCTATGCAATAGCTTTACCGCGGCAGTCTCCGAGTGCCACACGTCTTTTTTAAATATTTTTGTAAAAGCATGGTGTAAAAAAAAATGGAATCCATTTAGTTACTGATTTTGAACAAACTATATTCAGTTTTCGCATAAACTAAAAATAATGTTGTGAAGTGGAAGTTCAACAAACAATTCATCACCAAGCGACTTTCCTTGAAAAATGTGAATAACAATCCATAAATGAATTCCCAAAACAACAATATTAACCATCTGAGTTTACATAGCAAGCCCGCAGGTTTACCGAGTACATCGTTATTCATACTACATTCTCATATCGTTGGAGCATTATCTGATGCAACCCACATATCCAGTAATAATTGCCGGTCATCTATCAGTTCAGATAACGGCAGTATTATCAATCCATCAATTAGCACGCAACGGAAATGACAAAGAAAATTGACCAACGTAAATGAGGTGTGAAGATAAATGACAGTATTTTGATGTAATTTTTTACTTGTGTTTTTATATCCGCTGGAGGACAAAGGTTACCGATGTAACCCTAAGAAATTTAAGTGATAGGGGCAGGGCACATTGCTTAGGCGTGGGCTTGCGGACAGTGAGCAATGGGCAGCTCGCTGTCCGGCCGTCCGGTAGCTGTCCGAACCAAGCCCAAGTCGTCGACGGCGCGCACTGTTCCCGCGCGCCTCAAGGAGTTGTCAGCAACAGCAGGGGCCCAGCCGGGTCGAAGCCTACTGGGGCCAGGGTTATCCGAAAGGGAACTCAAGCCCGGTATGAAGGCTAGAAGGAACGGGGTGGGCTTTTAGTCAGTAAGAGTCTGACACTATCTCCCGCTCCGCCCAAGAGCGGGGGTTGTCATTGGATGATTTTTCCCACCATAAGAAAGGGCACATTGCTTGCAGAACAGATGGTCGATGGGGCCGAAAGGTTCTGGAGTAGCGAGCGCATACCGAAAGACGCCCCAGCGCTAGAAAGCTTGTGAAAGTTACACAAGACGCACAGGACCGGTTGTTGAGGCGACACTTGGGGGAGGCTTATGCACAGCGGTCGACGTCTTTCAACAGAAGAATTTTTAACTTAAAATCACATGATTGTTTACTTGAAAGTTTATATTTTGAAGATGGAAACTGCCTAGATTAAAACATTTTGATTTACCTTTCAACCAAATCCGTCAAACCGTTATCAAGTGATTAGTCAAACATAGTTACGTATTTATAGTTATATTTGAGGTTGAGCCTCAAATTCAAATATTGATCCTGCTAATAGGTTGATTCCCAAAACTTATAGGTACAAATCATTATGCTAGATTGCTCTGGAATCGACTAAACACAGGAGTATAACATTACTGAAATGTTTCATGTTTGAAAACATAAACTATGTCATAATTCATGTTTAAATTTGCTTTTGTTAGTGTTATTCTTAAAAGCATGTTAAGTGGTCCATCCGCGGGGCAATGACCTCCTTTCGATGAATCCTACCTGCTCTGTGTAATTCTGAAAGTTACTGGTATTTTAAGAAATACGAATTCACTAGAAGCTGTCAGAGGCTTCGCTCACGTTGAAATAGAAGTACCTAGGGAATATACATTTCCGGAATAAAAAGTTATATCTTGTGTGTTATTTCAGGATATGGTTTAGTTGTATGCCAAATTATATCAAAACTAGCTTTTGCCCGCAGCTTCGCTCGCATACATTAAATATAGCCTATGTCACTCAGGAATAAAGCAACTTTCTATTGGTGAAAAAATTTTAGCAATCGGACCAGTACTTCCAGAGATTACCTCCTACAAACAAAAAACCAAAAAAACAAACTTTACCTCTTTATTATATTAGTATAGATATTCAGCCCAGCGAACGTCAAGAAGTAAGAAACAAACGCAACTTTCGTCTTTACAATAATACCATGTTAGTTTCACAAATAAGTTTCAGTCCGAAAGTAAAGAGATTAACGTCAATAACGTAGATCAATTTTTCTTGTTGCTTTAACGTAGTTTTGTAGTAGAACCGTGTTGAATTGTGTATTGCTGAGATTACAGCACAAGCCAATAGAACAATACCAGCATTTGTTTCGGGAAACGTTGGTCTCGGAAATTAAGCAAAAGTGGTGGCAATAAATTAGGTCGAGTCAACTCGGTGAAAGAAATAAATTACGTTAGATCGTCGACGTTTAGCGGCGGGTTACCGACGGGTCGACTCCGTTTTAAGTGATAAAGTTAAAATTATTATCCGCCATTATTTCTCAAATAATGAAAACTTTAGACCAGACAAATATTTTCAGTGATTTAGAATCGACTTACCTCGAAATCAATCTGAAGACTTCGAAAACTAATCTGGAAGAATAATTAAAACTTTATAATCTTTGGATTTAGTTTGAGAGGGAAATCAAACGGTTGGTTAAACTAGAGCTTGTTTTGTGCTAATGAGCCATTGAAGATGTTCTGCGAGTCACGGGCGGAGGGCCGGGCGCGAGTGTTTGGTTACGAACTGACTACTCCACGATTGTTCTTACGTTTCAAAGGACAAGCTTTTTGTTAGGATTTATTATCAAGTATTTTATTTAGAAACATTCTTTTATGTGACTTTTGTCGGGTGAAACCTTAACTCTTTTTTACAAAAGTACAGGTCATTTGTGTAATTGTAATTGTTTTATAAAACAAATGTACATAAACTTTGACTTTTACAAATAAGGTATTTCTTGTATAATACTTTAAACACGCAAATAGAGAGGATCTTTGTAACGGTTAACTCTATTATCTATACTTATGTTATAAAGAGATATTTTTTGTTTTTATGTAAGGGGTAATCTCCGGAACAAATGATCTAATTCTAAAAAAACATTTAACTGCTAGAAAGTTACGTTATTCGATATGGGCATAGGTTAGGTGTATAATATGTAAATATAATAAAATATAGCTTTAAGCTATGATGACATAAGCTTTTGCCACTGGATTAGCTCGCGTAAAAAAATATCCTAAAGGAGCCTACTCCCGGTATAAAACGCATCCTATATGCTATGTCATATTTCAGAGCCGTTTGAGCTCGAAGGAGTAGCAAACATACACACACATGAACGTAAGTACATACTAAGTTTATTTTTTATAGTATTGGTGATATTCGTCCACAAAGCCGTGATTTTTTAGATATTCCAATGCGTGTACTGTGTAAATGTTCAAAGTTACAAATAGAAACTTACGGAGAATAAAAAAATCTCTCAAAAACATGTAAAGAAATCTATGACATTTTTTTTATGTTGCGAAAATCATCTAATGACAAATCCCGCTCTTGGGCGGAGCGGGAGTTGGTGTCAGACTCTTACTGACTTTTAGTCACCACAGCCCATCCCGTTTCTTCGTGCCTTCATACCGGGGCTGAGCTATCTCTCGAAACTAACCCTGCCCAGCTGGGTCGAAGCCTACTGGGGCCAGGCTACTGTTGCTGACAACTCCTCGTGGCGCGTGGGAACAGTGCGCGCCGTCGACGACTTGGGCTCGGTCCGGACAGTTACCGGACGGTCAGACAGCGAGCTACCCATTGCTCGCGTGCGCAAGCCCGCGCCTGCGGTAGCCGGAAATCGGGATCGGAATCCCGGCGACGGCGAGAGCGCCATTGCCTGATGCGTTCGGCCTCCTCCTTTGCTAGCATTACTGCTTCGCAGAAAAAGGCGACTGCCTGCCACTCCTCCTCGCTCTGGACCATGGTCTAAACCAAGGCCCGACGCGAGAGGTCTCCGCCACCCATCGCCCCCGCACAGTGGCGACACCCGGGCGTCAATTCCGCATGAATCCGGTACAGGAACCTCCCGAACTTGCCATGTTCGGTGAGAACCTGCGTCATGCAGAAGGTGAGGACGCCGTAAGGTCTTTCCAGCCACGCCTCAAAGAGGGGACTTACCGCCATAATTGTGGCGAGCCCAAAGTCTATGACATCATATTTCTCTCTGGCTGTCTCACAATAACCATATTTATGATTTTCAAATTAGATATAAAAATAAAATATTTACTGCTTTATTTGCAAAGATGTTTTAATTTAGAGCGAAAATGTTATTTATATAATTTAATTTGGATGAATATTGTTGAAACGGATATTAAGCGGACATTACTCTGAACATTATTTCAAAATTGAAATAACTTGCGCAACAACATAATAATATCAAAAGAAGACAGCACGAGCGACGCTTCTATAGTAGCCAAGGTACGGATAGCTCATGCATGCGGAGATAGTATCAGACTTTTATTGACTAAAAACCCACTTCTGTTCCTTCGTCTCCTTTCGTAACGGGGTCGAATCTTCCTTTCAGAAGCAGACCCTTGGCCCCAGTAAGCTTCCTTCTCCTTGAGGCGCGCGTGGAACGTCGACGTCTTGGGCTCGATCCGGACGGTTAACGGATGATCGGTTGCTCGCCATCCGCAAGCCCGCGCCTACGGTGGCCGGAAATCGGGATTGGAATCCCAGCGGCGGCTGGGGCGTGAGCGCTGTTGTCTGATACGGTTTTCCTTCTCCTTTGCTAGCATTACTGCTTAGCAGAAGGAGGCGACCGCCTGTCACTCCGCCTCGCTTCGGAAATGTGATTATATAGACGTCTTCTTGCATAATTTAGTTTTCGATCTATCTTACTAATCGCATAAAAAAGGTTCTGTCCTTTTTATGCGATTCTTAGTTCTTTTTCGTGAGGGCTACCCAGAGGTACCTTCTAAAACATTGTTATGTGAGCGGTCATGTCCATCTAATAGAAGTCACCAGGTTAAAGATCAATTGATGCACCCTGCGCCGTCACAGAATCTTGTGAATAGATGGCCATTGAGGCCGAAAGATTCTGGAGTGGCGACCGCGTACTGGAAGACACAATGTTAGAAGGTCTCCTACAAGGTGGACCGATGACCTAGTGAGGGTTGCGGGAATCCGATGGATGCGAGATGCACAGGACCGTTAATTGTGGAGACACTTGGAGGAGGCCTATGTCCAACAGCAGACGTCGTTCGTCTGAAATGATGCTCGTGATAAAACCGGGGCAGATCGGCTATAACTAAATAATCTCGAGATTCATGTATAAGCCAATAAACGCGTGGTATTTCAAATTAATTAAATTAAGAGAGCCATATTCGCCTTCAATATACACCGTATTTTACCAACAATATTGGTATTTATTCAATTAAGCTTCCACATAGAATATTGATCGACTCGAACATTTCAGAGGAGTGAACTACTCCACAACTAATTAAGACAAAAACGGCTTACTCTATGAATTTCCAATCTCTCTTGTGGGTTTGGGTAAATGCCTTAACGTATAATGAAGCGAAAATTAACTCCAGTTTTCCGAGGAACAAAGAATTTTTTTCTGCACTTTATACGAGGGTATGTTAGTGGTCTTGCATACAATGTGCACTTCATGTAGTTACTGGCACAGAGCACCTGAATTATTAAGAAAAAACTTTTAAAGAATGATTCGATTAGAATGTGTTTGTAGGAGAAGAAAAAGATAAACTTTCATCTTGTTACAAGATGTCTTAGGCGCAACCAATCTACATTTTATGTTATTAAAGACTGTAGCAAAAACTTATTAGCAAGGGTGTGCCACGCTTGGACGGAGCACTGCCGTGTCTTCTTGACGACATCACGGTAATCGACGACATGGTCCGAACGAGAGGGTATTCTGCGAAGCAGTAATGCTAGCGAAGGAGATGGCCGCAAACAAGAGGGAACCGATATCCTCATGCCTCAGATGCCACCCTAGGATACGCCCTAGCGGTAACGTGAGTCGCTTGGCGATCCGCGGCGGTAGGTGCTAGCTTGCGAACGACGAGCAATGAGTAAGAAGTCTGAGTAGCTGACGGCGAGTAGCATTCCACGCGCCACAAAAAGATGTCAGCAAAACCGTAGGGACTCAAAAAGATCGATACTTGATAGGGCCAAGGGAATTTTCTGAAAAGGAAACCTGTGATTGTTGAACGCAAAAGGCTCTGAAGGATTTAGGTGTGGTTTTAATCAGTAAGTCCGACACGCACTCCTGTTCTACCCTAAAGCGGGAGAAGTCAGTGGATAATTCTCCACCTCAAAAAAACAAAACCTATTACCTCGCTTTATACGTTTCCAGAAAATTCTTCATTAGGTACATTATTTCTCATGCAAATATTCAAGCATAGTAATGAACGTAGGTCCCTATTGGTTCTTTTGTTTCAACATTCTGCAAGTTCCGAAAGTATTGGCGGAAATTGCACTTTGTACAAAATAAAAAAAAACTGAGCTTTTATCCACTAGGGATGTGGAGTGATGGAATCCGGTAACGGTATACATAATACATAGATTCTTAGTTGCTTTAGCCTTACGAAAGGTACGTAAAATGGTGCTGGATTATTCAAAACAGTTACCTTGGAATGCAAAGGGTAACTGAAGCAACATAGGTGTGTAGCATAGTCAGTCTTATAATGTTCCCACTGCTGGGACACAGGCTTTTACTCTAGGAAAGAGAATCGACAATAATCTGCCATTCAGGCCTAGTGCGGGTAGGTGGATGTCTCCATGTCTCCGAATTTTGACTCTAGGACATACCGGTTTCCTCACAATATTTTTCTTCACCGTTTTTACCACTCGGCCACCACTGCTTTCTATACAGGTGGGTATTACTCAGTAAATGTCTGATACTCCCTCTCGCTCCACCCAGAGCGGATGAAGTTATTTGTAGACTTTCCGCCTAAAAATAAAATGGTATTAGCTACTAATAAATAGTCGGTAAGCGACAATTCTTCTGTTTATAGTTTTCCTTAAAAGTTACTTTCTTCTTGAAACTGTTTTTCCAAGATGTAAACACTACCCATCTAAAGTTCATCATCATTTCAAAACCCTGTAACCAAATTATGCGAATATGCTCAATTAGGCTTCAACGCTGTGAATAATTAATTGGCTTCAAAGTAACTTACTGACATTAAATGCTGATAAGACAAAATATATTCACTTTTGCATGCGCAAGCCTCAATTTATCATTGCTAACTCTCATCAGAATCTGTATGCATGGTCTCCACTTCCTTGCGACACTCGATCTTGGAGTTATAATAGACGAAACGCTCTCTTATAGACATTGAAAGTCTGGTTAAAAGATTGCACAAATTAAACTATGGTTTTCCATAATTGCTAACTATGGTAGATTTGCCCGGGTGCCACCGCTGTGTGGACCGCCCGGAGGACACGGTAGAGCACACGGTAGCGCCGCCGTGTCCTCGTGGGGGAGATCGGCGGCAACGACCTCTCGCGCCGGTCTAGGTACAGGCCTTGGTCCGAAGCGAGGAAGAGTGACAGGCGGTCGTCTCCTTCTGCAAAGCAGTGATGCTAGCAAAAGAGGAGGCCGCACAAGTACGCGTGAGGGAGAGACCCTTACGCCCCAGACGCCGAGATCCCGATCCCGATTTCCAGCTACCGTAAGCGCACCTCTCGCGCCGGTCTAGGTACAGGCCTTGGTACGAAGCGAGGAAGAGTGACAGGCGGTCGTCTCCTTCTGCAAAGCAGTAATGCTAGCAAAAGAGGAGGCCGCACAAGTACGCGTGCGGGAGCGACCCTTACGCCCCAGACGCCGAGATCCCGATCCCGATTTCCAGCTACCGTAGGCTCGGGCTTGCAGACTTCGAGCAATAGGTAGATGATTTTCCCACCGAAAAAAAAAGCTATGGTAGATGTATTTGGCCCTAGGTCAAACTGTAATCCAATACTGTATCACGTCTTGGGGTGGAGCATTTAATACTCACTGACTGCCTTTCGATAGAATTAAGAAAGCTTTTTAAAAGTAGCCAAATCCTGCCGTTTCTTTATCTCCTAGATCTTCTATATAATACTGTAACGTGCGGTTTATTTATTTATTTACTTATTTACATAGGCGGACTTAATGCAACAAGGCATTCTCTCCCAGTCAACCTTTGGGTTAAAAAAGACATCACTGTGGTAGATTTGCACAATAAACAAATAACAAATAATGAAACGGAAAAAAAAATAAAATAAAATAAGTTATTTATGTATAATTTTTTTTTTGTTCGCCAGCTTAGAAAATTATTGTAGAAGTAAATATATTTATTTTTTCAATATTTTCTATTTTCATGCGGGCGAATCCGCTGGCAAAAGCTAGTTTTTTGTATTTATGATACATTGTTGTATTTGTGCCCTATTTTACAACGATGGCACGGTTGGTGCAATGGTTGAACAACTGGCTGCTACTCTGCGTGTCGCGCGTTCGATTCCCGCTCGAAACACATATTTGTATAGCCTACAAATAGGTGTTCTGGATCTGAATATGTGGGAGTTTACATATTTGTGACCGCATCCACGATAGGGGATTAATTCCTAGTATGAGGTAATTAAAAAAAATTAAAATCATATTAATAAATAATTATAAAAGCGACTGTATTTTTTTAATTTTCTTCACGCCCGAGCGGCTGAACGGATTTGCATGAAATTTAGCATATTCCGGAATAGCACTTAGAATACTTTTTACCTCGGGAGTGTTCCCTAGAGACAATTTCTACTTTCACGAGGACGAAATCGCCGGCAGCAGCTAGTTTTAAATAAAACTCGTAGCTTTGTTATAGAGCCAACAATTCACTGCTTAACCATGATAAGCAGTGAATCGCTAGGTAGTTGAAAATAATGAACTATAAATTATGAATGATGAGAGGGCCTATCCTAAAATAACATATACTCAAATACAAAGGCATTTGATATTATTTCCGACTTCACTTCACAATATAACTGGTTATTTTAACAAAACAATTAATTGAGTTTAACATGTCCAAGTAAATAAGAGGAAAGCTTTTCACTTCGTTTAGAACTCGCTTTGCGTAGAATGTAACGTAAAGTGGGATACAGAAGGGACCCGTGTCGCGCAAACTTTCCCGCGCTTTGTTTCTGTTAGGTTGGCACTTTTGGACTTGCTTTTACTATTTAATAGCAATTTCAACTGCGGTTAAACTATAGTGGACACCAATGGAACATTATCGTGGTATTTTGTTTTGTGAAAGCATATTATTAATTAATTATTTATGGCTCGATTTGGGATAATCCCCTCATTGTATAAAACATTTATCATTGGACAAACATGTCTAAAACAAAGGTTCTTATTTTGCAGTGGTGGCCGAGTGGTAACGGCCCCGACTTACGAGTTGTAGGTCACGGGTTCAAACCCAGCCAGGCGCATTACTTTGTGTAATTTATTATTACATTAATTTGTGTAATTAATATATATATTTATATTTATTACATCACCACTGTTCTCAAAACGGTGAAGGAAAACATTGTGAGGAAACCGGCATGTCCTAGAATCAAAAAATTGGAAGACATTGTGACATTTACCAACCCGCACTGAGCCAACGTGGTGGATTACGGTCCATTTCCGCTCCCAGAGAGAGGAGGCCTGAGTCCCAGCAGTGGGTATATTAAAAGGCTGTTTATGCTATGCTATGCTGTACTTGTTTTAGATATGTTTGTCATGTGTTTATAATACGCAGACCCGTAAAAAAAATCCTTACCCTAACTCTTTTATGACCTATTGAAAAGTAGATTGAAGAAGTCACGAGCAATCTATATATATTTAAATGAATCCCTATTTCCCTTGGTCACGCCATCACGCGTGAACGGCTAGACCGATTTCGCTAATTCTTTTTTTGTTGTGTTTGTTATTGTGAGGAAAAGGAAAATTAGGGTAGTGTAGGGTAGAGTAGAGTAGGGTAGTGTAGGGTAGAGTAGGGTAGTGTAGGGTAGAGTAGGGTAGGGTAGAGTAGGGTAGAGTATGGTAGAGTATTGTAGAGTAGGGTGGAGTAGGGTAGAGTAGGGTAGAGTAGGGTAGAGTAGGGTAGAGTAGGCTAGAGTAGGGTAGAGTAGGGTAGGGTAGAGTAGGGTAGAGTATGGTAGAGTAGGGTAGAGTAGGGTGGAGTAGGGTAGAGTAGGGTAGGGTAAGTACTCTACCCTACTCTACCATACTCTATGTATGGTAGAGTAGGGTAGAGTAGGGTATAAGTAGTAGGGTGGAGTAGGGAAGAGCGGGAGCGAAGCCGCGGGCAAAAGCTAGTAAGATATATTTATCTTATTATCGCTTTCCATCAGGTGAGATGGCGGTCAAGCGCGAATTTATCAACAATAAAAAAAAAATCTTTGTACCTTTTCCTTGAATGTCAGAAGTAAAGACAGATAGATGTCTTTATTCAGGCGACTGAGAGGTTGTTTTGCACTTGTACCTAGCTGTTTGATGGCGCCTGCCCGCTAGGACCTGCCATGATCTGTGTTGTACTTAGTGTCGGAGGTGTCCAACCTTTGACCTTTTTAAATATTTTTGGGAAAAAAATATAACATGGTGTAAAAACTATTGGAATCCATTTAGTAACTGATTCTGAACAAACTACTAGTATATTCAGGTTTCACATAAACTAAAAATAATATTGTATACAGACATATGTTCAAAAGGAGGTTATATTTATATATCTTTAGATCTTTATACAAATAAACAAACCATAAATAATGTTCGGAGGAACATTACCCGACAAATTTTAATTTCCAAGCGGATAAATAATTTTATCTGAACTTTTCATGGACGTCTTTTATAAAGTTTAACAACTTTTAAACAGTAATCATTTTAAGTGAATAACGCTATAGTCTTTCAGATAAAGGGCCAAGTAAGAACATAAATCATTACGTCCCTGTATAAACAGAATTGAAAGGTTTTCAATACAAACAAAGGGATGGTATTGAGAAAATTCTGTGACTTTGCGATGGATTCAAAGTTTATAGAATTAACTAGCGTTTTGCTAGCGGCTTTGCTTGCGTGAGAGGCGATAATTATCCAAATAAAGATGTTAGGTATATTTTATCACGTTCACTGCGATACCAGGTTTAAACATCTTGTATTACGTTTCGGTTACAGTGCAGCTAAGAAAAGTATAGACTTCCTTGTCGTACGGAAGGCATAACTTCAATTTGGTTCGGTGTAGGAAAGAATGAAAAAAAAATAGATTAAAGAAAAGTTATAGGGTCTATGAGCCTTCTGCCGCCACAATGGAAGTTTTATTACCCGGTGTATAGACCTTGTACCGCTGGCATGGAAAGTATAGAAAAATCACTGCCGCAGCGAACGTGATATACTAATTGAGGCTGTATTCCGTGATAGATGAATAAACATCCGAAGACGCCTAAACTTTCCACCTAAATTCAAAAACTACTAAACGGATTTTAATGTGGTTTTTACCAATAAACAGAGTATTTAACAAGTAATGTATAAATGTATAATACACACATACTATAGTAATAAATCGACGAGAATTTCAAAGATTTGTAACACAGACTCTTAATAAACTGATGCACCTCACCATCAACGATTGCATCACTGCTTACCATCATGTGGGATCGCAGTCAAGCACTTATCAGATAAAAAAAACACCCTTTCGAAGCTACAGCAGCTCGCTAGTTCATAATGCAAGTATGTAGATAGTGGAAGTGTACTAAGAGGACTAAAAGAATTAGGTATCCTAAAACCAAGACTTAAACCAAGCTACAAGAAGTCTTATCAAAAACCGCTTGTTCATAATTCATTCAGTTAAAGTGCCATGAATATGTCAAGTAGGTATCAGCGTAGTAGAGCTATGACGTTCGATACAAAGTGAATATATTAAATATCGAGATGACGTCACGAGGACTTTGAAGTGCGCTGACGTTGCATACAATGTAACTGTAATCATAATTATGAAGGTTTAGGTTTTTTTGAAAGTGGGAAATGATCAAATCATTCATCATCATGGTAGACTGGTAGAGAATGCCTAAGGCATTAAGTCCGCCTATGTACTTTTATGTTGCATGAAGTTTTAATAAATAAATCATATTACTTCTCCCGCTGTGGGTGGAGCGAGTGGGAGAAGAGAAAGGGAGTGTCAAACATTTACTGACTTTTTACATGTATTCCTTCAGTTGCCCTTTGCGTACCAAGGCCATGGTAACTCTTTCAAACAATAACGCACAAGAAGTATAGCTTAACAAGCCATTCAATATGGCATAACAAATAATAATTATTTATTTCATTCATAGACGATCTTGTATGCCATTACTGATTACGAGATACACAAAATGTATTTAATTTAAATATTTACATCAGATAAAATTTACATATAAACATACATAAAAAAACTTAAACTATTTATACTAAAACCTGAATAAATACATTACGTACATAGACCACTTTCAATCAATGGTTAGTAAAAAAGTGTGCAAAAAAACTTATTAATAAGTACTAAACAAAAAATTTTTAAAGTAAACTTATTAATTAGAATTAGAAGTATAAGAACGCAATTTTTTTAATCATCATCACTTCAGCCGAAAGACGTCCACTCTTGGGCATAGGCTTCCCACAAGCGTCATCACAATAAACGGTCCTGTGCGTCTCGCATCCATCGTATTCCTCCTTCCTTTCTCTCTCCAGGTCATCGGTCCACCTTGTAGGAAACCCTTTAAAGCTGCTTCTTTCAGTAAGCGGTGTATAATTAAATTTTGTAACTATCAGCACCCTTATTTGATGCTTTAGTATGAGGCAGTTAAATTTATCAGCAATAACTGCTAGAATATCGTCACCGCTAGCACGAACCCTGCTTAATAAGGAGGCGACATTTATGCGAATCCATCTACACGACCCTCCATGAACATGCGATGCTGCAGTAGCAACGGAGGCGTTATTGTTTTAGATCTGCAAGGTGTTGAGGGTTTATCGCGAATATGTGGTCCAGAAGCTGCTCACCAAGACCTGTTTATCTTGGATGTGTGTGTAGGTTCACGTCATCATCATCATCAGCAGCCTTTTTAATGTTTACACTGCTGGGATTCAGGCCTCCCCTTTAGGAGATAGAATGGGCCGTAATTCACCACGCGGACCCAGTGAGGTTTGGTGAATGTCACATGTCTTCGATTTTTTGGTTCTAGGACATGTCGGTTTCCTCACGATGTTTTTTTTTCACCGTTTTGAGGGCAGTGATTATGGAATAAATTAGGTTAAGTTCACGTACCTTCACTTTATTTTCAGTGCAAGCTAGGCGTTCGGTGTTGTAGGAAATAGCTCATGCACACATAAACATTATGCACATGAATTCCACACACACGCCCTAGTATAGTCTACCATCGTGAATTAGAACATCTATCTCATAGTCAACTATATTGATTCGCCTTTCAGTTAACAGCCTAGCCTTTTTACTAAACGGTACCATTCAACTAAACACCCGAATGATATTCAGTCATTTAATCAAACAGCTGGATAAATGATTTAGGTCGATGACCTTTAATTACTTGCTTAACCCAGGCGTTACAGAGAGGCTGTGATAGTCGTAAAATTAATTTTGATTTGCCGGCCGGCAACGTGATGACGACGGTCGTAAGTAAGATAAGCCTGTGGAGACCCGCTGGGGGCTCCGTATATTTGAATGCAGGGCTTAAAGAAACCTAGCTTTAATACAATGATGGGTCTAAAGAAAGTGAGCAAGCGAAGGCCAAGTCTATTTCGAACCTATGTCGGTGCCCTAAAAATTTTTCATCACATGATCAAATTGTTGTATAAATGTCTTAAGCACTAGCCAGCCGGAGTGGCAGGTCTTCGGCTACGTCTTCCGGGACGCGGTCACCAGTCTTAAAACCTTTCGGCCCCAACGTCCATCTATTCTGCGAGAAAAGTGCCACTTATGTTTGGAGATTCTTCGTGCTATGTCGGCAAGACAGCTTTACAAAGATTTTATACTATCCCAAGACAGGTAAAAACCCGGTCTATATTTAATATTCTTATTATACCTGAATGAAAATGCGAAATATTTGTTAAAAACATTAAGTACCTAACTATCACATTTTTGCGCCTGGTACCGTTAATGAAAGAAATTTACAAAATGGTTCCACTACAACCCCGGTCGGTTTTATTATTTTTTGCCAAAGAATTTGATTCAATTGACATTTAAGGGAGATCTTGAGTCTAAACTAAGACTAGGTCTATATTTTAGTGCAGGGGCTCTCAATAAATAAATTAAAAAAAATATATCAACGCAAATATATAAAATTTATACATAATATGTAGTTATACATATTTAATATCAATTTACATAGGAAACATATTCTATATCAAATAGATACAGGGCCTCACTGTATTTGTACATGTTTATAAGACAATAAATTTATCTAATTAATCTTATCTATCTTTTAAATAAATCTAACGTGGTGAGTTTACTATACTTTTTATCAACAACCTACAACTTTGAAAAACAATGTTATTTTTAACTTTTTGGAGTTAAAATATATTATTAGCGATAAAGAACTACTTAAATATCGATGAAATTTTAAAAAGTTTATGCTCGATAAAGTATTACAGTAAATTTTAATTACAATGTTTACGGGAGATGAGACCTTTGAGGGAAGCCTTCGCCCAGTAGTGAGACATTATAGGCTAACTAACTATACTCCAAATGTTACGGTAGTTAACTAAACTTAAACAATCTTGGTATGTCTTTTTATTTAAAATAAATCGTATAAAAGACATAAAAATATATTTAAATTTAGTTAATTACCTAACAGCAGTTAACTTAATTGTGAACATTTTTAGATAAAGTTTTGAGACAATTTTTTAGATAAAAGACATGGTAAGATTGTTTACATTTAGTTAACTACCTACTAAACAGATAGAGATGTCTTTTAAAATGTATTTCTGCATATTTCATGCAAATTCAGGTCCAATATCGAAATGTGTTCTGGTTTAAGACAATTAACCGTAGTTGCAATACGTTGCTACCCGCCAGTCGCCATGTTACAACTGACCCCTATGCGGATATCTGAGTCGCTCTCAATCCGCCCATTCAACATTGGGGTTAAAGGAAAAAAGATCCATCGCAACGTCAGCACATTATTTCGGGTAGACCTAGTGTAATGGTGTCATTAATTACAAATAGACGCCATAAATTACTTAATGATTAATGATGGCAGCACTCAAGTGTTGCTTCTGATATAAAAAAGAAATAAAACAGATTGTAAACCATTTTAAGTAGAAAGCTGTGTTTAAATCAACAACGGTCTAAAGTTGAGAAAATATAGCGATAGTTTGCTAGTTTTTAATATTTCTAGGCTGTATCGCTAAATGGTTTTGAAACTAAACGTAACTTGGCACTTATGTAGATAATTTGTTTAAAGATTCTATAGAGCCGTTCGCCGTTCTATAGAGTCACTTTCTAACAATATTAAACAAAAGTTGGTAAACAAGTGGCTGTTACGGACGTGTCCCCTTCAATTACATGAAACTGGAGCCGGGCTTTGTTTCCGTGGACAGTGTTCAAAACGCACTTTTATTATTACTTTAACGATCTATTTTTATCACGGTATTGAGACAGTACGAATTGTATAAAAAATCACTGTACTCGTACGCGCTATGCAAGTGTACCAAAAGACAATCCCCGGTTGGTAAAAAACTATTACAATATATGCAAATTTTATTATATGGAGCCTGTATTGTCCAATTGCACCACAAATCGATCAAGTATAAGTGTCGTTATACTTCATCATCATCATTTCAGCCGACAGACGTCCACTGCTGGACATAGGCCTCCCCCAAGCGTCGCCACAACGAACGATCATGTGCGTCCCGCATCCATCGGATTCCCGCTACCCTCACCAGGTCGTCAGTCCACCTTGTAGGAGGCCTTCCAACGCTGCGTTTTCCGGTACGCGGTCGCCACTCCAGAACCTTTCGGCCCCAACGGCCATCTGTTATACTTATGCATAAGAATAAAAAAAATTAGCTAATATGCCTGAGCTAGGCCGAGCCTGTATTTCAGGAAGTAATTGGCTACTCAGAAATAATGATCAAGAAAGAAACATCATTCTAATACCAAAACCCAACCTTATTATTACAATGGTTTATCATTTGAATAACCATACCGAGAGAACGCCATCACTAACCATTGTGCCACAGGCTTGAAGTGTAAATTATGTTGCTTATCGTTCCAACTTTAAGTTACTTATTAAGTAGCAAAGGCGATTTTTTCACCAATTTTAAACGTTTTTGCAGTTCATTATACTTGTAAATGGAATGTTAACACGTCATCAGACAACCATAATCTCGCCTGTCAATAAAGAGAAAATAAAACCGATCGAAACTATTAAAATTCTTTATTTTACACAAAAATTATACACATGTACATTAATTTGACAATTTATGTACAAAGGCGAGTATCACTCAACAATGAGTTCTGATTCTAGCTCAATCGAATTAGCAGACTTGCCTCCGGAAATGTGTATCGCACCTTTGACAGTCATCCCCAATATACCAACATGGCACTGACGAGGTAATCCTTCCTCTCCCTGACGTAAACTATTCGGACAGTATCGGAATGAAAGATTAATTTGTTCCAACGCGTAATTACTGATGCCGATATCAATTAGCCGACTTGTTTATAGACTTAAATGGACCCTTCATGATTTATTCAAGCCTATTATTATATTCTGTTTGAATTTTAAATTAAAGAGATAATTATTTATCAATTTTTGATTAACAGACTCTATTTGAGACAAAACTAAGTTCAAATTCCATTGCAGTTTATTCTTCTTGGTGGTCTTTTTTGACTAGTCCTTATTGTTCTTCTGCTGGACAAAGGGGAGGTCAAGTCTTTTTAGACATTCTTCTCCCGCGCTGTCAAACAGTTCTCATGGTAAACGTCTCAATCATCGCGCAAACCTTTTAATAAAAAAGGTCAATTGAAAATGAACTTAGTTAACACATCGGTTAAGTCGATAGTTTAAATAACGTAGTGAAATTATACCGAATTGTAATAATAATATTCAACTACTATAAATCCTGAATAAAGATGTGTAAAAGTGTTTTATAAAACCTATTTGCAAATATAATTAATTAATTATAATTGATTAATTGCTTTATTAATTTATATTTTCTTTATTTTTTATTTTTTTAGTTGTGACTTGCAAACGGTGAGCGATGGGTAGCGAACCAAACCCGAGTTGATGGCACGTTATGTTCCATGCGCGCCGCAAAGATATGTCAACAAAGTGGACGGGGCCCACTAGAGCCGATACCCGCTAGAGTTGCGAGAACGATCGAAGGAGTTGCTTTGGCCCTGGAACACAAAGAATAACTGAACAGTTTTAAGGTATACACGCTTGGGTATATCTGAGAGGTTGGCCTGTACAGTTATAACTGTCAGGTAAACTGGTGTGGAAACCGGCACAGTTGTACAACACGCTCCGGTTTACCTGTAAAACTCAACTGTACCTATGGGCAAACCTTTCGGTACACTTTAGCGTGTATGGCTATCTTTAATCAGTAAGTCTGACACATCCTCTTGCTCCACCCAGAGCGTGAAAAATCATTTGACGATTTCCCACTTAAAAAAAATAAGAAAAGGGTAGTTGTGAAGAAAATCTATTAGAAGCGACTAAAACCAGCTACCTCGCTCAGCACTCTCCCGATGACATACGAGTAGTGTAGACTATTCTTAGATGAAAACACTCGCTTTAACTGTTCCTAGTGGCTCTACAAGCTACTCGGCACTTGAGAATACTTTCATACAAGTAGCACCTAACTTGGGTTAAAGTTTTCAGGTAAGTGAGGCTTCTCTACGTACTATAAAGCAAAGTCGCTTTCCGCGTTTGCCTGTATTTACGCTATTTCATTTTAAACCACGTAATGGTTGATGCGGTGCACACGATCGAATCGAATCGAGGAAGATTTGTGTGTATAATTTCTGTGGTCTTAGTGAAAAAGGGTGTAAGTCCAATTTTATCGAAAATTAGTTAATTATACACAAATGGATTAGAAAAATGTGCTCTATCGTTAGGTAATGAAAACTGATCTAAGCTATCTCTAAAAATAAAAAAGTTACTTTGTGTAAAGGGGTCCATTTGACACAAAAAAAAAAACTACAATCGTCGATTTTAAATAGTATCTAATTGTAGTAGTAGTAGTGGTAGTAGTGGTGATAGTAGTAGTAGTAGTGGTGGTAGTAGCAGTAGTAGTGGTGGTAGTAGCAGTAGTAGTGGTACTAGTGGTGGTGATAGTAGTAGTAGTGGTACTAGTGGTGGTGATAGTAGTAGTGGTAGTAGTGGTAGTAGTGGTAGTGGCAGTAGGGGCGATAGTAGTAGTAGTAGTAGTGGTGATAGTAGTTGTAGTAGCAGTAGTGGTTTTAGTAGTGATAGTAGTGGTGATAGTAGTAGTAGTAGTAGTGGTGATAGTAGTAGTAGTAGTAGTGGTGATAGTAGTTGTAGTAGCAGTAGTGGTTTTAGTAGTGATAGTAGTGGTGATAGTAGTAGTAGTAGTAGTTAGTTTTTAGTGTATTCTTTTACTAGAATTTTTGTTTATTATGGAACTGATTATGAATGAAAAATATGACGATTTTCATACGAGATTAGGTTGACCACCTCAAAATAGTATTGGAGTAAATCATTGACCACGTGATACCTCCATGACTAAAAAACACGGAAAGCCTGCGCCCGATGAAGTTCGACAAGGTTGGAGAGAGCCAACCTTGTCGAACTTCCGTTCTATCGGACTACAGGGTAAAGGAACATACAGTTTACCTGTGTTTCCGCACCCATTTGTGTACCTACTTATAATATTTTCTGCGTACCTACTTGTAAGCTCTCCCTCAAACGGGACGATCATTATTATGACATTTAATGAAACAATAACCCTCCATAAAGCGTGCATTGCACCAAGTCGATATTAAAACAAGACAAAACTGAACTAAATTAAACTTTTAATTTTCACAGAGAAGCTAAACAATAAGCTATGTGAAATTGCGGAAAATCCAAAAAAAAATAATAAAGATAGCAAGAGTGAAGTTAATTGAAGTTAGTTGAATCCCATTTATCAAGTCTCTCGACGATACTTTCATAGTTCATAACATTCTCAAAAAGGCTAAAATAAAAGGCTCTCTGTTGGTCTTCAGCTACAGTTTTGTTTTTACAAAAGGAGGAATCTGACGAGCGCCTGAGCAATGAGTTTTGTGAAGAGTTCAGGTTGAATAATGAAGCAAGGAAAATTTAGTGAAAGTAATAAATAATGTTCATCGCTTTGCGGGAGCGTTAGGGTTGTTAGTCCCTTAGAGCCTTCTGCCCCAGTATTACTGATCATTATCCATTTATAGATTGATCTTTGTGTTTTGCAGAAGTTTTTCGAAGGACATTTAAGTTTAAACAAGTTTAAATGTTTGCTATCGAAAATAAAAATTTTCAAAGACTTAAGTACTAGAAAATCTGCTCATCCCTACTGCTTTTAGGCACGCAATTTACTATTTTCTGCACTAGTGCACAATGTGCGCGAGCTCCTGCCACAATTTGTTGTATTTATCGTACGGCTGGCGCTATGCGACACCCACGAGTCGCCAGTCAACCCCCGTTTATTTATTCCTCGTAAGTGTGTTGAAAAACATCGTCGGATACCTACAAAGAAATTTAGCACTCGGCTCCATAACACCCTCGCCGGTGACTCGGGCGCATTCCACCTCGGTCGCAATGACAAACTTATTTTTTTAATATCAATAATTTTGTAAGTAAGTAAGTAATTTTATAAAAGGAGTCTGTGTTTTCTGATAGCTACAACTTAGGAATTTTTAAGTCAAGAGTGAATTGATTAGGGTTACATTTATAAGCATTTTTTGTTTTCATTTATCATCGACCAGATCATCGCTTACCATCAGGTAAAATAGTGGACAAACGCGAGCCCATCATTCAAAAAACATAAAAAAACATAAATGGTTGTAACTTTTTTTACAGCTTTAAGGGACCGCAGACCCGAGTATATGGTTTTAATTTCAACTCAATACCTCCACGCGTTCCCGAGATAATAGGTCTTTTGAGACAGACAGACGGATAACAAAATGATCCTATAAGGGTTCCGTATTTTCCTCTTGAGGTACGAAACCCTAAAAACTGTAAGACGTATCTGTTCCTAAGTAATCCCAGGAAAGAATTACGATCCGATCGAAAAATATCAGAAAGCGGTTTCCTAATACATTTTTCTTTGCTTCATATAAAGCAATTACGTTCCCAGCGTGTAGGTTATCAAAACTACACTTTACACAGCTACTATCTGACTTCACTAAGTGCTAAATGGATTGTAAGTGTACAGTGTAAAGTGATTTCTCCATAAAGCTATAGTATTAAGTATTGAGAGCTCAATAAACCGACATAAAATGAATAGGGAGTTGCTTTAACGGGTCGTTTCTGTGAAATTATCGTATAATGGCTGGATCATATTTTATGGACCACTTTTTTTTTATAGTCTTGCGTTTGACCACAATCTCATCTGATGGTAAGCGATGATATGGTCGACAATGGAGCACGCTTGCCTAGAAGTAACCTATTCTTAACTCTTGACTTAAAGACCCCTAAATTGTATATGTCAGGAAACACAGACTCTGGAAGGAAATTACACTCCTTGGCTGTACGGCTGTACGCACAATAAATGTGTTCCCAAAACGCTTTGTGCGTATGGGTGGGATGCCTACCATGTACCGGCGGCGCAACGCCGTACGTCTTGTGGTCCGATGATGGAACGGACTTGGCGGAATTAGATTGGACAATTCCAGTGCTCACTCCCCGAAATGTAAACGATAGAAAACCGACAGGCTAGCCACTAGGAGGTGGTTTATACGAAGTCTAGTTTGTGCCAGCAGATTTGCCCGTGGGTAAGTAGGTTTCTTCATATAACTTTTGATCTTCGTATCGTCCCCCTAGGTGGTAAATTCTACGAAATCCACTCTTAGTGCTCGCTTACATCACAAAAGGAAACCTTGTGCAAAATTTTACGCTTTTAATCCCAGTAGTTGTAGTTTTGCGTTGATATGGCATTGCGCCACCGGTACATGGTAGACATCCCACCCATCCGCACAAAGCGTTATTGGAATACATTTATTATGCGTACGGCCAAGGAGTGGAATTCCCTGCTGGTGTCTGTGTTTCCTGATAGCTACAACTTAGGGGTCTTCAAGTCAAGAGTGAATAGGTTACTTCTAGGCAAGTGTGCTACATCATCGACCACATCATCCCTTACCATCAGGTGAGATGGTGGTCAAACGCGAGCCTATCAATAATATAAAAAACAATATCAGTCAGTCAGTTTCTCTTTTAATATATACATACATAGATACATAGAGACCTACATTACACACACACAAAGGTCCATCGTGAATTGAGTTCGGATACCAAACTACAAAGATTCAAGATAAGATTAAGTACCTACATTTAGAACTAACGAGTCTCACTCCTATATTCTGAGTCATTTTATCCATTAGATTCGATTAAACTACTAGTCTAGTCAAATTAGCAAAAAGATTGGACTTAATTCGTGTAGTTGTAATTTTTTGTGGAATCATTAGAAGACATGAATATAAGTCTTCTCTGAGTTTGCACCATTCCTGTTATGTACGGAACATCGTTTAATATTAGGTTTTAACATTAAAGTCCCAAAATTTAAAAATTTCATAAGTATTTAGTTGTGGTAAGTTTAGATATATGTAGATACCCCTTTGGTGTATAATTACTTTTCACGAAAAAAGTGTGAGGTGTATAAAACATTAATAAATTATTATTTTTAATTTGCGGCTCAAGGGAAATTTAGCCAGTTGGTGCAAACTCATAATAAGCTTTTTAAAGCATCCTATACATCCAGTTATTTTTGCACCCTTTTGCACCCCTAGGAAAACAGCATTTTACAATATTTGTAGATTGTACTTCGGGGCAAATTAGTGTAGTCATGGATTTTTTAATATATAATGTATTCTATATATAAAACATTCGCACGTAATAAAAATAAGAAATATATAACTGGAAATTTATGTAGAGTTAACGTGAATATATACTGCGCCTCGTGGCGCTCGGAGGGCGAACGCGGGGTCGCGCGGCGCGCGCGCGGCGGGGTCGAGAGTAAGTAAGTGCGTGCATGTATATGCGTTTAGATCATTTTTGTGGCAAGAAGCGATCCCTGCGCTATACAAATTAATAACTATAATTTCCTCTATTTTATTAGCTGTGTTGTGAAAAACGGATTATGAAGTGTATTGCATTGTCGTGCCTCCCGACCTGCCCCTGTATTAAGTATTTATTTAACAAGAAATTATGATAATCATATCAATTCTCTGTCGATCTTTATTTCTTTCTGTACCTCAAAAGAAAAAAACGGAATCCTTATAGAATCACTTTGTTGTTCGTCCGTCTGTCTGTCAAGTCCCTTTATCTCGAGAACAAGTGCAAGTATCAAGTTGAAATTTAAACCGAATACTCAAGACTGCGGTCCCTTAACCTTTCAATCGTGGAAATTACATCATCATCATCATCATGAATTAGAGCTGTATAAAAATAAAAACTTCTAAGTTAACGAATAAAAAAGATATCGGCATTTACGTCGCAAAAAAAATTATATTGCGACACTCAAGGGAATCATAAAGGTACTTCCCGTTGACCTAGAACCCTGAAATTTGGCATAAAGCAAGTTTTATAGCATAAGTATAGGAATAATTGCCGCTGGCAAAAGCTAGATATTTATTTTATTTAAGTTAGTTGATACGGAACCCTCAGTGTGCGAGTCCGACTCGCCCTTACCCAGTTTCTTTTTGAGGCGCATACTTAAAACTCCACATTTTTTATACTAATATTTTTTTGTTCCTACCTTGCCGTAGAATAATCAGGGCTGTCACACGGTTTATAGTTCTAAAGACAACCGAAATACAACTAATTTATTTGAAACTAGCTGTGTCCGCGAATTTGTTCGCGTGGACTATAGGATTTTGAATTTCTTTTTTCTAAAATAAAAGTAGCTCATGTTACACCTTATTACATCACCTACTTGCCAAAAAAAGTCCCGTCAAAATCAGTCCAGCCATATCAGAGATTAGCACGGACAAACAGACAGACAGACAGACAAATATTGCAAAAAATGTTATTTTGGTGTAGACTCTGACCAACGAAAGATGGCAAAACAAAAAGGAAGCCGTATTAAAAAAAATTGAAGCTGTTCACCCTAGCTGTACGCCACTTAAACGAAATTGATACGTTTGATTATTCATGAAAATAATAAGTATGCGATATATATATATATGATGCATGTTAATTTAACAATTAAACATGTGCTGCTTATTTAGCCGCGATATTCAATGCCGCCAAAACTCAAGCATGTCCGTTCACTGCCAAAAGCAGCCTGATCACCTTGGCACCTGCTTTTTAGAATGTATCCTTGGAGTGTATCGACCGCCTTCAGCTCTTGGGAGTTGAAATTTCCTTAAACTTTGGGCAGTTCATTGAGCACAAAGCTACGGTAGCTGCTAGGAAACTCGACATTCATGCAAAGGTTAGATGGCACTCAGTGGCGGATTAGCCATGTATCAAGAGTAGCAAATGTTACAGACTCCCCCATTTTGGGGCCCCGCGCGTTCAGGGATCCCGCATTTTTGAACTTAAAAGAAAACTAGTCAAAATATTGGTACTGCGTGAAACCTAAATACAGCTGATTTTTTTGGATGTGATGAGATAGTCACTTTACTTCAGACTATCCTGCAAGCAAACTACAGAATAGAAGATCTCTTAGAATTTATCCCATCATCGTACTTTTTACGCAAGTGATCTTAAAATCCACGAAGTTATTGGTGAATAAAAGCCTTGTTCAAGCTTATTTTAGAAAGGGTAGCTTTAGCCAACAGCTTCTAGCAGCGCTAGCTAAAATCACTTAATTTTAATATGTGTAGGTTAAGCTCAATTTTAATAACCCTACTCAGAATAAGCTTAAACAAGGTTTTTAGGGAATTACATATTTTGTGTGTCTATGTGAATATTACATTGCCTGTGCGTAGTGACATTTGGCTCTGAAACGTGGTCGTTCACAATGCGCCTCATCAGATGGTTTTAAGCAACACAAAGAGCAATGGAGAGGAAGATAAGCTTAAGTGGCAGTAAGCTGGGTACATTGCTCGCAGAACAAATGATCGATGGGGCCGAAAGGTTCTGGAATGGCGACCGGATACCTGAAGACGTAACGTTGAAAGGTCTCGCAACAAGGGTACCGATAACCTTTTATTTAGTAAGGTTCACGTGAATTCGATGGAGGCGTGATAGACTGGACCGGCCGTTGTGGTGACTTAGGAAAAACCTTTGTCTAGCAATGGAAGCCTTTCAGCTGAAATGATGATGACTATCGATGTTGGCATGTTGATGAGATCAATCTCTCAGAAAGATTACTCCACTTAAAAATTGGCTAAATGTGACTACTTCAAAGAAAAATAAATGTTGCATCTTATTAGTAAATCTTAACTGCTTTTCTGTATAAATTCATAAACGCTTCGCCATCAGCATCGAAAAGATTCCTTAATTCTGTATTACTTGTCAGAAGAAAACGTAAAACGTCCTAAGCAAAATTCTAATCACTCGGGGTATGCAAAAAACAACTACATCTAGGTTATCTACATCTAGGTTTGCCAAAAGTACGAAATTAATTAATATCTTACTATTAAATTAATTGATTAGTAGTAGGGGGGGCCCCTTGGTCGAATTAGCAATAGACTCCGCGTCGGTTTTTAATCCGGCACTGACGGCGCTTCATACCAGGACAACATCGAATGTTATACAAAGCACAGGTCCAATCATTTGTGGAGCCAGTGGGTCTTTCAATAAACACTTCCCTGGAATCTTTAAATTTGAATAAAACAAATTGTGTGTTATCGATTTCTTTTATTAATTTGTTTCAAATGTCCGCCGCTACTTTGCTAGATAGCGCGCATACGAAATATACAACTTTCCATGTCCTTTACTGTTTTCGTTATTAGGAGTTTCGTCTACTCATTGCCGAAACCTCCTGAAAAGTATAATACACCGTGTGAGTAATATTACAATTATTAAATATTCAAAAAGCATCAAGTTTTTATAATAGTAATTAAAAAACTAACCTAGAAATGATATTATTGTATCCAACCGTCGCATTTTATCTGCATGTTTTTAATTGAATTCACTTTTTGCGTCTTTAAATTTGTTCATTATATTAAATAGTAGCCTTTCCATCGAACTAGTGATTGTTTATGGCACTATTTTAAGCAAAACGAGTATAATAAGATGCAGGAAAACAATTTTGACAATCCTTAATTTTTTTAAATGCTGCCATACATAACGTTTGATTAATAATTCGTTGTCTTCTTTTGATAGTCAAACTCTATGTACCGTATATGTCTGTACCTCAGAGGTAAACAATAGTAACTCCACTTTTTTGAAAATATATTTTTTTGCACTGTTAAAATCGTAAGAACCAGTTCTACGTAATGGTATAGGGGATCAAGTCCTACGACATCTAGGAAGGGAAATATCCAATTATTTAAGACAAAAACATATCGAGTATGGGACTTAAAATGATGATAAAATTGTTTACACGTCAGCTTTACGCGCACTTAATGTTGTTCTAAACTTTATTGTAATTATGTCGCGGGTCTCAAACCATAGGGGCGTATCCACAAAACCCCTACTTTTCAGGAGAGATAAAAAACTTAATAACTTTTCCTGTGATTGAGCCAGCTCGTTGTTTTTTTGCATTATTATTTATACTGCAATTAATATAGGATTCTTAATTTTAGGGCATTGCCTTTATAACACTAGTTTTTGGTTGATACGCCTATATAGCATGACGACTATACTGTAAAATTCCGTCAAAATACTCCATAAAATATATGAAATTTATGGACGTAAAATCTTTTTCCTCAAATTGTTAATATTTATACCAATATTTATTATTACTTAATTGGTGACTTCAAATATTGCTATTTAGGAATGAGAACCCATTAAAATTAACGTTATTTACGTAATTATAAGAAATCATACGCCTGTCTGGCTTGTCATAAATATTTAGAGGTGTTTTAACTCAAAGAGGAAGTATAAACCAGTTTTGTTCTACAATTTAAAAAAAAGAAATGATTAATAGGCAATTACACAATATTTTCGTGTTTAAAAAGAAAAATAAGCATTATAAAAATAAAATTTATTCATAAATCTGAACACAATTATTAGATATGTCTTTAAAATCACAAACATTTGAAATTGAGCTGAAACAAAACATAGCTCTCAAAAACGCTGAAGGAAAACATCGTGAGGAAACCGGCATTAGTGATGTAACGAATATCTGATTTCTCACATACGCGAATGCGAATGCGAATATTCAAATTCAATATTCGCGAATGCGAATGCGGATATTGACTTTCAAACAAAGTGCGCGCAAAATGTCAGACAGTTTTCACATTTCGTATCAGCCAAATTTGAACCGAACATAACAGAGCCTTAACAGACTGATTGAATGAAGCTTAATACAAAAAGTTTTTCAGAAAATACAGAATCCTGTAGGTAATTCCACTCCTTAGCTATACGCATAATGAGTGTGTTCCCATAACACTTTCTACGTATGGGTGGAATGTCCACCATGTACCGGTGTCGCAACGCCGTGTGGTCCAATGATGGAACGGACTTGGCGGAATTAAATTCTGCAATTCCAATGCACACCCTCCGAAACGTAAACAATAAAAAACCGACAGGCTAGCAACTCGGCGTCGATGCTCAAGACCATACACGATCGAACTTGTGCTTGATAGAGGTTGTACCGTCTCACCCTCACTAAGATCCCCAATTTTTTGGCAGACAATTTGGCTTTTGCTTCGATGTAGAAGCCGAAATTGAGGGTAGTCGACAGCGGCACCCCAAGAAGCTCTGAGATCTGAGAGAGATCTCGGAAAGAGACTGGATCTGAGACCCACTATTTCGCGCGCCGGACATGTAACTCTCAACAACAGTGCTATCGTCTATGTACCCAAAGATACTGGTTTTAAGTAGGTCATTTATGTGCAGCAAGAACAGTGTTGCCTAGAGTACCGACCCCTGAAGGACCCTGGCATTAATATCCATTTGACCCGACGAGCAGCCATCAATAACCACTCGGATGGATCGATCCCTCAAGAAGTTTACGATCCAATCACACAGACCAGTGGTTAGACCAGAGGAAGGAAGCTTAGCAATAAGACTTTCGTTTCAGCTTAGACCCTATCGAAAGCCTTCGAGATATCAAGGGAGACGGCAAGCGCTTCCCCATGCTTCTCGCTAGAAAATCCCCAATAGACCGATTTTGGCGAAAACCGTATTGCCGGTCAATGACGATGTCGTTAGTTTCTAGGTATGCGAGAAGTTATTTGTTAAACACCCGTTCCATACTCTTACAGAGGATGGACGTAACGGAGATGGATCGGTAGTTTGCCAGGTCAGCTCGACTGCCCTTCTTGGGCACAGTTTGAACGGCACTTATTCAGTCTCAGAGAGGCAAAATAGGCGGGTTAAGATTAGAGACAATTCAAGGGCAAAAGTTTCAAGACAACTGCTGGTATCCCGTCGAGGCCACTGGCTTTATTCACGTCAAAGAACACTACGAACACTACAAACGTTCTTATGATGGATACGAATATCCAAAATACTCGTCACGCACCCATCTGGAGAAACAGTTAAATTCATTCGAAAACATTTGTTATGATTTGAGGTGAACATGTTGTTTCACAATTTGTGATTCTGCAAATGTGAAATAAAGTTGTGTGATGGAAAAAAATGAAAGTAAATATAAAATCATATAAGTTGTATTATCTTTCTAGATCCATTCAATCAAAATATTATTTCCTTTTTGTTGGTTAAAAACATTCGCTAAATATTCGCATGTTTTTTGCGAATGCGAATGCAAATATAAAAAAATGTGCGAATATTCGTGAATGCGAATACGAATATCAAAAAATGTGCGAATATTCGCGAATGCGAATTCGTTACATCACTAACGTCTATATAGCTTGACAAAATGATTTCAGGTTAAAGTAAAATAAACAGTCGTATGTTCATACGCCTTTATGGTCCGATACGATTTTCTTCGATTCACGATAAAATTGAAAGTCGTACGTACAGTAAGGCCGCAAAAGTCCATAGGAACGCTAAAGATTACATTGCTACGAACCGAGCGAGCGCGATACGTCCGTGCGTATGTGTGCGCATGTATGAGTATCCACATTCCACAGATAACACACACTAAGGAACTGTCGTCGCACTGAGCTTAAAAACATTATTATTTTTCTGTTCTTACCATAGCATTGATTCGCGCAAATACGTCATGTGCTGGTAGCCGTGTGAATTAAGTGTTGGATTCGCAAATCACGTAACCCGAGTTCAAATCATGGTCGGTCCGTTGCAGTTATTTCTTACTTTGAAAATTCCCAATCTATATTGATATAGTTGTTTTTTTATATTTCTATGAAAAATACTATTGCATTTTTTGCACTAAATAGTTGCAAATTACGAATGTGATCTATTAACCACAAGAAGAATCACATTCGTAATTTGCAATTATTTAGTTGTTACATCTTTTCGATGTTATAAGGTGGAAATAAAAAGACGTGTTTAATAAAAATGTTTATTCTTTATATTTACAAATTAAACATTTATGAGAATTGTGACGTCGAATTGTTACCTAGACAAAAAGTTATCTTGTAACCGTTATCTATGTTACGCCTAAGATTGTTTGTTGGAAGTATACCCACTTAGACCATTCATAATATGAATAACGTAACAATGAACGGATATTCAAATTTTAATAAAATAAAATATAGGTAATTGTTTATATCCAGTTATTTATTGAAAAGTGATATATGATTTGGACTTTGTAAACATTTTATTTTTGTGTAACGTCACAATGAATGTATTGAGGTCATAGCTTAATTGTTCATTTTCTTGACGAAAAGAAGATTGAAACCAAACCTCAATTTCTGTTAAAAGAACTTTAGTTCTCACAAGATAATCGTCAATTAGATGAGAAAAATAAATTGAATTATAGTATTATGTTAAAACAGTGCGGGTAGAAGAATAAAAAACGAAATAGACTCATGATTATTGTCAACAAAATTGATAGCGAGTTCACTGCATTCTTAAGATGAGGCGATGGCACAAGTTAAAAGATATAGCTGTTTTAAACGAAAGTAAACACAATATAATACAGTGTATGTTAACGAATAATCACAGATATGTTAAAATAAAATGGTAGGCCATTTAGTTTAGTTAACATTAAATATTTAGTGCGAAACGTAATCGTTCTTGTTTGTGCCTCTCTGTCAAGTACGGCTTTTTAGCAGGTTTTCTGTGATGCACGCCTTCAGCGTGAAGTGCACGGCGAACAGTATCCATCGAGGTGTCATATAATTCCGCAAAATGTCTCGTTGGTGCGAAACCATTCGTTTCGTATACGTCCACCATATGTCGTCGCTGCGCCTCGCTAATAAGCTTCGATCTCCCTCTTCTCTTTCGACTAGCAAGGCTACCTTCTTCCTCATATCTTTTTAGCCAAAGATTTACAGTATTTTTCTAAAATAAAAAAAAAAATATATTAGGCAGCTATACCTACTTCACTTCATTTTCATTATATAAAATGTTAATAATCATAATTATTGAATATAATTTTAAAATAAAACTGCATTTATTAATCCAATAACCAATCCAATAAACCCAACGATTTACGTATTTCTCTTTTAAACCTCATAAAGATACGATGAATGGATTCATAAATGGCATACGTTTTAATTAGAAGATTAATTTGTAATAAAGTTACAATTCATTAATAGCTATTATACTCACATTCAATCCGGTTTCTTCAGATATTTGTGTTTTATTAAGACCACTTTTATGCAGCCCAATGATAGTCGCCCTCACTTCAATACTAATATTAGCCTGTATTTTGCGAATATTACAATACTGTCAACCTCACGTCACTAACCAACAACTACAACCAAACGACAGTTCATTTCGGTTAAGTTAAAACTCATGTCTACCTCGCAGAAATCTAATTCTTTATTTAGTTTTTTTGTGATCTACCTTTCTAACTCCAAGAAATGTGTGAACAATTTAAAGAATAATTTAATATTGTAATGCAAATACATAACTTCCAATCGGGTAAGAACTTACAAAAAGTCAATAATTGCGTGGGATTTGAACTTGCGGCACACTGATTTGCGCTTCAATCTGTGTGCCTATACCACTGGGCCATCTTGACTTAAGATAAGTTGATGAAATTGTGAATTTCAATCATTTGTTGGCGAAACTTGAAAATAAAAGGTCGTAAGTCAAATTAAACGTCAAACGAATAAGTTTTAAGAATTCTTATGGACTTTTGCAAGTGATAGTACGTACGTCTCGATGGCACGTCGAAACTGCCCCAATGAGCAATAATATCGCTCTTACGTCAATTATACGGCTATTTGGTCTAAAAATAATTCTAGACTCTCCAGCTAACGGCAAATAATATTTTTTAATTTATGCAAAAAGTAATTAACACAAAATTATAAGAAAAATTCAGTTAATGTATTGCTTGTAGTAGAATCCAATGGCATTAAAAACGAAAAATCACATTTTTGCATATACGCCCCTATGGTTTGAGACCCGCGATGTGTAATACACAATAATTCCATCTAATAATTATAAAAAATACAATTTAGTTTGTTTCAATATCTTTAAAGCAACTATGTCAAAAATACATTCAAACTTTATTTCCGCGCGTTTTTGCCTCTCCTGTAAAATTTACTTTTTGGCACTTACTATTGTTTACCTCTGAGGCACAGATATATTAATATGCATGTAGTAAAAAGCAGTTACTTCAATATTACAAACAGATACTCCAATTTTATTTATATGTATGTACAGAAGATAAATGGACGGTTTTTTTAACTGTTTTTTTTTTTTTATATAAAAACAAAATTAGGTTTTTTTACTAACACTTACTAACAGAGCATTTACAATCAGAAAGTGTCCCTTCCTCGTAAAATACATCCCACAACACTCCTAAGTAATGACTACGCTTATCTCTTCTTGTCAGTTTATTATTCCGTGTCGCGCGCTTGTCACTTCCATGGCGTAATAGTTCTTTGGCAATTAAGGCAACACTAGAAAAACGTATGTTCCTTAAAAAAATGCTAATTTTTTATAGGGTGCAAATATAAAGGAAACCAAATTAATGTAATTGTGATTTTTTCAAAACTACTTAAATTTCCCCCGAAGTACAGAGGCAAAAAAACGTGAAAAACTAATTTCCATACGTCGCACTGGGGTGCAAAATCGATTATGTACTTAGGTCGAAATGTATAACACTTTCCTCAGTTTACAAAACTACACAATTTTCCCCAATGCCGCAATGGCCAAAAATAACATTTTTATTTTTTTCTAGTGCTGCGTTGGTCTAATTAAAATAATTAAAATGCAGTAATGTAGATTGAGGTTTAATATACCTAGAAAAAAAAAATGGTGAGTACACCTATATTCTCTGGTTAGTTATGAGCAATAAACAGTTTTCACCCCCTTCCGTAGGGGTGCCAAATGATTTTTATTTTTTATACTCTATTTTTCACTCATACAATACCATTAGAAACGTTTTTGCCTCTCCAGAGAATTTTGTCCAATCTTTCTTAAAAAATGACCTAATTTGACTAGACTATACGGTTGAAGCAGTGGTTGAGCGTTTAGCTGCTGCTCTGCGGGTCGCGGGTTTGATTCCCGCACGGAGCAAATATTTCTATGGGCTACACGTAGTTGTTCCGGGTATGGGTGTCTGTGAGTTTACACGTTTATCGCTTCCACGATTATTTTATACACAAGAGTAATTTCTAGTGCTTTAATTCTTTTCTAATTTTTTTTTGAACATTCGTCTTCTTAGTCGTGCACTCTTGACAGTGTTGTCGTAGTCATGTCTTGGTCGAGTCCTGCACCATCGCCTCTCTCATGATTGGCGGCTAGAGAGTTGTCAGTGTGTCAGAGATTTGATGAGGACCGTCCACCGTATTGGAGAACGTCCACGTGATCTTTTGCCCTCGACTTTCCCATGCACCACCAATTGTTCCATCGAGTCCTCGCTACGGGACATTGACGTTGACATTTATCGAAGCAATTTACCGTTTTTAAGGCGACTGAGTCAATCGGAGTGGAGAAGTTTCCTTCAAAAGGACATAGAATATAGTACGTAGTAAACAACTGGTACAACTTTGTGAAAAAAAATCGATCGCTCAGTATATCGATAACAAATGAGATCGCATGTGCCTGTGTCTTATTAACTTCCAGACTGGCTAGAGACTGACAGGTTTATGCAAATATAGAATATGTGTTAGAAATTGATAGATAAAAAAAGGTTTGATTGTAGAAAACTCATTGTTGAGTTAAGCTCGCATTGTGCATGAGTTGTCAAATCACTTTATTTAATAAAAAGTTTTATGTACCTTATGTACAATAAAGAATTAATTTAAGATAGATAAAAGAAAAGTATTGTTTTAAGTCGGATAAGTTAGGAATTCTATTAATTTCCTGTTAGAGAAATTAACTTCTTCTTCTTCTTCCTGCCCTTGTCCCGTTTTATTTGGGGTCGTCGCAACACGTTTTTTTTCTTCCATTCTGTCCTATCACTCGTCACGCTATCACTAACTCCCTTTTCTTTCATATCACTTCTCACACAATCCATCCATCTTTTCTTTGGCCTCCCTCTCCCTCTCCATCCATCCACGTGTAAATTCATAACTCTTTTAGCAACATGCTTTTCATCTCTCCTCTTTATATGACCATACCAAGACAAACGATTTCCTGTCAACCTTTCAGTTACTGGCGCCACTTTCAAACTTCCCCTAATAAACTCAATTATATGAATAATACAATAAAGTGTAATGCGTCTAGGAATAAATCATACAATTAGATGTACGAAAGTCTTTCATTACTTTTCGACACTGAGGGTACTTATACAAAAAGTGTTCGTTCTGTTAGGGGAATATTGGGACCCATCATTATATTAAGCTAGCTACATACGTTTGCGGTCACGTGTGGTTACCTAAATGCCAGTAAAGCGGAATTAACTGCGTTTGCTAAACTATTAGGCTCCACTCAGACGGACCACAGCTTTTAGTCTGTTTTATACCCTGTCATGAGCAGCGATTATGGCAATATACTTCCTCGTTACTTCGTTGTAATGCTCACTCCGATGTTTTGTAACATTTTTACAGTTTGTTTTAAGCTCAAAAAATAATATCAAGCATGCATTTTGTAAACGTTTACTTCATGTTTTTTTTTCTTAAGTATATATGGTTCCTGCCATATCAACTATGTCTTTAGAGTCTTTAGCAATTTTAACCAATCGAAACTACATCATCATATTTGACAAGAATGTCTTCATTACAATATATCTAATACTAGTTGCAGCCTGCGGCTTCGCCCGCTTGAAAGTAGTAAGTTGTCTCTAGGAAATTTATTTCAGGACGTGGTCTATCCGTGTGCTAAACCAAATCCGTTCAACCGTTCAAGCTTTAAAAAGTAACAAACATACATACACCCACACACAAACTTTTATTATATCAGTGTAATTTATGAATGTCCGTTTTTTAATATCGTGCGGATTTCATCACGCGGGTTTGCTTCACATGCAGAAAACTTCAAAATCCAAAAAAACGCAGCCCGCGTGCATATTTCACGCATTACAATAAATTCTTCTATGATAACGATCGATTTGATGCGTGATCAAAACAACACGATATTAAAAACATCCTAGCAGTATAAATACCCAGCCAATATTTTTAATCGTACACACATTCATTTACGACCACCCGAATATTCTTTCCCATGTTACTATATAAAATTTTGATATACAAACTCAACATAGAAGGTGTAAAACCAATAGAATCAGACAAGCGTGCAATCAGAAACATGGACATGAATTTTATGAAAACATTATGATTCGAATTCGAAATTGTATTCAAAATGCGAAACGGGCTTAGAGAACGAATACACTGAATTTCAAATTCTTGAAAATATTTGTTTGAAAATACACCTCGCCTGTGCAAACTGTATTTTCCACGAAGGGTTGTGAGGTTCGGGTAATATGTGTAAACCGTTAACTGTTATGATTGCTTATTTCTGTGAAATTTTCATAAAACTGAAAATAAAAACTGGATATATATTACAGGAGCTGTTGCAACCTTAAGGCGCCCGGATTTTGGAGATATGTCCCCAGTGATCACCATCAGCACATGAAAGCTCTGTTACCACTTCGGAACCCCTGTGTTCAACGCCTGTTACGGCACATCCCTGAGGAGCTTGTACTACACTGTGAAGGCAGCACGTGATCACTGCGCCATCGTCTTTCCTAGAATCACTCGATGGACGAGCAAAATCCCCACTCTGAGCGCCCGTGGTTTCAAAGTCTCACCTGCATTGGATGATGTAAGCGTGGATTTGGCGTGTCCACAGATACTATGTTCTCCCGAGATATAAAAAGTAGTTTGTTGGAATTATTAAAGTAATAAAGCTTTTATATTTATTTATTTTTTAATCTAAATGTAAAAATTTTTACATGGATTATAATGTTAACTGAAATATATGAATTTTAATTTAATTTATTATAATTTTCTACTTTTATTCGCCCAAAGGTACAAAGGCGGACTGCCTTAGGTATTCTCTACCAGTCTATCTAGGGTTGTAGAGAGATAATATGGCAGATGTATAAAAAAAATATATTATTTAAAAAACAAGAAACCATTTACTTTCACGCGGACGAAGCCACTGACAGAAGCTCAAAATTCAATAAAGAAAGTAACGACAAATATAATTTTAAAATGTCTTATGTAGACAGTTAGACACACCCTGTAACTAAACATAAGCAATATTTTGCTCCAATTTCCAGACTTATTTATATTAAAAACCTAACAGATTATGACAAGATATTACCTATTCACGGATTTTTATTCAATCACCTTGCCGGATTTTGATGTGTGAACTTACTAGCAACCATGGCCCCAAGTCTGCTATTATAATAGTGTCAGAATGGTCTATCATTGATTTCATAATTGTTGATTTTGACAAGTTTTGGTAATCTACTAATATAATGGCGTCATTATGACTTTCCGGTGGTCAACCACTGACAGTCGGTATCTGTGTCGGTAATGCGGTAATCTGCAAAAATTTTGACAGTTCCTTTGATCAGTGACCTACCACTACGACGTCATTGCGCAATTAGTGCTTTTAATAAGCTCGATATTGTCATTCTACCACAATTATAATACAAGACCATTGACCGATCAATGATCGATCATTATGAATTAGCAGATTAGGAGAACTTTAAGCAAAATGACAATGGGATCGTGTTGGAATGACGAATTTATAAAAATAGCAGACTTAGGCCCCAGTACGGCTGCCTGCTGACCAGCCTAAAAAGTTCCGTAGAGAGTACCTAAGTGTATCGAAAAATATCTCGAAACTTAAACATGTTATGAATTTTGAAGTGAAAATCCAAATACATTCTAGGTTTCAAACGAATTAAGGTTTAGACAATCCTTTTCGTCACGCCGACAAATTGAAAATCATGAAGCTGGAATATCAAACTACCTACAACTTCTGAATCAGCCATTTGATTGAACGACAAACCAATACTTAATTAATTTAATTGGATTTTCGGCTATAACGTGTCAGATTCAGTAACCCTTACTGCGTTTCAATTAGTATCACTTACGAATTAATTAATTATAATATTGACTGGTGAAGCTGTGGTAACACCTGTGTGTATAAAGCCCTCCTTGTTTAACTGAAATAGGCGGTTTCACGTAGGTATTGTAAGTAAAAATAAAGTAGAAAAAGTTACTATATTAAGTATACATATTACATACACACCATAAAATTATCTTTTTCGGTACCTAAAGGGTAAAAATAACGAAATTCCAAAATTGTCCACAAGAATTTGTCATAATTAGTATCTAAATTCATAATTGAATCAATAATTCATAACAATTGCTACTAGAAAATACTACGCGCCGTGTTTTTCTATTTTGATCGTCATTTGTTTATTCATAATCATATTATTAGCTTGCACAATATTTCAATAAATTGAGTGACATTTTGGGATATAAACAAGCGCTAATAACTTTGCTGTTTATAAATATTATTTATTGAGATTTTACTTAAATAATAACAAGGCCTTTTCTAATAAGCCCTTGAAGTATTTGAACTAATTAAAAATTAGGGGTGCAAATTTATTTACAAGTGCCACAGAACATGAATTTTATCCTTTCTTTATTTTAATTATTCTCAATTAAATAATAAATTAATTTAATGCGCTTATTACTCAGTAAGTAATATATTTCTGTTATTTAACGTTTTATGTAAGTCGTGTTTACCTCTAAGTGATTGTTGCGCTGAAGTCGAATTTAAAAAAACGGATTATGTTATTGGATTCAGTATAAACATTTTTTTTTCACAACTATCACACATCGCCGTCTAGTCCCAAGCTAAGCAGAGCTTGTGTTATGGGTACTAGACAACTGATAAACATACCTATATATTTCTAAACATAAATATTATAGATAAATTACACCCAGACACACAACAAATGATCATGCACATCACATAAACATTTGTCCTGGGTGGGAATCGAACCCACGACTTCCGGCATAGCAGTCAGGGCCACTAACCACTAGACCAGCAGACCAGTCCAGAATTGTTAGTGAACTTAATATAATTAATAAATAAAACTTGTTTTTAAAAGGTAACATTTTCCTGGGATAAAAAAATATTATAATATGTGCCAATTTCAGGATACGGTCTACCCATGTGCCAAATTCAAAAAGAAGTCAAAAAGTTTGAGCTTGAAGGACTAACCAACATATACTCACACACTGATACATACGATTTTTCGCCTTTATAATGGTAGTGTAATAAATCGGTATAATGGATACGTGAGATGAATGGAGAGAGAGAGGGAGACGAAAGAAAAGATGGATGGATTGTGTGAGAAGTGCTATGAAAGAAAAAGGAGTTAGTGATAGCGTGACGGGTGACAGGACAGACTGGAAGAAAAAATGTGTTGCGCCGACCCCAAATAAAACGGGATAAGGACAGGATGATGATGAAATTGGTATTGGTAGTGGATACAAATTCGGTAGAAGTATAAGGACTAAAAATATACAAATACAATCTATCTGAGAGTTTCAAGCCCTATGTAGGCGCCCTTTTACAGCTTATGAGATAAAAACATTTAATGCACATTTAGTCGATCTGAAATATAAGTACCAAAATATATTTCGATACAGCACTTGGTTAAATACAATCCTTTAATCAATTTTATACCCAATGAAATTGGGATTTCGCTGTATGAAACCTAAGCAAAAATATCTTTTCATTTTATTCTTGTTTACAAAGATAATAAAACGCGAAAGCGAGATAAAACCGTAAAAGGAAAACAGTTTAACAATCGATATTGTAGTCTACGGGTATCTAATTAATATCAGAACACAACATACGAGTATATATAAATATACAACGAGATTTGTAGCACCATCAAACATTTTTCAACTCACACACAATTAAAAAATTCTATAGCTGTTCCTAACATATTAACGAGAAGCTAATGCGAGCAAAAAAAGAATGAAAAATGATTCTGATGAGCAGATTTTTTTACTTTTGTGATGGTGGTTTAAAAAATAATGTCAAATTCAATTCATTCCAAGAGCTAATTTCGCATTAAATAGCTTTTTTGATTGACACCTATAGACAGGAAAAAAAATGGATGCTGTTAAAAATCAGGCAGTATATACAAATGTATATTAAATACATACAGTAATATTTCGCAATAGAACCACACATTTACTGTCTTGAAAGCCGTTTGACGTTGTTACAGCTTTCAGAAAGCTTTTATGTCATTTTACGAAGAGAAACAGTGAAATTACACGCTGTTTCGCTGATTTCTGTTTCAAATTCATAAATAAGTTATGGTAAGGAATATAAAAGAATTCAAAAAGAAATCGACCAAATATAATTTAAAATGGATTCTTTTAATAAAGTCAGAAAAATAATGAAGTCAACTTTCTTGAAAAAAAAAAAGAATTTTAAGATTTTTTCTTATAACATTTTCTATTGAAGTATATTGACGATCACGATATCTAAAAGATGATACATGCTCTTCCCAAATACATAGATGTGATCGAGTATCCCTCTCCCGTTATGCGGACATTCATAAAACTTTATTTTACAAATTTATAGCGGGCTCTAGCGATAAACATGGACGTCGATGCTCATACCACTTTAGCCCCGTGGCATGTCTACGTAAATGCAAGTATAAATAATTTCTCGAGTTATTACTCTACAGTCTTGAATATTAAACTTTATGATCTGGATAATACTGGCTGATCATAATCTTGCGTTTGAAATCTATCGCTTTATTACGAAGCTCTAGTTTTAGATTTATCCAGCAACAACTTAATCCAGATGTATGCCAGCTTCATTTAGCGCAGGAGCAAGCGTTATATCACCCTCTGCCGGCCGCCTCGAGCGTCATCACTAATTCTAACATACGACATTGTAAAACCACAATCTGCGCTACATTTATTTTCCCAGACACTGCTATAATTAAACATAGTCTTCTTTTGTTCCTGATTGATATAAAACGTTCCAAACTCACCTCTCAACAATTTGTACGAAACGGGTTACATAATTACTCTCCTAGTTCGTTCGTACCTACCTAATTGAAATTTAATATGAACAGCCTTTAGTTGTAACGAGAGGTCGGCAAAGTTAGACGTAAAACCAAGGTATTTAGTTAAGGTCGTTGTTTTTGTTGTCAAATTATTATTACAATATTCTGCTACAGATCACCAGCGGAATTTGTAGCAAATGTATTAAAAGGAAGAATTGGAAGGAAAAAAGATAGAATCCGTCTCGGCAAAAAATATATTAATAAAAATGTGTTACGCAATCCACTACGACGAGGTCCGACATTGTTGCGGTATCTACATAGGATCCGGAAAATTGTGACCTTAACCCAAAGAAATGCATTGTCTTAGCTTTAATTGCAGGTTAAGCAAAAACCCTGAGATGTAGTTGCCCGGGAATGTTCTCCGACTAACCGCAGGAAGACAGATTAATTAAGTATGTCGGGAAAACCACGGCTTACTATACTCTCGAACTACCTGTACCAAGACGCCCCTGATCCGAACGTGTGACTTTACTTAACGGACCAAACTTGCTAAGTACTTCAACTCTTCAACTAAGGAAGTTGTTTGATGTACACCCGCCAACAAGGAGACAAAACTAGGCGCCTAGGTGTTCCACATTCTCACGGAAGATAAGTTTAATTCTGAATTTCAGGTGCTTGAGTACGAAATATATGCAAATTCGTGGTGACGTCTTAAACTGTGTGACCATGCATTAAAATTAGCGTTTATTAGAAACCGCGGAGATAGTAAAAGAAAAATACTTAAGATAATTAAAAATGTTACTAGAACTTGGTATAACTGCTCTCGTAACTATACTTTATTAATCAAGTCGCAAGCTACAATCAAGTAATGCCTTACCTTATCTTTTTCATTCCATACCTTTATTTACAAGGTGCAAACATCGTAGTATCGATATGCTTTCAACTTTTGTGCAATGTATATTCTGCCTGAATCAATGAGAGTAGGTCGACTCTGTTTATATTACACAAGAGTCTATTGAATAAAGACTAGAATCCGTAAGGAACAAGCGTAATGTTTTACATAAAAATTAATCTAACAGATGTTCATTACACCGTTCAGGAAAGAAATAGTACTTACGTTTCACTCTGATAAGCTGGAAGTGTATTACACGTAGTAAAAATATAAAGTGAATAAATTATACTAACAAATTACCAGCTTTTGTATGGAGAGAAATTCCTACGGTTACTAGCGTGTACTAAAAAAAGCAATGTTTTAAGTTTAAAAAACTGGAATAATCTCTGGAAATTAATCAGAGTCGAATTGAATGGGAGTTGGATTGGAGAGCCACTTGTTGCCGATCGTAGTACGACCTGTATCTGTAATTGCAACGATCTATTTCCTAGAATAGTGCTGTGATGGTCGAAAGTAAAATATTGCAAGTGCATCGAGTGTTTGGCACGACAGCTCCCTCTAGTAGGTACATTATAAGTGGCCACACCTACGTTTCAGTACGAGCGAGAATCCTTTGAACTCGCCTTTGTCGTGTGTATATGCGGCTCAAAATGTATGTGTTGTGGACGCCACACCAGCGTGATAATTAGATTGAATTTAGTCTAATACGAGGGTCACCAGGCCCGCACTAAATTCTTCATCAGATTTGCTTTAACGAAATCCTAAGTGCTCTTAAGAGGTAATGAGTGCTATTAGAATTGCGCTGAATAGCACAGCTTATCTGTAAACTTTTAGCACTTAACTTTTTCGCTTTCGTAAGCTTTATTTATTTGTATTTATGATTTCACGTGTTTTATATCTTTTCCTTTGTTATTTTCAGCTTTATCGGTTTTCGAGTCAGGAATTATCTCGATACATTATAGGTAAGTTTATAGCTTCGTCATCGCAGATAACAAGATTTTATTTATTTTCCAATATTGCTCGCTCCCCTCGTATCAATCTCTTATTTTTGGATGGCATCTACGAGTAATATCTTGTTTGAGAAAAATAACAAGGACATGCCTATAATTATATTTTTCTTTATTTTATTTTAATGTTATGTGCCAACATTGATAAAAATGGTAAATAATACACCACGAATCTTTTCTACTTCTCTGTCGAATCGGTCCAAAGGTTGTCTGTAAAAAGCGCTTTTAGCGATAAAACCGCTCATTGTTACACTCCAATAATTTTAAGCTCCTGTTAATTTTTATGTTATACAACAAAAAGTATTTAGATATCTAACTCCGGTTTCAGTCCGCGTTTCAAAGATATTTTCACAGAACCTTTTCGACTTTGGAATTTGAGAATCAGTAAAGGGTCAGAGCTTTTTGGCTTATTTATAGAAGTGGAGTCTTAAAAGTGGTAACTATTTTGAATCTGGGGTTTATTTAAAGTGGAAAACAGATTTAATAATAACAATTTGAGATTAGTCAAAAGAAAGGTCACCGTGGGAGGAACAATCAGAAGTTTTTGAAAGAATAAATAAAAGACTAGACATAACGCGTTACTTTCAAACTCGGTACCCCGGACCTATTGAAAGTAAGAAGAAAGAAAAACATAACCCTTCTTCTGGCCAGCAGGGGCCCAGCTGGGTCGAAGCCTACTGGGGCCAGGTTTTAGCTCCGAAAGGGAAGATCGGCCCGGTATGAAAGGCAAAAAGGAACGGGGTGGGTTTTTTAGTCAGTAAGAGTCTGACACTATCCCGCTCCATCCAAAGGCGGGGGATGTCATTTGGACGATTTTTAACCCTCTTTCTGGCGCAGTCGGGTAAAAAATACCTAAGCTTTTTGACAAATTGTGTGCTTAGCACTGCGGCTCTTACTACAGGCTCTTAACGCTATCCATTTTACGACCTAAACTGAACTGTTAAAGGGATGGAGCTATACACCGCTAAATTTTAATCGTTTTAATCCCGTGGAGGGTCGATCCGGTAGGTATATGAAACACTATCGATTTATAAAGATAAAATTAAAAAATAAAGTGTCTTTTCTTCAAAACTCGTATTAATTTACGCATGTACGAAATTAATTTCTTTAAGAAAACGGCAGCTGAGCGAGTTCAATGACCTGTAGGTAGTAGTCGGCGTTGCGTACAAACTGCCTACAGGTCATTGGACTCGCTCTTTCTCACTCGCACCCCTGACACTTTTAGTGTCCCAAGCTTCTTTTATAGGCTGCCTTTTTTGTCGCGAGCTTCAGCTTTTTTTTGTGGCCGCTTCTAGCTTTTTGTGGCGGCTTTTTTTGGCCCGCTTGCGGGGACATTTACATGTCATGGTAAGGTCCCAGATAGCTAAAAAAATAGATACTTAAAGAAAATATAGGGCCTTTTTGCATTTTATAAATTCATAATTTGTATTTATAAATTAAAAATCTAAAGTACGGTACAAGAAATCTATGCTTTGAATAATTTCATCAGCAATATGTTTGTAAAGGAGGGCAAAACAGTAACAAACACATAAACGGCCAGACAAGCAGTGACAGACAGCGAGTCCCTGACCTATAAGTAGAAACAAGAAACAACATAACAATACGCGCTGAAGACAAGTGACACAAAGTCATAACATGACTCGTTCCACAGATACATAAAAATAGATGTAACTAGTCTGAGTTAAAGCTGCCTGTTCACTATGTCCAAATCATAACGCACTCAACATTATCAAATATTACAAATAAACAAATTATTTCACTTATTTCAGCCTTTTAAGTCCATTGTAGGTAACAGTAGTGTAGCTAGGCTTGGGCGAAGTGGCCCCTCGCACCCAAAGGGGCCTCGCGTGTGCGAGGGCAACGAGGTTTTTATTTTATAATTGACTAGCTTTTGCCCGCAGCTTCGCCCGCGTACATAGAATATAGCCTATGTCTCTCAGGAATAAACAGCTGTCTATCGGTAAACAAATTTAGCAATCGGACCAGTATTCCAGAGATTACCTCCTACAAACAAAAAAAAATAAAAAAACAAACTTTACCTCTTTATCATATTAGTATAGGCTCGTGTTTGATCACTATTTCAGGTAAGGTAAGCGATGATGTGGTCGAACACTGGATGGCAACAATCACTGTCTCGTTTTCGAATTTATGGAAGAAAAAAGCCTCGCTGATGCGCCTACGCCCACGTTTAAATTAGTGCACGCTACGCCTCTGGTAGGTAAAAAAAAGGCTGGTTAAGCCTTTTAATGTTCCTACTGCTTAGACTCAGGCTTCCTCTCTAGGAAAGAGATAGGAGAAGTGCTGCTTGGTGGAAGCCATATGCCTCAAAGAGATGTTAGTAAACCGTAGGGGCCCAGTGGGGCCGATGCCTGCTGGTACTCGTAGCCCTGGAACTAAAAAGGTAATTGAAGGAACATAGGTGTGGTTTTAGTCGCCATTTCGCTCCGCCCTGGAGCAGAAAAAGTCGTTAGATGATTTTTCCACCTTATAGGAAAATGCCTTCGAATTTTATGTTTTAGGATATTATGTCCGTTTCCTCACAATGTTTTCCTTCACCCGTTTGAGAAATAAAGTAAACATAAGATAAAATTACTTATCCATATTTCATTTTACATTTAGAATAAAAAAAATGTAATCCTACAACCCTCGGCGTGACGATGCACAAAAGTACGTAACCTTCCGAGAAGACTAAATAAAACAATATCTTCCTCGTCAATTTTGTCCCCGGGAATATCTACACGGCTTTACTTTCCACATTATATTTTCTCATTGTACCCATTATCTGTACAGGGTTAAATTTAAGCGGAGTTTACAAAAGACGGCTCGTAACTAAAGCCTGTATTAGCATGTATTAGGGCAGAGACACAATATTCGTTGGCCCAAAGCCGGCTTAACTGTCGTATCAACAAGTGCCTCATAAAATTTGTTCCGTGCGCCAGCTATTGTTAACTTCAAGGGAATTGATTCACGGAACTTTTGACTTCTCGCTGATATGAATAACTTCCTAAAAGTTTGCTGCTCTTGTGTTATTAGAGAAAGGGGAGAATTTTCAATGCATGTTCTCGTTTCGGCTCAATGGGTGGAGTCGGGAATAATTATTATCGGGAATTATAGTGACACCTCTAAGTTGGGAAGTCAGTTTGTATTAGAGAAAACAATTAATTTTAAGGGACTGCCAGAATAGTCCGCGGAATGCTTTACTTACGTTTTTTGCAGTCAGGTTCTATGATTATTAAAATATTATTAACGACCTTATATTATTATTAACTCGGAGTATCGTGGACTGAATTCCGTACCAACGAGTCTATACTCCGAGAACTCGGCATCAAGCAGCGTTTATCGTCTTTGATACAATCTCGTATCCTCACCTTTTTTGGTCACATGTGCCCCCAAGGGGAAGTGGCGCGATTATATACGGCCACGTGGAAGATCGCCTATGAGGTGGACTGACCAGATAAAAGCTGCAGTGAATGGGTCATCACACGAATGCACGAAGAAGGTGGCCATCATAGAGGAGTGGCGGCGTGTTGTGAAGCTTGCCACCAACACCTGAAATGATGACCACGACCACTCTGTCAAGAGTGATACCGACAGAGAAGAAGATTAACGACCACAACAAATATAGCTCAGTAATAGTTATAAACATTAAAAGCCGTGATTATAATTCCGTAAACGTCACGTTCCGTTACGTTCTGTTTGCGTAGTGTTACTATCGCAAATCATATTATATAAATATTTTAAAATTTACTTAGTTAGGAGGTTTTCTTTTAACAATGAAAAAAAATCCTTTTTTTTTTCGTTGTTACAAAAAACGATCAAAGGACTGTTACGTAATCATTATAATAACGGTCCCCAAACTAGGTAGAACTTGTATCTTGGGGACCTGAGTTGTGATTACGTTATAGTTCGTTAATTATTTGAGTCTTGTTTGTTTATTATTTGTTTTTTGTGACGCAAGGTCGTTAAGTTTATTAGTTTTATAGATAACTAGCTACTGCCAACGGCTTCACCCACGTGAAAGTAGATAATTGTCTCAAGGGAGCATAGTCCCGGGATGAAATAGTAGATCCTGTGACTGTGATAAAGCAGTGACTCAAAGTATCGAGTGGCAAGCTGAATTCCGAACGAAATGAAAGTTGCTAAGTTTTAATTCCGAACGTAATGAGCGATTTATATAATTAACTCCCGAGCACTGTGAGGGAAACCTGAGTGCAGTGAGAAATTCAAGCCAACCAAGACAAATACAGTATTATCCGAGTGTCGGATACTCTATTTTTTACACGTGCTGTGAGATAATTAAAAAAGACCATACCTATACGGAAACAAATAAAATATATATTAGAATGTTAACTCGACATGTTTTGAGATTTGTAACAAACAAAATTCACTAAACACTAAGATTTAATTATAGTTTTAATTTTCTGTATCACTTCTGATCCACAAAAATTCTTTTTTTGTTAGCAACCAATTTGACTTTTTAATTAACTTGATGCACGTAGGTATGTATATTAATTTAATTTTAATTCACTTAATATGCTTTAAATTCCAATTATTGCAGAAATGCAACAATACATCAAGTGTGTTGAAAAATTAAATAAAAGTTAATAAAAATATGATTAAAATTATAGCAGTTATTTTGCTTATACCTCTTGCAATCCGGAAATTTGTACCGTTTATCTATCTAGTCTTAAGTATCGGTCCAACCTTACATATTTTGCAGGAACGTGTTGAGTTGAGAGTTATTATTAGGGTTTGGGTCCCGGGACGTCTCGTGTCTCGAATTTCCGGGAATTTTCGTAATTTTAGCTGTCTCGAGTCCCGGGACTTTCGTGTCGAGACTCGACACAAGATTATCGAAATTTCAAATAAGAAGATGCCTAGCGCCATTTAAATATGAAACAAATCTGAGAATTAACAATGTTTTAATTATGATAATTAACAATTATGATTGTGATTATGACCAATGATTAGTTACTAGTAGAATTACCACCAACAGCAAAGTTATTAAAAATTTAACTAAAGATTTTTAACTAAGTTCGTTTTATAAATTATAAGATTTAACTGCTTACAAGTGAATCTGTGTGTGATTAAAAGAAATAAATAAAGCAGTTATTAAGACTGAAATTAACGTTATACTTATTAGGATATAATTTTTAGTTAAATAAATGTCGATGTTTACAAAAAAAAAATGCATTTTATGGTTCTATACATCTCTATTGGGAAAACGGGACTAAACCTATTTTTCAACACTCTCAAAGGAATCAAAATTTATAGGGTACTTTCCGTTGACCCAGAATTCTGAAATTTGACATAAAGCTAGGTCTTATAAAACAGGTATAGGAATAAATCTGAAAACAGTAAATTTGTTGATACGTCAATTTTTTTTTTTTTCTTTTGCGGTTTGAAAAAATCTTCGAGACCCCGTTTGGAAATTCAACCATTTACATACTTAAGTAAGTTTGTACAGAACCCTGAGTGCGCGAGTCCGACTCGCATTTGCTCATTTTTTTTCTTTAATCCGTTTCATCAGAGATCATCTCGATTAATATTCTCCAAAAAGCCTTAAGTACTAGTCTCATAAAAAAAATTATACAAACTTACAACCCCAAAAGTCTCGAAGTCCCGAGAATTCCCGGGACTTTGATTGTAGGCTGTCTCGTGTCCCGGGACTTTGAAATTGTCGGGAATTCCCAAACCCTAGTCATTGTACAATGTACAATTCCGAGTAAACTCAATCTATCGGAATTTATTTTATTTCTTCGTCTATTTAAATAGTATTTTTCAAAACTACAACATAGCTCCATAAAGGGATGATTAACGAAGACAAAATGGTCATAATTTAAGCCTTGTTCGTACTTGTATGTTACATTTATTGTGAGTAAACTGACATTGGATTCGTGTTCCAAGGCCACTGTAGTAATATACGCAACTCACCATAAACAATATTAATGGCTACCAGTCAACCTTACAAGATCGTCGCTGTTCATCTAACTAAATTAAACTGATATTTATTTATTTAATCTTCATGCAACAAAAGGTACAAAGGAAGGCGGACTCAATGCCTTAAGTATTCTCTACCAGTCAACCTAGGGTTGTGTCGAGACAATATGGCTGGTGCATAAAAAAGAAATTATTATTTAGAAAACAAGTATTACAATATCATTGAAGGGAAAGTTAGAAATCTCATAGAAATCCGATAGAAATCATTAACACTATAAATAGTGTAGAAATAACATTGGCTGGCTATTTAGTCGATAGATATATTTAGCTACATGTATACCTACATACATACAGCTAAGGCAAAATGTTTACAGTGAAAAACATGTTTATAAAAGATTTTGAAAAATATAGACTCCGCTACATCGATTATTCTTCGTGCGACAGGGACTTTATTTCCACATGGTTGACGTGAACGACACGACACTGATAGATGAGCAGCGCGCCTGATCACTTATATGAAAGAAACAGTAAGCCGAACACACCTATAATTGACTTTACTTACACCAGTCATTCCCAAAGTTTAGGTATACACCTGGACCCCTAGCCAAGTTGATAATCTGCAATCGTTAACGCATTTCAAGTTATGTACTATAACTTCAAATGTACGGGAATGACGTCATCTCAATGCTCAGTCACGTGATCAGAACAAAAGAATCAGGGACGTGGCCTACTCGAGGCGTTCGACGCTTGAGAAACGGCTGTAACTTGGCTAGGGGGGCTGGACCCCCAAGGTCCTACACATGTCTACACTATGCTTGCTTTATGGCATGAGGTAAATTGGAGTCTATGAGAGCGGTTCCCTTTCGGGCAGGCCTGATCCAAAAAGTGCACATTGACTTGTAAATTTTGGCTTCCAATTAATATGATAATCCACCTAAAATTTAAAGAATGTGATCAGGTGTAAGAACACATGAAAAATGTCCCTAAATTACTGAAAAAAATTTAGAAAGCTCATTTCATAACTGTATCTTGGCCTGCAAAACCATCGTTCTACCCGCCTAGCGATAATTTTTTGATAGGAATCAAATCTTGCCTATAAATAAGGTAATGATAGAAACAAGGATACTCTTTAACTGTTCTTTAGGGATATTTTGTTACTGATGTTAGCGACTTTTCTAAGCAGGCATTATGATACACAACAACAGATAATTGGCAAAGGGTTGATGAGACAAAAAAGTTTGGGGACCGCTGACTGACACGGTGTTGCCAGCCTTGTCTTTATATGTACTCCCCATTAGTGCTATGATACACGAGCGCGATTCGCCACGGGAAGTATGTCGCGCGACGCTCGCGGCGATTACCTATACAAGTTGTTTTACAGTGAAAACCGTTCTGGTGAAACATGGGAAGCTTGATTGTTCAATTATTTATTCATTGATCGTTACTTTGGGACGCGTGCCTTTTGTAATTGGTAAAGATTCATTGCTTGAGTTTACCTTACGTAAATTTTACGAAGATTTTATTCTTAAAATATTACCTACTAGCTTCTGACAATGGCTGGCTTCTCGCGCTGGGCCTTGGTTGAGGTCATGGTCCGGAGCGAGGAGTAGTGGCAGGCGGTCGTCGGCTTCTGCTAAGCAGTAATGCTCGCAAAGGAGGAGGCCGAACGCATCAGGCAACGGCGATCACGCCGCCGCCGCCGGGATTTTGATCCCGATTTCCGACCACCGTAGGCGCGGACATGCGGACAGTGAGCAATGGGTAGCTCGCTGTCCGGCCGTCCAGTAACTGTCCGGGCCAAGCCCAAGTCTTCGACGGCGCGCACTGTTCCCACGCGCCTCAAGGAGTTGTCAGCAACAGCAGGGACCCAGCTGGGTCGAAGCCTACTGGGGCCAGGGTTATCCGAACGGGAGCTCGAGAGTCGAGCCCCGGTATGAAGGCTAGAAGGAACGGGGTGGGTCTTTTAGTCAGTAAGAGTTTGACACTATCTCCCGCTCCGCCCAAGAGCGGGGGTTGCCATTGGATGATTTTTCCCACCATAAAAAAAAGACTTCGTAGCAGTTGCCTGACGCTGGTTTTCACCTGAATCTTGCTATGAGTCTACGGATGTTAATCAGTTGTTAGGTAGAGGTAAATAAATACATGTATATTATTATATGTTGGTATAAATTAGTGTATAGTAAATGATAAATAACATATTTTTAACAAACTTACAAACATACCCACATGTACATGCTCATACATACAATCTATCGCTTATATATTAATATAAATATATTCAACACTCGCAGTATTCAATGACAATACTAAACATTTAAATAGGTATGATTTGTATGTTGGTTTTATTGTGCGCTTTTATTCAGGTCACACCTTCAACAAATTTAGATGTGATTACATGTTGCAAAATGTATTATGTGGTTAAAATGTGTGGACGTGCTACCACGTTATAATGTAAAGTTAAAATACGTCGTAATCAATTTTCGCTTGCGGGCGCGCGCGTTTAGAACGCAATGAGTCGCGGCAGTGGGCCGCGACCATAATCGAATCGAATATGAAATGTCACAACAGATTCGCACCCCTCTCCATAAACTAAATGCGCTGTTCCTTGAACCTACGTATTGTGCGTTTACAAAGTGAGCTAGCGACAAACATAGCCTAGTTCTAATTAAGTTACACTATCAATTACTCCAGGAACGTTCATAACATTAACCTAAGTGACTTAATGGCCTCTTTATTTATCTACCACTCCTTGAATATTATTTTTGTTTTGATGCTCGTGTTTCATTTTATTAATCATTTTTGTATTCTCTGCTTATTAGGTAATCTTTAAAAGATATCTCTCAAAAGGGCCCCGTAATTAAAAATACTGTCATCAAGGTTAATCTAAGACCACTTTAGAAAGTTAACAGAGAAATAAACTTGAAATACAGACATTCGTTTACGAAATTATTGTGCAAACTTAATTTTGTGTTTAAGTATTGTTAGGCAGTTCACGCAAGTACCGTAAAAACTTTTGACCCAGTTAATTGGTAAACCTATTTGTTCCAGCTTAGTGAGCAGAGTTGAACCCTTTTTCCGCACATTCAATTTCAATTGTGCATTTGGAACAAAGAGAAGTAACTTAAATAAAATTAATGTATTTCAAATGACGCAAATCATTGGTTCAGAAACGTGTACGATTTACGTTGAATGACACAACGTGAGTTCTTGGCATCCGCAGCTCCGCATTCGCGTGGAAGTTTTCGAATCAAGCGTGAAATTAAAAAAGTTCCATATTTTCTATGTGTATAGGCACATAGGCACCTATGAATCTATGAGTGCCGTGGCTCACTAGTGTCTACTTTCCTCGCCTCACTGGTTGCTAGTTAGTGCTTTTCAGTAAAAAGTTTCGTATGACTCCGGTAGCCGGCCATCAGCTCGCTCTACTAAACTGGAGTAGCCGACTTGATTAAATTGTAAACGCTTTTCATTTCATATTTTAAAGGAATAAAATATGAAGTTTACAATATTAACGTTGTCGACAAAGAACCCAACGGATTAAATGTTCAAGTACAAAAATCTTTAATTTATATAAGGAAGATATTTAATGGGAATCTACGATCTCAAAGTTTTCCCTGAAAGCTTTAACTATTTCGCGATTAGGGGAAGAAAAGGAAACGGTAGTAAATCAGCTAAGTATGGCCTCTGCGTAGAGCTATCGATGCAAAAAAAAGTAAGTGTTTCACCTAAAACTTTCCCGCTACATACCCATTCAGATTGTTTATGCACTGTAATGTAACGTTGTTTTTAATTTTGCTGAAGGTTCTCCAAAATTGCAGACTGTAATAAAAACAAACAATGATATTTGCTGAAAGTTTTCTACGGTTCAATGCCGCGGTTACTATTCTAAATACAACCCAATTAAACATTCACAAACAAGTTGAAATAAGTTATAATGAATGTTAGACGCCTCCGGCCATCTCACAGGATGGATGTTTTAAACCTAAATTTTCTGTACGTCCTTTCCTTTATGATTTATAAAAAAGGGAAACCACCTCTTCTGAAGTCATTATGCCTGGTAAGGAAAATTCTAAGATGATATTCATTCATACAATTTTCTTTGTTACATTTTGAGGGCTTTTTGTACCGCTACCTTTCGGGTGTGACTTTTCGATTCTAAGCTGTATACAAATTGTTATTGATCGATGACATGCATTTTTATACAATAGGTAACGTGTTAAGTGTCGGGACAGGTCCACAAGAAACTGTTATAGCACTCTTAAAAAGTCAGTATCGCTTAATGCAATAAAAGGGCTGCTTTTTACGCAGAAATATCCATGAGATCGATTTTTTACATCACTAGAAGCTTTAAGGAAGAAGGAACTGTTATTTTTTCCTAAATCTGTTCTTCGAGTGGAAAAAAGTTATTTGGTGGTACCAAATAACTTTTCCATTCTGGATGAAGCGAGAGGGTGTGTCAAAATTTGACTTATTGAAACCCGTGTTCCTTTGGTATCCCTTTGCGTTCCAGGGCCGCTGCGACTCTTTGGAACGACCTTGCAGCCCTGGTCCTACCTGATAAATCAGGCTCATAATTGTTTTTTTTATTATTATTGATAGGCTTGCGTTTGACCACCATCTCACCTGATGGTAAGCGATGATGTGGTCGACGATGGAGCACGCTTGCCTAGAAGTAACCTATTCACTCTTGAGTTAAAGACCCCTAAGTTGCTATTAGGAAACACAGACTCCGTCAGGGAATTCCACTCCTTGGCTGTACGCATAATAAATGTGTTCCTAAAACGCTTTGTGCATATGGGTGGGATGTCTACCATGTGCCGGTGGCGCAACGGTTTCTTTAATTTGGGGCTGCTCTTCTCTCAGCTGTTATGGCTTATTTTTAATTTTAATAATTTGTGAAATGATTTTAATGATTTGTGCTTTGATTTTTTTTTGGTTGCTTTTTACTTGCATGGGCGTTCTCATTTATTTGTATAATTTAAAGATTAACGATGTAACTATAGGTAATTTTGCTTTGTTATTATGTACTGTTTTAAAAGAGTGTCCATGACGTTTCTTGCACGTTCATCTCCATATTTACGCATTGGAACAAATAGCTTCACATTATTTTGTGATTGACCGACTGACAGTTCAAAAATGCTTGTAATGCTTCAAGTGTGTTGCTTGCATTCTTATTGCTTGTTGTTTTGCTTGAAATAAATATTTGAAATTTTGAATCACTTTGTTATGCTATAATGCATGCGTTGATCCATCATTGCACCTGAAGCTAGGGATTGTCTTTTCTTACTTGCTTAATCTAAATTTTCACACAGATATGAGATTGATTGCAGAATTTACCGTCTAGGACAGTTTCTAATTTCGTCCCAAGATCTCACAATTCAGTCACCAAAGTATTTAATGTAATATTTTGTGTCTCTTTATTATTTAAAAAGAAAAAATGGAAATAGATTTATTAGGCATAACACAAAGTATTCAACCACAAATTTTCCTACCTATAAACTAAAAAAAGAAGCAAGAATAAAACAGAGTGCGGTTGAACCGAAATGGGTCTTGGTCAGAATAAACACCAGACAACTAGTGCTTTAGAGGACCAACAAGGTCGAGACCTACTGGGGTGTTGTTAGTCAGTAAAAGTCTGACATTGTCTCCCGCTCCGCCCAAGGGCGCGGAGATATCCTTGGATGATTTTCCCACCTACAAAAAAAAATAAGACAACTAGTGCTTGATGCTGGTTTTGAACTGAACTTAACTTAAAGTAAATCATCTTTAGTGTGTACATGATCAACTAATATTTATTAACAGTTTCAATTATAATTCTGCATAATCTGAACACAGTCGTAATGTCAACGTATATTTGATTTTCTTTTGTTTCGAACTAGTAATATTCTTAAACATTTCATTATGTTAAGTTTGTCCATCAACTACGTTATATGTTATCATCCATTCGTCCTAATTCTTAATTCTTTATTCTTTATTGTACACACAAAAACTTAACCTTAATACATTCATAATTGTCAATTCATGTACAAAGGCGAGCTTAACTCCATTCGTATTGTTTCGATATATTATCTACGTGTTTTTATTTCTACTAATTAACTTAATGGATCGTAACGTAAGTGATATCTTTAACTAATTTGAGTAATACTTTTATCATGCACTTATACTGCTGTCGATATTAAAAAGGGCAATCTTATTTTTTTTTTCAGAATTGAGCTAAATCTACAACATTAGTATTAGTAGGTATATGCAAAACCCAAAACATGTGTCTATTATCTTTATGTAAAGAATATATGTACGGTGAAGTTTGCCGGGTCAGCTAGTACATAATAATATTCGGAATTAGATATTTTTGCACGTTTTACTAATTCCAGGTTACAACTAAATGAAAGCCCAAATAAAGCAGACTTTATTTTCAACGAAATGCTTAGCGTTGAGAGTTGAAAATCCAGCAGTTTTATATCAGTTTTTAAGACTTTAGGTGTTTCCCAGTTTTAGTGAAAACGGGCAGTATACGTCCAAAAAAAAAAAAAATTCAGCGTGAAGTTAATATAATTACCAAAAAAAAAGATACATTAAATTTTTTTCGTCTGTTTGTTGTAACATTTTCAAGTAACGTAACTAAATAAATCATAAATAAATTTCATTTAGTTTAAGCACATATTTCATTTAGATTAATAACGTAATATAGTAATATATCTCTACTGTATTTTAATTTGCTTTTGTTCTAATGGTTTCAAACAACAAAAGAAGAATTTTCTTTACGCTGAGCAAAAATGTCTAACTCTCCAGAAACATTCCAACAACTCGGTAAGAATTTGAGATTTTGTAATGTAAAATAAACGTACCTTAGGCCCGGTTCAACAGCCTATTCTGACAAACATTGGTTTGCTATTATGAATTAAATAGTATATTATTTCATAATAAAACGCGTTACTTCATTAATTGGTATTTCTCATCAAATTAGCGGTTTGCGTTTCTAGGGTTCCATGCCATAATAGACAAAATGAAACTGTCTAAGCGCAATTTTATCTGTCTGTATGTTTCGTTTTTGCTTTCAACACACATTGTTCAATAGCACCTTGTATCACAAGCAAAAAGTAACTAAATTAATAATAAGTTTTGAGAGATAAATTGGCAGAATTTATAATTTAAACAGTAATTTTAAAATTAAGATTAGTTACTTTGACTGTTGTAAACTATTCAATCACGCTTTGCCTGCTATTAAGAATTAAAAAAATATATCTAACGTTTATTGATACCTACCTATCGATATATTTTTTTATAATTATACAATACACAAAATAAAAAATGTTAAAAACGTAAAGTGTAAACAAATAACTGCATCGATCAAAAACCGATTTAGTTCAATGTTTGAACTTTGAAGACAATTAATTTATTAGTTTAAACTGACGCCTCATCTAAACTGACAAAAAAATAATTGACGTGTAAAAGTGTTTTTAAACCAATTTGAAAAATATATAGGTATCATTTATCAATATAATAATATTCTACATCACATTTACTCACGAGTGTAACCCATAGTAATGTTATAAATGCGAAAGTCTATTTGTCACGTTTTCACGCTGAAACCGCTGAATCATTTTGGCTGTATTTTTTTATTATTTTAATGCTGAAACAGATTGGACCTTAGAGAATGATATAATATGATACTTTTTACCCCTGGTTTACCTGCGTTCTGTTGGAATAATTGCCGACTAGCACGCGGGCGATACCTCTATCAAAATCTAGTTTTATGTAAATATTTTCAATATTAGAAACTCTCATGAATTGTAGAAAAAACGAATAATAATAATTATTATATTATTATTTATTTACTTAAAGACAACTTTTGGTCCACATTATATGTTAGTATCGTAACAAAAAGAAATAATAGAACGAATAAATAGGTAGAAAAAAGATGAATTCTTCAGAACGGATATTTCCGTCTCGTTGGAGCAGTGGTGGCCGAGTGGACCCTACGAGTTGTAGGTCGCGGGTTCAAACCCAGCCAGGTGAATTACTTAGTGTAATTTATTTCATGACGACTGCTCTCAAAACGGTGAAGGAAAACATCGTGAGAAAACCGGCATATACTAGAACCAAAAATTCGAAGACGTTTGACATTCACTAAACCGCACAGGGCCCGCGTGACGAAGAGTAGAGGCTTATGACCCAGCAGTCAGAACAGTAAAAGGCTGATTATGCTACGCTATGCTATGGATATTTCCATTATCAAATGTGTTACCAAGTATTTCTTTGGCATTATTGGTCGAGTCGTTGAGCTCCTTAAACTTTGAGTTGAACTTCACGAGCGAGCACTGAGCACACAAGACTACTCTTTTCATGCTTCTCCAGTTAAAAGACCATTTCGGAATTTACCCTACATAGTCCTCATGTGTTGTTATGGATTTTTTATAATAATATTATATTCCACAACTATCACACAACGCCGTCTAGTCCCAAGCTAAACAGAGCTTGTGTTATGAGTACTAGACAACTGATAAACATACTTATATTTCTAAATACATACATATTAAAGATAAATTACACCCAGACACAGAAAAAATGATCGTGCTCATCACGCAAACATTTGTCCTGAATGGGAATCGAACCCACGACCTCCGGTATAGCAGTCCGGGCCACTAACCACTACTATACCAACAGGCCGGTCAACAAACGTTGTTTTCGGTGTTTTTTCCCAAAGTAATCGAGTAGGAAACACCGACCTCTTCTCGATTTAAAAAACAAACCACTGCCGTGTAGGTAAATGTGTTACGAGTATGTATGGTGATATTGTCATCGTACAATCATGACAACATCTCTACAAATACTAAACAATAAAACCTTATTTAGTAATCATGTTCACAAACCGCGTTACATGGTTTTATATTCTGGTGTTTTTAATATGATTGTTAATTTTTTTTCTTCGAACCGCTATGGTAAAGGTATAGCCATTACATCACCTATGTGAACACATACATAAAATTTGAATTGAATTGAGATTGTGACTTGAATTTAAACTTGTCTTTAACGTAAAAGATTTAGGCTCGATTAGTTTTTAGAGTTATGAACGTCTGAATATAAAAGAAGGGTTCCGTATTTTAGGACTCGTGTGTTTACGTTTCTCGCCTTTTGCATCTACTGGAATTTGGTGCACACTTGAATTTCAGTCAACCAAACATGGATGTATTTGTATGTATAACGTAAATAAATGATTATGTAAATAATAATTTAGAATCACTCTTGTGGTGTAAAATGGAAAATTTTAAAATAAAATTATTTCAAACTTTACCCTGCGACATATCAAATGAATAAATATATTGTGAGGCTCTCAAACATTAAATAAATTTACCATTCCCTTACCTACGAAACTCCTGAATCTTTTCCTGTAATACTCGTATACATAATTATATATTAATACATCGTATACATAAGACTATATTTTTAAAACATGTTAAAACAAGTTCGTGTCACACTGAGGGTTCCGTACAAACTTACCTATGAAAACAGTTCAATTCCCGAATTGAGTTACGTAGATTTTTCCGAAATGCAAAATAAGTTTTTTTTTTGTGATGTAACTATAAATTTACAGTTTTCTCATTTTTCCTATACTTGTACTATGAGACCTTGCTTCACGCCAAATTTCAGGATTTTAGATCAACGGAAGTATTCTACAAATTTTGATTCCTTTGAGGGTGTCGAAATATACGTTTGTTGCGACATCAACGGCCGCATCAATTTTTTTCGTTAAATCATCGAATGCCGTAATTAGAGACACAATAGAAAGACAATTGCTTATGTCGAACTGTGTAACTTAAGACATTCAAAAGGTTAACTCAGAAGTTTGATTTTTTCACAGCTTCAAGGGACTGCAGACCTGAGCGTTCCCGAGATTAAGAGTCTTAATAGACAGACAAACAGACGGACGGAGAAAAAAGGGGTCCTATAAGGGTTCCGTTATTTTCCTTTTGAGGTAAGTACGGAACCCTAAAAATGACTCGTCCGACACAATTTGCGCATGAATTCGATTTACACTTGGCCGATTTATATTAGATAATATGAACGTCGGTTCATCTTTGACAAATCGTCAAGTGGTTAGTAATAATGCAGTGAATATTTAGCTTGCACCGCACTTTCAGAGTTGCATAGCAGAGTCCACAAACCACGGTGAATACTTCAGTTATTATTGGAAACTCTCTATACCCGAGTGGCCGTCTGGACGTCATGCAATAACGTGCTCTTATTTTGGTTTAGCTGATTCAACCATTTTCTTATATTACGGTGCACTAGAATTCGAAATATGGAAACTTTTAAGCCGCTTTGAACTTTGGTCTGGTCTGCGGCGGAATGTCTGTTATTTCAGTAGGATCGGCTATTACCTGGACATCGAAATTTAATTCGAACAAAACATAGCTTTCTGAATGAGCTTATTTCTTGAAAAACAATAATGAGCTCCAAGTTCTCCTGAAACAAAATATTTTTAGACTAGCTTTTGCCAGCGGCTTCTCTTACGTGAAAGTAAGTTTCTTCATACATACTTTGGACCCCTTTTTAATTCCATTAGGGGTGAATTATGTAATATCCTCTCTTAGTGCTCGTATACGTCACAAAAGAAAACCTTGTGCAAAATTTCACACAGCTAGTCCCAGTAGTTTCGGCTGTGTGTTGATATGTCATTCAGTCAGTTTCTCCTTTTATATAATACTAGCTGTGCCCGCGACTTCGTTCGCGTGGACTACAGGATTTTAAATTTATTTTTTTCTAAAATAAAAGTAGCCTATATTACTCCTTATTACATCAGCTACCTGCCAAAAAAGTCCCGTCAAAATCGGTCCAGACATTTCAGAGATTAGCCCGGACAAACAGACAGACAAAAATTGAAAAATAATGTTATTTTGGTGTATGTACCGTATATATATTCGTATGCATGTAGTAAAAAGCAGTTATTTCAATATTACAAACAGACACTCCAATTTTATTTATTTTATATATTTATTTATTTTATTATATTTGTATAGATTTAGATTACTTGTCATCGAATCTCAGTAAGTCATAAAACGAAAAAGTAAAGACAAATCCAGTCCCGACATTTGCATCACTGCACGAATTGCAATTTCCTTTCAAACCTTTACGGAAGGAAACCGTCTGTAAAATCACATTTTCATAAATCAGACCATTCATTCAGCAAATAAATGTTCAAACGCTCTTTTACACGTCAATAACTGATTTATGAGCTTAGCGACGATTCCGAATTATTACTGCTTAAAGGAAAAGGTGAAAATCAAATGCACATTAAACATGGCCTCGAAAGTTATTTCCAATATTACCTTTATACATTTGGAACTTTCGTCTTTTATATCGCTAACCAATTATTAAAATAAAATTACACTTTACGGATTGAGACGTGTTTATCCACTCTGTCAAGTAAACTAGAAAAATGTATAATATTTTGCCCAATTTTAAACCTTAAAATAAAATAGCAACTTTATTTCAGCGTAAATAGGTTATTTACACTATTTTTTAGGGGGCTTGTTGATAAAAAGTTAAAACGTCCCATTTGTTGTTTTTAAAACGTTTCCTTCCTATGAATTACTAAGTGTTGATTCTAATTTTTTTTTTTCCTAATATTATCATAATAGAATAGGTATACAGTTTCTTCACAAATAGATTCAGAGTCATCTAACTCCGAGGTTTATGCATTACAAGATCTTACGGTCCCGGACAAACAAGGAATTCTGGCGATCGTTTACAAAACTGACGTCACACACAGACAAACATTCCACCACCTTTTTTATACAACACATAAATTGTTTTTGAACATAACCATAATCAACATCGGTCTATGTAAACGGCCTGAGCTGAACATATGCTTCTAATGGACGGTTTTAATGATCAGTCCTGAGGGAGAAACTGCCTTAATCACCCCGCTTGGCAAATGTATCGGTGATAGTCATTGCTATTGAATATAATAATGGACTCCATCCATTGTTGAAAAACCGTGTTACTAACATACACGTCGTGCCAAAAATATCGCGTTAAACTATATTGTCGTGTAAAACAATGTTCTAGTATATACGGGTAATAAAAATGACCACAGTTTCCGCGAACAAGACAATGTTACTGCATCACATGTTTTTAATATAAACAGATATTTTAATGTGGGATAAATCTGTGATGGCATGAAACGGAAACCATTTCTTCGATCTACGTAATTTAAGGGGATCTAAGAATTACGATCAAAGTTTCAGTATAATTTTCGTGGAATTTTACTGTTCATTCAGATCGACTTTTTGATCACTTTTTCGATCGACTGTTGATTTCCCCGATGAATCGATCTCAAATGAAGAAAATGTATCTAAGCAATTTTATTGAAGTTAATCTAAGAATTGATATTTTTTTATATATATTGATAGGCTCACGTTTAACCACGTGTCACGATTTTGTGGTCGACGATGGACCACGTTTGCCTAAATGTAACCTATTCACTCTTAACTTTAATACCACCGGGTATTAAAAAATATGAAAATAAATATGAAAGCACAAGATTTGATTCATAAAACACGAAGAAAAGTTGAAAGTCAGGCTTCTTTTCTCTATTGATAACCTATTTACCTAATAATAAGTTTTGACATGAGTGATGTGCTCCCGAAAAGTTTTGCGGTCGACGAAGAATCATGATCGAGTTCATACATAATGTAGACACGGCCGAAACATTATACCTAACCAAGTTGTTCCCAAGATTATATTATTAGGTCTCGAGGGTGAAAGTTTTTCAAATGAAGTTTGGGACAAATCGCTTGCCTACTCATAATATTGGAGAATTAGCCTTTTGAGAACGTCAAAAAAGAGCTTTTTATTATTATGGATAAGCTCACGTTTGACCACTATCTCACCTGACGATAAGTGATGATATGGCCGAAGATGGAGCGCGCTTGCTTAGAAGCAACCTATTCACTCTTGACTTAAAAACCCCTGGCTTCAGGAAACACAGACGTTAGCAAAAAGAGTTAGAAAAGAACTCTGTTTGCTATTTAACACGTAAATGTGAATTATTTGGATGTAATGTAGTTTTTGTAAGTCGTAAAAAAACTACTAAACTCTAGAACTTTTTGGTCATCAAAAAATTTGTCCCAGAATATAAATTTTCTTTTCATATTGCAGTAAGAGTCGCAGAATATAAGATCAACAAAAAAGTTTATTTGCCAGTGACTTGTTAAAGAGAAGACGATTCTGTTCGTATTATTTTCTTTCAAAAACCAATACTTCTTTACCCTCATTAAAACTGTTCCTAAGGGACACATTATTGTATGGCTCCCATTTTGTTTAATAGGACGGTTTTTTTTTTTATAGGAAATCTAAACGTTGTGACGAGAAAGGGAAGCAAGCTTTTAAGATGGCATTATTATTATTGTCGATGTTTTAAAAGGACCACTTAGATTATTCGTTGGTTCCGTTTTTTTTTTTTTTGTATGTGCAAAGCCTAAATTGTTCAAACATCGTGTTTCAGTAACAATCGACGAGTCACGTGTGGCATGTGAATTTGAAAAACATTTTATTTCAGGCCTGCTCTTGTTTATTTGTATTTATTTTTTTATTGTTTCGAACTTTGAGAGAGGGATTGCATTTAAATTGTATTCTGAATTTCTGTCAGAATGATTACCGAAAGCAAAATATTCAGTTTGTTTTGACTTTAGTTTAAACAAAACTACGTAATTGTCTGTAAGATATTAGGACAACCTAAGATAACTCTGTAATGCAAAGGTTGCAATACAAGAATACTTAATGTCAAAACAATTTATTTTCTGTTTTAGCATCGCTTGTTGTGTGTTGTTGTGTTCTTGCATTGGGATGCCTAGTATTTGCTTCTTTCTGAAACCGCTTTTAGAATAATTGTTAAGGAGTTTGGTTTAGAATAACGTCAACGCCTTGCCAGATTACGTGCATCACATTTGTCTAAAAAAACGAAATGTTAAGGAAATAGAGGTCCAAGGTATCAAGATCACCTAAAAAAACCCTACGTAGTGGAAAAGTAATTTTTTTTATATCAAAACTATTTAAAACATAATTATCATTTTATTTTCTTTTTATGCATCTCTTACATTTGCATTGCAATGTCTAGGAGTTATTTCTTTTTGGAACTGCTATTAGAATATTTTACAAGTTAAAATGAGGTTAAGTGATGAATGTTTTTAGCAGTTTTGGATAGAATAAAAGTAGACGTATTGCCAGATTACGTGCAGCATATTTGTTTAGAAGACGAAATGTTTAGGAAACGGAGGTCAAATTAGGTTATTGGGACAACCATAAACCAAGCACTTCAGTACCCTATTTTCAAACCTATGACAAGAACAGTATGAGGCATAATTTACAATCGTTGGTATTTACGTAAGTATGGTCATAAAGACATAGGTAGTTCGGCACAAATAGATGCTATAATTATCTCAACATTATATCATAGTATACGCCGTTTGCTTTCGACATTTCATAATAATCGTAGCAAGTCATAATTTATGGACTTGATACGAGATACGCTGTAATTAAAAGTAACATTTACCATCACAAACACGTGACATCTATATTATACAGTAACTAATCATGCAGAAAGGGGGTTGCGAACGTGCGTAGCATGTGTGGCCTGCACGGAGTACGGCCACTATGACAACACCCAGGCGATACCGTTCAACACCATCAACGATCGATGATCAAGATGATTTATACAGAAGCTAATAATGGAAGAGTTTTCTACAACTATTAACTTCTGTACCCATTTGTCGTTCCGTCAGCTTTTCGAGTCTTATGCATGAGACGTTATGAAAGCGATGATGCTGAACGGGCTCACTCGGCAGTTTGTCATCAAGAACCCCAGAAAGTTTGTTCATGTGTGTATTGACAATATTATATACCGCATATGGTGGCGGTGATGTGCAGTGGAGCCGCCTCGGCGACGTTCGCAGCCCCTGGCACTCAGGGTCGGAGACAGTCGCATGCGAAGCGGGAGGGGCGACGGTGGGGCAACATGAACGGGGCTCACTGAGAGGATGGTGCGGCGGCACGGAGAACGTGTAGTACTTGGCCGTTTGGTTGTGTGCGCGGAGCACAGAGCTGTGGGTCAGCGTCACCACCACCACCAGCACCGACGCCAGCGCCAGCGCGATGAACGAGGCTGCCACTGCCGCCACGACGCGCCGTCTTCTGGCTTCCTTCCCGGCGTCTTCTGGCGGGATTTCTGGTTCGGGAGGCGGCGGCGGTGGCTCGGGGGAGCGGCTGCGGACGCTGGGCCCGCGGCTGTTGGGCAGCTCCAAGGTGTGCCGGCGGGAGCGGCGCGCGCGCTCGCATTCTGCGGCCGACGAGTGGTGGCGCCGGAGGCGGTGCGGTGCACCAGGGGCTACGCGACACGATGCCGAGCGCAAGGTGCGCACGGGCACCATCAAGTCATCGCTGGCTGCTCGCGGCACGCGCGCCGAATGCACCGATCGGAACGAGTGGTCGCGAGTTGAGCTACTTGGAAAAGCGAGATCCACGGAAGCGCGGGAAGAGTGCCTCGAGAACCTGTCCCGGTCGCGATGGTCTACGCGCACCGACATGGTGCGGGCGGAGCGCGCGGCGGCGGCCGCCCGAGTGCCGCGCGCTCCCCGCTGCCGCCCGACGCCGCGCGCCGCGCACCCTTGCCGTGTTTACACTCGTTCCCGATCATACAAAGAACGCTTACAAATATTCCTCCACATCACACGGTAACGTCGTCGTAACGTCTCACTCGAATGTCGCACATACAGTATTTGCACGATTAAGGTTGTTTGGACTTCCTTTTTAACGATAAACTCCGAATAAATGTTTATTCGGGTGTTGAACTGGCAAATTTTATTCAGAGCAAAGGACTAGTTTAGGATAAAATGAAAATGCATTTTACCGAAGATTAACTTGGCTTGAATAGGTAACTTTTGATGTTGTTGAAGATATTTGATCTGAATCTCAAGAATTGATTTCCAAACTAGAAACTCAATCAACGGGCAAGCAAAATATTACTTTGATTTAGTTTCAACCGAAACTATGTAAACTTTAGCGCGAGAAAAGCGTTTAATATCAACGACTCTCCCATTGGCAAAGGCTGAGCGCTAAATAGAGCGAGCAGCCTTTGTTGTAGAGTCCACGTTGTCAAGTTAAATTGTCTCGCAGGCGGGAAACGAAACAGATAGTAGCGAAGTTGTCGCGAGGCCGCTACATCGACACTATTCAATAGCGCGGAATACTATACACGACGCACGCCGCGTCTTTATGAATACTGTGCATAACTACTGTAGCTACCACATTCATGCCTTTTTGACTAAGTCTACATTTGTGAATTAGTCCAAAACTGAAAAACACACTCTGTAGATAACCCTTCCTCAATAAATCGTTTCATGATTTCAAAGCGTTATAAAACAAAACAGACTCGCTGTATTACATGTTACATGTTGCAATGAAAATGGGTGTTTCTGCAATAAAAATGTAACTCAGTCATAATACCTTATAATTTATTCTGTATAAAAAATAATGAAGAAAATGATCAAGTCGCAAGTTTTCGCTGTCGGGTGGTGTCTCAGTTCGCGATTGAAACGCAACTGACATACAATGCCGGCGACACAATGATGACGCCATTCTATTGGACATCCCGCAGATAAGATACGGATACCTCACTCACAACGAGAACCTTTGACGTGTACGTATACTGTATTTGCCGCTAAATTAACGGACATTTTTCTTATTATTATTTTTTTTTTTCACAAAATTTGACTGGAGACTCAAAAATAATTATATATTTGTTACCGAGATTGCATATGTTTCTAGACTAGGTTTATAATGATATTGAGAAAGTAAAAGTATTTTGACTGGGTCAAATTTATTTGATTCTCGAAGCCTTTGAGTTTTTAAATAAAGTGTTTGACTCAGTGACACTTATTGGAGTTCCTGGACATGAATAATGTATACGGGCAACTCGTTCGCACCTGTAAAACCCCGGAATCCACTCCAGCAGGTAAATCGGGATCGCTAAATGAGGCTTAGCATGTACCAATTAGCTAAATATAGCCGCGATCCTACACAGAGGCATCATATTTATGATCACCTTAGATTAGTACAAAACTGCTGTTTAAAAGTTTGTATAAATAAAAGCCCACATTGCTTACATTACATATAATAATAGAATGTGGCGGAAATCTGGACAGAATCATTTACTTGCGTAGGTATTCAAATTTAATGAACGCTGTTCTAAATATGTACGTATTGAATAATTCATTGAAAATCGACATTGTGGTTTTAATAAAGATTGAAAATCAACTCGGATGAATTCGTTTAACTTGATTGTCGATCGAGAGCGATTCCAGGACTCTTGTTTGTTATTACAAGTCTCGTGGAGATGATGCTGTCCATTCACGCCACCTTCCATTAGTACCTACAAGACTTCGACGTATAAATTTGTCTTCAACCACATGCTGTAATTAGGAAAACCGAAATTCGAATCCCAAATTGTAATGAAACGGCTCAAAAAAAACCGAGTGGTAACGGCCCTGACATACGAGTTGTAGGTTATCTCATCACCACTGCTCTCAAAACAGTGAAGGAAAACATCGTAAGGAAACCGGCATGTCCTAGAAACAAAAATTCGAAGACCAGCCCGCACTTGGCCCGCGTGTTGGACTACGGCCCCATACCCTGGAAAATTTACTCCACAAAATTATACAACATTGGTGTCATATAATAGAATCAGCAATGCTAGACTGCTAATTTATTTCATCATAGACCGAGCAGTTTTTGCCTCGAACGACGTGGTCACACTGGTCATGCGAATGTACTCCACCAAAGTTAAAGGCATTGCGTATTCCCCCTCACGACCGAAACGATACGAATACGTCGCTCCCAAACTACCGATCATGATATATTGTGGAAATGGTGACAAGCGACGCGGTAGGCTTGATACACAGGAGAGATACCAATATGGACCCGACTCAGGAAACGGCAGGCGTAAGTACGGGGAAGGTCGAAAATTACAAATAAATAACTACAAAACTACGTGGGAAGAGAAAATATGAAGTGGTTTTTTATTCTTATTTTTATTGATAGGCTCGCATTTGACCACAATCTCACCTGATGGTAAGCGATGATGTGGCCTGTAGAAGTAACCTATTCACTCGTGACTTAAAGACCCCTAGGTTAGCTATCAGGAAACACAGACTCCGGCAGGGAATTCCACTCTTTAGCTGTACGCATAATGAATGTGTTCCCAAAACGATTTGTACGTATTTGTGGGATATCCACCAAGTAAGTATAGTATTAGTAGTTACAGTAAATGTAATGTAATAATAATGTTATTTTAATTTATTCTTAGTATATTCGTTTTTAATTTTAGTTTTTATATTGTAATGACAATTTCCAGTTTTAAAACTAATTATAATCATTACTTAATTAGTAAAACCTATAGTGCTATAAATAAGTTTAACTTTTTTTACACGGGATGCCCTCGGAAATATATTGTAGTCTATGTTTTGTAAATAAGTCGTTGGTGTGCCTATATAGACAAATAAAAATAAAGAAATGGTATTGTCCCAACAAGAATTATTTTAATGATGTAAGTACACATACTACACATCCACCTAGATATACGCAAAGCCTTATAAATTGCCTGTTATAATGCTCAGATACTTCGATTAATGCCTTAAGGCAGAATCTTATATTATCGGATACGAAAACCGACTTTTGGTAAGTTAATGTTATGTTTCAATTATGGTAATTGCAACCTCTGAAAATATACACCTGCGAAAAGTAAAAACCCTCAGACCAACTAATATAAGAACATTAAAAATGGCAGACACTATTCTAGTAATTAAAAATTGTAATAAGATAAATCCCATTTATAAAGTCTTTTTCTTTTTAGCAAACTGCTTCTAAATGAATTAATTAATATGGAATTTGAGCTGAATTATTATTAAATGTGGGTATTAGGGAAAGTTCTAGAGCAGTGTGCTAAGGAAGCGACGTTAATGGAAATCATTTTTCAACACACGTAATCGAAAACCGGTTTTCAGTTTGCAATTTAGTGTTTCGCAATTGTTTGTCCACACTATTGTGGAAAAGTGCAGTGGTCAGACCCCGTCACTATTTATTGTATTATACTGCTCGCCAAATACTCCCCACTGGTCATCGGACAGCCTCCACTAGTATGCGGACAGCTCACACTGATCGCCGGACAGCATGTACTGGTCGTCGGACAGTACGTACTGGTAGCCGGACAGCCCCCACTAGTCGCCGGACAGCACGTACTGTTCGCTAAGTATCCTTCACGAAGGCGTCCGAAAAAATATGCGATCACGAATATATTATATTTAAGAAATTTTACTTATTATTTTCGTATCGTGTATTGGAAACTGTTATTAGTCACTCATTAGCATTAACTGTTATTAGTCACTGATTATATAGACTTGCTTTTGGCTTGGGCGTATATTCCATTTCAGTGATAAATAGTTTTCCCACTCGCATTTACTACCTATATATATATTTTATATATTATTTGTATATTTACCTATATTGGCTAATGGGAAGAAACTCTGTACTCTCTGTGGACAATAAACTACTTATCTACAACTCAGTTCTAAAGCCAATATGGACATACGCGATCCAGCTGTGGGGCGTAGCCAGTAAATCCAACATACTCTGCCTGCAAAGAGTTCAAAATAGCATCTTAAGAGCAATAGTTAATGCGCCTTGGTTTGCTAGGAACGACGAAATACACGAGTATCTAAACATGCCAACAGTAACCTCTGAAATTGAGCGTTACAAGACCCAACATAAGGAACGCCTGACCTTGCATCCAAACCCACTAGTCGCTGAACTGTTGAACCCGACTGCGGTGGTGAAGAGGCTGAGAAGAGAAACCACCTTCTATAAGTGGGAGGAGCAGCACTGGCCGCTCCACCACAACGCCATTTGCTTTATAACTAATTTGCTTATGGTCTGACGACCGATTGCAAACGGAATTTGTATAAAAAAACTCGCATTTACTAGTTGACACCACCTATGTCATAGTTTTATTCCTTGTAAAATTTTGTTTTCTTATAACCATCCATCAGTTTTGTCAATTGGTCTAAAACTCATAAGCACCTATACTATTTTCAGTCACTACGTATTTGTAATCACTTTTATATTTCGGTTTGTGTATTAATAATAAATGAAAAGTTGAATGCTCCTGTTTAATATAATCTCTTTGTCGGGATCTATTCTTAGTCGGGTAGCAAAGGAACCCATTAAAATAATTAAGTTAATTATTCTGGAAAAAAATAAGGAAAGATTGGGTCAAACTCCAAACGAAGTGAATCTGCATAGTAAAGAGAGTATGTATATATGCTAACGACGTACCATTGCTTTATAATTATACCTACTCTTTTTAAGACTCATCTTTAAAGTTATACAATAAGGAAGTTCTTTTTTTTAATTAATAGATATAAACTAGTGCTTGACTGTGATCGCACCTGATGATAAGTTGTGATGTAATCTCTGATATTAGTTTATGAGCCTATTCACCTACATATGTACAGATTTTCATTCGGTAGTCAACATTTTGTACCTGAAGTACAAAATGTTGACCTAAAATATCATTCACATGTAGATTTCGTTTCGTTTAAGTTAAATATATAAAAGAAAAGAATCAGATTCGGTTGTTTGTTAAACATGGAAAATAAATAAAGATCTAATAAGTAATACAAATTAAAATATGACTTCATAAATAAAAATCTCAAGAAACAATTAAAATTTTATTTGTAAAATGTCAATTAGTTAGAATTAAAAATGTCAATAAAGAATAGAATACTAATACAGGATTGTATTTAATCTTCATTGTAAAGTCTAAGTTTCGAAAAAAAAAACTGTACATATTTAATAGTAATATGGTCAATGGCATCATTAATTAAACATTAGGAGAGTGTCATCACGAAGGGCTTGCGCCGCCTCCTCATTTGTAAAAGTTTTTCTGCACTTGGACAAGGAAAACTCAAGACGGCGTGAAACTTCGTCACACCTCAAGAAATGATAAAAAATTCAGAAGCCGCGTCTCGAAACAATTTGGTGTTTCTAGTGAATAAAGTTTTAGGAAGAGCGTGAAATAGTCAACACTATGATACCTTTTCAGATAACATTGCCTTAGATGAGAAGCCAAGAAATTTGACGCATTTAAATCTGTGCTGCGTCAATCTTCAGTTTCTTTAAGAAAGACTATGAAAATATTTTTGGGCTGCATTTGTACAAAACAATCGACTTATGTTTTTAAATTATTTTGAATGAAAATAATTTAGAGACGTAAACGAAAATGTACTGAGAAGTATTTTCGTCATATTATTATTAGGATTAGTATTTTTTATCCAGAGCCTTATCGGGCTATTTAACCACTTCGGCAAAAAACAACATTTGACTCTTTACCATTGCAACGAACATTACTTTTTAAGTATTTAAAAAAAAACTGTCCTCGCTGGTCAGACGGAATAACACGCCTGGACGACTCTGAGTGAAAGTAAAATTGAGATGAACTCAATCAAACATTTAAGCAAATACTACCAAAACCTAAGAAGTTTTCACAATATTTTAGATGCTTTCCAAAATGTCGTAACGGTGTTTTGAATAAAAGAATTAATAACATGCAAGAGCGAGCGAAGCGAGCCCTAAAATATGAGCACCCCATCAGGATATGTTACATTTTTTGTCGAAGCAAAAAAGGCCGAAAAGTTTTGAAACGTAAAATCACTCAAAATTAAAAAGGAATGCTTGAATCCTCATTCTTTATTTATTCGTTCATTAATTATAAAATTCATAAAAGCACTTTTCAAGTTACCGCCAATCTCTCTCAAATTTGCCGTCCTTTACCAATCTGGGTATTCTCTCTCTGAATCCTAATCTCCCTAGATCTGGTCCTGTTTCTGTCTTCTCATAAAATATATAAATGTATAATACCCAAAGTGGTTTGCAAAATGGCTGGAAACTTTTATTATTCGATTACTTCAGTACCATATAAAGTGCATTTTATAGTGCCCGAGGGAATCCGTTTGGAATGTAATAAACTATAATGCATTAAAACTATTTCACATGATAGACAGTGAAAGCGAAAACGTACCTCCTCTGATAAAAGCACTTAAAACAACCTATGTGTCGCTTAATATAGTAAAGGCGAAAGTTGTACGTACCTATGTGTGTATGGGTGTGTGTTGTTGCAAGCCCAAACAAAGATCTGAATGGATTTAGATGAAAGTTACACATGTAGACCATATCTTAATATTCTATAGTATAGAATATTTTTTATTCCGGGAGTATGTTCCCTTAGAATATTTTTTTATTATTTTTTATTATTGATAGGCTCGCGTTTGACCACTATCTCACCTGATGGTAAGTGATGATGTGGCCGACGATGGAGCACGCTTGCCTAGAAGTTACCTATTCACTCTTGACTTAAAGACCCCTAGGTTGTAGCTATCAGGAAACACAGACTCCGGCAGGGAATTCCACTCTTTAGCTGTACGCATAATGAATGTGTTTCCAAAACGCTTTGTACGAATGGGTGGGATATTCACCATTTCCATAATTTTCTACTTTTACGCAAAGGTAAAAAGAAGCTAGTATTGTATTAAACATTTTCAAACTAAACTTCGAAATGAAGAAAAAGTTCAAACCACATCTACCAATATTACTTGTAGAATTTTCGTCTAGTTAAGATTTGAATCCATCATTTCCTCTAAAATAGTCATGCTTGGTGTAGTTTGATGGAGTTGGTACGAGATAATATCACGACACAAGTTTAAAATTCTAAAAAAAAAAAACTTGAAAAGTGTTCGCCGGAGTCGCACAGAAAGAGTTTCGAACCATCAACTGAAAAAATCGTGTTTCATGTATGGTAGCCCCTGTATTTTTTTTTTTTTGTTATAAGTGACAAATTGTCGTTGCGTCTTTAAGACCTCTTATGTGTCACTTTTGTCCAAATCACTTTTTACCACCCTTTTTAAAATTTTGAAGCTCTATCGAATGGAAAAACTCACAAGTGTATACGACGATTTAATCGTCATTTGTTTACCAATTTCAAGATCAACAACGTGCTTCCTAATAAAATATTTTATAATTCTTTTTCATTTAAACTGTTTTTTTTTACTATCATACTTTTTTTTTTTTTTTTTTTTTTTATTGTTGATAGGTTCGCGCTTGACCGCTATCTCACCTGATGGAAAGCGACGATGCTATTTTTAATTTCAACTAACAATAGCAAAATTAAAAGCAGGAAATCATATGGCTGATCTGATCTGACCTTTATTTTTTGTTGTAGCTCAGTAGACGGTTTTTATCAATTTTCTCATAAAGTTGAATTTTACACATAAGAGCTGTCTTAAAGTCGCAACGATGAAATAAAACACTGAAAATTTTCAACTGCCTATCTATTATAGTATACATTGCAGTGACAATGACCTAACAGGCAGATTCGTTCCAGGGCCCCAACGTTCACTTTCGCACAGACAGATGTACGGATGAACAGACAGTAGAGTCAAAGGGCTCCGTTAGTTACCCATCGGTTACGGAATCCTAAGAAGAATCTTTTTTTTTACAGCAAATGCGATATCCTAATTGACAAGTAAATATTCAAAGGTCAAAAGACAGGCTCATTTATTTACGGAGTTACGGAGCCCGCATTCGGGGAAAAAGCTTTTTCAGAGCTATTAGTTTACAAGTCGAATATTTACTCAATCGATAAATCCCGATTTATACTACTGATTGATTCGCAGCGAATGGAAGAATGATATTTAATCTGTGCACATAAAGTAAGCCAATAGACAACTTTTCGATTCGTGCTTCACTATTGTATGAGAATGAATAAGATTGAATGTATGACCTGTTAATATAGGGGGCATTGTTTATTCTTCGTAATTAGATCCTTAGCACAAACAGATTGTAATTTCTTTTTGTTTGGCCTTCGGATAATACTGATATTATGTTTACATTGCTAGATATTAAACCAATTTAATAAGGATTGCAAAACATATTAATTGTTGCTTGTTCTGATGTTTTTTTTGAACAAAATGACAATCTTTTTTTGTAATTACATAAAAAAAGTATAAGTCATTGTATTTCCATTGTCGAGTTCATCTGTTGTTCGATAAAGTATTTACCCATACAATAGATACATATTTATATATTATCTATCATAATTGATATAATATTAGTATAGGTAGTATGTATCATTAATTTCGTACATTATACTTATTTAGGTATGTTAATATTATACACTGGATCTTACCATCAAATATGATCTCTATCTGTCACTCAAAGATTAGATTTTTAGGAGTAAATTCTTAGTTCAGTTAAACTCGCCTATGAACTTTTAACATGAATATTCAAATCATTATGTACTAGGTTAAGTTATTTTGCAAAATAATGAATTAATTTCATCCAATTAATAAGCACAAAAAGCAACTTAAATCCGCGCAACACTAAACTTTCTTTACGACGAACTTCTACTAGAACTAATAAAATAAATTACGTCCACATCAACTCTGTCCGGTCAGCGGGACCTTAAAAAGCTTTTAAAGGTTCCTTACGAACGTAAAAAGGGTAAGAAAACTTACATGTGGGTACTTTCACAACAATATAACTAAGGCCTTACACGGACGCGTAGCTTCATAGGCACGTTTCATAGTCTTGCGTGTAAGGATCGCCACAGACGGGCCACCGGCCACAACCACAAAACACCGCCAGCGGCATATGTCCTGTAAATTTCATACATTTTATATGGATTCACCGCACGCGGTAGACGCCGGTGGCTTCCACACGCTACAATTCGCCGCTTCTCGCTTGTTGTGGGCCGAACCGGCCACTAAACGCCGCTACAAAACACCACCGCACGCCATTCACGCATTTAAACCTTCTTCGTCTTCGTACAAATGGCTTGTGGCCGCTTCTAGCTTCTCGTGGCAGCGTTTGGGGCTGTGGCATGTGGTTCATGTGTGGTGACACTAAGTTTCACGCAGGCGTACACAAAGTGTGTAATATGAGGAATACGCCATCTATAAAGTTTAAGTTACACGTAGACAGAAGAACTTAATATCGACAGAACCTAACCTCGAATTAATGTTTAGAACAAAATAAGATCTCACTATTTTGACAGAAATAGAAATAGATGGTGCTAAAGTTTCCTCCATCAATCATTTGTTGTTTTCAACTGTCATTGGAAAAATAACATTACGGAGTTGTTTGAAAGAGTACGTATAGTCACTGCGGCCCTGAAACACAAAAGGCAAATGGAGGAATACCGGTGAGTTTTCATCATCATCATCACCCTTTTTAATGTTCCCACTGCTGGAAATCAGGTCTCCTCTCTAGGAAAGGCCGTAATCCACTACGCAGGCCCAATGCAGATTGGTGAATGTCACGTCTTGGAATTTTTGGTTCTAGGACATGCCGGTTTCCTCACGATGTTTTCCTTCACCGTTTTGAGAGCAGTGGTGATGAAATAAATTACACAAAGTAATGAGCCTGGCTGGGTTCGAACCCGCGACCTACAACTCATAAGTCGGGGCCATTACCACTCGGCCACCACTGCTCGGTGAGTTTTAGGCAGTAAAAATCTAACACTCCCTTTCACCAGAGCGGAAGAAGTGAGAGGGAACTCTCACTGATATGATGATATCACACCTTCAATTAAAAAAAAAAACTTTGAAATGGTCAATGTTTTCATTTAGTATACAAAACGGTGAGTACGGCTATACATCTAATTAAACAATTTCGGGAAACTTAACTGTGAAAAGCATAAAGCAGAAACTCAAAGAACTTACTTCTAAAACTATGTACATTAAATACCAGTGTCATAAAGGGTAAGAGATCAAAAGAAAATAATAGAAATTCCATTTTGTTTGGTGCTCGTCCGCGAGTCGAGACGCAAAGACAACGGTTGTATAGAGCCGAATTAGAGATAATACCATAACGAGCCAAACAGAATTTTGGCAAACTGATGAATTAGTTTACAATAATGATTAAGTAAATTAATGAGTTCATTAACAGACATGTGTTCCATGGAAGATTGATTATTCATAGGTCCATTGTTTTTATTCCAATATAACACTAGTGGATACAAGATGTGTGGTACTACGCAAAAAAAGAATTACATTTGGTTTATATGTTCGAGAAAAAGGAACTTTAGATTTTTAAATGTATTAGCTACTATAATAGTCTAAAACCATCATCTTATTATTCTTATTATTGTTGAATGATTTCAGTCTATAACGGACATAGAAACATTTTTTGTGTTTTATGTATAAATTTCTACACTAATAATATTTATAAAGAGGTAAAGTTTGTTTTTAAGCTATTGCATAGCTTCTATCGCGGGCCTTGAGCGTGGAGACCGAATCCAGAAATTCCGTAACGAAAATAACCTAACACCCCCCACTCATTTGTTTTTTGAGCGTGGTGACCGATAAGAAAACAAATGAGTGAACAATCAATCAAAATTCAATTCAATGTGTGAAAGTGTAACTTCAATTAATATCAAAGAAAAAAAAAAACAAAGGAAAAAAAATACTGCATAAATAAAATAAATAAATAATTATAATTGCATAAGTTGATAAAAATGCTATGCAATAGCTTTACCGCGGCAGTCCCCGAGTGCCACACGTCTTTTTTTTAATTTGTTTTTTTAATAGGAGGTAATCTCTGAAAGTTCTGATCCGATTACTAAAATGTTTTTCACTGATAGAAAGCTGCTTTATTCCGAGTAAAATAGGCTATAATATTTTATGTACGCGGGAGAAGCTGAGGGCAAAAGCTAGTTTGATATATAGTTTAAAATATCATTGATAAAAATTAGTACGTATAAGAATGTACTGTCTGATTAAAAAAAAACTTGACACCTCTTTTCGTTCCGATCAAACACGAACAGAACCCAAACTAGGACGGCACGCAACTTCGCCAAGTAAGTTCGATTAGGATGAATGTCACTTTCTTTTAACATAAACCGCTCACTTTGGAGGTGCTAAAAGAGCTCATTTAGTTTCATTTGACCTTACTGGCTCACGGGGCTTGTTGGCGACAAATTAAGATTTATAGACACGAAGGTACCATGTATGGGCGGGAACTAAACGACTTTGCTCCCTACTCCTTGTTACGAAACAAATGTGGGCTAGTTCTATGTCAGGAAGTTTTCAATTTACTCTGTTCTTTGATTTTTGTTTATTTTTAAGGTTCCGTGCGTCAAAAGGAAAAAACGGAACCCTTATAGGATCACTTTGTTGTCTGTCTGCCTGTCTATCAATACCCTTTAACTCAGAAATGCGCGAACATAATCAAGCTGAAATTAAAACCATATACTCAAGTCTGTAGCCCCTTGAAGCTGTAAAAAAATCAAACTTCAGTGTTAACGAAAAAAAAGATATGGCCGTTTATGTCTTTGACAAACGCGAGGAAATTAAAATTCATAGGATTACTCCCTGTTGACCTAGAATCCTAAAATTTGGCATGATGCAAGGTTTGTACGGCGCGTAGTGTTCCAAGGGCGCCTCAGAGAGATGTCAGTAAAGAGGCTCAGTAGGAACGATGCCCGCTATGGCCACGGAAATATTGAAAGAGTTACTCAAAAAAAGTTGTTATCTCAAAAAAAGGATATAATAGTTTGTCGATGTGCCTTAAATTCAAAATTATTTGATAGTTTTAACAGGGATTATAAAACTAACATATTTTCAAAAGAGAATGATGGATGAATGGGTATTTAAATTATTGCTTCGCTGAATTACAAAAACCTAAAAATTCTGTTATTGAAAAACAGTTGGGTAAAGGAAGATATATTGGTGATATAAGTAATGTGGTGATATTTTTTTAAACACAATACCATACAGTTTCCTATGCATAATATATTACTAATATGAATATATTTCTCCACCTGACGCTCGTTACGACTCGCTAGCGCTGTCTCATGAATATTTTTTTTTTTTTTTTTTTTTTTTTTTTTTTTTTTTTTTAATTCAACTACTGAGTGTATCTTCGGGATCAAACGAGATGTAAAATACTGAAGTTCCGATAGTAGATGTACTTTACACAACACACTCATATTTCAACGTACCTTTTTAATCAACACTGTTCGAGAATTCAGCACAGAGAATCGGTAAAATATTTTATTCATCCGATAAACAATTACGTATATTTAAGCCGTCTGGGTTTAAACTTGAAACAATAATAAACATTCTATATGGGGATTAACACCACAATACACCCCTTTAAACGATTAAATTAAGGATTTGCGATTTAAGTGACCAAATACCGAACCCTAATAAGATGAAGGTTTCTAAGTAGAAGTAGATAATACCAATACAAAAAGAAAACAACCAGGAAATAATAGTCTACGATAAGAATATACAAATAAAAACAGCGTTACGCTTTAAAGCAATAATTCAATTCGATAAAATAATAATAATATTCACATAATCGATTTGTGAATTTGATCCCCGGACACGCAATCAAAACTCAGTCGAGCTTCTAGTTATAAAAAACGGACGATCATAACTTACAATTATTCCTTTCTGTTTTCCGTTCAGTACATTTCTTTTTAATCAACTGAGTTTGGGGAACAGCCATTCCGCTCGCTTCAAATCTTGGCCTGTAAGAGTTTTATAAGCATTCAACGGTTTCACAACAATCCGCGGATCCGTCTAAACAACCTATATTTACATTCGAAGTCTTATTTAAACAAGAAAAGTATGTTCATCAAAGACTCCAAAGGGATTCTTAGGAGTCGCTCATGACTGAAAAATCTTTGTCCGATTACAAAGAGGCGCGGTATGCATAATAAATGGAGGAAGTCCACGAGAGAACTTCATTGGAGGCTTTCTTTAAATAGCCTTTGGATGGGCCTTTAATTTGCTAGGCATCTGCGAGTACCTAACTAGTAATTAACTTCTAATTATTAATAAAAAATATTTAATTTTTATCTGATAGTAGTAATACTGACTTGCAAAATTGTAAATGACCTAAATTCAATGACATAAAAGCAATATCTGGTGAATCAACGGTTGAATTTTCGTCTTCATTTTCTTGTAAATTATTTGAGATTGAATGACTCCAAAAATATGTCGCAATAGCTTCTCACCAACCGGGGTTGTCTTTCGGTGCACTTGCATAGCGCGTAAAATCGTCAATCGTCGATTGGTATCACGTTCCATGAAAAGTTTATAAGGGGCCTCTGCGAGTTAGCTTCGGCCCGTCCTAAGATAAATAAATGAATAAAATAAATAATAAAAAAGATAAATAACTAGTTTTTATTCCCATCTCAGTGAGATTTCACGGCTAAATCGAATCAGTTTGATGATAGCTGTTGTCAAACAAGCAGCTTGGTGTTTGCGAGACGGTAATAGTCGGTACATTTTGATGCAAGTGAGCAAACTTTGACAATGCAGCCGAGCCAAAGGTGAGATGATTTTAGAGACTATAAACTGCAATGACAATTCCATGTGTAGTGTGTGTGTGTACCGTAATAAATTATTACGAGAAATATAAAATTTTTTTATGCGGGGCTTAGCCGGTATCCCGTAACCAGGCTGGTGTAATAAATATAATTAATTGTAGCAGGGCCTGACCACCACACTTTTCCGAGTTAGTGGGAAATACACAACATCGCGAGCCTAATAAAAAAACTTTTTATAAAAAAAATATAACCGACTTCACTAAAAAAACACTAAAACGATCAAAATAATTTTAATTTCGGAAGTCGGTGTTTTTCGTTATTGTTTGTTCTTTATTTAACACCGACTTCCGAAATTAAAATTATTTTGATCGTTTTAGTGTTTTTTTAGTGAAGTCGGTTATATTTTTTTTATAAAAAGTTTTTTTATTTCATACTTTTTAGTTGCAACACACTTACAGCCAGAGTACTTTTTTCTCATGTCAATTCCAATTAACTCAAACCCTGCTAGAATACATCATTTTCATATGAAGTTCCCGTGTCTACCTTCCACCTTCCGGCTCCATCATCAGATCATTTCGATAGTACCTTATAGCCAAAGTGCATCTCACAACATTTCTAATAAGCCCAAACACGGCTAGGATACATTGATTAATTACGGAGTTCCGGTGCCTATCTTCCAGCTCCATCACTATCATCAGGTTACTTCGATGATACCATTTTCAACATAACTATTCAGAACTATTCATTTATTTGTATTGTCATAGTCGCTTAACTATGTTCATTGTGATATTTGGTTGAGTATGAAGTTCCGTTGGCAATTTCTGGTCTTCTTAACCAGTTCCACCTCATCAAATGTCACTTTTTGACTGTAAATGCTTAATTCCTTGATGAAAATATCAAAATGACTATATAGTTGCCTATAATATTTGAGGAGTTCCCTCGATTTAGCCAAGATTCCATCATCAGATCCCGACTTGGTGACTATGGGACCATTTGGAAAGTATACCCTTTCCAACAAAAAAAGAATTTTTCAAATCGGTTGGCAAGCGACGAAGTTATGCCCGAACATACATAAAAAAAAAAAATAAAAAAAATACAAACATCCGAATTGAGAACCTCCTCCTTTTTTAGAAGTCGGTTAAAAAGGGGTAGGACCGGGTTTTCGAGTATTTCTTGAAAGGAGTATTTTTTTATTCTAGAAGATTAAAAACTTTCCGCATGCTTGACCCGTTGTCTGTTAGTATTCAAGCTTCGTCTTTAATTTCACAAAAAAATCTGTGATACACAAACAAACAAAGCTATAGGCCGTCGATCTATCGATTACGAGCGTTATTTGATTACCCGTCTCTCGACTGACAAGTTGTAAACTGTGGTGGATACACTGTTATTCTTTTACACCAACGTCGGCTGAATGATCGACTTTAACCTTTATTTTGACAGTTTAAAAGCAGCGTTACGTTTAATTTCATTTTGTTCTCCAAAGACGTACTGTTGACGTGTGTGCGTTGAAATGATGTCATTCGTGAAGATTACTTGTAAGGCCGTGACGTAAATGTTGCCATATACCGGCAGCTAAAAGTACAACTTCTCAGTTTTATTACTTTTGCTTTGAACTTTACTGAAAACATTTCCTTGAAAACTTTGTTACATACAGCGTAAAAGATAGTGGGAAAGAATGACTTTGAAGAGTTGTAATGAACATTGAAACAAAATATTACAGCATTTTGCATACCTGTTCGTTTTCAAACAAACTAGCGTACTGTGCAATAAAACTGGATCGCCCGTACTGAAGGTATGCCAACAATTGAGAGGTATTTCATTAGATCAGTGTTCACTTAAGGCCGCATAGCACACATCGTTTTTAACGTTGCGGTGTACGAATTTAATTCAGGAGCTTGCTGCGAAGTGATATCAGCCGCTTGGTTTGATCATCAAGGTTGAGCAAAACGGCCGAGATCGGATTGCAAATCATTCATTACATACTTACTTCAACACACAAACTTAAGGGGGTGCATCTCGACAAACATTTTCACTGTTTTTCATATAACCGCTCTTACGCGATTATGACGTCATTACACATTTTTCATTAGATATTTTGGAAACGCAGTATCTGGTAGATATTATCTAGGCTTCTATGAAAATCAATTTATAAATTTGTGTAAAACTAATCCTGTTAAGACCCTCTGAAAATCTGCTATTTTGTATGAACTTTGACACTTCATAATTTACTCAAAAATGAAAAAGTCAAGAAAGGGATCGCAGTCAAGCACTAGTTTATACAAATTAAAAAAAAAAAAAAAAAAGTACAACATACAAGCCTAGCAAATTTTATCAAGATTTAAAATCTTCCATAATGCCAATGTTTTTCAAAAACTTTTAAGGGTTTAAAAAAAAACACGTATTTCCTGGAACAAGTTTTGTAAAATTTCCGATTAAATCACGGAATTACTGAATGCCAACAGAGTATTCAGGTATTATCACTCTTTTTTCACGTTGCCTTTTCGTCAAACATCACGTTGGATTGCGTTAGATAAAGCAACAAGCTTTTAAACCATGCTCGATGTTAACGATAGGCGAGTGGAAAAGCAGCCTCTTAATACACAACACACACAACAACAACAATGACATACTAAACTTGACTCCAAAAAAAAACAAAGAAAAGACGTGTGGCACTCGGGGACTGCCGCGGTAAAGCTATTGCATAGCATTTTTATCAACTTATGCAATTATAATGATTTATTTATTTTATTTATGCAGTATTTTTTTTCCTTTGTTTTTTTTCTTTGATATTAATTGAAGTTACACTTTCACACATTGAATTGAATTTTGATTGATTGTTCACTCATTTGTTTTCTTATTGGTCACCACGCTCAAAAAACAAATGAGTGGGGGTGTTAGGTTATTTTCGTTACGGAATTTCTGGATTCGGTCTCCACGCTCAAGGCCCGCGATAGAAGCTATGCAATAGCATAAAAAAATGCAAAAAAAATCATACACACACGCAATATACACCACACAGCACTCACTACAACAACAACAACTTACTTTGACTCTTCCGTACCTTGGCTAACACGTAAGCCGTTTTCGTTGGTACAAGCTGTCATCAACTTTAAAAAATACTGGCTACTCTTTTTTTGAAAAATACCTGGTACTCAGCCTAATCAGATAAGATAGATTTTGTTGTATAAGTTAAATTCTGTTCAATATACCTACGACTGTAATGTAATTTTTCAACACACTTGCTCAGAAAGTGACTCTTATTGCACTGCACTTAGGTACATAATGGCCCCTGTTACCAAACTGTGACATTTTGATTACCATTACGCACTAGTGCTCTAATGTAGTTAAAACCTTATTGTTCAACCTCTCCCCCGCCATAATTATATTACATTTATCGTATCAGGATGGGCGCGGGTCGTCCACCACGAGTCGCCGGTCAACCCCCGTTCATTCAATTCAGTGAGTGTATTGAAAAAATATGGGCGCGCATATGAAAACAGTGTTACCGCCACAAAAGTTTACTAGTTTTATAGTTATTTTCTTCACAAGTGTATTGAAAAACGTCGTATGATGCACGTGAGTAATTAATGATTACCGTTCTCGGGTTTCTTAAGATCCTCGCCACGGCTCGGGTCTAAATACCGCCTCGTCGGTAATCACTAACATTACACACTTATAACATAATGTACTATTCTTTTTTGACGTCAAATTTACTTTATTTTTTTTAAAGTTCAATTTTATTTATCAATTATGAAAATTGAAAGGATTGTAGGAATTGCGGATGATTTGCTGTCATTCGTCAAAAGTCCCTTTCTCTTTGAACTGCTTCATTAGAGTGACCACAAAAATGGGTTCAATCTGACGTTTTTACCCTTTTAAATAAAAATAATTACCTCAAATAAATTTTAATTCAGAACCTGTGAATATTTTTGGAGCTCTTTTTTTGTTTAATGGCAATCAAATGATTCTACATTATGAACTGAGATATAATTCAATTAAGTTCTATAACAACTAAAATAGAAATTCATGTCACTATCAAAGAACATTGTAGATCTTCGCAATAACATAGCTGATTAAGACTGACACAGCCATAATTTGATGATCAGAAAACCACAGAACAGATACCAAACCTACAAAGGTTGCTTTGTGTTAAAGAAAAATACGTAGATATAGAGGTATCTCTCCAATTAAATGGAGTGCCAGAAACACCCGCTACTACGTGAAAAACTGTGAGAGCTCAAAACTGTTTGTTATAAAACCATCTGCGAATGTCATTCTCTTAACTGCTGCATTTAAATGGACAAATGCGTTTAGGAAATACTATTAAGGCGCCAGTGGGACGCGGGAAATAGAATTTTCGATGCTAATTTTGAATGCATGGGCTCTAACATAACATAATTCTATTATGATCCAAGATTTAGAGAGCTATTCTAAATCTCAGAACATAAAACCACGGTTAAATAATACACTTGCAAGACCGTTAAAACTTTGTAATAAAAGATTATCTTTGAAGCAAAAGGGTAAAGAAAAATAAATTAGCGTTGATTTAAACTTTTTCTATTACAAGTCTCTCGAATTTTTAAGAACACAGAAGAGGTAAACGCTGTAAGTTCGTAAGATCATTAGATTAACAGTGATTAAAAAATGATTGCTTCTAAAATAGATGAAAGGAGAATTAGCTATAAATACGGTTAAACCCGCAACCAATAATAGCCCAATAGCGTCAGTTATTCTCGTAAACAGCATAATGTTAAGGAAATAGGGGTTCCTGACCGCAAATCCCGTGAGCCATTACATCGCCACTCCTAAACATGATCTGAATTTATAATAATATATTTCAGCTTCTCCATTCAAGATTACTTTACAATTCAAAGCGGGGCAGTACATAGAAAAGATTTTTTCCAAACTACAGAGTCAAAGCATGAAAAAGAAAGGCGTTGTCCACACTGTAAGGCGGGGAGGGGGCTAGATGACATACGACTGTGTGCGTGACCCGCCGTGTGTCGCCATGCCCCGCATGTCCCGCACCCCAAGTGCCGCGAGCTCCATTAAAATGTGCTGACAACGAACAGAACCTTCCACGGGACTAACTGGGGATAAGCACGCTTTAGAATATATTTACATATATGCAAAACGACCGAATCAAATGAGGAATCTATTAAAACTTTAATTGCGCCAATATTTTGGAAATACAACGTACCTACTCTACAATTTTTATAGATCTGTTTTTGTAAGTCAAGGTTTGAGACAACAATGTCGTTTATTTTTACGAGTAAATCGTGGTTTTATGTTATAAAAGGGGATCAAAACAAACACAGCTAATGCAGAACTTTTCTATTGTTCACGTTATAACAAAAGGAGCAGTAATAATCACTTACAAGAGAAATCACTATGGTCCGAGTATTTCAGGGAGGCTCGTCGAATGTCAAGTGAGCAGAAATGGCCGAAATCTTCGCCTATATATTTTCCGTAACGCAGTAATTATTTCAAGCGGAACTGTGATGGCGTGTTAATCCGAGGAACATTAATTCGAAGTGCTTTTTTGGTTGAAAGCTGAAAAAGTTCTTATTGATTTCGAAAACAGTAACAACATCAAGCGTTGCAAGTGGGGATACATTGGCCACACGTTCCGAAGGGACTCCGATCACATACCCAAGGAAGGGTTGGACTGACTGAATCCTCAAGAGAAAAGAAAGTGTGGCCGTCCCCGTCAGACCTGGCGTCGCATCGTGTTAGTAGAAGCGACAAGAAACGGAATGACGTGGAGCGAGGTGAAGCGCGAAGCTCCAGACCGTTCGCGATGGAGAATTACTATGGACGCTCTCTGCCTCATTTAGGGCACATAAGACATTAAGAAGAAACCGTAACAACAACTCCAATCACAATTCACGATCTCTTAAAATAGTCGACGTAAAACAAAAACATCGAAATTAATTCCAAAAGAATTCGCAACTTTCATGTTAAGCACACGACGGAACAATAAAGATCCAATATTGGGGCATCGACTCCTATACTGAAGCTGAACCGAACTAGTGAACAAAAGCTTCCCCTGTAATAAAGGCTCGGTCTTCTACCATAGTTGTCATGTATAAATTACCGGCTAGACGGGAACTCCGGATTGATTACTCGAAAGGGTTCTCTGAGCAGGTTTTCGCGACACGTTCGCGTGTTTTATTCATGAAGGCAGCTTGACGAGCTCTAACGTGCTTATAGACACTACTCACGGCTATATACCTCGGTAACACACAGTTTACATGAGCTTAGTAGCTAATGTTTGTCAATAACAACACTATGCGTGTGCAAGCAGAATTAGTGCTTAGTGAAAGTGAGTTGAAATCGATTCTATTTGCGTAACAACAAGCCGACACAATTAACCACTAATAGTAAGTACGGAATTCTTGTAAAATATGGTTGGCGTATCCATGTGGATAAAAGCCCTGTATTTTAAATATAAATAAAATCTAGTAAACTAAGCATAAATAACACTACAAAATAAACGAACTACAAATATTGTAAAATGGAGTTTATGAAGCTTACAATGCCCACTTCGTAAACAGCGCTTTACAATATTTACAACAATTTTAAACATGACGTTGCCAAATTACTATTCTTTGAAATAAAAACCCCACGCGTCATTTTCTCTCCAATTCTTTTTACATTCATTTGCTTTTCCCCAAGTTCTTTAAAGCTTAAATTCACGAGAACATAAAAACTTTAATGTTGAACACGAAATAATTTGTAAACTTTCTTGTCTATTTGAAATATGAGTGGACGTTTATAGATGTAGTTACGTATGTAGAGGCATAATTAAGGCTGGTAAGGCTATTAACTTTTTACATGACGTGCATCAGGGTGACATGTTTCGCATGTGTAATTTTTCTCGTAAATCGTGTGTAGTTTCAGTCGTAGGATGCAGTATCTCGGTTGGCGTCGCCATGTCGGGTTGGTAATGGTGTACGCGACCCGACTGAACCCGGCTCTAATGAGAGAAGGATGACGGCCAGTGATGGCGCCGACGATCCCTTTGCGTTAACCGATGAAACACTGTTTTTATAACCACTTGATGTTTGATAGTAAATTCAGTCGCTACTTCAGAAGTTTCAGTTTATCTTCAAAGTTAAATGGTGTGTTTGTTCTTGGTATCTCCTCTACTTAAATGAACATTTTCGTAACTTAACTAATTGACAAACAGTGCAGTCACTAAAGAAGAATGGAGTGGTTTAAAGTTTGAAAAAAAAACGGATTTCGATACAAATCTCTGATAGTATATACCGGGGGTTTAAAGATCGGATGTAAACTAAGTGATAACAACAGCCAGTACCTACTTAATAATTATTATAATATAGGTAGGTGAAACGATTTCAAGTATTTTCTCCATTAAAATCACAGCCTCAGAGACTGCTAAAAGCTCAGGTTTAATTAAACGGCCAGCGCACAACTGTGTCATTATAAATCCAACGGTGAATAATTAGAGTAATTATGATTACAAAGTATGTACCTCTGTATAATATTTATTTAGGCCAAAGACAAAAGAGTACACGTGCGATTTTTTTAAAGTTATTTAATACTTAATTATGACCTGAGTAAAGAGGTGTTTCAGAATTAGAAGACCTTGCTACCTACAATTTTCCCATTTATTTTTAGACCCTTTTCATATTTTGTGGCGTCAGTTACGACTTTCCGTATTTCGACAAAGTCATTGACCCAGTTATCCATGATTGAGTAACAAAGAAAAGTAATATTTCATTTTATATTCCAGAGGTGGCTCTCTGGGTCGAGATAAAAAGTGTTTTTGATTTCTCTTTTTCTTTCGCGTTTCCTTGACGCATAGTTTTAAAGTTGTCCAATGTGGAAGGACTAATGAAAATAGCAATAAAAAATATTGATGGCAGATAGAGATTTATTGTTACAAAAGTAAAATAATAAACAAATCCTTCTTATATTTAATATCTGTGAAATAAACTAAAATAATACAAGTTTAAAATGGGTTTATGCCAGGTTTTTAACAGGATTTCTTCGGGTGAAGTTCAAAGTCGGTTTTAATTAATCGCTAATTGTTTACTAGTGGATATTTGGATGTAAAATTGGTGTAGTTTGGTATCTCAAGTGTCTACGCTAGTAGACATAGATATGTAAAATCATTGAAACAGGCGCGACCTCGGTAAATAGGAGCTTAAAATTGTATTCTAGTGTTGACTACCTTATCGAAGTTTGCCAAAAAGTTTGATACATTTACATTCTATAAAAATATTAAAATTAGAATAGTCTGTCTAAAAAGTCAACTGACTTGGGAATTTTGTATAATATTTAATTATTTAAAAAATACTTATATTCAATACTTTTTATAAGGTTCTTCTAGTAGTAAACAATGATTTTTATCTCCTAATCAACATTGATTAATGAACCAGCGTTGACTACATCAGATTTCATTTTTTTCTAATTTACACAAGTCGGTTGACTTATTAGACAGACTTTCTATTCATACAAAGACACGTCTTAAAGTGCTTAGTATCCACGCCAAAAATATTAACAAAAAAAAAGACGTGTGGCACTCGGGGACTGCCGCGGTAAAGCTATTGCATAGCATTTTTATCAACTTATGCAATTATAATTATTTATTTATTTTATTTATGCAGTATTTTTTTTCCTTTGTTTTTTTTTTCTTTGATATTAATTGAAGTTACACTTTCACACATTGAATTGAATTTTGATTGATTGTTCACTCATTTGTTTTCTTATCGGTCACCACGTTCAAAAAACAAATGAGGTGTTAGGTTATTTTCGTTACGGAATTTCTGGATTCGGTCTCCACGCTCAAGGCCTGCGATAGAAGCTATGCAATAGCTTAAAAAAAAACAGGTTTAGGCCAGTGCCTGTTTCGAGTTCGAATTTTGAAATGAATCAAAAACGGAATGCCAACCAAAAAAAAAAGTTCGGCAAAGGTTACACAACAATGCAAACGGTTCCATTCAACCTCTTTGACAAGGAGTATGGTAAACATGTTGTGGTTAATTAATTATGTGTACAATTCAACGTGCCATTATTCATTCCGCAGTCGCAGTCTCGTCCGGTTACGGCGTACCTCGCACGTCGTTTGCATAATTCGGATTTAGCGATCCAAGAATTACTGACGTATGAAATTGAGATGTGATAATCGCAACTCAATATTCCTTGGCTTGGTAAATATGTTAATGGTTTTTTTACGGATTCTATTTTTGTTATGTTATTCGTGAATCTTAAATCAGATTGGGAGATAGATAAATATTTACAAAGATTCTTCAGCAAAACGTACTCTATCGTCAACCCATTGTAAGAAAGTTGTCAAACTTGAGCAGATTATGAGAAGAAAAAAAAAACTTGAAATTAGTCAATACAAATTAACTAAATTATGAACAAAAAATTGAAAGCCAGCAATGGGACGAGTCTTTTAGATTAGGTATTAAAAGCATAGCCAAACAAATTGCGAGCCATTTATCATTCGCTTCTGCTATCCTTCGGACCAATGATAAACGTAACCTACGGTAAAATGTCAACCCGTCCATTTATGGCAGACGCTAGATAAATTTGCCACAAAGTTACTATTCTCTAATATCTCTTTGTAGGTACTCTGAATAATAACAGTAGGTAAATCGTTTTTCATTGCTAGAAAATATAAAGGATTATGATAGAAGTCACCGGACCGCTATATGTCTTTATCTCCGTTTTTGAAATTAATTCTGCCAATAAATACACCGTTAAATTTTAATCGTTTTAATCCCGTGGAGGGTCGATCCGGTACATGAAACACTATCGATTTGTAAAGATAAAATTAAAAAATAAAGTACCTTTTTTACAAAACTCGTATTAATTTACGCATGTACGAAATTAATTTCTTTAAGAAAACGTCAGCTGAGCGAGTTCAATGACTTGTAGATAGTTTGTACGCAACGCCGACTACTAACTGGTCATTGAACCCACCCACTCACAATTAAAATTTAGCGGTGTATAATATGTAGGTTCAATGTACTTTATGGCAAATTTATCTGTCGCCTATTCTAATTAGTACCTACGACAGACAATAAACTAAAACAGATTGACTACTAAACAAAGCATAGTCTTTATCAAGCACATGACAAGCCGCTCTAAAGAGGCATACAGATAACAAAATCGTTGACGTTATTGTAAGCTCGGCGAACGTGTCCCCGCAAAGATACGGGCTGAAATTCCGCTGAAGGATCGCTTCAATTCCTTTATCTACTGTACCTCAAAAACGAAAGAGCCATACTTTGTTATAGAGCTTCATACTTAATCTCGTTCTTAGTAAAAACGAGTGGTAAACTAAGGTACAGTCAAGTGTGAGTGACGTTATCTGCGGAGAGAGACACAGCCGCGGCCGTGGGCGACGACAACGTGCCCAAAATAAATTTATCTACCTCACGGACCAACGTCTGTTCGCAGACCTTTTAATTACCTCAATTTGCCCTCTTTCCTTTCTCAATCACATCTCTTTGCCAACCCTAACGTGGAATCTTAAAGATAAAATCTCTTAGAAATTCTCAATCTCAGCTGCCGTTCTATCGACGGCTTATGATAAGCCTCTTTATGAAAATCATTGTGACGTGTTTTGCGTCTCGTATATGATTTATGATTAAGGTTTATGTATTTTAAATCTGATCGTTTATTTATGAAACAGATACGTAAAAATTATTAAGAGATGTTAATGGTTACCAACCCATTTTATTTTTTATGGAAATCATAAAATACTCCCTGTCGCTTTAAGTAGGATATAGTGAGAGGAGTGTCAGACTTTGACTGACTAAAACCCTGTGCTCGTTCAGTTGCCCTTTTTGATCCAGGACCGCGATAACTCTTTCAAACAATCCTGCAGTTACCAACCTAATCTTCAATGTACCCTTCATGTAGCTTTTCAATGATTTATTGAATGGTCCATAAGTCTGGCTCACTAATGGTTAGTTAGTGTTGTCAGGGGCGGAGACGTAATGAAACGCTTCTATGGTCAATTTACTATTCTATATATATATAGTGTAGAAGCACTCTTTATTTTATAGTATTATATTAAATTACCGTCCGCATATTGGCTTGATTTATTTGACATTCTCAAACGATCTATATTTTCTTACTATAAAAATATATGAACACCTATGCTATTTAATCCATAAACCTTAAAAAGTATAGGCTATCTTGCCAGTTTGCAAGTTAACAGCAGGCGACTTTAGACGCCACAGTATGTTCCTACAGCTGACCTGAAAAAGGCAATCCCTGACCTATTAAATAATAAGTAAGTCTTGGAGGAATAGACTACTACTCGTACGAGTATATTTCATGACTAGTGCTACTACTATTTCTCATTTTTTCTAGTGTGTATAATAAAACTGTAAACAATGAAATGTATTCGTTATATCGGGTGAAATCAGCTAATTAGAAAGTATGAGAATTGGGCGTGATTCTTCACTCTAATGTGGGATTAAGAATTTTCGGATAAAAATCCACATTTCAGAGGGATTTTCCCAACGAATTTTTAGTTAGTAATGGCATTTAGATTTTTTATTTGGTTCTAGATTAGATAAGGCTGAAATCTCGAGTAGAAATCCTGAAAATCCACTCACTAAATGTTTTTGTCCCGATTCCTTTCATGTGGGTAAATAATTTCGTACACAAAATATCTACGTAACGTACCTACAAGTATGTCTTCTTTTTGACATAGTGGCTGGGACCCATCTCATCCTGAACCCTTATGACCGCATTACCAGGTGGATCGGACCTCACTGATAAAGCAGACCTGACCCCAACGTGTCCTGATAATCCAGATATATTCCATTTTATTAATTAAACGGACCAGCGCCATGGCAACAGGCCTCACAAACCGTGTTGATTTCGTAAGCGGACGAGCCTGAAATCGATACGTTTGATGAGCCTGATTTGTATTTTTTTTATTAAATATAATCACACATTTTTTCAGTCTGGAATTAATATTAAATTTGACGGCCTGTTTTGCGGAGTAGTTAAGCGATTGTGGTTGCTGCGCTTTGTCGCGGGATCGATTCCCACACGAAACTAGGCAAGCGTGCTCCCTCGTCGATCATCACTTACCACGAGGTAAGATAATCAAACGTGAGCCTATGTATAATAAAAAAAGAAAAATAAATATTCCGAAAATCATATACTACGCATGAGGTCGTAAAGCAAAAAGTGATTTATTTTTCAGGAGAGTTGTTTTTGTAATTATTGATGAAAAAATGTTTTGCAAATTGCTTATAGTAATTTGTAAAACCTTTTAAGCTATTGCATAGCTTCTATCGCGGGCCTTGAGGGTGGAGACCGAATCCAGAAATTCCGTAACGAAAATAACCTAACACCCCCCACTCATTTGTTTTTTGAGCGTGGTGACCGATAAGAAAACAAATGAGTGAACAATCAATCAAAATTCAATTCAATGTGTGAAAGTGTAACTTCAATTAATATCAAAGAAAAAAAAACAAAGGAAAACAGTACTGCATAAATAAAATAAATAAATAATTATAATTGCATAAGTTGATAAAAATGCTATGCAATAGCTTTACCGCGGCAGTCCCCGAGTGCCACACGTCTTTTTTTAATTAATATTTATGCATTATGTAATTAAGAATCTGTTGAAGATAATAGTACCACATGTAATACAAAATTATAACATTTATTTTATTTTACTCATAAAAATCTTACAACTTTACGCATACGCATTGATTTGTACGGCTTACAGATAATTCATGTCTGCGTGTCGTATGCTCTCGAGTTTAAATATGCTTGTTAAGAAATAACATGTTACGTAAACGCATATTCTGATATTAGTATGTTCAGAACTGGCTCCCGGACAATTTCAACAATTCATAAAATTATATTTTTTTAAAGATATTAAAAACTAGCTTCTGCCGCAACTTTACCCGCGTACATAAAGTAAAAGCTAGTACTTGGGTTACGCGGTGTCAGAATTTTAAAGCTAAAAAAAAAAAAATATATTAAAGAATTAGTAATAATATAAATCACTAATCACGAACATGAGAACGTAGTAAATATAAACCTAAATTATAATTAGAATCGGTATTTATTAATCAACGTCTTTATTGACGTGCAGACATGAAAACTAATATTGCGAATACCTCCTCAATTTGTCAGACATTAGTGCTAGAAACTCGACAGAGGACGATTTCTATAATTATTTGTCAGTACTTCATTAATGAGAGAATTTCATGAAATTCGACAAAGCGATTGTTCTCGTGATGTGCTATGAATTGTGGAAGAACTGACATCTGTTTGAGACAACCGACCTTACCTCTTGTCTGTGACCCTGTTTGTTGTAACTCTACTTTAGAAACGAACATCTATTAATATTTATAGATTCGATTTCGAAATATTTATAAGTCGAATATGTAATGATTTCAAATGATGTGGTAAGTCTTTGTACCAAAAGGGACTCCTAAAAGATGTTACACATCCACGTTAGTTTGGACAACGAATTTTGAAACGGTGACGTAGTGGGGGTATCATGCAGTTTGCCGTCTCGGCACACCAAAATCAAAATCAAAAGGTTGATTTGCAAAAAATACTTTGTTTACATTAAAATAGGTGTTTACATGAAAATAATGCTTTAGTCATCATCATTTATAAAATTTATTAATGGGTTCAACGATGATCGCCTCGCCAACGCTGATCAAATGATCTGACGATTCATACAGCGGTAGGACATCCCTAGTATACCTACATGAGATAATATTTTTGTTTGCTTATTACCAATCTAGCAAAAAAGTGGTAGTCCAGTGGTAACGGCACTGACTTACGTTTTTAAATGAAGACTTGTAAGTCTTGATTTAAAAACCAACCTGGCGCATTACTTTTGTATGTAATTAAAAACAAGCTTTCAATGAAAATATTTTTTTCATAGCAAGCTTTTATAGCTCGGTATACCTGAATAATTAATACTCATCAAGACGAATCATACCAGCCCAAACTCGATGGGGTTGTGTCGTTTAATTACCAAGTTCCTATAGCTACCTTCCGGTTCCATCATCAGATCAGCTGTTTGTCACAATAATTTTGCATTGTCATCTGATTTACAGATGCATGCAAAATTTCAGCTCAATCGGTAACCGGGAAGTGGGTCAAATTTAATTTACAAGATTTGATGACAGACAAGCATCGGGACAGGTGAAACTTAATAAAAGCTTGTAAAAAAAGAAAAACCTCGTGAAGAAACCGGCATGTCCTACAGAGTCAATCTCATGATACGGAATCATCAAATATGAAAGGCAATCAGTAGAAGTACTGATCTGATTGAGAAAATTATTTCCTTGATAGAAAGCTACACTACCTACATAAGTCTCTAAGTCTGCTTTTCATTCTAAAAACTGCAAGTACGTTTCCTGTGGAGTAACCACAGAAGCACAGTACATGGTGAACATTCCACCCATACCTATAAAACCTTTTAGGAACACTTTCATCTTACAGAGTGGAATTCCCGGCCAAAGTGTGTTTTTCCTGATACCTACAACCTAGGGGTATATGACGTCCCCCGCCCTTGGGCGGAGCGAGAGACACTGTCAGACTCTTACTGACTAAAAAACCCACCCTGTTCCTTCTTGCCTTTCATAACGGGGTCGAGCTTCCCTTTCGGAACTAAACCCTTGGCCCCAGTAGGCTTCGACCTAGCTGGGCCTACGATTGCTGACCTTGAAACTTCCCCTAGGTTTCAAGGAGTTGTTTAAGTCGCCTGCCGAGCCTGCAGGATTGTTTGGATGAACGATGATGAGTTTACCACAGCTGAAGGAACACAGGCGCGTTTTAGTCAATACAAATTTGACAGTTCCTCTCACTCCACCTAGAGCGGTCCATTCAGAGCGGGAGGGAAGTCTATATGATGATTACCAAAAAAAAAAATCCAAGAGGTATTCTAGAGTGAATAGTTTAATTTTAGGCAAGCGTGCTCCATCGCAGGTGAGATAGTGGTCAAACGTGAGTCTATATTAATAATAAAAAGGAGCGAAGCCGTTGAAAAAAGCTAGTGTCCAATACACAACACAAAGTCACCACACGAGCATTCCAAACGCTGTCTCAGGGAATTCGCGTCTAAGCTTTAAATGACGTTACTTAGAGGGCTTAAGAATAGCACTATTCCGAGATAAGGCTCATACCATATTCTGTGTGCAAGTAAAACTGAATGTGCTGTAAAGTACTTTATTGAAAATCCTGTTCGGTGGTGTATGAGAACTAGATTTATTGTTTGTTGTGATTTGACCTCAGATGCAGTTTAGGTACAGATTTGCACCAAATGAGCATCGATGTACGAAATAATGACCAGTGGCTTTTTCGAACCTTTATTTTAACTTAAACTTTTTTTCAGGACGAGCTAGATAAAATTAACAATCAATGGTCTACACACTCTGGTACGAAACAAATAAAATTACATGGGGAGGCCTTTTGCCCAGCAGTGGGGTGATACAGAGAGTGACGATATAGTATGGAGCTCTACACAAACAGCAACTAAAGGAACCTAAGTGTAATTTTAGTCAGTCAAGGAACTAGATGATTTTTCATCTTAAAAAACGGGAACTCGGTTTTTTTTTTCTCAGCTTTTCTGTACTATAATATGTATGTATCACAAATTTAAAACTTCCTCATGAATCACGTTTTGTATTAGTGAAAAAATTGAGTTTATCGCGTTCATACTAATGCGATAGGTAATTTTGTTTTCAAACCTGTACGGATAATTTTTTGGAACTAATTCCTGATAACGGCTACGCCAGCGTTTGTACTTTATTTTAAATTGTGTCTATTGTGTCTATTTGTCAATTCCGGATATAAGCTATCTTAGCATCAAATTTCATCCAATTCCATAGAGCCGTTTGAGCGTGAACGAGCGCATGTGCTTGCGTCTGTATTTTGTTACTCAACAAACATACATGACTGCATCACTGCTTACCATCATGAGGGATCGCAGTCAAGCACTGGTTATATATCTCTTAAAAAAAACACGTAGGTAGGTACGCGTACATATGTACATATTTTCACCTTATGATTGGAAAGATGATTTTCAAATATATATTTGGTCCATCAGTCTGCAAAAGAAATTGGACTTGTATTTTTTCTTACCTCATGAAAAAACAAAAATGAAGATGAAAAAAAAGCGTTGGAATTGCCAAAGATAATCAGTGTAAGAAAAAATGAACCCTTTTTTTAACCTAGAAATTTAATACTAGCTAGCAATTGCCAGTGGATTTACCCACGTGAAAGTAGAAAAATATCCTAAGGGAACATCCTCCTCCTCCTCCCGGGATAAAAAGTATCTTGTGTGCTATTCCAAGACAGTCTACCCGCCATATTTCATTCAGATCTGTTCAGCCGTTCGAGGGTTAAGATGTAACAAACACACTCACTAGCTTTCACCTCTATAATTTTAGTGGTATATCTTATTATTATTTGTTACTAGCTGCATGACTGCACTAGCTCGTATGAAAGTACCTGAAGTATTGTAACTTTTGTCTTCATTAGTATAATATCTTATTATTATTTTTTATTTAATGGAGCATATAATAATGTTCAAAATTTTTGTTTAATCGAACTGACGAACTCAATATCTATAATATAAAAATGAATCGCTAAATGTGTTGCTAATCGCAAATCTCGAGAACAGCTGAACCGATTTCGATAATTATTTTTTTGTTGTGTTTGTTATTGTGAGAATAAGGTTCTTATGGGAAATAAAAAGAAAAATAGGGTAGTGTAGGGTAGATTAGGGTAGTGTATTGTAGTGTAGGGTAGAGTAAGTAAGTAGTGCAGGGTAGAGCGGGAGCGAAGCCGCGGGCAAAAGCTAGTAAATATTATATATGTTACTCAGAAACCTTTCAAATTGAATATGATTGGCTTACAGTGGATTTAGACAACCACTTGAAACCTCGCTTATACGCTTGCTGAAAACTAACACACCTTTTTCGAAGATAGAAATCTGTGAACTCTCTTTTCTAACAAAAGAATCAATTACAAAGTGTTAGCTATCCAAAATTACTGTTCTGTGATAACGAATTTGTGCGGCAACCTTTCGATATCAAACCAATTAATAACTTAACTTCAATTAAAAATCAACCTGAAAGAAATCTCGTCTAATTTTAGAAAATATTTTAGAATTGTTTTCTTATTGACTGCTTTAGGAAGTAAACTTAGTGTTGTATGAGACTAAAATACTTTTAATAACGTATCTTATTCTATTCAGTATTTTTTATGACGTCGTAATAACGACGACGTCGAATTTTTTCCATTTTATCGCTGTCTTATAGACATCGAAACCGTCTCAGTCGTAGCCACTCCACAACAATGCATATTTTACTACAGTCAGAAGAAAAAACGGGAAAAAGTTCTGTATAAATAAATATGTAATGTATTACTATGAACGGACTTCGACCACAAAGAGGAAAAGTTATAGGTTACGTTAATAAATTGTCGTTATGCTATATATGTTCTGTCATCTTTGATTAATATCATTTGGCCGTAGGCACCAACCGTATGATCCAATTGTATTCAGATATTTCTATTACAAAACAGCGACTTGTACCTTTCCAATACTGTTGAATAACAATAAGGAACAATATCCAAAAGGAGGGAAGAATACTATCGCGACGTGTACGTGTCAATTCACACACAAAAAGGCACGAGGCGGCCGTGTCACGCTTCACGTTCTGCAGTCTCGATATAATATGTCTATTTCAACCACGCAAATTGTCTGCCCAAGAATAAAAGCTTCTACACCCGCATGCATCTTTTATTCCGTTCGGCCAAGACGGCGACCTTATACACTGAGCAAACATCAACATGTTGGCTGAACGATCGCAAACAAACTTGTAATTTCATTACCAACATGTTGGTGGACGTAAAATTTTTCAGTAGCCACTTTTGTTGGCGATCGTACCGTGTTATAAGGACGCTAGTGAGATTCCCCCGAGTACTGCGCACGGTGAATGGAGCATGATTACTCGGCGCGACCAACCAACCGAAGTTTTCAACTGTACTGCACATTATCTTTGCTATATTAAAGATATTACGTCATAAACGTCATCATAATTTTGTTGAACATTCATTTTCTACTCTCACTCTCATAAAACTATACTAAATTAAATTGTGCTCGTTTGTGTAAATAAAGTGAACGATCGCGTTCTTTTATTTTTGCGAAGAAATCTTGGCGAGTGTAAACACGGTACGTTGATTTTTCTATTAAGAACACAGTATCTTTTATTTTGTATAAACATTTCTGCGCTATACGAGTTCATATCTTGGCTTTTGAACGAGATCATTCCAAACATCCAGAATTAATAATCTTTCTACTCTCCTCTCATCAAAAGTAATTATTAATCTTGGAATTATTAAATTTGGTAAAGGTAAAGTTTGAGTTTTTTGTTTGTAGGAGGTAATATCTGGAAGTACTGGTCCGGTTGCTAAAATTTTTTCACCGATAGCTGCTTTATTCTTGAGTGACATAGGCTATATTTAATGTATGCGGGCGAAGCTGCGGGCAAAAGCTAGTTAAATAATAAAGCTATGTGTGAAAGTAAATATAGTTTAAGTGGTTCATAATCCTCTTCCAACATAGCAATAACCTCCACGTTTCACGTTTTCAAAAGGAAATTAATTTTAATGTTAAATTATTTATTTTTTGATCAAGAGCTTGTTGGCATTTCTGCGAAGGACATATAAATAATAATAAAGCGAAGTTTCAACAATGCTACACCCAGACAATTTACTTTGTATTTGTTGTAAAATTGTATAAAAATGTTGCGGTTATTCCCCGCAGACTCATCGCTATTGCTGCTTACGATTCACATATTTTTATATATCTATCATATTTTGATTATGTTACTTCTACTTTTAAATACCTAACTGGTAAAAATATCGCAAACGGTATTTCCATGTACATAATATATTGTATTGCGCTTTTAAATCTCTTTTTTTTTTAATATACAAATTAACTAATGTAAGAATTTAAACTTTTTTCCACCTTAACGGACTCGATCAAATAATCTGCAGACAAACAAGTTAATCTGCACTCTAACTGATTTACGCACATTAGCAGCGGTAAAATGTATAATTATGCATGTGTGAATATGTTAGAATTGAAAACTATATCGTGGAATATGGCTTAGATACCATATTGATTAGGTTATCGTAGTTAAATAGCAGCCACGTTAGCGTTGATCGATAGATCCATGAGCTAAAGTCACATTTGCTACCGAAATTGCAAGGATGAGTGATCATTTTCAAATGAAGTTTCGAAACTGACCTCATAATATCAATATTGCACTGAAATTGGCGAATGGAGGCGAAATGCCAGTCGCTATATGTAAAATATTGATATTCCGTCGTATCTGGTTAGCCAGGAAGGCTACACTCACCTAGTTGGGAGAAGGCAAGGTTCAGACCATCAATTTTCAATATGCGCTAGATAGTTTCAAATATAAGTTAGTGCCTAAACTAGCTGAGTTCCGTGGTTTTACCAGCATGAAATTATAAATATAAATTATAAGGCACACATTTCTTTATTAGTGACAATAGTGACGTGATCAAACTCTCATTTTAGAATCAAACAACGAGTAAATTAGATATACTTTAATAAACTAATGCATCTTTTTTACAATGCCAGCTAAATATTCTTAGTCAAAGAGCAAGCGAAGTGAACTCGCAATAATAGGGCACTCCGATATGGACAGGTTAGGTTAGAAGACTAAAGCGGGAGCGAAGCGGGGCTACCGTCTTAGCTTTCATGGTTATTTTTTTATAACCACCCAGAAAGTGTCTTACAAAGAAGATAACTAGTGGCTAAAAAAGTACCATTTAGACACTCGTTAATTAATTGTGACTGACTTAATAATTTAGAAGGCAATGTAGATTTTTAAAGAGTATGTTTAATTAGCACCCAGTTTTAAAGGAACCATAAATTTTTTGGATGTCCAGGCACATTTTCTCGAACAGAAAATAATTGATGTCAATGTTTCCTATCCGACAAGAGATGAATCTTTAAAACCAACTCAGAGGTCTAGACAACATTAAGTGGGTTGTTTCTCCATTGAGAAAGACGGACAAGCCCACACTTTGTGGTTCTGTTTAGTGATACGTCTTGTATAGCTTGTTATCCGAACCATTTATTAATCCAATTAAGTCAAATACTAAGAGCAAAATACATGTATGTAATAATAATAATAATATGTTATCTTGCTTTCACAAACGTATAAACAGAGCCGTGTGAAGGATATGTCGCGCCGCTGAGCCGAGATGAATAGGTTCTAATTACTGGGGGGGATACGAGCTTGAATACTGGGTTCCAATAACTGAGCGTTGAGTAACGTAGAGAAACGTATGGTAGTAGTCGGTAATAAGTTAGAATTTGATAGCACATGCAATAAACTGAAACTTTAAAAGGAAAAATCAAAATAAGACGCTTAAAAGTGAAATCGACGGGTTCGAAATTGATCCTAATCACAATAAATGACACTGAACTCAACAACATTTTCAGTTCATATTATTTCAGTATATTGTCTTTTAATTATCTCACAGAATGTATAAAAAGTAGTATCCAACATAAAGCTGCCTTTGTCTTGGGCACTCACTCTCACTTCACTCAGGTTTCTATATTAAGTCCCTCGCAATGCTCGGGAGTTAATTATATATGAAAAAATATTAAATAAAATTGGACTGTCAAATTATTGTCTTAAAATTCACTTAATTGCCTCTGACTTGAATTAAACTTGGTACACGGATAAACCAGGTCCTGGAATAGCACATAGTATACTTTTATCCTGGAAGTATGTTTCCGTAGAATAATTTTCTACTACCACGCGGAAGAAACCGCTGGCAAAAGCTAGTTAATAAAAAAATAATAGTTACCAAATCCAATCACTCAAAGCACTGAATTAAAATCTAAGTAGGTATTATGCTAAAATGAAACGAGAAAAATCGAAATTACCGTTCAGTATATTTATTCGCTGAGGACCTTTAAATACAAAAGCAATTACAGCAGAAATAATTATGCTAAGTTTAAGACTAATGAGATTTCAGAGATGTCGCAACGAGTTTGGAGTTTTATGCATAAAAGGCTCTATAGATTCATTGCTTACTTTCCGTTCAATATCTGTCGTGCGCTCGGTCAAGCTCGGTCGGATCCGCATAAACCCTTCATGAATATAATATTCTCAACACGTAGACCATCTAAACAAAGGCTTTTCTTTCTCTCACGTAACTTAACACCGTAATTGAAAATTTAATAAAGTGTTTTTTCACACCGTACCACAATATGAAGTATTTTACAACCACGAATATTATTATATATCGCACACCGGGTGCAACAATTTCATAAGTAGCAAATAATTTTTTTTTCAGGAGATCGATTTAAAAGTTGTTGTTTTGATAAAGTGAAATGTATTTACAATACTGTTATATATCGATGACCAAAATATTGTTTATACTCCATATTTGAAAATTAAGGTTGCTTCAGAAATAAAAATGTTATATATGTGGTACATCTTTAATGTTTTTAAAAACGATACCTACATTTATGACGTTATTGTGCAGAAAGTTAGATTGACAGGTCATTTTAGGAGTTACTTGCGTTAGTAGGTACATTAAATGATATTGTCGCAGAGGATGTAGACGCATGTTTGATATAATTTGTGATCAATAACACATTTTAGCATTTATGACGTTATTGCACCCGGTGTGCGATATTAAGTTCTACATGACAAATGTAGTACTACATAATCTAAATACAAACAAGAAAGTACAAAACACAGTATTAATTACTGTGCTCCCCTTATACCACGAGCCTTTAAATTATAAAGGCACTTCTGAAAATTCTTTTACTTCATTATCTCCAAGTTGTCAAGATCGTATCTCACATTGTTCTTGTCTCCACAAAGAAAGATTAACAAAAGGTTTCGAAAGAGATTTTAATTTAATCATTCATTTCAATCTACGTAGATAGATGAATGTAAACGAAAGCCTTTGGCTAAGTTAATTGAAAAGTTTTACAACGAAATTAGACACTAGTAAGAGAGTTAAAGTAATCTTTGCTAAGTCTTTAAGAACTTGTAGTTCACGTGTATTTGGCGCCATTTACTTCGTAAAAGTCAACACGCTTAGGAGCTACCTCCACGTGTGAATGAAACGCGATGATATTATCATCCTGTCACTCTATGACGTGCAACCTTTCGTAGCGCACTCGCCTTAAAGCTTCCTCTCTATTTTTGTGGAAATCTATCAACAATAGCAGAGAAGATTCGAAAGCAAGTGAATCGGCGCGTAGAGGTACCTTAATGCTACGCCGATGTCGTGCTACGAGCAATGCACTACGAGCTACAGGCTACGCGACTACGCGCTACGGGCCACAATTTTAGCATCAAAACCATAAATCTCTTTTTACTCGCTAGAACCTAAGTTAACTTAAATTATATGTTTTTGCTCACCAGTCGTATTTTCGTATATTTTCAAAGTTTGAAATCTCAAACTTAAAACATTTATTTTGAATAAACTATTTACAGACCTTTGAATTATCAAGTAGTTGGTTAGCCAGAATTAATTAATTAACTAATTGCACATTGCAAAGCGTAGATCTTTATGGAAAAGAACGTTCAAGAAACCTTAAACAAACACTATTTTAAGTAATGTTATAAATTACAAAAATCTTAGTTACATAAATCTTGTCGCTTTTATTACGTCATCACAACGTGATTAACTAAAAAAAATATTTGAAATATATAAATTAAAATAATAAGAGATGTCCAGTCTCAATTGACGGAAGCCGTTCACGAACACGACGTGTATATTAGCAGAAACTGAATGATGCAAAACATTTACCATCATCAGCATGACATCTCATTTGATTCTCGTATGAGACCCAAAATCCCTGGGTTTATGGCTCTCAAAAATTATGTAACTTCAGAACTTACATGTGACACCTGTCAAACTAAGGTGAAACAAAGTTGAGGATGTTTAAACCCTTACATTTTACGAAAATATTTGAGCCGCGTTGAAACCCTTCCACAAAGGTTTTAACGCGGGTCATACATCTACGAAAGTGCACTTTTCACGTACGGTATCTATTTTGCATGCATAACGTAGGGCGCGCGAGCTTTCCCCACATCGTATGTACCGTTGTCGTCGGCATTTTACCCAAAATATGCCAACTAAGTGCATTTTCGTCGCACCACCCAGAATGTGCGCACACCTTAATTTGGAAACGATAAACAGATATATTTTCACACTCTTTGTTGAAAACAAATATTGTTTTTGGATGATGACTTACCTACTGTTGTTTGGAATGAATCTAGTGAAGAAAATTAATGTATATGTTACCGGCAATCTGAATATTTCAGGTATTCTATACAATACTTTAGACAGTTTACATAATACCTTAGGCGTCCAGGCAATATATGAAATATTATGAATATTATTGCCCATTGCATATTTTACCTAGGTAATGTATACAATTCCTAGGGATTGTAGACCTGCTGGTGGTAAAATAAATAGATTTTGATCTATATTTATTAATTTTAACCGGCCTATACCTATAAATCAAAATGCAAAATTTGGCACGATGGATGACATGGTCAATATTGTGACTGATAAAGATTAAAAAAAAATAACCGGCCTACCTTTGCAATTTACAGGCAAATGAAACATTTTCTATTACTTAAAATCAATGAGTGTAAAAGACGAGAACAGAGAAGGAGGTGATGTAACTTTAGGGTACCCTAATACGAACGAATAAATTAGGTTAGAAGGCTAGAGTGGGAGCGGAGTTCCCGCTTTAGCTTTTGTGGTTGTTTTTTAGGGTTCCGTACCTCAAAAGGAAAAAAAAGGAACCTTTACCTATAGTATCACTTTATTGTCCGTCCGTCTGTCTGTCTGTCTGTCTGTCTGTATGTATGTATGTCTGTCTGTCTGTCCGTCAAAACCCTTTATCTCAAGAACACGTGGAGGTATCGAGTTGAAATTAAAACCATATACTCAAGTCTGCGGTCACTTCAAGCTGTGAAAAAATCAAATTTCTAAGTTAATGAATAAAAACGATACGACCGTTTATGTCACAAAAAAACCTATATTTTGATAATCTTAAAAATCGAAATTCCTAGGGTACTTCCCGCTGGCCCAATCCTGAAATTTGGCACAAAGCAAGGTCTTAGAGCACAAGTATAGTAAAATACCAGAAAACAGTTTTGTTGTTACATACGTCACAAAAAACAAAAATTGCAATTCGGAAAAATCTACGAGACTCCATTCGGGAATTGTAGTTGCACAGAACCCTCAGTGTGCGAGTCCGACTCGCACTTGCCCAGTTTTTTTTTATAATTATCCAGAAATAGGAGCCTGACATTAAACCCCACCGACAGTAATAGGACCTGAGTACCTACTTGTAAGCATATTACGTTATGTTACTTATAGCCAGAAGAACTTCTAACCTAACCTGTTCGTGTTGGGGTCTCTAAAAATTAGGTTCCCCCTCCTGGTTTCGTCTTTTATACATATTACGGACTGCGCATTTGGTATTGTATAGAATACCTAGGCAAAATATAAAATAAATAACGTACTTATACATATTATATAGGATTTGAAAACATAGTTGAAGCTTGTGATCATTTATTACTTTTGTTTTTGGAAACTATAGCATTGTTTAATGTAGTGCCTGCAAATGGTCTATTTGAAATAAATGATTTTTAATTTTTAATTTTTACTTCTTATCTATCGACAACCAAGACAGAAGCGCGTATGATTCAATCTGCAACACAAGTTATTAAAAAAAAAGAAAGGAGTTAAGAAATTTAAAAAGTTTGAACTTTTCGTTCGAGAAATTCATTCCTCCAAAAGTCATCATTCACACAAAAACTGTAAAAAAAATCAAGGCCTTTTTGAAGTTATTTAAACATTACGTTTACGTGAAGATGACAGAGACCTAATTTTATTGTGATATACAAGCCTTAAACAAGTGACCCATATACATAGACTTTACTTAAACGTCAGCATCCTTAACGAGAGATTAAGGTATTCGTCAGATGTACCAAACAAGTTGGTAGCACGGGTAGCACGATAAGGCGTGGTCACATCAAGATGACAGCTAAAGGCGTTGACGCGCGGTCTAAAGGCTCGACGGAATGCCCCGGGGCCGACATCTTGATCAGATTTGTCAAGGACAAACTGTCGTATCTATAATTAATATCGTCCTGAGGTCTTACCATGAGCTTTTAGGGCAATCCATTTGAAGACTTAAACTGAACTGTTAAATTAATATAAATAGGTACCTACCTATTTGTTTATTTTATTTTTTTGATAATTTTTTTGAGCTTTTTAGGGTTCCGTATCTCCAAAAGAAAAAACGGAACCCTTATAGGATCACTTTGTTGTCCGTCCGTCCGTCTGTCTGTCTGTCTGTTAAGACCCTTTATCTCAAGAACGCGTGGAGGTATCGAGTTGAAATTAAAACCATATACTCAAGTCTGTGGTCCCTTCAAGCTGTGAAAAAATCAAACTTCTAAGTAAACGAATAAAAAAGATACGGCCTTTTACGCAAAAAACGTGTATTTCGAAACTCTCAAAGATCGAAAATCATAATCCTGAAATTTGGCACAAAGAAAGGTCTTATAACACACACAAATATATAAACAGAAAATTTGTTGTTACCTACGTCACAAAAGAAAATACTTTTTTTGCAATTCGGAAAAATCTTCAAGAATCCATTCGGGAATTGTAGTTTGCACGGAACCCTCAGTGCGCGAGTCCGACTCGCACTTGCCCACTTTTTTTAAAGTGGGAAAGCATTCAATGACTTTTCTCGCCCTTGGGACCTATGCACCCTATATATCTGCAGCATTTTAGCACGTCATGATAAGCTCCAGGACGCAGTCAATAACAGGAGTGTATGTATCGCGGTTTTAAAAGAAATTGCAATAGCGAGTTCTTACTTCCGGCTTCTAGACAAGATTATTTGTTTTACAATGGTCTCTTTAAATTATAGCCTAGACTAGAGCTCCAGGACGCAGTCAATAACAGGGGTGTATGTATTACGGTTTTAAAAGAAATTACAAAATCGAGTTCTTACTTCCGGCTTCTAGACAAGATTATTTTTTTTACAATGGTCTCTTTAAATTATAGCCTAGACTAGAGCTCCAGGACGCAGTCAATAACAGGGGTGTATGTATCATGGCCGTGAACTTAGCAGATCATTTTCCAGCAGAGCATAAAAAAATGAGAGTTCTAGTCGCATGCAGCATAGTTCTGGAGTTCCTGATACTTTTCAGGAAAAGTTCTGGTGATTTTCCTGAAAAAAATATTAAATGAAAATATGATCTGCTAACTTCCGGTAGCAGATCATTTTTTCCAAAAGCAAAATTTTAAAAGTGCTTTAGATGCACAAAGGCGAGTTCTATAGTTCCTAATTACCTTTAGTAATAGTTCTGTCAATTAGAGGTCGCAAAAAAATAAAAACGTTTCAACGTAATAACAAAAAAAAAAACAAATAAATATCATGAAACGGTCGATAGTTACGCAATACAACAGTTTTCACATATAAATCTGACCATAATAAGTAGATGAGATGTTATATAAACAAAGAAATGCAAAACACAACACATTCGACTTCAAATATCAGCACAGCAAGGTTGAAGAAGTCGATAAATGAAAATTACGAATATTTTCAGTGTTCAAGTATAAAAAAAATCATTAGAAACTTCTGGAAGATCCTGAGACCGGGAACTCCTTAGTTTCTTATATAAATATATTAGTTTTACACAAAATGGTAGAAAACAAACCCAGAACTCCGACACAAGTATAAGCAGAGCATGGTAGAAAATGGCGGTAAGTGATATTTAGGAATATTTTCAGTGTTCTAGTAAAAAAATCATAAAAAACTGCTGAAAGTACCCAAGACCAGGAACTCTTCAGTTTCTGATACAATTATCTTTGTTCTATAAGAAAACGTAAACATCAAACCCAAAACTCCAACACAAGTATCAGCAGAGCATGGTTGAAGATGGTGAAATGTGAAAATTACGAATATTTTCAGTGTTGAAGAATAACAAAATCATAAAAAACTTCTAGATCTAGCCAAGGCCGGGAACTCTTGAGTTTCTAATACAGTTATATTTGTCCTATATAAGCACGTAAACATCAAACCTAGAACGTCGACAAAAGTATCAGCAGAGCATGATTAAAGATGGTGAAATGTGAAAATTACGAATATTTTCAGTGTTCTAGTAAAAAAATCATGAAAAACTTCTGGATGTAGCCAAGACCGGAAACTCTTCAGTTTCTTATACAACTATATTTGTTCTATATGAAAACGTAAACGTCAAACCCAGAACTCCGACACAAGTATCAGCAGAACATGGTTGAAGATGGCAATAAGCGAAACTTACGAATATTTTCAGTGTTCTAGTAAAAAAATCATAAAAAACTCCTGGAAGTACTAAAGACCGGGAACTTTTCAGTTTCATATACAAACAAATATGTTTTATATGAAACCGTAAACGTCAAACCCAGAACTCCGACACAAGTATCAGCAGAGCATGGTTGAAGATGGTGAAATGTGAAAATTATGAATATTTTCAGTGTTCAAGACTAAAAAAATCATAAAAAACTTCTGGAAGGACCTGAGACCGGGAACTCTTCAGTTTCTTATACAATTATCTTTGTTCTATATGAAAACGTAAACATCAAACCCAGAACTCCGACACTAGTATCAGCAGAGCATGGTTGAAGATGACGATAAGCGAAAATTACGAATATTTTCAGTGTTCTTGTAAAAAAATCATAAAAAACTTCTAGAAGTACTCAAGACCGGGAACTCTTCAGTTTCATATATAAATAAATGAGTTTTATATGAAACCGTAAACGTCAAACCCAGAACTCCGACACAAGTATCAGCAGAGCATGGTTGAAGATGGTGAAATGTGAAAATTGTGAATATTTTCAGTGTTGAAGAATAAAAAAATGATAAAAATCTATCGCGGTTTTAAAAGAAATTGCAATATCGAGTTCTTACTTCCGGCTTCTAGACAAGATTATTTTTTTACAATGGTCTCTTTAAATTATAGCCTAGACAATATCGTGACTAAGCTGAGAGTAAATTTTCCTCCAAGCGTGAAATTCGGAACTAGTACTATTACTTAACTCCTTCCAAACTTAGTTTGGTCTTCGTAAAATTATTTCTATTAAATAAAAAGCTTTTGATTTTTATAATAGAATTTAATCGTTTAATCTTGGAATACATTATGTTTTTATCATTAGGTAGGTTCTATATTTAATTCTATTACAAATATAATTTAGGTACTTATTAAACACCCCTACCAAAGTGTATTTTTTATGAACCCAAAGATCGACTCACAACTAAATAATATTGGGGACTATATTTTTTGTCACCAAAATGTATATTTGTCATCAAGTTGTATCACCTAATAAATAGATCTATCACAACGAAATATTTTCGTTCTCAGATAAACAAAAAGTGTTCCCAGGTGTGAATTATCAAATTAATGTTAATATGTGTGCAAAATAAGAGAGGGATTACCAATAAAATTGTAGTGCATTAGATGAGTAATATAGTATAAACTTCGTTCTTATAATAATAGTTTTATTGCTTAACGCTATTAAGCTTTATACTCAGAATGGTAGATCTGTCACCAAATAAATCGATTATTATCGATCCCTGACTGCGACGGTTTTTATTAGTGATTTCGCCAACAAGATAGTAGTTATATTTAATTTTGTTCAGTTATTAACATAATAGTATTCGTTACCAATTTAATACATCAATTTATAATTTTATTGAAAATATTTTCAAAAGGGCGGAGACAAATTGTCGCGCTTTCCGGCCTCAACGATGGGTCGTAGGTAACCAGGTACGATCATGATAATATGACTCTGAAAGACGGGACAGATACCTACCAATGGGCGAAGTTGCCTAAAGAAGTAATACTGACGTACAGTGACGATGCTTTTAAACACCACGAAGTTCCGGCTGGTATAAGGCAGACAAAATACAAAACTTTGAAAATTCATGGACTGATTTTGATGACTACAAAGTATTGGACTTTGTAGCCATCAAAATCAGGTTCTGAAATTAAGATCCTTGGGGGAGGTATATGTCCAGTTAAGTAGTAGACTCTTTTGGTTGAAACGATGATGATGACAACCCTAAATAGTTTTTGGAACTTTATGAAATTTTCTAGTGACATAATATATGATTTATTTGTGATCTCTTTAAATTAGTTTGCTTAAATACTTATTAGGACAAACCTATTATCATCATCATCATCATCATTTTAGCCGATACACGTCCTCTGTTGGACATAGGCCTCCCCCAAGCGTCGCCACATCGAACGTTCCTGTGCGTCCCGCAACCATCGCTTTCCTGCTACATTCACCAGGTCATCGGTCCACCTTGTAGGAGGCCTTCCAACTAGGGAATGCAAACCGGTTAACCCGAAAACCGAAAAACCGGTTTTTCGGCATATTTTTAATGATTAAAAAAACCGGTTTTTTTTTTCTAGTAACCGGTTTTTTCGAGTTTTTTTTACTACTCTCAAATGACACTATTTTTTTAGCAAACATTGTTTTAAAACGCTGTTGAGGCTTGATAACAGTTGTAGGTTTGTTTATAAATATTTATGTACCATAGTGATAGCTACACCAATTGTACAGTTCTTCTATTTACGATCATTAAAAATCCAGGCCAGCTGCGTGTTGTGAGAACAGGCAGTGAATGCACTCAGGGCCAGAATTACAATCTCGTAAGGACATCAACATTCTTATTCGCGGATAGAATACCCACCGTTGTTACTCATCATAACATCATCAGCTTAAACGAGTCGCCTTTATAGAAGAGAGAGTGAAAAGATCAAAATCTTTGCTTGTTTTGTCGTTACACTGATGAAAAACTCAGGGATATTCTTGCTACCAATGAGAAAATTTTCACAATCAAGGAATATGCAACAAGCAAAATTTTCGGATGTAAGCTTCTAACTCCAAAAAACACTTTCAACAGGTTATCAGAGTCCTAAATGATCATCATCCAGCATCAGTAATGGTTTGGTGAGGGTATCACGGAATGACCAGGTTCATTTTCGTGAAAATGGGCTACTTTAATTTCAGCAAAAGAGTATCAAGATACTATCCTAAACGCCATAGCAAAGCCTCTTAAAGCCTCTCTCTTTTTGATAACATACTGGGGTTTTTCAGCAAGACTCAACTTCCGGTCACAAAGCGGTCTTGCAGCGAGTGTTTCGGGCTTCATTAAGGCTGATGATTGACCTTTGGCTAGCCCAAACCTCAACCCGTGAACTACAAATTGAGATCTATATTGGCGAGCATAGGCTGCATGTAACAATAATTCAAAATCCTTAAAAAAAAATTACGATCAGCAGTGAACAACTTCTGGCAGCAACTTTCAGGCATTCTGGAAGAGAATGCCTAAGGCATTAAGTCCGCCTCTGTACCCATGTGCATAAAGTGTTAAATAAATAAATAAATACTCAGTTCCATGTGAAATTGGTGCCTGTTTAGTTTGCAGTGGCCGGTTAAGGCGCGGGCTATCGCACAAATGTTCGTTCTGCTCAGCTCAAGAAGCTCGGCAGTTCGTTTTTGTGAGTAGTAGATTTGGCGTGTAGCAGTCCTGGTTGTACCAACCAGTGCTTTTTTGAATCGCCAAATAGGTTGCCCTTAAGGTCTGCATGGCCTGGTTATTTGAGATACCACAGAAGGGGTCTGGTCCTATCTGATGACCTTGAGCCCCAGTCCTTGCAAGTTCATCGGCTTTTTCGTTGCCATTGATTCCAGAATGACCTGGTACCCATCTCAGAATAACTTTATTCCTTTGGCCCAGGTCATTCAGTTTGTTAACGCAGTGTTTTACCAGTTTCGAATTTAAAGTATTCGAGTTCAGGGCGTTAAGAGCTGCCTGGCTATCTGAGTAAATCAGAATTATATAAGAAGTATATATTAACTTCTAGCTTAGATTCTCTATATATGATATCATTCTTAGACATTCGTTTTTATGAAGATGAGATTTTTTTATTTTTAACAGGATTCATATTAGGTATACAATATATAGGGTGACTGGCAATTAGTGTACGATACTTAAACACGTGATTGTGCTCATAATAACAAACAATTTTTATTATGGGAGCAGAGCCGAATATCAGCTCTTCAGACAAACATAAATGTACTGAACAGCTGATTTTTTTTCGCGATTTCAGGTTTGTTCCTATAGTAAAAGTTGTTGGTTATCATGAGCACAATCACGTGTTTAAGTATCGTACACTAATTACCTGTCACCTTATATTTTTTAATAGATAAGTTCCAAGATAAGTTTAAAAATATTTATTTAGAATTCTACAAGCAAAATAAATTAAAATTTTGACTTAATAATAAATTTCAAAAAAACTAATTTAAAAACCGGTTACCCGGTTAACCGTTTTTTTTTTAGAAAAACCGAAAAAAAAAACCGGTTTGTAATTTTGGCGGTTTTTGCATTCCCTACTTCCAACACTGCGTCTTCCGGTACGCGGTCGCCATTCCAAAACCTTTCGGCCTCAACGGCCATCTGTTCTGCGAGCAATGTGCCCTGCCCATTGCCACTTAAGTTTGACAATTCTTTGTGCTATATCGGCAACCTTAGTTTTCCTGCGGATATCTTCATTTTTTATTCGATCACGCAAGGAAACACCAAGCATAGCCCTTTCCATTGCTCTTTGGGTGACTTTAAGCCTTCTGATGAGGCCCATTGTGAGCGACCACGTTTCGGAGCCATATGTCATCACTGGCAACACGCACTGGTTAAAGACTTTCGTCTTGAGACACTGTGGTATGTTGGACGAGAAGATACCGCGTAGTTAGCTTCCCGAACGCTGCCCAACCGAGTTGGATTCGACGGTTGACCTCTTTCTCGAAGTTAGACCTACCCAACTGGACTGTCTGTCCGAGGTAGACGTAATCGTCCACAACTTCGAGTGTAGAGTCTCCGACCTTGATAGGAGTGGGCGCTACATGGTTGTTAATCATGATTTTAGTTTTATCCATGTTCATTTTAAGCCCCACTCTTAGAGAAGCTCTACTGAGGTCATTGAGCATTGTGCTGAGCTCCTCCATAGTCTCCGCCATGACTACTATGTCATCGGCAAACCGAAGGTGAGTGATGTACTCGCCATTGACATTAATGCCTAGTCCACTCCAGTCCAGAACCTTGAAGACATCCTCCATTGCGGCCATGAACAGTTTTGGAGAGATGACGTCTCCCTGCCTCACACCTCGCTGCTGGAGGATAGGTTTCGAGGTCTGGTCCTGGAGAATGTCGACGAAGAAGCAAATATTCAATGATGTCTCTGTGATCAATGCGGTGAAAACCGGGAGTGATCACCGTATGGTAAGAGGCACATTGAATATCAATGTCAAGCTTGAAAGATCTCGACTGATGAAGTCTACGCTCCGTCCTGCACAGATCCAGATCCAAAACTCCGAGAGCTTTCAGCTCGAACTTCAAAACCGTTTCGAGTGCCTAAGAAGCTCCGTGGACAAATATAATGATGGGTTCGTGGAAGCTGTCCATACAGTCGGGTCTCAGTTTTTTAAGACCCATACAAGTAAGACCAAGAGGCTCACAGATCAAACTCTCGAGCTCATGAAGAAGAGGCGTGAAATGACTTTGCAGTCTTCAGATAATGCGTGCACGTACCGGAGCTCAATAAACGGATCTCGAAGTCTCTGAAACGCGACCTTCGCCGATTTAATACCGAGAGGATTAAGGACGCGATTGAGCGGAATAAGGGCTCCAAAGTTTTTGCACGGGATCTGTCTATTGGGCAGAGCCAGCTCACGAAACTGAAGACCGAAGATGGCAGAGTCATATCCGCGCTATAATCGGATTTATATTTTTTTTTAATAATCGGAGCTTCTGGGAGAGATCGAGGCATTTTATGGACAGTTATACACGTCGATCTCCAAACCCGCTACAAATCTGGCAAACGACCCAAGAGCTAGATTGACTCGACACTACACTGAAGATATCCCGGACGTCAGCCTGTACGAGATTAGGATGGCTCTGAAGCAGTTGAAGAACAACAAGGCGTCGGGTGAGGATGGAATTACGGCTGAGCTCCTGAAGGCGGGTGGAAAACCGGTCCTAAAGGCCCTTCAGAAGTTGTTCGATTCCGTCATACTCGAGGAAAAAACGGCACAGGCATGGAGCAGAAGTGTGGTGGTACTCTTCTTTAAGAAGGGTGTAAAACCCTGCTGAAGAATTACAGGCCCATCTCACTTCTGAGCCATGTCTACAAGCTGTTTTCCAGGGTCATCACGAACCGTCTTGCGCGCAGGTTTGACGACTTTCAGCCTCCCGAACAAGCCGGATTCCGAAAAGGTTTCAGCACCGTAGACCACATACATACGCTACGGCAGGTCATACAGAAAACCGAGGAGTATAACCTGCCTCTCTGCCTAGCGTTTGTGGACTCGTAGTCCACAAACGCTAGGCAGAGAGAGCTTTTGATTCGATCGAGACTTGGGCTGTGCTGCAATCTCTCCTAAGGTGCCAAATTGACTATCGGTACATCAAAGTGCTGAGGTGTTTGTACGAAAACGCCACCATGTCAGTCCGACTCCAGGACCAGACCTCGAAACCAAACCTATTATAATACATATAAAAACATTTACTTGACACTAGACCCTATATCTTCATGATTTTAGGTGGTTTTTTGTGGAATTGATTTTATATTGTTTGGTGACTACATTTCGGTGACAAATCTACTATTTTGCGGGCAAACCCTATTATTTAAGAAACACAAAACTAATTAATTTGGCGGGTTAACTGGTAAAGAATGCCTTGTTGCATTAAGTCCACCTGTACATATACCTACCTACATAGTATGACATCAAATTAAGTAAGTAAGTAAAAATATATTAAACAATAAAAATTGAAACTTACCAAAAGGTAAGTTTCAGTTTTCTTCCACACTTCCTTGAACAGTGTACCTATGAATAAACCTACCTTTTTTTAGATAACAGTGGGTCACTGCGATCCCACCTAATAGAAATCATAGTGATGCAATCGACAATGGTGAATCGCACTAGTTCATTTGAGAGCCTATATTATAATTGAACGGGAAGACCGCTGCAGGCAAATTGTTTCAGTCATAATATATAAATAAAACATGTCCCATATAATTGAATACAAATACATTATAGCTTACAGATCTATGACCATGAAAACACACCCTCTGATGACGTTTATGGGCAGAGATGGGGTAGCCATAAATAACCAACAATGGCTTTGTTAAATTGTCTATTCAACTGTTCAAAGAGTAATTAGTATTAAATAGAGACGAGACTCAATAACTAGGTCATTTTTGTGTTTTCTGTGGTGACGGTACGTATCATCGCGGTTATTTCTGCCTAATCGTATAAAAAATTTTCGCTTAAATCTTGCGGCGTGGCGCCAAACCAAACCCTTTGAAGTTTTCGTTTCGAGCGCAAGCAAAAATGAACTTAGCGGTAGTCAGGCTGAAGTGTCTTCGATGGCACTTTTAATCATATTGTTTGGGGCCTGTAAGTGGCCACGTTTTTTGCTCTGTCTGATGTGTTTCTCATGGCCTTGTTTATTTATAACCAAAAACGTGTACTAAAAGAATATTTTAGTAAAAAAAAAAATTGTGAAAAAAATATTTTAGTATGTCAATAAAAATCCAAGAATAAAATTGCTAGATGCGCCTTCATCATCATCATCATCATCAGCCTTTTTAATGTCCCCACTGCTGGGACTCAGGCCTCCTCTCTAGGAGAGGAAACAGGACGTAATCCACCACGCGGGCCCAGTGCGAGTTGGTGAGTGTCACATGTATGTCAGATGCGCCTTAGTGATACCAAATCGGGTTGTGTGAGGTCACTCTATTTTTTATTATACACAAAACTTTAAAAATGATTTAAATCAGTACAATTGATATACACAGGTGAGTTTAACCTAAAATTTGTTTTTCTTACAACAAAAAATAATTGGATAGAAATTATGCACAAGGGACAACTATAAGTGGACAATAAAACATAAAGTTAACATTACTCATCTATGTACAAAAAAATATACATTACAACCATCGCATTTAATTTGTTAACGAAATTGTATGTATTAACATTATGGGCAATACAGCTCCTGTAGGTAATACATATTCTAACTAGCTCAGGAGCCAGAGAATTCCATTTATATATGTAAGAAAGTTATGTCAACAAAAAAACGTTTTATTTGTTAGATATTATTATAATCTAAGGCTGGGTAAAGGGACATTTGGGGCTCTCCAACAAACGGGACATGGTTAGGAAAATTTCCAAACCCCTGACACATACTGACCGCCAAAATTGCGCCGAACTGACCGTCACTGCTCGCTATGTTACTACAATATTGTTACACTGAGAGTTATTGAAGTGTAATGGAACGGACGCCTATGATCTAGGCTATTTATAGAGCACCCTATCTCTGCCCCTAGTCGCAAGGGTTTCGTTTAGGAGGTCATCCGACACCGGATTTGGTCACAAGATTGACCTTGGACAGGTAGTTGTTAGTTACACAACAAAATACACACACATCTCACGCACACACACACAGGCACAATCAGGGCACAGGGCGCAGTCCCTGGAGGAGCGCAAACATTTTATATCTATTCTTTTTTGTTTTTGTTGTACTTTTTCCTAGGGGCGCAATTATAGAAGCTCGCGCCGGGTTTATAAAAGAGTAGTTACGGCACTGCACACCACAGTTTTTTTTTTATTTAAAAAAAAGTGCTAGTTTTCACTTAACCCGAGAGTTTTTTATTCCTTTTTATTTATAACTAACCTACGTACCATAATGGCTACCATGGCTACCCTGTAGTCGAAAATTCATCATGCTCAACCAAAAAACATGGCCATATAAATTGTTGCAGATCCTTCTTTTAAAGATGATTAATTTTTATACACATTATAAAACAGCCTTTTCATTGCACATTTCTCGTCACAAACTAAACTCAAGTCAAGTGTTTCGCAGCAAACGCGCGTTTATAATTTGTGATATTTGTCATTATTATCATTCCAACTAAAAGACATCCATTGTTGGATATAGCCTCCCCCAAGTGTCACCACAACGACCGGACCTGTGTGTCTCGCATCTATCAGATTCCCGCGACCCTCACCAGGCTATTGATCTACCTTGTGAGAGGCCTACCAACGCTGCGTCTTCTAATACGCGGTCGCAACTTCAGAACCTTTATGACATTAAGGACTATATTTCACCGAGACACAATGGTGACGCGACCAGTTGCTGCTGCCAACGTATACAGCTCTATAGAGAGTTACTAACCAGCGCCCCTAGTCAAGTTACAACCGTTTCGCTTGCGCCGAACGCTTCGAGTTGACCTTGCCGCCAATTCTTTTGTTCTGATCACTGTGGCTGAGCGATAAGACGACGTCATTCCCGTACATTTGAAGCTTTCTACAAGCGTTGACTATTGTTCGTTTAGTCGCGCAACCAATTTGACGTGTGGCGACTCTGGTGTCTGTATGGTGTCTAATTTTGTGATAATAGTTGTTTCAAAACCTGAACCATACACCTACATACATTTTAAGTCTTATAGAAGGAAACCTCCTCCACTCCACTTGATATTGTTATCATACTTATAATAAGTACTTACCCATATCGTCGATGAGGGGTGCCATTCTCAGCGTGACGCCGACCAACAGAAGACAGAGGAAGAGCAGCAAACACGCCGTCACCATGATCGTATAGCGAGCGCGGCGGGGCAGCTCGTCGGGGTCCAGTACCTGTACGGACATAACCAACGTTATGGCGTAGATATTTATTCGCAGATTATACATAAATAGTTTGTGGGATTGCTCTAAAAATGCAAAGATCGTCTAAAGTAATACTCGTATACAGATGTGCTTTAGTAAGAAAAAAACTTCATCACTCTTCATTGATAACGTTTCACCATTGATCGTTTCACCTCAAAAAAGGGCATTTATAAACAGTTGTTCGGTTTAAGTATCTATAGCTATGAGTAGGTAGAGTCTGTCTAATAAGTCAACCGACTAGAGTAAAATGAAATCTGATGTAGTCAACGCTGGTTCAATAATCAAGGTTGATTAAGAGATTTTAATCATTGTTTACTACTAGAAGAGCAAAGTATCGAATATAAGTATTTTTTAAATAATTAAATATTATACAAAATTCCCAAGTCGGTTGACTTTTTAGACAGACTATACCGAGATTATAAAAACATACGCCTAGGCATATTTTTAATCAGCAGGTTATTAAGCTAGTTACTTAGTTAGTCAATAAATGGCTAATGATCAGCAAAAGTTAAATCAAATTGACTAAAATGTTGTTCAAAATCTAAGCAAGCCGACGTGGGTGAAGGCACATCAGCGAGGACCTTTTTCATTCATAAATTAGAAAACGAGATACCGACTGTCGCAACCCAGTGCTCAACCCTACTGGGGGCCAGGGTTATCCGAAAGGAAACCGCCTTTGTACTTTTGTGTGCATAAATCATTAAATAAATAAATAATAATAAACTCGAGCCCCGGTATGAAGGCTAGAAGGAACGGGGTGGGCTTTCAGTTAGTAAGAGTCTGACACTATCTCCCGCTCCGCCCAAGAGCGGGGGTTGGGATGCGTGCTAGATAACCTCCACGTGTGCTCTCTTGCTGTTCGTCCCGGTTCATGCATGTATGCATCTGCATTTTATATGCGGCTGTATGTAGGCATTCGCTGGGAAGAACAGTGAGGGGGACGGTGCATCCTGGGCGCCGCTGTAGGTGGCTCTCTTACGTGTGTCATTACTTATGGCATAGGTAGGGGAATCACTTACAGCGGTGGCGAATAATCGGCAAAACCCAATCCAAGGTGTGATACGTACCGAGCCGAGGGATGCGTGGCCAAGGGGGAGCTTGGTTCCTATCGGTGTCTCTCCAGGCAGATGGCAATCCTGGAGTAGTAATTTCGCCTTACCTGGGCAAGCGGGGCTCTGCCCAGGTGGACTGTTTATTTCCCTAGCTTCCCGTGGGAACTGTATGGATTTAAACTCTTTTAAAAAAAATACTCCATCTCTGGACGATGACGAACGTCCGGAACTCTCGAGTAGTCTAACTGGGTCAATTCCCGATCTGACTGCTCTCTTGCTCGGTTCTGAGGGAGACTCCCAAGTCACCTTGGACACCAAACTCAACCCTCCTGAACTGGAGTCAGCAAACGATGGCACGAGGCCTACTGAGATGGACTCGGAAGTGCCGTCGGAAACTGGCCTCAGTCCCAGGAAACGACGGTTGCCAGGAGCAGCGCGTAAGCGCCTGCGGCGCCTCAGGGCTGGCGGTATGGACCCCATTGAGGCCTACAAGCTGGTCATGGAGCGGTTGGCGAGTGCGCGCATTCCTTCGACTGGTCTAATGGCTGATATGTCCTCGGGGAAGAGGCCGGTAAAACGATCTCGATCCGAGGACGAGTCGCCAAAAGATCATGCCAAAAAGACTACGCGTGTGGACGAAAAGTCAGGGTCAACTCCAATGATCCCTGATGAGACGTCCGCAACTCAGGTCGGACCACCGCCTGAGACAAGCGCTATGTCTTTTAAGGATGCCCTAACTAACATCCGGGTGGGAATCCGTAACAAGGAGCCCATGTCGGACGCGCAATTGGGGCTCCTTTACAAGGACTTATTGAGGGCGATTCTTAACGCCCCTATGCCCAAAGCCCCCGAATTCAAAATTCGAATTGAGGGCTGCACTTTCAAACCGGGATGGCTGCAAGTCGTAATTAAAAACGACTACAGCCTGAAATGGCTTGAAGAAAAAGTGGGGACACTAAAGCCGTGGCCAGAGGCGGAACTCTCGTTCATTAACGAGAAGGACTTGCCAAAAGCTAAGGTTGGGATCCTCCACTTCAAGACAGAAGATGTCCTGAAAACTCCAAGAGATGCCCTCAATCTCCTGGAAAAACAAAACGACCTGCGGACTGGCTTGTGGAAGGTGCTGAGCGTCAAGAAAGAAAGGGACGGAATCACGACCGCCCTCTCTATCGATGATGCCTCTGTAGAAGCCTTGCGCAAGCTAGACTGCAGGCCGCAACTAGGCTTTCGCAAAGTCTGGATTCGCATTCGCGGCGATAATACGCCGGCGAGGGCTGAGCAGGTGGCAGGAACTAGCCAATCTAGCGCAGAGATTCTGCCACCTGCTCAACACGCTCCTAGGGCGGGGCCGAGCGTCCAGGTCTCTGGTAAAACGGCAAAGCGGCAAAACGCCAAGCCGAAACCTGGAGGCCAGGGCGTCAGGAACCGCCCCCTCGGAGCACCACCGACGAAAAGGGCTACACGTCCCAATCGATCGGGAGTGGAGAGCCGACCAGCCAAACCTCAGGGCTGCCCTACAGTCCCGAAGCCAAGCGGGTCGAATAACGCCACTTAACCCACCCACCGACACAAACACACAACACTAACACAACACAAACACACCATAACACAGACACACACAAACACACAAGTGGTGCAGATCAACCTGCACCATGCCAGAGCAGCCACGGCTGTTCTGGAAAAACACTTCACACAGAAGAACCTTCACATTGCTCTTATTCAGGAACCGTGGCTGGCTAATACTAACACGGTGTCTGGACTGGGCTCTGCAGGTAAGGTCGTACACCATATCGGAGGAGTCAAACCAAGAGCGTGTATACTTTTCAATAATAATATTGATTTCTTATGCATACCAGGCCTGTGCAGCGATGACCTGATTGCAGCTTATGTTAATGTCAAGAGCGGAAATGGACGCCTCATCGTGTGCTCGGCATACCTGGACGGGACGAAAACCGACCCATCCGAGGAGCTTGCAAAGGTAGTCGAGTACGCCTATGCCAACAATGCCGAGCTTCTCATTGGGTGTGACGCCAACGCCCACCATACCAACTGGGGCAGCACTGACATCAACGACAGAGGTGAGTTGCTTCATGATTTTGTACTAACTAACCGCCTCCAAATAGTTAATGAGGGATGTAAACCGACCTTTGTAACTAGATCGAGGAAGGAAGTTCTTGATGTAACTCTCGCTACTATTCACACTGCCAGGCTGATAACCAATTGGCATGTCAGTGATGAACCATCTATGTCTGATCATCGACTAATTAAATTCGCACTGAATACATCCAACATTTGCGAAACCATCACTTTTAGGGATGCAAAAGCCACGGACTGGGACTTGTTCAGAATAAAGCTCCAAGATAGACTCCAAGACTTCCCTAAAACCATACGCTCCCCTGAAACATTGGATTATGCTGTTGCTCAAGTTACGGAAGCCATTACAGCCTCTTACGAAGAGAGCTGCCCTCTAAGAACTGTGAGGGATAGAAAAGTGACGTGGTGGAGCAAAAAGCTCGATGTTTTAAGGGAAGAATCACGTAGGTTGTTTAATAAGGCTAAATCGACTGACGACTGGGATCGGTATCGGAAAGCTTTAACTACCTATAATAAAGAAATCCGAAAGGCGAAAAGACTGTCATGGAGGAAGTTCTGCGAGGAGATTACTAAAGTCCCTCAAGGAGCCAGAATCCACAAAGTCTTATCCAAATCGCCTACAAATCAACTGGGATTCTTAAAGAAACCAGACGGTGCCTTCACTGCATCAGCGGAAGAAACCCTGAAACTTCTGGCGTCTACACACTTCCCTGGCTCGGTGATGGCACCAGATAACATCGTACAAAATACTCCTCATATCCGCCTCACCAGGCCTTCAAATGAAGACTGGAGAAGAGCGGCGAGGTATTTTAGACCGAACAAGGTAGAATGGGCTATAGACTCATTCAAGCCAATTAAATCTGCAGGGGATGACGATGTCTTCCCAGCTCTTCTGCAGCAAGGGAAGACTATACTCATCCCTATTTTAATCAAAATCTTCAGAGCAAGCTTTGCCTGGGGATATATACCAGAGAAATGGACTATGGTTAAAGTCTGTTTTATCCCAAAGGCCGGTAAGAAGGACTACTCTCAACCAAAGTCCTTCAGACCAATAAGCCTTACCTCCTTCCTACTCAAGAGTATGGAAAAGGTTATTGACGAATGCATCAGGGATGGACCATTAAGGGATAACCCTCTGCATCCGAAGCAACATGCTTACCAAAAAGGAAAATCTACAGAAACTGCTCTGTTAGAACTAACAGACAGGATCGAAAGGGCTTTGGAAGATAAACAGATAGCCCTATGTGCTTTCCTTGATATTGAAGGAGCTTTCGACAACGTCACCATAGACGCCCTTTCCAAGGGAATGAAGGCGAAAGGGATTGACGAAACAACTACTCGTTGGATCGAATTCATGCTCCTCAACAGAACTATCAGTGTTACCTTACACGAAACTACAAAGAGCTTCAAAACAACTAAAGGGTGCCCGCAAGGAGGCGTTTTATCGCCACTTCTATGGCTACTCGTTGTTGACCAATTGCTGGTTGAAGCCTCTACAAGAGACTTAGATGTACATAGCTATGCTGACGATGTGGTGGCTTGTGTTGTCGGCCCCTGTCACAGCACGGTATCATCTATACTACAGAGATCTCTGAACATTATTAACACATGGTGCACAGAAAACAATTTATCGGTTAACCCGAGTAAAACAACAATAGTCCCCTTTACTAGGAAGCGTAAGTTGGACAAACTTGTAACGCCCACTGTAAAGGGGACTCTCATACCATTCTCCAGCGAAGTCAAGTACCTGGGCGTAACTATCGACCAGAGACTGACCTGGAACACTCACATTAACAATGTGATCCAAAAGGCTAAAATAGCTTTAGGAATATGCTGTCGCTTAGCAGGGAAGAAATGGGGCTTAAACCCTAAAATCGCCCTGTGGTTGTATACCGCCATAGTCAGGCCGATAATAACGTATGCCTGCGTAGTATGGTGGAGGAAAACAACTCAAGTGACAGTCATTAACAAACTTAATGGTTTGCAGAGACTTGCATGCCTCATATCAACAGGGGCCATGTCCACAACCCCAGGAGCTGCTCTAAATGCCCTGCTTAACCTACCGCCACTTCATCTATTCATTGCGAAGGAGGCGAAGGCAAGCATGTACAGAACAAACAGCACTGGCAAAGCAAACTGGCGCTCTCAAGCACTGAGATCGCTACACGAATCAGTACTTGAACACGATCAACTAGCTATGACAACAGACGTCATGCTTCCACAGTGTAATTTCATAAGGAATTACACAGTGGAACTGCCGAGCAGAGAGGATTGGTCAAACAACCTCATCACTTGCACGGCTGGAAGCCTGATCTGGTTTACAGACGGGTCCAAAATGGGTGAGAATGTAGGATGTGGAATATTTGGCATTAGCCCGAAATTCGGCAAAAGCTTGAATCTGGGTAAACATGCTACCATATTCCAAGCGGAGGTATACGCCATTATAGAATGTGTGGAGGCCAACCGTCAACGAAACTACATAAATCAATTAATTCTGATTTACTCAGATAGCCAGGCAGCTCTTAACGCCTTGAACTCGAATACTTTAAATTCGAAACTGGTAAAAGACTGCGTTAACAAACTGAATGACCTGGGGCAAAGGAATAAAGTTATTCTGAGATGGGTACCAGGTCATTCTGGAATCAACGGCAACGAAAAAGCCGATGAACTTGCACGGGCTGGGGCTCAAGGTCATCAGATAGGTCCAGAACCCTTCTGTGGTATCTCAAAGAACCAGGCCATGCAGACCCTTAAGGGCAACTTATTTGGCGATTCAAAAAAGCACTGGTTGGTACAACCAGGTCTGCTACACGCCAAATCTCTCATAGAAGGCTACTCACAAAAACGAACTGCCGAGCTTCTTGAGCTTAGCAGGACGAACATCTGTGCGATAGCCCGCGCCTTAACCGGCCACTGCAAACTAAACAGGCACCAATTTCACATGAAACTGAGTGACACTGATGTTTGCCGGTACTGCAATCAGGAGAGGGAGACGCCTAAGCACCTCTTGTGTGAATGCGGGCCCCTTGTCCACAAACGCAGTGTCCATCTGGGCCGACACATTATTCGCCCGGAGGAGATTAAAACTCTAAAAGCTAGGAGTATTCTAAATTTCTTGGAAGCCTCCGGGCTAAAAGAGTTACTCTAACAAGGTGGCGAGTCACAATAGATCTTTTAGGTCGCAGTGACTACATCCCCTACACTATGGGTGATGCATAGCCCCTTATCTTCTAAATAATAATAAGAGCGGGGGTTTTTTTTTTATTGTTCCTACCATAAAAAAAACCCAGTGCTCGACAACATCGTCGATTACCATCAGGGGCATCAGGTGAAATAGTGGTCAAAGACGAGCCTATCAAAAAAAAACCTTTTTCTTAAAGAGCTCTCGCTTGTGCGAAGCTCTTTTGGGTGCGAGAGCCCACTTCGCCCTCGCCTTCGCCACGCCGTCCGGGTGCTCAACGAATTATTCGGAATATCATATTATTTTACACCACTAGTCGACTCTTTGCGACCAGAGGACTGAGCTTTTCTTTAGCCAACGAATCAGCATTGCTATTCAACGTGGCAATGCTGGGGTGTCTTGTTTATGTAAGTTTGCATGTTTGTGGACAAGAAAAATGCTACCAGTGTTGAGCACTTTTCCTATTGACAGCGATGTGGATGAATTATTTGATGCGCAATAATTACCTACTTTTTACGCTTTTGTGCATACCTGTTATTATTTTTACTTTGTACATATTTACTTAAGTTGTTTATAATTAGTTAAGTAGCGGTAAACATTTATTTTGTTTATGTTTTTGCTAAATATGGATCTAGAAGAATCCATCTTTAACTTTGAGTTCAAATTAAGTTTCAACATTTCCTTTTTCTATCATGTCAAGTAACGCCATCTATCTTAATGTTTTGAAACCTGTTTCACTTTATTTCATTTAATGCCATCTAGCGGGTGGTGGATTCAACAATTTATGCGATTTGAATTTTGTACGGAACCCAACTTTAGTAGTAAGATAGTTTAATATTTGCAAACTAGATGGCGCTATGATGCAGACAGAGCGTTGCTAGGTACTTGGAACTGAAGTTGCTCGCTCTCGTGGATAACTTGAACAAAACTTTTGTTGTGTGAATGGCGGGAAAGCAATTTGTCAACGACAACAATAGCAACGATTATTGTTGTTAGTTCGAACATGTTTCTATCTTTTGTGTTTATTGGTAGTTTATGTCATGAGAAGGAATGTTACGTTTACCGGCTTACTAGATAGATAGGTATCTTCTACCTTCCTATATGTACTTACTCTCGTAAACAAGTTGTAATGATTGTTTTCAATAAATTTTGTAAAAAATTAGCCATAAACAAGTTTTGGATACAACTTTGCAAGTTTTTAAAACCATTATTTTAAATGTAGGAAAACGGTAAAAGTTGTAAATATGAAATCAATGGACTCAACATGATACCTACTTTTATGTTATGTATCTATAGGTAGGTACAGGTAAATAAGCTAGCCTACACCAAGTTTTTTGTGCATGAATATTTTACATCTTTAATAACATGCCTGTCTTTATTTGTTGATGGAAAATATTCAAATAACTACTCCCTCTCTAGGTAAAGCGAGAGGGAGTGTCAGAATTTTCACTGATTAAAATCCACCATGTGTTCCTTCAGTTACCCTTTGCGTTTGCGTTTCAGGGCCGCAGTAACTCTTTCATTCAATCTCGCAATCCACCAAATGTCTACCGGACCGTAACTTTCTATTTTTTTTTTTATTTTGGATAAGCTCGTCTTTGACCACTTCCTCACTTGATGCTAAGCGATTATATGGCCGACGGTGAAGCACGCTTGCCTCTATTCACTTTTGACTTAAAGACCCTAATGGCGTGTGTGACCTGACAAATTCGCCAGATCTGGACACACCACTTCAACTTACACAGTCAACTTACATGTATAACTTTAGCCTGTTCGTCGATGGCTGAGACGAGCAGCGTGCGGTGTTTCTTCGGCTTCTGTCCGTGAACGTGCTGGTGGCGTCGGCGTCTGCGACGGCGGCGCTCCAGCTCCAGCTGCTCGGGGATTTCCATTTCTCTGGTAAAAAATAAAATAAAAACCTGTTATTAAAAACATTTACGAAATTTTTCGGAAGAGTTACCGCGGCCCTGGACCGCAAATGGCAAATGAAGGAATACGTGTAGACTTTGGTGAGTTAAACGTCTCACCTAAAGCGCGAGAAGTTATTTGATGACTACCTACCAAAACAAAAAAAAAAAGAAAGATTACCTACTTCTAAAGCTTCCTGTTTGTCGGTTGGCTTAGAGCCTAGAGCAAATACAATAGCACATTTTGGTTCAAGTGGAGAAAGTTTTTCATTACAACCGAGGCAAAATTCTATGGAGCCTAGTGCTGCAGTGACAAGTCTCGACGTGTATCTAACGACGTTTTTCAATACACTTACGAAGATATACTTTCTCTGAAAATTACGATGCATTTTTGTTCAATTTGTACTGAAGAAAATTTTCCAAAGTTGCCATACATATATTTCAGTTTTGGATGTATAACGCACGTTGATTTTGAAGTTTGCTTATCCTTCAACCTACAAAGGTTAAGCGCGGGAAAAAGTATAATAAAATTAAGTATAACTTGTGTGGAACTTAATTATTTTCAAATTTCTATTCGAAGACAATTTTTTCGAAGATGGTACGCCATCAGAAATTATGACTGAGGTAAAAAATACTTGCAATAGCCTGCTGCCGTCTAAACCAAAACTTAAAGAAATATACTTATCACCACTTTGGAAAACTTTTATTCAGTTCAAAAACTACGTTTATACGATGATATACTAAGTTCTTGCATTAATTTCAGGACAATGCTTACCTACGTCGGGTTTGCAGTTTAAGTTTCTTACGCTTGTGTCTAGCGATCTCATGCTCGCACCAGTGCGACGGTAGCTCTTCGCCCGGGCTGCCGATGATCGAAGCTTCCTCTGCAATGATGACACAAAATATTAAATATTTTAAATAAGTTGGTATGGTATACGAAACTATCCACAATCGACACAATACGAAGGAAGTGGACTATATGAAGGCCCAAATGAAATTAACAAAAGAGAACCCTGCAGACAGTTTTTTTTTTGAGTTGGGAAATCGTCTATCTACCTCTCCCGCCCTACGGTGGGGTTTTCACTCCACCGTAGGGCCGTCCCTCTCAGGCGAAAGAGTTTACTGACTAAAACAACACCTGTGTCCTTCTGTTCTTTGCCATTTGCGACTTAGCACCAGGATTTACTTTCCAGAAATTCCCCGTGGCCTTAGCGAGCATCGATACTGCTAGGCCCCGACGGTTTATCTGATACCTTCTCGTCAGCGTCAGCTCGATCCTTACTACGCGCTTTGATAGGTAACAAAAAATGAAAAAAGTAAAGACACCGATCACGCCTGTTAAGGACACTAGTCAATACTTTTTGGGGGTATTACGCCACAGTTTGACATTGTACATCCAAAATAAAACATGATATGGTTTTATCTTATTATTAATTTTGTCTGTACGGAAACAGAAAAATAAAAAAAATGCCATTAAAAAGTTATGAGACATTAAAGTTTCTGTTTTTTGATAATTTTAACACAACTTAGGCATAAAAAAAGTTTCAAAATTGCATAAAATCTTTAAAACGAAGTCGGTACCGACAAAGTTTTGTTACCGAAGAGCTCTGTATAATTTATTTGTAATAGATTTATGCAGCGGCTTTTTCATAAAATTCGATTTTCCAACGCAGTACTCTCAGATTTTACGCACCGTGTAATGTTGTTTCTGTTCGGAACGGTGTTTGTGTTCCTGCAAACATTACGTTGTGCATAGACTAGCTACTAACAGCTCATTCTTGATAATATCGCTGTCGGACACAATGTCAGATGAGATATCGCACTTTTTGGCCTCGCCCATCAGCGAGTTCGAGCCCGCGACTAGTTCAGCCCTATGTTTCTCTAATTATTTAATCTGATCCTATACGAGTATGTTGTCCTTCCGAGTACGATATTTAATAAGGTTGAGTTGATGGATTGAACTGAACTACAAGATGGATCCCAAAAGTGAGTGATCAATTGTAATGACGCAGTTCAGTAGAGGCCTATGTCCAGCAGCGGAAAATTATAACACTATCGCACTCAACAAAGTTGATTGATCGATTAGTGTTGTGAAAGACGAAAAGGAAACGTTCATAGGTTGTTTTCTAAACTAATATTATGAAGAGGTAAAGTTTGTTTTTTTTTGTTTTTTATTAAAAGAGTTTAATCTCTAAAAGTGTTGGTCCAATTGCTAAAAAAATTACACCGATAGAAAGCTGATATAATTCTGAATGAAATAGGCTATATTTTATGTACGCGGCCGAAGCCGCGAGCAAAAGCTAGTTGTAAGATAGTTTCACCACAAAAGTGTCTAAAATTTACAAAATCCTGTCCTCTAGATTGGATGGCCACGTTGTCAACTTGCTAATATAGAGGCAAATAAAAAAGATAAGAATCTGTATTTTGGCATACTTTATATCAGTTGATCAAAATCATTTTGATGAATTTCTAAGAAAGAAGTTGTATTTGTTGTTGTGTATGCACAGCATCAATATTCGACAAGGCTCTTGGAAATGCATTTGGGTAAGGTCTGGCAATTAAGCAGGCTACGGCAGAACGTTGATACAAGCTTCGGCAAGAGCGTTTATTACGACACTAGCCGTGTGTGGGATTGTCGTGCGTAATTGAAGGAATCACCTAACCGACCTCGCAAAGGGATGATTACGTCTGAAATCATGATCTCCGCGTAAGGATCTGAGCGCTGAGGTGTTTTATTTTATTAATTGAGCGGTAAGAAGCTGCTTTATCATAAAACTAATAAAGAAATAACACTTCTTGAGTGGTTGGCCCTGGTCCAAATGAGATTGTTTCTTCCACCGATCTAAGTTACGGCTCAATCATTATTATTCTCCCACCATATGGTTGAACTTGTTGACAAAAATCTCAAACATTCTTGACGCCCAGAGGTCCTCCATATTCAAGTACGTCTTGTATCCGGCCTCATATCGATACGAGATTCACACACATCGCCATTTTTCTTCCTCTCTACCACTGTGAGTTTATTGTTAATAGATAGATAGATTTTATTGTACACCAAAAATAAAAATTACTTTAGGAGCTTAAAATTAATAGAGCTACTATAGTTGCAGTGTGCTTTATAATAGGTGAGACTTTCAGCCGACTTCGGGAATGCAAACCTACTTCATATAAAAGATTCCAGATGGTTTGATCGCCTATTAATAAGCCGAAAGAGCTGTGGAACCTCGTAACTTGTTAGTATTTTAGTGTGAGAATAGTTATGAGATGTAGTCTTCCATGACGCTAGGCCACGCTGCCCTTGATGCAATAGAGTGTCCAAATGCAGATTATAACGCTCTGTGTAGAGTCAAGAGCGATAGCCACAATACGTTGCCTTTAAGTCTTGTAGTCCATTTAACATCTGGCCGGGATTAAATAGACACTACACTCGTACCCGCCTAGGCAGCAGTACGAGTATCTGTACATTTAATTGCAGCTAGCTACGCCCCACCCGGTTAGAGTCCCGCTGACCTTAAATCCATTTTCTTTTCGAAAGATTGATTGATTTACTTAAGCAAAAATATTCTTCAAAGTGAACATATTACTTTGAAGAATATTTAACAACCAATGTTTATGTGTAGAAATGTTTCTAAAGATCCAAGCCGTTTCGAAGGAGTAGGGAAAAGTTCCGAAACTGCTAAAAAAAATTTATTAATCACACGAAAAAATCAATAGTTTATAATGTTGTTCATGAATCTGTTAGTTTTTTTTTTTAATTTATTTTTATATTATTTTGTTTTGAATATCTGTGCCCCTCCTCGGCTTTCAGGATTCTGGGTCAACGAGAAGTACCCTATGAATTTCGATCTTTGAGAGTATCAAAGTAAACATTTTTTTGCGACATAAACGGCCGTATCTTTTTTATTCATTAACTTAGAAGTTTGATTTTTTCACAGCTTGAAGGGACCGCAGACTTGAGTACATGGTTTTAATTTCGACTCGATACCTACACTCGTTCTCGAGATAAAGGGTCTTCAGGACAGACAGACAGACAGATGGACGGACAACAAAGTGATCTAAAATGAAGATATAACGGTTCCGTTTCTACGGAACCCCAAAAATGCTACTATGTTTTTTCTCATAGACCTCTATGACATGTATGTGGTATATTTTATAAGTATAAAAGCATTGACACATTCTTGATAGTTTCTACATCGCAATTTAGATAACATCTAAAGGGCTATAACCATAACTTACGCTGGGTTTTCAAACAACAACCATTAAGATAGTATTCGCGTAACGGCCTAGCTTTCTATCGCATCCTACACTTAGTTTATCGAGTATATGAGCAGTCAGTGCCATAAAACTGCTGATTAGTTGGCTTAAGCTTAACTTTTGGGAGAATTGTGATAACAATTTTAAATAAATAACTCTAATTTATTCATGTATAATTTAGAATATTTGTTGTACTACACATATTTGTTTTTAAGTAAAATTTTAGTATTAGATATATTTCAAATTATTTTCTCAACTTAATTAACGCGTAGTAATATTTTGAAAGTAATGTACAAAGCCTTTGATAAAATCAATCATGACCACTTACTGCGTTATTAACCATTGACAGATTTTTGAGTAAGCATACTTGCTTAAAAAACCTAGTAGTAATTTTATTACTTTAGCGAATACTCATTAACCGATATCATTGTTGGTAAAAGATAATGACATTTATTATTTTAATACGGGGTACTTTAGGGGTCTATTTTAGGGCCAAACTTTCTCATCTACATTAAGCAACTTCATACGGCTATTTATTATGAAAATACAACCGATACAATGTAAAAAAAAACACTAAAACGTGTAAAATAACTTTAATTTTGGAAGTCGGTGTTTCTATAATAGTTTTATGTCTTCGATATTTAACACCGACTTCCGAAATTAAAGGTATTTCGCACTTTTTAGTGTTTTTTTTTTACACTGATGTTGGTAGTATTTTTTTTGGGCAAAAAGTTATTTATTTTTCACCTTTTAGTTGTTGTACCACAAATAGAAATACCCCGCAACCTTATATAGGCGCTTTTCTGGTAGTTGCCAATCTTATGATTGTCTCTCTGAGAAAAGTGAAGCGGCCTTGAATAACAAAAAAAAATTGTCTACTGACCGTCGGGCACGGGATCTCGCAGTAGTAGCAACAGAGGATGCCGCGCGCGCCGCCTCGACTGCTCGGCGTGCAATGCGCGCGCCTTGCGCTCCACCAGCGCGACGAGCACCGCCTCCAACCGCGCCGCGCCACTCTCCTCCGTCCATACTGCTTTGTCGACCGTCTGGAAACATCACGTCACAACATTAGAGCCATTTCAAACTTGTAAACCCAGTAGGTAAGAAGAGGAGGGAGACGGTAGGTAGGTGTATCTTATGCTTCTACTAAAGTATGAATTTTCATGATAATTAATAGAAGATTTCTAAAATACTTCGTGTTCTAGGGCCACGGTAACTCTGTGGAACAATCTCGTAGCCTCAGTGACAGGCATTCAAAACTTACTGAAAATAACGCAATGTTTACTATGAGAATTACAAAGATCACTTTAATATTTCATGTTGCCAGATACATATCTCTCAGCATATATAATACTTACATTCTTAACAAAACCATGTTGCCAAAACAAAGCTCTGCATTTTTTGTATCCAATGTACACTGGGCTTAACAAAAACGTTTTACTTTTCGACCTTTGTAACCAAATTCTTAACCAACGCTGAATAAAACAAAGACACAAAACGTTATTTGAACGTATTTGAATGCCATATATTCATGGTTTTAAATGATACAACACACACGCTAGGGAAAGTACTGTAATATTTATACCTACTCGATTCCGGAGGAAATCGACTTTTCCGTTTTTTCTTTTCGAGAGAGAGAACCGTAGGAATTCTGTGTAATACAGCCTCTCTAAATACATAATAGCTTCTTTGAAATAAAGATTTTCATTTTGGTATGTGTCTTTGAATAGAAAAGTCAAAGGTTTAGGTAGATTACAAGCAATTATATACGTACTTTACTAAAAACATAAACTATTTAGTTGAGAAGCGTTGAGTAGTTTCCAATATTTCAACATTTTGACAGCTGTCACTGCTACCAGTTATAATCCATTACATTAGTAGAGAGTATAAGTGTGATTGATTACCAAATATCACGGTATTTCCTACTTACAACGTATAGTTTTGGTATACATATATGTATATCTTATGAGCTGTCAACAATGTCATTATAACTTTGTTGAAAGTATTGGTTATGTGCGTCTATTTCATTAATATTACACTGCTAAATTCGTTAATCTATTAACCTTTCGAAAAGCGTAATTAGATACACAATAGAGACAATGAGCAAGCGAACGCTGGCGTTCGCTGGGGTTTAATTAATTAAATAAAAATAGAATACGGTGTGGTTTTTCAAAATAGACGATAAAAACCAACAGTATATCTCTAGCTCTATACTCATGGCAAAAAATCTGATGCAGTGGATATGAATGCTACACGAAATTTCAATTTTTTTTCTATTTAGTGTTTAACAGCGTGTGAATGAATGTACACTGATTGCAGGGTCTCTGGGCGCGAGCTTAGTAAGCGCGTGTCAGCTTCCATTGTCTTGCGAATTAGGGCTACATCCACAGACATTTTGTAGCATATGAAATCAGAGGCAACGACTTTGTTGATAGGGACCTTTTGAGTCCAGGTTTATCGAATGCCAAATTGAAATAGAGCCCTAATATGAGTTTTTTTATTTTTATTTATATGGAAAATCATTAAATGATTTCTTCCGCCCTTGGGCTGAGTGCCAATGTCAGACTTTTACTGACTAAAATCCACACCTATTTTCCTTCTTTACTGACATATCCTTGAGGCACGCGTGGAACAATACGGGCTATTGACGACTTGAGACCGAAAGACTACGCCTACGATGGCTGGAAATTGGGATCGGGATCCCGGTGGCTTGGGCGTGAGGGCCGTTACCTTGCGCGTTTTGCCCGCTCCTTTGCTAGCAGTACTGCTTTGCAGAAAGAGGCGACCGTCTGCCATTCCTTCTCGCTGCGGACCATTGCCTGTATCCTGATACACGGCTCAAGAGATTGTTGCCGCCGATCAAGATCAAGATCGAGGACATGGTGGTGCTCTGCCCTAGAGGGCACACCTCTAGCGTAGACCTAATTACGAGTGAAGACGTCCTAAGGACGATGATGATATTAATTCATTAAACGCCAAACGAACGCCGGCGTTCACACATCTATTGTCTTACTATTGTGTCTCAAATTGACGGTATCTGAAAGGTTAAAGACAAAACGACCTGTATATTGATAATTTAATCGGCATAAGTGACAATAAATAAGTGATATACTGACATCGGTCGACGGCTGTCGCATGGTGAGCGCGCGGCCGACCCGTGTGGCCGATCATCGCCTCGCACGCGACGCTACCGAGCGCCTCTCCGCACCTGCAACCAATGGCAATCGATTTATATTAACTACTCATTACGAATTAATTACCATGACACACTTAGGGGCAAATTGCAGGCGGACTACAGTCGATGGGGTCGAAGGATTCTATTGATTACATTTTAGAGTATTGGAATTGCATAATCTAATTCCGCCGAGCCCGTTCCTTCTTCGAAATACTAGACGTATAGCGATTTTTCACTGCAGTGGTACCTGATGGACATCACACTCATACGTACAACTACAAAAAATTTCGGGAACATATTCGATGTTTCGTACATCTAAGAAATTATGTTTCCTGATAGTCTAGAAACTGGAGTTATTTACATATAAAAGTGAATAGGTTACCTCTAGGTAAGCGAGTTCCATTGTCATCTACAGCGTCGCTTACCATCAGGTGGTCAAAAAATATAATAAAAAAAAAGGAATTAATTCCGGAATTTCTGAAGGGAAAAAGGTGGTCTCAGAACGTAATAGGCAACTGAAAAACACGATGTGTTTTAGTCAGAATGCGTCTGAAACGCGCATTCCACTCTAAAGTGGGAGAAGTTTCTGAATAATTTCACACCTCAAAAAAAAAAATACCCATACTGTCACAAAGGGAAACGGCGTCCTGACAGATACGGAGACAGATATCTCTGTTTAAAATTATTATATCTCGTTTGTTTTTGTACCAATTTTGATATTCTATTTTTGTACATTTATTAATAAACTGGTTATAAGATGAACAATATTATTTCAGGCATATTCTCTTTGGCGATCACTTTCTTCAGGAAAGTGGTTAATTTCCTGAAAAGGAAACAGAGCTTTCAACGTGATGAAGCATTTTCAAAATATGACAACACGTTTCCGTTACAACCAGTATAAAAGAAAATGTCCCTTCAGAGAATTTAACGGGATTCTCTTGCAGTCATATAAACATAACAACATAACATAATCAGCCTATTTACTGTTCCCACTGCTAGGACTCAGACCTCCTCTCTCAAGGAGAGGGAATGGGCCGTAATCCACCACGCGGGTCCAGTGCGGGATGGTAAATGTCACACGTCTTCGAATTTTTTGGTTCTAGGATATGCCGGTTTTCTCACGATGTTTTCCTTCACCGTTTTGAGAGCAGTGGTGATGAACTAAATTACACAACGTAATGCGGGCTGGGTTTGAACCCGCGACCTACAACTCGTAAGTGGAAGCCGTTACCACTAGGCCACCACTCCTCAAACAAACACAGACAGTTCAGTCATACAAAGACCGTTAATTTATTCAGATACATCTGTTTTTGCCATCGACAAACTAAGAAAGTAAATCTGTATTAAATGCCGTTTCCCAGAAATGTACAATAAGTACCTATTAGGTTTTTTTTTTTTTTCGATGGGAAAAATCATCTTATGACAACCCCCGCTCTTGGGCGGAGCGGGAGATAGTGTCAGACTCTTACTGACTAAAAAACCCATCCCGTTCCTTCAAGCCTTCATACCGGGGCTCGAGCGCCCTTTCGGATAACCCTGGCCCCAGTAGGCTTCGACCCGGCTGGGCCCCTGCTGTTGCTGACAACTCCTTGAGGCGCGCGGGAACAGCGCGCGCCGTCGACGACTTGGGCTTGGTCCGGACAGTTACCGGACGGCCGGACAGCGAACTACCCATTGCTCACTGTCCGCAAGCCCGCGCCTACGGTGGCCGGAAATCGGGATCGGAATCCCGGCGGCGGCGAGAGCGCCGTTACCTGATGCGGTCGGCCTCCTCCTTAGCGAGCATTACTGCTTCGCAGAAGTCGGCGACCGCCTGCCACTCCTCCTCGCTCCGGACCATGGCCTCGACCAAGGCCCGGCGCGAGAGGTCTCCGCCGCCGATCACCCCCACGAGGGCACGGCGATGCTCCGCCCAAGCAGGGCACACCGCGATTGTGTGCTCCACCGTGTCCTCCGGGCGTTCCGCACAGTGGCGACACCCGGGCGTCACTTCCGCTTTAATTCGGAACAGGAACCTCCCGAACTTAACATTTCCGGTGAGGACCTGTGTCATGCGGAAGGTAAGGACGCCGTGAGGTCTTTCCAGCCACAGTACCTATTAGGGTCAGTTCACAACGAGACGCTAAGCGACGCGACGCTGAAAATATAATTTTATTTACTACACGAAAAGATACACATTTCATTGTAAGTGATGGAGATAGGATCTCTTTATAGCAATACAACACCATGTTGCTGAGATAGGCGTTGCAAGGGTATTTGTTGATTGTGTTATTCTCAAAATAAATATACGCCTGTGATGCAAGATGACTATGTTTGTTAATTTGCCCACTCTGCTAATAGTGACAATTTAAAAAGACATCTCGATCTGAAATGTGTATGTTTTCGTGTAGTAAATAAAGTTATATTTTGAGCTGCTATTCGTGCTGCGTCGCGTGCCAACGCGTCTCGGTGTGTACTGACCCTTAAGAATTAAAAAAATCAACTTATAAAGAAATGTGATCGTATTTTCATAAAAAAATCTGTTATTTATAAAGCCTACGTAGATGCTTATTTTAATTTAATTTGAATACAGTTTTACTTCCTATTTAACCTTTCGTATGCCGCCGTAATTAGAGACATAATTAAAAAATTATTGTGTCTCGCGTGGATCCACGTTTCGGACACACGAAAGGTTAAGCCTTTGTCGTGATTATGACTAAAGTCTCTTTCTGCCGCTTTAAGTCAAACCGTATATATGTAACTAAATACATTTTTTATTTTTTAGGTGAGAAATCATCCAATGACATCTCCCGCCCTTGGGTGGAGCGAGAGGGCGTGTCATACTTTTTCTGACTAAAACCCACTCCTAGTTCCTTCGTTGCCTTTTTTGTTATTTTATATATATTAGTGCTTGACTGCGATCCCACCTGATGGTAAGCAGTGATGCAATCGTTGATGGTGAGGCGCACTAGTTTATTAAAAGCCCATTCACTTTAGCCTTGAAGACACTCAAATTATAATCAAACGGGATGACCGCAGGAGGCAAATTGTTCCAGTCCTTCGATGTACGCGGTATAAATGACTTTCATTCCAGGGCCGGGTTTCTCCTTTCAAAAGCGAACCCATGGCCCCAGTAGGCTTCGATCCTGCAGGGACTCTACGGTTTGCTGACATGTTGAGGCGCGCGTGGAATACTACACGCCGTCGACCACTTGGGCTTGGTCCAGACGGTTAGCGGACGGTCTTGACGACGAGCTACCCATTGCTCACCAGTACTTTACATGGACCAACTGCTTATCTGACCTCCATAACCCAGATATTTGGTAACACAATAGGCTTAGCAAGACTGGATGCATATTTCCTGGCTTCTGACTATTCATAACGATTGTCAAGTCACTACAAATGACTTGCGAGACCAACGGTTTAACTTGCTTTCTAAGGTACAGAGGAAGCTTAATATGTTAAGATGTCATCCATCTACGGGCCGACCTCGATAAACGTTGCTTAACATTCAGGAACGACCTGTATGGCTGTTATTATTGAGTCAAGAATTCCCTTATGACCAAAGTATTACACACATTAGTTAGTTCGCTTAGTAAAAAATACTGGACAAGTGCGAGTCGGACTAGCGCCCTAAGGGTTTCGTACAAACTTACCTATGTAAAGAGTTCAATTCCTGATTGGAGTCTTGAAAGATTTCCAAAATGCAAAAAAAAATCTTTTTTGTTAACTTAGAAGTTAGATTTTTTCACAGCTTTAAGGGACCGCAAACCTAAGTATATTCCCGATATAAAGGGTCTTGACAGACAGACAAACGGATGGACAACAAAGTGATCCTATAAAGGTTTCGTTTTTCCTTTTGAGAGTACTGAACCATAAAAACATTTTTTTAGCCTAATGATGTATATTGGTATTGAAGAAAGAAACAATTCTAATTTGGATGCCATTAATTACATTACGTGGAGGCATTCTACGACTTTTAATGAGAGAAGAAAACGCCGAAATTCTTACGACAAGATTAAATTGAAATGCTTTGTAAAGTAAATAGCTGCCGTGACTCCGTGAGGGATTTGGAAAAGAAAAAACAAAATGCTACAGCGATTTTGTTGAGAGAATTTTTTATTCGGTAGGCAGAAAATATTTCCACATTACTGTTACAAGTATCTGGTATATCGTATCAGATATCAGGCCAGGTAAGGGTGGGTTTATAAACCCAAAAAGTTTTTGAATTCCGAGATATATCAATACCAGAAGTATGAATTAACGTAACGGACATTTCTGGTTAATTACCATTACATTATTTATTATTTTATGTAGTTGTAGGTATATTGTGTTGCCTGCGCCGAATAAATGCTATTCTTTTCTATACTATCAATCGTCATAAGAAACATTTTTACGTTTTAGATAAAAGTATCTTACGATAATTCATACTTTTGGTATTAATATCTATATCTTTGAATTTGAAACTTTTTGACTACTTCTGCCTTTTTAATGTTCCCACTGCTGGGACTCAGGCCTCCTCTCTAGGAGAGGGAATGGGCCGTAATCCACCACGCGGGCCCAGTGCGGGTTGGTGAATGTCACAAGTTTTCGAATTTTTGGTTCTAGAACATGCCGGTTTCCTCACGATGTTTTCCTTCACCGTTTTGAGAGTAATGGTAATGAAATAAGTTACACAAAGTAATGTGTAACTGATTTCATTACCACAAATAAAATATAATTCTGCCACCAATTTATTAATCATACGAATTAACCTATCGTGTAAAGTTTCGAACACATGTTACCTGCAGCTTACAACCCCCTCCCCCCCTTTTTATAACAGAAACAGGATATAATACTACTGCCTTTTGTCCGGCACTGTACGTGACGGCTTTTATCCGGATCGTATTCATACAAAAAGCTAACATATGTAGTACATTCTATTCGATCGCTAGTACGGATATCGCGTAAAGGCCACTGCACGAGGTACGATAACCTTTTTATTGGACGAGAGGTCTCGAATCGGAACTATTTTATGGAGTATTTATTGGGTACGGGTATCGTTAAACGTGGTATCACTGTATCGCATCGAGAGTGATCTGCCCTGATACTATGAAGTGCTAATGCCATCATGGATTATGTTATCAAAGAGAGACAGTGCTATTCGTCTTGCATAGATCTGTCTCACTCTCACAATGGAATTAAATTAAGAAGATGTAGACGGCGTATGTTCTCAGAAGTAATTGTGTGTTTATTGTGGCTTTAGATTAGTACACTTTAGGAAGCTTGCGGATAGAAACTGGATTGTAGTAGAAGTTCTGTTTAAACTTGACTTAATTGTAACTCAACCGAGATAACATCGCTTTAATTAAAGACTTTAAGGTTAGTCTTTCTCTTATACACGTTTTCACTAACACTAAGTAAATTAAAGTCTGCTGACTTTAATTTACGCTTATTTAATTTACACTTAACTCAATGGCTAAAGTTAAGAATCCAACCAGTAGGTACAATAATATTTATCAACATTCATTAAGTACCTACTTCAGCATATTTCGATACAATAAAAAAATATAGAATAGAATAAACTTTATTGTACACCAAAATAGTAAACTTTTCAAAGAAACTAAAAAAAAAAAAAAATCTTGTTTTAGTATTTTATTACTTATAATTAAAGAACTTTTTAAACAAAAATAAGTTAGTTATATTTGAAGTGAAAGCAGTTACTATTCAAACCGGAATTATTGTTTTGCATACAGATAGTTCGTATATGTACCTACATAATATAAAAAAATATCCTTTTTTTTTTTTTTTTTTTATGGTGGGAAAAAATCATGCATTGACATCCCCCGCTCTTGGGCGGAGCGGGAGATAGTGTCAGACTCTTACTGACTAAAAGACCCACCCCGTTCCTTCTAGCCTTCATACCGGGGCTCGAGCGCCCTTTCGGATAACCCTGGCCCCACTAGGCTTCGACCCGGCTGTGTCCCTGCTGTTGCTGACAACTCCTTGAGGCGCGCGGGAACAGTGCGCGCCGTCGACGACTTGGGCTTGGTCCGGACAGTTACCGGACGGCCGGACAGCGAGCTACCCATTGCTCACCGTCCGCAAGCCCGCGCCTACGGTGGCCGGAAATCAGGATCAGAATCCCGGCGGCGGCGGCGGCGGCGATGATAACGCCGTTGCCTGATGCGTTCGGCCTCCTCCTTTGCGAGCATTACTGCTTCGCAGAAGTCGGCGACCGCCTGCCACTCCTCCTCGCTCCGGACCATGGCCTCAACCAAGGCCCAGCGCGAGAGGTCTCCGCCGCCGATCGCCCCCACGAGGGCACGGCGATGTTCCGCCCAAGCAGGGCACACCTCGACTGTGTGCTCCACCGTGTCCTCCGGGCATTCCGCACAGTGGCGACACCCGGGCGTCACTTCCGCACGAATCCGGTGCAGGAAACTCCCGAACGAACCATGTCCGGTGAGGACCTGCGTCATGCGGAAGGTAAGGACGCCGTGAGGTCTTTCCAGCCACGCCTCAAAGAGGGGACTTACCGCCATGATTGTGGCGTGCCCAGCACTGGGTTGCGATAGTCGCTGACGCCATTTCACCATGAGATCCCGCCGGAGCTCTGTCCGCCATGCCGTGACCTGTCGCGGCGGCGGACTTTCACCCCGGCGTTGCATCTCCACGCGCATATCGTGCATGTGTGCAAGGACTGTTGCCTCCAGATCCCACGGTGGTAGGCCAGCCAGAAGGCTCGCCGCTTCGCGGGAGACCGTGCAGTATCCCCGCACCATCCTTATCGCCATGACCCTCTGGCAGGCGTTCAGTATGGCCGCCGGTTGCTATTTCAGCGACGGCGCCCACACCGGCGCCCCGTAGAGGGCCATGGACCGAACGATCCCCGCATAGAGCCTCCAGCAGGAGGCGTCTGGACCCCCAAGGTTGGGCAGGAGCCGCTTGAGCGCAGCCCCAGCCCGGTTGAGTTTGGGAGCCAGACGTCGGAAGTGCTCCACGAAATTCCACCGGCTGTCGAGGACGAGTCCCAGGTACTTCATCGTCGACCCGACACCGATGTGAACTCCTCCTACCGTTAGTTGGGAACTCAATGGCGGCGCGTTCCGAGGCTGGCGACCGTGGAAACACATCGCCTCGGATTTGTGAAGCGCCACCTCGAGTCCCAACTCCTGGATCCTATCAACGACCATCGCAACCCCGCGTGTCGCTTGAGCGACCGCCGCCTGGTACGACTCTCCCTGCGCTAGAACCAGCGTGTCGTCTGCGTAGCAAACCACGCTGACCCCGTCAGGGAAGTCGCCGCGCAGCACGTAATCGTACCCGATGTTCCACAAGGGTGGCCCTAGTACCGACCCCTGCGGAACACCGCACGACATCTCTCGACGTTTCCAGTCTCCCTGGTGACCGGGGTAGACTATAAATCTTTCCGACAGATAGGCCTCGACCACTCGACAGAGGTATTCGGGCACCCGGTGGTACCGGAGTGCCCTCCGGATCGTACTCCAGGGCAGGGAATTGAACGCGTTGGCAATGTCCAAGGACACTGCCACGACACACCTGCCCCGGGACACCGCATCCCCCGTCGTGAGGGCTCGCACGCGCATGATGGCGTCCACCGTAGAGCGCATCCTGCGAAAGCCGAACTGACCGTCCGAAAGTTCCGGCCCCACCCGTGTTAGGCGCGCGACGAGGCGGTTTGCAATGACTCTCTCAAAGAGCTTGCCCACCTCGTCGAGCAGCACAATGGGCCGGTACGCGGACGGAGAGTCCGCAGGGCGCCCTGGCTTCGCTATGAGGACCAGTTTCCCCGTCTTCCAGCAAAGTGGGAACTGGCCCCTCTCCATGCATGCGCTGAAGAGCCCTCTCAGTCGAGGCCCGAGAGCCTCCATGGCCAGGACCCAGGCCTTCCCAGGCAAGCCGTCGGGTCCTGGGGCGGTGTTCTTGGCACTCAGCCTTCGCACCGCCACTCTCAGCTCTACCTCGGTCACCTCTGGAGCATCGTCGTCGTGTCGTCGCTGTTGCGGTCCGCGTCAGACACCGCTGGCGAAGGCGGAGCCATGGGCGGGGGGGAGTGTTCCCCTCGCGCAGGGAACAAAGCGCTTACCGCACCCTCCACGATTTGGGGCCGGAGACTCTGAGTCAGCGGGGGAGCCCAGGGGCGCAGTTTTTCCCGTACCGTTTTGTACGGGCGTCCCCACGGGTCCGCGTTCAGAGACCCCAGCCAATAAAAAAAAAAATATCCTAAAATATCCTATTTCTTAGTATTTATGAGTAATACTTTATCCTTGTTACTAGATGCACTGATCTCGATAGCTATCACGTGTGGATTAATATCAGGCCCATTCAATCTTTGTCTGGCTTGATTGAAAGCCTTTATCAGACGATTCCAGCTGCGAACGTATGCGTAGGATCGTGTACCGCTTTGTTTCAATATTATTTTAAATGATTGCGGTATTAATTACGAACAATGAATACCATTTTCTAACCCAAACTCGAAATATTTTGACCAGTTTTAATTGAAATTTCCCTTTTCCATTATTTCAACCTCTGGAGAATCTTCTACTAACTAGTAAAGCTACACTAATTATTATAGTGTCTATTCGAAAAATAGGTTATTTAGTTTGACATTATCTTTGGATAATTATGACAAGAGCAAGAGCAGAGATGAGCATGATCATCTGTTCTGTCTGAGTGTAATTTATGTATAAAATGTATGTATTTCGAAATATACAAGTATGTTTGTTACTTGTCTAGGAGTCATAACACAAGCTCTGCTTAGCTTGGAACTAGACTGCGTTGTGTGATAGTTGTGGAAATGTCAGTGTTGCCGTTTTCGCGACTTTAGGAATACATTAAATTTTGCAAAATCTAGCGAAATTTATCAAAATTTTAATGTATTCCCTCGATGTCTGTTTTTGTACTAGCGGCAAGACTTTTTCTGCGACTTCTAGTGACTTTTGAATATTTTAAATTTATTGGTGTGAATGAACCGTTTAAAGATAAAATGTTGCTGCGGCTTTACAAAACAAGAGTGTCCAAAAAATAATACCGGGTAAAAATTTCTAAACAAATTGTTTTAGTTTTACCAGAAAGTCTTCTTGAAAATCACAAAAACTGGTAAAAAAAACCCCGCAGCATCATCTACAATACCAGATGAAGACCTACTATCCATAAAACTTAGTAGATTAGTAGGTTTTTTTATGGTGGGAAAATTATCTAATGACAACCCCCGCTCTTGGGCGGAGCGGGAGATAGTGTAAGACTCTTACTGACTAAAAACCCACCCCGTTCTTTCGTGTATTCATACCGGGGCTGAGCTACTCTTTCGAAACTAACCCTGGCCCCAGTAGGCTTCGACTCAGCTGGGTCCCTGCTGTTGCTGACAACTCCTTGAGGCGCGCGGGAACAGTGCGCGCCGTCGACGACTTGGGCTCGGTCCGTACAGTTACCGGACGGTCGGACAGCGAGATACCCATTGCTACCGTTGCCGTCGCCGTTCCTGTTGCCTGATGCGGTCGGCCTCCTCCTTTGCTAGCATTACTGCTTCGCAGAAGGAGGCGACCGCCTGCCACTCCTCCTCGCTCCGGACCATGGCCTGAACCAAGGACCGGCGCGAGAGGTCTCCGCCGCCGATCGCTCCCACGAGGGCACGGCGATACTCTGGCAGGATATTAGGTAGTAGTAGTCTAAAACCAAAACACCATAGTCCGCTACAGAATAACCAAAAACTTCATAGCTCATTTGGATCATGAATGGTGTACTTACAATAAAGTATTTCATAGATATATTAAATAAATAAGACGTGAAGAGGTAACAAATAGGCAGACAGACTTATTTTCGCGTTTTTAACATTAATATGGATGTTTTATCCTGAGGTACGTTCTAACGGATAGAATACACCTTAATCTTGTAACAATCTAACCTTGTTAGAGTAATAAGTAAGTAATTTAATAACTTCCTGATCAAATAAATTATCTTCACAGAATGTCCAATAGCACTTATCATATTGTCTCTACCCATTAAGGCGAATACACTTCATTTTAATGTTTATTAGGTAACAGTTTATGAATTACGTTAGTTGAATGTTTATTCAACTAATCACCCCTAAACACTTGAACTTTCTTAATTCATTAAACCCCTAGCGAACGCCGGCCGTTCGTTCTCTCATTGTCTATTTGTTGTGTCTATAATGTGTGTCTCTAATGGAGTCGTGTATCGACAATTTCAACCTCACCGCGAAATACGAAGTTGCCACTTCGTGTGCTATAGTTTAATAATTGGTTTTGTATATTTTTTTTTTAAATATGTATTCATAGTTTAATTTTTTTTTAACGATTGTAATAATATTATGTATTTTATGGGCCCTTTACAATATTTTTTTTTATTATCAAACATGAAGAACCTTGTACTTGTTGTATTTTAAGATCTGTACCACCATGTTTCAGGCAAATAAATGAATTATTATTATTATTACAGTTATTTACATAGTAATATGCCACTTAATGTCTCATATTAACGCAAATTTAAACCAACAATGACCACAATTATAGTTAACAATGAGTCCCAAACTAGGCGCAGCCTGTATCTTGGTGACCCAAACATTACACCAAGTTCATAAACAATATAATGTCGCTTTCTAGCGCTACGTAGCAAATTAAAATTGGCAAGGACACAAAACATTATTGCCAGACAATAAATAAATAATAAATAAAGTCCATCCTATTAGCGAAACGCTTCAACATTAGTGCGGTAGTAGCAGTACTAAACTTTATATCGTGAACAAGTTAGGCAGGAACTAGTTCCCAGTTTCGCAGATTTTCGCACTGTGCGCAACGAATGTTACCGCATTGTGCCCCGAACAGGAGCTCAGTGATACTGCGGTTATATCCAATATGCAAACACTAGGCCATCCCACCTGATCCCACGACACAAAACTCACGTGACTTTCATTTGCATGATAATTAGTTAGCGCCAATATTGTGGTAGAATTAAAAGGATTTTTATCTATATCTATCTATATGTCGCCGTGATATGATAAAAACAGAAATTTGATCAATTTTCTAAGTGATTTGATCAAATCACAGAGGACGTAATCACTGATTTTTAACCGACTTCGAAAAGGAGGAGGTCCCGAATGTATTTTTTTTTTATATATGCTCACCGATATCTCGATCAATTGTAGACAAACTTTGATTTTTTTTGCCCCTTAGGTGCCATAGAAATATTATTATGACCTGATCTGAATTTCGAAGTTATGGAACAGAACTCCTCCACAGGATGACAGCAGAACTGTCGTAACAAGTAAAATTGCTTTGTTTATACGTGTAGTCAATGACTGACTGAAAGAAAAGGGATATATCGAACTGATTTGATAATGAAGCTTAAAGTTAGGCACCGGAACTTTGTAATAAATTAAAGTAATCTGTTTCGGATTATTAGAGTCGTTGTGAGATGAACTCTGGCTATAAAGTATTTAAGTTTGGCTGTGGGGTACTTTTTAGTGGTGGGTACCATAACTAAAAACTGTAAAATAAAAATATTTTTTACAAAATAAATATAACCGACTTCAATGCTAAAAAAAACACTGAAAAGTACAAAATAGCTTTAATTTTGGAAGTCGGTGTTAAATAACAAAGACACAATACTATTATAAAAACACCAACTTCAGAAATTAAAGTTTTTTGAGATAAATGTAACACCGTACCTCTAACTCACATCACTAATTATCATAATTATGAATTTAATTACAAATAAACGTTTAAAATACCATAGAATGTTTTTTTGTCATTACACGGAACCAGTTCTGGTATTTGTCAAATCCCTACATTTATTCAGGAAAATCATAAAATAGTGTTTTTTTTAACACACTGCGCTCCATAACTCAAATAGCAGATGTCGGGGAAAAACATCCAGGCTGAAGTGAGAGTGAGCTGGCCACGTTGCACGAATGCACATTTCGGGCAGGTGGGCGAGGATTGTCACTCACTGGACGCCAGAACAAGGTCGACGACGAGAGATCGCTCTAGACAGAGAAGTTTGAAAGAAGAAAAGGGAGCCCTTTGGGGCATGCAATAGGCTATAAAAAAAAAGAAAAAACAACTTAACGTCCTCCGTGATTTGATCAAATCACTTAGGGAATTGATCAAATCTCTGTTTTTTACATATCCCTGCGACAATATAAGTTAAAGGTTTAAAAGATTTTTTTTCGAAATTTTCATTATTGTCAGGGTAAAGTTTGTATTTGTGAAGTTTTGTTTTGGTTTTGCACCTGAAATTAAATTTTACCAGTACGAAGCCGGGGACGGCTCGCTAATATATAAATGGAAATAAAACGCTATTCGTTGGTGAGAGCATCGCTGATGAATGGGTAGACCGATTTGACGAAATTCGAAATAAAATCAGGAAAAAAAACAAATTGAAATAGGTATATGTACGCTTGTTTCTCGGAAAATTGAAAAATTCTGAAAAACAGCAAGTGCCTTTTGTGTGGGTTTTTTGTGTGAAATCGGCTTATGTCCAAGCTGTCTTCTATTTCATGGTTATTTCATGAAAAAGTCATTCAATATGGTTAACTAAAGTGAAAGGTTTTTATATATGATTTTAATGATTATACCTATATTTTCGTAAATAAGTACGTGTTGTTTAAATTAGGTAGCTAAAGTGCTATTTCAAGGTGAGAAATCATCCAACGACTTCTTTCGCTCTAGGGCGGTGTGCGAGGGTGTGTCAGACTTTTACTGACTAAAACTCACTCCGACGTTTCTTCTTTACCTTATAGGCAGTCGCCAGCAGCAGCCAGGCAGCCCCAGTAGGCGTCGGCCCTGCTGGGCCCCTATTTTTAGCTGTCATCTCTTTGAGGCGCGCGGAGAACACTACACGCCATCGAGTCGTCGACTCGGGCCCCTGGACGGCGAGCTACACATTGCTCTTCAACTACAAGCCCACGCGTGTTGAGTTCAGCGTCATCTAACGAGAACATGGCCTATCAAACCCGTAGTTCACCTTAATGTACAAATTATTCTGAGAACAAAAGACGAGTCCTCAACGAAGACATTCGCGCTGTCACCGAGTATCTGGCCTAAAGTGCTATCTCAATTCAAGAACGAGATTTATGACGTAATTATACAACGCGCGATGTCTAGTCTACTCACGACAATTTCAGATTTATTTCTTCTATTATGGAATCTACTGGCAGTGGCGTAGATAGTTGACGAACGGCCCTGGCAGCAAGAAAAAACTGGGGGCCTCTTTTTACGTGGAAAAATAAAATTTTCCTAAAACCTTCTAGTGCTCTGGGCAGTCAGTAAAGTCAGTAAAAGTCTGAGACCCGCTCCAGGTCTCAGACTTTTACTGACTAAAATTAGCTGCCATAATTGGCGTTGTAACCTAATTTATTTAGATTCTGAAGGAGGGAGACCTTTTGTCTTGATCAATAATAGGTTTGTTACTCCGGTTTGGGGGCCCCTCCTTATATAGGGGCCCGGGGGCACTACCCGCCTAGCTCTTCGCCCTCTTAGGTAGCTATGCCAGTGTCTACTGTTCTCCTACCCTGCTAAATATAAAAGGCTGTGTTTTTGGATGTTCTTGTGATTGATAGATAAACATCACTAATTTTAATTAGTATAACTATTTAAAGGGCTTCTTAGAAAAGGTCTTAATTATTTATTATATATATTTACATATTAACTCTTTGAATGTCGTAATTAGAGACACAATAGAAAGACAATTGCTTATGTCGAACTGTGTAACTTAAGACATTCAAAAGGTTAAAGTCTCAATAAATAATATTCATAAACAGAAAAGTTATTGGCGTTTATTTATATCCCAAAATGTCACTCAATTTCGCATAATATATACATATTTACAGGCTAAAGAATGAATAAGTGACGATCAAAACGGAAAAACACTGCGCTTAGTATTTTCTAGCGCTACTAGAAAATTGTTATGAATGATTGATTCTGTTATGAATTTACCAATTATGACAATTTGGAATTTCATTTTTATTTTTTCTTTTGACTACAAAAATATGATCAATCGGGCATGGAGAGAGCCCCAATTTTTTGTACTAATTGAATAATAGAGGTGTATAAAGTACAATTTACACTCCATCAATCACGCCCCTCAAATTTGGTTCTGCGGTAGAACAAAATCTGGATTAGAACGAGCCGTGCGTTCATAAAATGGATAATTCACAAAGTTCTTTCAAATTAACAAGCCGGTAAAGGCGAACAAATTTTCATAACATTACTACCTCCTCATAGCAGCTTCGACCACGTGAAAGTAGTAAATTATCCCAAGGGAACACACGCAGGTGATAAACACGTAGGTACAGAAAAAATACATTAAATAATTATTTACAATGTGATTTCAAAATGAATACATAACGTACTATTCACTGATAGTACTCGAGCAACATCGGGAATATGGTTCAAACAAGGACATAGTTCTAGATAAAGGAACCTTCTAACATAAAACGCCTCGTTCTGCCAAGCACTTAATGCAACTGCTGAACAAGAGCCCTTCAGGTGCCGGCAGAGCTCTTGGCCATTAGTCCATTAGCCGTTACTACCCTGTAGCTGCAATTAGCGTAGTGTCCACAACCAAAATACTCGTATCAACAGTATCATATGCTAAGTAAAGACACTCCTATATTTTCTTATAATATAATATCATTGAGGACACTTTTTCTTTATTTGTTTATATAACATTTAAGTACATTCAATAATAAAAGAACTGAAGAAGGAAACAGAAGAAAAGTATATAGGTGATGCTTATTTCTAAAGAAATGTCTCCCAGCATACCTGTAAAAGGAAAATTTGAGAAAATGGAGTTGTAAACACTGTGTGTAAAAGTAAAAGAAAATGAGTACACACAAAAAACATAGCTAACAATGAAATAATATAACATGCTCTATTTACTTGATATTTTTTTTTATAATTTGTATGAAAAAGTAACTATATCTAAAATCGCAACATCAAGATCTTTTCAAACCCCTCTAAAATCAAGTAAGTTAAGTGAGTGAAAAAATATTTAAAATGTGTAAATTCGGACAATATGTCCGAATAATTGTGTCTGAGTCGTCAGTAACTCGTTCCCGCCCGCCACGCGCCCACTCATCCTTATACAAATATTTGAAGTACTAATTACCGCTTCAATTTATTTAACCAATTTTTAATTTAGATTTAAAAGTTATTTTTAATGTTAATATTGTATTCAGTACAACATATTGTACAAAAATAAACAGGCGAGTACCCGATTCTCATAATAATAATAATGAAAAAAATCTGTTGTGCCTTTTTTTTGTTGGGAAAAATCATCCAATGACAACCAAGAGCGGGAGATAGTGTCTGACTCTTACTGACTAAAAGACACACCCCTTTGCTTCTAGCCTTCATACCGGGGCTCGAGCTCCCTTTCGGACATCCCTGGCCCCAGTAGGCTTCGACCCAGCTGGGTCCCTGCTGTTGCTGACAACTCCTTGAGGCGCGCGGGAACAGTGCGCGCCGTCGAGGACTTGGGCTTAGTCCGGACAGTTACCAGACGGCCGGACAGTGAGCTACCCATTGCTCACTGTCCGCAAGCCCGCGCCTACGGTGGCCGGAAATCGGGATCAGAATCCCGGCGGCGGCGGCGAGGACGCCGTTGCCTGATGCGTTCGGCCTCCTCCTTTGCGAGCATTACTGCTTCGCAGAAGTCGGCGACCGCCTGGCACTCCTCCCGCTTCGGACCATGGCCTCAACCAAGGCCCAGCGCGAGAGGTCTCCGCCACCGATCGCCTCTACGAGGGCACAATCTGTTGCGCCTACGCTACGTAAAAAAGTCAAAGACATCAAAATGTTTGATCGCTTCCTTTAATCTCTGGGTGGTCCTTAAAAATACACGGAAAGAGGCTACTGAAGCAAAGCCGTGGGAAAATTTTAGGATATAGAATATAATTTCACAACTAGTTTTATTTTAATGCAACTTGAAGCCGCTAGTTTATTGTTTTTTCATCTTTACCATATAAGAGAAAAAATGTGGCTATAGTAAAATTTGTTTTGAAAAGGGAAAACCATCGAATATCTTAGTGTCAGATTTATGTGTCTATGTTTTTTCAGCTGCCCTTTTTTTTAGGTGGAAAAATCTTCTTAATGACATCCTGTTCCTTCTTTGCCATTGTTGCAGGGCCCCGGGGATGTTTTTCGCACCACCCATGGCCTCAGTAGGCTTCGCCCCTGCTGGGCCCCTACGGGTGCTGACGACTTCTTGAGGCGCGTGAGGGACACTACGCGTCGTCGACGCCTTGGGCTCGGACCGGTTCAGTTGCCCTTTGCGTCCAAGGACAACGACAACTCTTTCAAACATTTCTAATGCCCTACAGTAACATATTGTACTTATAAATTACATATTAGATGCCCCAAAACCCTCCTTACTTCATCCACGTGAATGTCAAAATGCGTACACACCAGAAAATGCGTGTACAATGTTATCAAATGTATGAATATGTCACGGCAATTAAATCTGCACTGTACGTTTGTTTCACTCAGATTTATGGATGTGTAAACAACTTTATACAACAATTGAATTTAAAATAATAATATAATATTAATAATAATATTCCACAACTACCACACAACGCCGTCTAGTCCCAAGCTAAGCAGAGCTTGTGTTATGGGTACTAGATAAATGATAAACATAGGTACTTATATATTTCTAAATACATACATATTATAGATAAATTACACCCAGACACAGAACAAATGATCATGCTCATCACATAAATATTTGTCCTGGGTGGGAATCGAACCCACGACCTCCGGCATAGTAGTCAGGACACTAACCACTAGACCAACAGGCCAGTCAAAAATCTGCACAACAAACATGACACAGGTATGATTTTACATCGATGAAAAATGTCATTACATTGGTGAACTTTGATTTATCGTGTTGTAAAACACAAAATCCGATTATCATAATGTAAAATAATGGTACCGAACTATTATAGGTCAGTTGTGGTCTTGATTGTTTGAAAGAGTTACCGTAGCTCTTGCAAAAGGTAACTGAAGGAATACTGTGGGTTGTAATCAGTAAAAGTCTAATACTTTTTCTCGCTTTACCCAGTGCAGGAGAAGTCATGTGATGTTTTAACAAGTAAAAAGAGAAGGTTGGTCTTGGAGGTGTGCAGCATAACAACAATAGTCAGCCTTTTTAATGTTCCCACTGCTGCTATCAGGCCTCCTCTCTGGGAGAGGGAAGGAGGGAAGGAGGTGTGTCCAGATTAACATACTATTTTTGAACACTTCTAAACTTATGCGCGACTTATTCTCGACTGTGCAAGTCGAATTCTCAAATATTTTGGTCACGTTGTTCGCAATGAACACTCCATTGAGGACAGGGACAAGTGGAGCGGTAGCGGTCACGCGGGCGCTCACCTACGCGTTGGACAGACCTCATCAAAGCTGCAACACAAACCTCCTTAGTTCAGAGTTCTCGAGACGCCGTAAACCGCGACAAATGGAGACGCATCGCGAGGGCCTCACTCGCCAAATGAAAATGCAATATCATCAACCACAACCACTCTGTCAAGAGTGAACGACTAAGGAGGAGGAGGAAACTTATGTAGATGTCATAGAAAATAGCTAACGCACTCGTACATCGTCGACGGCGCGCACTGTTCCACGCGCGTCTCAAGGACATGTCAGTAAACTGTAGGGGCCCAGCAGGGTCGAAGCCTACTGGGACCATAGGTTTGCTTCTGATAGGAAAATTCGGCCCTGGTATGAAAGGCAACGAAGGAACAGGAGTGGGTTTTTAGTCAGTAAAAGTCTAATACGGGAGGCCGCCTAAGAGCGAGGGATGTCATTGAATGATTTTCCTACCGAAAAAAAAACAGAGACAAAATAAAATCCGTCTTCTAAGATAGAACTATACCTATATACAATCAACCACGGTGATATTCTTGGTTGCACTAAAACCGAACAGATGTCAACTGCACCAACTTTTAATAATAGCAATTACTGTTGGCAAACTTCTTGGTAAAAGAAACTAGACGGAAGAGAAATCACTATAACTTCGTCTGGCAAAAGACAGAGTAGAGTTTATTTAACAATACTAAAGTCTGTCTAATAAGTCAACCGACTTGGGTAATTATTAGGGTAAAATGAAATCTGATGTAATCAACGCTGGTTCAATAATCAAGGTTTATTAAGAGATCTTGATCATTGTTTACTAATACTCGTAGAAGAACCTTATAAAAAGTATCGAATACAAGTATTTACAAAATTCCCAAGTCAGTGCTAATGATTTTAATGACTTAAATACATACTTTAATATTCGATACTGAACTGCAAAAATTTTAATTTCGTGGGCTACAAAGGTTCATTCTCATTAAAAAATGTCATCAAAAATCTCCTCCGAATCACTGCTGACTGACGTAATGTGCCCAAAAGACTGGCCAAAAAGTTGGTTTACAAGTCAAATTAACTTCAAACCTCCAATAATGTAGTGACATCAAATGAAAAAGCACCCATTTTGATGTCATAGATATCATTCCAACAAAACATGAAACAGTACAAAATATCGATCCTCCGTGACGTAGGTAGGTTGATTTCACTAAATAAATTACTGTGTCTCTTTACGGTTCCATTCCGCCCACAAAGAGCCTATAATTATAAGCAAATGTTAGCATACGAAGGTATTTGTATCGGGTTTACTGAATGAGCAACATGGTAAATAAATAATCTGATTGCCAATTATTTTGAATGCAGTACATAGTCGATATAATATGTACGAAAATGTAGGTCAGATGAACTAAAAAAGGTTTCTTATCTCATAAGTATTTCATTTTAATGACAATTAAATTAAAAACCAAAAAAAAACAAAATATTTTCTATTTCCTTTCTATTGGGTGGAAATAAATAAATTTAATTATTTTTTTCAAGGACTCTTCATTTTCCGTTTGTAACCAAACAAGTAATTACTTCAGAAGTCAACTTGAGATAGGTATTAGCAGAATTATTAAATTGGGATAAAGTTATCTGACAAGGGGGGATTTTGTGCAAATTTGTAATTTTGTAACTTTTAAACGGCATTCCGGATGGCGCTTGAAACTTTTTTGAGTTAAATCTTTATTTAGTTCGTTGCTTTGCTAGCATTGTAAATGCGTCATGCCATCTGTGTCCAGATCTTGTCTCAATTAAAACATTCCTAACATATTTTTTGGCTAGACTTATTAAGTAAAAGACATATTTTGCGAGACCCATTATTTTTTTTAATGATATAAAATAGTGTTTGTCTGATCTGTAGCCTGATTCACGTAAAATCAAACAAGCCAAATATCGTTGAAGTTTTATAGTCGTTCAATCGAAGTCCTATCCAAAAGCGGTATTCACGTATTCCTTAATCGGGATTGGATAGAACGACCACTCAACTGGCTCGAAACTAAACGATCTATCGACGACTTATTTCCAGTTACATTAATACGTATTCCACCAGGATAATGTTATACAGATTCTTTTTAAATCGACTTTTCGACAAAACGACTTTAAAATCAGTGTCGTTCAAACTCGATTGATGGATGTGAATATGGAAATGGTCTCTAAACGACTAAATCGCTACGATATCGTTACGGTTTTGATTACGTGAATCGGGCTACAGATCTTATCTAAAGCAGTGATGCAAATGTTGATGATAAAGCACACTACTTTATTAAGAGCCTATTCACTCTAGCCTTGAAGATACCTAAATTATAATCGGACGGGAAGAATGCAGCCGACAAATTGTTCCAGTCCTTTTTTCTTGTACTTAGTTCCGCCATTAGAAACGCTATGATTGATATTTACTACCCCTATAAAATCACCCCTCACATGGCATAAAATAAGGATTCTATAAATAAATGGGTAATTTCTGTCGTTCCTTCCTATTATCGGCCTCATTCTGGTATTAATAACAGTAATTGTTTGTTCGGAAACTCGATGAAGTAAAGGCCTGTGCCATAACCGATACTTTAGGAACTTTTGGTGGATCGATGTTATTAGTAACATGTTCAAATATTATACCAATCGATTCGAACTTTGGGCAGTTTAAGTGGGAAAAAAATTGTTTCTATCCCTGACATTCTGACTGCCCACTTGCATCTTCACGCTACAAGAATAAAAACTTGATAAAGACTCACCATAACTTGCAAAGGTTGTCATTAAAAGATCGCTTTTAACGATATGGCTGCCCACTAATGTTACGCAATGTTATTATAGAATAATTTATAAGTTACAGAACTAAAACTTACATTTGTACTGTAAAAGTATTCGATCTATTTTTCAATACACTTGCTTTTTTTTTTTTTTTTTTATGGTGGGAAAAAATCATGCATTGACATCCCCCGCCCTTGGGCGGAGCGGGAGATAGTGTCAGACTCTTACTGACTAAAAGACCCACCCCGTTCCTTCTAGCCTTCATACCGGGGCTCGAGCGCCCTTTCGGATAACCCTGGCCCCAGTAGCAATACACTTGCTCAGAAAGTGACTCTTATTGCACTGCACTTAGGTACATAATGGCCCTTGTTACCAAACTGTGACATTTTGATTACCATTACGCACTAGTGCTATAATGTAGTTAAAACCTTATTGTTCAACCTCTCCCCCACCAGAATTATATTACATGTACCGTATCAGGATGGGCGCAGGTCGTCCCCTACGAGTCGCCGGTCAACCCCCGTTTATTCATTTCAGTGAGTGTATTGAAAGGTAAATAAAAAAAAACATGGGCTCGCATATGAAAACAGATTTTTACCGCCACAAATTTTTACTAGTTTTAGTTATTTTCTTCACAATGATACACGTGAGTAATTAATAATTACCTTTCTCGGCTCTCTTAAGACCCTCGCCACGGCTCGGGTCTAAATACCGCCTCGACGGTAATCACTGACATTACACACTTATATCATAATGTACTATTAATTTATGGTTATAATTGTTTGTTTTTTTATTCCATCTTTCTTAGAACGTATCTTTTTTTTGTTTAACGTGTGGAAATCTGCATGATTGACTTCTACCTCGAGACGGGTGACCTCTTCACCCGTCTGTTCTTTAGTTACCTTTGGCTGGGACTCTGGAGTGCTTTCGCTTTTGTCACGCTCCCCCAGGCAGTCAATAATAAATATTCTTATTATTTCGATGTGTGCCCTAAGCCATGCAAAAGTCAAGCAAATGTCCCACATGCTTGCGTCCTTTCAGAAGTCAAACGAAACATTAGCATTAATGGCCATGTACTTATACATAACTTAATGGCCGTAGTTGAGTCCGTCCGGCTAATACATGGCCACCTTTGTTGCAGACTTAGTTATTTGAACACGAACTATTGTTTATTTGGATCAATTCCAGCGGACGGACGGCTGTGGCCCGACTTCGAAGGGAGATTATAGCCATTACATAGATGAGAGCAGAAGGGTAGTTTGGGTTTAAAATAATAATAATAATATTTACATAAAAGTGTTCCAAAATTAAATGTGACACTGGATCCCGCACTAGGATACCCTGTGTCGCAGGATCCAGTCTCGACAAACAATATTGATTATTTAAGTAAATCTAGCTAAATAAAAAAATGTATCGGTATTTGAAAACTTTTTTTAAGGTGGGAAATGATTCAATGACTTCTCCCGCTCTGGGCGAAGCGAGAGGGCGTGTCAACTAAAACCACACCTGTGTCCTTCAGTTGCCTTCGCGTTCTAAGATCACGGATTTCCTTTTCAGAAATTGCCCGCGGCCCTAGCCGGCATCGGCCCTGCTGGGCTCCTACGGTTTGCTGATATCTCTTTGAGGAGCGCGCTGTAGACGACTTGAGCTCGCTCCTGTCGTTACCGGACGGCCGGATGGCGAGTTACCCATTGCTTGTCATCCGTGAGTCTGCGTCTACCGTGGCAGGTAGTCCATGTGGGGGGCTCGGTGGCTGGGGCGGGAGGATGCCCGTTCCCTCACCCGTGCGGTCGTCTCCTTCACTAGCATTACCGCTTCGCAGAAGGAAGCGTCCGCCAGCCATTCCTTATTCGAAAGCTTAAGAGCCTTTTCCTGATTTATCAGAGACTAGTTAAAAATATGCTTTAATAATATAACTATATTAACTATATATATAACAGTATACAATATTCATAGTCCTTTTGTAGTTTGGTAAGGCAAGATACAACGCCAAACCTTACCTTACTAGGTACTAAATAATTGTTAGGTCCGTAGGGACAATAGAATATTATGTAGAATACTACATAATATTCTATTGTAATATTTTTAATACATTTTCTACGAGCTATTTAAAGAGAAAAATAGAAATTTTTCGTTGTGTCGCCACCGAGTAGGTCAAACCGGAATAAAAGGGTTGTCCGCATAAAAACTATAAAAGGAGAAAATAAGCGAGTTTGATATAATTTTTTTATCCGTTCAAATTATCCTTCTGTAGCCATTCCTACTCGTGAATCCAGTGTCTGATTCCTGTTAACCATTCACCTGCGTGTTCTTTTGTACGGCGTAGGAGAACTGTGCACCAACTTCATTTCAACGTGTTTTGAGGACATCAGCAGTTTCTGGCGTAAATATAACTTCGTTTATGGAGTTCATTCGTCAAAGTACATATAATATCTTATTGTTGTAAATAATCTGCTTGGTACCCTCTTCTGTAATAGAGTGCAATTTGTAACATGTTTTCCAAAAATTGTTAAATAGTTAAATAACACATTTACATAACTTACTGAAAGAATTAATTATCTTAATCGTTGCAATTTGTATTTTGAATTATTTCATTTGTTATTTATTTATTCGAATTACTGTCATTTCTTATCTATTGTTTTACAATAATTCAAATAAATAGCAAATGAAGTGTCAATTGTTTAAAATTTAAAAAGATATAACAATTTAATTGTTATTTATTTGAATTATTATAATTTTAATTTGATTGTTTCATCTCATATAATATTTGGAACAATCTGTTAAAGTTTTACATACTTATAACTGATTTGTTTACTCGGGACCATGCTCTGAATATTTTATGCAGAATATTTTGTAAACAAGTAGCTCGTGAACCCTGTTAATGAAATAAAAATAAAGAAGATATATATTTTTATGATAGCAATTTTAGTGATTTCGCCACGGGTCATGGGGTTATTTGGACCAGGACCGCGGTCGCAACTTCCAGCTATAAAAATAATATTTATTTTATAGTATTTTGGGACCACAGTTTTTGTTTTTGGTAACTATTTTAATGAATTATTATTCAATCAAATTGTCCTTCTGCGATCTTTTCCTATGCGCTAGCCCACAGTAGCACATTCACGAGCGTGTGGGCGTACAGGGCATGATGACTCGCTTGTTTCTTTTGTACGGCACAGGAAAACTGAGCGGCTACTTCATCTCAACGTGTTTTGATGACATCGGCACAGTTTCAGTATTTTTTCGGGTTAATTCGTCTAAGGAAGTCATCTAAGTGGCTCTCCTGGTGTAGCTTGAAATTGTATCGCGATTTTTTTCTTCTTCGGTAACGTAATTTATCGTTATGGTGAATGGAAAAATTAGAAATAATACCAAAATTATATTAAACAATTATTAAATCATGGTTTGTAGTAACAATTAATCTATGGTCTGAACCAATTTTGGATCAGCTTTAACGCTATTTCGGTAGAAACTTCTACCCACCTTATATTGGATTATATCTATTTGTAACTTCATAGAATCCCTATAGGGTACTATAATATTATGTTAATGAAAAAAAAAACATTATTGTAAACACTCTCCGACTCGTACTGCATTATAATTTATTCATTCACTTATTTCCCCGAAGCAGTCGTATGAAAATTTGAAACTATTATGAGCTCGACGCTCCAGCGATTTCAATAACAGGAGTGAGTAATAAACATACTAAAGGAATGTTAACACGGCTGTATAAAACACATTAAATAACTCTCGTACTTAATCTGTTTTTATGTGAATTGGTAAATATATTGATAAGTTATTGAATGGAATAACTCTCGGGGATAAAACCCGATTTTTATGTACATTTATGTATGTAATATTCCTAATATCGGGGTATACATCCTAACCGATATCCGTGATCCTAACCCTGTTGAGCTGGACGTTGTGAAGTCAGTGAGTGAGTCAGGACTTTGCCTTTTACACAGGGTTATTCGTAAAACACTTTCAGAACTGTATTCATCATCATCATCATTCCAGCCGAAAGACGTCCACTGTTGGACATAGGCCTCCCCCAAGTGTCGCCACAATGAGCAGTCCTGTGCGTCTCGCATCCATCCCGCAACCCTTACCAAGTCATAGGTCCACCTTGTAGGAGGCCTTCCAACGCTACGTCTTGCGGTACGTGGTCGCCATTCCACCAGAACCTTTCGACCCAACGGCCATCTGTTCTGCGAGCAATGTGCCCTGCCCATTGCCACTTAAGTTTGGCGATTCTTCGTGCTATGTCGGTAACCTTGGTTCTTCTGCGGATATCCTCATTCTTGATTCGATCACGCAAGGAAACTCCGAGCATAGCCCTTTCCATTGCCCTTTGGGTGACTTTAAGTCTTCTGATGAGGCCCATTGTAAGCGATCTCGTTTCGTAGCCATAAGTCATCACTGGCAACACGCACTGCTCATAGACTTTCGTCTTGAGCCACTGTGGTATGTGAAGAACTCTGCAGAACTGTATTACGAACATCATAAACAACAACTTTTGTTCTATGACTTTTTATAGAACATAATTCATTTACCAAAAACAAACCTTCAAAATTTCGTTGTTCCATCTTACACACTTCAACTCTGTATTTTGTTATATCTAACTACGTCTGTACGACGCAACGCAAGCACATCATGTACCCCCGACGCCCGATCCCCGCTCCCTTCCACTGTTGTATTATTGCTTGCTTCGCATAGACTTCATAATATCTATAACGTTCAATTTAAATATTTTTACTTTTGTATGAAAATCTGATGAACTTAAAAATGATAAATTTTTAAAAGTCGGTGTAAAAGATGTTAGATATCACCTGTAGCAGCCGACCTAGTACAATTTCCAATGAAGTAAATAATATTTTATGCTCTCTCACAACAAGTTTACCTACATAATTATTTAGAAACACCAGTAGAACGGATGCATAATTCAATTCTAATAAAGTTACAAAACTGTTAGTTCTACGCCAAAACTGAAAGTAAACATAAAGTTTATTTTCAACCGGAATACGAACTTCCTCCATTACACGTAAAATTAACAGCTTGTTAATATTCAGTGGTCCGTTAAGGTGTTTCCGTTCTATTATCTAAACACGACGGAAGGGAATTCGCACCCTGACGCAATAGGAAGAGACTGTTTCAATAGTTAGGGTTTTGGATATCTACCCTTTAGGTCATGACACTGTATCAAAATCACTTGCTCTGCTTTTGCCAGTAGCTTTGCTTGCGTAAAAGTAAAAAAATCCAAAAGGTATGTACTTCGGAGATATCCTATGTCATATTGAAGGAAGACCGTGTCCTTGGGCCAAATTTCATCCAAATCGATAGAAAAAGAAATGATTTCTCATAGTCTCTTATAGGTATCTGAAAATACCTCACGAAGGTACCAATGTTCCTTGAGTTTCGATAATTTTGGAGATACCTATAGCATTTTAATTTTTCGGGAAAAAAATTCTAACTTTTTTGTACAAATACTTTTGGAGACTTTTTTTTAACGATTCTATCTTAAAATACCACTTCTTGCATGTATGTACATATGTATTAAAGTGTATATGTATTATCAAATAAATATTTCATAATCCAATATCTTTCTAAAAAAATAACAATAACAAAAATGAAAAATTTACATTCTTACGAATAAGAGTTGATACTCAAGATATGACTTAGCATAAGTATAATCAGCCTTTTTCATTGTTCCCAATGCTGGGACTCAGGCCTTCTCTCTAGGAGAGGAATGGGTAATCCACTACGCAGGCCCAGTGCGAGTTGGTGAATATGACTTGATTTCATCGAAACAATACAAAGAAACGCAGCAATAGATTTGAATAAATAATATTAAAATTCGAATTCCAAAGTATTTGATGTTCATTACTCCATTTTTATGTAGCAAAAACGCTCTGCTGATTCAATGAAATTAATTTAAAAGACCTTACAAGTTGCGAAGAACTCCTGATATTACCTCATTATTTTTGAGGAGAAAGAAGATAGAAAATATGTTTTTACAGAGTACACAGTTAGCTCTGCTTTATAGCAACTTTTAAATAACTCTTACTTTTTTATTCATTTGGACTCTGTTTGAAAACTCATTCATGTCAATCTTTTGATGGTAAACTATATGTATAACATTATACCACGCTTGTATGCACCGAAGGATTTGTCAGAGACCTATTTACAGTATCTAACTTTCGACAATTTTATTTAAGTTCCATGTAAAAGGGAGCGAGTTTTTTGTCATTATTCAGCCTATTGCCATTGTTCAGTATATTCCAATTATTCAACTTATAGCCATTATTTTGCCTATTGCCAATATTCATTATATTCTAACTATTCAGCTTATAGCCATTATTCAGGCTATTGCCAGTATCCTCTGTCGAGTGGTCGAGGCCTATCTGTCGGAGAGACTTATAGTCTACCCCGGTCACCAGGGAGACTGGAAACGTCGAGAGATGTCGTGCGGTGTTCCGCAGGGGTCGGTACTAGGGCCACCCTTGTGGAACATCGGGTACGACTACGTCCTGCGCGGCGACTTCCCTGACTGGGTCAGCGTGGTTTGCTACGCAGACGACACGCTGGTTCTAGCGCAGGGAGAGTCGTACCAGGCGGCGGTCGCTCTAGCGACACGCGGGGTTGCGATGGTCGTTGATAGGATCCAGGAGTTGGGACTCGAGGTGGCGCTTCACAAGTCCGAGGCGATGTGCTTTTACGGTCGCCGCTCTCGGAACGGGCCGCCAATGAGTTCCCAACTAACGGTAGGAGGAGTTCATATCGGTGTCGGATCGACAATGAAGTACCTGGGACTCGTCCTCGACAACCGGTGGAATTTCGTGGAGCATTTCCGACGTCTGGCTCCCAAACTCAACCGGGCTGGGGCTGCGCTCAAGCGGCTCTTGCCCAACCTTGGGGGTCCAGATGCCTCCTGCCGGAGGCTCTACGCTGGGATCGTTCGGTCCATGGCCTTCTACGGGGCGCCGGTGTGGGCGCCGTCGCTGAAAAAGCAACCGGCGGCCATATTGAACGCCTGCCAGAGAGACATGGCGATAAGGATGGTGCGGGGATACTGCACGGTCTCCTGCGAAGCGGCGAGCCTTCTGGCTGGCCTACCACCGTGGGATCTGGAGGCAACAGTCCTTGCACACATGCACGATATGCGCGTGGAGATGCAACGCCGGGGTGAAAGTCCGCTGCCGCGACAGGTCACGGCATGGCGGACAGAGCTCCGGCGGGATCTCATGGTGAAATGGCGTCAACGACTATCGCAACCCAGTGCTGGGCACGCCACAATCATTGCGGTAAGTCCCCTCTTTGAGGCGTGGCTGGAAAGACCTCACGGCGTCCTTACCTTCCGCATGACGCAGGTACTCATCGGACATGGTTCGTTCGGGAGTTTCCAGCACTCGATTCATGCGGAAGTGATGCCCGGGTGTCGCCACTGTGCGGAACGCCCGGAGGACACGGTGGAGCACACAGTCGAGGTGTGCCCTGCTTGGGCGGAGCATCGCCGTGCCCTCGTGGGGGCGATCGGCGGCAGAGACCTCTCGCGCCGGGCCTTGGTTGAGGCCATGGTCTGGAGCGAGGAGGAGTGGCAGGCGGTCGCCGACTTCTGCGAAGCAGTAATGCTCGCAAAGGAGGAGGCCGAACGCATCAGGCAACGGCGTTATCGCCGCCGCCGTCGCCGGGATTCTGATCCCGATTTCCGGCCAACGTAGACGCGGGCTTGCGGAGAGTGAGCAATGGGTAGCTCACTGTCCGGCCGTCCGCTAACTGGTCCGGACCAAGCCCAAGTCGTCGACGGCGCGCACTGTTCCCGCGCGCCTCAAGGAGTTGTCAGCAACAGCAGGGACCCAGCCGGGTTGAAGCCTACTGGGGCCAGGGTTATCCGAAAGGGCGCTCGAGCCCCGGTATGAAGGCTAGAAGGAACGGGGTGGGTCTTTTAGTCAGTAAGAGTCTGACACTATCTCCCGCTCCGGGGGAGCGGCGGGGGATGTCAATGCATGATTTTTTCCCACCATAAAAAAAAGGCTATTGCCAGTATTCATTATATTCCAATTATTGAGCTTATAACCGTTATTCAGTATTTGAAAATAATATTAATCGCCAGAAGTTGCTACCTATTTACCAATTGCTGTATTTTCTTACTTATATCACGAATTGACACACCCAGTGCTAGATCTCAATTTCTCAATTCATTAGTACTTCAAGCATGTTTCAACTATTAACTTAGTTCCTAAGTACGGACTCACGAGGATGTTAAAGGTAGACTCGTTCAAGCATGTGTTAATACCTTGTGAACCCTCGTTTCGTATTTATGTATTGGGTTCAAACCTTCGCAATATGCAGTCGTATATAAAACGTGTAGTTTGTTAAATGTTATCCTTAACATTGTACTAAACCTCTTCTTGAACAAGTCATTAAATTAATTAAACACGTGGGATACGATGTAGAAGTTTGATTATACGTGGAAACACAATTTAATAGATCCACTAGACCAGTTTGAATTCAAACATTTTGACTCTTATTCCAATTTACTTAGGGACGATAATTTTTCATACTTCTCTATTACAACAAAAAAATAGTCTAGTCAGTAAAAATCTGACACTATCTCCCACTCCACTCAGAGCTCCTGCTTTGCAGGTTATTTAATGACTACCTTCCATAAAAACTAAAAAAAATTCCATTGCTTCATGTTTAAAAACGCCCCTAAGATGACCCACTGACCAAAATTCAGACATCATCAGCTTTTTTTCTTGCGCGGAAAGTCACTTTTCCCGCTCTGGGTAAAGCGGAGGTAGTGTCTGCTGCGGTGACTCCTTCGATTAATCTTGACAACGTAAGCCAGACAAGTAAATATTCTTGAATTACGTGGACATTATGAGTAGTAAGGTCGTGCGTACAAACCAAGCCATGCGCATTACTTTGAGTAGTTTATTTCATTTATTTATTTTTATTAATTACAACGGTTAAACAGCCAATTACAGTAACTAAACAAAGAGTAAAAGTATAAACAACACGTACATCAATTCCTCTCACAGTACTTCTGATATGCCAATAAAATCATCATCCATTCATCCGCAAACAGATCGTTTGTTGGATAAAAATCCAAGAGATCATTTAGTGCAGCCAAAGTGCGAGGTATTGGAGACTGAGCACGGGCAACAGTGCGACACTGAGGCACTGCAAACATTCTGTGCTTCTTGCCGCGGCAGTAATTGTCCGGGACAAAGAAACGTGCCAGACCTATGACCATACTGATCTTAAAACAGTAAAGGAAAACATCGTGGGGAAACCGGCATGTCCTAAAACCAAAAATTCGATGACATGTGACATGCACCAACCCGCACTGGGCCCGTATGGTGGATTACGACCCATTCACTCGCCTAGAGAGGAAGCCCAACTCCCAGGCAAAATTATATGCTTTGCTATCTTCTTCTTCCTGCCCTTGTCCCATTTTATTTGGGGTCGGTGCAGCACGTTTTTTTCTTCCATTCTGTCCTGTTACTCGTCACGCTATCACTAACTCTCTTTGCTATATGGTATGATAATAACTTAATGGCGATTAACACACGGCACCGCGCACCGCCGCGGTTGGCGGTGAAGCGGATCTCATGTTACATTGGTCACTTAGTTATCCGTTGATAACTAAGTGACCAACCTTAACACACGTACACCGCCCGACCGCGCGGTCGAGCCGCGCTGATTTTCGCGCGGTAGGGCGGCGCCTTACACACGGGGCGCCGCATGACCGCGCGTATTATTGAGGGTGCAGGAAGTGTTGCAATTTAAAATGGATGAACCCGATATCTTCTTAATTTTTTCTTTCTACGCCATAACAGCCAGATTGCTGCCACCACTTTAGCGTCCATTTTCGTCAGTGTCTGTGATAAAACTGGTCAAAACCGCGTTAAATCCATCCGCGCGGTTGGGCGCGTAAACCGCCTAACCGCGCGGAGCACCGCTAAGAAATCCGCATCGCCTCCACCGCCCTCCGCGGCGGTGCGCGGTGCCGTGTATTAATCGCCTATTTATCTAAAATAATCTCAAGTTATTGAGTTTACACTAAACATCGCTCAAGCAAGAAATAAAGTAAAACTGAGTTAATTAGCCGAGTGGAACTTTATGAAAGATTTCGTGTTCTGTGTTGCCACTGCCGGCAAGTTCCAGACTTATTCCGGTAAATTAACCATTAAACTGATGAGAACAAAGGACCGCTTTCAGCTTGTTACATGCCTAGTTGAGATGCTTATATTGTTACTTGTCTAAAGTTTGGTTCTGCACTACTAATTTGAGTTCAATAATTTGTTAGTCGGTGCCTAAACTTAATAAATGTGGAAGACTGTATTCTTTCATTTTTCACATAGTTTCACACACATTGACAAAAAATATAGGAAACTAGCTTTTGCCCGCGGCTTCGCCCGCGTATATAAAATTCAGCCTGTATCTCTCAAGATTATAGCAGTTTTCCATCGGTATTAAATTTTTTTGCAATTGGATCAGAACTTTCAGAGATTACCTCCTACAAACAAAAGAAAACATAAAAGCAAACTTTACCTCTTTTATTTTATTTTGTTGATGTAACAAAGATGTGTGGAGAAGAAAGTCTGAAAGGACTTGGAAGAGGCCTGTGCCCAATAGTGGGACAGTACGGATACCTATCTATTTTGTGGTACGGACTAGATAAAAAAAAAATGGTTATATTTTCGAAATTTTTCAGACTATTTTTTTTTTGTAATAGAGAAATAATCTAATAATTTCTTCACGTCTGGGTGGAACGAGGAGTGTCAGACTTTTATTGATTAAAACCCACCTCTATTCCTTAGTTGCCCTTTGTGTTCCTGGTGTCTGGGATTTACAATACAATGTATCGAACCCGAAACCAACCACTAAATGTTGTGGGAGCCTTTGAAAGAGTTACAGTGGCCATTGAACGCAAAGAGCCAATGAAGGAACATCCGTGGGTTTTAGCACAGAGTAACCTGTGGTTATACCCGTTATGCTCCCGATTTCTGATTTTAACATTTGAAGTTGAGTATTTCTCAGACTATATTTTAGCCTAAAAGCCTGTCAAAATTGGACATTAAAGTAGGATTTGAGACGTGTTTAACTCAAAAACTCAATTCAGTAATCCACCCTTAGTCAATAAAAGTCTGACACACCCTCTCGCTCTACCCTAGAGCGGGAGAAATCAAATGATTATTTCTAACCTCAAAAAAACTACTTTATAATTAGTTCATAAACTAAGCAAGCCACCTCAGCTATGACAGGCAATGAGAAGCTTCTCATTATACCTCATAACATAAAACTTTGACTAGCCAGCCAGCGAGGTATGTTTTTGGCGTGTAGAGCGAGGAACTTTCATATACTCATATCACAGAATACGGAGTTTGCCGAACTATTCCGAACATAAGGTGCAGCGAACAGATAGGATGCCTACTAATTACGGGCAGGCTGTAGATTATTACCTACATAGCCAGCCACTGCAGCTACCATATAAAATACTAGCTGCTGCCACCGGCTTCGCACGCGTAATAGTAGAAAATTATCCCAAGGGATTTTATTTATGGTGGGAAAATCATCTAAAGACAACCCCCGCTCTTGGGCGGAGCGGGAGATAGTGTCAGAATCTTACTGACTAAAAACCCACCCCGTTCCTTCGTGCCTTCATACCGGGGCTGAGCTACTCTTTCGAAACTAACCCTGGCCCCAGTAGGCATCGACCCAGATGGGCCCCTGCTGTTGCTGACAACTCCTTGAGGCGCGCGGGAACAGTGCGCGCCGTCGACGACTTGGGCTGTCTCGGTCCGGACAGTTACCGGACGGTCGGACAGTGAGCTACCATTGCTCGCCGTCCGCAAGCCCGCACTTACAGTGGCCGGAAATCGTGATCGAAATCCCGGCGGCGGCGAGATCGCCGTGGCCTGCTGCGGTCAACCTCCTCCTTTGCTAGCATTACTGCTTCGCAGAAGGAGGCGACCGCCTGCCACTCGCTCTGGACTATGGCCTGAACCAAGGCCTGGCGCGAGAGGTCTCCGCCGCCGATCGCCCCCACGAGGGCATGGCGATGCTTCGCCCAAGCAGGGCACACCTCAACTATGTGCTCCACGGGATCATACTCCCTTAATAAAAAGTATCCTATATCCTATTCCAAGACATGATCTAACCGAGTACCAAGTTTTATCGAAATCCATTCAGTAGTTTTTGCGTGAAAGAGTAACAAACATCCATGCAAACAAACTTTCGCGTTTATAATAGTAAAGTAAGATATATAAAGGTGAGAAAACAGCATCACCCTAGTGTTACAATATATGACTAACAAACTATTTTCCTGCGAACTAGGGACGTATTTTTATCTTTTTCTTTTCATTACATTTCTAAAGTATCTTTTAAATAAAAATTGTAAACAAATGGTGTATTTCTATAAGGCATGTTTTTTTTTAATTCTCATTATTTCTAAAGATACGTACTCCCAGGATAAAAAAAAGCATTATACGTACTAGAACAGGGCCTCAAGTCTGCTATTACAATAGTGTCACAATGGTCTATCATTGATGTCATAATTGTCGATTTTGACAAGTTGGGTAATCTACTAATATAATGGCGTCATTATGACTTTCCAATGGTAAACCACTGACACTCCATTGAAGGCCCGGCGCCCACTATCGGTGGGCATCGGTGCGGCTCGGTAGAGCTCGAGCGCTTTACGCCGGCTTCGGGCGGCTTTGGGCGCCTTAGAGCTGCGTCGGGCGACTTCAGGCGGCTTTGGGCGCCTGAGAGCTACCTCGGCAGTCGTAAACACGCCTAAGGACGCCGTAGCTGATTTTGGGTAGCCTAAGAATAGTTCTGGCTGCAGAAACATCGCAGAGCAGTCACTCGTAACGTTCCGTGAAAACAGTTATGTGTGTGTATTTATAATGGTGGATTGGGACTTAGTTCTCATTGTTCATCTTGCTGATATTATTATATTGTTTTGTTTTTGTTTAGTTTTTTTTAAGTTTGTTTTTGTTTAAGTGTTTATTCATAAGTTATTTTTGTAACTTTTAGTCTCAAATTGTTTTGATATTTATTTTATTTTTACTTGGTATTAGGTCATTTTTATTAGTATTTTGGTTAAAAAAAAAATGCCAATAACAGTTTTCTTTACGAATGTACATGCGCAGAAGTTCGCAGAGCCTATGTTCAGGACTGCCAAGTTATTTTGCGTCTACTTGTACGATACGATAATGAAGGCGCGTGCGGTGATCGAAATGACTGTTCTGCGACGGGTCTGATCCGAAAATGCCACCCAAGCTACCCGAAGACCGCCTCGGCATCCTTAGCCATGCTTACGGCTGCCGAGGCCGCCCGAAGTCGCCCGACGGAGCTCTAAGGCGCCCTAAGCCGCTCGAAGCCGGCGTAAAGCACTCGAGCTGTACCGAGCCGCACCGATGCCCACCGATAGTGGGCGCCGGGCCTAATCTCGTACATATTGACAAATGAATATTTGAAGTTTGCGGTAATCTGCTAAAACTTTGACAGTTTATTTGATCAGTGTTTTACCATTAGAACGTTATTGTGCAGTTATTGGTTTTAATATGCTCGAAATTATCATTCTACCACAATTCTATTACAAGACCATTGACCGATCAATGATCGATCATTATGAATTAGCAGATTACAAACTTTTAGCAAAATGACAATAGGATCATGTTGGAATGACGAATTTATAAAAATATCAGACTTGGGGCCCTGTACATAGTCTGGGGTTTAGTCAGGCGTTTTAGCTTGATGGAGTTATAAACATACACTTACAAACTTACACTTTATAATATTATTTAGGTAGAACCACCAAGAGAACGATTACGATTTGATATAAGTAAATGCAAAAATACCTACATGCAAATGTTTATATTGATTATTCTGATTACACTTAAACTGTAACCAAACGAATATCTATAGAAGCTTTGCTTGTACTTCTTTGTCAGGCTTCTTATATTCTTATATTCTTTATTGTACATAAAACATATTATTCATAGTAAGAAAGCACAGCAAACCTTAATTTTTCTAGAAATTTTATAAAAGAGGAGAACTTAAGAAATGCACAACAAAAACCAAAATAATTTACATAGATATGTGCGCAGCACACAATACCTATAAACATACTACATAAGTACAACAAATAAAACCTATACATATATATATATATATATATATACCTATAGGCTATACCTATTTTTTATTTTTTATAACTAGCTTTTGCCCGCGGCTTCGCCCGCGTGGCATTAGGTTACTCACCATAAATTTTGGACCAACCAAAGCCAAAGGGCAACAGAAAAAACTCGAGTGGGTTTGTGTCAGTAAAAGTCGGGCACTCTCTCTGACTCCACCCAGAGCAGAAGAAGCCGTTTAGGCCCTGTGCACACCACGTTTTTTAAACGCGCCGTTGACGCGAGTTTGTAGCGATACAGACGCGATACGCATGCGAGCCAGACGCAACCTGTAGACCTTTAATAGGACGAAAGCGCGCTGTCGACGCACGTTTCTAAAACGCTCGTCAACGGCGCGTTTAAAAAACGTATTGTGTACCTACAGACCTTTGAGCATTTGTCAACATATAAAAAACATTAACCTTCCACAACAACGGTTACAAATTCGCGTCCGAACCTAACAAATGGAACTAAAGGCGAATCCTATTGAATGAGCCCTAAGCTATTGTGCATTATCTATGTATGTCCGCTCCCACAATGCTAGGGTTTGATTGATGGCTTCCTAGTACCGCAGTCTGTTTATTATTATCGCATGCCTCACTGCAGAGCTTTCAGTCGTTAATCACGGCAATATCTTCGATACAAAGGGTATTGCGTCTCTAACTATCTAAGCATGAATTAAATAGTGGCTATAAGTGTCTTATTTATTTACTTTACTAATATTTACGAATTTGCTTTATTCGTAAAATTCTGTGCTTATGCTTTATTCGCCGACCATCCAGAGGACACGCTGGAGCGTAAGGTGGAAGTATGCCCCGCTTAGGTGCGGACGCACGCCCTTTCGAACACCATAATCAGAAACACAATAGAAAACAAGCCTGCGTTCACTTGGGGTTCCATAATTTAAAGTGATGTCAGCAAACCGCATGAGTCTAACAGGGCCGATGCATGCTAGGGCCACGAGGAATTTCTGAAAAAGAAACCAGTGGGCCTAGAATGCAAGAAGCAACTGAAGGACCCAGGTCTGACACGCCCTTTCATCCAACCGGAAGAAGTTATGATTGCCCAACCCAAAAAAAAAAGTTGAGTGTCGTCAAGTAACTTTTACTTAAAAAAATTCTCGAGTCTTGTAAATTAAACCTCGGGAAACCACGAGATAAAGCTACTTACTTGTTTTATATTAAAATACCAAACACTTAAAATTTCTGTTTATAGTACTAATATGTAGAACATAATAGTCTAATCTGAAACCTCATTACGTTCCTGAAGTATGTTCATTATGACAAACATACAGCTGAACATAAAGGCTATGACATCCCTGGACAAGCATGGGCTTATACTGATATATTTTAATAGCAAGCTAACTGTAGCCTCGTGTTACGAACTGGTTGTACAACAAACAAAGTTTAATTTGATATCGAACAACATGAAACTACAGTGCTTCGCGTTATGTTTAATATCAGTGTGGGTGTAGAAACATTTGCGGGATTGTTCGAAAGGGTCACGGTGGCCCTGGAACTGAAAGAGTAACTGAAAGAACACGGGTGAGTTATAGTCAGTTGAAGTATTGTAAATATGAAAATCAAACTATACTATCAAAATTAACCAAATTACAAATAAAGGAACTAACATCAAAGTTTAAAACCAAATCCGTGGAAAACACTAACAAGCCAGTGTCAAACTACCCACCAACAAAAGTTTCGGACCACGCAATTCGAAAAGTTACAAACTTCGACGAATTCGTACGTGTAAATCTATTAGTTCCATTCTCCTAAACGTGGGCACTAAAGTCCGTTCATAATACGTAATCTTGTCATAACTAAGTAAATAGTTAATTACCGAGGTCCCAGTTGGGCGCCACAATTCCAAGCTTGCCTTTTACCCAACTTTATCTCTTATTACACACGGACTATTATACCCATGAGCCTGGATGATAACATTTGTTTTAATACCAGTTTGTAATTAACATTAGAGTGGAATTTCTAGAATCGTACGTGGCTACACCGTCCTACCTTTCTTGTGTGCATAACGGAATAGCTAATAGTAAATTTAATATGTATCATCAAAGGAATGGTATGATATTTTATTCAGCATTTAAGATCAATGTTGACACTCGTGTCTTTGTGATGACATATTTTAAATACTCATGTCCTTGACCAATTTGTTATGGGGCTAGTAAACTAAATTACCATCACACACGGTAGTTTGATTGCATTTCCTATAACTGGATTTATCATTTCTAAAATTTTACAGCTACCGTCAAAAACATAATCAATGAAATACCTCTTGAACCTACAAACAACAAATCCCATAAGTGAACCAGTTTTAAAAACTAATTAATATCATACAGCTTCGAATATCGGCAGCCGGGTAGGAAACTGATCGGAGCATAATATAGGAGCTTAAGTTTCCATTATAGGCACTTTCAGTAGCTCAGCTTCCAATTTAAAGGATTTGCAAGACTTCAGAGGCTGGGTGGGCTGGGCCAGGTAGATAACGAGTCAATCAATTGCCCCTAGTTTCTCCATAGTTCTATTGAGGTTGAACTTTCAGGTCAGCATAAGCGACCTATTTTATGAGAATGGAAACTTTGTTGGTATGCTGGTTATGTACTAAGCAGCCTGTTTTTATTAAGAGGAATTGTATTTGAGAAATATGAACCGGTCCACGCAAATCTGTGGTTTTTTCTTCAGAAGACTGTTACAGAAATTAAGCTGCATTTTTTTTATTGTCTTCTTTTAACGTATTGCAAATGTGAATGTCACGTTACGTAGACGGACGTTGTACGGTTGGTTGTAGTTAGGTAAATTTCATGATTCTCTGGCAGTAAAAGTAGGTACTCTCTGTCACCTACTCAACTTTTTTAATTTATTGTTCAACTTTTATTGTTCGTTGGATCGTTGAGCTACTTAAAGTTTTAAGTCGACCTACACATAATCTGAAAAAAAATTACACTGTTTAAACAACAGGCATAAACAAATAACTTTTGTGTTAGCGTTCCCGTTTTTTTTTTTTTTTTCGATGGGAAAAATCATCTTATGACAACCCCCGCTCTTGGGCGGAGCGGGAGATAGTGTCAGACTCTTACTGACTAAAAAACCCATCCCGTTCCTTCAAGCCTTCATACCGGAGCTCGAGCGCCCTTTCGGATAACCCTGGCCCCAGTAGGCTTCGACCCGGCTGGGCCCCTGCTGTTGCTGACAACTCCTCGAGGCGCGCGGGAACAGCGCGCGCCGTCGACGACTTGGGCTTGGTCCGGAAAATTACCGGACGGCCGGACAGCGAGCTACCCATTGCTCACTGTCCGCAAGCCCGCGCCTACGGTGGCTGGAAATCGGGATCGGAATCCCGGCGGCGGCGAGAGCGCCGTTGCCTGATGCGGTCGGCCTCCTCCTTAGCGAGCATTACTGCTTCGCAGAAGTCGGCGACCGCCTGCCACTCCTCCTCGCTCCGGACCATGGCCTCGACCAAGGTCCGGCGCGAGAGGTCTCCGCCGCCGATCACCCCCACGAGGGCACGGCGATGCTCCGCCCAAGCTTAGCGTTCCCGTCAAACACAAAGTTTATTCGTAGAATATATAAAATCTTTGCAAAGTACAAAATGTATGGCAATGACATGACCTGTCATGTCATTTGTCACGTGACTTTTCTGCTGGTAATTCCGTTTTACTTAGCGTTTGGCAGGAACGCTAGCAGAAAAGTTATTTTATCTAGGCTCACTCAAATCAGTGTGATTCTTTATTTAAAAAAACACAGATTGAATTAGCTTGAAAAAAGACTAACCTATTAATATATTTTGGTGCTTCTCCTCAGGGCGACAAAGGAAATTGACGTGTAAAAGTGTAATCATGTATCATGGCGTAAGGGAAGTTTTGAGTAAGAATTTGGATGGCTTCAAAGGTAAATTTAAACCAAAGAAATGATGAGTAGATTTTGTGAAAGACAGTAAGACCAGAAAGGCAAGAAATCATTTAGATGACTGAAAACAATGTTAAGTAGAAAAAGACTTTCTGCACTGACCCCAGACATTTTTTTAGTTAGGGCACGTGATGAGTTACTGGATGGTACATATTGTAAAATATAATAATTTATTTATTTAAAGACAACTTTTAGTCCACATTATATGTTAGTATCCCTTATTACTATGTTAGTTCAGATGCTCAATATGGGTGTTATCAAAAAATTAAAGGCCCGTTTAGACATTTGTATTTTGACTGCCTAGCGGCTTGTTCAGTGTATTGTAACTACTACTAAAATAGCTACTCCTACACCGGACCCTTAATTTTTATTTTATTGTTTCTTTAAGTGTCCTTCCAAGTTACATTCTAGGGTTTTACATGAAATGTCAATACGGACCTTTTATTTAAACGAATTTACGCTCAAAGTGAAAAAACTGCTTACGAATCCAGATGCGTTTTTTTTTAAAGCCACATCGTGACACTATCTGTTGTGGCTTTTCCATTGCCACGAAACGTTATGGTGGAATATTGTGAAAGCCACAACTCGAATTACACAATGTTGACTTATATTTACCAATACAAACTGTAACTGTTTTTTGTGTGCCACTACGCGTTTGCGATGTGTGAATTTGGAAATTAAGAATTTTAAGCGACTTCAGACTTTGAACTTAACGTAACATGTATAGCTATATAAATGTCCCTTCTATAGTTATTTATGTTGCTTCTAGTCCCTGTGTTCTATACATATAATAAATATGAAGAAATTTTATATTATAAAATATACGAAATTGATGTTATATTAAAATTGTGTATAACTTGACGTATTTTACTTATTTAGGCTTTGTTTCATTGCAATCGGGTGACTATATCGAAAGATATACTACATCCATTGACGGCTTGGCTGTACGAAGGTTGGTCAACCAGTTCTTAAATAAATACATGATCTGTATCCTGATTATATTTTTATACGAGTATATCATAAAAATTCAGGGTCCTTATATATGGCAAAAATAAAGTCGCTATCAAGTTTGTTTTGCAAAAATATCTGTGTTGTGTAACCTACGCAGTTACCGAGCTTTGTAGGAAAATTCACGGAATATTTTTCACATATTTCTGTGTTTATTGTTTTGCGATACGATTATTTGAATATTTTATTGGAAATCACGTCATAAGCCTGAACCGGTTTCAATTTCTGTGCGATGCTTTCATATTATAGAAAACGAATTTATTGTGTCGGCGGTGGTGTTTACTTATACTGAATAAATCTATACCTACTAATATTATAAAGCTAAAGTTTGTTTGATTTTATTTTAGTACTAGTTATCCTGTAGAAATGGGCTATCCTTTTATGTAGGCTATATAACATCACGCTATAACCCGAGGTAGAGGAGCAGTGACCAAAGTCGCGGGTGAAACCTCGGGAGACAGAATTTTTATAAATATTAAAAAAAGTCTTCTGTACGTGTTTTTGTTGCCTATTTTCTAAATGGCTTGATAAATTTGAAGTTTTGTGTGTATATTTGAGTGGGTTTTAAAATACAATTGAACACGGTAGGTGGCGCGGCGATCGGGTTCTTAATTTTTTTTTCTAACGAGAAGTCAGCTTTCGGGCAGTACAATGTCAGCCAGGATCGCTAGATTTACTAGCGGTATGTAGAGTTAATATCACAAATATATATATATTACTGTATGATATTTTATTCAAAACAGTAAATACATAGTTAAGCAGTGTATCCAAAATGGTTGACCGCAAGAATTTTTCATAAAATATTGATGTTGTTTTCAAAAAGTTGGTGCATAAAGCGAAACGTGGTGGATTCATTTTACATTCCACGGCACTTTTCTATTAGTTATGACGTCACAAACAAAAGTACTGAAAACCTTTCTTGTCTATTTTTGAATCCAATTTTCACTATTTGAAACGAAATATTTTTAAATGGCATATTTAGCACTTTTGTTTTTATTACGAAGTTTTCAGTATAGGTACCTACTGAAACTGGACCAATAACCAAGATTATAAAAATATGAAAAGCCATAAAAATTCTAGTTTAGTAGATAAGTTCCTAATAACTGTTAACAATAAAATTTCAAATAAAAATATTTATTCAGCCAAGAACAAAATGTCCCAGATATTCTTTTCGTGATCATACTTGAAGAGCCTACCAATGAAGTTACTATTACAATTTTCCGTACAAACTTTATTGGCTTTCATAAAACTCGAGTGATTTTGGCACGCTCTGTTCGTGATTATTACAACACGAGCCGTTCCATTCAATCTTATCACTCGTCACATTTTTTCCTATCTTTATGCGAAAACGGATCTTTCAAACTATATTTGTGTTACTTTGGTACTTTAGACTAATTGAAAAAAAATATCTAGACAAGAGAGGACTACGTTTTTTGTTAAAAAACTCAATATCGTTTTGGTCGAAAAGTATTTATTTATTAGGCTTTTCAACAAATATATTGAAAACCTTTTTTTTTTCCACATGTACCACACAACGCCGTCTAGTCCCAAGCTAAGCAGAGCTTGTGTTATGGGTACTAGACAACTGATAAACATACTTATATATTTCTAAATACAAACATATTATAGATAAATAACACCCAGACACAGAACAAATGATCATGCTCATCACATAAACATTTGTCCTGGGTGGGAATCGAACCCACGACCTCCGGCATAGCAGTCAGGGCCACTAACCACTTGACCAACAGGCCAGTCAAATAAATAGTACGTTATTACATTAAAATTTATACATTACTAATTTAACTCTAAGCGTCTCATCACTTATTTAAAATCTAGAAAAGCACAGCATGCACTACAATATTATGCGTACATAATACTCGTGACATAAATAACTAATTGATTATAAGAACAACAATTGGAACAGTTTGCCTGCTGCGGTCTTCCCGTCCGATTATAATTTGGGTGTTGTCAAGGCTAGAGTGAATAGGCTCTTAATAAACTAGTGCGTCTCACCATCAAAGATTGCATCGCTGCTTACCATCAGGTGGGATCGCAGTCAAGCACTAGTTTATATAAATTTAAAAAAAATATCGCATTAAGAATTTGGAAAAAAATATTTCCTACCGAAATACTCAATATTCCGCAAATGGACTGCCTAATACTTATTGGGTCCAATAAAAAAATCAGGGATATTCGTGTTTCTTAAAGATATTCTTATTGAAACGACTTTAGGCCCAACACAATTTCAGTGAAAGCTAATTTATTTACAAGATAAATAATATTTTGACTGAAGTGCGCCATTTCCCCAAATAGACTGTACCTTTTTGTGTCATTTTATCCTTAAGCGTAGTAAGTTGGGACTAGATAACAGACATCTGGGAATACTGTATCGTTATGATAAGGAGTTCTATTTTAGTAACAAGCAGGAAGTTACAGCCGTATAAATAAATTATTTACCTACTCCAAATTTAGCCAGAGATGTTACCAAATTATGCATGAGATGTAAGCAAGTTTAGCATTATAAATCATTAGAATACCCACGGTAAATTCTCGAAATGTTATACAGGAATGTATATCTATACTAGCAGTCCCGGCAGACGTTGTCCTGCTCAAAAACTGGCTTATGATTTTCAGAAAAAAAAATGAGAACCCGTTTGCAGCACCACCCATCGAGTTCTATTGTATTCAAACCACCCAGGGACTCTCTCGAATATAATACAAAATTTTAAACAAGCCGTTTAGTAGGACTTTGGTGATAAACGCACGTAAACGCAAAGAAGAATTATACAACATTAATTTTGGTATATGCGAAACCGGAAACACGTTTCTAGTATTTTTGTGCAAAGAATCTATGTACTTTTGTAACTGTATCATAAAAATCATAAAGTTATAAGCTTGTTATGTCAGCAAAAATACATAGTCCTAGTGATGGGCAATGATAATGATCCGGTTAACATCATTTGGCTAATAATCGATTAAAACTCAGTTAATAGCCATTAATAGCAATTATGGATGATAACCCTGCTATTAATGTTATTTTAGTGATTAAAAATTTCCCTTCATGGTTTTCAGGCTTAGGACTGTCAGATTAGACTTCATTTTCATCATCTTTCTTTGTAGTAAATAAATGTGCAATTTAAAACTAATTTGGCCCATTTAAAAATATTATTTATTTATTTTATGATTATACACAAAAACCATCAACACACGAAAAAGGACTTCTTCACCGAAACATATCAGTCGACGTACTGATTCCGGATTCGGTTGGTGTCGCTGTAGTGCAGTTCATGCATCTCTTTCTGGCACGAATAATATTAGCGCCAGAAAGAGATAGCACGAGAAACGGGGGTACGGGGATGCATGTTACCTACTAACTAACCGCTCGGGTATTTTCCATTGTCTATAATTTACCTACGTCGTATTCACAGAAAAGAGCTAATAAGTAACTTACTTATTGTACCTTACATTTTTACGTATCGATTAAAATTTATTCGCGCTTAACCGCTATCTCACCTGATGAAGAGCGACGATGCGGTCGACGATGGAACGCGCTTACCTAGAAGAAACCTATTCACTCTCGACTTAAAGATTCCTGGGTTGTAGCTATCAGGAAACACAGACTCCGGCAAGGAATTTCCACTCCCTAGCTGCACGCACAATGAATGTGTTCCCAAAACGTTTTGTGCGTGTAGGTGGGATATCCACCATGTACCGGTGGTACGTCTGGTAGTACGATGATGGAACGGACTAGGCGGAATTAGGTTATGCAATTCCGACGCACACTCTCCGAAATGCAACCGGTAGAAAACCGACAGGCTAGCAACTCTGCGTCGATGCTTAAGACTTTGAAGCCTCGACTCGACGAGTGTATGATCGCCAATTATCCTTCTGGATCGCCTCTCAATTGCCTCAAGTACATCAAGCTGGTATCGGGCAGATCTGTTCCAAAGATGAGAGCAATACTCCATACACGATCGAACTTGCGCTTGATAAAGTTTCAGCAGCTGTTCCGGCGTGAAGTACTGTGCTTTTTTGCAGCCAGTTGAGCCTTTGCTTCGATGTATGGCCCATAGTTGAGTGCTGATGTCAACGTAACACCAAGAAGGTCAAGATGGTCGATTATCGGCACGGTTACACCTCGGAAAGTTGGAGCGGGGCTGAATTGGCTCCTTTTAGCGGAAAATAGACACGCTTGGGTTTTTGCAGCATTGAACTTGACCAAATTGGCATCGCCCCATTCGGAGACAAGTTCAAGGGCTCAACCATAGCCTCTCGAAGAGACTGGATCTATGACCCACTAGCTCGCGCGTTGGATATGTAACTCTCGGCAACAGTGCTGTCATCTGCATACCCAAAGGTACCGGGCTTGAGCAGATCGTTTATGTGCAGCAAGAATAATGTTGCCGAGAGTACTGACCCCTGAGGGACCCCGGCATTAATAGCCATTTGACCGGACGAGTAGCCATCGATAACCACTCGGATGGACCGGTTACTCAGGAAGTCTGCGATCCAAGCACATAATCCAGCGGGTAATTCAAAAGATGGAAGGTTACTAATAAGGCCTTCGTGCCAAACCCTATCAAAAGCCTTCGAGATATCGACGGAGACGGCAAGCGCTTCCCCGTGCTTCTCGATGGCCTCACTCCAGATGTGGATGGCATACGCTAGAAGATCTCCTGTTGACCGATTTCGGCGAAAGCCGTATTGACGGTTACTTAGGATATCATTAGCTTCTAGGTATGCCAGGAGCTTAGTGTTGAGTACACGTTCCATGGTCTTACAGAGAATGGACGTTACTGAGATTGGTCGGTAGTTAGCTGGGTCAGCCCGACTCCCCTTCTTGGGCACGGGCTGTACATTAGCTTGCTTCCATGCAATCGGCACTTTTTCAGCCTCAAATGAAAGCCTAAATAGGTGTGTCAGGATCGGAGAGAATTCAGGTGCACACGCTCTCAGAACAATTGCTGGTATCCCGTCTGGATCGCTAGCCTTGTTTACGTCAAGGTTACGTAGCACCCTACGGACGTCCTTCTGATGGATGCGAATATCCGACATACTCGTATCGCAACCATCAGGGTGAACAGGGAGCCGCGTGTTACCTGGATCTAGACGCGAAGATTCCGCGAAGAATGAGGCAAACAAATTTGCTTTCTCCTCAGCGGTATGTGCCAGCGACCCATCGGGTTTCAGCAGTGGTGGTAGTGAGGAGCGGCAGAAGTTCGATTCAACCGACTTAGCCAGGGACCAAAACGCCTTACTACCCGCAGGGTATGAAGCTAGTTTGTTCCCGATGCGGCTAATGTGGTCGAACCGAGATCTCCGCATCATCTTCTTGCTAGATTTGGCAGCTCTGTTGAAAGCTCTCTTCTTCTGGCTTACGTCATTCGTCTTGTGCATACGAGCATTGGCTCATGCCTGACATGCTGCGTGCTTGAGCGCGTTAGCGCGATCACACTCCGCACCAAACCAAGGGCGAGCTCGGCCAGACATGGCTACGTCGGAGAATGGAATACTCCATTTTGTTAAATCAAGTAATTAATTAGGTAGATGGTTAAATCACAAAGCAATGTGTCAATATTAATTATGGTTTTTGTAGTATTGGGTATCTAAATTAACAAAACTGAATTTCCCAAAAAATGTGTATTTATTTTATTATTAACACTTTTTCACATACAAAAAGTGAAAATAAATAAAAAGAATTACAATACATTGAATCACACTGCGTACAGGCACCCAATTTATGATCACACCCACAGATTTTACAATAAACAAATAAAAAAGCATTTATTTTTTTTAACAATACATTAATAGCACTGCTATTAATGGCTACTTATGGATTATAATCGATAATAACTCAAAGCATCCGGCTATTTACCCAACACTACAATATAGTCCCTGGGCCATCCAGGCGACTGAGGGGTTGTTCTACACTTGCACCCAGCTGTTTACTGGCATCTAATACTCGCTATGACCTGCCGTGACCTGTGTTATACTTAGTGTCGATAGAGTCCAACTTGTGATCTTTTTAAATATTTTTTGGATAAAATATTACATGATAAAAAAACTATTGGTATCCATTCATTTACTGGTTCTGAAAAAACTATATTCAGGAAACCTGAATATAGTTTGCTGACAAAAAGGAAGCATAAACTAAAAATGTTGGATATAAAAAGATATAATGTCGAGTTAAAGACTCAATATCACCAGTAATTTAAGAACCAGATACCAAAACATCAATTGGAATGATTTCGTTTCTATTCCACGTAACGACCCACAAAGAGATACACATTACATACCTGATTTCTTTTATAAATGGTTCAAAAGAAATATTCACTATAGATATGAATAACCTTTACCTGAAAATTTTTGATCACAAATATAATCGATAAGGGTAGTTATTTGATCGTAAAAGCGAAACGAGTCCCTGTACAAAGCTTTCATCTACCTACGTAGTTAATCGGTATCGGACTGAGACCATTTAATTTTGTTGCAGTCATATCGAGCTTTGAACTCTTACCTACCCCCTGCCCACCCTTTAATCTCGTTCCCACTGGAGGGCGAACCCAATAAGATACTTGTTACGGAGATCGTTTTACAAAATAATTGAATTTCTGAGAATATAGCTTCGAAGTGAGCGCTCTACCAACATTAATTATTTGGGATTCGCAGTACTTATGAAAGTTGCTTTAGCATTTTATGTACCGTATTCAATTACAAAGAAGTGGATAGGTAGAGATAGGTAGGCGTTAATTTGCAGTTGGTATCTGACGGCCTGATTGATTTCGATGTAAAACATTGTTGTAGTAAAACAAGCAAGAGAAGTTGATTCAATACAAAATGCATCACCAAACTTGGTTTGAGAACGCAGCTGGTACAATTCGTAAGACGTATAGTTGGAATTAAGTAAAATATGAATATGCAGCTGCATACGATTAGACTTGAAGCCGAACCCAAAATAGCAGGGCCGAAGCCTACTGGGGCCACATATGGGTTTACTTCCGAAAGGGAAACCGGTGGTCCTGGACTGTAAAGGGCAAAGAAGGAACATAGGTGTGGTCTTAGTCAGTAAAAGTCTGACACGCGCCTTTCTCACGAAAAGTCATAAGATGTTTTCTCACCTTAAAAAAAGAAGCATAATTTGGAAAAGGTAAGGTAAATTAATCTTATTATTGAACCCTTCCTTTTTGACTACCATCACATCTGATGGTAAGCGACAATGTGGTCAAAAATAGATCACGCTTGTCTAGAAAAATCCTATTCACTCTTTTCATTCAAAAATGTCTTTATGAAACTCTTGACTTACACAAACAAAGATAAATGATAAAAAAACCGCTCATAACAAAAGAATAAAAAATCTATCAATTATTAATAATGGTGGGTAACGTGAGCAACTTAGCCAATTTATACGTGAAACTTCCGCACATAGAGGCTCCCATGAATGTTGAATTAACTTACAGAGACTTCTTCACAAATTCTTTATTAACTTTGTAACAAAAACTTTTGTAAGAGGTTATTACAGTTTGTGGGAGCAACTTGTGCCTTACGCGATCGTGAACTCGTTACGAACATGACAGATTTATTAAATTGTTAGACTATACCTTAATTCTTGGTTCGAGATAATTTCAAACCTTCGCTACCAGCTCAGTTACCTATTATTGTTTTTAGCGGTGCGTATTTTGAAAAAAAAAATATTGATAGGCTCGCACTTGACCATTATCTCGCCTGCTGGTAAGTTACGATGTGGTCGAGCACGTTTGCCTGAAAGTAACCTAATTAATCTCGACTGTAAGTCAAGAGTCAATAGGTTACAAGGAAAACCCTAAAAAGTAGTTGCAAAGAAATTCAAAATTTTTATGTGTTGCAAAAAATTTTAAGTCCCAATACCAGCTGAATGACCGTACGTCATCACAAGTATCAAGCATAATAAGGCTAAGGTATATTTGCGTGTCACATACTGAGCTGGACTCTCATTTGGTGCAACATTGAGATGTACACCGCAATGACTTTAACAGAGGGCGTCGACAGTAGCCGACCATCGCGACCGGTCTTGAGCTTACGCTTCACCTCACTCCATGTCAATCCGATGGCCGTCGCTACTGCCAACACGGTACGTCGCCAGGTTTGCCGAGGACAGCCACGCTTCTTTTCCCTAGGGGATTCCAGTCCAACGCCTGTTTAAGGACTTTAAAGTGTCAAAGAACTTCGATTTCAAAAGGGACTTCAATTAAATTTAATGTCAAGTGATTTGATTGACAGCTGTGAATTCGGTCACACAATCAGAACAGCTAATCTCAGATTTGGCAGCACATTTACTGATCAAAGGTTTGATTACACTTCGAAATCAGGGTTAACATTATAATCGACCCTTTCTGTTATAAAGGAGGTAACTCAAAACCTCATACTTTTAATAATGAGCCGAAAACAGCCTTACGAATAGCTGGATTTATTGGATGGTAAAAATCATTTCTTCATTGTACCGCAATCATTTAACATTATACAGGTGAAATTTTGGTGTGTTTGTTATTCCTTCATGCTCAAACGGCTGAATGGATTTGGATGAGGTACATTTGCCGGCACGGATCTTGAGCGCTGGCTTCAAGTTGTCAAATATTCGGTCTCTTTAGTGACTCATGATTCGTTCCCTGCTCTTGCTGCATGTATCTAACAACGACGACGATTTTCTCGCCAATGTATGTAATGCGCAAAGCGATCCCCACTCTGACGCCGAGCGCTTAAGATCCGTGACGGTAATTGTACACGAGTAGACCATGTCCGAATTAACATATAAGACAATTTTCACGGCATAATTTTCTACTTTTGACCGCTGGCAGTAGCTAGATTCAAATCAGATCAGCAGCCTTACCATGACATGTTAAAATATCAGGCATGCAAGCGAGAAAGAGGGATGGAACATACACTTTATATAGCTCCATCCCTTTCACAGTTCATTGTTGGTCATAAAATGAATAGCGTTAAGAGAGCTCGTGGTAGGGCTTCTGTATAAGATCGATGGAGCTGAACCTTTAGAATATCGTAACTAGAGACAAAATAGAAAGACAATAATAATATTCCACAACTATCACACAACGCCGTCTAGTCTCAAGCTAAGCAGAGCTTGTGTTATGAGTACTAGACAACTGATAATAGTAGTTTATGTGACTAGGGGATAAAGCAGTGTCTTTAAGTCGCGGGCGGCATGTTGAATTCCGAACGAAACGAAGGTTGCTGATATTAATCCCGAACGATAGTGAGGGATTTATAAAATTAACTCCCGAGCATCGCGAGGGAGTTAATAAAGAAACCTGAGTGAAGTGAGGAATTCAAACCGCCCAAGACAAAGACAGCTTTATCCCCGTGTTGCATACTCTACTTTTTACACCATCTGTGAGATAATTAAAAGACAATTTGGTCGACCAAATCATATACTAGAGAAATATAAGTATTAGAGTCTGTGTGTTATCAGGATTTAATTAAATCTGATGTTGTCAACACGGGTTCAATAATCAAGGTTTATTAAGAGATAGAGATCATTGTTTACTAACAGAAGAACCTTATGAAAAGTATCGAATATAAGTATTTTTTAAATGATTAAATATTATACAAAATTCCCAAGTCGGTTGACTTATTATACAGACTTTATACGAGTATTTACAAGTTCATCAAACAAACAAAATTCACTACTCCAAGATTCTATAGTTTCAAATTTTTATAACGCTGATAACGCTCCCGTCAGTACGCACGTTTTATTCTATTTTCTTTTTTTTGTTAGTGGCCAGTTTGAATCATAGTGATTACATACTCTTTGGTTTGAATTTCAAGTCAACTTGTTCGATGCGCCTACATTTTAATTCACAATGTTGACGATTTATATTGTTCCAAATTCAAATCTCATTATTCCCTAGGGATCGGCCATACTGCATTATCTCCCTAGGGATAGAATGAGTTGCTTTAAGTGAGGTTTGTGTGACGTATAAAACGACATTATCGAGCAGGTGGTGTAAAAACATACTTATGTATTTCTAAAAACATACATATATAGATAAATTACACCCAGACACAACAAATGATCATGCTCATCACACAAAAATTTGTCCTGGGTGGGAATCAAACCCACGACCTCCGGAATAGTAGTCAGGGCCACTAACCACTAGACCAACAGGCCAGTCAAACAATGAGAGAGTGAACGCTGGCGTTCGCTTGGGGTTTTAAATGAATTAATAAACGCGTAAGAGTTTACCATAAAGCACCCCCAAAATGGTCTTTAAGGCCTTTTTAGTGAAAAGAAACGATAAGAGATCTTCTCATGTGTACAATGTTGGTAATAATTTGTTCTTTCTTTTTATATTATGACTTTAACGATACAAAAAGAACTTTATCACGCATGTTATGTTGTTCGCACAAAAATACGATATAATAAACTGGTGTTTTGGTTATTGTACTGTAAAACTGTAATAAACAGAGCCTTATCTGCGAATATTACATTCTGCAAAGAAAGTGTGAGAGGCGCACATTAGCTTTTTTTATCCATTTATTCGTTAGTATTTATTCAAATAGAAAGATCTGAATATCATTTCGTTCTTTTACCCATTAAAATGACTCTTGCTTTGATTGGTCAAGAGTGAACGTGTTTTCATTCAAACATTATGTGTTGTTAGAAAGAAAACTCATAACAATGCGTTTGTATTCCCCAAAGGTGCATTTTCGTTTTGTCTGTAATATTTGAATCACAAGGTTCTTTCAAATCCAGGGTTGCGGGTTTAAAAGACTAACAGTGACTTTGAAACGCAAAGGGCCACTACAGAAACACGGGTGGATTTTACTCAGAAAAACTGACATTACTGGTGGAGCGAGAGCGATTCATTTGATAATTTTCCACTGAAAATTAAAAGGTACTTTTAAATAGACTTACGAAAAATCTAAACAAAAATCCTACAATAACTATACATGTAACAGTAGGTTATTCTCTCGCGGGCTGGCGGTCGCCGACTTCTGCGAAGCAGTAATGCTCGCCGAACGCATCAGATAACGGCGTTATCGCCGCCGCCGCCGCCGCCGGGATTCTGATCCCGATTTCCGGCCACCGTAGGCGCGGGCTTGCGGACAGTGAGCAATGGGTAGCTCGCTGTCTGGCCGTCCGGTAACTGTCCGGACCAAGCCCAAGTCGCCGACGGTGCGCACTGTTCCCGCGCGCCTCAAGGAGTTGTCAGCAACAGCAGGGACCCAGCCGGGTCGAAGCCTACTGGGGCCAGGGTTATCCGAAAGGGCGCTCGAGCCCCAGTATGAAGGCTAGAAGGAACGGGGTGAGTCTTTTAGTCAGTAAGGGTCTGACACTATCTCCCGCTCCGCCCAAGAGCGGGGGATGTCATTGCATGATTTTTTCCCACCATAAAAAAAAAGGTTATTCTCTCGCTCTTCACAACCGTCATTATGTTTATATCAAACCTAGAACCGAAATGTGAAAAAAATATATCTTCGAAACGCCTCATCAAACCTTCATCCGGTTCTCCCCATAATAGTCCGCGCGCGATATATAAAATAAATCGTGGCAAACATTGCAGATGAGGCGTCCCTAAACATCATAAACTGCCCCAACATTTTCATACTAAACCGACTCAAGTTTGAGTGTTGACTTTCGCTTCAGACGAGAATACTCACGGGGACTACGTGACCCGAAATGAACCAACCAAATTAGTGGAGATTTTAGGCCGCGCTTTTAGGGTGCTTTTTCACCAAAGATGTGCGAGGTAGCTAAGAGATGCGCGGGGCGCGGCGACGAATGCTGCGAAAATGTCTACAATGTCTCTAAGACCGCTCTGGATTTGAGCGACCATAGGCGTCGGCTTATGGATGACGAGCAATTAGTAGCTCACCGTCTAGCCGGTGCGGAATTTACCACACGCGCTTCTAAGAAATATCAGCCACACCGTAGGGGCGCAGCAGGGCCGAAGCTTACTGGCGCGGGCGCCAGGGGTGAGTTCCTGAAACACGGGTTTCACCACGGGGTCAGTAAAAGTTTGACACGCACGCCCTCTCGCTCCACCCTAGAGCGGGAGAAGTCTTTGGATGATTTCCCACCTTAAAAAAACCGCTCTGGGTTTATCCACTCCTTGTTTGTCCAAGCAATCTATCTTTGGAATACCTACGCTCCCTCTGTACATCAGGACTGCAACCAGTTGGTACTCCTTTATAATTATCACAGAATGAATTGGTTGGATTTGTATTTCACAATAATATTCTTTATTTGCACGTTTCTTAGTATTTAATTATTATTGTACTTATTTCTTTTCTGTTTTTCTTCTATTAAAATGCAAATGCAAGCATCTTACGCGGTGTGACGAGGATTTGTAGCAACGCTGTGAAACGTTGAAATCTGATCAACTATGCGCGAGAACACACATTCCTCGCTCATTTCTTTCGAAGACATCTCTCACCCGTATCCTTTACATATTTTCTTTTCTTTTTTTCATATGTAAAAATATCTAAGTCCGTTAGCTCTTAACGTACATTAACTGATATTGATAGATTTTTTTCTCGCACACTGCTTCGCTAGCCTCGTACATCTTTTGTAGAAGAAGACCCAAGTTACAAAATATATACCGCGACCCTGTCTTGCTGGCCAAACAAGCATAGCAGACTATTTTCGACAAGCTATTTAATTATTTCTGTTTGACAGCTCAGAACAGGATTCCAAATATTTTTGTTAGGAAGTAAGATTTTTGCATGCGACAGAGGTGAGTTGCTTCATGATTTTGTACTAACTAACCGCCTCCAAATAGTTAATGAGGGATGTAAACCGACCTTTGTAACTAGATCGAGGAAGGAAGTTCTTGATGTAACTCTCGCTACTATTCACACTGCCAGGCTGATAACCAATTGGCATGTCAGTGATGAACCATCTATGTCTGATCATCGACTAATTAAATTCGCACTGAATACATCCAACATTTGCGAAACCATCACTTTTAGGGATGCAAAAGCCACGGACTGGGACTTGTACAGAATAAAACTCCAGGATAGACTCCAAGACTTCCCTAAAACCATACGCTCCCCTGAAACATTGGATTATGCTGTTGCTCAAGTTACGGAAGCCATTACAGCCTCTTACGAAGAGAGCTGCCCTCTAAGAACTGTGAGGGATAGAAAAGTGACGTGGTGGAACAAAAAGCTCGATGTTTTAAGGGAAGAATCACGTAGGTTGTTTAATAAGGCTAAATCGACTGACGACTGGGATCGGTATCGGAAAGCTTTAACTACCTATAATAAAGAAATCCGAAAGGCGAAAAGACTGTCATGGAGGAAGTTCTGCGAGGAGATTACTAAAGTCCCTCAAGGAGCCAGAATCCACAAAGTCTTATCCAAATCGCCTACAAATCAACTGGGATTCTTAAAGAAACCAGACGGTGCCTTCACTGCATCAGCGGAAGAAACCCTGAAACTTCTGGCGTCTACACACTTCCCTGGCTCGGTGATGGCACCAGATAACATCGTACAAAATACTCCTCATATCCGCCTCACCAGGCCTTCAAATGAAGACTGGAGAAGAGCGGCGAGGTATTTTAGACCGAACAAGGTAGAATGGGCTATAGACTCATTCAAGCCAATTAAATCTGCAGGGGATGACGATGTCTTCCCAGCTCTTCTGCAGCAAGGGAAGACTATTCTCATCCCTATTTTAATCAAAATCTTCAGAGCAAGCTTTGCCTGGGGATATATACCAGAGAAATGGACTATGGTTAAAGTCTGTTTTATCCCAAAGGCCGGTAAGAAGGACTACTCTCAACCAAAGTCCTTCAGACCAATAAGCCTTACCTCCTTCCTACTCAAGAGTATGGAAAAGGTTATTGACGAATGCATCAGGGATGGACCATTAAGGGATAACCCTCTGCATCCGAAGCAACACGCTTACCAAAAAGGAAAATCTACAGAAACTGCTCTGTTAGAACTAACAGACAGGATCGAAAGGGCTTTGGAAGATAAACAGATAGCCCTATGTGCTTTCCTTGATATTGAAGGAGCTTTCGACAACGTCACCATAGACGCCCTTTCCAAGGGAATGAAGGCGAAAGGGATTGACGAAAAAACTACTCGTTGGATCGAATTCATGCTCCTCAACAGAACTATCAGTGTTACCTTACACGGAACTACAAAGAGCTTCAAAACAACTAAAGGGTGCCCGCAAGGAGGCGTTTTATCGCCACTTCTATGGCTACTCGTTGTTGACCAATTGCTGGTTGAAGCCTCTACAAGAGACTTAGATGTACATAGCTATGCTGACGATGTGGTGGCTTGTGTTGTCGGCCCCTGTCACAGCACGGTATCATCTATACTACAGAGATCTCTGAACATTATTAACACATGGTGCACAGAAAACAATTTATCGGTTAACCCGAGTAAAACAACAATAGTCCCCTTTACTAGGAAGCGTAAGTTGGACAAACTTGTAACGCCCACTGTAAAGGGGACTCTCATACCATTCTCCAGCGAAGTCAAGTACCTGGGCGTAACTATCGACCAGAGACTGACCTGGAACACTCACATTAACAATGTGATCCAAAAGGCTAAAATAGCTTTAGGAATATGCTGTCGCTTAGCAGGGAAGAAATGGGGCTTAAACCCTAAAATCGCCCTATGGTTGTACACCGCCATAGTCAGGCCGATAATAACGTATGCCTGCGTAGTATGGTGGAGGAAAACAACTCAAGTGACAGTCATTAACAAACTTAATGGTTTGCAGAGACTTGCATGCCTCATATCAACAGGGGCCATGTCCACAACCCCAGGAGCTGCTCTAAATGCCCTGCTTAACCTACCGCCACTTCATCTATTCATTGCGAAGGAGGCGAAGGCAAGCATGTACAGAACAAACAGCACTGGCAAAGCAAACTGGCGCTCTCAAGCACTGAGATCGCTACACGAATCAGTACTTGAACACGATCAACTAGCTATGACAACAGACGTCATGCTTCCACAGTGTAATTTCACAAGGAATTACACAGTGGAACTGCCGAGCAGAGAGGATTGGTCAAACAACCTCATCACTTGCAAGGCTGGAAGCCTGATCTGGTTTACAGACGGGTCCAAAATGGGTGAGAATGTAGGATGTGGAATATTTGGCATTAGCCCGAAATTCAGCAAAAGCTTGAATCTGGGTAAACATGCTACCATATTCCAAGCGGAGGTATACGCCATTATAGAATGTGTGGAGGCCAACCGTCAACGAAACTACATAAATCAATTAATTCTGATTTACTCAGATAGCCAGGCAGCTCTTAACGCCTTGAACTCGAATACTTTAAATTCGAAACTGGTAAAAGACTGCGTTAACAAACTGAATGACCTGGGGCAAAGGAATAAAGTTATTCTGAGATGGGTACCAGGTCATTCTGGAATCAACGGCAACGAAAAAGCCGATGAACTTGCACGGGCTGGGGCTCAAGGTCATCAGATAGGTCCAGAACCCTTCTGTGGTATCTCAAAGAACCAGGCCATGCAGACCCTTAAGGGCAACTTATTTGGCGATTCAAAAAAGAACTGGTTGGTACAACCAGGTCTGCTACACGCCAAATCTCTCATAGAAGGCTACTCACAAAAACGAACTGCCGAGCTTCTTGAGCTTAGCAGGACGAACATCTGTGCGATAGCCCGCGCCTTAACCGGCCACTGCAAACTAAACAGGCACCAATTTCACATGAAACTGAGTGACACTGATGTTTGCCGGTACTGCAATCAGGAGAGGGAGACGCCTAAGCACCTCTTGTGTGAATGCGGGCCCCTTGTCCACAAACGCAGTGTCCATCTGGGCCGACACATTATTCGCCCGGAGGAGATTAAAACTCTAAAAGCTAGGAGTATTCTAAATTTCTTGGAAGCCTCCGGGCTAAAAGAGTTACTCTAACAAGGTGGCGAGTCACAATAGATCTTTTAGGTCGCAGTGACTACATCCCCTACACTATGGGTGATGCATAGCCCCTTATCTTCTAAATAATAATAAATAAGATTTTTGCATCTTACTTCCTAACAAAAAAAGTAGACTCGGATTTGTCTCGAAAATGAATGCTGAATTGATTTATTTTAGTACATTGGCAAGGCAAATTACGACTATGGGTCCCATGTGGGCGATCGGCGACGGCGATCTCTCGCTCCGGGTCTTGGTACAGGCCATGGTCCGGAGCGACGAGGAGTGGCAGGCGGTCGCCTCCTTCTGTGAAGCAATAATGCTAGCAAAGGAGGAGGCCGACCGCATCAGGTAACGGCGCTCACGCCCCAGCGGCCTCCCCGGGATTCCGATCCCGATTTCCGGCCACCGGCACCGTAGGCGCGGGCTTGCTGACGGCGAGCAATGTCGCTGCTTGACCGTCCGGTAAACGTCCAGATCGAGCCCAAATCGTCGACGACGCGCACTGTTCCCGCGCGCCAATTTAATTGATTTTTACTCACCAAAAAAAAAATGGACTATTGGTCCCATAGAAACTGAACACTACGTCACTTTTAGGCAAGCGTGTCCATAGTCCACCTCATAATCGTTACCCATCATTTGTAGCAATGCCTAAGCAAGACCCTATATTGTAATAAATAATTTAATCTACACCAATATTGTAAAGAGGTAAAGTTTGTTTTTATGTTTTTTTTTTGTTTATAGGATGTAATCTCTGGAAGTACGAGTACTGGTTTGCTCGCTAAAACTTTTTCACTGATATAAAGCTGTTTTTTCCTGAATGACATAGGCTTTACTTTATGAACACGGGCGAAGCCGTAGGCAAAAGCTAACACTGATATAATTTACCCATTTAAAACCGTTGTTGACCAACGCTTTATAAACGCAAAATGAGAGTATTGATACGTATTGATATCTTCTTGCTTGATACGCCCCAATCAAGTTATTAAGGAGACAGACAGGTCTATTGCTAAAGCAGACACGTAGCAGTCTTAACAAAAATAACAAGATAACATTGTTTCTCCAAAAATGTGAATACACATCACTTTATAGTGTCACAACTGGAACAACATAGATATCAACTCACTCCTAGTTTCTCAATCATGAAGTTGAAGTTGCCTTATCAAACTCTGTCTTAGCAATTAAACTTGTCCAAATAGAAATAAAGTCGAGTTTGATTCGTTCGTTAATAAATTCTCGATTGATAAATCGGTGTAATAAAACTGATTGTAATCTTTACATCGTGCTTTAGCCCCAGAAAACAAAGGGCAACTGAAGGAACAGGTCTTTATCAGTAAAATTCTAACACCCCTCTCGCCCCACCATAACTCAAAAAAACTCTTCATAATTTCTTACCAACTATTATTCGGCTTCTAGACACAATCACATTATATTATTCATCACTATTATCTTTCTGGTTACATCTCGAATAATCCATAAATAACAGGTACCTAATGTAATAAGATATTGATTTTACTGTTATTACGCTACACCATAAAATATTTGTTTGTTGACGAAAACAAGTATATTCACCTAGTTATATTTTTCGCGTTACAAAAAAAAAAACTTTTACGACTACACTTTCTATAAAACTTTCCTTAATACAGGAAAAACATCCCCATTTCAACAGCTACAACACCAAAAAACAAATATTTTTACCGAATCATAGTTGTTTATTTATTAAGTGTTTTGCGATTCTCGGCAAATGGGCCTTTCCCACTTTTCAAATGGCTGCCGACGTTGTCGTATATAAATATTACAAAGAGAAAAGGATTATTATTAATAGCATTTCGTATTATTTAAGTGTACATGCGGTTATGGTTTCACTCACCAGAGCGGGAAATTAGAGATAATTCAAACGCCTCTGAAACTTAATTTGGAAACTCCGTTGTGCGGTCAAACTATACTAGTTTACTAACTAGTATTGCCTTCATAACCTTCCTAGAATATTCAACAAGATAGAGAGATCTGAACTAACCTACCACAGATGTAACTCGGTTATCCTACGCTAGATACAAACGGAACGACATAACATCACTTGTTGCTGTGACCTGTATTAATCACTAGCGTACAAAAAAAACACAAAACGTTGACCCATTTAAGTATTGACCGTGCAAACTTGTGTTCACCTACTAATTAATAACGTTGCATTTTGAGTGCACTATCGATAGGTGAAATATATGTCTGTAGGTGAAATTGATAGACGGAGGACAGGCTGTGTATGACAATGCTCGCGGATCTCCGGAGATCTGGCTCGGCTCGAAACTCGGCCACGTACGGCGGAAACACGGCCGGCCGAACACTGTTTGTGATATACGCCGCGAAGCCGAGCAATAAATATTGCCAACACTTCCCTGCAACGCTACATACACCTGTTGTAATATAAGTTCATATTGTTGCGGAAAAATACGAGCAAACTGTGTAACGTACGCATCAGGAAAGTTGTTTAACAACACAGGCTTTGTATTGTAGACGGAACAATTTTTGAAAGTATTTTTGTATGTAGGAGGAAATTTCAGCTGGTATTAAATATGCATACTTTCATGCGCACAATTCTTTCAAAGATATAAGTATATTACATGAATTAAAAATAACTGTATTGCTGAATGTTTTGCAGCTTTACAAAATGTCTAATCGATTTCTATTCGTATCGTGAACCTAACTCAGATGTCACAACAGAGATCCGCTGTCGTATCTCCGACGGTTACATTTTCATAGTCAATTATTTTTAACTGTATTACATGGATATCAATCTTAAACGGAAGTATCTACAACGGTACAACGTAGTATTTTAATATTCTAATAAATTGTCTGTTTTCAATAACCAAAATTGCTTTTGAGTTATTCGGAATCCGATATTGTAACACCACATAACTATAAAAGTGTACGTGCCAACTGGGTTCGGAAAGAAAAACTAACTCACATTTTGAGACCCGTTTATTACATTTTCCAAGCTTTCCGTAATCCTTAAAGCGAGATCACATTCAAAAAGAAATCAATTCCCACGTTTCTTTTCAAAATCTTTAGCCAAGTTTCTGAACGCTGATGTAGGACAAAGAGCATCTTTTCAACTCGTGTGGCATGTAAAAGAGACTAGTGCATAATACGTGGCTGGAGAGTGTACTACGCAGGAAACGTCTCTTAACTGCCAGAGGAGCACGCCATGACTAGCTATTGTTTCACAGTACATTGGGTTTTTTTCATCTTACGTATTTTATGGATATGGGAGATCGGGGGTTTGTTTGTTACTTAGTTTACTGTTCAAAAACTAACATCTTTGGTACCGTCGCATCGTTTTCTGACTTTCAACATGTCTATTAAGTCACTTGTTTTCTTGAAAATATTTTCTTTTTTTTATGCACCTGCCATGTTGTCTCCCCACCATCTTTGATTGACTGGTAGAGAAGCAACACAAGAGTTTGTGTTGCATGAATTTTTGAATAAATACAATGATTTCTTTCGGAAACACAAAATTAAAATATACCCCTTTTCTTTATTAAGAGTGGGAAATCGTCAAATTATTTCGCTTGATGTTTAACCGTTTTGGGCGGAGCGAGAGAAAGTAACTGTAGCGGGCCCCGCTATCGACCTTAGGCTTAGGCAACGACCGGCGTATGAGGATTGAGTCTTCTTCACGCTTACTACCGCCTTCTTAGCTTGCATTATTGCTTCGTAGAAGGAAATGACTACAGTCCTCCACCGTATACTCCACCGTCTCCTCCGGGCGACCCACTTAAAGGTTTAACTTCACAAAAGTCCTCACCATCTCCGAAGAGGACCTGCGTCCGACTTATTACTGAAGTTAAATTGTGGTGACGCCTCTCTAACCACTCCACAAAGAGGGGACTTATTGCCTCGATTGTGGAAGGGTGACCCTTGGAAGTGTGGATCTGGTTGTGAAAAATATTTGACTAGTAGAAAGCTACCCTATCGTTAGTGTTGAATGAAATTTAATAATATAATAATAATAATATATTCCACAACTAGCACACAACGCCGTCTAGTCCCAAGCTAAGCAGAGCTTGTGTTATGGGTACTAGATAACTGATAAGCATACTTATATATTTCTAAATACATACATATAGATAAATTACACCCAGATACAAAACAAGTGATCATGCTCATCACATAAACATTTGTCCTAGGTGGGACAAATGTTCGAATTCGAATCGAACCCAAGACCTATGGCATAGCAGTCAGGGTCACTAACCACTAGACCAACAGGCCAGTCAAAAGTAAAAATTTAGACTTCATTTAATTTTTTAACTTAGGATTTCTGCTAGCTTAGCAGAAAATAATTTGTACAAAAATCGTACAGAAAACGTAATGGAATATAAACAAGATATTAAAAAAATACATAGTTGATATAAAGTTAGACCTCCAAGCTTTTATGTATCCATTTCTTTTATGATCTTTGCCCAATTACCTGAATTTTATGATTGAAATATGCTTGCTGTGATACGTTTAATGGACTGTGAACTAGTTTACAATATTTAGAGACACATAAAGTAGATGTCTGAGCGTTCTACAGCGGTACTTTTGACTGAATAAAGTATCTTTGTACGTACGTACACTGCGATTCACGAGAGAGAAATTTAAACACGATGTCTTCCTGTCTTTGAGCTCGAATCACACATTGTTACCCTGGAGAAAAAGAGAACTTATAACAGACAGTATTTCCTTGTCTTTTAGTAAGAAAACCGTGTAAAAATAAGACAGATCACTGGAACAAGATTATAGTCACGCTGTTTTTCATTTTAGAAGAAAAAGCATTGTAAGCTTGTAACCAAATTTTATTTTACTTTGACATTGAACTTGTGTGACGTTATACCGCCACGACGACCTTTAAGTAACCAAATAGCCGAGCAGATGACCGATAACCATCTCATTTGTCAGCTTAAATACTCAACCAAAGTCTGAAAGCGACGTCGTTTGATGAGAAAACAGATAGAGTTGAAACTCAGGCTCTAAATTAAACGAGTTCAATGAACGGAAAGTGACTAATTTATTAAATCAAAACAAAATGCATAAAGCTTGAAATTGCTGTGACAGCTCCAAATGTTAATCTTGAGCTCAGTACAAATTCATGGTCGTATGTCAGCTGTAAAAAATCGCATGCAGAGATAAAATTGTAAATCATTTTGAATACAAAATTAGGCAAGGAAGGTTCACTCCTGGGAGGTCCGCTACTCCGGCATTTATACAAAAATATGTAACACGGGAGGTTTCAAATAATTTATTTCACACTAAGAATGGTAATGTAACAGAGTGCTTTATTTATATTGCACTGCTTTATACTGTGAAGACGTATTTAACCGTAAACGTAAAATTATTATTCGGTAATGTATACTTTGAAATGGCTTCAATTTATAATATCCCGCTATAATGAAATCCCATTTAATGCAAAAATTTGTTCGATGGTACCTGACTGATTACGCCGCCATAAGTTTCAATGATTGAAATAATATGGATGACATTTGGCACAGCTAGTTTTGGACATAGGATAACCTTCACATAGATTAAACTAAGATAAAGCAATATATTTAGCTCCTCAAATTTCCCAAATGCACGCAAATATTAATAAAAAACACGTCACACCACGTAAGTTAAAATCGGGAACTTTTCAAGAAATTAAATTCAAGATGTTTTTAATCCACATAGTGCCCTTGTAGCACTTAAAAAATGTCAGAATCTAGTGCATGGTTCCAAACTATGGAGAAGAACCGACAAGAAATACCATGGTAACTATTAAAAAAAAAATGTTTTTACAATATTACATATTACAATGCTAATAAGGAGAGACGTAACTCAGTTTTTAGATTTTTTTTTTTCTAGGTAAACGCGTTCTATCGTCGACCGCATCGTCGCTTTCCATTAGGTGAGATAGCGGTCAAACGCGAACCTATCAAAATTAAAAAAAAATAACTGACTTACGCATTGTCGCTATAGGAATACAACTGAGTCACGGGGTAGTGCTTTAGTTTTTTTGCTTTATGTAATGTATGTAGTGCCTTAAAGTTTCTATATGTATGAACCCATTATGTTTCCTAACAACTATTTGCTTGTGAGCAGAAGAAATAACTTTGCGAAATTTTGAAATTGCAAGAACTCAAAAGTTTAAAAAATGCAATAATGACTTACAAAAGTTATTATGTTACTATACTACTGGGTACTATAACAATATTAACTTAGGTAATTAAATAACTTCTCGACCTATTTATCCTTACCAAAAAAGTAAAACAGTAATACTTTAATTATTATGTTAAAGTTTTAGCTTTTTTATGTTAAATAACGTTATACCATTGCTTCAAATACTCGTGTTTGATTTGTCAAATACGGTTCTCTATCGAATGACAAATGTAAAGCATTTCATCAAAAAAATTACTTATGACGTATTGGAACATATATGGACTTAAATCTTTTTATCAATACAAGTAATTCACGCGATGTTGAGAGATGAGAATTAGGTACAAAAATCCCGGGATTTATCCAATGAAACTGACAATACATAAATGAATATGGAACATGTAGGCGTGTGTGTGTACATATTGTACATTATAATCCAGTGTTCCACAATAAATAGGATTCGGGATACCTGTTTAATAATTCTGTTGATGAATTTTGAATGTTTGTTGTTTATTTCAACCTGTGACAATGACAAATGAAGGTATATTAATTATAAACAAGCTTCTAACTGTGGTTAAACCTTGGGGCCTAGGGTGATGCGAAAGAGATTCCCGGGGCCCTGGAACAATGTCAAAAAAGGAACAGGAGTGGGTTTTTAGTCAGTAAAACTCTGACACTATCTCCCGCTCCGCCCAAGAGCGAGGAGTGTTATTGGATGTTTTCCTACATATAAAAGAAGGCTAAACCTATTCTATATTCTATCCGTGTTTTAAATTTCATCCAGAACCGTTTAGCTATTTGAGCGTGTGGAATTAACAAATATACACAAATAAATATAAACTTTCACGAAGCCAGAGGCTTCGCCCGTGTGATAGTAGAAAATACCCCAATGGAACATACTCACGAAATAAAAAATATCCAATGTGCTATTCCAGGACACAGTCTACTTATCTGCCTTCGTCCAAATCTTTTCAGCAATTTCCGCGTAAAGGAGTAACAAAAATATACACTGTCAAACTTCTGCCTTTATAATATTAGTGTAAAGTATTGATAATGCTCGAATTGCTTATGGGAGATATTTCAAATGAAGACCCCTAAAAATCAATTGAGGATTGCGCATTAGTATGATATAGTTACGCTGACCTGACGCATCGCATGTCATTCGAGCATTATTTACGAATATATGTACAGTCATAAAACTTTGATTAAATTGTTTACAAAGCTTTTACGATACATTAATCTATTATTATATTATAGTTTACGTTTTGATATAACTATGACGGAATAAGCCGATATCATTTAACCTTTCGTATGCCGTAATTAGAGACACAATTAAAAAGTTATTGTGTCTCGCGTGGATCCACGTTCCGGGCACACAACGGGTTAATTTTTACTAACAATGTTGCGTGGTAGGAGATAAAAAAGGTTAAACGTGTTAAATTGTAAAATGTATTCCTATCAAATTACTTTTTCGCATAATCTACACTATCTACACTAATATAATAAAGAGGTTAAGTATTAAGTATTGTTTTTCTGTTTTTTTTGTTTGTAGGAGGTAATCTCCGAAAGTACTGGTCCAATTGATATAAAAAAAAATTCACCGATATAAAGCTGCTTTATTCCTAAGTGACAGGCTAAATTTTATGCACGCGGGCGAAGCCGCTGGCAAAAGCTAGTATATATAGTATAAACCTAGCTCCTACCAGCGGCTTCTACCTCGTGAAAATAGAAAACAATAAGTGATGTAGTATTTTACTGGTGAAAGAAAAATTAGAATATAAAGGACCCAGTCATTTTTGAGTTTATTCATTATAAATAAAAATACAAATCAGGCCTCTTTACGACATTATTAGTAATCATACCTAACTGCTTCTCAGCCATCCTTATTTATTTATTAAAACTTTATACAACACAAAGGTACAAAGGTGGACTTAACGACTAAGGCATTCTCTACCAGTCAATCAAGGGTAATGAAGAGAAAACATATCAAGTACATAAAAAAAAGAAAAGATTATACAGCCCTCTGCCCCCCTAGCCAAGTTATAACGGTTTCGCTTGCGTCGAACGCTTCGAGTTGGCCACGCACACATTTTTTTGTTCTGAGCACGTGACTGAGCGTTGAGATGACGCGTTTTTTACTAGCGTTAACGATTGCAGATTAGCAACTTAGCTAGGAGTACTGATCTCGCAAAGCAGGCTTGTTCTTTACTCGAAGAATTAGCATCACCATTTAACATGGCAATTTTGCCAGTCTTCTGTGCATGATTCTAGCATGCTCAATGCAATGCAGCAATGTGGAGGAGTACTTGTTTTTGTTTTTTTTTTATTATTTGTATTTACTTCAATTCATTTCTGTACCTATATACATAGACTTAATCCAAAATACTGTCCATAAAAGGATCAGACTTAAACAGTCTTTTATTTTATTGATAGGCTTTTGTTTGGCCACAAACCAACGTACTGGTAAGCGATGACGCGGTCGACGATGGAGCGCATTTGCCCAGAAGTATCCTTTACACTCTTGACTTAAAAACTTCAGGTTAAACCAATCTACCAGAAAGATAGACTTCGCCTCAGAACTTCACTTTTTAACTGTACACGCAATGCTAACCAAAGCTATAGAAATATTGGACATCAACCGACTTGATACTCTGCGACGCATTTTAAAATAAAAATATATATTTTATTAACAGACTACTTATTTTTAGATTGGAAATCATCCAATGACTTCTCCCGCTTTTAGGCGGAGCGAGAGGGCGTATCAGACTTTTACTGACTAAACCCACTCCTGTTCCTTCTTTGCCTTCATTCCAGGGCCTTGGGGTTCTCTTTCGCAAAACCCATAACCCCAGTAGGCTTTGCTGAGGACCACATTATGTTAATGATTAATAAGAAATAACTAAAACAATATTAGTGAGTTTATTGTATTTACAATTTAAAAACATACATAAATACAAATATATCAGCTGAGAAAGATTTTATCAAGCCTCATATAAGTCGTATAGCTTTTTATTTACAGCTATATTAAAAGTAATATCTCAATAAAACACCCTGGATTCAATATTCATCACCACCTAATTCGGTAAACGAAAACAACACGATAAAAACATTCCCTTATATCACAATGCGAATGAAAATTGCGAGCGAATGATCCATTGGAACAAATCTACATACATTAACCTGCTATTCCGAGGGATTGAACCTGCTATCAAACTTATTATGCAGTGAACGTTGACATAGGAATGTACGCAATTTTGTACGGGGAATTTTGGTGAAGTATATTTTTTTAAATAACAGAGACATATTGCTCACATTTTTAAATTATACGTAGATAGACGACGGCCGGCGTTAAAACAAAAATGGAGTTTAGAAATATTTGTAAAAACATATCTTTCATTTCAGTCGATATACGTCCACTGTTGGACATAGGCCTCCCCCAAGTGTCGCCACAATGAACGATCATGTGTATCTCGATCCGTATCCATTGGTTTCCCGCTACCTTCACTAGGTCATCGGTCTACCTTGTAGGAGGCCTTCTAACACTGCGTCTTCCGGTACGCGGTCGCCACTCCAGAACCTTTCAGCCCCAACGGCCATCTGTTCTACGAGCAATGTGCCCTGCCCATTGCCACTTAAGTTTGTCGATTCTTCGTGCTATGTCGGCAACCTTAATTCTCCTGCGGAAATCGCTGTCTTTACTGTCTAACAATCAGAGAAAAATATTGAACGCCAGATCAAGCGCTGAAAGTGGAGAAGGATTTGCCACACGCTTCGAAGGGATTCCGATCACATACCCAAGGACAGCGTGATCATACGCGTCAAACCTGTACCCCTAGCCAAGTTGATGATTATCGCAGATTTAGATCGCAGATTTGCGATCGTTAACGCTAGTAGAAAACTTCAAATCGTCAGAACAAAAAAATTGGGGGCGTGGCCAACTCGAGGCGTTCGACACAAGAGAATCGGTTGTAACTTGGCTAGGGGGACTAGTAGGCAGAAGCGGCGAGCAGCAAAACAACATGGATCAAGATGAAGCGCGAGGCTCAAGACCGTTCGCGAAGGATAATTATTATGAAATACCTTTGCCCCGTCTAGGGGACACAGGACGTTAAGTCAAGTAAGTCAATCAAGTAAAAATAAATATCTTTTCATCCTTCTTTATAAGTAGATTATTTTTTTATTAATTCATATAATAAAATTAAGTCCCTCTTTGAAAAAGTCAAAAACTACTGAACGGATTTAAATGCGATGTTCACCAATAAACAGAGTGATACATGAGAAAGATTTAAAAGTATAATAAATGCATTTTATGGTAAAACACCTAGTAAATACTTCGTGTGACCCAAGGGCATTGCCATACAACGTAGCAATGCCGCCAGTCTTTCGGGCACACTTCCAGTCAACAGAGATGCGGAGGAATTTTTTGACGCCACATTTTAGTTAAGAGTTATTGCCATAAGTATACTAGTTTTAATTATTGTTTTAGTATTTAATTAGTTACAACAGCGTTGCAAGGAGATCTTCCAACGCGTCTGTAACTAATTGGTACACAAGATGGTCAAATGATGAGGATCGCAGGAGTCCGATGGATGTGAGACGTACAGGACCGTCGTTAATGCAACGCTTCGAGGAGACCTATGATCAAAAGTAGACATCTTTTGACAGAAATGATAATGAGTTACAAAATTAGTAATACAGGGTTATTTGTAAAACACTAGCAACCGCTCAGAACTATGTTACTAACATCATAAACAACAAGTTTTGCTATGAGACTTTTAAAAATTTATCATATTTTCATACAAAAACAATAGTACATTGTTACACTATGGGTGAAAGTAACTCATTTCGTTCCAAGAAGGAGTTGGCGGCCGAGCGGAGCGAGGTCGCTAATTCGAGGGGTTAAATGGGTTACTTTCACCCCGAGGTAAACACTGTGCTTTTCATTACGAATACGAGGAAACTAAAAATAAAATAAAAAGTTTGTAAAACCTGAGTCGTCGTATCGTCGTAAAAGGTATTCCACTACTGCTTTAGCCTCTTCTCTTATGAAAAGAGGCGTTAAATCACTATTTTAATCTGATAAACATAACGTATTAATACAAATCTCTGTTGTACGAAAATGTAAACAAAACTCGAAAAAACCAACGACTGATTGCCACTTTCCCGCCATTTTGTTTTTTTTTTTTGCGGCCGGCCAGCTTTTCAGCCTCAATAATGAAAAATTAGAAATTAATTGTAATCTTTTAAAAATAAAGTATTTTAATGAAATAGTTGAACAAATAAATCACTTAAAATATAACGTTATTTAATTAATACTTGTCTTTATGTTATTTCAATTTTATATCGCGCTGTGATTGACTGGCTGTATGGAAAATTGGAACATGGTTCAATAGAAATGTGAAGATAGAACTAGTTTTTTTTTTAATAATTTGACAGCTGTCAGTTGTAAAGTAAAACTCCCTAGGGATGAAAAGTATCACTTTCAGCCCGCTCCTCAGGCAACTTCAGACCTACTTTCAGAGTATGAGTAATGAAAAAATATTTAAATTGAACGTTCTAAATACTACGAAGTCTATGCGAAGCAAGCGATAGTACAATAGCGGAGGCAAGGATGTTTGATGCGCGTAAGTCGCTTCATACAGACGTAGGCAGGTATAGCAAAATACAGAGTTGAAATGTGTTAGATAGAACAACAAAATCTTGAAGATTTGATTTTGGTAAATGGATTTTATTTTGTAAAAAGTCATAGAACAAAACTTTTTGCTTATGATGTTAGTAATACAGTGCTGCAAGGTAGTTCGTGTTTTACAAATAACCCTGTATACAGAAAAGGTAGAGAAAAGCCGAGCATTCCAAAGATCTATAACACCCGAGAAAAGCCGAGCATTCCAAAGATCTATAACACCCGAGCAAAGCCGAGCATTCCAAAGATCTATAACACCCGAGCAAAGCCGAGCATTCCAAAGATCTATAACACCCGAGCAAAGCCGAGCATTTCAAAGATCTATAACACCCGAGCAAAGCCGAGCATTTCAAAAATCTGTAACACCCGAGCAAAGCCGAGCATTTCAAAGATCTATAACACCCGAGCAAAGCCGAGCATTTCAAAGATCTATAACACCCGAGCAAAGCCGAGCATTTCAAAAATCTATAACACCCGAGCAAAGCCGAGCATTTCAAAGATCTATAAAACCCGAGCAAAGCTGGGGCGGGTCGCTAGTAGACAATATCTTTATCTCACTTTGTAGGAAATTGCTCTGTCATATGAACATAACGTTTGTTCCCGTTTCCAGCTTTTAATTCAAACCTAGTCTCTGGAGAAATGTGACAAGCAATGAGTAGAATTAGAATGCCTACCTAAGATGTTATTTCTTCAGTTGTAGATTTCCCAGAACACTGCCTCTATAAAAAGATGTTGACTTGCTTCTGCCAGCGGCTTTGCCCGCGTGATTAGATTTCTCCATAAGCTATGAACCCCTTTCATCCCCTTAGAGGGTAAATGGAAAATCTTCTTTTTGTACTCGCCTACGTCATAAAAGAAAACCTTATGCACAATTCCATGCGCCTAGTCCCAGTAGTTTCGGCTGTGCGTTGATATATCAGTCAATCAATTTCTCCTTTTATACACCGCTAAATTTTAATCGTTTAAATCCCGTGGAGGGTCGATCCGGTACATAAAACACTATCGTAAAGTACCTTTTTATCAAAAATTAAGTATTAATTTAAGCATATACGAAATTAATTTCTTTAAGAAAACGTCAGCTGAACGAGTTCAATGACCTGTAGGTAGTTTGTACGCAACGCCAACTATTAACTACAGATCATTGAACTCGCTCAGTTGCGTTTTCTTAAAGAAATTAATTTCACATGCGTAAATTAATACCAGTTTTGAAAAAAGGTACTTAATTTTTTAATTTTATCTTTACGAATCCATAGTGTTTCATGTACCGGATCGACCCTCCACGGGATTAAAACGATTAAAATTTAACGGTGTATACAACCTAATTTTTTGTATATAATATGCGAAACCTAAAACACCTGTCTAGTATTTTTCGTAAAGAATCTATGTACAAAATTACAAAACTACATCATGCAAAATCATAAAATTATAAGTTACTAACTGTTTCTTACCTGATTTGTTTTAGCTGTAAGTCCTCCAAATCATTTAAATAAATTAATAAGCTTGTTATGTCAGCAAAAATACATAGTCACTGGTCCATGGCGAATGAGGGGTTATTTTGCACTTGCACCCAGCTGTTTGCTGGTGCTAATGCCCGCTATGACCTGCCGTGACCTGTGTTGTACTTAGTGTCGGTGGTGCCAACTTGTAACTTTTTGAAATGTTTTTGGGAAAAAAAACCTGGTATAAAAAAAATGATCGGAATCGATTCAGTTACTGATTCTAAACAAAATATATTCAGGTTTCCCATATGCTAAAAATAATGTTGTATATAGAATTATATTGCTTTGTTCAAGAAAATCAATATTTTCCCCTCTTCATTGGTTCCGAACAGACGTCAAATAGCCACTTAATCTTTCTAGAGTAAACCAAAGCGTATCCATTGAAACAATACCGAAGTGAAACTTAATCCATAAACGATCCATCAAAGCCGAAAAAATCAGTCTTTTGCTATCAACATCGAACAGCGAAAGTTTTATACGACCTTTTTTTAGGGTTCCGTACCTCTGTCGAGAAAAATGGAACCCTTAATGGATCATGTTGATGTCCACCTGTCTGTTAAGACCCTTTGTCTCAAGAATGCGAGGAGGTATTGAGTTAAAATTATTAAATACTTAGGTCTGCTACTAAAAATCAATCAAACTTCTAAATTAACACCATCTAAAGATAAGGCCGTTTATTTATGGCACATATTTTGACACAATGAAATCAAAATTTATAGGATACTCCCTGTTAACCTAGGACCTCTAAATGCAATAAACAAGGTCACATGTCGCACAAGTAAAGGTCACAAAAGAATATTTTTTTTGTGATTAGAAAAACTCTTTCTGGAATCGGATTATTTACATAGGTAAGTTTGTACAGAACCCTCAGAGCGCGAGTCCAAATCATACTTGGCCGGTTTTTTATATACAAGGTGCAGTTTTAAAACTGCACAATATTTCAGGAGGTTGTAATAAAACTCATAAATAATCATGTAAAAATACGAAACCTGGTCAATAATCAGTAATACTTGTTATTTAATTTTTTAATTACAATAAACTAAATCGATTGATCGATGGCCGCGGGGGCGTGGCTAGGGTGTGGCGTGCGGGATGATGATTGGATGATACATTATTTATGAAACTAACGTTGCGAGTTAGTGTGTGTGAAAACGCCCTTTATTGTTCCGTGTTTGTGTGTGTGAAAAAAAGCGCGGTTATAAAAAAAAAAAAAATTACCTACTTATTTTATTATTGATTCGGGTCGAGAATCGCTAACATAATTACCTCCTGAAATATTTTGCAGCTTCAAAACGACACCTTGTATATTCTGTTCTGGCATGAAATTGAAACAAAAGAGAAAAATGTTTCTTTTTGGTATTGTTATTTTGCATCGAGCCCTTATCAAGCAAAGAATGGGTATTTTATGTGTCTATAATTAAATCCTTTCATTTTCTGTATAGACTAGACTAAATTAGCTTAGTACTCATATCAGTTATAGAAATATATTTCCATTCGTGTCATTTTAAAGTTTGCAGTTTTCATTATACCTTTATAACTACACGCTTACAAAATAAACACACAAAAATAGATATGTTTTTCATATTTATTTGTGTTTTATTTTATTTATTTTTTATTTGCAGACGGTAAGGACCGATGCCTGCCACGGCTGTTCGAAAGAATTACCACAACTCTGAAACGCAAACATAGCTGAAGGAACACAGATGGGTTTTAAGACAGTAAAAATTTTACACAGAGGGAGTGTCAAATTGATACACAAAAATTGATACACAAAAAAGAGCTGTAATTCTTTAGAACGTTCATTGTATTTTTGCTTCCATTATTTCTTTCAGACAAGTAATCTAGCGCGCCTAAGCAGTAATTTATATTCTGGTGCAAAGATAAACAAAGTTAATAGATTTTTTATCCGAACACGTGACTGTGATCGGAGATAACGCAGGCTCCATTCCAGCCTCCTTGCACGCTTCGTCACAAATACGTATATGTATATACTACAACTAATCTTGTCGAGACGTTTCAAAGTTTGAAGGTGAATTTAGGTTAATACTCGTAGACTAAATAAACATAAAGAACGAATAATTTAAATAAAAGCATATTCATTTAAAATTCCTTAAGAACGGAAAAGAGAAAGTGAAGATTCGAGCTGCCCAGCAATGGCACAGTACGGGCTAGCTATAATAAAAAGTAATTTAAAATTCAAGAGAAAAATAATACAAAAATAAAAAAACTAGACAGGGGTAAGGACAAAAAAGCTCCTATCTCGGCATAAAGCTGTAATTTATTTATCATGTAAAATAAAAATTGGCCAGAGATCGTCCTCGACAGAAAGGTTTGGAAAGGCAGCCTTTGCCCAGCAGTGAAACGGCAAAAAGATTAATAAACAGTCAAATACAAAACTTGTAACAAAATTATCACTAACTGCAAAACCACAAGACGTTATTGGGACCACTTTACATCTTAAACTTTATCTACACTAATATTATAAAGAGGTAAAGTTTGTTTTTAAGCTATTGCATAGCTTCTATCGCGGGCCTTGAGCGTGGAGACCGGATCCAGAAATTCCGTAACGAAAATAACCTAACACCCCCCACTCATTTGTTTTTTGTCGTCGTCGTGGTGACCGATAAGAAAACAAATTAGTGAACAATCAATGAAAATTCAATTCAATGTGTGAAAGTGTAACTACAATTAATATCAAAGAAAAAAAAACAAAGGAAAAAAAATACTGCATTAATAAAATAAATAAATAATTATAATTGCATAAGTTGATAAAATGCTATGCAATAGCTTTACCGCGGCAGTCCCCGAGTGCCACACGTCTTTTTTTTATTTGTTGGAGGCAGTCTTTGAAAGTACAAGTCCGATTGCTAAAATTTTTGCTGAGTGATATAAGCTACATTTTATGTACGCAGGCGAAGCTGCGGGCAAAAGCTAGTAGAATATAAGTAGATAATAGAGAGAATCTTAAAGCATAGTATGCTTTAAGATTCTCTCTATTTCAATAAATATTTATGTTTGAAAACTTATTTACAAACTTCAGTTTTGAGCAGACAGTAAATCTGCTTTTAATAACTTAAACTACAGCGCTTTAACTAGAGATATGAATAGTCAGATTTAGATAGATTTCTAGACAACAATTTGACTAAGTTTAATAAACATTTCCTTATAAATACTATCTACCATAAAGTAATAACAAAACAAACTAAAAATGTTTAGTATATGGGCGCGATGGGGCCCGGAGCTTTCACCCTAAACAAAATGGTAAGCGAAACCAACAGCACTCATTAAGTATAGGGTTTGGAACGAGAAAGAGGAGGCCTTTGCCCAATAGTGGGATATATTATAACAAAAATTGTATAAAGATATGTCAAAATGTCTTCTTGAAACTTCGTCGCGTGACCGTGAAGAGCTAGCTTTTACCTCGGACAGAGGATAAGCATTGCCATACAGCATGGCAATGCCGCCAGTCTTTGAACACATTACCAGTCGACATCAATGTGGAGGAGTTTTTTGACGTCATATTTTAGTTTGTTTTAGTTAGTATTAATTAGTTTAAGGTTATTTTTTTATTATTTTTTGCTTATACTGTAATTATAGTTAGTTAAGTGTTTATTAAAAAAACTAAGCAAGTGCGAGTTGGACTCGCGCACTGCTGGAATGTAGTCTTGAAGATTTTTCCGAATTGCAAAATTTTTTTTTTGTTTCGTAGGTAACAACAAATTTACTGTTTTCAGATTTATTCCTATATCTGTGCTATAAGACTATGCTTTATGCCAAATTTCAGGATTCTGGGTCAACGGGAAGTACCCTATGAATTTCGATCTTAGAGAGTATCAAAATATACGTTTTTTTGCTACATAAACGGCTGTATCTTTTTTATTCTATAACTTAGATATTTGATTTTTTCACAGCTTAAAGGGACCGCAAACCAGAGTATATGGTTTTAATTTCAAATCGATACCTCCACGCGTTCTCGAGATAAAGGGTCTTGACAGACAGACAGACAAACAGACGGACGGACGGACGGAAAACAAACTGATCCTATAAAGGTTCTGTTTTTTCCTTTTGAGGTACGGAACCCAAAAAATATTATATATATACACATATATTACATCTCTGTCTTAAGCATAAGGCTAACAAAAAAATGCAATAGACTGATACACACGTTAAGAACTTAGTAAACGAGACTTTGATACCAATGTTTGTTACTCCATATCAATAAAATAAAAATAATGTTTTGTTTATTAAAGTTACTTTCTGTTTCTTCTGTTACGTTTCCAGATCATTAAACACATTTGATATCAATGAACGAAAATCAGACAAACAGAAAAAAGGTAGAAGTACTTATGGCGGGACTGTGGCTTTCTATCAGACAATGCGACGCGGTGACCAAGTTATTCAATGACAAGAAGACAAATTTAGCACGGATTTATGAATCTTTCTGTCATATCTACACTAATATTTTAAAGATGAAAATTTGTTTGTGTGTGTTTGTTACTTCTTCACGAACGGACTTTGATATGTGACAGTAACTCAGTCTGTCTGTTACGCTTTCACGGTTAAACTACTGAACCGATTTTGATGAAATTTGGTACAGAGAAAGCTTGAACTCCAAGGATGGACATAGGCTGGAATTTTTATCAGTCTTTGACTTTGACTTGTCCAGGATAACTAACATTTACACGGACAAAGCCGCTGGCAGATGCTAGTATCAATATAAATAAAGTAAATCTGTTTGATTCCTACGTTTCAAGCCTGAGCCAGTAAACTGATTTAAATAAAATTAATATAGATTGATAGTAACAATTGAATGATATGATGAATCCCCAGTAGCAAAACATTATTCAAGGAAACGTTGTTTCTAGTTGAAAAGTCCAATAAGTGGTTTATTTTTGGTTTTTGTGGACTGTTATCTGATAAATTAATAAATTATTATACCACTCTGGCGATCGCGCAATCATCGAATAAACACAAACACACAGCAATCTCAAAGAATGGTTTAATTTTTAAATGACAATATCTTGACTGAGTAACTTTCACTTATAACGTTTAAGTATGTGACTGTTCCGCATTCCAAAGTAGCCAATTAAAAACCTTTCGTTAAGGAAACATCTAAACAAATATAGAGACGAGTTTGTTTCCAAGTTTGTAGGGCGTAATTATCTCTGAAAGCACTGATCCGATGAATTCATATAAATATATACTAATATTAAAAAACAGAAGATTTTGTGTTTGTTTGAACGCGCAAAAAGAAACTACTGGCTCGAATTGAAAATAAAAAAGATTTTAGTGTTGGATAGCACATTTATTGAGGAGGGCTATAGGCTATATATACATCACGCTACGACCAATAGGAGCGAACCAAAAACGGGTAAAACCGCGTGGGATAACTAGTATAAGTTACACCAAAAGTTTGGCCACTATTATTGGGAAAAGTTTGGTCACTATAATTGGGAAATAAAGGCTGCCAAGCTAAAATGGGATTGGCTGGATCACGTCAACCGTATGTATATTGAACCCTGGGCAAGAGTCTCCTAAAGTGAGTGCCTGAGGATGGACGACGCCATCGAGGCCGACATGGGAAAAGCCGTTGTGATGACCTGGACGCCTACTACACGAACTGATTGAGGTGGTTTGTCAAAAGTATACCTGGAAGAAGTTATGAGAGGCCTGTTCACAGCAGTGATAAAGTGTAGGCTAAATATACACCGTGAAATTTTGACTCCCGTTGATTTTTGAATCCCGTGGAGGGTCGATCCGGTACATAAAACACTATCGATTTGTAAAGATAAAATTAATTTCTTTAACAAAACGTCAGCTGAGCGACTCCAATGACTTGTAGGTAGTTTATACGCAACGCCAACTACTACCTACAGGCCATTGGACTCGCTCAGCTGACGTTTTCATAGAGAAATTAATTTCGTACATGCGTAACGATACGAGTTTTAAAAAAAGGTACTTTATTTTTTAATTTTATCTTTACAAATCGAAAGTGTTCCATGTACCGGATTGACCCTCCACGGGATTAAAACGATCAAAATTTAGCGGTGTAAATATTTTTTTAATATTCTTAACCGTGTGATCTCAATAGCGGTCTATTCTCTGGTAGCTAATACGTACAGTACTTATATCTACTAGACAAGAGTATTTTGATAATTATTTCGAAAACAAAAATCCTATAATCCTATATAATATTTGACGAGAGCGAAGGCTGGGTTAGTGATAAAACAACTGACGATATCAAATGAAATCTAAGAATGAAACTTCGACCAATAGATTCATTTCTCTTATCAGGAAAAGTGTCGAGTCTGCAGGCGTGGACAGTTCAGTATCCCCTAGTGTACACATAACGGAGTGCAAATTTTATTACTGCTCGTAGAACAGAGCACTGCGGCATAAGTTTATGCAGTCTCCACGGAGTCCATTCAAAATTCTTTGCTTTGAGCGTGGTGCTTATACAGAAAAAAAAGAATATCGGCACTCGATCTTATTGCTTTGCAATTTTTTATATGGAATTTTATTGGTATTCTCAGGTCCTATCTTTAGACCCACACTCTGTTCAAAATTACATTAGAAATGTATGAAAACCTTTTATTACAGTCCGTTCAACCGATTTTGACTTTTATTACGTTGGTAGCGTGACAAATACTCTGCGCCTGGGTCTGACATGAGCCAGACACCGGTGTCCAGCTCCATGTCGAGCAACAGTCCACATAGAGTGCTGTTACCGGAGCCACCCATCGCTGACCTGCACCTTGACTCTACGGAGCTGGAGCAGATAACCCTACCTAACAGCGCACCTGTCAATCAATTCCCTGATGAAATGAAATCATTTTTCAATGGTACGTTATACTTTTCTTTTTTTTTTTAATACAATATGTCTTTACCTCGAAAGGTTAGGCAGTGAAGCTGTCCAGGGCTATGGCATTGTTCGAAAGAGTTACCGTGGCCCTGGAACGCAAAGAGCAACTGTTGGAACATAGATGTGTTTTAATCAGTAAATCTGACGCGCCCTATCGCTCTACCTATACTCTGTTCAAAGTAACATTAGACATTTATGAAAAACTTTTATTACTGTCCGTTACGTTGGTGACATGACAAATGGCGGTGGCAGTAAATAGTTGGTATTGTAACCACTTTTTTGCCCTTAATGCCATCCTTATGCCTAGGAAATAGAAGTTAAAATCGGTTGAACTGACAGTAAAAAAGGTTTCTTTAAATATCTAATCATAACGCAAACAGGGTATTGGCATTGATTTTTTTTTTTTTAATTAAAATATGATTTTTTTTAATACTAATAATAATAATCAAGTATAAAAGTATAGAGAGCAGTGGTGGCCGAGTGGTAGCGGCCCCGACTTACGAGTTGTAGGTCGCGGGTTCGAACCCAGCCAGGCGCATTACTTTGTGTAATTTATTTCATCACCACTGCTCTCAAAACGGTGAAGGAAAACATCGTGAGGAAACCGGCATGTCCTAGAACCAAAAATTCGAAGACATGTGACGTTCACCAACACGCACTGGGCCCGCGTGGTGGATTACGGCCCATTCCCTCTCCTAGAGAGGAGGCTTGAGTCCCAACAGTGGGAACATTAAAAATGCTGGTGATGATGATGATAATAAAAGTATAAAAAAATACGATTTTTTTCTCGTTTTAACATGAACAGTTATTTTAAAAACTGCGAAAAGAATTTACTCAGTCTACCTATTTCAATTTGATAGATTTGCTTTCAAATGCTATTAAAAGATACCTAATAATAATAGCAGATAATGTAACGTTTCCCTCAATATCAAAATTCCTGCCATCTCTCTTCTTTATTTATGGGTCATAAAGTCCACCAAAATTGCGGTATGCGAATCGAATGAACGACTTTTCCTGACCATTTTATTGACTATTAAATGCGTATCTATTGAATACAATTCAATTGAACGGACTCAACTTTCATTTATTGGTACTTTATGTTAAAGTAGAATGAGAGAGACCCGGAGATTTTATGTTATTGTAAGAACTTTACATATCGAGGTTCATTGGTATCATTGGTATATAAGTAAGAGCGTAGAAAAACAATGAGTGCAAAAATTTGTAACTAAGTCTGACTTAGTTACAAATATTTGCCCTCTTTATTTTTAGAACTACTGTTAGACCCACGAACCATGTCTACTCTAAGTCTAAAGGCCGTTTTCGGAATTAATAATTTAAGGTAAGAACGGACCCAACCCAACTATAATGCAACAAATACTCAACACTAAATTCTAAAATCAACATTACGTATACTGCTTAATGTTAGCAAAATTAATCTTCCAAGCCTTTAAAATACGTTCTGAAAAAGTAAAATAATCTTTTTGAACAGACCTCATTTGTCTCCTTGAATCGTGAATTAGATAAACAAAACAAAACATTTTGTTACCTACGCGGGGGACGACACAAGTGAGGAACGAGCGAATTGGAACGACGCGGACACATCTCTACAGGCACTTGAAAGGGATTTCTTTCACCCCAAACCTCGTTAAATTTTCTAAAAAAACACCCTTTGTTACAGCAAATATGTCTGAAATTACGCTACTGAAATAATATAGATGTTATCTACACTTCTACACTAATGTTATAAAGAGGTAAACTTTATTTTTTTGTTTGTAGGATATAATCTCTGAAAGTAATAGTCCGATTGCTAAAACTTTCCCACCGATAGAAACCTTCTTTGTTTCTGAGTGACAGGCTTTATGTGCCCGGGTGAAGCCGCGAGGAAAAGCTATTCCACTGATATTTTGGACAAATAATTACCTTTTCAGTGATAATACTAACGATCTTGCGGCCTTGCCAAAATAGACGTATTTGCTGACTTTGTGGACATAAGACGCTTGTTTGGCCGTCACAGACAAGGCTATAAAACTAATGAAGGTGTACTGGATACCTGAATATATAATTTGTTTGTTTAGTGTTAGTGGGGTAACCACATTACTTATACATGTTTGTGAACAAAAATCGACGGCGCGTTATGATCCACGCGCATTGTGGTGCGCGTGGAACATAACGCGCAAAGAGATGTCAGCAGAATGAATGAAGTTTTCTAGGACCGATGCCTGCTAGGGCTGCAGGATCGATCGCAAGGATAACTGAAAGAATATAGGTGTATTTTAGTCAGTAAAAGTCTGTCCCTCTTGCTTCACACAGGGCGCGAGGAGCTATTAGGGTGTTTTTAGTATCATGCGGTTTTGATCACGCATGCGGAATGACTCCGCACGCTTAACTCTCGCAAAAATGTCCCTTTCACACAAGTGTTTATTGTAAAGCGTGGAATACGCACCGTTTTTTTTTGCATTTTGGAATTTCCTACAGCAATTCCGCATGCGTGATAAAATCCGCACCATATTAAAAATACCCTTAGGTTACGCCCCGGCCTCAAAAAAAAACAGCGTTGCATAATTGATAGGTTTCATTTTTTATGACTCCTTTTTATTATCCCGCACAAACCGGTCTAAGCACTTTAAATATTTGTAGAGATTTTGTTGTAAAAATAAAATGCTCACTAGTAAACTGCTGGGTTAGTACAGTGAGAATTTTATTCACCTGTGGATGAAACAACTTTCAAATCGCTTGGGACGCCACGATCGCGATACTTGGCTCCAAGATACGAGTGTTCTTCGTGGAAAGTATTTTATTTAAAACTTTGTCTTTCATACAGAAAATCTTGGCAAAGATAGCGAATGCAGTAAAGTTTATTTATTGATGAAGTAAAAATAAGTTGGAATATTATAGGAATGAGATATTAAGAGTCATAAAAAATAGGACGATAGATAATATTTTGAGTAAAAATACTTTGCAACGCATTGCATTTATTGAAGGGTATTTTTCTATTATTGATAGGCTCGCGTTTGCCCACTATCTCAACTGATGGTAAGCGATGATGTGATCGACTTATTTAGGTAAAGAAAGATTTAGGTCTAACGATAAACATTTAAAAGAGTTCATTAATTTTGCGACGAAAGAACACCATTCCCAAATTACTACCATTTAAACTCGTTAGCAGAACTTAAAGTTTCTTGTAATGGTTTCAAGATTGAAACAAACTTAACACGTTTATAATTAAGTTTCATCACTGAAGGAGGCAAGTAAATGAATCTGTCTTAATTATAAGCCAAGGTTTCCGCTGTGGGACCTTTGGGCTAATTAGCGCTTTTAGCGGCAATTTGCCTGTTGATAATGACCTTATAAATAATTCTTGTGAGCTATTTAATTTCGACAGCAAATAAAACAACCATTTCTTTAAATGTACGTGATAATTGGAGGTGTACAGGGGTTTAACGATTATTGGAAAAGTGATGACATCGTTTCAGTTAAATGAGAGAAATATAGGAAAATTGCGGGAACCTTTCAGTCACGGCATATCATCCCAAAACGTTTTATGCATTTTGGAAACACAGACATTGTGCTTACAGCTCGGGAGTGAAATTTCTGCCGCAGTTTTTTTTTTTTGGATGGTAAAAATCATCCAAATGACATCCACCGCCCTTTGGCGGAGCGCGAGATAGTGTCAGACTCTTGCTGACTAAAAGACCCACCCCGTTCCTTCTTGCCTTTGATACCGGGGCCGAGCCCCTCTTTCGGAACTAGACCCTGGCCCCAGTAGGCTTCGACCCAGCTAGGCCCCTGCTGTTGCTGGCAACTCCTTGGGGCTCGCCGGAACAGTGCGTGCCATCAATGACTTGGGCTCGGTCCAGAGAGTTACCGGACGATCGGACAGCGAGCTACCCATTGCTCGCCGTCCGAAAGCCCTTGCTTACGGTGGCCGGAAATCGGGTTCGGAATCTCGACGCCGGCAGCGGCGGCTGGGGGCATGAGCGTCGTAGCCTGATGCGGTCGGCCTCCTTCTTTGCTAGCATTACTGCTTCGCAGAAGCAGGCGACCGCTTCTTGTCGTAGTTTGTATTTTTTGACAGCTACTAATTAGGAGTCTTCAAATTGAGAGTGAATAGGGTACTTCTAGGCAAGCGTGCTCCATCTTCGACCTATCAATACTATAAAAATGCTTGTAATTTTGGTATTACTGTTCTTTGGCCACCTGTAAGGCATACCATAGTGTCAATAATTATTACTTAAAACCTGTGTACTAGGAACCCTGAGCCAAATTCTTAACCTTGAAGTCTCCGAGGTCGAGCATGGAGAGGAAATGAAACTTTCACTTACTTCACAAGAGAGTGGTAGACTTTGGCAAGGGTTTGACTAGGGGAGAAGTGGAGGGTCCACCACAGCAATCTCTCCGAACCATACTACCACCCAACTCCGTATCCTCCTCACCATTATTAACTGTCAATTTTTTCCTGTAACGACATTTTTTCAAGCCTAAATGTTAAAAATGTAATCTTCAATTCTTCATTACTATTTAATTATTTAGATTGGTGTGTTTTATTATTCACAGAATGAATATTTAATCAATCGTTCAGGTAATAGCTTCGAAGAAGGGCCCTCCCCATAGATCGGTAATAAGGGGATAAGCCCTTATTTACTTACAACCATGGAATGGCCAGACACAAAGACAGCCATGTTTGACTGCGCAGATTGGTGATTATTTCATAATATTATTGTGAAACAAATATATGCTTACGAGCGTTCATTGTTTGTTAGGGAAATTATTGTTTAAAGTGAATAAATATTAAGATTAATAAATATAAAAATATATAAAAATCAATTGCTGTTCGTTTGAAAAAAAAATTCGAGAACGGCTGAAACTATTTCAATTTTTGTTTTTTTTTTTTTGTTTGTTTTGTTTGAACAGCATACTAGAAAGGTTTAAAAGTAAAAAATAAATTGGTAGGTAAGGTAGGGTAGGTAGATAGGATAGGTATGAGATAGGGTAGGGTAGATAGTCAGTTGACGGTAGCGAAACTGTAGGCTATCAAAAATAAAAACACATTTTGCTACTAAACCCAAGACATTGCCAAAGAACCAAAGGGAATGTCACTAAGCTTGGAAAATATGAGACACAATCAGACGTTTTGATCGTGAGGCAATTAAATGAAGTATCGTCAGTGATGTTACGTCATTAAGAGGGCCCTTCTGCACTTCCCTATCGTTAACGTCGAGCATGGTTTAAAAGCTTGTTGCTTCATCTAACGCAACCCAACGTGAATTTGATGAAAAGGTAACGCAAAAAAAAGAGATAATGCCTGAAAACTCTGTCAGCATTCGGTAATTCCGTAATTTACTCGAATATTTCACAAAAAGTTTTTGAGAAAAACTGACGTCATTCAGAATCTCGATTAAATGTGCAAGGATTCTATGGATAAACTTTTTTATATTGAGTGAGTACATTATGGAGGCCCATAGTTTACGTAAAATAGCAGATTTTCTGTCTGCTTACTGGACTAATTTAAAAAAAAATTATGTTTTGATTTAGACAAAAGCCTAGATATCCACAAGATATCTGGAGAAAGATGTGTAATAACATCATAATCACGTAAGAGCGGTCGTTTGAAAATGCACCTCGAGTTGGCCGCTCTTAAAATCAATAGCTTGATAAAGTTAATGAAAAAAGTTTTTATGGAACATTATTTTAATTGGAAACAATGGTATCAACACCCCCGTTTCCCGAAGGTAGGTAGAAGTGTACCCATATACAACACCCACATCTTGTCAGCTTCGTAAATGTTTTATTAATAACATCATAAACATAAACAAGCTTTCATAATTAAAACTTGCATTGTCATAGGAAACAAACGCAAGGCTGCAAGATTAATCAAAAGAATTAACAAGTCTCTGGAACGTAAAGAGCAACTGAAGGAACACAGGTGGTTTTTAGATAGTAAAAAAAAAAAAAAAAAAAAATACCCTCTCGATCAACCAAGAATGGGAGGAGTTGTTTGATGACTAGCTACTACCAACGGCTTCACCCGTGTGAAAATAGAAAATGATCCCAAGGGAACATACGCCGAGGATAAAATAGTAGATTATGTGACTAAGGGATAAAGCAGTGTCTTTAAGTCACGGGCGGCATGTTGAATTCCGAACGAAACGAAAGTTGCTAAGTTTAATCCCGAACGACAGTGAGGGATTTATATAATTAACACACAACAACAGTGAGGGAACCTGAGTGAAATGAGGAATTCAATCCGCCCAAGACAAAGACAGCTTTATTTCTGTCTTGGATACTCGAATTTTTACACCATCTGTAAGATAATTAAAAGACAATTTAGTAAAACAAATCATAATTTAGAGAAATATATACCTAAATATTATTTACAAGCAACATGTTTTGAGATTTGGAACAAACAAAATTCACTACCTAGTCTTCTATAGTTTCAATTTTCTTTATCGACCCGCTTTGTCATTACTTTTTTTTTTATAAAGTCCGTGTGAATAAATTTGTTTGATGCACGTACATTTTTAGTTCATGTTCATGTTAACAGTTTTTGATGTTCCAAATTCAAATCTCATTATTCCCTAGGGATCGCCCATACTGCATTATCTCCCTAGGGAGAGAATGACTTGCTTTAAGTGATGGTTGTATGACATATTATAACAGGGCATTATCGAGCAGGAGGTGTAAAAACTATCTTAACCGTTATTCCAGGAAACATCGAAATTCGTTCCGCCGTTCAAGTCTGAATGAGTAACAAACCTACACTTACAATCTTTCGCGTTATAATATTAGTGTTAATTTCCCAACTTACTTACTTAATACGAGACAAAAACGTGCGATCAAACAGCTCAATCGAAAACCGGGAAGTGCGTCTTGAATTCAAGATCTGTTTACATACAAACACAGGGATAAGAGTAACTAAATAAAAACCTTATAATAAATACTCTATTTCGTTCTACGAGTTAAATTTCAACGTTACTTTATGTGAAGCTGAGCTAAGACCAGGCTTTAGATAAAGCGTAACGGCGTCATTCTCAGTGATCCCTCGTGAATACCCAGCAATCCGATACCCAGGCTTATCCACACCCCCTCCCCCACCCCTTGCTTACAATCGGTCAATCACTTCTCAAGATGAACCTTCTTAGGTCTGGCTCACACAGTGCCGCTCAGACAGTAGCTCACATTTTTTACTCGTATGACCAAATTAATCATCATCATTTAATAATGAACCAATTCGTATCACACATGTATACTACCGAACGTCCGTTTATGACGATATAGGGATAAATAATATAACACTATTTAAAGAATTTTGAAAATCAGTCCAGTGGTTTTAAGTTTTACAAACAAAAATATAAAAATATAAATCTTTCCTGTTTACAATATAATTCGTAGAATCGATTACTAGTAGATAAGAAGTGGACATAATGTTTTTACTGGCAAGAATAGGTAACATTTTTAATAAAACGTCAAACACGTTCTTCGAAAACAATAGTATTATACCAACTCTCGACAAAACAGTTTTACCTACAACTTTCCTTATTTCACAAAAACAATATCTGTTACCTCTCCTATCTATTTCTAACTAAGTATTTAGACTCTGAAGTGATTACTTTCTTATTCTACAAATGCGACAAAAAATAATGTAAAAGTAAGAACTCTATGTCAGCTAAAAAGTTTAATTGGAGTTTCGTAAACACACATTCCGAAGTAAGACTGTCTCCAAAAGATTTGTCCTGACGCCTATAACTGCGGCGCCCGTAATTGGTCTCCTGGCGACTGTCAATATTTGATGTCGACACTTTGTCTGACTGTCGATATTAATTGACCGTTATCTACAACATGTCACAACAGAGAAGAAAAAATTACATTTCATTGAAGTTTAAGGTGGAGAGGCAAGGGGTTGCCGCCACCCTAAGTGTCTGGCAATTAATGATCATGATTAGTAATACTATCAGTCATAAAAGTTGAGCTTTACAATTAAACAACTTTAGGTTAATGTATTACACACGTTTGTTGCCTGTTACCTGCCAAAGCTACCATTACTGAAACTATATAGTAGGCATCGTTCCTACCTGTGAATGCACTAACAAACTATCATCATCATCATTTCAGCCGATCGACGTCCATTATTCCGTCCATTAGTCCGTGTGTCCGGACTTGTTTGCCTATGTCCAATAATGGACGTCCAAGAATCGCCACAACGACCGGTCCTGTGCATCTCGCATCCATTGGATTCATGCGACCCTCACCAGTCCTCGGTCCACCTTGTGGGCTGCTTTCCAACGCTGCGTCTACCGGCACGGAGTCGCCACTCCAGAACCTTTTATCACCATCGATCATCTGTTCTGCGTGCAATGTGCCCTGCCCATTGATTGCCATTTAAGTTTGGCGATTCTTTGAACTATATCGATCACGCAAGGAAACTTCGTGCAGAGCCCTTTCCATTGCTCTTTGAGTCTTCTTATGAGGCCCATTGCAAGCGACCACGCTTCGGAGCCATATGTTATCACTGGCAACACGCACTAGTCATAGACTTTCGTCTTGAGACTCTGGAGTATATTGGACGAGAAGGTACCGCGCAGCTTCCCCGACGCGGCCCAGCCGAGTCGGATTCGGCAATTAACCTCTTTTTCGAAGTTAGATTTACCCAACTGGACTGTCTGTTCAAGGTAAACATAGTCATCCACAACTTCAAGTGTAGAGTGTCTACACTCGAAGATCGATTTTTGATAGGACTGGGTGCTACATGGATTTTAACCACGACTTTGATTTTGTTCATGTTCATTTAAGTCCCACTCTTTTCCAAATTCTACTACGGTAAAGGAAAGTAGTATGTTCAGAATCGGTTTCTGAATCGCTTTTATGTTCTTGAATTAGGTATTTTTAAGTCCTAAAATAATCAAGAATTAATTAAGGATAAAAATATAACCTATTTTGATAAATTTTAATTGCATCACAAGCGTCTTTGTGTCTGCGTGTGAAGATATCAATAATACCAATACCTATGCGCTACCAAAGTTTTGCGTTAGTTCTCACATTATTTGTCTACTATTAGGATAACGAATTTCTTAAAAAAACTCTACATAAGTGTTTTAACCAAAACTGCTTTCTTCGAATTATGATTGTAGCTTAGTTTTCTGATTGGGGTGCATAAGGGTGTGCATTATTCTAGTTACATGTTGTATATAAATACAAATCCATTGCCATATGTATGACGGAGCATCACTTACGAATGAGTCAACTAATATGACCTTTTTTTTGCGTTCTTAATTGTGATGACAAGGTTTGTATATATGGGCCCACTAGGGCCGAAGCGCACTAGGACTGCGAGATTGTTCGAAAATGTTCCCGTTTCCTTGAAACGTAAAAGAAACAAGCTCTCCTGGTAACTTCTAAATTCAAAATCGACGTGTTGTTTGTCTGGTGATAATAATGGATAGTCATAACTAATATAAATAGATATGATCTCTATCTAGGTTAACCTCAAAAACGACAGTTTATTGTTTTAAACGTGACCTCTATTTTTCCTTGGGTAGTGGCTGAGTAATCATTTGTGTTAATAATAAGTAATTTTGTTCAGGGTTGGTAACCAAACCCTACAATACTACGTTGATAACAATACCTCCATTTAGTAGCAAAAGTAAGTTAACCAGAAATTTCTAAAAGCTTGAATCAGCTCTTCGTCAGTAAAACTGAAAAAGTTTTTTTTTTTTCAATTCCATTCTCTCTTAATTTACGAACCTTTTTAGATTACTATTTCTAATATTAACCCTTTGGCGCTTGTTTCATCTGCCAGACGAAACTTGTTTTATTAATTAATTCTCTTTGTCTTGCGAAGTTTTGACATTTCATTTTATTTCTGTGCCACCGACAAATGAATATTAATGATTGTTTTAAATTCAAGATGAACCCAAATGTCTTAATTAGGCTTTTCATAAATATAACATGAAAGTGCCATTATAATAATCCCTCAAAACTTGCTACGCCGTAGAAGTGTCGTAGCAACTATGGCTACGGCGTAGACGCCAGCTACGAGTTCGTAGCAAAGCAAGTTGTAGTTGTCAAATCGTTGATTGATTTCTGCCATCTGGATATATTGGACTTGGACAAGTAAACGTAACATCTGTGATAAATTAGCTTCGAAGTATGAGTACAACCCCGTATTCTATTATATTATACATAGTACTCAATGTCAAATGTATACGATACACGTGGTATCCAAAGCGCACGATACATTGAACCCGTCAAGAAATCGAAGATACGATATTGTATGCATTCTATATGACGTTAGCAGTCCGTTTAACATTTATAGCCGTATCAAATACACTGTCGGAGTACGTGCGACTTTTATCTCCCATTTTCTATTTACTCTCTGATGTTAAGATGAACTGTATTTGTGTTTTCTTTTACTTCACCGAGTATATCCATGCAGGTCTTTATAGGCCTGCATTGTGACCTGTAATTTGATATAAAGGTGGATTTTACAAGTGGTCGTGGATAGCCATATCCAAATCTCAAAAAATTTAAAAATACTCAAAGGAGCTTGATTTTGATATAAACTAAAATCTCATAAAATATCTAATAATAAATCAGCACGTTTTTGTTTTTCTAAAATCGACGTGTTTTTTTTATAGGTAAGGTCAAAAATCTTATTTTAAAAAAAAAGTTCACTGGTATGATTTCTGGTGCGGTCCGCCATCAACAATTGCATCATTGCTTACCATCAGATGTGACGCAGTCAAGCACTAGTTTAAATGTATAACTTAAAAAAAGTTATACAAAAAGTTTTTAATACAAATTATTCTATATCGACCAAAATACTCAACGAAATGAATAGTATGTAGTTTTTTTATTTTTTTTTTATTTAATTTTTATTCATTTGTTACATCGATAATCTTAATATAACATCTGCCAAACTGCATAGCAGTTTGTCGGCAGGGCGTTCTCGTGAACTTCGCTTATATTTATATTTAAGTTTATAATTTATATTTAAGGTCACATCTGGTTACCCCCCAAGTTTAGTTTAAGTAATAATACTAAATGCTATATATAAAGAGAAATAATTTGTTCATATGATTTTACTAGCTTTTGTCCGCGGCTTCACCCGCGTAATTAAAATATAGCCTATATCACTCAGGAATAAAGCAGCTTACTATCATTGAAAAAATTTTAGCAATCGGACCAGTACTTCCAGAGATACACCTCCTACAAACAAAAAAAAACATAGAAAAAAGACGTGTGGCACTCGGGGACTGCCGCGGTAAAGCTATTGCATAGCATTTTTATCAACTTATGCAATTATAATTATTTATTTATTTTATTTATGCAGTATTTTTTTTCCTTTGTTTTTTTTTCTTTGATATTAATTGAAGTTACACTTTCACACATTGAATTGAATTTTGATTGATTGTTCACACATTTGTTTTCTTATCGGTCACCACGCTCAAAAAACAAATGAGTGGGGTGTTAGGTTATTTTCGTTACGGAATTTCTGGATTCGGTCTCCACGATCAAGGCCCGCGATAGAAGCTATGCAATAGCTTAAAAACTTTACCTCTTTATAATATTAGATACAGAAGGTTGATTTGTACTTAGAACACCTTCACTACAACTAAACTAAACTACAAAAAAAAAAAAAATCATTACGCCTGTCAATATCGCTCCGTAAAACTTTTATAAATAATAATTGTGTTAATTGCTCAGCGCACATTTTCAAGACACGAGTGCATACTACGTTTGGAATATTATCAGTGAAATTGTTATCACAGGTAGCAAACCTTGTTTCCCATGAAAAACAACAATAGCAGTGCAAGACCTTAACAAGCAGTCTACTAGGATTTTGATGGCTGATTTAACGACAACATCATAATACCAGGTTGGCTTTCAAGTATTTATGTACATTATTGAAGAAACAATATCATTTTCATCAATCTAACAAACAATGGATCAATAAAATCTTTGATGGGCAGTTGTATATTTGAAAACAGAATTTTTTCAATGTAAACAAAGGACACCTGATTGAGAATAACCAATCACAATACAGCACTTAATCACTGACAGAATAATCTTCGTTCGGAAATTGCACTTTTAACAACTATTACTAACTTGGACACCGGTCTTTTAAGTCTTTCTGATTACGTTCCGATACACGAAGCACTCTTAATTTATTATTTTTTTTTTATTTTTATTTACAACATGGATCCCGAACAAAATATTACATATCGCCACAACAAACCCCAACGAGTAAACTCATTTGACGATCTTTCAAAAAATGAGTCAAATCTTTTTGATACCACTATGATAAGCCTCCCGAATACGTCTCTCAACGATAGTCAAACAGTAATTGAATTAAATGAAAAGATATTTGAACTTAAAAACCAACTAAATAGTGCTCACCAAGAAATTGAAAATTTAAACACGGAAAACTTTCAACTGAAGACTGACCTAAACAAAAGCTTAAAAGTAATTGAAACTTATAAAAATCTTAGTCTGTCAGATAACATAAATATGACACCAAGTCGTCTCAGAAAAAGTAAAGCTAGGAAGTCTACTCCAAGCAAAGATGTCACCGCTTTGCAGAAATATCATAAAATTTCTAGCGACCAGTCAACACAAACTGATAAATCCCCTACAAGGAAAGGAGAACAGACTTTAGAAAAATCATCTTCATCTCCACAGGAAAAATCTCAAAATAAAACAAAAACTATAATAATAAATCCTAAGCAAACATTACAAGAAAAGACAATAGACTGTAATATCTGTATTTTGAGTACTAACAACAAAAATAAAATAAGGGACATTGCAGAAACTACACTCAGTAAACATTCAGAAAAAATATGTCATTATTTAATACCGGAGTGTAAAACCGAACATTTAATATGTGGCATTGATTCCAAACTAAAAAAATTTACGCACAATGACTTTTGTATCATATTAATAGGGGAGGAAGACTTCAATACAACACACGACTATTTTCAGCTGGTACTATCTATAAGGACGACCCTACAAAAAATAAATCATACCAATGTTATCATCTGTGCTCCGACGTATAAATACAATGACTACAAAAATATGTATAATTGGAGGGTAGAAATCTTTAACAACTTGCTTTATCTTGACACAATGACCCACGAGCATGCATACTTTCTGGACACAAATAGGAATCTTTCAAATGACTTCACAATGTTCTCAAAACACACGGGATCAATTAATAACTATGGAATGCATACTGTTTTCAAAGATATTGACCAATTTATTCAAGGACTAAAAAAATATGACATATTAGACAGAAAAACCGAGCTACAGGAGACGTATGACACTGAAGAATTTCCGACTAACCAGTTATTTCTATGACAACTATTTGCATATTATGCACCAAAATATAGCAGGACTCTTAAATAAATCAGATGCTCTTACTGTGTGCCTTGAAGAATTTATCGCAAAGAACATCAACATTGACGTCATCTGCATCTCTGAACACTTCATTATGTCTGGCTATGAAGGCTTTCTAGATATTCCTAACTACAATCTAGCTACGTGTTTTAGTAGAGCAGAAACTAAGCGTGGAGGGACATGTATCCTGGTAAAAAAAGGACTTCAATGGGTAGAATTACATGATATAAATAAACTAGCTATAAGTAATTCATTTGAATGTTGTGCTATCGAGTTAACGCAATCACGGACCATTATTATATGTATTTACAGAATTCCAAAACCGAATAACTTGACAACATTCTTTGACCGCTTGGAAAAATTATTACAGTCAATAAGGATAAAACAAAAAAGAAATATTGTAATATGTGGAGATTTCAATATTGACATATTAAAACGTAGCAATACATCTCTAGATCTAGAATGCCTGCTGCTTAATTTTAATTTGAAGCTAGAAATCAACCAACCAACCAGGTTAAAAAGTAACACATGCATTGATAATTTTGCACATAATCTTGGTAATAAATGTAAAGCTAACGTAATTGAACTGGCTTTGTCAGATCACACCTGTCAAATCTTGAAATGTCCCATAAAAAGAACTTTTTACGTAAATCACTGGTATGTTAAACGGCGAGACATTTGTTTGGAAAATATGAAAAAGTTTAGAGAATGTTTACAAAACACTTCTTTCTCTAATATATATGAATGCGATAATCCAGATAGGGCTTACAACCTATTTTTGGAAACATTTTTGTTGTACTATAACTTGTGTTTCCCATTTCAAAAAATAAAAATAAAGGTACACCAACGACCACGATGGGTTTCACGTGGAATTAGAGCTTGTAGTAAGCAAAAGAGGGCACTTTTGTGGCGTTACCGTCTCAATCCAAATGAGGCTAACAAAATAAAATTTAAAACTTATTCTACTACGTACAAACGTATAGTTAAATTAACTAAGCGAGCTCAAAATACACACAAATTAAAATCAGCAGCAAATAAATCAAAAGCAACATGGGATATCATAAATCAGTCTAAACCAAAATTACCTAAAAACTCTATTTCAAGTATTAAAATAGGAAATAAACATATAACACAACCTCGTGAAATAGCTAATACTTTAAATGACTTTTTTATTGATAAAATTAAACCAGTTAGCAATACAAAGTACTTCAAATATATCCCAACACAACAACTCAATGTTTATGGCTCCCAGTCACGAGAATGACATAAAACAAATAATAAAAACCTTAAAAAATACTAAGAGTGTAGGAAATGATGGTATAGACACAGAAACGATAAAATATGTGTCAGACTGTATTAGTGGCCACTTAAGTCATATAATTAATTTAAGTATAACGCAAGGTATATATCCGACCAAACTTAAAACTGCCGTAATAAAACCTTTATATAAAAAGAACGAAAGGGATAAACCTGAGTCATATAGACCTATTGCGCTTGTACCTATTTTCTCAAAAATATTTGAAAAATACATATACGAACAAATTTATAAATATTTAATAAAACATGACATCTTAATTGAGGAACAGAAAGGGTTTAGAAAAAATAAAACTATTAATATGGCCATTTATGACTTTCTAAATACAGTTATCACAAATGTTGACCATAATGTACCGGTATGTTCAATCTACTGCGATATGACTCAAGCTTTTGACCACGTAAATCACAATATCTTACTTAATAAGTTAGAAGCCTACGGGATAAGAGGAAATATCCTACAGCTTATCGAGTCATATCTAAAAAATCGAAAATAATATGTGGAAATATCACAAATCGATCCTAAAACAAAGAACGAAAGGATCTATCGTTCGCGTGACAGGACAATCACATATGGTGTGCCACAGGGCAGTGTACTTGGACCTCCTCTATTTGTACTATATATAAATGACCTACCAAAAGTAACGGAACATCATATGACTCTATTTGCTGACGACAGCACTGTTACCATTGACTGTAAAGACAAACAAAATTATGATACTGACATTTCTAATACTATAAATTCAATTATAACATGGCTAAATAACAATAATCTTAAGATAAATATTGACAAAACCAAATTAATGACTTTCAACCAACGCAAAAACATACCCATGAATATTTATTATGATAATAAACAAATTAATCAAGTAAGCACGTCTAAATTCCTGGGATTAACCATAGACCAACGACTGGACTGGAAAGCACACACATTAGATTTAGCGAAGAGACTTAGCAAATCGGCATATGCTTTATATAAACTTGCACCAACCATAGGGATGGATGCTATTGTTACGGCATACCATGGCATGGCTGGTTCATTACTAAGATATGGAGTTATTTTTTGGGGAAACTCAACAAATAAGGACCTTATATTTAAGGCTCAAAAAAAATGCATTAGGTCAATGTTTGGGTTAAAATGCACAGACACTTGTAAACCTTTCTTTATTAAATGTAAAATACTGACGTTGCCCTGTTTGTACATTTTCGAAGCTGCAATATTTGTAAAAACCAACCAAAAACTATTTCCTAAGCTGTCAGATAGAAATGACCGCAGTCGACGGCACGCGAATATTTTGTGTTCACGGCAATCCAAGACAGCATTGATGCGTAATAGCATTTTCTGTATGGCTCCAATAATTTATGATCACATACCAGAAACAATTAAAACGTTAAACATCAATCTTTTTAAAATACATTTAAAAAAAATTCTCGTAAGTAAAGCCTACTACACAGTTTCTGAGTTTCTGGAAGAAAAAATACTTGGTATACCAAGTTAAAATGTTTTTGTTTTTGTGTGTTCCTTATTAATGTCTTTATTATTATCTATTATATTTAATTACCGACATTTGACATCGAACTATAAATAATAGTGTAACATACACACACAGTGGGTGGTCCTTATTTTTCGACTTTCGAATTAAACCCGGGGCACTTTCTCATTTGATTATATCCCTCTAAATATGAAATAAGGTTTTTTTGTTTTTTTTTCTGTTAAGATTTAGAGGTCGCTACCAGCTGTCAAAATTTTTACAAAAAGCGTTGAAGGACAGGTTAAATGACGGTTGCATTAATATTTCATTTAGGTGTTTATATTGCATTTTACGTGCAAGTGAAACTCGCGTAGACAATCGCTTTTTATCCCTTCCTCCCCTCGACCTCTCTTTCTTATCGACGTGTAGAGATTTAGCCCGCCCCGCACTTCAGTTCTAATAAGACATTAACGAGAGCTCACGTGTTTTATTTGTAAAAGTCATAGAAATGTGTTTCAACTTGTAATGGCGTCTACAAGTAGCGGAGTAATATAGTAGTATAATAAGTAATTATGTTGTCAGCTAGCAGCCATCTAGTGGTCCTGATATACAATTATTTAAAAGATTTAAGAATAATTGGAACACTATTGACCAAAGCGACTTCAAAACAATAAAAGATGATCCTGAGGCAAATATTCTTGCAGAAGTGGTCGCAGACAGGATTTCTTTTGCCAAAAAGCAACTTCAAGTACATCAACCTCGAGATGACTACAGGGAACTGTTGAATCTCACTATCATTTTCTTAGGAGGTGTTCCTGAAAAAGGCATTTCATTTAGGATACCTGCTGGTCTACCTCGAGCTAGATGGAAGGCAAGAGCCTTGTACTGTTTGAAAATTTATTTATTTAAGCATCAATTTAAGCTGACGAAGAAGGACGAAAAGGCCGTGAGAGAAATATGCATTTTCACGGTGATGATTTATGTTAAATATTGGTTTCAAGCCTCTACCGCATGGTCTGCACCAAGAAACGACTTACAAAGACCTTAAAGCCTTTGAAAGATTTAACAAAAATATAGCTACTGTTGCGCTAAAAAAGATTCTAAATTATTTGTGGTACTTGTCGGAAGAACTAGTTTCGCTTGCCTTTTTCGATAATGAATTTTCAGTTCAAGAGAAGAAAAAAATAGTAGACGCACTGAAAATTAAAGGCACAGAAGATTGTTTAAAAAGAATAAACGTTCATATCACACATAACCACGAAAAAAATACAGAAAACTTCGTGAGTAGTAATTCCTTAAGATTCTTCCAGATCCTAGGTATCCCATCAATTTTTTTGAAAAAAGACGTGGAAACTTGGAACGAAGACACTGATTATGTAGCTGCTAAAATATCGTTCATTCTTTGCGAGTAGTGAATGACATAGCTGAGCGCGGTGTTGCTTTAATGGAAGAATATAATAAATTAATTACAACCAATGAAGAACAAAAGCAATATTTGCTTTTTTTGGTAAAAGACAATAGGAAAAAGTACCCTAATACTAACAAGTCAACCCATAGATCTTAAAAATAAATGATTCAAATATCTACAATAATCTACATAGTATATTTATTTATAACAACAACAATAATTTTGTATTTTTTTTATGTCATAGCTATAAAAATAAAAGAATCTATTAAATACAGAATTTGAATTTTTATTAAAATTCAAACCTTGGTAGCGACCTCTAAATATCATTTGAAAAATTCAAAAAAAATACTGAAATACTTTCTTATGGTATATATTCAAAGAACGTGGTGCCCCGCGAAATCAAAGAAAAAATTTTTTTTTCTTTGGAATAAGGACCACCCACACACATAATATATTTATTGTAATTTTTTGCTCATAATTAACTAATGTTTTTTTATATAAATTTGACATAATTTAAATCCGATTTTGACATGCTATATTTAATAGTATTTTTCTTTTTTTTTTTTTTTTTTGCTATTAATTGACTAATTTTTTATATAAAGTAGACATAATTTAATTCCTTACTTTGACATAATGTATTTAATTGTAATTTTGCTATTAATTGACTATATAAATTTGACATAATGTAAATTCATACTTTGACATTATTATTTGATTGAAATTTTGCTATTCATTGATTAAAGTTTTTATAAATATTTGCCATAATTTAAGTTCTGTTAATGTTATCGATTTTTTCACTATTTATATAATTATTTTGTGACCACATAATTTTCACACGCATGTTCAAATAATTATGATAATGTTAATTTGAAATTATTAACCCTACTCAATATTTGCACGCCATTGAACGTGGCAAACATGTCTGGACCGTTTTTCTTTTTTTTTGTCATCCTGCATGCACGATTTTTTGTATTATTCTTGTATGTGTACACATGTTTTAGCAAATAAATTAAAAAAAAAAAAAAAAAAAAAAAAAACTCCATTTTTCGCGATGCCGACATACAAGTATCACAGAAATATTTGCAAAGCGCCAGGTGTGTTGTCTGCTCCTGGGAAAAAAAGTAATAAACGCGGCCGGTGCGTCGGCGCGGCGGCAGTGAGCGAACTAAGAAACGTTCATTACATGTCGCAATATCAACTCATTGCGAAGAACTTGATAAAATGTAGGGAAATCGGAGATATTTAGATTTTAACAACATTAATTTTTTGATGCCGAATGAATTATTGTTATACGCGTGTGTGTCTAACTTACTGTAAGATTTTAAAATATTGCGAGAAACTTGCGATATTTTACAATCTTAAGGCGTTTACAATTTTCTAGTGACATATACCTCTTAAATCGTTCATTATTATTTCCTCTATTTGTCTTTTTTACATATTGTTTACATTTTTAAATATTAAAAAAAAAAACACATATTAAAAAAAAACATTTAAAAATCCAAAAAATAGTAGCCCAACGGTATTGGGAACAGGGTCCAAGCTACCCGGCGGTCAGGGCTCCAGAGAAAGGAACCTCCTGAATATACGAGCCGTGTCCAGCAATACTGCTTTCTGAATCAAGCCCTTGCTCCAGTCGCCTAACGAGAGCCTCCTAAGGTGTTGGTCGAGGCTCTTGGCTATGAAGCCATTGGCTGAAACAACTATCGGTACAATGATCGCTGAGTCCACTTGTTATTATTGTTATTATTTTTTATTAGTTTAGTTGTTCGTAAACATATTACAACCAGTTTAGTATGTAAATACTTTTACTGAAATATCAGTCAATTCCAATCTTTATCTAGTAAATATTAAAAAAATTGAACATTTTAAATGGTTAATCACTAGACTTACAGAATGTTAATTCTCGTATTTATTAAGAATTATTCACATAGGTACATGTTTCAATATTAACTCTGCAACAATCAATGCAAAAAACTTGACAAAATGTAAGGAAATTAGAGATATTTTGACATTGGTTTTTTTTTTTGATACCTAATGAATTATTTTTATACGCGTTTGTACATACCATTATTTTCAGTTTATATAAACACATATTAAAATGTTTGTTAGTTTAGTTATTTGTGAGTATTTAAGCGTGTAAATAATTTAACTGAAATATTTGTAAATTCCATTCTTTAACCAATAAATATTGAAGAGTCATATATGTACGAGTATATTTAATATTTATCTCTGGAATTACAGAAATATTCACATACCTACATATCGCAATATCATCTCAGTGACAATCAATGCAAGGGACTTTTTTTTATGGTGGGAAAATCATCAATGACCACCCCCGCTCTTGAGCGGAGCGGGAGATAGTGTCAGACTCTTACTGACTAAAAACCCACCCCGTTCCTTCAAGCCTTCATACCGGGGCTCGAGCTGTCTTTCGAAACTAACCCTGGCCCCGGTAGGCTTCGATTCAGCTGGGCCCCTACTGTTGCTGACAACTCCTTGAGGCGCGCGGGAACAGTGCGTCCCCCGACGACTTAGGCTCGGTTCGGACAGTTACCGGACGGTCGGACAGCGAGCTACCCATTGCTCACTGTAAGCAAGCCCGCGCCTATGGTGGCCAGAAATCGGGATCGGAATCCCGGCGGTGGCGAGAGCGCCGTTGCCTGATGCGGTCCGCCTCCTCCTTTGCGAGCATTACTGATTCGCAGAAGTCGGCGACCGCCTGCTACTCCTCCTCGCTCCGGACCATGGCCTGAACAAAGGCCTGGCGCGACAGGCCTCCGCCGCCGATCGCCCCCACGAGGGTACGGCGATGCTCCGCCCAAGCAGGGCACACCTCGACTATGTGCTCCACCGTGTCCTCCAGGTATTCCGCACAGTGGCGACACCCGGGCGTCACTTCTACACGAATCTGGTGCAGGAACTTCCTGAACTTGCCATGTCCGGCGAGGACCTGCGTCATGCGGAAGATAAGGACGCCGTGAGGTCTTTCCAGCCGTCGCTGAAAAAGCAACCGGCGGCCATACTGAACGCCTGCCAGAGGGTCATGGCGATAAGGATGGTGCGGGGATATTGCACGGTCTCCCGCGAAGCGGCGAGCCTTCTGGCTGGCCTACCACCGTGGGATCTGGAGGCAACAGTCCTTGCACACATGCACGATATGCGCGTGGAGATGCAACGCCGGGGTGAAAGTCCGCTGCCGCGATAGGTCACGGCATGGCGGACAGAGCTCCGGCGGGATCTCATGGTGAAATGGCGTCAACGACTATCGCAACCCAGTGCTGGGCACGCCACAATCATGGCGGTAAGTCCCCTCTTTGAGGCGTGGCTGGAAAGACCTCACGGCGTCCTTACCTTCCGCATGACGCAGGTACTCACCGGACATGGTTCGTTCGGGAGTTTCCTGCACTCGATTCATGCGGAAGTGACGCCCGGGTGTCGTCACTGTGCGGAACGCCCGGAGGACACGGTGGAGCACACAGTCGAGGTGTGCCCTGCTTGGGCAGAGCATCGCCGTGCCCTCGTGGGGGCGATCGGTGGCGGAGACCTCTCGCGCCGGGCCTTGGTTGAGGCCATGGTCCGGAGCGAGCAGGAGTGGCAGGCGGTCGCCGACTTCTGCGAAGCAGTAATGCTCGCAAAGGAGAAGGCCGAACGCATCAGGCAACGGCGTTATCGCCGCCGCCGTCGCCGGGATTCTGATCCCGATTTCCGGCCAACGTAGACGCGGGCTTGCGGACAGTGAGCAATGGGTAGCTCACTGTCCGGCCGCCCGGTAACTGTCCGGACCAAGCCCAAGTCGTCGACGGCGCGCACTGTTCCCGCGCGCCTCAAGGAGTTGTCAGCAACAGCAGGGACCCAGCCGGGTCGAAGCCTACTGGGGCCAGGGTTATCCGAAAGGGCGCTCGAGCCCCGGTATGAAGGCTAGAAGGAACGGGGTGGGTCTTTTAGTCAGTAAGAGTCTGACACTATCTCCCGCTCCGCCCAAGGGCGGGGGATGTCAATGCATGATTTTTTCCCACCATAAAAAAAAAAGGTCTTTCCAGCCAATGCAAGGAACTTGACATTGGGAAACATGTAAGGGAATTAGATTAGATATTTGGACAGATTGCGAATGCTAACGCTGCGCAAATTAGGTATGTAACAACGTAAATTCCATAACGTTTTGTAATCGATTGCGGGCGAGTAACAAATCGATTAACAACAAAGAAGTTCATAATCTTCGAAAGGGTACCGAGGAATTTGAAAGTTTTCTTCACAAAACAGAATTTGAAACAAAGTTATTTTGGCTCGAATCAGTATTAAGATAAGTCTGAGTAATAATCTTTTTAATTAGGTCTTAGTATGCATGGGAAACTGATTGGTTTGTCTTTTTTTCATTTAGTTCTCTCTTGACTTAATATTCTCAAACATATACATGAGTATTGGGAATATGTAGGTGTCTCCTAAAAATGTATTCATTAAATAAACATGTTTTCTTTCTTTTTTCTTTAAATATACACTGTAATGTATTCACTTATTACGCATCAGATACGCCGACGGTACTTAGTGACCATTCCATTCATACGCACAAAATGTTTTGGGAACACATTCTTTGTACGTACGTAGAGGAATTTCTTGCCCGGGTGTTTCCTGATAGCTAACCCAAGAGTGAATAGGTTACTTCTAGACAAACGTGCTTTATCGCCGACTACATCATCATCATCATCAGGTGAGAATTGAGATAGTGATCAAGGGAGAGCCTGTCGTCACCGGTTTGGTAAAATTGCGAATGTGCTTAATTATAAATAAAGGCGAATAAAAAAAAACTTTTACTTTATTTTTTAAATGGACAGCTTTATTAAACAGCATTCTTAAAAAAAAATGGAGAATTTTGCTCTCCTGTAAAAGTAACTACGCACATTCGCAACTTTACCATACAAACGACGCTATCAAATATTAAAAATGAAAATGGATATGAAGATATCCGCCGGACATCCAAGGTAACCGATATAGCTCGAAAAATTGCCAAACTTGAGGAGTGGCAACGGGCAGGGCCCATTGCACTCAAAACAGATGGTCGATGAAGACGAAAGGTTCTGGATTGGCGACCATATACCTACTGGAAGACGCAGCGTTGAAAGGCTTCATGCAAGGTAAACCTCCACCTGGTGAGGGTCGCAGGAAATCCAATTGTCGTTATGGCGACACCTGGGGGAGATCCATGTCCAACAGTGGACGTCTTTCGGCAATGATGATGATGAAAAATGGACACGTGTTTGTTTTTTCACTACCGTAAAAATTGCCAATACCATTTCTCTGGGTCTATAATTTATAGAATTATAAAAAATCATTACTTTACTAACTCGACAACATATGTAATTAGAAAAGATGGGCATGGTTTTTTTTTATTGATAGGCTTGCGTTTGACCACTATCACAGATGATGGTAAGCGATGATGTGGCCGACGATGGAGCACGCTTACCTAGAAGTAACCTACGACAACTATAAGAATCTATTATTTAAAGCTAATCTTTAAAAGATATTTATTTTGAGCAGCACTGCAACAGATGCTAACGTTGAACTCTGTGGCAATTATGTAAATGCCTTTGGATAAAGTACACGTTTTGGGGCACACAACTAACCAGCGTAGAATATTGCAAAAGCCATTAGATTATATCAGTTGGCTTAACCAAGTTGATAATCTACAACCGAAATAAATCAAATGTATGGGAATGACATCTCAAAACGTTGTCACATGGTCAGAACAAACGAATAGAAAATTCGTAGCCAAGTTACAACCGTTTCTCTTGCGTCGAAATGATATAATGAAATGTAATCGTTTCTACAATGTTCATCGCAAAATTCTTTAGTTTTAAGGGGCCGGCGACGGACGAATTTCCATACAAACGTAATACCGCGCTCATTTGCAGTTGGAGAATATTTCCAACATACTATGATGATATTCGGTTATAGACAATATTTATCTAGATTCCTACGTCTTTCTTTTTAAAAAAAACAATAAGAAATTTAAGCGAATTGTATTTCGCACTATTTTAAAGCGTAAATGGCAAAACATGCCATTTGGGTTTTCCTGTATTAAAAATAACAATATTTCTAATTTTCTCGACGTAGGAACCTAGATAAATATTGTCTATAACCGAATATCATCATAATATATTGGAAGTATGCTCCAACTGCAAATGAGCGTGGTATTACGTATGTATGGAAATTCATCCGTCGCCGGCCCCTTAATGTATAAATGGTAGTCGAGTTACTATTTTTGTAGACCGAGCGAACGACTCAGGCGCCTCAACTTGGCTATCAGCTTATCGTTTTCTAAATTCGCTTACGCGGCGAGGCGTTACCGATTGTAGAAAGAGCCTCGACACGAAACGGTCGTAACTTGGCAAGGCCTGCAGTATTTATTATCTCTTCAATATTTACTTGGTGAATAATTGGTTATTTGTGTATCGTAATGAATTTGTGTCATCGAACTCAATACATGACTGTCTTCTTAGTCGATGGCAGCACTAGTTTTTTTTCCAAAATAAATCTTGCCTGACATTCAGCTACAGGAATGCTGTCTGCTGACTTGATTAGATCTCTACATGAACAGGTGTCAAGACATGTGACGCAAGATGGAAGTTAGGACGTCGTCTGTGGAGTGACGCCGCACAAACACTGAAGATGCTCATAATTTACTATTTTTGATGAGCTACAAGAACATTCCAAATAGTTACCACGGTCCTTGAACGCAAAGAGATTTTCCTTCATTGTTTCAAAGCAACCACTGACTGTATCCCGAACAACAGGAGACGGTGATACGATAGGCCCAGAAGGAGGTGACGTGACAAGTTGGACGAAGTGGCCAAAAGTAGTTAAGGACAAAGAAGAATGGAAGTTAAGCTTTTGGCCTACAGTGGGACACAACAAGCTCAAAATAATTATAATGCACCAGAGTGGGTCTGAACCCACCACCCATTACTTGTAAAACTAGAACTGCATTAGACCGACGGACACATGTATTACGCCTGATTTGTACGTAGAACGACGTCGCGTGGCGTGGATCAAGTGTAGCTCTACTAGTTTAGTTTCTATATAAAATGTTTGGAGACCGACGCGCGTAGATCGGTATTTGTGTCACACGTGTGCGTAGCGTAGTTCTACCTTTAGTCAAATCCTTTACCACTGCGAACAACTGATCAATTACATATTATTCTTCTTACCTCGCCTTGTACCAACAATTAAGCTCAGTTCGCACGTAGCTATTATAGTACAAGTAGACGGATAGCTGGCCCAAGATTATACGACTTGCAATTTGCAATAACGTGATTTAGTGTCTTACCAGCTTTCAAGCTACAAAGGTGTCGCGTAAATTGGGGCTTTGATAGTAATAACATTGGGATGAAGGGCTACCAAAATCCAATGCTTAGTTATCTAGACATACATGGAAAAATAGGCTTTATTGACTGATTCTATAACAGCTGTTATAGTATCACGGTAATATTTTAAAGGCGAACGTTTGCGTGTGTGTGTATATTTGTAATATTTGTTACTCCTTCATTCTCAAACGTCTGAACAGATTTAGATGTAAGTAGTTTGGTATATGAGTAGGCACATATGTAATTTTTTTACTCCGGGACATACTCCCTTGAGATGATTTACAACTTTCATACGGGTGTCGCCGCTGGCACAAGCTAGTGAATAATATAGTACTTAAGGTATACTTATGCAACGTATATATTTGTTCAACCGCCTGAAACCCAAGCTTAACGAAGAGCTTGATTATCATAATGATGATGAGCATCAAATCGCTTTTGTTGTGGTAAATAGTAAATCCTTGTTTATTCATGAAATTGACCTTTCATTTTCTTGAATAGATTTTTATAAAAGTAATATAGGTGTGCTCCTTCGTCAAATAAAACTCAATGATAGTGATTAAGATAGGAATAATAAAAAAGGTGACATAAAAATTAAATGCGCATCAATAAAACAAAATTCATACCAATATCAGAACTATGAAAGTTACACGCTATCTGTCTGTTACACTTTCAAGGTTCAAATACTGAACCGATTTTGATGAAATTTTTTACGGAGTAAGCTTAAACTCAAAGGAAGCTACTTTATCTGGCTTCAATTTCAATTTTGCACGGCATAACTGACATTCACGCAGACGAAGCCGCTAGTAGAAGCTAGTTGTATATAAAAAGACTTTTGAACGATACTGAGGCTCTACCACGAGCTCTAAATGCGTTCCATTTGGCGACCTAAACTGATCTGTTAATGAGACGGAGCTATATAGGGTGTATAGCTCTATCCCTCTTTCTCGCTCGCACGCTTGACATTCTAACACGTCATGGTAAGACCCCTGAGGACTTAGTCAAGTTGATAATCTACAATCGTTAACGCTAGTAGAAAACTTCAAATGTATGGGAATGACTTCATCTCAACGTTAAGTCACGTGGTCAGAACAAAGGAATTGGAGACGTGGCCGACTAGGCGACTGTAGAAGGAGATTTGAAACGAAATGATCGTAACTTGACTAGGTCCGCTGGTCTACTAATAACACGATCCTTTACACGGTGTACTTTGTCTAAAACCACATGTCCCCGCCTTCGGCTCGGTGAGCTGTGAGCTCATTTGATCGCGTAATGTATTATGCGGTTACAATCCAATTGTAAACTTTTGAACCCACACCGAACAATAGGGGTGTTGTTTCCGACACTTTGTACTTTGTTTGATATCTGTGTTCATTATAATCCTAGCCAATTTTCATCTGGAAACTGGGAACCAATCTACCCTTTTTTTTTTTTTTCGATAGTGTCAGACTCTTACTGACTAAAAAACCCATCCCGTTCCTTCAAGCCTTCATACCGGGGCTCGAGCGCCCTTAGGCCCAGTAGGCTTCGACCCGGCTGGGCCCCTGCTGTTGCTGACAACTCCTTGAGGCGCGCGGGAACAGCGCGCGCCGTCGACGACTTGGGCTTGGTCCGGAGGTTACCGGACGACCGGACAGCGAGCTACCCATTGCTCACTGTCCGAACCAATCTACCCTGACTTTTACCAACTATATTGGGAGTGTAACTAGACGAAACTAAATACCTTTATTTTACATGAAAAAAAAATGTTTATACGACCTCTAAGTTATTTACCGCCCAGTTATTAGGAAGCCTGTCTTTTTTGTTTTGTTGGTAAGCTTGGTTGCCAATTTTTCGGGAATCTAACTTCCTTCAATCATCAAAAATTTATAAAATCGTTACTGTCAAGATTTAATAAAATACAGTCGGTACTACCGACTTCTGAGATTTCCTTGGCACGGAAGGATCTTGATCTATTGTATTGTAAACCCATACACGAACCGACCTCTTTAAGAGTTCCTTAACTTGAAGACTCCACGGAGCTACAGTTGCTAACCCATGAGCCTTTTGTTTGAAAATTGGGTACCATAAGTGCCGGATAAAGAACAACTGCGACATCAGAGGTAAAATGTACAGTCACGAGCAACAAGATTCATACATTGTCATAGTCATAGTCATAGTCATTTATTCAATAACAAGAATCTTGTATCTGAATCACATAATTAATAATAAGATTAAACATTTTCAATTCAATAATAATTCAGCAATTCAATTCAATAGTAATACAACAATACAATTCAATAATAGTAATAATTCAACAAATCTAATTCAATAAGAAGTGTCCATGGAGTTTCTTGCACGTTCTTCTCCATAGAGACCTACTCTTTGGAACGTGCAATTTAGCTTCACTTTTCTTGGACTGACCGACATTTGACTATTCAAAAGTGCCTGTAAATGGTCTATTTGAAATAAATGATTTGACTTTTGACTTTGACTTTGACTTTGACTTAAAACAATAATTAAACAAATCAAATTAAATAATAATAATTCAACAAATCAATTCAATAAAGTAATAATACAAATACTAATAATCATTAAAGGACATTTATAATTCATCAACAGAATATAGACACCTATTCAACAGGAAATCCTTAAGCCGGGTTTTAAAAGTATTAGTGTAGATAGTGCTTTTTATATCTAAAGGTAGCTTATTAAACAACTTGACTGATTGATATTGTGGACTGTGTTCCACAATATTGAAATGCGGTTGTATTTTATTATACTTAATATCTTTTCTACGTGTACCTTCCCTAATTTGCCGCTGTTCTGTAGTCTCATATTCGTGGATGTACTTGGCTAGGTTGTCACATTTTTATCTGTCAAAACTGCTGTCTTTCAAGCTGTAAGTGTACGATAATTTGTTCTAAATTACTTGCTTGTGGTTTGGTTTTTAATAATGTAATTTATAACAAATTGTCGTACTTTTATTTATTGAATAACAGAAGTTAAGAATATATAGAAAATGTGACAATATATATTTCTTATTGCTCTTTACTGTACACGTACATTGAGAACCCATTTAGGGGATTTAAAATTTCATTTTAATTTTTTACATATATACGAGTGTATCGACAAGACGACAGACAAATGCTGTAGTACTTTCAAATATATACATAGGTTTTTAAACTTATAATTATAGTTAGCGAATTTTTTTTACCCACACAAACACAAAGAAAACATTGCGAAATTTTATGTAGGTAGGCTACCTACACTAAGCCCACTTCAGAAAACTGGATTAAAGTAACAAAATCTACAGTACAAAGATTTACAGTTGCGCGTTTGAACAAAGATTTTTAACAAGTTTATGTCAATAGGCTTTTAAAACCTGAAGTTGATACCCGATTCAATACACAGTCACTGCACATACTGCAGTTGGAAAAGTTTTATGTGTTAGCAAACGTGGAAGCCAGAACTAGACTAGCTGTTTCGCAGAATTGTGAATACTTCATGATACACCAACATATAAAGATATTGCGTTTTTGAACTTGGGTGATTGTGTTGTGCGCATTTTAATTAATAAAAGAAAGTTGCATCTAATTAAAACTATGATGAGTTTCGAAGTATTAAATTTGTTGTAGATTGTGATTAAATTTTACAACTTTGTCAACTAATTACTATTGGCTACTACATGTACTCACCGATCTTTCCCAGCAAACTTACTTCTCAAATCACTTTTCTAACTTCGACGGCGTTTTCTTCTTTCATTTATAACACAAATAATTTAACACACCGTTAATATGGCCGATAAAAATATCTAAATTACAACAATAAGCCTTTTATGCTTTGAATTCTATTGTTGCTAATGGACGCAGGTGCCCTCCGCTTATTCATTACGACGAAATAAAGGGACATAAAAATTTCCCTAATACCACCGTTACGTTTACATATTAAAAGAGAATTTAAAGCGATTTTTATTTGTAATTCATTAATTTGAAATTGTCAATTTGGTAGCGTAAATAAATAATAGAAACATGAGTGGGAATGATGACTGAAAAGTTTGTGGGGGAGTTGAGTTATGGTGTTGAGGTGAGGTGCGGGGGGTGTTGTGAGTGGAGGGCAGTGTGCGGGGCTGATGCTGCGAGTGCTTACCATGGGGCATGATACCGCGGCGTGGTCTGGCCGAGTCGCGAGCCACGGCTCACGCGAGCAGACTGTTGCTCGCGGCCGGGCCGGGGTTGCGCGCGCACTCTTGGCCCCCCTGTCCCTCACGCCTGCCAGACCCTCACCCTCCCCCCCGCGGATGACGCCGCCGGCCCGCCACTCGCGCCTCACACTGACATGCTCTCGGCTGCTCTCCTTTGTCTCCAACTTAATTGTAACATTATCTTCGAATAAAGTCGTCTGCGCCTGACTGACGGGGGAAACTTACGAGAACTTATTGTTACGATGATCGCTAGAGATATTATGGCGTCCACAGAGGCCACACATATACTCATATACTGTACACTGGCCAGATACACGTTACACTATTTGAGGTTTATGGTTTTAAAAGCATAGGTGTGTTCATGTTGTGATGGAAGTTTGATTAGAGATGTCAAAAAAACTTTGGACGTAATTTTATATAAAAATATAAAGTGCTTCATACAATATAAACATATTTAAGTTTTTTAGAACACGAAGCGTTTCATTTGCGTCTCCGCAATGTCCCGTGTGCAAAGCTAAAGAGGCAGGAACCTTTAACTGGAAGAAGAATAAACAGCCATGTACGTGTATGGAAGAACCAAAAAAAGAAGAACCAAAAAAGGATTTCTCCAAATGTCCAACGTACAAACAGCATTACAAGAAAAAAAAATCCAAATGTCCTTGTTGTAAAAAATCATTTGCTAGTGGTGGTCCCACTAGCGATGCTGGTAGAAAGAAAAAAATGTTGGACTTGAATAAGCCACTTTTTCAAATGACCATCAACAAAACTAATATGAGGATAGTAAATAAAGATGAAGTTATTAAAAAAATGGGCTTATCAGCCAAAGCAATACAGAAGGCTTTAGATTCGACGAAGTATCACAGCAGCAAATGTAAGTGTTGCATTTGTGTAGCCAAGAGGAAAGGTCAACAACATGCTGGACCTAATTTTAGCATGGACCCTCGCAAGTTGATGCCTTGCGTATGTGGAAGTGTTTCGTGTAAAAAAGATTGGGAAAAATTAAAACAAGAACAAACTTGGGCCTCTGTTAAAACAAAAAGAAGTATTTGTAGCAGTAAAATATTACAAACAATCTTCTGCACAAATATCTGGAGAAGAGTCTCAAACAATGGCTAAAATGCTCTTACAAGCTGCCAACCAGGTGGAATATGACAAATGCCTGTGTGAAAAGGGCAAAAAAAACTTAAAGAAAGTGCAAGAAGAAATAAATCAAGAAATTTATAGACAAAAGTTATTTATTATAAACTCAAAAAACTCCGGAAGTAATTTTATATAAAAATATTACGTCATATTAACTGTTGTAACGCTTTTATATTCTGCTATAAGACGAACGTATCTGTGTTAATGGTTTTAGTTGATGTTGTAGTATTCATTACACAAGTATGGTTATATAAAAATATCTAAAACATCATACAAGACGAAAAACTCGAATAAGTGATCAGCAAATAAAGCAATTAACATTATCTAAATTTCTACCTTTGATTAATTAGTTACCAAGCAAAATACCTTATCGTCTTTAAAGATCTAATGTTACTGGACGATAAAAGGCTTCACTCAGAATAACTTACATTCATTCGAACAGCTTAATTTGATTATTGTCTGGTTAGGTTTGCCGCACAGCCTACGCGTCTGCTACGCGCTGCTACGAGCTACGTCACAATTTCGTAGCACTGATCTGCTACAAGCGCTACGCAACTTGTAGCTCTATTAGTTTTTATCTTACCAAATTCTGATTTCTATGTCAATGTCCAGAAAGGTTCCATTCCCGAGTCGGGCAAAGTGATTTTAGGTTTTTTAATCTAGAATCTTCAAGTAACTTTTTTTAAGGTGGGTAATCATCTCATAACCTCTCTCATTCTAGGATGGAGCGGGAGGACGTATCAGACTTTAACTAACTAAAACCACATCTATATGTTCCTTCTTCACCTTACGTTCCAAGACACCGGGTTATCCTTTTCGGAAATCCTTGCCCCCAGGATTTGGTTCTACTAGGCCCCTATGGTTTTGCTGCCATGTCTTTGAGGTGCACGTGGAACAATACACGCTGTCGATGACACGGGCTCAGTCCGAACGAATACCAAATGGCCGGGGCGCTATACTCATTGCTCGTCGTGGCTAGAAGTCGGAGTGGCTGGGGCGAGAGGATGTCCGATCGCTAGCATTAGCTTTGAAGAAGGAGGTGTCTGCCTGCCATTATGCCTCTTTTAAAGTCTTTGACCTCTGAGTTTGTTTTAGTGTTTCTTCTATAGGTAGTCAGCTAGGAAACAGTCTAGCTAATCCGGCGAACTTAGTGCCGCCTAACAATCAATGAGGTGATTACCTTTTAGCTAAACTTATTGGGCGGAGACGAATCTAATAAAGATCATTAAAATCGGTCCAGGCGTTCTTGAGTAATAAATGGTGTAACTAGCACGACTTTTTTATGTAATAGATTTACAACATAACTATTACTTGTAAATGGCTAAATCCAATTTCGGTAAAACATGAAATATCTAAGTACCAGTTAGAAAACCTGCTTTTTCATTAAATCCCAAGCGAACGCCGGCTTTCGCGCATCTATTTTGACGGTTTCTAAAAGAAAAAAAACCGCATCCAAATGTACTTCACCCTTTAAGAGCTACGGTGCTACAGACGGACAGACAGACCGACACACGGATAGCGGTCAAATATCCTATAACTACTGTGTTACTGTGGCTTTATGACACAATATTCAATAATGTTAGCAACTGCCAGCTGCTTCGCCCACGTGATAGGAGAAAATGATCCCAACAAAATATACTGTCAAGATAAAAAAAAACGTGTGTTATTCCTGGACATGGTCTACTCGTGTGCCAAGTTTCATCGAAATCCGTTTAGCCATTCGAGAGTGACGAAGTAACAAACATAAACACACTCAAAAACTTTCGTCTTTATAATATTAATATGATAATTTCAGCGTGATTGCCTTCAGTTATTGTCCCTGTGTCAGACAAGACTACGCCGTAAACCTAGACTAAGCCGGCTATTACAGGCGTGTTTACGAGAGTAGAGGCCATTACGTAGATTTGAACTGTTGAACAAGCAGTATAGCACTTAACGTACCTTGTCTAGACCATTGTAAACGCACTGAACCAGACTTAATTATTTTTCTCATATCGATAACAAGAAAAACTCGTAGAAGTAATAACCAAAGGTCATAATTAAGTCGGTATATACTTGCATCGAACTGTTAATATTAATATGGATAAATTATTATAAAAACCTCGGAGATAGATCAGACAAAACAAAGATAGGTAATTAATTAACATACATTAATTTTATTAGTATTTTTCATTGAAAAATATCTCTCCTTCAACTGAGGAGAGGTTAACAAACACACTTCCTCCTCTTCGTCATTAATACAGGAAGAATCTTTTTCTGCTATATTTCTGATAGTGTTATTAAAAAATTCTGCTCTTTAAAATTTATCTCGGGATTTGAGGCATATCTACTTTATTCTTTCACTGTATGAAATCAGTATAAGTACTTAAATAACTCTACCTTATTCCGACCTTCTAGTAATTACAGCCGCACGAGCTTAGGTAAGACTTACAGGTATAATTATTGTTTGATCACACATTACCTACCGAGACTCGAAGAGAGCAATGGGTAGCTCGCCGTCCGACTGCCCGGTAAGGGTCAGGCCGAATCGACGGTGCGCAGTTTTCCACGCATGCCGAACATACCCATAATTGTTGGGATTGACAAACGAAATATAAATTATAATGATAATGAGATTATCGAAAAGTTATAACTCAACTTAAACTCAAACAAAAAATCATCAAAATGTTAAACATAAATGTTATGCGCGAATTGAAAACCCTAATAAAATAAAAAGGAATTTGAACACAATTGGTGAACTTCAGTGTTTGATACCATTCAGAGCGTACTGGCGAGATGTTATGTTACGAAATAGTCTTAATAATAAACAATCCCAATAATCCTGGAAGATATGCTATCATTTATGGTGTTCCATAGTCTATCTCCGAAGTTCAGATCTTCACCAAAATAAATTGTCACCACTAATGGGAAAAACTCTTTCAAACAAAAAAGAATCATCAAAACACGCTATTATTTAATGAAGACATCGCTGAACAAAAGACAAATAAAAAAATTAAGAACCTCCTCTTTATTTGGAAGTCGGTTAAAAAGGTTTGACATAATAGTATCGATAGCTAGCAATTAGTCAAGGACTAGTATTTGTAATTCCTTAAAGTTGTTAATATCAAATTTTACAATTAAAATATTTAAAAAAATATAATAAATCATCAACTAAGGAATGAAATTCCCTGCCGGAGTCTGTGTTTCCTGATAGCTATAACCTAGGGGTCTTTAAGTCAAGAATGAATAGATTGCTTCTAGGCAATGCAAGCATGTTCCATCGTCGGCCACATCATCGCTTACCATCAGGTGAGATTGTGGTCAAACGCGAGCTTATTATTTCATAAAAAAAAAATCAGTGCTTATTGAAATAAATGACTGAGAAATTAATTATTTCATTTAAAGCTTTTAAACGTACCACGAGGTTTCTCACTCAACGTCGATTGTTTGAAATCATTTCTTGATTCTTTCACATTTTGTTGTCAACTTGCCTGCTGCGGTCTTCCCGTCCGATTATAATTTAAGTGTCTTCAAGGCTAGAGTGAATAGGCTCTATATAAACTAGTGCGATTCATCATTAACGATTGCATCACTGCTTACCATCACGTGGGATTCGGTCAAACACCAAAAGAAATCTAAACTAGTTTTAGATAATTTCCCATGAAACCTTATTTTAATTCAAAAGTAATTCTGTTTTTTTTTTTATACATTATTACAGCCCGTGCAGGCAATTATTATCATTTCACAAAAGCGAGGAACGAAACAGTCTGAAAAATATTGTAATAAATTAACACAAACACGTAAAAATGTAAAAAATAATAACGTCTATTTCATATTAGTAGCCTCGTCTTCACATAAATTGATAATTTTAATTACGTATCTACCTACATTTCTAAACAAGTTAGGCCTAGTAGAAACGACTTTTTGTGGGTAGGAAACCATCAAATGACGTCTACCGGTTTAGGGTGGTGCAAGAGGGTTTGTCACACTTTTACCGACTAAAACACACTTCACATGTTCCTTCATTTACCCATTGCGTGCCATGGTAACTCTTTGAAACGTTTCCGCAGAACACTACTGAAGATTCACTTTGCACAGCTGACACTTATAATTTGACAATCACTATAATCAAAAACTAAAAATTTTAAAAATCCCCCGATGCAAAAAATCTATAAAATATAAAAAAATACTAGTATGCATTCCAGGATTCTATCAGCCACATCCCAGTTCTATCATTAGGTCCTCGTCATTATGAAAAATGTGTAGAACTGATTATGATGCATCTAATAAGCCTAAACACGATGGTTTTACTAGTACGCGTTCCAGGATTCCATCAGCCACCTCCCAGTTCTGGCGTCAAGTCCTCGTTAATATGAAAAATGTGTAGAACTGGTTAAGATGAATCTAATCTAATGAGCACAACTCGAGCCCCGAAGTATGAAGGCTTGAAGGAACGGTGTGGGTTTTTTATTCAGTAAGAGTCTTACACTATCTCCCGCTCCGCCCAAGAACGGGGGTTGTCATTGGATGATTTTCCCCATCAAAAAAAAAAAAAATCTAATGAGCACAAATACGATGGTTATACTAGTACGTATTCCCGGACTCCATCAGCATCAGCCACCTCTCAGTTCTAGCATCATCTCATCATCATAAAAAACGTATAGAACTGCTTGAGACGAATCTAATGAGATCAAACTCGATGTATAGTAGGCATTCCGGGGTTTCATCAGCCACCTCCCAGTTCTATTATCAGGTCCGATCGTCATCATATAGAATATATAGAACTGATTATGGTGAATCTAATGAGCCCAAACTCGACGTGTTTACTAGTAGGCATTCCAAGGTTCCATTAACCACCTCCCAGTTTTAGCATCAGATCCTCTTCATCATGAAAAATGTTTAGAACTGGTCACATATGTGTTTATTAGTAAAGTGTATATCCATTAAGTGTTAAAGATCCCTGCCATAGGTAACAAACGAGCTGATTACCTTGAAAACCTGAATGAATCTACATAAATTGTATGTATCTAAGAACCATCTCGATAACGTCAGCTTTCAAATAAAAAAAACCGCATCAAAATCGATACGATGCCACAGACAGACACACAGACACGTCAAACTTATACCCCTCTTTTCCGTCGGAGGTTGAAAACTGACCTAAAAGGTTAAACTCGAGTTTTAGATGTGAAAAATGGAAGGTAACAAAGGACACAGCTCACGCCAAAATCGGGTCTTCGTCAACCAATGTCTTCGCCACATCCTCAGAATTTACCGGTCCAGACCATCTCTAATGTAGAGCTGATGGACAAATGACCAGGGTCTATTGCCAGATCAAGTGTCGTCAGTGGAGTTACATTAGTTACACACTCCGGAGGGTTTCTGGTCACTTTCTTAAAAAGATGATGGACTGGAATTCTTAAGGAATATGGAAATGTGGCATTTCTCGTGAAACCTGACGACACGCACCGTGTGGGCAAAAGGGACGAGCATCAGTACAACGAGGCAGGAGTCATCGAAGCATGAAGTTAAAGATGTTGCGACGGAGGACTACCTTGGACGCTTTCTAATACAGCTAGCCCAAACAATATAAATTGTCCTTATATTTTAATAAACCACTTTATCCACCAGCTATGATCCTAAATACCTACTCCTTCTGCTTCGATGACGTTCACACAACCAGTCATAAGGTTGCGATTCCACTGACGCAGAGCTGGGCGGGGTTGAGAGGAACGGACCGTGAATTGTCCAATCACAGTTCTAGGAATCTCCATGGAGTTGTGCTGAGTGGACTTTCAAATGAACACGCAGCCCAGAGCCGGACAGAACAGAGTCGAGTAGACTGTGGCGTCGAGCAGAGGGCACGAAACCTCACTGCTCTTCTTTGCTCCACTCCACCCATCTCCTGATCCAGTGGAAACGCACTCTAATACACAAATAACGTATTTAACGATTGTTGGCATTTGGACCTTAAGCCTTTGCATCTCTGACTTGATTACGAATTTGACTCGGAAGAAATCGCGAGCCACGGCTAGTTTAAATATCAATAAAGAGCACATGTTATTAACATTGGGTACAATGACAAATAAAAGACGTGTAAAAACACATAAAATATATAGTTACCGTGCTAAAAACTGTCTTTATTAATTCAAATCGTACTCATGAAACTCGTGAGCCATATCCATTATTATTTTCTTTATCTTATTGGTAGTTATGTTATGACACATACTTTTATCCCGAGGATCGCTCCAACCGCCACTGTTGTCCACGTAATCGAAAATTACGAAATCATCATCATCCAATTCAATATCGAGGTAAATTTCGAGATGAGAGGGATACAAATTCATGTTAATAAAATCTTGAGTGTGCAAAATTCGATTAATTATATATATCATGTCGTATTCAACATATTGATTATACAAAGCTAAAGAGCTAGTTTTGAACGCTCTTGGCAAAGTACTAGACATGACTTTGAATCTACCTCCATCTTTTCTGTTTAAAGATAAATAGTATAGAGACCGGGCCCACGAATAATCGTCGATGCTGCAGAATAGGAAATAATGCGCCGCAATAGAGCTCCAAACAGACGAATCAAATGATAACACAGAAGAATGATCTTGAGGATCCCAAGTAGTTAATTCAACAGAGTACGGACTATACGAACTCATATTAACGAAATATGAAAATTCAAACGTAGGCGTCAGTAAAGATGTAAATTCACAAACAATTATGAACTTGCTTACTTTCTTCATTTGCATAGTCATATAGATGAAATCTTCCATTAAAAATACGTCATCGTCTAAGAACGTAAAAATTCCTGTATGATCTTGAATAATAGGCAAATTTTCAAATACTTTATTCATTGTCCACCACCAGAAATGTTTCATTTGAGCCTGTGAAGGATCTCTATATAGACCATGTATATCCGGTGTATCTGCCCCTGTGCAATTGAGAGATTTAGCTATGTCCATATCCATATTACGCGGACAGTCACCCTGTTGGTATCCTGGGAACTCATTAGGATATATCTGAGTAGAATATGGATAAAATATTTGTAAAACACGTGCAAAGTCAATCATTTTGATTAAATTATTGATGTTATCATCAAAACTAGCGTGCGAAAAAATTATTAGGGCATCTTCTATTCCTGCTACGTTTGACAAAGATACCAAAAGATATTTTAGGTTTATTTTAAACCCATTAACGAATATTACAAAAACGGGAGCGTTTGGTTTTATGGGTCCAAAAACGTCCAAGTTCAAAACTCGTTGCTCAGTGTTAAAGTTTGTTATAAAACGTCTAATAGTGCTTGGTTGAAGGGGCTTCAAATCATCTTGTGTTTGGAAATCGATATATTTTATTGCACTTTTTGAAATCCTTGTTATCACTTCATTTTCCTGGATTCTTTTCATACGGAAAACGATTAGAAACATTAGAACAAAAAGTACGCACAGTAAATTACGAAAACACGCTATAATCTTCTGTAGTCGTTTCCGTAACATGATATATAAAATTGCTAAATAAATTTAAATATTGTATAAAAATACTTCTGTCAGATGAAATGACAGAATCTATTTACAGTACAGGATGTGAAAACCAAAGATTTTTTATATATCCTATAGTACCTACTAGATTGACTACGAAGAAACATTACGCTCTCTAAAGTGTTCTTTATTTCTATTGACATTAAGTTCATGTCTGTTATTGACACACAAAAGGGAAAAATGGTTCCGAGCAAGACAGTACAGCAAAATCCTCTGTGTCCCTTTCTCACCTACTATCAGAAAAAAATTAGAAACAGATGGTATTTTTTAAATTGTTCAAGTAATCGTTAAATAGTCCATGTTCACGCATTTTGATAGGTATGCAACATAAAATCAATTGCAATTAAAACATTTATTTCAAAATAATGCTTCTTGAAATTTTATACGCATTCTTCTTGTATTTAATAATGATTTCATTTAGATATAGTAGCTATTCGTAGTAATTTTCAAATTATGAAGGGCAACACTCAGGAGGCTTCAATTTGACATCAATAAACAATATGGCCGATGTTTACATAGGGATAGAGTTGTATTTCTACTTTTTACAAATTTTTAACACGTTATTTAGTTAAGTTTATATTGTGCAAGATGGTCAAACGTTGCGGTGTAAAGTTTTGTACTAGTGAGGCGTATCCTTGTTGTGGAATTTCATTTTTTAGGTAAGTTTTCTGTTTTGTTTACAAATTATTTATGTAGGGTGACAACAAACATCGTTTTGAATTTCATGCGGGAATTAAAACATATTAACTAACTGTAAAAATACATAGAGAGGAGGCATCATAAACAACTCACAAGACGGACTGGGCGATGCAATTTTATAAAATGTTGTTGTCTACTGTTCAAGTTTTTTTTTCATTATTATTATTGATAGGCTTGCGTTTGACCACCATCTCACCTGATGGTAAGCGATGATGTGGTCGACGATGGAGCACGCTTGCCTAGAAGTAACCTATTCACTCTTGACTTAAAGACCCCTACGTTATAGCTATCAGGAAACACAGACTCCGGCAAGGAATTCCACTCCTTGGCTGTACGCATAATAAATGTGTTCCTAAAACGCTTTGTGCGTATTGGTGGGAAGTGTTATATTATTAAAAGCAAAGCTTTAAAAAAAATATTGAGCCTCCTCAGATATTTAGTAATATATACTAAATATCTGAGGAGGCTCAATATTTTTTTTAATAAATCAAGTACCAATTTTACTAATCCCCGTTGATCGAGCGCCTTCGACCGCTCGGCAATCTTCGGCTGCTCTCGTGACACAACGGAAAGCGAAGAGCGGCGGCGGCGGCCAGAGGTGCGGCATGCGGGACACGTGTCTTCGGACTTCGGATCATTTCAATATATAGTTATCTGTGACCACTTCGTTACCGATCTTTGAAAACAACGCGCGTGCACTCCAAACGCTTCCCAACATCGATATTGTACATTCGAGAAATAAATTCATTTTAAATTATAGTCTGCTAGTCTTTAAGTTTAGTCCTTAGGTTGGTCACTAATAAATGCCGCAAGCAATGCTGCACGTATGTGGCTTAATCGTTAACTACTAGTTATATATATTATTTTTGATGTTTTGTTATAGTTTTCCAAGAAATGAGAATCTTCGGCAACAGTGGCTTGAAATTGTGCCATTGAAAAATTTTCAAGCAACAGTTTTATTTGTAGTTGCCACTTTAAATCTGAAGATATAATAGTCCATAGAGTTAAATCTATACTAAAACCTAATTCTATTCCATCTATATACCCTTTTGTAAGTTCATCCGCTTAATAAAAATCCGTTCAGTAGTTTTTGAGTTGATTGCAAACAAATATAGAAAAACGAACTTAGTGTGGAAATTATGTGAACGCAACTCTCCCACTCGCCTAGGCGGCAGTACGCAAATCTGTGCATTTATTTGCGGCCAGCAGCGCCTGGAAAGCGCTTTAAATCAATTTTCTCTGTGAGATATTGATTGATTTACATATGCAATGTTCACTTTGAAGAATATTTAACGACCAATTTTTATGTGTAAAAATGTTTCTAAAGATCCAAGCCGTTTCGAAGGAGTAGGGAAAAGTTGCGAAAAGTTGCGAAATTGCTAAATATTTAGGGTTTATATCTGGCGAGCCAGGTGGCCACAATATTGGCCATTGACGTCCTATTCACCTCTCTAATATGTTCTATTCAGATGCTGTCGTACTCTTACTGCATAATGTGCGAGGCAGCCGTCGTTTTGAAACCACATGGTTTCAAGCACTTCGGGGAGTACGTCCTCCAAATCTTTTGCAAAAAATTCAAATATGTTTCTCCTGTCAGGGTCAGTGGGAGTTCAAATGGTCCAACAATTTGACCGTTTACTACGTACCGACTTTTTTACTAGGGCTGCTTAAAGGAAATGGTTTATAAAGAAGAAACCACTTTAGTTGAACAACTACGTCAACGCGAGCATGCATAGCAGCTGAAGAAGCCCACTTCGAACATGTCGTATAATTATTATATTTTTCAATATTTTTTTTAGTTATTAATGTTTTATTGCTTCAATAAACCCAAAGTGATCAAACTTTAAGAAAATATCATTCTCTTTGTGTCTAAAATAAGTTAGTGTTATACCTAGTATTGTCTGTGCGATAAAAGAACCGTCGTGGCGTAAAGTGAAAACAACATTAAAGATTTTAAGTAGCAACCCAACCCAGCCATCCGTCAAATGCCAAACGTCATAGTATGTTGACAGAAAGTTTGTTTACTATGTTATTTTATTGTGATTTTTAATTGAAATCTTCAGAAATGTGATAAAAAATTTCACTGAGCTGCAAGGGAAATAATTTTTAATATATTACAGTTTTGCCAAAGATAACAAATGGCAAATCACACCATTATTGATCAAAACAAAGTCACGAACTTGGGAAACATTGGTATGCTGTGTTTTTGGTACGTAACACTTTTATTTTAATGTTTTTAGACTTCCTAGGTGAACTCCTGTCCCTGTTATCTCCAAATATATATAAATTAAACGGAAATTCATTTAAACATGACGATATTTGTTTATTTTGTTTTGGTCAATATTTTCGATGGCTAGTATAAAGAGTATTGATACTTTAAATTTATAATGCATTTCGACTAACTTAGAATATTTCTTTTCAGGCTTGAGTAAGGATACAGTAACTAAAATAAAAAAGGGCAAGTGCGAGTCGGACTCGCGCACTGAAGATTCTGTACAAATTTACCTATGAAATCAATTCCCGAATTGAGTTACGAAGATTTTTCCAAATTGCAAACAATTTTTTTTTGTGGCGGGTCTATCAATTTATAATTTTCAGATTTTTCCCTGTACTTGTTCTACGAGACCTTGATTTATGCCAAATTTCAGGATTCTAGGTCAACGCGATTCACCCTATGAACTTTGATTCCCTTGAGTATCGAAATATATGTTTTTTTGCGACATAAACAGCCGTATTTTTTTTTTCGTTAACTCAGAAGTTTTTCACAACTTCAAAAGACCGCAGACTTGAGTATATGGTTTTAATTTTAACTCGATACCTCCAAGCGTTCTCGAGTTAAAGGGTTTTAACAGATAAACAGACGGACAACCAAGTGATCCTAAGGAGCTTATATGCGAGATGGTCCCTTATAGGCTAAATAGATTTTTTACAAAGCAACATTACAAATTCTGAAATGTACTTTATTTTCATAGTCATTAAGTTCATATTTTTCATTGATTAGCAAAAGGGAAAAATGTACTGAGGAAGACAACGAGAAAGTGGTAGTGTGTCCCAATTTTACCTTTATGTTTAAATAGGGTAAACATAAACTTGCTGCTAGCTACAATATTCCAGTCAGTGACAATAGACCGATCCCAGTCAAAGTGATACAACCATTTTCGTTGGAACTGGGTAAGTGGTCGTTGGTGGAACCTACCTAGATAGGCAGTACAGCAGTTTCTTCACGCTATTTTCCTATACCGATTCGTGTTGTAAATGTTCATCATCATTACAATCGAAAGACGTCCACTGTTCGACATAGGCCTCCCCCAGGTGTCGCCACAATTAATGGCATTACGCAAAAACTTATAAACGGATGAATTTAATGATAAACGTTAACGTATAGCTTATAACCTATATTTTTGCTAAGTTCAATAGGCTACTAATATTATAAATGCGAAAGTTTGTGAAGATGGATGGAGGTACTCGTATGTATGGATGTGTCGCGGAAAAACTACTAGACAGATGAACCTAATCATAAACATTGCAATAATATAGCACATAAGCTATAACTTTGCAGTTTCACTAGGTGAGCAAATTCAGCCAATAGGATAATTTTTATTATAGGGTGAAGCCGCTGGAAGAAGCTAGTCTAACATAGTTTCAAAATATCAAGATTTAACAGTCGCACTATAATGACGTCACAATGTTGCTTACATAACAAAAACGATATTTATCTACAGCAGCGCCCTCAAATCCCACGATGGTTTACTTTCCGCACAGACTCTAACTTAATTTAAAAGATTTTATACGAGTAAGTATGATTTTTATTTAAAATAAATTAAATTTGGACATCCATAGGCGTATGGCGATATAAGTGGGGTAAATGATAGATGATAATCTGGTCAATTGACAGTTTTGGGGTTATCCATTATTTACGCCACATTCTGTATAAAAAAGTTAAGTCCCTATTAAGCTACTTGTTAGTATTTATGAACCAGTCACGGATCATTTATTGAATGTATTGTTTGTTGTTTATTTGTTAGTTAATAAGTGCAATTCAAAAAAATGTACATTTGTTGTCACGCAGACTAATTTCAATAAAGTAAAAAAAAAAGAATAACATCAATTTTATTATAAACTAACTAGTTTTTTCTTTCAGACAAACCTTATTCTGACAATTACGGACACAAAAAGAATTAACTAAATAGATGCAGCCGTTCAGAAGTGATCTTCTTACGTACACACACATTAGGCATTTTTTTTATCAGTGTAGGTATTTCATACTCACATGCCGCATAAGAGGATACCGCTATCGATATTGGTAGCAAAATACATGGCGGGCTGGCATAAAAATAGGGTTAAGCTTAATTAGCCTATTAATGTTCCCACTGCTGGGACTCTAACCTCTTCTCTGGGAAAAGGAATGGGCCGTAAATCACTAGGTACTCATGGATTGTGCGGATTTATACGATATATCTTCGAATTCATAATAAAAATGTTATTCTCCTGATTAGCCGTCTGGGATGGATGAATTTCATGACAACATCAATTATTAGGTAGTAATTCCAGCATTTTATATTAATCGATGCAACTATATGACACCAATATAAGGTATACCTATACAGACATCAGCTATTTCCTAATCATTACAGAGAAAACTCACAGTTCCGTTTTGGTTATGGGGTATATTAGGAACAGTTGATACAATATAATAATTACCTAATTGTTTTTGAACTTGCATGTCTGTATAATGCATCAAAAATATCTTTAGCTACTTTAGAGCAAAATTGTCCCGTGGTATGTAGCTAGTGTATGGACACACTAGTAGAACGAGATAACGGGGGTCTTTCTAACTCTCCTTGTCGGGGACGCTTTTGAGGTTCTCGTAGTCAATCTAGTCTAGAATAGAAAATCTTTGGTGAAAACTTTGTGATTCATAAATCAGAAGTTGAAACCGAAAGTTTCGTAATAAATCGTATTTATGTAACTAAAACTTGTCTCTGAAAGAATCCTTCGTCATAGTTCTATCCATGTACGGTCTTGGGCGGATCATCGCCGTGCCCTCGTGGGAGCGATCGGCGGCCGAGACCTCTTGCTCCGGGCCTTGGTTGAGGCCATGGTCCGGAGCGAGGAGGAGTGGCAGGCGGTCGCCGACTTCTGCGAAGCAGTAATGCTTGCAAAGGAGGAGGCCGAACGCATCAGGCAACGGCGTTATCGCCGCCGCCGCCGGCGCCGGGATACTGATCCCGATTTCCGGCCACCGTAGGCGCGGGCTTGCGGACAGTGAGCAATGGGTAGCTCGCTGTCCGGCCGTCCGGTAACTGTCCGGACCAAGCCCAAGTCGTCGACGGCGCGCACTGTTCCCGCGCGCCTCAAGGAGTTGTCAGCGACAGCAGGGGCCCAGCCGGGTCGAAGCCTACTGGGGCCAGGGTTATCCGAAAGGGCGCTCGAACCCCGGTATGAAGGATTGAAGGAACGGGATGGGTTTTTTAGTCAGTAAGAGTCTGACACTATCTCCCACTCCGCCCAAGAGCGGGGGTTGTCATAGGATGATTTTTCCCATCAGAAAAAAAAAATCCATGTACGGTCTTCCTACCCACTGACCTCTACTATTATATAGAGGCCAGTGTTCCTACCTAATCAATTAGTGCCTACCTTTTCTTTGGGGTGGGAAATTATCCAATGACATCTCTCACTCTAGGGTGAAGCACCCTACCGGTACGTCAGCATTAAAACTACACCTTTGTCCTTCAGATGCCCTATGCGTTGTATAGCCACGGGCTTCTCCCCGTGGCTCTAGCCGGCACCGGCGTGTTGGGCTCCTACGACTTTGCTAACATAACCTCGAGGCGCACGTGGCACACTTAGCGCTATCGACGACTTGGGCTCGGTTCGGACGGCAACAGAACGGCCGGATGTCAACCCATTGCTCGTCGTCCGCAAGCCCACGCCTACAGTGACTGGTAGACGTGTCAGTGTCACGGCAGCTCGGGCGTGGAAATATTCGTTCCCACACGCGTGCATCCATCTTCTAAGCTCGTATTACTACTTCGTAGAAGAAGTCGACCACATCCCATTCCCTCGCGCTCAAAACCATGGCCTGAATTAGGGCCATGGAAAGCCATGGGAGGTCGCCACCACCGATCGCCTGCACGGGGACACAGGCAGTGCTCCACCAAAGCGGGGCACTCCTCCACCGTATCCTCTGAGTGATCAATGGTGGTAACGATGCGATGACGCCTCTCCAGCCACTCCTCAAAAAGAAGACTTACTTCCGTGATGTTACTCTTATTGCACTGCACTTATGTACATAATGGCCCTTGTTACCAAACTGTGACATTTTGATTACCATTACGCACTAGTGCTATAATGTAGTTAAAACCTTATTGTTTAACCTCTCCCCCGCCATAATTATATTACATTTATCGTATCACGATGAGCGCAGGTTGTCCCTCACGAGTAAATTTAAAAAAAAATGGGTACGCAAATGAAAACAGATTTTTACAGCCACAAAAGTTTACTAGTTTTACAGTTATTTTCTTCACAAGTGTTTTGAAAAACGTCGTATGATACACGTGAGTAATTAATGATTACCGTTCTCGGCTCTCTTAAGACCCTCGCCATGGCTCGGGTCTAAATACCGCCTCGACGGTAATCACAAACATTACACACATAGATCATAATGTACTATATTTAACACAATACTTTTTGTCTGCTAAAGGGCGCCACATTAGTTTTGTGACACATCAGATAGCCTATGTTTCTAAAGACACCTAATTTTGTCGTGTTCTGATAAGCAGTTTAGGAGCTATGAGGGAACAGATGAACATACATAGCCTGTCAAAATCATGTCGGGTAAAAAACAGGCATGTTCTTCCATGATTCTAACAGCTGTGTATTCCCGAAGACAGAGGATGATTCCCGAATCGGAATGATTTTCTTTGGATATTGTATCTTTTTGGATATTGGGTTATTTATTAGGCACATCATGTCTTTTTTACCTGATTACGGAACAGTCAAAAGTAAAAGTATGTATGCTTACCTATATGAACCAAAATTTGTATTTTTACCCGACTCCAAGAAGGGTTATTATTCTATTTTCTTGGACATAGGATAATAACAATACATAATTACAAGCAACAACATTGACTAAAGCTAGTTTTACAGTTTTACTATACATATAGGTAACCACTAGCGTCATCTATCGGCAGTTCAGAACATCAAACGAAGTATTTTCCGTAGTCTTCGCGATTATCGACTACGTCATTGCCTAATGCCTGACGAGGATGGCCTGAAGCTAAATCTCTCAGTAACTTACCCGGCAACTTACCTAAACTAAATAAATAATGAACAAGTCCTCTGGGAAGGTAGGTATAACTGTAGGAATCCTAAAATATCCATAATTATTCAATTTACAAAATTACTTTGAGATTAAAATGAAATAGGTTTATACATGTAAGTAACTTGCTTTTTCGACAGACGTTGTTCTGTCCATAAGCTAGATTTTCTTCAGAATAAATATAAATAGAGGACGCGATAGCAGTGTCAACTGCCGGGTTTAGTTGTATCTTCAAACTATCCAGGAACTCACTCAAATACAGATACAGAACATCCAAATCGGTCAGGCCGTTAGGTTAGAGATTTAGAGTTAGGTGAGAAACACACGTAGGTACAGAAGAATCATATAAAGATGTGTTTCACTTGGTATACCTACTTTACAGAAAAATAATCATCAAGATCAGTCCATAAACAAAAATGTTACACCATATAGGGTAGGTATATGTATAACATTCACACGGAATCTCAACATAATTGGTGTAATGCGTGATCGAATCAGAAATGAAGATATCCGCAGGAGAACCAAGGTTGCGGACATAGAACGAGGAATCACCAAACTTAAGTGCCGACAGAGTGTAACAGATGGCCGGGGCCAAAAGGTTTTGAACCGGCTCTACACTCGCATGTGACGTCGCGCCGTGAATTCACGCCGTGAATAAACGCTGTGATCCGCGCGTGAACTGTGTCCCTCCACACTCGCAAAGCTTTAGTCTTGTTCGCGACTATGATGGACGACGACGTAATTTCTGCTGTTACTGTGTCACTGCTTGCTATTGCGTATTACAATTACCTTTGTGTTAAAGATAAGAAGCAAAAAAAGAGATAGAGAAGACGTTGGTGGATGTCACGAATCCATCGCAATAGATGAACCAGGTAAATTAGCATTAAAAGGAGCATAATTATTAGCATAGTGTATTTAGCACATTTGATTTGTTGTATATTCTTTTTGTTGTAAATAGGTACTTTACCTACGTACCTACTTTATTTTTTTCAATGCAACAAAGCATGAACAGTTGAATGAATTAGTTGCTGAACCATCAGGAGAATTTCATAAGTTTACGAGAATGTCTTAGTCGGATTTTGATAACTTTTTTTTTTATGGTGGGTAAAATCATCCAATGACGCCCCCACTCTTGGGCGGAGCTTTTAGTCAGTAAGAGTCTAACACTATCTCCTAGTGTCACACTCTTACTGACTAAAAGCCCACCCCTTTCCTTCTAGCCTTCATACCAGGGCTCGAGTTCCCTTTCGGATAACCCTGGCCCCAGTAGGCTTCGACCCGGCTGGGTCCCTGCGGTTGCTGACAACTCCTTGAGGCGCGCGGGAACAGTGCGCGCCGTCGACGACTTGGGCTTGGTCCGGACAGTTACCAGACGGCCGGACAGCGAGCTACCCATTGCTCGCTGTCCGCAAACCCGCGCCTACGGTGGCTGGAAATCGGGATCGGAATCCCGGCGGCGGCGGCGAAAACGCCGTTGCCTGATGCGTTCGGCCTCCTCCTTTGCGAGCATTACTGCTTCGCAGAAGTCGGCGACCGCCTGCCACTCCTCCTCGCTCCGGACCATGGCCTCAACCAAGGCCCGGCGCGAGAGGTCTCCGCCGCCGATCGCCCCCACGAGGGCACGGCGATGCACCGCCCAAGCAGGGCACACCTCTACTGTGTGCTCCACCGTGTGCTCCCGAACGAACCATGTCCGGTGAGCACCTGCGTCATGCGGAAGGTAAGGATGCCGTGAGATCTTTCCAGCCACGACTCAAAGAGGGGACTTACTGGGATTTTAATAACTGCAAAGTTTTAATGATAAATAGACAAGACACTCAATCGATCCCAACTAAAATACGCCTTGCCATTACATTGCAATATCTAGCTACTGGAGATAGTTTCGAAAGTCTGCAATACTTAATTATTTAACCTCAACTAATATCGAAGATTATTCCAGAAGTATGTCATGCTTTGAATGAAGCCCTAAAGGATGAAATTAAATAAGTTTAAAACAATTTATTATTAAAATTATTTATTACGTATTTATTAATTAATAAGAATTATTGAACGCGGCGTCAATCGGATTTTCAACATTATTTGTGAATTCTTGAGTAGCCGGTCGAATACATTCATTTGAAGTTATAATGATCTGTGAAGCAGCTCAGGTTAGGTTTTGTTCAAGATTATGGATTTCTGAAGGTGAAAAGTAGTGGTGCATTGATGGTTCGGAGTAACTGCTGTGTGAAGTAGGTATTTGCTCTCTGGTAGTGTGATGTAGATGGTTCCGAATTTGCTCTGGTTCGTGAGAAGTGGTGGCGCATTGATGGATCAGAGTAACTACTGTGTAAAGTATGTGCGCTCTGGTATAACGTGGGCGAAGAAGTTGGTGATGCAAGCGAAAATGATGCGCGTTGATCATGACACCAAAACCTATTGTATATTTCAAAAAAAAATTGCTTTCTTTCTTCCTCGGGTAATTTTCTCAACTTTTTTCGTCGACTTTTAGTGTAACCAAAGCCTCCTTAACCATTTCTCCAGCAGCCACGAGTTCTATAGGGTTAATTCGACGACGAACTGTTAGTGGTCTCATAAACAGGTCAGATTGACCATCTTCAGTTGCTCTCGTAGATTGGCCATCTTCATCTATCGTCTACAGTTGCGTCAAAACTCTATTCCTCTTCGTTGGCAACCGACGATGTAATATCCTGAAAAAAAAAAAGAACAAATACTTTGATAAAACATTTAATTTATATTCTTTTATTTTTTACAGAATATGCCAACGAGAGCAACGGTTTTCTACGCGTTTTTCTACGCGCTATGCGTCATGCGGAAGGTAAGAAAGCCGTGAGATCTTTCCAGCCACGCCTCAAGAGGGGACTTACCGGGATTTTGATAACTGCAAAGTTTTAATGATAAGTAGACAAGACACTCAATTAAGGCCATCGATCCCATCTAAAATAGGCCTTGCCATTACATTGCAATATCTAGCTACTGGAGGTAGTTTCGAAAGTCTGCAATATTTATTTAACCTCAAATAATATCGAAGATTATTCCAGAAGTTGAGCCAGAAGTATGTCATGCTTTGAATGAAGCCCTAAAGGATGAAATTAAATAAGTTAAAAACAATTTATTATTAAAATTATTTATTAAGTATTTATTAATTAATAAGAATTATTGACCGCGGCGTCAATCGGATTTTCAACATTATTTGTGAATTCTTGAGTAGCCGGTCGAATACATTCATTTGAAGTTATAATGATCTGTGAAGCAGCTCAGGTTAGGTTTTGTTCAAGATTATGGATTTCTGAAGGTGAAAAGTAGTGGTGCATTGATGGTTCGGAGTAACTGCTGTGTGTAGGTATTTGCTCTCTGGTAGTGTGATGTAGATGGTTCCGAATTCGCTCTGGTTCGTGAGAAGTGGTGGTGCATTGATGGATCAGAGTAACTACTGTGCGCTCTGGTATAACGTGGGCGAAGGAGTTGGTGATGCAAGCGAAAATGATGCGCGTTGATCATGACACCAAAACCTATTGTATATTTCAAAAAAAAATTGCTTTCTTTCTTCCTCGGGTAATTTTCTCAACTTTTTTCGTCGACTTTTAGTGTAACCAAAGCCTCCTTAACCGTTTCTCCAGCAGCCACGAGTTCTATAGGGTTAATTCGACGACGAACTGTTAGTGGTCTCATAAACAGGTCAGATTGACCATCTTCAGTTGCTCTCGTAGATTGGCCATCTTCATCTATCGTCCACAGTTGCGTCAAAACTCTATACCTCTTCGTTGGCAACCGACGATGATATATCCTGAAAAAAAAAGGAACAAATACTTTGATAAAACATTTAATTTATATTCTTTTATTTTTTACTGAATATGCCAACGAGAGCAACGGTTTTTTACCGGTTGCATTTCGGAGAGTGTGCGTCGGAATTGCATAGGTAACCTAATTCCGCCTAGCCCGTTCCATCATCGGACGACCAGACGTACGGCTATGCGCCACCGGTACATGGTGGATATCCCACCTACACGCACAAAACGTTTTGGGAACACATTCATTGTGCGTGTAGCTAGGGAGTGGAATTCCTTGCCGGAGTCTGTGTTTCCTGATAGCTACAACCCGGGAATCTTTAAGTCGATAGTGAATAGGTTTCTTCTAGGTAAGCGCGTTCCATCGTCGACCGCATCGTCGCTCTCCATCAGGTGAGATAGCGGTCAAGCGCGAACCTATCAACAATAAAAAAAAAGAGCAGAAAAGTGGCTGGATATCGAAAAAAAATTTACACATAAACCTCATGCTATCGGTTCATCATCATCATCATCATTTCAGCCGATATATATACGTCCACTATTGGACATAGGCCTTTTTCACCGATAGAAAATCGGTGAAAAACATTTAGTATTCGGATTGATCAGTACTTTCAGAGATTACCTCCCACAAACAAAAAAAAACAAAAAGCAAACTTTCTCTCTCTCGTAAAGTAGGGTATACCTATAGTAGGGTGAAGTAGGGAAGAGCGGGAGCGAAGCCGCGCGGGCAAAAGCTAGTCTCTTTATAATATTAGGTAGTGTAGAAGTGTACATAGCCTAAATATTAGTCTGATATATACAAGGTGTAAGGGACAGCCCTCCACAAACTTTAAGGGCTTGCTCAGTAGACGATACTGAACAACATTCCACAAAAATTTTTTTCAGGAAACGAAAAAAAAATTCGGCGTCTCCATACAAACTGTCCAATCAAGTTTATAATTTTGTATGGTGAGGCGGATTTTTTTATGTATCAAAATAAAGTACAATTTATTTGTTATAAAAATAATAAATTGTAAAACAATATCCTATCAGGAAAAAAAAATATATTTATTTATCTTTATTATTATAATAAAAAACAATGTTTTTAAAATTATTTTTATTGCTTTTTGTAGTCTTTATCACATCAGTATGTGTACTAAACAATTGCACAGCATTTTTACAATCTAAGTAAACAATTACTTAATTTTTATCAAATTCAGAGGCGCAAGAAAAAGCAACCACTTAAGATATCAAATCATGCAAAATAAAGTATTTCAAGTACCTACTTTATTGTTCTCATAAAGTATAGAGTACAATTACCTGAAATAACGTACAATACTTTATTATAAAGTACGGGTGGCAACCCTAGTGACGGGTGAACCGTTGAACAAAGCAAGCAAATTCAGTGAGAGTCTGGCAATATCAGTGTCAGTCAGCAGGTACCAACCAAGTGTTATCATTGTGTAGGTATACTGGGGCGACCACTATAACCACAATTCTAAATAAAACAATAATTGTGGCCATATAATAGTTTAATAGCCGCTGCAGCTCGTAGGTAAATATGACTATCAATATGCTAAATGAACAAAAGGTTCTCATACATACAAGCTAAACAATTTAAAAATAATATTATAAGAACATGATAGCCGGTTGTGACACGTCGCATTAACTTTTGTTTGGCGAAAATCCTATTTATCAGTACTATATCTCGTCTATTAGGTCGAAACGTACTATTGAAATCATTATCATTTTATTTTTCAAAAGTAATACCTGTCTCAAAATCAAACTTCTCTAATCTCTACCCTGACCACAATTTAGGTACTGTCGTGAACATACCTAGTTTACCTCTAACTTTTATTACATTATCATTGCTTAACCCACTAACAAATGATTTTGATGGTTACTTTTAAATGCGATTGATTAAAATCACAAATAATTACAGACAAATATATTGAAGATTCTAACAAATTCAAATTGTTACAGCCAGTAAAACATAGTAGGTATAAAAATACAGGAACACGCTTTACCGGCTACTCGTACCATAACACATTTTGTAAATGCCGCCTTTTGACCGTCAACCTCGAAACTGCACACTACCAACGTAAGCCAAGATGACCTAACTAAATATTGGATTTAAGAATTCAAATAAAAGATTTGTGGAGTTTTTCTTAATTTCAATATTATTTTAATGATTTTCGAAAGAAGTTCAAGTTATTTAATAATGTATTTAATGAGAAGCGTCATTACAAAATACTAATCAATTGCTCAACTGTACTATATCCGGTTGCTTTATTTCGCCACCAGGCGGCGCCTCTAGTACGACGTCACTCGTGTATCTATAGTTTCCTTCTGTTTTGAAACCCAAGCTTAGTGATTTAGTTCCTTGAGAAATATTAAATACGCGAAAAGTGTTATAAACTGGAATTCAACGGACTCTTAAAGATGGAAAAGAGGGTCGCCTTGGAATTGAGAGGAAGAAATCCTTCACAGGTAAACGAAATCTATTTTTCGATATATTGGAATGTTTTGTCGATACGTATTTCATCAGGTACATAAATGTAATACTTAAAAATTGAGATAATTGTCAGTAAATCAGCATAATCTTCGGTTCGTATCATTTAGGTATACAGTAGCATGTAAATCCACTTCATAATTAAAGATGTGGCATTATTATGTATAGAAATTAGCCATTGCCGATTGTTACGTTTCATTCATGTGCACATAATTATTATACATTCTAATGAATTATCTGATCAGGCAATCATTTCCTATGCTTCAATAGATTTCCCCGTGAATGATTAACTTGCTTGATCACATTATACAGGCAGATGAAGCATTCTTATTGTAAATATTCGTATATTGAGGTTAAGTGTCGAAACTTATGGATGTCGGACGTGTTATGTACCCTTATTGAAGGCTAATTTACGCTACTGAAAGTCAAATTTAAATATAATTGGATCTATTGCTCTATCTTCCTCTATTTATTAGGTAATATTTATCTCAAAAACTTGTGCTTTGAAAAAGGCTCATTGATTAATGTGTTGTCAATGTCAATGGTATTTTACGAGATGTACAAGTGTTTAACGAATATTGCATAGGAAATAGAATACCAGATAGATAAAATTGTTCATTAAATTAATTGAAAAAACTTAATATCTCTAAATAAGCCTATAATATACTACTCAAAGTGTAAACTTGACTGTAGCTACTTCATGATATAATTTCGCGCCCTTTCACCTAAGTAGACTAAACTCTAAAAACTTGGAGTGATTATGTTGTTACTACAAAATTTGTTTAAATATATCACTGAACATGTTTTTGTTACTAATATTGGTCTATTTACACTTTCAACTGCAGTCGTATTATTGACGCACGCCTTACCAATATAGCGGCCATTTTTATTGCGTCGCGATGATTCGTGTCATCCGCCATTGCATAGTAAAAACGTTCTCAATTCTATTCGCAACTACAACACCGCAAATACATATCGTTATGCAAACTAAATAAGAAGCACATCCCTTTCATGTTTCTATGAATATTTCCCCAAAATAATCACTCATTTCATGGATTTTACAAACTACGCCTGAGTCTGACAACTAACACCATTTTGACGTTTTGGTTGACTTGACTTTGCTTTCAATAAATACTCAGCAAGCCAGTAACATTACCCATTAAATCTACTCCTCATGGATTGTTCTTTTAAAAGGTTTGATAGAAGTATAAAAAAATTCAATGTTTTTTGAATGCGACGAGGTTTTCATGTCGGGTGTACTACTGCACACGCCGAAGTATAATAACATATACTGAATAACCTTGTACAAATAATCCATAACATAGATAATATACATTAAACTTCTACAAGCGCAAGTAGGCGTGTACGTGCAGATGTATGTAGCCAAGCTAGACAGGATGCGTGATTTATAGGTAGTTTATGATCACCAATGAACTGCTACTGCAGGTTATTAAATCATATTAGAACCCTTTTTTTTGTCACATCTTCGCAAGTCCCACATTCATGTATGGCGTCATATTATACGATTGACTTGTGCCTATAGCTGCCTGCCTACATACTCATACAAGATTTTGGAACATACAGATCTACCACTTTGGTCCTATTCCTGTGATAAAAATTTAGAACCAGGAATCTAATTATTTTAATTGTTTTAATTACAGGTGAAAGAATTAAACCTGGATAATTGCAGAAGCACCAATATAGTTGGTTTAACAGATGAATATATAAATCTTGAAAACCTCAGTCTCAATAATGTTGGTCTAACTACACTCAAAGGTTTTCCAAAACTGCCCAAGCTCAGGAAACTAGAGCTTTCTGACAACAGGATATCCAATGGATTGAATTTCCTCAATGGCTGCAAAAAGCTAACACACCTTAACTTATCAGGGAACAAAATTAAAGATTTAGATACTCTGAAGCCTCTGGAGGACTTTGAGTACTTAAAGTATCTTGATTTGTTCAACAATGAAGTCACTAGCATTGAAGAATATAGGAGTAAGGTGTTTGCACTACACCCCTCCTTAAAATACCTAGACGGGTAAGATATGTACACATTTGTTTTTGTAATATAAGTTTATCCTATGACCGTTTAAAAAAAAAAACATGTTTTTGCTTATTAGACACAATACTTACTAGTTCACACTTCACATCATGATTATTTCCTTACAAATTGTCTTCATGACAGCCACACACTTAATCCTTCTTGTATTTGCTCTATCACATACATGTCTATGTCTGAATATGGTTTCTGCACCTAGAACTATGTCGGCCATGGCGGCCCACATATCACATACATTTTTATTGATTTAGCTGCAGTGCAGTCATAATAATTTGCTCTTTATTATTAAAACATAATTTTAATTTTCAGATTTGACAAACAAGATAGAGAAGTTGAAGACAGTGATGGAGAGGAGGAAGATGAAATGAATGGAAACAATGACAGCGAAGAAGATGGTTAGTGTACTATTTTTTTAAACCTGTAGTTAAACAGGTTGCACTTCTCCAGAAATATTTTGGACCACCTGTTGAAACTACACTGAATGCGAGTTGTTTTTAACTGCTTGTTTTGGATTGGTCCGACGAGTGTTCGTGTCCTATTCGCCAGGATCGTGTTTGCGACTCGGTACTCCATCTCGTTTAGATCTTCAATCCCCATAGAGTTAAATGAATAGCTAACAAGATGGAGTATTTGGTCGTGGATGTGCGATCCTGGTGCAATAAACGCGAGAGTGTTTGTTGGATATATCCGAGGTAGGCATTTAAAAGGTTAACGCGATCGAAACGTATAATGCGTTTGGGTAATTGGGTTTCTGATCCTTGACTAAACCAAAGTGCGAGCCAGGCAATCAAAGCATCATATCCATGACGATAACATAATTCAAACTCGTACTGTGTCTTTATAATTTAGCTTAGAGTAGTACTCTAACCTAAACTAAATTATTCAAATATTGTAGGTCATCTAATCTATAATTCTTCAATGTATTAATACGTAATTTAGTATCGCCATAATCACCATCAAAACTTGTTACACCCTTTCTACAAACTTCTGACACAGCAATAAATAGTCCTAAGGCAACATGTCACATCATTCATTATACATTGATATAACCTATTAATTATCTTAATGCTGTGTTTGTCTATAACTAGACAAAGGCAGAAGAATCAACAACTCACTGAAAGGGTACATTAAATACTGCGTTACAGATCTGGACATAGATTTGGGTCCGTTGGTGATAAATGATGATGATGATAGCATATCAGAAAGGCCAGAGGAGGAGAAAACCTCTCTACCAATGATATTATACACTGTTTATGGTCTGCTATTCCACATGGGTTTCCTTTTAAAGAGTAAGCATCATTATTTTATGTCAGAGATGCTTGTGTAACATTTGTCTGTCTTTGTAAGATATTCTGCAGCTTCTTCTCATAGTTGGTTTGGATTTTTCTTGCGCTGGCTGCAACATATTTGTGAAGTTATGTTTGAATGTTGATGGTATTTTTATGTGCATCTATTTGTTTCAGGTTCAGAAGTAGAAGAAGAAGAGGAGGATGATGAGGATGTTTCCCTCAGTGTAGTCTACAATGATAATCTTGGTAAGTGTCAAAATGTATACATATAGTGATACTTGAGATCCACAAAGCTGGTTATGAATGATAGACACAACCATTTTTATAGATACCGGCACGGATCTTGAGCGCTGGCTTCAAGAAGTCAAATATTCGGTCTCTTTAGTGGTACGAAGTGTCAGTACGGGGAGTGACAGTGATTGGCTCGCCATTGTATGGAATGCTCAAAGCGATCCCCATTATCGCCGAGCGCTCAAGATTTGTGCCGGTACCTGTACCTCGAAATGTCAGTACACAGCAGTGCAGCAGTGTCAGCATACAGGCTGACAGCATCAAGCTTTTGCCGTAACTCTACCTGCATCTTTGGTCCTGTGATCGTAGGCGCGAATGTTGAGTGTGGGGTCTTTGGTTATTATTATTATAAGAATTACTCAGTAGCAGCCCAGAGTTTGACACTCCCTACAGTGCCTTGGAAAGAACGTAATGCCGGTCGTATCGGATTGCCCCGCCCATCGGACTGTACCTGCTTGCTCACACACTTGTGCACAATATTATTGTAAGAGATATCTGCTGCATACTGGGCTTATCTGTTGAGATGGGCCACCACCATGATCTAAATTCAGTCAGGATTATTTTTAAGCTGCACTGTATTTTTCTAGCATAGCTTATAATGTTACAACATGTTTTTACATCACTACTAACGATTATTATGGAATCGAGCAGGATTGCAAGTTAAATCGCCATTGACGAATTTAGATAGTAATAACTTTAATAAAGTAACCACGAATACGAATTTTATTTCGACAGAAGAGGAAAGCTCTGCCAGCTCTTTATATGACGGTACAGATGCAGAGGAAGAAGACGAAGACGTGGACGACGAAGAGGTCGAAAACGATCGCGAGGGAAATCAAAATTCTAAAGTACAAGGTAATTTACTCAAAACAAAATCTTCGTAATTTAACTCGTCTTTAGCATCGACGACGAGTTGGTAACTTGTTGGTTTTCTATGTATTCTGGGAGTGTGCATCGGAATTGCTCAATTTAATTACGCTATATGTACCGGTATATGGTGGACATCATCCCAGCCATACCCACAAAACGTTTTAGGAACACATTCATTATGCATACTGCAAGGAGTGAAATTCCCTGCTGGTGTCTGTATTTCCTGATAGCTAGAACCTAGAGGTCTTTAAGTCAAGAGTGAATATTATAGTATATGTATTATAGTATAGTGTTCAAACAAGCCTATCAATTATAATAAAATAGTACATTATGATATATTAGTCTGTAATGTTAGTGATTGCTGTCGAGGCGGTATTTAGACCCGAGCCGTGGCGAGGGTCTTAAGAGAGCCGAGAACGGTAATCATTAATTACTCACGTGAATCATACGACGTTTTTCAATACATTTGTGAAGAAAATAACTGTAAAACTAGTAAACTTTTGTGGCGGTAAAAATCTGTTTTCATATGCGCGCCCATATTTTTTTTTTTATTTACCTTTCAATACACTCACTGAAATGAATAAACGGGGGTTGACCGGCGACTCGCGGGGGACGACCTGCGCCCATCCTGATACGATACATGTAATATAATTGTGGCGGGGGAGAGGTTGAACAATACGGTTTGAACTACATTATAGCACTAGTGCGTAATGGTAATCAAAATGTCACAGTTTGGTAACAAGGGCCATTATGTACCTAAGTGTAGTGCAATAAGAGTCACTTTCTGAGCAAGTGTATTGAAAAAACCTTTATCCAACTAATAAGGTCAGCTTCCAATCTTACTTGATTAGTCTTTTGGAGCTTACTTGGTTTTACGATATTCACTGTTTACAAGTAAACATGGCGAGTACAGTACCTCTACCATGAGTTTAAAGCAATAGTATTTGTCGATACTCGATACCGACTACGTAAATATTTTGTATGGAAAATTTTGGTTACGTAAGTGACCGCTAGAGGCGCTGTAAAATTTGCCATACAAAATATTTACGTAGTCTGTATCGAGTATCAACAAATACTATTGCTTTAAACTCATGGTAGAGGTATTGAAACATTTCTATTTGCCCGCTCAATCTTTATCTGTGTTGTAAATTATATTTGGTCGGATCGTCGCTAAGTGAAGACTACCTAAATCAGGAGAAATCAACCTACCACCTTACCAATTTCAACTTCTGTGTTTTATTTATTTGATCTTATGTCTTGGTTAGCTATTCCTTTTATAATTTTATAAATTATTCCTTTTTCTACAATACAGATGGTGAAGAGAACGCAGACGGCGAGCCCGAAGAAAGCACTCGGGGTAAAAAGCGGAAACACGAGGATGACGAAGAAAACTGAGTGTTGCCTTAAGCGGAATTATCTTACTAGTTTGTAAGTGTACAGCGCTCCGATGCATCGGACAATAAACCTGTTCACAATCACGAAACCCACAGTCTCATCCCCGTAGACTAGTTGTCATTCGTGAGATCGATACCCGACACCCAATGAGGCTAGACTCATCGCTTTCACTCTAGTAAATAACGCGTCCGCGTCTACCGAACGTCGTACAATTTGACAAAGTTTTTCTATCATTAATTAATGTTGATGACGTTGATGTCTCTAGACATTGTGTGAAATCTGTAGTTTGTTGTCCGACAGTTAATGTTTCAATTAAATTGTTTATGTAATAATCATTTTTTATTCTATTGATATGCTTAATTTTAGTCTAATCATTGAAATGGAAGTGCATGATTATAGGTTAAAATAGCTCTCATTTGATCTACAGTTATGATGAATTGTATTAATTAGCTGTAAGTGAGAAGAACATGAGTAAATTGTTAGACAAAACTGTTCCAACACCGCCCTTGGGATCTTACAACTGCAATTCTGATTGGGCGCCGCCTGTTTTTTGATGACCAAGTTAGACTGATAAAGACATACTAAAAATTTTAAATACTATGACGTTGATGTCAATTTTCATGTAGAGAATTATTTACTATAATTACAAATAATAATGTGGAATATCCATCAACATCCATGTTTTCAAGTTTATAATGTATAAGAGGGAGATTTAAATATTTTTACAAGAACAAAAGCTAAAGTAAATGCCCTCAAAACTATTTATTAATTTTTCTCAGATTTATTTACTGCTATAGCTGTTGAACTGTATTAACCTTTACAAACCCATGGACAATGCACCAATGCCATATCTTGATATCTCAAAATGTCTTGGAGTCAAATTAATATTTTGACACGCTATTTTCACCCAGGATATGTACTAGTTATTGACAATACAATTAAAAAAAACTTCGAGTTGTACACATTTTGGCTGGATAAGTGGTTATCAAGGTTAATATCGAAATTATTTTATCTACTAACCGCGCAGATTGTTTATAGAAATGTAATCTCCTGCAATGGGAATAAAATAAAATGCAATATCAAATTATTCGTAATCTCACTAATGATAACTGAACATATTCAGTAAAACAAATTTAATTTTCAATGGGCGTAGTAAAATATCGTAATCTGATTAATTAGATCAAATCTTTGACTTCTGATCAGTTCAGAGAGTATTTTTCTACAATCTTTTTAAATTTTAAAATAGCAATTAATGCACTTATGAATATCAATGAAATGTTTGGTTGATGCATCATGGTGAACGTGCCAGATATGTTGAAGAGAATTTTAGTTAATAATTTTATTATATTGTGTAAGTCATTAAGTTTAAGTAATTTACAACTTTGGCCTGTTGATATATATTATATATAATCCTATTAAGACTTTATTTCTGGGATTGTAAAATAAAAGCTAAATACAACATTTTTGTTTCTTTTCTCCCCTGTTAACAACTATTCGGTAAAGTAAAACGCGTAAGTAAATCCATTAAAAAAGTTTATTCAGGACCAACAAAAATAAGTGTCAACTGGTTTGTTGGTCTAAAAACTGTTGCATTAATACATTATCAATGGGTATTACCAGATTTTCACCTCCGTCGTATGTTCGTTTCATTTTCACTAGTTTATGATCCAAAAACTCGGTGAGTTGAGCCCTTAGTGCTAAATCTGAACTTACTAAAAATTGCTCCCGGCACTTGGAATATAAGTCTTTGAATGGCAACCCTGAAAACAAAATGCAGAATTATAATCACATATAAAGGCCAAAGTTTGTTTTGTTTGTTTAGTTTTCACGCTCTGTAAACAGCTGAACGGACTTTGATGAAATTTGGCACATAGGTACAGTAAGGCCGCAAAAGTCCATAGGAACGCTAAAGATTACATTGCTACGAACCGAGCGAGCGCGATGCTTCCGTGCGTATGTGTGCGCATGTATGAGTATCCACATTCCACAGATAACACACACTAAGGAACTGTCGTCGCACTGAGCTTAAAAACATTATTATTTTTCTGTTCTTACCATAGCAAAATTCGCGCAAATACGTCATGTGCTGGTAGCCGTGTGAACTAAGTGTTGGATTCGCAAATCACGTAACCCGAGTTCAAATCATGGTCGGTCCGTTGCAGTTATTTCTTACTTTGAAAATTCCCAATCTATATTGATATAGTTGTTTTTTTTATATTTCTATGAAAAATACTATTGCATTTTTTGCACTAAATAGTTGCAAATTACGAATGTGATCTATTAACCACAAGAAGAATCACATTCGTAATTTGCAATTATTTAGTTGTTACATCTTTTCGATGTTATAAGGTGGAAATAAAAAGACGTGTTTAATAAAAATGTTTATTCTTTATATTTACAAATTAAACATTTATGAGAATTGTGACGTCGAATTGTTACCTAGACAAAAAGTTATCTTGTAACCGTTATCTATGTTACGCCTAAGATTGTTTGTTGGAAGTATACCCACTTAGACCATTCATAATATGAATAACGTAACAATGAACGGATATTCAAATTTTAATAAAATAAAATATAGGTAATTGTTTATATCCAGTTATTTATTGAAAAGTGATATATGATTTGGACTTTGTAAACATTTTATTTTTGTGTAACGTCACAATGAATGTATTGAGGTCATAGCTTAATTGTTCATTTTCTTGACGAAAAGAAGATTGAAACCAAACCTCAATTTCTGTTAAAAGAACTTTAGTTCTCACAAAATAATCGTCAATTAGATGAGAAAAGTAAATTGAATTATAGTATTATGTTAAAACAGTGCGGGTAGAAGAATAAAAAACGAAATAGACTCATGATTATTGTCAACAAAATTGATAGCGAGTTCACTGCATTCTTAAGATGAGGCGATGGCACAAGTTAAAAGATATAGCTGTTTTAAACGAAAGTAAACACAATATAATACAGTGTATGTTAACGAATAATCACAGATATGTTAAAATAAAATGGTAGGCCATTTAGTTTAGTTAACATTAAATATTTAGTGCGAAACGTAATCGTTCTTGTTTGTGCCTCTCTGTCAAGTACGGCTTTTTAGCAGGTTTTCTGTGATGCACGCCTTCAGCGTGAAGTGCACGGCGAACAGTATCCATCGAGGTGTCATATAATTCCGCAAAATGTCTCGTTGGTGCGAAACCATTCGTTTCGTATACGTCCACCATATGTCGTCGCTGCGCCTCGCTAATAAGCTTCGGTCTCCCACTTCTCTTTCGACTAGCAAGGCTACCTTCTTCCTCATATCTTTTTAGCCAAAGATTTACAGTATTTTTCTAAAATAAAAAAAAATATATATTAGGCAGCTATACCTACTTCACTTCATTTTTATTATATAAAATGTTAATAATCATAATTATTGAATATAATTTTAAAATAAAACTGCATTTATTAATACAATAACCAATCCAATAAACCCAACGATTTACGTATTTCTCTTTTAAACCTCATAAAGATACGATGAATGGATTCATAAATGGCATACGTTTTAATTAGAAGATTAATTTGTAATAAAGTTACAATTCATTAATAGCTATTATACTCACATTCAGTCCGGTTTCTTCAGATATTTGTGTTTTATTAAGACCACTTTTATACAGCCCAATGATAGTCGCCCTCACTTCAATACTAATATTAGCCTGCATTTTGCGAATATTACAATACTGTCAACCTCACGTCACTAACCAACAACTACAACCAAACGACAGTTCATTTCGGTTAAGTTAAAACTCATGTCTACCTCGCAGAAATCTAATTCTTTATTTAGTTTTTTTGTGATCTACCTTTCTAACTCTAAGAAATGTGTGAACAAGTTAAAGAATAATTTAATATATGTAATGCAAATACATAACTTCCAATCGGGTATGAACTTATAAAAAGTCAATAATTGCGTGGGATTTGAACTTGCGGCACACTGATTTGCGCTTCAATCTGTGTGCCTATACCACTGGGCCATCTTGACTTATGATAAGTTGATGAAATTGTGAATTTCAATCATTTGTTGGCGAAACTTGAAAATAAAAGGTCGTAAGTCAAACTAAACGTCAAACGAATAAGTTTTAAGAATTCTTATGGACTTTTGCAAGTGATAGTACACCATATCTTGGAATGGCACACAATTACAACATATCTTGGAACAGCACACAAGTACAACATATCTTGGAATGGCACACAAGTACAACATATCTTGGAAGGGCACTCACTCACTTCACTTTTTTTTTTTTTTTTTTTTTTTTTTCACTTGCAAAAGTCCATAAGAATTCTTAAAACTTATTCGTTTGACGTTTAGTTTGACTTACGACCTTTTATTTTCAAGTTTCGCCAACAAATGATTGAAATTCACAATTTCATCAACTTATCATAAGTCAAGATGGCCCAGTGGTATAGGCACACAGATTGAAGCGCAAATCAGTGTGCCGCAAGTTCAAATCCCACGCAATTATTGACTTTTTGTAAGTTCTTACCCGATTGGAAGTTATGTATTTGCATTACATATATTAAATTATTCTTTAACTTGTTCACACATTTCTTAGAGTTAGAAAGGTAGATCACAAAAAAACTAAATAAAGAATTAGATTTCTGCGAGGTAGACATGAGTTTTAACTTAACCGAAATGAACTGTCGTTTGGTTGTAGTTGTTGGTTAGTGACGTGAGGTTGACAGTATTGTAATATTCGCAAAATGCAGGCTAATATTAGTATTGAAGTGAGGGCGACTATCATTGAGGTCTTAATAAAACACAAATATCTGAAGAAACCGGACTGAATGTGAGTATAATAGCTATTAATGAATTGTAACTTTATTACAAATTAATCTTCTAATTAAAACGTATGCCATTTATGAATCCATTCATCGTATCTTTATGAGGTTTAAAAGAGAAATACGTAAATCGTTGGGTTTATTGGATTGGTTATTGGATTAATAAATGCAGTTTTATTTTAAAATTATATTCAATAATTATGATTATTAACATTTTATATAATGAAAATGAAGTGAAGTAGGTATAGCTGCCTAATATATATTTTTTTTTATTTTAGAAAAATACTGTAAATCTTTGGCTAAAAAGATATGAGGAAGAAGGTAGCCTTGCTAGTCGAAAGAGAAGTGGGAGACCGAAGCTTATTAGCGAGGCGCAGCGACGACATATGGTGGACGTATACGAAACGAATGGTTTCGCACCAACGAGACATTTTGCGGAATTATATGACACCTCGATGGATACTGTTCGCCGTGCACTTCACGCTGAAGGCGTGCATCACAGAAAACCTGCTAAAAAGCCGTACTTGACAGAGAGGCACAAACAAGAACGATTACGTTTCGCACTAAATATTTAATGTTAACTAAACTAAATGGCCTACCATTTTATTTTAACATATCTGTGATTATTCGTTAACAAACACTGTATTATATTGTGTTTACTTTCGTTTAAAACAGCTATATCTTTTAACTTGTGCCATCGCCTCATCTTAAGAATGCAGTGAACTCGCTATCAATTTTGTTGACAATAATCATGAGTCTATTTCGTTTTTTATTCTTCTACCCGCACTGTTTTAACATAATACTATAGTTCAATTTATTTTTCTCATCTAATTGACGATTATCTTGTGAGAACTAAAGTTCTTTTAACAGAAATTGAGGTTTGGTTTCAATCTTCTTTTCGTCAAGAAAATGAACAATTAAGCTATGACCTCAATACATTCATTGTGACGTTACACAAAAATAAAATGTTTACAAAGTCCAAATCATATATCACTTTTCAATAAATAACTGGATATAAACAATTACCTATATTTTATTTTATTAAAATTTGAATATCCGTTCATTGTTACGTTATTCATATTATGAATGGTCTAAGTGGGTATACTTCCAACAAACAATCTTAGGCGTAACATAGATAACGGTTACAAGATAACTTTTTGTCTAGGTAACAATTCGACGTCACAATTCTCATAAATGTTTAATTTGTAAATATAAAGAATAAACATTTTTATTAAACACGTCTTTTTATTTCCACCTTATAACATCGAAAAGATGTAACAACTAAATAATTGCAAATTACGAATGTGATTCTTCTTGTGGTTAATAGATCACATTCGTAATTTGCAACTATTTAGTGCAAAAAATGCAATAGTATTTTTCATAGAAATATAAAAAAACAACTATATCAACATAGATTGGGAATTTCAAAGTAAGAAATAACTGCAACGGACCGACCATGATTTGAACTCGGGTTACGTGATTTGCGAATCCAACACTTAGTTCACACGGCTACCAGCACATGACGTATTTGAGCGAATTTTGCTATGGTAAGAACAGAAAAGTAATAATGTTTTTAAGCTCAGTGCGACGACAGTTCCTTAGTGTGTGTTATCTGTGGAATGTGGATACTCATACATGCGCACACATACGCACGGCAGTATCGCGCTCGCTCGGTTCGTAGCAATGTAATCTTTAGCGCTCCTATGGACTTTTGCGGCCTTACTGTACACCATATCTTGGAATGGCACACAGGTAGACCATATCTTGGAATGGCACACAGGTACATCATATCTTGGAATGGCACACAGGTACACCATATCTTAGAATGGCACACAGGTACAACATATCTTGGAAGAGCACACAAGTAGGTACACCATATCTTGGAATGGCACACAGGTAGACCAAATCTTGGAATGGCACACAAGTACAACATATCTTGGAAGAGCACACAAGTAGGTACACCATATCTTGGAATGGCACACAGGTAGACCAAATCTTGGAATGGCACACAGGTACACCATATCTTGGAATAGCACTCAGGATACTTTTTATCCCTGGAACATATTTCTATGCGTTAAATAATAACTGGAAAAATACTTTTAATTAGGAAAGAAAATATTACTTCCTTCCTGCAAAAAGCGCAAACTCGGTTACGAGTATGTTCTTTCTGATAATTACAAAAAAAAGTCTCCCGCAGCGTCTGTCTTTATGAACGCGATAATTAAAAGCCACCAAACAGATTTTCATGCGTTTTTCTCTGTAGACTGAGTGATGCATGAGGAAGATTTAGGTGTTTATATACATACACCTTTCAATCGTGGGAATTACAGACACAATAGAAAGACAATAGGAGCGCGAACGCCGGCGTTCGCTTGGGGTTTAATGAATTAATAGACAAAAGTCGAGCATGTCAAAGATTAATAGGTACCCCTTCGATACAGAGGCGGGTTGCTATAGGTAGTCATTAAGAACATAGTGAGTCATCAGTCTGCTGCATCAACTGCAAAGTAAGGGCCGAAGTTCTCACCGGACATGGTAAGTTCGGGAGGTTCCTGCACGGGATTCGTGCGGAAGTGACGCCCGGGTGGTGCCACTGTGGAGAACGCCCGGAGGACAGAGTGGAAGTGTGCCCCGCTTGTGCAGAGCATCGCCGTGCCTTCGTGGGGGCGATCGGCGGCGGCGATCTCTCACGCCGGTCCTTGGTACAGGCCATGGTCCGGAGCGAGGAGTGGCAGGCAGTTGCCTCCTTCTGCGAAGCAGTAATGCTAGCAAAGGAGGAGGCCGACCGCATCAGGCAACAGCGCTCACAGCGCCCCAGCCGCCGCCGGGATTCCGATCCCGATTTCCGGCCACCATAGGCGCGGGCTTGCGGACTGCAAGCAATGGGTAGCTCGCTGTCCGACCATCTGGTAACTGTCCGGACCGAGCCGGAGTCGTCGACAGCACGCACTGTTCCCGCGCGCCTCAAGGAGTTGTCAGCAACAGCAGGGGCCCAGCTGGGTCGAAGCCTACTGGGGCCAGATTAGCTCCGAAAAGTAGTTCAGTCCCGGTATGAAAGGCACGAAGGAATGGGGTGGGTTTTTTAGTCAGTAAGAGTCTGACACTATCTGCCGCTCCACCCAAGGGGGGGGGATGTCATTTAGATGATTTTTACCCACCAAAAAAAAATCCGAACAAGGCCAGGGACTTGGTAATTCTTTCAAAAAATCCTTGGCCCTAGCAGGCATCAGACATGCTGGGCTCCTACTTTATCCACCACTTTATAATATTAGTGTAGATGAAAGTAATGAAACCCTGTATTTACCTTGATAATGCTGTTTCTGATTTTCTAATTGATATTCAATAATAATTTTGAAGATTCCCTTCGCATTTGACGTGAGAGACTGATAGACACTCTTGAGTGAAGACAGCTGTAATGCGCCGCTGCGATGCGTCATCAACGAGTTCTCATAAGAAGTCTCTTCAGAGTAAGGCACAAACGTTGTCACATCCCACCATGTGAATTTAAATCTACTAAGCTTTGTGTGGTCCCATACTGAAATAATAAAATATAACTATAAGGCAGACAGCCTCATCTATAACCCCAAAGGATTGGTACTGAGAGGTCTAAAAAGGCATGGATCAATAATAATACTTACATAATGGAGCATTAATATGATCAATAGTTGCAATTGTATGAACATTCTTGATTTGAGATATACTGGCCAACATTGACTGTGCTTTAGCATTCCGTAACATAGTGCCATCAATATTATGTATTATCAGGAACAAGTCCATGCCATTCTCCGTAAGCTGGGTATCAATTAAATTAACAACATCTCCCACATTCGAAGGCACGTGACTATTCTCTAGCAGATCTATAATGATTGTTTCAAGAATATTCTTTATAGTTAAACTTGGAAAGAATCCATTAACAACGATACATGGAAAGTCATTCAGTTTCTGCTTTTGGAATTGTTGTAGTACTGAGCGTTTTGAACCAACTCCATACAGTATAATATTGAAGTTTTCACTCAAGACATACAGCCATTTGTTGAACAGTTGTGTGTATGTTTGATTGAGTTCATTTATACTCTTTTTGTGTTCAACTGATATTTCAATGTCATCAAGATCATTTTCATTTACATTTAAGTTTTTAAGCCTTGCTAGAGTATGATCTGAAGTTGCTATCTGTAATTTGAAATAAGAACAATTAATACTATTGCTTAGTAAATAAAATTAATAATATTTGAGTTAATTTTACCTTTTTACTAGAATGCATCATGAAGTAATTGTCTGGGGTGACAAAGTATTCGGAGTCTTTCACTTTTGTTTTGGTTTCCTTGTTTTTGCCAGCTTTGCCTACTGCTTTCTTTGGTTGTTGCTCTTCTGCTTCATCATCAGATGATTCCGCTGGTGATGATTGAGAATCAGTCTGAAATTGTAAAATATATTTTAATTTTTTCTGAAAATATAGTATACATGTATTCCTCAGGGTATTTCTGACGTCCAGAGTCCTCCACTAATTAGCAAATGTTGCAGTGTTTTTGGTACGTGGAGCCCCAGCAGTAGATTTAGTGTTGGGCAATGATAATAATCCGGTTAATATCATTTGGCTAATAATCAGTTAAAACTCAGTTAGTAGCCATTAATAGCAATTATGGATGATAACCCTGCTGTTAATGTTATTTTAGTGACTGAAAATTTCCCTAGATGGTTTTCAGGCTTAGGACTGTCAGATTAGACTTCATTTTCATCATCTTTCTTTGTAGTAAATAAATGTACAATTTAAAACTAATCTGGCCCATTTAAAAATATGATTTATTTATTTTATGATTATACACACAAACCAACAACACACGAAAAGGGAACACACGAAAAAGGACTTCTTCACCGAAACATATCAGTCGACGTACTGATTCCGGATTCGGTTGGCGTCGCTGTAGTGCAGTTCATGCATCTTTTTCTGGCATGAATAATATTAGCGCCAGAAAGAGATAGCACGAGAAACGGGGGTGCGGGGATGCCTGTTACCTATTAACTAACCGCTCGGGTATTTTCCATTGTTTATAATTTACCTACGTCGTATTCACAGAAAAGAGCTAATAAGTAACTTACTAATTGTACCTTACATTTTTACGTATCAGTTAAAATTTATTTATAGGTATACATACACTTACATATTTAGCTCGCTTTGTTAAATCAAGTAATTAATTAGGTAGATGGTTAAATCACAAAGCGATGTGTCAATAGTAATTATTGTTTTTATAGTATTGGATCTATAAATTAACAAAACTGAATTTCCCAAAAAATGTGTTTTTATTTTATTATTCAACATTTTTTCACATACAAAAAGTGAAAATAAATAAAAAGAATTACAATACATTGAATCACATTGCGTACACGCACCCAATGTATGTTCACACCCACAGATTTTACACTAAAAAAAAAGCATTTATTTTTTTAACAATACATTAATAGCAGGGTTATCATCCATTGCTAGGCTATTAATGGACACTTATGGATTATAATCGATAATAACTCAAAGCATCCGGCTATTTACCCAACACTAAGTAGATTATCTTTTAAATAGTGATGATTTTTTTTCTAATGATTCTAATGATGAACATTTGAACTTTTCCCCATGAGTACAGACAGAAATGCATGCCACATGCGTTTCATAAACTTGTTTTGTAGATCAAAGGAGTCAAAAACAATACTTTTTCTCTCCATATGGAGAGTGAGGATGGAGGATGAGGATGAGGATGGCATTTTGATAATTGTTGTTACCTCATCATGGTCACTTCCTTCAGGTACAAAGTCACTGCTGCTACCAGAAAAATCACTCTCGCCACTATCGGATGCAACTTCATTGATAATTCCTGAAACATGTATAAAGTGGTGTTAAAAAAAGGAGGTGTACAAGCAACCTGCATCCACATTTTGCTATTATGTGGGGATATATTTTAACTGTGAATAAAGTTCTAATATATTATAATTAGACTTATTTGATTACTTTTCTTAAAATATAGCACTAGATTAGATAATGTTTCCAAAAACATTGATAATCAATTTACAAGCAATTGTTTTATTTATTTATTTAAGAATTCATGTACACTAATATAAGACAAGAAGAAGGAAACAAAAACAGGAACAAAGGTGATTATTTCTCAAAAAATCTCTTCCATCATACCTGCATAAACAAATAAAGCATTAGGTAATAGTAATACACATGCCTTTAACTGGCACAGAAGTATGCAAATAGCATGCCCGTGTGTCATGACAAATTCTGATTAGTAGATGTCACTATTGCATGATAGTGTAGAGAGCTATGTCCCCACAAAGAAATTAAACAAAGGTTCCAAAGCTTGTCTGTAAAAAATCGCTTTTAGCATTAAGACAGACTGCCCATTGTGACACCCTATTAATTTTAAGTTTCAAAAGTAACTTTTATTTTTGGTGTACAATAAAGAATATATCTATCTATATATCTAAACATTCAAAAACCTGCATCACGGCATTAGTTATCCGGGCGATTACAACTTAGAAAATATACAACAGTCCATACCAACTATTGTGTGTTTGCCCAGGCCAGAAAAAAACCCGTCTGGTCCAAAGATCCTACCTTTCAACATAGGTTTATGAGACTTTTTGTCCTATTCTGCATAATATGCAGAAATGAATATACGTGGAGCTAGTTTAGAGATATTATCTCTAAACTAGCTCCACACATACTCCAGTGCAAGTTACTGGCATGTGTATTTTGTACTTAATTCATTAAACCCCAAGTGAACACTGAAGTTTGTTCTCTCATTGTCTTTCTATTGTCTCTAATTATGGTATTCGAAAGGTTAATACAGAAAACTTACTTTTCTTAATAATATCCTTAACTTGTTTAGGTGTAGCCTGAGATACTTTGGTCAATGGGCTATTGATGGCAGTCAGTTTTCGTGGAGTTTTCATTGGTGAATCGGTGGGTTTAGGAGAATTGCTTATAGCTGCCCTTACTTTATTTTGTAAATCTAGCTTAGTGTGGCGGGATTTGAACTTGAACATGTCTTGGCCCTCAACATCATCTTCACTGAATAAAGCTGTAATAAAACATTTATGATGATTATCAAGAACATTTTTTAGACATACATAATAAGCAGTACTTGAATATATTTTACAAACAGAATGGTCCACCGAGGACTATGTATCATACATATTTTTAACTCTCTCGTCATAGCTGTGTTTGTTACAATTATTCTATGAATGGCTAAATGGCGGATGGCTGGACATATTTTAATGGGACTATCACTGGTAACATAGCTGATGTTATTATATAATTGGATTTTCATGCAAAAAGACTTCATGAAATGTGACCAAAAGGCAATATACTCTTCTGCATTACAAGCCCGAGGCAAACAAAATCGCAGGCACCAACTAGTATTGAAACATGTAAATCTGTAAATAAATCTACCTTACAAAATTACTTTTTAATCAATTTAATTATGATAAAATTGTCACATTGTATTGGCTGATATGCTTTGATTAAAAAAGGTCCTATAAATAAGACCATTTTTTTTTTTATTATGGTTAAGCACGCATTTAACCATTACCTCACCTGATGGTAAGCGATGATGTGGTTGATGATGAAGTATGCTTGCCTAGAATTAACCTATTCACTTTTGACTTAAAGACCTGTAGATTGTAGCTATCAGGAAACAGACTATGGCAGGGAATTCTACTTTTTAGCTATATGCATAATTTACCTGTAGGTTTTTGTACAGCAGCTCCATCTGCAACTTCATCTTCCTCAGAGCTGCTAATATCTTTATAAGATCTCCGCTTAGTTGGTGTGTGATCCAAAAAATCACCAAACTTCTTTGGTTTGGTCCTTATTCGAGTAGTCCTTCTTGACGGAGAGTCTAATATTTCATCAGCATTATCTGTAATCAAATTTACAAAGAATATACTACTAAATCGTTGTAAAAAACAAAATGCATATGTACAGACCAATAAAACTTATTTGAGTTTCGTTTTTAAGCCACAATGTACATCATAAAAATGGAGAACATCAAAAGTTAAAACGAAGCGTAATTTAAATATGAAAATACTAAACATAAAGAATAAATTAAATAATTCTATAAACCAAAGAACTTACCGACAACAACGTTAGTTTGGCTTTCACCAAAGCGAAGACGGAAACCACTGGCCATTTTATACTAAATGAAATTGTGAAAGAACAAACAGAATTAAGTAGAACCATACAAAACCGTTACTTTTACGAATATTTAACGCACAATAATCATTTTATTCAGTAATTCAATACGGCCCTTTGCCCTTTTTTTTCAATATTAAACAACCGGTAGAAATTCTAAAAGGCGGCTCTCTCTGCTCTGTCAATGCTGTCAATATTGACAGCGAGACAGCTGTCGATTTTTTTTTGAGATTTTTTGTAGTGGTAACTGAGACTTTAGGTTAGGTCGTTATTTCCATTTCTATCTCGTTTACCCTTAGAATACGGATGTATCATATTAGTAGAATTTGGCAGCAAATATTGGCCCAAAGATGAGAACAGTACTCCATACGATTGAACTTGCGCTTGATAAAGCTTGAGCAGCTATTCTAGCGTGAAATACCATCTGGCCTTTGCGAGGATTCCCAGCTTTTTTACAGCCAGTTAAACCTTTGCCTCGATGAAAGAGCCGACATTGAGGGTAAACGACAATGATAACCTAAGAAGCTCAAGGTCATCGGTTATCGGCACGGTCATACCCCGGAAAGGTGGATCAGTTTAGCTAAAAGAAGACAGGCCTGAGTTTTAGTATAGTAGAGGATACGGTTAAGAACGACCTTCACTGGTTTGTTTAATGGATGAAACGTATTTTATTATTTTAGTATATTAAAGAATATAACGCGGGTGGGTTGCCTGAGAAATTCCTGGCCAAACAATTTTTTTTTTATTAATTTAATACTAACCGAAAGATTGAAGCCTTTAGAACATAAAAATGTTGGGTTGCCTATTTGTTTCCTGGCATAACTATGGGTTGCCAGGTATAAACAGGTGTGTTTATTTTGATATACTACAAATTCTATAACAAAATAAACGCTGTTTCATTACGAATACGATGTTATAGTGTTGTCTGCAAAAAAATCTGGTATTAATAACGGTTGTGCATTTTTCTAAAAAGAAAGTAAATTTTTAATTTTTAATTAATAATAGTCTAGCCAGGAATTTCTTAGGCAACCCACCCGCGTTATATTATTTAATACACTAAATTTATCATAAAATAAGTTTCATCCATTAAACAGACCGGTGAAGGTCGTTCTTAATCGGATCTTAGACTAGTAGAATAACAATGAACTTAACCAGGTGGGCATCGCCCCGATCGGAGACCGCCTTGAAGGACAAGTTCAAGCGCTCAACCGAATATGGCTTGGAAAGATTGAATCTGCGACCCACTAACTCGTGCGTTGGCAGTAGTTTGGACGTAGAATATTCAATAGTACTATCTTCTGCGTACCGGGTTTATATAGGTAAGTACCGACCCCTCAGGAATCAAGGAATTAATAACCAATTGACGAGCAGCTGCGTTAGAAGATACCTAGTAGACCGATTTCCGTGGACACGTTATTTCCGGTCACTGAAGATATCGATAGCTTCTAGGTATTCCCACAGAGCGTGTAAACAAGAGACGGAACTTAGAACATTCAGTCCGAGAGAATTGTTAACCTTCTTTAGCCAACCACTTAAAAAAAAACAAAGCGACCAACATGAAAACTCGAGAACTGTCATAGATAGGGATGCGCAACGTACAATAAACTTATCGATATTCAGAGTTCATCGATATCGATAAAATGCACTATAGTGTTGTTATATAGGGTTCCAAAACTGACGTATTTATTTTAAAACTGGGTAAAATAAAACACTAATTTATGTGATATTTATTATCATACACAGTTACAGAAGCTGTTTCTTTTAATGCCGCTTTTCTACAAATCAACCTTTATAGGTACCTATGGTTTTATGGTTTCCGTATGCCAAGCTTCTTTGATACCGCAAACTTCACATCTTCTGTGGCCTTTTTTACCCATGATGGTTCACAAACTGAGTCACCGTCTCGTTAAAATATGTAGTACTTAATAACAAAAAATATAAGAGTCAAATATCTCGCAAGAGTCACTTACACTAACAGAGTCAATATCTTGATAAAACTGATGAAATGGACGAACAGGTGTTCGAGTCAACGTTATATGTACAACCACAGAACTGTCAGAACTTATTCTGCTAAGTTATATTCCGAAATCTTAAAGACAAAGGAAAAAACAAACAATAGTCGCAACACAAACTTAATTACACAAAGGCAGCCATATAGATTATAACAACTAGTAAGTTCGTTGAGTAATGTTGGTCAAATGGTTGTTTTTCTCAATGTTGGCTAAAGAAGGTTACAAATTCATAGAAAAAGTAATTTGTTCAGAGTTTCACAAGACTGGGTATTCCAGAAGCTTCCTCTTACAGAGGATGGGCCAACGTCCATACAGAGGATGGATGTAACGTAACAGAGATGGGTAGGTAGTTGACTTGACAGGTCAGCCCGACTACCCTTCTTGGGCACGGGCTGTACGTTAGCCTGCCTCCATGCAATTAGCATTTTTCTAGTTTTAAATGAAAACCTAAATAGGCGTGTCAGGATTGGAGACAGTTCAGGCGCACACAAGCCCCAAAAATGCGCTATATGTTATTGCGCTAATATCTGCCTGTTACCATCTGCCTTTCCATCTAGTCGTTTATCTTTTCAGGGCCTTTGGATTTAAAAAAAAACACAAAAATATTTTAATAATATAATCATGTATTTGAATTTTCATAACACAACAATATAATAATATTAAGGTCAATTCGATTACATGGTTAAAACCAGAACAATTGTTTTAAGAATTTTAGAAGAATTACAAGCATGGTTTAGCATTGAAATCTGCATAAATGGAGTTTATACTTGCTGCTTCTAGTATAAACGCCGATTGGTGGCAGAGCTAAACAGACATTTTATAATAATTTCGGAAACATATACTGAACGCGATTATTGCCAGTCATAATTCGAGACCTATAGTAAGGACCCTTTGCAGTTACGGTTTTAAAACCTGCAAGTGACGTATTTAATATACGGGATTTTCAGAAACTATATTGAATCTCATGTTTTATGACTGACCGCGACTGCAAAACTTGAGAGCATGTCTATGTAAATATTGAAAATATAAATGCAATTCTAGGACGTGTCTTGAGTCCATCAAATGAGAACAACAACGTAAGTCACGGACAAAATGGGCTTTATAACAGAAATTAAGGGGATAAACCTTAACCCACAAATATTTTCCGACAAGCTATCAACAATCTTATTATCTAACAACCACATCGTAATAACTAATATTTTAAGTGTATATTGGAATCCATGTAGACTTGAACAATCACAGACAGTATAATAACTCCAATAAAGTCAGTTTGGATTCAATTATACACCACACAATTTTTTTTATATCAAAAAAATATAAACATAAATGTTTGTCCTTAAATCTAAATATGAACATTTTTTTTTTTATTAAAAACTTTGTTTATAATTTTATGGTTATGTTTATAAAAGTCAAACAAAAACAAATTCTTAAATCTTTTCGGTAGAAGATAAAATATTTCTTACATGTGTTCACTTTAATTTGAATTTAACTTCATGCCATCTGTGTCAAATGTATTTTAATATTGCTGCTCTATGGTTAAACTATAAAATAACCTATCAGACTATCAAGATAACCTAAAACTATTATAGCACATTTCATAAAATATATTTGCTTATGACCAGTCAAGATAGAAAAAATTAACCTAAAATAAATGAGCAGAGAAATCTGCTCATTTATTTTGGCCTGCTTAGAGATCAATACTCATTTAACTATTGATACTTCACGATCGTCTTGTTCTTGGTAAAAAAAAAAAAAAAAATGAAATAGTAGTTACCAGCAACACTGCATACACACTTTTGTTAGCACATCTTAATAGTTATAAGATAATGAAAACTCGTCGAGACGATCATGAAGTAAAGAAAATAAAAAAATAAAAAACTTACAATAGGGTAGTGTCCAGGGTCAAAATAATTATATTTTATTTAGTCCGTATTTTAGATTATAAAAAATATTGGACACGTATTTTTTCTTTTTTCGATTAAACAAAAAATAACAAAAATTAGCCCATTAAAGTTACGTGTGACGTCACCTCGTGCGAAAAAATGCAGCACGGCGTGACGTTACACGTAACTTTAATGGGCTATATCTTTAATTTACAAAAAAAAAATACGTGTCCCTTATTTTTGAATAATCTAAAAGACGGACTAATTACATTTTTTACGGCAACTCGCCTATTACTGGAACGGATCTTGAGCGCTCGGCGTCAGAGGGGGGATCGCTTTGCGCATTCCATACATTGGCGAGATAATCGTCTTCGTTGTTAGATACATGCAGCAACGCAGGGAATGAATCAGGAGTGACGTCTATGACACGATAGTGCGGCGAGCCAATCACTGACACTCCCCCCGCCCCCGCGTCTCACTTCGCACCACTAAAGAGACCGAATATTTAACTTCTGCGCAACTTGAAGCCAGCGCTCAATATCCGTGCCGGTAATTGTACATACCTTATTTACAATCTTTACGTCACCCACGATTTTAAAATAAATTATAGTTAGAAATTACAACTACAATTAAAAATACTAACTTCTTTGTCGTTTTAAAGTAAAATTACTGTACTTTCTTATATAAAATTGATTAATTTCAATAGTATAACTACATTTTACATTCCATCAAGACACTTTGGTGACATTATAAGAAAGAAAACAACGCCCTAGTTCCGTTTACGTAAAAGAGTAGGCGTTATTTCTCTTGTATCGTTTCATCTCTTCTCCGTATTGGAATAATAATGGCTCCAATATAAGAAAAAAAAAAACCTAATATATATAAACTGGTCTGATAAACTGCTTCGGTTAAATTTTTACCGACTTCAAAAATGAGGAGGTTCGGATTTTTTAAGGTTTGTCTAAAAACATGTTCTATGTTAATTGTTTATTCGCTTTAGAACAATTATGGACAATATCTTGAGCTGTGTTTACATAGAACTATAGCTTGAATTTAAATTTACATACTTGTAAATACTAAAGATAAAATTTGATTTTGCTTTTATTAGTTTATTCAAACTAAGCTGCTTACTAATAATATTTTTTTTTTATTTCCCATATAATTATGTCTTTTATTTAAATGTTTATATTTATAAGGAATAAAGTATTGTTTATTAAATAGGAATCATGGAAATATCGTTATTATTTTTAGATTATTTTTTCCGCGCAATAACAGTAAAACATTCATGGTAATTGCAAAAGGATTATTCGACATATTTGATATATATAACTTCAACAACATTATAAATTTTGATCACATTTTATTATTATTTCACACAAATTGTTTTTGATTATTCGGTATTAGCAATAAAGCACGTTGATTCGTCAATTGTTCTTACTTTGACTGCAGTAACGCATCCACTAGCTTACTACACAATCATCTTGGTTGGTGTCCTGTCAGTCGATACACCTCCTAATAACAATGGCCGCTTCGGTTTGGCCCATGTCTTCTAAAATCATCGCCAAAGACTTTGATGATATGTCATCACGGGAATCCTGAAAACAAAATTGTCGTCATTATAAAAAAATACCAAATTATAAAATGTATATCTTTTTAACCGACTTCGAAAAGGAGGAGGTTCTATGTTCGGCTGAATGTATGTTTTTTTTTTTGCATGTATGTTCACCGATATCTCGGTCAATCGTGGACTGATTTAAAAAAAATATATTTTTGATTAAAGGGTTATGCTTCCAAGTTGGTCCCATAGAAATATTGTTATGATCTGATCTTGAACTTCGAAGATATGGAACAGAACTCCTCATAGGATCACAGCAGTATTGTTAACAAGTAAAATTGCCCGGTTTAAACGTGTAGCGATGACTGACTAAAAGAAAAGGGGGTGATGAAGCCGGAAGGTAAGTAAAGTAATGTAATCAAACTGTGCTTTTTTTATGGTAGGGAAGTCATCTAATGACAACCCCCGCTCTTGGGCGGAGCGGGAGATAGTGTCAGACTCTTACTGACTAAAAACCCACCCCGTTCCTTCGTGCCTTCAAACCAGGGCTGAGCTACTCTTTCGAAAGTAACCCCCAGCCCCAGCAGGCTTCGACCTTGCTGCTACTGTTGCTGACAACTCCTTGAGGCGCACGGGAACAGTGCGCTCCGTCGACGTCTTGGGCTCGGTCCGGACAGTTACCGGACGGCGGCATCGGCGATAACGCCGTTGCCTGATGCGTTCGGCCTCCTCCTTTGCGAGCATTACTGCTTCGCAGAAGTCGGCGACCGCCTGCCACTCCTCCTCGCTCCGGACCATGGCCTCAACCAAGGCCCGGCGCGAGAGGTCTCCGCCGCCGATCGCCCCCACGAGGGCACGGCGATGCTCCGCCCAAGCAGGGCACACCTCGACTGTGTGCTCCACCGTGTCCTCCGAGCGTTCCGCATAGTGGCGACACCCGGGCGTCACTTCCGCATGAATCTAGTGCAGGAAACTCCCGAACGAACCATGTCCGGTGAGTACCTGCGTTATGCGGAAGGTAAGGACGCCGTGAGGTCTTTCCAGCCACGCCTCAAAGAGGGGACTTACCGCCATGATTGTGGCGTGCCCATCACAGGGTTGCGATAGTCGTTGACGCCATTTCACCATGAGATCCCGCCGGAGCTCTGTCCGCCTACTGATGTACGTGAACAAATTGATATATTTATTTAGAACACTCCCACGATTAATGATCAAACTTTCTTAGGCGTATTTTTTTTTTTTTGTGCTTATCTAGAGCATAATCAGACGTCAAAACTCGAATCAAACGCTCAAATTCAAGAAAAAATGTGGTAGCGCTCTTAACAGAACTTTTTAAACATACAGCGTTATGATAGCTTTTAGAGGATACTTTTGTCTTAAGCGCCTTGAATTTCATGGCTCTTAATCGTTTCGTTCAAGATAGTGTAATGTTCAAGGTGGATGGACTACGTTACACCTGAGTCGACTAAAGTGAGTTTTCGGCACGCCTAATATAGTGCGTAGTACCGATGGTCGGTCCATTTTGATTGTAGTGTTTACCTTGAGGTGCTTGAGCAGGGTAAGCGTGGGGCTGGGCTGCGCGGCGTACCAGTCGAGCAGCGCGTCGAGGCGCAGGCGCTGCGCCAGCTCGCGCCACGAGCCCGCCTGGTCCACCAACACGGACACTTCCCGCGCGTACAGGTTCATATCTTGTAGTGTTTACCTTGAGGTGCTTGAGCAGGGTAAGCGTGGGGCTGGGCTGCGCGGCGTACCAGTCGAGCAGCGCGTCGAGGCGCAGGCGCTGCGCCAGCTCGCGCCACGAGCCCGCCTGGTCCACCAACACGGACACTTCCCGCGCGTACAGGTTCATATCTTGTAGTGTTTACCTTGAGGTGCTTGAGCAGGGTAAGCGTGGGGCTGGGCTGCGCGGCGTACCAGTCGAGCAGCGCGTCGAGGCGCAGGCGCTGCGCCAGCTCGCGCCACGAGCCCGCCTGGTCCACCAACACGGACACTTCCCGCGCGTACAGGTTCATATCTTGTAGTGTTTACCTTGAGGTGCTTGAGCAGGGTAAGCGTGGGGCTGGGCTGCGCGGCGTACCAGTCGAGCAGCGCGTCGAGGCGCAGGCGCTGCGCCAGCTCGCGCCACGAGCCCGCCTGGTCCACCAACACGGACACTTCCCGCGCGTACAGGTTCATATCTTGAAGACCAATCTCTACGCAGTCCTGTCAAAAAATTTAGCTCTTAGAATTAAGTTGTTTTTACTTGATAACAGTTGGTATAGGAATATATTATAGATGTTTCTTCTCAAGTTAGTCAGAAACACCAGCCTCATCATCAGCCTTTTTATTGTTCCCACTGCTGGGACTCAGGTCTCCTCTCTAGGAGAGGGAATGAGCCGTAATCCACTACGCGGGCCCAGTACGGGTTGGTGGATGTCACATGTCTTCGAATTTTTAGTTTTAGGACATGTCTCCTCACGATGTTTTCCTTCACCGTTTTGAGAGCAGTGGTAATGAAATAAATTACACAAAGTATGCACCTGGCAGGTTTTGAACCCGCGACCTACAACTCGTAAGTCGGAGCAATTACCACTCGGCCACCACTGCTTACTCTAGGTAACTCTACTGAGGAAAAACAAATTGAAGTTTTTTTTTTTGAAACCTACATATTTGCGAAATAAATATCATTTATTTTTAGTTAGATCAGATGGCTGTTTAAGATGATTGTACTTAGTTACTTACGCCTTCGTCAGCGGATTCGAAGTCGTCTTCCGGTTCGGACTTGATGTCATCTTCGTCCATGCACTCCACTGTGACGTATGCTTTCATCAGTTCTCTGAGTTCCGGCTTCGTCTTCACAAGCTTCCACGCTGATCCGTTGGAATCTTCATGTTTTAGAGGGTATGCCTAAAAATAATAATACAGCTTTAAGTAAACTAGCTTTTTCTCGCGGTTTCACCCGCGCACATAAAATATAACCTATGTCACTCAGTAATAAGCAACTTTTTATCGATGAAAAAATTTTTGCAATTGGACCAGTACTTTCAGAGATTACCTTCTACACACAAAAAAAAAATACAAAAAAAAAACTTTACCTCTTTATAATATTAGAGTAAATTAATAAAACCTATTATTCACGGCTTCATTTAAGTATATCAGTATTTTTATAAAAACCTGTTAAAGAGAACTTTTAGTTCTAAGTCTGTTTGTTTAGAGTGTGTACTGTACCTTCTTGTCCAGTAAAAGCCGTGCAATTTCGACAGAGTTTTCCATAATGGTCGTACCACCGCAGACGATTTGGAGAGCTGTGTTGCCGGCATCGTCCATGACGTCGATTTCACTCTGCAAGAAAAACAAAAACATAATAACTTATCACCGAAGCCATTATCGCATTAATATTAACTAACATTTATATTTCATTTTTGCGTTTGTTCAGTGGAGTTCATGTTTATTTTATTTATTTAATTTAATTAATTACAACGGTTAAACAACCAATTACAGTAACTAAACAAAAAGTAAAAGTATAAACATTTAAACAACACGTACAGTAAGGCCGCAAAAGTCCATAGGAACGCTAATGATTACATTGCTACGAACCGAGCGAGCGCGATATTTCCGTGCGTATGTGTGCGCATGTATGAGTATCCACATTCCACAGATAACACACACTAAGGAACTGTCGTCGCACTGAGCTTACCATAGCATTGTTAAAATTCACGCAAATACGTCATGTGCTGGTAGCCGTGTGAACTAAGTGTTGGATTCGCAAATCACGTAACCCGAGTTCAAATCATGGTCGGTCCGTTGCAGTTATTTCTTACTTTGAAAATTCCCAATCTATATTGATATAGTTGTTTTTTTTTATTTCTATGAAAAATACTATTGCATTTTTTGCACTAAATAGTTGCAAATTACGAATGTGATCTATTAACCACAAGAAGAATCACATTCGTAATTTGCAATTATTTAGTTGTTACATCTTTTCGATGTTATAAGGTGGAAATAAAAAGACGTGTTTAATAAAAATGTTTATTCTTTATATTTACAAATTAAACATATATGAGAATTGTGACGTCGAATTATTACCTAGACAAAAAGTTATCTTGTAACCGTTATCTATGTTACGCCTAAGATTGTTTGTTGGAAGTATACCCACTTAGACCATTCATAATATGAATAACGTAACAATGAACGGATATTCAAATTTTAATAAAATAAAATATAGGTAATTGTTTATATCCAGTTATTTATTGAAAAGTGATATATGATTTGGACTTTGTAAACATTTTATTTTTGTGTAACGTCACAATGAATGTATTGAGGTCATAGCTTAATTGTTCATTTTCTTGACGAAAAGAAGATTGAAACCAAACCTCAATTTCTGTTAAAAGAACTTTAGTTCTCACAAGATAATCGTCAATTAGATGAGAAAATTAAATTGAACTATAGTATTACGTTAAAACAGTGCGGGTAGAAGAATAAAAAACGAAATAGACTCATGATTATTGTCAACAAAATTGATAGCGAGTTCACTGCATTCTTAAGATGAGGCGATGGCACAAGTTAAAAGATATAGCTGTTTTAAACGAAAGTAAACACAATATAATACAGTGTTTGTTAACGAATAATCACAGATATGTTAAAATAAAATGGTAGGCCATTTAGTTTAGTTAACATTAAATATTTAGTGCGAAACGTAATCGTTCTTGTTTGTGCCTCTCTGTCAAGTACGGCTTTTTAGCAGGTTTTCTGTGATGCACGCCTTCAGCGTGAAGTGCACGGCGAACAGTATCCATCGAGGTGTCATATAATTCCGCAAAATGTCTCGTTGGTGCGAAACCATTCGTTTCGTATACGTCCACCATATGTCGTCGCTGCGCCTCGCTAATAAGCTTCGATCTCCCACTTCTCTTTCGACTAGCAAGGCTACCTTCTTCCTCATATCTTTTTAGCCAAAGATTTACAGTATTTTTCTAAAATAAAAAAAATATATATATTAGGCAGCTATACCTACTTCACTTCATTTTCATTATATAAAATGTTAATAATCATAATTATTGAATATAATTTTAAAATAAAACTGCATTTATTAATCCAATAACCAATCCAATAAACCCAACGATTTACGTATTTCTCTTTTAAACCTCATAAAGATACGATGAATGGATTCATAAATGGCATACGTTTTAATTAGAAGATTAATTTGTAATAAAGTTACAATTCATTAATAGCTATTATACTCACATTCAGTCCGGTTTCTTCAGATATTTGTGTTTTATTAAGACCACTTTTATGCAGCCCAATGATAGTCGCCCTCACTTCAATACTAATATTAGCCTGCATTTTGCGAATATTACAATACTGTCAACCTCACGTCACTAACCAACAACTACAACCAAACGACAGTTCATTTCGGTTAAGTTAAAACTCGTGTCTACCTCGCAGAAATCTAATTCTTTATTTAGTTTTTTTTTGTGATCTACCTTTCTAACTCTAAGAAATGTGTGAACAAGTTAAAGAATAATTTAATATATGTAATGCAAATACATAACTTCCAATCGGGTAAGAACTTACAAAAAGTCAATAATTGCGTGGGATTTGAACTTGCGGCACGCTGATTTGCGCTTCAATCTGTGTGCCTATACCACTGGGCCATCTTGACTTATGATAAGTTGATGAAATTGTGAATTTCAATCATTTGTTGGCGAAACTTGAAAATAAAAGGTCGTAAGTCAAACTAAACGTCAAACGAATAAGTTTTAAGAATTCTTATGGACTTTTGCAAGTGATAGTACATCAACACCTTTAACCAACAATTATCTGCCAATAAACTGTGAGGCCGTAACGTGGGTCCTGGTGACCTGTAGCACAGGTTTCTTCGAAACCTACAACAGGTACCGGCTCTCACAATGCTAATTCATGTAATTATATACTTGTAGTTCCAAACTGTTAAGTGCAACAAACCATTGTGAGAGAAAATAAATGATATTATTATTATTTATTATACAAGGTGCAGTTTTAAAACTGCACAATATTTCAGGAGGTTGTAATAAAACTCATAAATAATCATGTAAAAATACGAAACCTGGTCAATAATCAGTAATACTTGTTATTTAATTTTTTAATTACACTAAACTAAATCGATTGATCGATGGCCGCGGGGGCGTGGCTAGGGTGTGGCGTGCGGGATGATGATTGGATGATACATTATTTATGAAACTATCGTTGCGAGTTAGTGTGTGTGAAAACGCCCTTTATTGTTCCGTGTTTGTGTGTGTGAAAAAAAGCGCGGTTTTAAAAAAAAAAAAATTACCTACGTATTTTATTATTGATTCGGGTCGAGAATCACTAACATAATTACCTCCTGAAATATTTTGCAGCTTCAAAACGACACCTTGTAGAGGCGTTTGTGGGTGAGTGAATGAGTGTCTGTGTATTTTTGTTACTTCTTCACTTTCCAACTATTTCAATGAAACTTGATATAAGGGTAGCCCATGTCCTAGAATAGCACAAATTATACTTTTTGCCCAGGGGCTATGCTCCCATGGAATAATTTTCTACTGTCACGCGGGCGAAGCAGCCAAATTGTTCCAATACTTCGATGTACGCGGTATAAAGGACGAGGGAGAGGACGAAACGCTTATTCCAAACCATAGAGCTAAATAGATAATTTATTTATTCACACTGTCTATGGTCATGCAGAATGCAAAAGCGATGGGCATTAGGCATCCTTGGTTCATGTTCTGTGACGATCATTGATGTATAAAACTCAGGGTTTTTTATACAAGGTGCAGGTTTGAAGCTGCAAAAAATTTCAGGAGGTAATTATGTTAATGATTCTCGACCCGAATCAATAACAAAATGAGTAGGTAATTTTTTTTATTTTTTTTCTTATTTATGGAAATCGGTATGTGTGAACTACCTTTGTTAAAACGCAGCCAGTCTGATACCTGCCTTATAACCGCGCTTTCACACACACAAACACGCAATGATAGTTTCATAATAAAGCACCTATCATCGTCCCGTGCGGACACACCCTAGCCACGCCCCCGCGGCCATCGATCAATCGATTTACTTTAGTGCAATTGTTGTCACCGACGTGTGCATACGCGTGCACTTTCCGCTCTCAGGTTCGCCTTCGGTTAACGGTTACGTACGCGGTGTCTAGTGCTAAAAAATGACGGACCAATACTCAAATGTAGAATTGACGGAGATGGTCCGCTTGTATGCTATCAGTGGAGACAGCGTATCTCGAGCTATCGAGATGTTCGTAGAACTGTTTCCCAATAGCCAAAGTCCATTTTAAAATAAGACTAGTGTACGCAAAGGAAATCACCAGTGTTACACAATTACGTGAAAAGGTGATAAGTGCTTTCGAAACTTTGAAAACAAATGTGTTTGTGCTACGTAAATTAAAAGGAAATCAACAACGTCGTGCTAGACTCTGCCTGGATTGTGAAGGTGGACACTTTGAACAATACCTCCAGGTAACATAAGTAGGCACCTACTTAGGTAATTTATTTATTTCATTTGTGAACATAAAAAAAAAAACATTTGTAAATAAGTTATTAGCCAAATCAATTTGATTAACGTAAAACAGTTGATTTAAAATTTTTAACTATGCCAAAAATACCTACCTATCAGGTAAGATAAATCATTAAAAACCCTATCTACCTACCTACTTAACTAGCACAAATTACCTTGAGGTATTTTTGTCGGTCCTCAACCCGTTAAAAAGTAGGAAGGGATGTTTTACATCAACCAATTTAATCCACACAAAAAAACGAAATTATTACGGAAAACTGACCTTGATAATGAATTACCTACAACGCGCCGACTGCGATTGCATGTAGGTAGGTATGTATCTACCTACTACTTACTAGACGCCGTCGTCCGTTTTGTTTAGTGCCTAAATCCCGCGCGCGCGCGCTCGCTTTCATCATACCGAGAGGGCATGTCAACATCTTGTAGGTACAACATACTAACATTATGCGTCTCAGTCACGGTATCAGTAATAAAGCAAAACTAAGGCTAACATAAATAAACATTATTTTGGCTAAGCTATGTTCCGTCTAACTTGCAATCATAGTTTCAAAGTTAAGCAGCAGGTACACGAATAGGTATTGCTTACGTGATATGTAATGGTGCCTTTACACGTCGAAACCACGAGTAAACGCACCATAAGGTTTATTGACCTTGGCCTAACCTCTTATTCATCAGCTGATAGGTAAATAACTAACGACGCAACGTCAACTTGTACTTTTAAAAGATTTTCGCATTGTAATGATGCTTAAAAATTAGTTAATTAACGAAATTACATTATGATCATCGAAATTTAACTAGGTAGGTACATTTAAGGCTAAATTATTCGTTTTTAACATTTCGTAGAATAAGTGGGCGGAGCCTCGCACACACAGAGACATGACGTACGATAAATCGAATCACAACGGGTGATTCTGTTTTTTTAAGAAGTGTATTTAGAGAGTTATTCTGAAAAACGGTTAAAATTAAAAAAATTAAATAGCAAGTATTACTGATTATTGACCAGGTTTCGTATTTTTACATGATTATTTATGAGTTTTATTACAACCTCCTGAAATATTGTGCAGTTTTAAAACTGCACCTTGTACAACGTGATAATATCGTCATAAACTATTTTTAATTTTGTGAATAAACTAACATAGTTTTAAGCATGTTGTTACTAACAATATATTAACTCTTCGATCTTGTTATTAAATATTTATTTTTGTTAAGTTCTTCTTGTTGCGGTGTTGTTGGTTGCGGGAATCCGATGGATGCGAGACGCACAGGACCGTTCATTGTAGCGACACTTGGGGGAGGCCTATGTCCAACAGTAGACGTCTTTCGGCTGAAATGATGATGGTGATGAAGTTCTTCTACTCACGGATGGTATGAACTCCAGCAGTATCTTCATGATGGCCAGTCTGTCATCGTAAGCGGCGAGGTGCAGTGGTGTGCGTCCCTCCGCGTCGCGCACGCTAAAGCTAGCGCCATTTTGTAGCAGCAAACGAGTTCCTTGCTCCCAACCTGATACTACAGCCATGTGAAGGGCTGATTGGTTCTCTGTTACAAAATGCCACAAATCAGTCAGACGTTTCACAATATAACACCAGAAAAGAAGAACATAGAGAAAGAGAAGAATAACGTTTATAAAAACGAACGAAAAATGGGTGGTCTTATCGCACGGGGGTGGTCTTAAAACGGTCACGCTGTAGCGACCGTTTTAAAAAAGGTGATCAACTAAAACTATATGTTGTTATACTAAAAATGCCTCAGAATTATACTAACATTAAACTTACTAACTACGCACTGGGCCCGCGTAGTGGATTATGGCCCATTCCCTCTCCTAGAGAGGAGACCTGACTCCCAACAGTGGGAACATTTTAAGGCCGACTATGCTATATACTTACTAAAAAAAAATGGGTAATAATTCAAATAAACACTTGAAGCGATGCGAATTCCAAATTCTATTAATTTTGTAGTCAATGTACTAAAAACTGTCAAGCGGACGGTGCAATATCTTACAGAAAATTTATTTTCTTAGAGAAGATTGATGAAAAAGAGCATTGTTGCAAACATAAAAGTTTTGAATAAAGCTTACCGCCATTGTAATCATTCAAATCGCAAACCACTTCGTTCTTCTTGATGGAGTCGAGAAGGACCCCCAGACAGGACCTGTACTTAACAGCGTAGTGGACCACGTTCAGGTCTTTATTGTCCTTCATCATTGGGCTCGAACCTGCAATATCATATCTATAATATAAAAATGAATCGCAAAATGTGTTGGTAAGCGCATAACTCAACAACGCCTGGACCGATTTCGCTAATTTTTTTTTTGTTGTATTCGTTATTATGAGGAGAAGGTTCTTATGGAAAAAAAATGAAAATTAGGGTAGTGTAGGGTAGAGTAGGGTAGTGTAGGGTAGAGTAAGGTAGAGGAGGGTAGAGTAGAGTAGAGTAGGGTAGAGTAGGGTAGAGTAGGGTAGAGTAGGGTAGAGTAGGATAGAGTAAGGTAGATGAGGGTAGAGTAGGGTAGAGTAGGGTAGAGTAGAGTAGGGTAGGGTAGAGTAGGGTAGAGTAGGGTAGAGTAAGGTAGATGAGGGTAGAGTAGGGTAGAGTAGAGTAGGGTAGGGTAGAGTAGGGTAGAGTAGGGTAGAGTAGGGTATAGTAGGCTGAAGTAGGGAAGAGCGGGAGCGAAGCCGCGCGGGTACAGCTAGTTATTTATAGATACTGAACATAATTATTTAAAACTCTAGCTGACTCAGCGAACTTCGTATCGCCTAACAGTCAATGAATGTTGTATATCTTTCGATATAGTCAACCGATTGCAAAAAAACAAAGCCCAAGTAATATACACGCGCCATTGTAATGTATAAAAGCTACATTGATTTCGTAAATTTTACGTGATGCGCGCACAACTAAAAACTTTTACACATTTATTATATTACTAGCTGTGCCCGCGACTTCGTTCGCGTGGACTACAAGATTTTGAATTTATTTTTTCTAAAATAAAAGTAGCCTATGTTACTCCTTATTACATCAGCTACCTGCCAAAAAAAAAGTCCCGTCAAAATCGGTCCAGCCATTTCAGAAATTAGCCCGGACAAACAGACAGACAAAAATTCAAAAAAAAATATTTTGGTGTGTGTACCGTCGTATATATATTCATATGCATGTAGTAAAAAGCAGTTATTTCAATATTGCAAATAGACACTCCAATTTTATTTTTATGTATAGATTTAAAACATTATTTTGGCCCTATCATCTTCACCCACTTATTTAGTGGTTTGTGGTCGTGCAAGTAGATCCATAATATTGATTGGAAAAATATGAAGCCTATGGAGCTTTCACAAAACCCTTGCAACAGTGATCAATCAAATAATGTCTTACTACATTAAGCATGTTTCTTGAAAAAAACTTTTTGGCATGTCAGTTATAATATTACCAAAAGATATTGGACTTTTTGACGTGACAACGTCTTATAAATTGGTTTGCCGGGTGACACTTCAAGAAACTGCGTTACGCTCCGCTCACGTTATGCGCTCACAATGAGAGCGAGTGAGAGGCACGCGTCCCTTCCACTCGGGCATGGTTAGCCCGCCTAAGAGCGAGAGAGACAGACATATTTCATCCTTCTTCCTACTATACGAATGAATATTCACATTAAAATTATTTTACCACTCAAAGTCGTTGTCACGTAAAACTTTCGCCCGTATACCGACTTTACAGGCAACCAATTTTTTTCTTTTATTATGAGTATACATGTGCATGGGTGGAGAGGGAGAGGGAGGCCAAAGAAAAGATGGATGGATTGCGTGAAGAACGATATGAAAGAAAAGGAAGTTAGTGATAGCATGACGAGTGACAGGGTAGAATGAAGAAACAAACGTGTTGCGCCGACCCCAAATAAGATGGGACAAGGGCAGGAAGAAGAAGATATTTAAAACTAAGATGTAAACAAAAAATAAAGACGCAGTGCGTTATTAAATATGGAAAGTCTTGCTTCTTGAACTGTGTCGTGTTTTATTATCTTACAAAGATCTCGCAGAGGTTGAAGACGATTTTTATTGAATTGACAGATCAAAGAATAGTGTTCAAAATGTTCGAAAGTATGATTCTTTGTACTCTGATATAAATAACGCTAAAATTCTTTAATAATGTCACTTACTATAATCAGCTACCTACTAAACGTCAAATATATAAATACAAAACAAATCAAGATGTGTGACGGAGCATCTCGAGACTATCTCGACCGTTTGGGCTGTTTCTTTTTTGGTCTGTTCGTAAAATTTTAAAGACAAAAATATAAAGAAGTCGGTCAAAAATATAATTTTATTCTAAAAAAAATTAGAATAAAATTATCGTTTTTTCATAAGAAAATATTTTCTTCTTACCTTTAGCAATAAGCAAGGACACCATTTTCGGCATGTCATTGAGGACAGCAAGATGCAGGGTGGTCTGTTGTCTGTTGTTGGTACAGTCAAGTAGGTGCGTAGCTTTCACGCTGTGTATTATCTTCACGATGTACTCCAGACTTGGCTGGTTACTGCACAGGGTCATGTGGAGGAACCTGAAATAGTAATTGTAAGGTGTACCTGTAGTTTGAGAATAGTACATTTTGATACAAGTGCAGAAAGTTTATCATTGCGACCGAGGCGAAATTCGCAGGAACCGTAGGCTAGTGTGACATGAAGCGGAAGGCTGCAGTGACAATTTTGCACATGTATGAAACGACGTTTTTCAATACACTTTATACGAATAAATTCATAAACAGGGGTAGATGTCGACGCGCGCCCTGTCTGGTAAGATAAATGTAATAAAATTTAGGCAGAGGCGAGCACGTGCCTTTTTCTGCACTAGTGCAGAAATAATAATCTTTATTAAATCTTTCTTTTACACGGTAAATTACAGTTATATGTAATAGCCACAAGTCAATATTAATAAATAAAATAAATAATTATGCTAGAACACAACCAATAACTATGTGTATATCGATATTTCAGGACTTGTGGAAAAATATTTTTAAACCTAGAATTAAGTATAATTAGCGACTTTCCTGAGCTAGGTTTACATATAAACCTGTGTTTCAGGTTTTATATATAAACTAGGCGTGTAGAAAACAGTCTATTGCGTGCCTAAAAGCGGCGGGATAAGAGCGGGTTTTAGAGTGTATTGAAAAGGTCTTTATTTATGCAGAGATAGGCTAAGTTGTTGGGAATTAATTTTTTATAAAATCTTTACTCAATGTGAATTTACAAATAAGCGTAGATAAAAAAAATAATGATTGGCGATTGCTTAACGAAAAAAAACAATATACTCGAATCAAAGTGTATAAATACTATTTTGATAAAAAAAAATAATAACAATACTTACGTATCTCCATTTGACAGTCTTATTTCAAACAGCCTTTCCAAGCGACTTCGGACTTCTGCTTTTTTGAAGCCTTTTTTGTTTCTTATCATTTCACATAGATCTTTGACTAGCTGCGGACATTAAATTAACCTTTCAATCGTGGAAATTACAGACACAATAGAAAGACAATAGGTGCGCGAAACGCCGGCCGCTTGGGGTTTAATGAATTAAGTAAGAAATATGATTTATTACTAGAATGGTTTAAACCACTGTTTAATGGTAAAGTAATGATGAAGGAAGGTTTATAAGAGTGCAAAATAGAAAAAGGTTTTGTCTATTCATAAATGAATGAAAAATTACTGTTTCAATGGTGGTTTTCATAATGTTAAATTAGTGTTACTAAGTAAATAAAAATGGAATGCAGCTCGGACAACTTGAGAATGAATTACAGTTTGTTTAAAATTTTCATAATAGACCAAATAAGGATATTAGAAAAAAAGAAGGGTAAAAATTTTCGGGAATTTAGAAAATTTTTGGATTCTGCAGCGCTATTTTCAATGATATTTTTGTATGAACGTAGAAAGAACAGGACTAAAGATGACATTGGACCAGCAAAATTTTGAAAAAAATTGCAATGTTCTATTACCTGCAAAATGAATTGAATAAGAAATTGAGAAATGAGGATCGAAGAAATAATTTATTTAGAAGACAAAGATTTTTACTTATTTGCGACGAAATAGTAATGAAGTACTGTGATCGTTTGGATAATCGAAATTGACATTTAGAGCTAAAGCTCTAAATTTTGAATTGATTAATCAATTGCAAATAAAATTCAAGTACTATCTTACTGAGAGCCGGGCCACACGATGTGTTGTGGCGCCGCACTGCAAATATTTCGACGAATCGGTGGGCATACGAGTGACGCCACCCCGCTCGTACGGCCCGACGATCCATCGAAATATTAGCGGTGCGGCGCCGCAAAGCATCGTGTGGCCCGGCCCTAATTCTTAAACCCTAATAAATGAAACTAAAGTTACAAAGGGTATTTAACTTACTACTTACTAAAAATGAATGAAGAATTATTTATTAACACTTATTTTAAAAATGTTATTAAAAATATATCATTAAATAAAAGTCGACTGTGTAAAGTCAGTGTATAAGCATTGAATTATAAAGAACAAAATATCATAGACTAATCAGACGCCAGAAAATCTGACCATCAGTCTATCTAAGGAGTACCGTGTTGGCCAGTAACCGGCTTGTGGAGGTCTGATAGGCAGTAGCTCCATGTAAAACAGGGATATTCAGTCGCATGCAGACAGGATCCATTCATTTTCTTTTGATTCATTTATAAATATGTTCCGCCTGCTACTAAAGGACATGAGGGAGAATTGACCTCTTTTTCCCCCTCTATATATTACCAAGGCAATAACGAACAGAACGGCCAAAAAGTTAAGATTATTTTCTTCCGCCAATATCTTAGCGATGCAAAAGATATAGAGAGCGTTCAATAAGTTTTAGTGTAAATTACTGAATCATAACAATTATGTATTATACAATAAACGCATCCGAACGTAATTATGAATCAAGAATTTTAATGACCGAAGCGCCAGTGCAAGTTTGTTTTACGTTAACGCGATCGAAACGTTTATGTCGTTCGGAGCTCTGATTGGCCCGCTTCAAGCTCTCAACCAATCAGAGAGCCAAACGCGGTAAACGTTTCGATCACGTTAACGTCAAAACAACTGGCACTCACCGTTCGGCATACAAACATTTTCCTACTTTTTTAAATATTATTATTATATTTTAGGATATTTCTATAAAAAATTGCCAATTTCGTGTTTTCAAACCAACACAATACTTCATTACTACTTCGTTGCAAGTAAGTAGAAACGCTTTACCTTCTTAACTTCGATGCCGTCTTCAGTTTTGTAAAACGCAGGATACTCGTTCTTTGTATGTTTGATGTCGCTCTCTTTGTTCTGATTGATCACTTGTTCTCGACCCCCTTGGAAACGGATCTGGTTCTGTTGTGGCTGCAAAACAAATTAACGTTAACCAAATAATTAAACAAAGATACAAAGTATTTTATTTCAAATAAACTATTTACAAGCACTTTTGAAATGTCAAGAAGTCAATCAGTCAAAAAGTATGCTAATAGGCTAGTGGCCGCAAAAAATTTAATTAGTCCGTCTTTTAGATTATTAAAAAATAAGGGACCCGTATTTTTTTATTTGTAAATTAAACCAAAAATTACAAAGATATAGCCCATTAAAGTTACGTGTAACGTCACGCCGTGCTACATTTTTTCGCACGGGGTGACGTCACACGTATTTTTAATGGGCTATATATTTGTTATTTTTTGTTTAATCGAAAAAAGAAAAAATACGTGTCCAATATTTTTGCACATTCCAAAGCGTAGATATCTATGAAGAAGATTGTTCAAGAAAATCCATGGAAACTCTTTTCAATTATGTTATGTATTTCAAATATCTCGGTTACATGTTTCTTGTCGCCACTATTATATGAGAACAATGTACCGAAATTGATAAAACCACTCATTGGTATCACGAATTCGAGCAAAGTCAAATGAAAATTGAAAATTAAAAAAATAATTAAAACCCTATAACATAGGTATATACTAAATAATAATACAAACCTTAGCCCGACCCGAGTCAGGAATTAGGGTTGAGCGAAGGAATTCCATGCTATTTACCTGTAGAAAGCAAAAGAAAATAATAAATCGTAAGAAATAACTTTGAGCACTACAGAATTATTGATATAAATGTAAATATTAGATATAGATTAAATATAGACTTACTTCAGGCAGACTTTCTCCATAGCTTCTCAAGTATTCTGAAAGAAAAGCAGAAATGATTGTACATTACATTGACTTGCATTACAAAAAGTATGTAATCAGCATACGAAGGATATTTCTTTCTACACAAAAGGCCCGTAGCAAAATTAATTTAACTACACAGACATATAATTTAAAAACATGTTGGTTTCATGCAGTGTTAATTTGACTATAATCATCATGAATTTGGTATACTTCCACACTTATTTTACTTTCACTCGTTCTTCTATCAAATGTGGGGATTGATTCCATCTCCACATTTGGAAAATAATTTCATATAGTTCCATATATGTTTCACAACAATCAGAATGTACTAAAGCTTTATTTTTTTGAGGGTGGAAAATCATCAAATAACTTCTTCCACTCTATAATCCTATTCGCGTTAAGATTAGACATTTAAAAAAACCTTTTTTACTGTCTGTTCAAACGATTTTAACTTTTATTTTATAGGCATAAGGATGGCATTAAAAGCAAAAAAGTGGTTACAATACCAACTATTTACTGCAGCCGTCATTTGTCATGCCGCGAACGGAATATAAGTCAAAATCAGTTGAACGGACAGTAATAAAAGGTTTTTATAAATCTATAATGATATTTTGAACAGAGTATAGGTAGAGCGAGTCCATACTTACTGTTTTTTTTTTTAATAAAACACATCTGTGATCAAACAGTTGCCCTTTGCGTTCCAGGGCCACGGAAACTCTTTCGAACAATGCCATAGCCAGGGGACAGCTTCACTGCCTAACCTTTCGATATAAAGACATTATTGTGTTCAGAATAAATAATAAAAGTATAACATACCATTGAAAAATGATTTCATTTCGTCAGGGAATTGATTGATAGGTGCGTTGTTAGGTAGGGTTATCTGCTCCAGCTCCGTAGAGTCAAGGTGCAGGTCAGCGATGGGTGGCTCCGGTAACAGCATGCTATGTGGACTGTTGCTCCACATGGGGCTGGACACCGGTGTCTGGCTCATGTCAGACCCAGGCGCAGAGTATAAGGCGTTCGCCAAGTCGCATTGGTTGGATGGAATTGGACCTTGCATCTGTGTACGGAAAATATTGATATTTACGAGTTGTCTTTTTATTGACTTTTATGCACAATTTTACTTTCATTATTTTAACGTCAATCTATACAAATAAAGTTGATGAGTTTGTTTAAACGCGCTTTTTTTAAGAGGGAATTCATCCAATGACTTCTCCGTGCGTATCAGACTTTTACTGACTAAAACCAACTCCTCTTCCTTCTTTGCCTTCATTCCAGGACCCCGGGGCTTTTTATAACCCATGGGCCCCAGTAGGCTTCGACTCTGCTGAAGCTGGGTTCCTACGGTAATCTCAGGATTGTCCATTTACCGAGGAAGACTATAAACATCACATTACGACCAATAGGAGTGGAACAGTAGAAAAAACCGCTTTTGTTACTGTTCCACTCCTATTGGTGTTTGTTTTCACAAAATACATAATTGATCTTCGCTCATTTGAAGCGACAGTGACATAACTGCCTGAGGGCCTGACTCACCAACTCACAGCCTAAAGGACCTATGAAACTGGGTTATTTCACAAGTGTCGTTTTTAAGACGTAGACGAAGAACGGATATTTCGAAATTCAACCTTTAAGCGGATGAAAAGGGGTTTCATAACAACAAAGCCGCGGCCATAAGTTAGTCAAACGTAAACATGTAAGACTAAATTATTTTTGATTAAATTAAGTCATGTTCGGTGATTCAAAATCAAAACTAATCGCCATACAAGTTAGGGTGTAAGTAACTGACAGGTTTGCTTGCACAGTTGCATACCTGTCAAGTGCTTGTGTGGAAACCTGCAGTTGTGCAACATACACTTTACGTTTAACGTTTACGGTTTACGTTTAAAACCTGTCAGGTATACCCTAACTAGTGTGTATTTACCTTGTGTATTTACCTTTACGCCAAACTTGAAGCTTGAAACATTTATAAAATTAAACAACGATACTACTGTTGTATCGTAGTCGTGCTATCCCATTCCCCGTTTTATAAATAGGAACGATATTTACAGAGAAATACAATAAGGCTTAAACAATACCAAAATATTACTTTTCACTTGGATAAACATCTGCGTTTTGCCAAACATCTGCTCATGGACATACCCTTTCATATTTTTTAACATAACAATAATTGCTTTTTATGTTCGATTGCCCATTGTTTCAAAAAGTCGCTTTTACTTATACCGTAAAAAGCGCGCTGCTTTTTTATCCTACACAATAACAACGGGAAGAGAATTGTCTACATTTGCAGTGAAACAACATTTTCTGTTGTTAATTTACGTCATAACTGTACATAATAAACTGTTTTATAGTTTTACTAGAGATGATTTTTTTATTTAGCCTATACTTTCCCATGGCTGCTCCCCAAAATTCGTTCAGGTATTTTTTATCAAGCAACCTCGAACTATGGTATGTGTCTCTCGCCACTTCTACACAAAATTCTACATAAGCGGGAAAATAAAGACACAATTTATGAAAAGACTAGTCTCAGCTAGCGGCTTTTCTCGCATGAAAATAGGTTTCTCCGTAAAAACTTTGGACTGGACTTAGGGAGAATTTTGGAAAATCCTCTCTTAGTGCTCATCTACGTCATAAAAGAAAAACTTGTGTAAAATTTCACCCTCCTACTCCCAGTAGTTTCGGCTGTGTTGATATGTCAAAAATAATTAAATAATTGTCAAAATACATTCTTTAACTGTCAAAACATCAATAAATAAATAGATATACTTAGTACTAACCTGAGGTAAGATATACGACTGGTCAGGGACGGCTTCCATGGCCTCTTCTTTTTGCTAAAATAAAAGTAATTTACATTAATACCTATAACATTCAATATGTGTTGTTGCAATTTAGAATAAAAGTTAAATCTTCTACATAACTGTTTGTACCTATACTATAATTCAGAAAATATTTCATATCTCAAATTGATTGTAAATACAAATCGAAATTTCAAAACTTAATAATGAATTTCGACACAACTTGTGATTATAACATTTTTAAAACTTGTGAAAATGTATCAAGTGGTGTCCAAATTATTAAAGAATGTGCTTTGGTGCCACTTGTACGGGTTGGCACTATAAATTAAGTTTTTGTACCCAAAAAACTGTCCACTTCATACTGTCACTTTTTTTTCGAGTTGCCACATAAATTATACTGCTATCTATAAAAACACTTATAGTCGATTGACAGCTATGAATGTTTTAACGGACAAAAAAGAACTGTAAGATCTTACAAAGTTTACGAATGAAACGGGAAGTGAAAAAAAAAACTTACATGATTAACAATGGTTAAGGGAATATCACAGCCGCTTGTCAATGATCCACCTAGAACAAATTGATGGGAAAATTAATATTTTATTTAATGGTTATCTTGCAGATTGATGATGGTTTTAGACGAGGCAGTCTTTATAATGGCGAAATAAACTGAACTACTTCTCGAAACACTACGCTACGTCTAGAAAAAGTTCAGCTTTTACATATTCAATGCTTATAATAATAACTAGCCGCCCGTCCCGGCTTCGTATGGGCAATAAATATAGCCTATGTTACTCAGGGTGAAAGAATTATTGAAATCGGCACAGTAGTTTTTGAGTTTATTCATTACAAACATACACACAAAAATACAAATTTTCCCTTTTTATAATACCTATTAGTGTAGATAAATAATCTATATTTCAGCCAAGGCGAGGGTGTTATCTTGTCACCTATTGAAGGTTTTTTATGCCACTGAAAGTAAGCAGATGCGTTGTACAAGTATATTGGTTTTCCAACCTTCTAGGTACTTACAGCATATTATTATTTTACAATGAACTTATTGTGAAGAACAGAAGATCCGTGGTATTAAAATAATACTCACAAAAATACAATACTGAATAGCTTCTCAAAAAAACAAAAAAAAACTCGCAGGAAAATCAACATGCCGTCTGCTGAACAGTCAGCTAATAACCACGATTAGTCAAATTTTGAAAAATTAAAAAAACTTATTGCTTATTAATAACGTTTTTTTTTGCTTTGTATTACTGAGTTTTAGTTAAATATGGGTGAAGTAAACACGTTATTGTTTAATCTAAATTAGCTAAATATATTAATTAAGTCATGATTAGTTAAAACAAAACACTGTTTTCATTATTAATTTATGAGAAATTCGCCTTCTTCCATTTGCCACTACTCAGACACTTCACACATTGATGGAGAGATTAGCAAAATTGAAGAACTGGATTCAGATTAAACATTTTTTTGTCATGATTCGTAAATTGTTTTGCACACCCTACCCAATTTTTTGATTTGACAGCTATGACGTCACAACATGGCGTAAAAATTGATCGTATTCTTATTTGGATCGCATTTAGTAGAGTATAACGATTAAGAACGACCTTCACCGGTCTGTTAATGGATGAGACTTATTTTATGACAAATCAAGTATATTAAATAATATAACGCGTACGCCTAAGAAATTCCTGGCCAAACTATTATTAATTAAAAATTGACTTTTTTTTGGAAAACTGCATAACCGTTATTCATGCCAGATTTTTTGCAGACAACCTTATAGCATCGTATTCGTAATGAAACAGTTATTTTTATATACAATTTATTTATTAAACAAGTGGGTACTACTAGTATTGACATACCTGTTTAAACCTTTTTTTTTGTGGGGAAAATCATCCAATGACAACCCCCGCTCTTGGGCGGAGCGGGAGATAGTGTCAGACTAAAAAACCCACCCCTTTCCTTCAAGCCTTCATATCGGGGCTCGAGTTTCCTTTCGGATAACCCTGGCCCCAGTAGGCTTCGACCCGGCTGGACCCCTGCTGTTGCTGAGAACTTCTTGAGGCGCGCGGGAACAGTGCGCGCCGTCGACGACTTGGGTTTGGTCCGGACAGCTACTACCTGTTTATACCTGGCAACCCAAAGTTATGCCAGGAAAAAAATAGGCAACCCAACGTTTTTATGTTCTAAAGGCCCGGTGAAGGTCGTTCTTAATCGAATCTTAGGCTAATTGTACAATAAAGAATATCTATCTATTAAACTAAAAAACATTTCGGTTACACTTTACGTAGTACTTACTAGATGAACTGCCGATAGAGCAGTACGAGGATCCCGCTTTCCGTTTCTTGATCTGTTTGTACGCCTGGTTCGCTTTGTACTTGAACTCCTTGGGTTCGCTGGTGCGGCCGTCTGAGGGTCGCACCAGTTCTATGAAGACGTGCACATCTACAGGCGTCTTTAGGTTTTTGTACGGAGGAGTCCTGTGAGAACATTTAATAGTTATGGTTATGGCATACTCCTCGAATTTTTTTAAGCTGGGAAATCATCCAATGCCTTCTCCCTATCTGATACCCCCTGTATCAGACTTTTACTGACTAAAAACACACCTGTGTCCTTCAGTTGCTTATTCCATTCTAGGGCTACGGGTTTTCTTTTCAGAAAATCCCATCAGTCCCACTGTGCCCCTACGGTTTGCTGACCTCTCTTTGAGAAGCGAGTAGATCTATATTCGTCTGGTTGTGTTCCGTACACAAGATAGTATAAACTACACAGATAGGGTTTATTGGGTCACCTAGTGTTCGAAATTTAAAGAAAGAAGAAAGAAAGAAAGAAAAATATTTTATTTGGCATACACACTCGTAGATACACACAATGTAGTAACAACATGTAGACACTAATAAATTATTATATATAAAAAAAAAGAATGTGTGTCTCACGGCGGCGCCAAATAGGTCCAGTTCAGCAATAATGCCAGACAACTACATGACAAACAAATTTAAACGTAGTTCGTGCAAAAAAGCTTTCTGCACCCGTCCTCATTCGCACTCCTCGTATTAGAAAAGGCTTACTAGGTTTTGTCTTCGCATATTCAATGGAGATTATTGTTTTACACTCAAATATAATATGCGAAAAAAAGTTAATATAATTAATATAATATAAAGTAAAAGTTTCTTTATATTATATTTTAAAACCCTTTCTTTTCCGACTGTACTAAACCGCTTCAATGGTGTCGTAAAATAAAAATCGTTCGCTTCGGTGGTGTCCGAATCGTTAGTGAAAAATTCGGATTCGGACATTGTGTCCGAAACGTCACTAACTCTTATTTTCAGATCCAATTGTTCCTGGTACTTACCGAAACACGATCGCATATTGATGATGGACATCACTCTGCATGAACTGGCCCGCACCAGTCCAGACCCTTTCATTATTCTCGTCCAACTCGAAGAACCGAATCATGATGTTCTCTGAGAAAAAATACATTTATCACAGCACGGTATTTCATACATTCCTCTACGGTCATATTAAATAGTAGTTTGTAGCCCTAACTTCTGTGCCGGAGGTCGTGGGTTTGATTTCCACCCAAGACAAATGTTTGTGTGATGAGCACGATCATTTCGTTGTGTCTGGGTTTAATTTATCCGTAATATGTATTATATTTAGAAATATATTAGTATGTTTATTAGTTGTCTAAAAAAAAGAAAGGAGAATTTCGTTAATTACATATTTGGTATGAATGCCTACAAATAAAGTATACAATGGCACAACACATTCAGAAATCAACTTAATTTGCACAAAGTTAAAGTTCAAATTCGGTTAACTTGGCTTAACTTCAACTGTAAATAAAGATTATAATATCTGTTGGATTGAAATGATAGCAGTTAGAATGAATGATGTCAGCTGAATCGAAAATATAACGAGTGATATGAATTCAAGGTTACTGAAGAAAGTAATTAAGTTGCTAGGCTTTAAATGACGCCTACAATGCCAAAAATTAGAGATGCGCCGAATAGTGGTTTCACCGAATAACCGAATAACATCATTCGGTTAAATTCTTACCGAACCGAATATACTGCCGGATAATTCGGTTCCCCGTTCTATACTTTTCCACATAAACAACGTTTTTGTTTTTCAAGATAGGAAATGTGTATAAGGAGAAAAGAAATAGGATTTTGTCAGATAGGGCCTAAAGCTTGGTCTTTTGCACCATATAATCTACCGAAGCAGAGGTAGATTACAGTGATTAAACTATAATTATAAATATTCTTGATTTAAGTAACTATTTTCAAATTTTATTATTAGTGCCATAATTGAGAAAATTTTAGTTCATTCATTATGCAAAGTACCGTAAGTAACCTTTCCTATTACAATATGATTGTTAGAATAAGGGATTCAATAAACCGAAAACATTTGGCATTTCAACCGAACGCCGAATACGAATACTATATTTATTATAATAATATAAAACGCATATTCGGCAAATTTCTACTAAAAATCAATTAAGCCTTTTTTTATGGTGGGAAAAATCATCCAATGACAACCCCCGCTGTTGGGGATAGTGTCAGACTCTTACTGACTAAAAAACCCACCCTGTTCCTTCTAGCCTTCATACCGGGGCTCGAGTTTCCTTTCGGATAACCCTGGCCCCGGTAGGCTTCGACCCAGCTGGGTCCCTGCTGTTGCTGACAACTCCTTGAGGCGCGCGGGAACAGTGCACGCCGTCGAAGACTTGGCCTTGGCCCGGACAGTTACCGGACGGCCGGACAGCGAGCTACCCATTGTTCACTGTCCGCAAGCCCGCGACTACCGTGGCCGGAAATCGGGATCGGAATCCCGGCGGCAGCGGCGAGAGGGCCGTTGCCTGATGCGGTCGGCCTCCTCCTTTGCGAGCATTACTGCTTCGCAGAAGTCGGCGACCGCCTGCCACTCCTCCTCGCTCCGGACCATGGCCTCAACTAAGGCCCGGCACGAGAGGTCTCCGCCGCCGATCGGCCCCACGAGGGCACGGCGATGCCCCGCCCAAGCAGGGCACACCTCGACTGTGTGCTCCACCGTGTCCTCCGGGCATTCCGCACAATGGCGATACCTGGACGTCACTTCCGCTTTAATCCAGAACAGGTGCCTCCCGAACGTGCCATGTCCGGTGAGAACCTGCGTCACGCGGAAGGTAAGGACGCCGTGAGGACTTTCCAGCCAAAATCAATTAAGCCTAAAAATACAACTCGCAATAATAATCCTAACAGCAGCAGTGTTATCAGACAATACAGGAAATCTATAATCTTAATATATTACATACAGTACACTCGTATTTGCAGAATGTACTCGTATCACCGATTCTAAATATTTACCACACTATACATCAATATTAAAAAGAAGGTTGTTAGCTTGTTTATGGGCAGTTCTTTTTTTTTTAGTAAATATCGCAATTACGCTTTTTTTAGTTTCTCAATTTCAATGTTGATAGGTATATAAAATCTATGATAATTCTAGCTTCTACTGGTAACTTAGCATTCTACTGGTGAATGACTTTTTTAACTTTTCGAATACCGTAATTAGAATAGAAAGACCATGAAAGAGCGAAAGCCGGTTCGCTTAGGGTTTAATAAATTAAATCGATGCAGTTGTTATTGAGATAATTCATTACAAACTAAAATACAATTCTATCCTCTTTATAATATTAGAGTACAGACATATCATTACTGTCATGAATATTTTAATCGGATTTGAATTTTCATACATTTTTAACTTTCGTGATAGATTGATCGATGTACTTACTGTATAACTCTAATAATTATCTGAATTAAGTTAAATTGAAAATATTGCGTACCTATATAATCGGAAATCCAATTAATCGATGTCAGACAGAATGATCAATATTTAGTTTTAATGAACTTTTATTAATAAGTTTCACATTCAATGCTATTGAGCGGATGAAATTGACGCGTGGGAGAGGGAGTGTACAATCAGGGGGCCGGTGGAAATGGGAATAAACTTGACTTGATACTTAAATGTATTTTTGCATTAAAAAAATTTTAAATCGGCTATTTGATAACATAACCAATGTCCGTATAACATCGGTTATACAGACATCTGGTTATGCGGAATCACAAGTTCATATAATCGGGATTCTATACTGCAGTCATTTTTTTATTTAAAACCATCTGTCAGTTAGTTGATGTCCCACTGCTGGGTGAACGCCTCCCTCTCCTTTTTCCACAGACAATCCATCTGTATTTAGGAAAAATAAAAGAGTCTAACTTCTATAAAGTATATAATTAGCACACAACCCAGTGCGAGTGCGGTGCTCCTGCTCCTAACCAGACGATGTCACACTTATTAGAGTGGCCAAAATGTCCCTACGTCGTGGCCAGAGCTTAGAAATTCATCACTTCTTGATATGGCCATCTAAAACTGGCCAGATCGTTTTAAATGTTGGAGTTTGATGATATGTCAATGCTCGTTTGGCCTATTTTCTAAAGAAACCTTTTATTATAATAGAAATCCTACATCAATGAAAACCCAAACGAGGATTGCCATATTATCAAATGTTAACGTTACAACGATCTGGCCAGCTTTAGTTGGCCATATCATGGAGTAATCAATTCTAAGATCTGGTACCTACTTGACCCAAAAACTTTGAGGGAAAAGAAAACCATCGATTTGAGAAGAAGAAGAACTTGCATAAAATGTTTATGCTTCAGTGGGCACTATGTCCGTTTAGTCAATCTAAACCTTACTATCATCAAATACTAGTCCAGTTTCACAGCTTCCGTTATTTTACGATATGTTTATTACTGTGTTTACCGTACACGCCGTTGGGGTTTTCCAAAGCAATGATAACAGTTGTGTAACAAAATAACTTATGTCGCTCAGTTTATTTATGTAAGTAAACTAAGTAACATTGTTCTATATTTCAATTTTAAGACTTAAAAGTCTTATTCTTGGTATTTATTGTACCTAAAATTTAATTAGCTGGGCTTTTTGTAGATGAAAAAAATAATGTGGTTATTCCTGTACTTATTACATATGTTATGTTCAAAATTGGGCGAAGAAGCCCAGAAGGATATGTCGTGACGATTTAGACTCCTTTCTAAAGGATTGGCCAGAAGTGGCTAAAGACAGAAAAGAGTGGAAGATTGGAAGGGAGGCTTTTCCTCTGCAGTGGGACACAAGAGGCTAATAATAATAATGTTCATGTTTGATCTTATCATGGTAATATTATCAGCCATAGAGAAATTTGATGGAGTATAAGATCTTCACGTATTGGGGATAGGCACCTATGTACATACTGTAGAAAGATGAAGCTAATACAGTTAGGTATGGCAACACGATTGATTCGCTTGCAATTAGAAAATAATCTCAAGGGAACATATTAACAGGATATGGTCTAACCTTGTGACGAATTTCATCTAAATTCATACAAATTTAAACATAAACTTGCCCCTTTATAATATTGAGTGTGACGAGACTGACACTTATGTGCTTGTTAATCTCAATATCGGAATTCAAAGTATGGTATAAAATACTTGGTATACAATTCGGGTGTAAGTATATGAGTTAATGTACGATCATGATAAGTATACAACGTATACGATAAGTATGCCTTGAATGTAATAGTACAACGTTTTCAGTATAGCAGGTGCGTTAAGAGACATGAAATCTTTTCTTCATACTTCACCACGTTTAGGACTAGTGTTGCCAGGTGTCCCGATTTGCGCGGGAAATCCTGATTTTAAGGCTTATAGTCCCCTGAACCATCTGGCCGAAATTATGTGGACGCACCTCTCGCACCCGCCTAGGCGGCAGTACGCAAATCTGTGCATTTATTTGCGGCCAACAGCGCCCGCGGCTGACCTTTAAATCCATTTTCGTTGCGAAATATTGATTGATTTACATATGCTATGTTCACTTTGAAGAATATTTAACCACCAATTTTTATGTGTAAAAATGTTTCTAAAGATCCAAGCCGTTTCGAAGGAGTACGTAATTGCTAAATATTTTTTTTATACAAAAGTATTAATAGCACCAAAAAATCAAATGTGTTGTTCATGAATCTATAATAAACATATATTTGTTTCAAACCTATTAACCTGGCCGTTACCGAGGAGTAGGCTTCAGAAAGTCACTGTTTTATGGCACTTTTCGGTCGCTTGAGCCTTAAGGGTCTGGTGACACGTCCTGATTATCCCTTGATCGGGACGTCAAAGGTCACTATTTTCACTTCGACTTTGTTTATCAAACTATGCTTATACCTTTTTTGTTAAGTTTCCTATTTTTATATGAACGTTGAAAAGAAATCTTAACCTTTCAGTGGCGCAGTCGCATTTTTTTTTTATTTTTGAGGAGGCTGCCTCATTCAGCCTCATCTAGTTTAGCTACCCCCGCTCCCAAAAGGTTTAGTCCGTTTATTGCTTTTTGTTGTAGCTTCTAAAGCAACTGACCCGATTTGAATACCAAAATCCTAATTATTTTCATAATTCATCTCGAATTTTCTCTTACTGACCTGACAACACTATTTATGATTACTTTTAAGCTAAACTGACTTTTATTTGAGTATATTATGATAAAAATAAATGGGATGGCTTCAAAAGGGCCCTCGGAGCTCGGGATATTCTTGGATTACTTGATAAGTATTTACTATACGACAAAATGTCAAAAAATCAAACAGATACATTCAGAACTTTTAGGAACTTACTTTTGTTGACTTTTTCTACCAATATGAACACATCTTCCCCGCCAGAAACGCTTCCAACCGAACGACTTATACGGCTTATCTTCAAGTCGTTAGTTGCTGCACTCTCTAAAAAAAAAACAACTAACTAAGTAACTAAGTCAACACGTCAACAAAAAATTGCCTTTTGCGGTCTTTCCGTCCGATTGTAATTTAGGTGTCTTCAAGAAGTGAATGGGATTTTGCTCTTAGCAAACTATTACGATTCACCATCAACGATTGCATCATTGCTTGTCATTAGCGGGTATCGTAGTCAAGCACTGGTTTATAATATCATTAAAAAGAAAGATATTTAGTCATGATAAAAAATTAAAAATCAATTATCTGTAATAAAGTTCGTGCCTAAGATTAGTGCAAACGGGCATTATATGCTTAAATATGAAATACTTACTCATATTGTGAATGGGTTCAGAGAAAACAGGCTCACAGATCTCTTGTCCGGTAACAGTGTCATGCGCGCTGAACTTCAGTCGGACAATGTTCAGATTAATTGTTTTGGCCATGTTATCGCACTGCATTTTTAGCTAAAAAAAAATAAACAAAACAAAATATACATACCGCATTCCTTGCAAAAGTACATTACACCTAACTAAACACAAGTCCTAAGAATCACTGAAAATATTTCACTTTTTGGTTAGGTCAAAACGGAGCTTTACGCGCGTTTGTTTAAAAATAATAAACTAATCACAGCGACTGCACGAATACGACTGAGGACTGACTGACTGTTGTTGGCGCGAAAGCATCATTATCGAGCTACCATCCATAGAGCCTAATCATCCACTACTACACTTCATTAATATTATATAAGCGCTAATATTCATGTAGTGAAGGTTAGATAGAGATAGATGTTGATTGTACCGCTATCGAATAACTTACAAGGTGTCTTGTTATCGGAATGTTAAAATATTATGTTTGTAAAGTTGTCAAAAAATAAAAGGCTCGTTTGTATTTGTATTTTGACTACCAAGCGGTTTGTCCAGTATATTGTAGCTACAATTCAGTAGTAGTTACACTATCTACATAGCTAAAATAGCTACTACTACACCGGACCCCTAATAATAATAATTATTTTATTGTTTCTTTCAGTTTCGTTTCAAGTTACATTCTAGTAGGGTCTTTCTCAAACGTCGAAACGGGCCTTTTATTTTTAACGAGTATAACAGAATGTCAAAACACTTGTTACTAGTGGTATTTAAACATAAACTTGATTCACTTTGATTCTCTCGAAATTAGTACCTAGGAATGTGACTTTTTATCACATTTTATACTATGTATTTCGATCACTAATAATAATAATTGTTTCCAAAAAATAATACAAGACTTTAAAATTATTGTAGAACATTGTTGAGTTGCACCTTATATTAAAGCTAGTGCAGGACATCTGGCTCACCCTAAGTCTATACAACACTTTAAAATACCTAATAAAACAAGCCTTTGTGGTAAAACTAAAAATTATCACTAATTGATCCTTCAATCACTAATTAGTCTAATTATTATTAACCAAGTGACGCATACCACAATTTATCCATTACCATAAGAAGACAGGACTAACTAGTAAACAGTCAAAAATTTAATAGCATGATTACAGCCTATTATTTCTTTTATTAGACCTAATAATAAAAACATACTAAGCGTACAATGGGTTCATTGCAGGATCCCTGGGCAATACTGGGCATTGAAAACAATGCGCTATTATGACCAAACATACACACACACATCCGTTAGAGATTGGATTCCCAAAATATTTTCAAGCTTGCATACTAAATATATTTAGAATAACAGTTCACTAGAAACAATTTTGCATAATTATGGTGGCGAGGGCGAGGTACCAGAAAGACTACTTATGTAGGGCCTACTTAAGGCTTATAGTCCCTTGAACCATCTGGTCGAAATTAAATGGTCACTACTTTCGTAACCGTCTAGGCGACAGTACGACTATCTGTGCATTTGTTTGCGGCCAGCTGAGCCCGGACAGAGCCCCGCTGACTTTTAAATCCATTTTCTTTGCGAAATATTGATTGATTTACATATGCAATGTTCACTTTGAAGAATATTTAATTACCAATTTTTATGTGTAAAAACGTTTCTAAAGATCCAAGCCGTTTCGAAGGAGTAGGGAAAAGTTGATGTTGTTGTATGTAATATTTTTTTTTTAGCAAAAGTATTAATCGCACGAAAAAATCAAATGTTGATAATGTTGTTCATGAATCTATAATAAACATATATTTTTTTCAAACCTATTAACCTGGCCGTTACCGAGGAGTAGGCTCCAGAAAGTCACTGTTTTAAAGAACTTGTCGGGCGCTTGGGCCTTAAAACTCAAACAGAGTACGTCTATTGTAACGTTTCAGGAACTAACGTTTTGCCTGTACAGATTTCAAAGCAAAACAAGGTACCACTTAACTCAAGAGTCAGGGCTTCAATTTAATAAGTATCGACCTCTTTATGTTAACAAAACATTATAATAATTATTTGTTTTAAATCATCATTTTCATTCTCCGGTTTCCAAGACAGGCGCCGTGCCGCGCCGCCTATTTTGGGGGCCCCCGTACCGTATAAACAAAACTTAACTATACAATTGAAGCTCGCTAATAGTTACAGACTATACCCTATTCGCGTTTAGACATTTAAAGAAACCTTTTTTACTGCCTGTTCGACCGATTTTAACTTCTATTTCGTAGGCATAAGGGTGGGATTCAAAGCAAAAAATTGGTTACAATACCTACTATTTATTGCAGCCGCCATTTGTCATGCCACCAACGTAATAAAAGTCTAAGGGACTACGCACACTTATTCAGCTCTATTCGCGTTTCGCTGAACGATTTTGGTCACACTTATACAGTTCTACTTCTATCAGCCGCGTAAAGTTTAAGTTTTATCAACGCTGAACTATATCTAAAGCATTCATAAATGTCTAATAATGATAATGTTATTTTGATCAGAGTATGGTGGTATAGGGCTGTACTTAACGGAAGTGGTTATATCGGAACCGGAGTTTCTTTAATTTAGTTTATCGAAAACCGAACCGCAATCGAAGGCGGAGACAGAACCGATAAATGAAACACTACCAAAATTAATAAAAAACACTAGGATAAATGAAGAGCAAAACCACAACATTCCAAATACTAAGGAAAGAGTAATCGATAAAAGAACGTGGGGAGGGATGATCCCTTCATAACATGTAAGGTAAACTTATTTGTAGCTTCGGATACAAGTTCTGATATCTATCGAAATCGAAATCGGAGGTGCAAAATCTATCGGAAGATCCGAATTTTCGGAATCGAATCTCCGTAACAATTCCGTTACAAATCTATATCAAGTTACGATTATTATTTTACTCAGGTACGGGATTGTTTCAGCGAACTCTCGAATTTATGCTTCGATCAACAATATATGTAATTATACATTGTTGATCGAACAATTTATGCGATTATAAACTATATTATTATATTAAGAAGTAATTAGTAAATATAGTATACTTACATCGTTCAAGTTCATTTTGTTATTTTTACATCTTTCAGAATACTTCTTGAACAGAAGACCGGCGACATCCTTTTTAGCAGTGTGTATAATACCAATACCGCCGAACCTGTAGAAAAAAGTATAATGTTTAGTAATCTAGTATTATAAAGAAGTAAATTGTAGATTTTTTTTTTTATGCATGATATCCTTTAGGTATACATTTTCTTTTTTTTTTAACTTTGAAACATTAGGAATAACTCTTTTATCGTGAGTGCCTCCTGAGTGCCTGCCATTCAAATACTTTTCTCGAGCGGGAATCGAACCCGCGACACGCAGCACAACAGTCAAACGCTCAACCACTGCGCCAACCGTGCCGTCAATAGGTAATTTCAGATACTAAATCCGTTTACAATAATTCTAAGAGAGCCTTCAAAGACAAGTCGTATTGCAAGGTTTTATCTGAGAGAACAAGCTAAGTGCGAGTCGAACTCGCACGCGAAGGGTTCTTTATCATGAACAGCAAAATTTTCGTGTGGGAATTCTTTTAATTGTTTTTTTTTTTTTCAATGTGATAGAGCGGCAATAGAAATACACATTCTTCAACAGCCCATTATGGTACCCGAGAACGGACAGTATAAAAGGTTTGTTTAATGTCACATCTTACTTCAAATGGAGTATAGAACTACTAAAACGGCTTTTGCCGGTAAAACCAACACAGTTGAGAAAAGTCTAGGCAGATTAAAGCGGGAGTTACATTAGACCGACACCAGTGGCGTAACTACATATACCATCTGAGGCCCGTGGCAAATTTATTGGACGGGGCCCCAGAAAAATGTCCCGTTGGGATTAAATTTTAATAAATTTTGTAAAGTTGATTGGGTTCCTGTACACAGTTTCTAGAATAAAACGGGAATGTACAGTGCCCTCCAAAAGTTACTTGAAATTAATTCACCTTAAAAATGATGTCGATGAGTTTCAATAAATTAAATGTTCACTATTTATGTTAGGATGCTCTATTCTAACACGTAGAGTAGCGAATTCCCCGAAATTAATTTTGTTTTCTTTCATAATCTATGTTTATGTGCTCACTACCTGAATTGATCGTGCCAAAAGTCATTTGAATTATGAAACTTTTTACCAATTTCCGATACTCTCGCGGTTTTAAACTAATTTATTAATATCGTTAGGGCAGTGTGCCAGTTTAACTTTAATAACAAGATATTGTAAGGTGATTTGATTATTTTTGAATTAATAATGGCTACGAATTGAAAATTAATTGTAGGAGAAAGAACAAAGATAGTGTGTAAATACAAAAACTTTAGTGCTGTGGGAAAATTATTGAAAGTTCGTCCAGAAGGTGTGCTAGCGAAGTGAACTTACTGAAGTCCACTTTGTTATCTTCAAAATATTCGTTAGTTATCCTTGCTGTATGCTTCGGATCGTTGTCTTGTTGGAACTTGAAAGTCCGACCTAACGACATTTTTTCAGCAGATTGTTTTAAATTTTCACGGAGAATATTACAATAGATCTGTACTTTCATCCTGTCTTCAATTATTTGTAGTCGGCCCACACCACGCCAAGAAAACATCTCCAAACTATCACACTCCCACCGCTGTGTTTTACAGTGGGCTGCAAGTATTTGTCGTCGTAAGAGTTATCGGGTTATGGGACATCTCGCCCACGCAAAAACTGGCCTGTGGGCCAGATGTCAACTTTTTAAAATGTGCATGGGTAGATTCGCCCGAACCAGTTTAGAAAAACGGGCCAAATGTCTCCTGTTAAAAATTGAAGGAATATTTCGTCTTAATTGGTTATTTATTTATTAAATAGCTGATAAATCTGCAAATCGTAGCATCAAATGACTCTGTGTTTTTTTTGTAAAAACAATTTTACAAAAAAAACACATAATCATCATATACACAGCAAAATTTTAATCGTTTTAATCCCGTGGAGGGTCGATCCGGTACATGAAACACTATCAATAAGTAAAGATAAAATTAAAAAATAAAGTACCTTTATTTCAAAACTCGTATTAATTTACGCATGTACGAAATTAATTTCTTTAAGAAAACGTTCGCTGAGCGAGTCCAATGACGTGTGTTAGTTTGTACGCAACGCCGACCGTTGTTTATTATTAAATTACCTTACAATATCTTTAAAAAGTTTAAAACCGCGAGAGTATCGGAAATTGGTAAAAAGTTTCCTATTTCAACTGACTTTTGGCACGCTCAATTCAGGTAGTGAGCACATAAACATAGATTATGAAAGAAAACAACATTAATTTCGAGGAATTCGCTACTCTACGTATAAGAATAGAGCATCCTAACATAAATAGTAAACAGTTCATTATTAGTTCAAAAATTATGTGACTTCATTTTTAAGGTGAATTAATTTCAACTAACTTTTGGAGGGCACTGTAAGTTGAATCGTAAATAATGAACACCGCCGGAGATACTCCGGGCGTCCTCTGGCAGGTCGACTCCCGGCCACCGTAGCCACGGGCTTATGGACGGCGAGCAATAAGTAGGTAGTTCGCCGTCTAGTAAGAGCTAAGCCCGGGTCGATGGGGCGTTGTTACTTATTCTGAGCTAGCGGCCTTTCGGACTGGGGGCCACGTCGGATCAGGGACCTGTAGCATTTTGCCACCATATAGTACCGCCACTGACCGATGCACGTGGGCCACGCCTGATTTGTACGTAGAGTCGCGTTGCGTGGCGTGGATCTAATGTACCTCTAAATTCCAGTTGCCATATAAAATGTATGAAGATGGAGACCGACGCGCCCAGATCGGCATACGTGGCCCACGTGTGAAACATGGCGTCAATTTGACAGTTGATTGTCGTGAAACGCTTACCCGACTTTGTAGCTATCCTGATCAGGTACTAGGTAACTCATGTCTCTGTCCTGCTGGTCATCTTCAAGCAACTTATGAGGATGTTCGTCCGGGTTGTTGTGTTGGGCCAAACGGCATCTGATAAGAGCCTTCCCACTGTAGTTTAGCAGCTGTAAAATTTATATTAATAAAAAAAAACATGTCTGTAGCGACATCTATGGCGCCACATAAGAACTACGAAGAAAGTACGAAATCCTGCATCGCGCAATCACAGTTCTCCGCGCGATTTGAACATATACGACAGCCCAAAATCATCTATCGGGCAGTCGCCCACCAGACAATAACACCGGTCTGGTCGGAGGATCCTCCCTTTTCAAAGGAAGTATGTGGGACTTTACTCTCTGTTCCGCATACCTCCAAATGCCTATTGGATATCTATGATGCCTTTAGCTATAGAGACTTAAACATAACTGAGATTATTTGAGTACATATCTTTGGATATCTTTTTTTAATTATGGATAGGCTCGCGTTTGATCACTTTTTCACTTGATAGTAAGCGATGATGTGGGTGACGGTGGAGAACGTTTGACTAGAAACGTCGTCGTTTCGTTTTTTTTATAATTATAATTGTTATCTCATTGTGTGTACCTGTGTGCCAAATAAACGTGTTTTCTTTCTTTAGAAGCAATCTATTTACTCTTGACTTAAAGACCTCTAGGTTATCGCTATCAGGAAACACCGACTCAGGCAGGGAATCCCATTCTTTAGCTGTATGCATAATTAATAGTTTCCCAAAAATATACCTACATATTTGCTTAAGTCATTTGGGAACAAAGTCGTAATATTACTTGTTATAGGTACCTACGTATTTCTATATTGATACTAGCGGTCCCAACGGACGTCATCTTGTGCAAAAGCTGAATATTCGTCAAGAAAACAAAAATTGTAACCCAATTGCAGCGCCACCTACTGGGTCCAATTGTATTTGGAACCCAAAATTTCATCCTAATCGGTCTAGCCATTTAGGAGGATTTAGGTGACAAAAACACGTACAGAAGAATTATATTATATAGGATAAGCTTTATAATATTATAAAACTGAAGAATTTGAACGCACTAATCTCAGGAACTACCGGTTCATTGGCAAATTAATTATTTTTCCTATACAACAGATAGCACATTTATTGAGGAAGGCTATGTAGGCTCAAATACAACATCACGCTACGTTTTTTTAAATTAAGAATGTCAACAAATGTAGGAGGGTCAATGACCGTTATTCCACGGTTATCTGGCGCCAACCTTAGTAATAAAATTTGGTTTAACTTCTACTTTTAAGCTAAACAGACTCTTATTTGAGTTTATCAAGATAAAAACAAATCAAGTGCTTCCCGCTCAGGTACGGGGCTCTCGGGGAATAACCCGACCGCACGACACGGTTTATGTCGACAAGCCGTACCATAACAACCTATCCAATAAATTATGAACTTAATAAAGCGACGACCGGATGTGACGACGCTATCAAAAATAATCAAGTGACCACATACCAAGAATCATGATAAAATATAATATTTATATATAAGAGAAAAATATAAGTAAATAAAGTATTTATTCGATAAAGTCGTAATTTAATAGTTTAGGAGAACTGATAATAAAAATATTTTTCGTTGACGTTCATTTATATTGTATTTATTTTACAAACTCATTGAAAATTCGTTTTGAGTTGATTTTTTGTTTGATATCATGTATTGTTATTTTAATAAACTTTGTCCCACACTAGGAATTAGCCCTGGGTCGTAGGTGCCTTCACAAGACACGCGGAACAACTACCCGTTTCATGCAAATTTTTCTTTCATGCGGGAATCGAACCCGCGACACGCAATACAGCAGCGAATCGCTCAACCACGGTGACCACCGTGCAGACCAACATAAAAAAGGGCTGAATCCGTCTACAGATAGATAATTTTATTCTTCCTAAATTCAAATTGAATTTTATTAACACGACATCCTGATATGAATCATTGGTGTTTCTGTACCGAACAGGAAAAACGTCCAAGGTTATAGATTAAACTCACCTCTACAGTTGGATGGGTCTTTTGTTTGTTGGGACCAACCGACTTGCCCAGAAGACATCCATGAGTGCCAACCATCTCGCTGACATATCGGAACCTGAAGTGGTTCTGTGGTTGTTCGGTGATACGAAGGCATGGTTTTTTGGCTGTGAACAAAGTATTACAAAATCAAAATAAATTATTCGTTCGGAAAAGGTACAGAGTAAAAAGAATTAAAAATTCTGAAGCTTTTGACGCCATTTAGTTTAAGATTATAAGGTGTAGTTCCTATTTTGTTCTGTAAAAAATGTTATTCTTCAATGATTCTTATCTTTCAGAAATTAACAAGTAATCCATTATGGGAAGGAAATTATTTGTACTCTCATTTATGCATAATCATTATTAATTAACTAGGTAGTGACTTTGCACAAGTTCTTGTTAATATTAGCTCCCACTGCTGAGTAAAGGCTTCCCTCTCCCTTTTTCACACATGTCTCTGGTATTTGTCCAGTTTAAGGCGAACATTACACCTACCGTTTTGCTGTCAGTTTTGCCACAGTCAAAGTTTTGATTGACGAAAAACCTACCATGTAATCCAATGATCGACGGTTTTTAGTACTGATTGACGTAAACCGTCATTCATGATTGATGGAACTGATTGACGCTTGCACAACCGTGTAATGTTCGCCTATCTCTCCACCTTCGTCTTGGTCTGCCGCGATGTCGCCTTGACAATGAGACCCAATATGTGACTGTTCTAGCCCACAACTCGTCTGACATGTGCAGACAATGTCCATCTCAATTACAATTTAGAGTAGCAGCGTTTCAGGTAACATCTTTTATCTTAGTTTTGACGTGCAGTATTATGTTCCTGACAGTTGTTTGCACAAGTGAAATTAGAAATTTCTCTTAACCTTTTCAATACCGTAATTAGAGACACAATAGAAAGACAACGAGAGATCGAGCACCGGCATTCGCTTGGGGTTTGATGAACTAAAGCAACATTCCCACAAAAAACGTATTATATGTCCAGGACATGGGTAACCTGTGTGCCAAGTTGTATTCAAAACTATTTGGTTGTTTGTGTGTGAAGAAAGAGCAACAATACACATAAATGCAAACTTTCGCCTTTATAATATTAATATGATGAAACAGGCATTGTAAAGTATATTCTTATGAACACAGTTACTTTGATGAAGTATTCTACGTCACATTAGATAAGGTAGAGTTGTGTAAAACCATCAATATGTACAAAACAATAACTTCCTTTATACGCAGCAGAATAAATTGTTTATCTTTGTCACTTGCTTTTTTAGGTCAACACCTTATAAGAATATCATTATTTATTTGGCAAACTAATTAAGGAAAATATTTTGTTTACTTTTTTTGTCTTGTTTTTTACCCTAAAGATAAGCAATGATAAGTGCATGAAGTTTATAACAGTGAAACTTAACTACCTACAATGAGTTTTTTTTTTTTTAACTGTGGTCATGGGGCATCTAATGGCAAAATTTTCCAATAAGATTCCAAATAACAAGAGAGAATGTTGTAAATTTGTTTGTATAATCTCTGAAACTACTGAACCAATTTTGAAATTCCTTTCATCAGCAGAAAGCTACTTTATTCCTGAGTGACATAGGCATTTAGTTTTCATCAGTACCTATTTGTTGGTGATTAATTCATTAAACCCATTTGTTCGCTCACCCATTGTCTTTCTATTGTGTCTCTAATTCCGGTATTCAAAAGGTTAATAATTTTTTTTTATAGGCCAAAAATGTTTGGTGCCAGTAAAATGGGAATGGGTCATCTAGTATTAAATGTTTCTGCAGTGATTTAACTTTTCAATCGTGAAAATTACAGAGACAATAGAAAGACAATGGGTGCGCGAACGCCGGCTTTCGCTTGGGGTTTAATGAATTAAACAAACACTTTTATTTAAAATAATTTCTAAGTCCTATGAGTAAAAAAAGGAAATTGTTATTTCTTGAGCAAACACTTCAATTTCAATTAAAAACAACCTCAAATTTCAAACAATTTAACTTATTTTATTGATTGAATACAAGAATGTAAATAGATCAGTACCTATTTTACCTGTCCGCAAACTCTTCCATTGTTTGATTAGATAGTTGCAGTTAGAAGTGTGGAACATATTCATAAACAGTTTTCTGTTGTAAATGCAAGTTTGTTTTTGTTGTGTGTGTAGATTCATTTGTACATTAGTTTTATGTTTAAGTAATTTTTCATGACACAGTGCTTCAAGCTTATGCACATAAAAAAAGTGTGTAGGACACTATAAGTAACATAAACTTGTGTTAGTTTGATAGAATAAGTATGGTACCTAAATAAAGTATAGATGCGTTCTTCTAATTCTCATTGCGTGTAGTTTACATTACAATTAGACCACATCTTAGATTATATTGCATCATCAACACTCAATGTTCCAATTTATATTTCAATAGGTACTTTCCCCCTTACAACAACTTGAATGAATAGATTACTGGAATAAAAGATCCTAACAATTACAAATACATTTATTTAGTGTTTGACAAAATGTTATTGTAACCAATGTTAGTGTAATTCCAGTTTGAATTCATGATTTGACTAAATATCTAAATCATGAAAATTCTGCACACTAAGAATTGCCATGTAAGTACTTACTCATTATTTTGTTATGGTTATATTTCAGAGTTATTTGTTTTAGTTATCAGGTTATACTTTACAATCATCGCTGGTTTCCAAGAAAACTTATCTATATGTACCTACACTTTATCTAGGTCCAGCTCTTGCAAAAAATATACGAAAAAAATGCACTAACCTTGTCTAAAAAACTGTTGCTTGTTGTCGGCACAAGTTAACTCTGTGAGATCGGTAGCCAGCTGAGGAACTTGCTGAGACGGAGAACTATGTGGAGAATATCTGATGTAAGACATCGGAGAGCTCGAAGAATCGCTCATATCGTGGTCACTTGCGCTCGAAGACATTTTCACTTGTGATTTCTCTCAATCAACGTTAATTCCGCAAACTAGACAGTTTTACATTAAAACACTTTGTTCGCTACAATTTGCACTAGTAACTTTTAAATTATTTTCAATTAAATGCTTGCAATCTTTCTCAGTGAAATCCACGCAATAGCACGACGCATAAAACTTAGCACGACAGTGAATGTTTATCTGGGTTTGACAGAATAGAGATGTTGCCAAATACTGTTCTGAATTTTCCCCATTTTGCACGTCCTCTTGTTTTTGCTAATAACTTGCCTTGTGTTATCGAACAAAACTTATATTTTATTAAGTATACATGTCGCAATATTTATACACTAATGCATCCTCTCCTTATTTTTACACTAACGAATTTTGTAAATGAGGCATCATTAGCAGAATCGTATGATACATAGAAATACAAGTCCGTGACATTAATTTCAAACTATGCAAGTTTGTTTGTAAGAGATAATCTCGGAAAGAACTGGTTCGATTGCTTGATTGTTTTCACCGATAGAAAGCTGCTTTATTCCGGAGTGACATGGGTTATATTTTATGAACACGGGCGAAGTCGCGGGCAAAAGCTAGTGTTATATAAACTCAAAGCTCACATTTCAAGAATTACCTATTAATGACAGTACTTGTACAATATGAACTATGTTTTATTAACACATAACAGATAAACCTGTTGTTAAGGTCAAACAATAACAACCGCTGTAAAGTACGAATTCTATGCGTCAAAAATTGACACTGGATGATTGTAAAGTTTTTATAGATTTATGGTTTCCAAGCTATAAGTAGTCTTATAATAAACACAACATCTTTGGATATGAAGGAAGCTAAATTTTCTACAAACATTACCAAAAAAAATAGTTTTGTGAAGCCGGTGTTTCTGAATTCATTTCTTCATTATTTCACTGCGACTTTTACTAGAAAGATTATTGTTTTTCTTTTCTTTATATTGGTTGCACTCCTCAGTCAAATCTATATTATGTGATCTCTATAGTGAGGTTACTAAGGAATACAACTACTAAACCATTTATAGTAAGAGTGCATCTCATTACGATTATTCCAATTAGCTAAGATATATTGTTTTACCACAGTTTCCGTCTCTACCTTCCAGCTTTATGATTAGATCAGTTTGGCATTACCTTACAACCACAGTGCATCTAATGACGATTCTAATAAGCACAACGATTAAGGTAAATTGTTTTATAACGAATTTACGAAGCCTATTTCTGACATCACCATCAGAATAGTTCGATGGTACCATTTTCATCAGCACAATTTGATTTAAGTCTCGTTTACTCAACTATCGTAATCGGGATATAATCTGTAAGACACGATAATTATTTATTTGCTCAAACATGAGTACAATACATACATCACAAAATAAATTATCAGCATGCAAGATGTTAAAATTATTGTATGTTCTCTTCAGTATCAATTCTACTTCATCAAATGGTAACTTTTGAATGCAAATGCTGGACTTCTTAATACAAATATCAAAATCACTTAGTGGAGCTCCTACAATTCTTCACTAACAGAACTGGATTTTGATAGTATTATTGAAATCAATATGAGTAAAATCTTATCAAGCAAAGAAATAATTTTCCAAATCAGTTTCGTAAATGACGGAGTTCTGAGGTAAAACTTAAAAAAAATGCAACCGAATTGAGAATCTTTTTTTTTAAAGTTGTTTATTAATTATTCTACTTCTTATTTGTTAGTAAACAATACTATTCATCATAAAATAATGTGATTTTAATCATTATCGATTTGCTCATTTATTTATGTCCGTTTTTTAATTATTTGCATACCATTAGGCAAATGAAATTAGCGTTTCTAAGGAATAATCGATTTAAATCTATATAATTAGAAAATAATAAATCAGTAATTCAAATCCATTACTATTTATTATCTAATTAGAGTTTTTTATGTATTGTGAACTTTAACCTTTCAAAATACGGTAATTAGAGACTCAATAGAAAGGGTGAGCGAAGGTTTAATGAATTTTGATTTGCCGTATTTCTGGGTAATTTTATAAGCTGGTATTACTATTATGAAGCTCTGACATTATCAAACAGGGGAAGAACCAAATGAGTGAGTCATAAAAATCCCCGAACACACATACAATTGTGATGTTTAAATATGTTTTATACACGCACTACTCCAACTCACGTAGCTGTGTCGTAGTACGAGATGATAATGGTTTGTTCTGAATTCTAAGAACGGCAGTTACATGTTTCACATTTATTGGAAATATTCTGTGAATTGATTTGCAAATAGACTGCTGCACCAAGTAACCGTGAACCATCGATCGGTTGTATGATCGCTGCCGTGAACCTATGCCCTGTATAACTAGGTTTATAGACTTAGAATACAATTATAACCCGCTAAGATATATTAGAGTTCAGTAATCATAACAACCCGCACCACATTCGCACGGATATTGCCTGCAGTACCTACACAAACTAATTCAAGGCTTTGCTGTAACATGCATGAAATAGACACCCTCCTTAGTTCTTCACACGACACACTGTCTATTGATGGAAATCGCATAAAAACCGTTCACCAAAGTACCTATTTTTGAGTTTGTCGTGAACCCAACAAAACCTTGCGAATACGCGATGGGAGATTATTAATATTTTACATATTAATTGGCCTACATTTATATAAAACCCTCGTCAACCGTGGTCGAAGAGCAGTTCGGCGACATCTGGCAACGTTATTTTTGTGTTATTGGTTAATAATATTGTCGTCTACGTGTTGTTCTATTCAGGTGGTTTTTTGAGGTGGTAGTGGTGAATCATCCAAAGACTTCTCCCGCCCTTTCCGTTCTAGGATCATGGTTGCCCTTTCAGAAATCCTCCGTAGTACTACGAGCATCAGACCTGTTGGACCCCTACGGTTTTGCAGTTTTGCTGATATCTCTTTGAAGCGCGCGTGGTTCGGTCTTTACTGGACAGTTAGACGGCGAGCTACCCATTGCTCGTCGTCCACAAACCCGCGTTTACGGCGACCGGGCGTCACCCTGCTACTCGGGAAATGCTTGGGGCGTCTCCTATAGGAGTTCCTATGTGGATGTTCGTTCCCTCACGGTTGCGGCTATTTCCTTCGCTAGTATTACTAGATAGTGCTTCACAGAAGAAGGCGACCGCATTCCATTCCCTCTCGCTCCAGACGATGGCATGAACCAGAACCCGACACGAAAGGTCTATTGGGCTGCCTGGGTCCTGAATTATAAGTACTGTTTTACACATCTTATTTCGTTTTTATCACCTAAAATCCATATTGGACATTAGTTTTAAAAAAGTCCCTTTATCTATAAGTAAGTAAACACTTATTTAGATAACCAAGCATAATATATCAATGTTATTGGTTATCTAACCTATCAATGTAACTGTGTTTAGGCACAACATTCATCCGGCTTTATCAATATTATAAGGTCTAAAATGTCCCGATTTTTTTCATAATTGATAGCGAATCCGATAAGGTATAGTTAGTGGTTGATATTGATGACCAAGTAAACATAAATCAATAGTAAGTACTGTACGAGTTCTGGACTGAAATTGTACAGGATGCCTGCCTGATGTGTCCATCTAAGGGAAAAATTACCTATATAGATATACTAGCTTCTGCCAGCAGCTTTGTCCGCGTCAAACTGTCTCCTTTTGTATGGAGACAGTTTTACGCGGGCTTTGGACCCTCCCCCCCCCCCCCGTTTCATCCTATTTTACAGATCCTAATGGGTTACATCATACAAGGAAATCTTGTGCAAAATTTCATACTTCTACTACAAATAATTCCGGCTGTGCTTTGATTGTCAGTAAGTTTCTCGCTTTATTTATAATACCTAATAGGTTTAGAAAATTGATAACATAGATATCACGTATAGGTATGTTCAATTCCGCTATAATCTTTAGACGCGCTATAGACTATGGAATATATTTTTAGAGCGCGCTATTTTACACGCTATCGTTATAACACGTACTAGCAAAACTCGGTAATCAACTGAATTTGGCGACGTTATCATTTTATTCAGCAACGCGCTAAACGGACACAATAAACGCTATATTGCTATTCCGCTTTGGCCCCACTGTTGGCGTTATGTTGAGCGAGTTGTTATATTATAGCGCGAAGGCAGAGTAAATATAACAAATGCTATACGCTATGAACAAATAGCGTGTTATATTTTGGCGCTATTCGTTATATTAGCTACCACTAATCACGTACAATCGGTATAATGATCCACCAAAGACTAAACGTGGTAACCAGACTCTACCACAACAGACATGAATATAATTATATACAAGGTGTAAAGGTCAGCCCTCCACAAACATAAAAATCAGCCTCACCATACAAAATGATAAACTTGATTGGACAATTTGGCGACAGTATGGCGAGGCCGATTTTTTTTTCCGTTTGCTGAAAAAAAATTTTGTGGAGGGTTGTTCAGTTTCGTCTAATGAGCAAGCCCTTAAAGTTTGTGGAGGGCTGTCCCTTACACCTTTTATACAGGGTTATTTGTAAAATATTGGCAACCTTTCAGGACTACGTTACTAACATCATAAACTAACATTCTTCTTAGCATTGTTGCTAGTAAGACTGAATGCCACCTGATGGGGCACCTGCGTGCAGTGCATGTACTGTTGCCGGGTTTGCCCGGGAGGTGGAGAAATTAATCAGATATTGTGATTATACTAACATATTGTGTGAGAAGCGATATGAAAGAAAAGGGAGTTAGTGATAACGTGACGAGTGACAGGACAGAATGGAAGAAAAAAAAAACCGGCCAAGAGCGTGTCGGGCCACGCTCAGTGTAGGGTTCCGTAGTTTCCCGTCCGTCACAATAGTGTACCCACTTATGAGTTTAAAAAAATGCTTGCATATACGATTATACTACAAACTTAGTCCAGAAATTATTTTGTAGAACCTTTTTGTCTTTTTTGTACAAAAACTGTTCTTTCCATCAAGTTCAAAATGATTTTCCTAGAAAGTCCTTATAAAGTTCTACTTTTCAGATTTTTTTCATATTTTCTAAACTTATGGTTCTAAAGTTAGACGGGGGGACACATTGTTTTTTACTTTTGGAGCGATTATTTCCGAAATTATTGACATTATCAAAAAATGATTTTAGTAAACCCCTATTCATTTTTAAATACCTATCCAACAATATATCACACGTTAGGGTACAAATTAAAAAAAAAATCACTTCCCACTTTCCATATAGGGGGCTACCCTAATAAAACATTTTTTTCCAATTTTTATTTTACCACTTTGTCGGCGTGATTGATATACATATTGGTACCAAATTTCAGCTTTCTAGTCCTAACGGTCACAAAGATTAAGCAAGGACGGACAGACGGACAGACAGACATGGCGAAACTATAAGGGTTCCTAGTTGACTACGGAACCCTAAAAACGTGTTGCGCCGACCCCAAATAAAACGGGACAAGGGCAGGAAGAAGACTAACATAATTATACTAAGATAGCATAGGTTATACTAAAATAGGTTTAGAAATACTAACGATTTTATGGTAGTCTGCCTAATTTAAAGATAATAAATAAAATAAACAACTTTAGTTCTATGACTTTTCTTTTTTAATTTAATACTTAGTTCTAAAAGAAAGCTACTTTTTTTATTGCTGAAAGGTATTTTTATAGAAATACTACTATTATTTTCAGAAGTATTCTTTCTTGCTCGTGTTAGATTTTTCAATCTTCAATAATTTTATCATAAAAAAAATGTAGATAACTATATTATCGGCGAGTATCATACATTAAGTTATTGAAACCTACGGTCCGGACTAAGCGTTTCGCTTGGTTGTTGATACCGCGTACATCGAAGGACTGTAACAATTTGCCTGCTGCGGTCTTCCTGTCCTATTATAATTTAGGTGTCTTCAAGGCTAGAGTGTATAAATAGGCTCTTAATAAACTTGTTTGCCTTACCATCAACGATTGCATCACTGCTTACCATCAGGTGGGATCACAGTCAAGCATTAGTTTATATCAAATAATATAAAAAAATACAGTAAAACCAAAAAATATTTGATTATTATAATTTTGTAGTTTCTCCAGAAGTTTCAGCTGTGTTCAAAAGTACAACACAAAGGCAAGAGTAGTAATGATGGTAAAAACATTTATGAATTAAATAAATAGCAATACCGATATTGTAAGGCACATTTTTATTAAACAATAAACATATTATTTTATATAAAAATACATGATTTAAAATACATTGGGCATCAAGAAACAGTAATTTATGTGCTTAATTTTATGATGGAATGTATCACTGTATAGGTTGGCCTTTACAATGTGATCAAGGCATAAAAACTTATTATATTATTAAATCTAATAATTGTCTTAAACTTACAGCAACCTTAATATCCTTATTTCATATTTGTAAAAAAAAATATAACAAAGTAACTGGGGATTGCCCAGCCTGTATGGTGTAATTTAAAAAAGTAACTATTTTAAAATCTTAATAGTATTCGATACCTAAAAACATACACAAATTGACGCCAATATTTTAGAAATATTTAAATAAAGTAACGTTATGAGGATATTTTCCTTTATGATAATGTCTCTGGACTATGAGATAGCTTAAAAAATTCCGTTAATTGATTTATATAGTTTCGTAATCTTTTTTTTCCAAGTACAAATTGGTTTTTATTGTAATATATTTTCTCTTTTAGATAGTTTTATTAAAGTAAGTAATTACCAGCAAAGTTCCGAGAGTATATCGTTGAAGTTATTGTATTTGTTTATAAATCGATTCGAATCGATTAAATAATTTTGATGCTGGCAATATTTGCTAGCGTCAAAATGATAAAACCGATTATTATTTCAATAAAGTTACTTTTTATTTATGAATTGTTATTATTGTAGTGGCGCTCATTTGGAAGTCAGTTTTTATAGCAAAAGTAAGGAACAAAAAATTTTTTCTCTAGTGTGTTGTCCACTCATGACCTCAGTTGGGCAATCCCCTTAACAACATCATGCATGATACCTTTTTTATTTACCAATTAGTACAATTTTCAATAAATCTTTTCATAAATAACAAAGTGAACTTAGCATAAATTTTATATAACAAACTTGCTTGTAGCTAAAGTTGAATTCAGATTATTTTGTAGTACTCAAAAAACGTTATCACAAAAATATAGGATGGAGATTACTTCTCGTAACTGCTAGCGTATTTTTTTTCCGCACTCTTATATCGGTATAGGTATATTAATGATGGAAGAGCCTAAGGTTGGTGTGCGCAAGTATAATCTTGTGTTCATTGCAAGCGTCAATAACCTCCTTGTCGTTGTTCGAGCCCGATGGACTGCCGATATACTCGACGCCGCACTGGAAACAAAAAAAATCACCATCAACGATTGCATCACTGCTTACCTGGTGGGATCGCAGTCAAGCACTAGTTTATATCGGATAAAAAAAAAAATCACTGAGTCTACAATACAAGCTACGGGTCGAAACCGACTTGTTCCATGAAAGCTATGGCGAAATATAGGAAGGTATAGCTTGCACTGAGAAGAAATATTATAAACATAAGAGTTGTCGTCTATCATCAATATGAACATTGTTTAAAAGTATGTTCTTTCCAACACAATTTACACCTAGAAAGAGGTAATTTTTTTTTTGCTTTTATGTTCGTAGAGATTACCTATCTTTGAAAGTACTGGTCCGACTGCTAATACTTTTTTACCAGTAGAAAGCTGCATTATTCCTGAGTGAGATAGGCTATATTTTATGTACGAGGGCGAATCCGCGGGCAAAACCTAGAGTGTATGATAAAGAGGCAACGCGAAAGGCGCAGGCGCGCCTGAACGCTCTGTTGGCATTCGTCATCGGAATTACCGACTGCCACTCCTTAATGTCTAATGCGCTATCCCTTCCTTCCTTATTTCCGACTTAGGGCTTTATAGTCTAAGATTCGATTAAGAACGACCTTCACCGGTCTGTTTAATGCATGAAACGTATTTTATGATAATTTTAGTGTATTAAATAATATAACGCGGGTGGGTTACCTAAGAAATTCCTGGCCAGACTATTATTAATTAAAAATTGAAAATTTACTTTTTTTTAGAAAAATGCACACCCGTTATTCATACCAGATTTTTTTGCAGACAACACTATAACATCGTATTCGTAATGAGACAGCGTTTATTTTGATTTAATATTTGTTATATATCAAAATAAACACACCTGTTTATACCTGGCAACCCATAGTTATGACAGGAAACAAATAGGCAACTCAACATTTTTATATTCTAAAGGCTACTTTCGGTTAGTATTAATTTATTCGTTTAACACACCGGTGCATATTTAAAAAAAAAAAAAAAAAAATTGTTTGGCCAGGAATTTCTCAGGCAACCCACCCATGTTATATTATTTAATATACTGAATTTATCATAAAATACCGTTTCATCCATTAAACAAACCGGTGAAGGTCTTTCTTAATCGTATCCTCTACTATTAGGGCATCTGAAACCTTACTTGATGAATAACATCTTATACCTGGAGCTTATTTTTTTTTGTGGAAAGTTACCAAATGACTAAAATCTGTGTTCCTTCAGTTGCGCTTTGAGTTTCAGGGCCATTATTATTATTTAGTAAGGCACACTAGCAGCTATTAGCTGATGCGTGTGTTTCATATAGTTTGGAGATGTTTAGTCTGTCCAACCATTTTGAATAAACCCGCATAATTTTCAATTGTAAGCCATGCATTCAGAAATGTTATCGCTTTCATCTAATAAACATCTTTGAAATACATAGTATTCGCAAAATTATTCAATTTTTTACATTTCTGTTAGTTTACTATGCATAGTTTACATCTCAAATTATTATCAGTCTGTATCTATAATCTACTGACCTGTACTGCCCTGTCGATGTTATCACGGAATGGGAAGAACGCGTCTGAGGCGAGAGCGACGCGGTTCATCTTGCCAACCCATTCGGTACGTTCCGCTTCACTTAGTAAGGCGGGCGCTTCACCGTCGAAAAGCGCGTTCCATTGTTCTAGCGGGAGATCTGAACCTGTGTGACAACGAAGATAGAACAATCTGATTGACTAAAGTATTTACAGGGTGATGAATCTCATAGTAGCAACAACATGGCAAATGCTATCATCATCATCATTTCAGCCGAAAGGCGCCCACTGCTGGACATAGGCCTCCCCCAAGTGTCGCCACAATGAGCGGTCCTGTGCCTCTCGCATCCATCGGATTCCCGCAACCCTTACCAGGTCATCGGTCCACCTTGTAGGAGCAAATGCTTATGACATACGAATTGAGGCATTTGTGCCGTAACCACACCATTTTCACCAGAAAAATAGAATAAGCAAAGAAAACAACCTCGTTTTAACGATGTTGATAATGATTTTGTTTTCCAGTTTTTTTTAAATACAATGTAAATTATTGTGACACTGGCTGGTGACACAAGACAGTAGTGTGAGATCTATATATGAGTATATAAAAATCAATGCCACTTTTCGTTGTAATTTTATAACTCAAGAACGGGCTCACCTATCCTAACCAAATGTTTAGGCTTTGTTTGGACTATTTAGTAGATGGTTTATGTGAAGTTTGGTAGGGTAGAGTAGGGCATAGTAGGGTAGAGTACTGCAGAGTAGGATAGAGTAGGATAGGGTAGGGTAGAGTAGGATAGGGTAGGGTAGAGTAGGATAGGGTAGGGTAGAGTAGGATAGGGTAGGGTAGAGTAAGGTAGAGTAGGGTATGGTAGGGAGGAGTTTGGAAGAGCGGGAGCGAATCCACGCGGGCAAAAGCTAGTTATTTATATCACAAAGGGTAACAATCAACTGTTTTATTCTAGGTAGAGATGAGCAAATGCATGGGCATTTTTGGCGAATTGGGAAAATTCCTCATGTACGTAGAACCCATAAACTGTTTTTTTTTTTTGTTCCAAATTTAATTTACGAAATTGATTTTAGCTTTGGGTGTAGGATTAACTTGCTAAGTTTAGCTATGGTGAATTTTTAAAAAGTGATGCGATCGAGTACGTTGTACACTTTCAATAAAGCCACAAATGTTGACGCCTTATACTTACTGGACATAATTTGATTTAATTTATTTTTGACTATAATACACCTATACTTGACATCTTGACATTTAATTATTTATTTTATGTATTTTGTAATGTAATTTAGAAATTTGAAATGACTATAATATGTAAATGCAATTAAATGTAATTTTTATAACTAAAACATTTGTACGCCGTTATTGGCAAAACATGGACGCTCATTACACACTATTAATTTAACACCTTGCATGTCTGATAAGTCAGTTTATGTAAACGCATGTTTGACAAATAAATTTTCTTTCTTTCTTTCTTTCTTATTAATATTTTTTTTTTAGTTGAGAAATCCTCAAATGACTTCACCTTCTCAAGGGTGGAGCAAGAAGACGTGTCAGACTTGTACTGACTAAAACCCACTTATGTTTTATGTGCCCTTTGCGTTCTCAAATCTCGGCTTTCAAACATTCCCAGAGCCCTCCTTAATACATGCTCATACTAACCAACAGTGCCATTAACATAGTTATCGATAGCGTTAGACTGCACGGCCCTCGTGACGCCCTGCTTAAAGCGCATGGCGAGCACCGTGGGGTGGCGCCGCATCCACCACAGCGCCGCCTTGCCGCCCGCCAGCCGCGTGCAGTGGATGCGGGACTGCTGACCGGCGCCGATGCCGACCACCTGCACAACCAAAGTTTCAATCATTCAATTAACAAGCCGGGAAGACAGAAAGAGGTACACTTGTAAAGCTAAAACACACATTTACATGGACTACACAACGAAAGTTAAACTTGCGTCATATAGTTTATATTGGACGATATGTTGCTTGCACACATAAACATTTTTGATAAGCTTAGAGCCAAAACGAAAGAAGTTCGCTGTTTTGACCAGTTACAGAATCGTTTTCCACAGGGTACTATTAAACTTGAAAAAAAAAAACAAAACCTTATTTTGCTATAATCAGAAGTATTTATAAAGCGTATTCGTGTTTATCAATATGTTAAGTAAGCAGTGATTTTTGTCCGTTACGTTTTTTTTTTTTATTATTATTAGTAGGTTCCAGCTTGACCTAGTGGTGGGATAGTTCTCACCTGATGGTAAGCGACAATGAACATATTATCTGTATTATATGGTTTTATTGTAAAAATGTTTATGCGCAAGTTACTGGCGCTTTAGCTCTTTTTCTCTCTTCATATAACAAAATAAAATATAAATAAATCAACAGTATTTTACCTGTCCATCTCTGGCGAAGCAAACAGAGTTACTTTGTGTGTACTTCAAGGCAATGGTCGCCACAATAAGATCTCTCACTGCGTTGCTAGGCAACGCATTCTTGTTTGTAACCACATTCTTGAATAGATCTTCTGTGATCTTCGCATCGTTGCGTCTTTGTTCTAGAGTGAGGCCAAAGATCGTCTTCTGTTCCATTAGGTCTGGTTCGTAGCTGGGGTCCATCTGGAATTAAGGTGTTTTTAGTTTGTTGGTTTAGTTACCATCAAAGACACTTCCGCCTGACCACCGCTAAGTTTATTTTTGCTCGCACTCGAACGAACGGTTTGGTTCGGCGCCGCGCCGCAGGATTCAGGTAGAAATGACACATAAGGTATTAGTGAAGCACATCAACATAGAGAAAATCATATATTATTATCTTTTTTAAAGTACTGAGCGCCACACAGTGGGTTTCTACAGAAGGAAAGCACCGTCGAGGCTGGCGGGATGATATGGACGCATATCGCAAGGACTGGTTGGAGACGGCGCGGGAGAAGAAAGTTTGGAAGGACTTGGGGAAGGCCTTTGCCCAGCAGTGGGACAGTAAGGGCTAGTAATAAAAATAAAAATTTTAACAATTATCATTAACAAGTGAAGCTAGCCCAAAAGTTATAGCGCTCCCGTCTCGCATCTATGGGTTAAAGCGTATATTATTCTCTTTTTTGATGTATTATATCATGATTATCGTTTAACAAGTGAAGCTAGTTAAAAAGTTATAGACTCCCGCCTCGCATAGTTTCAATATTATTTTGACAGTACAAGAAGTTTTGGAAAGGCATGCTTAGGAGTCTAGTAGGTAACTAGTCTTATGGAAGTAGGGCAGGTCGTAGCTATCTGCCGCGTAAATATGCTAAGGCTTGCCACAATCGACTCCAGTTACTGGTCGATAGGTTGAAAGATTATGATGACTCCTGAGTCATCACTAACATTAACTTACGCCAGAAATCTGTTTTATGCGGGAATTTATCTAGTGAAGTAAGCGGCTGTTTTAATTATTCGCAAATTGATTCCTATTAGTAGATATTGTGATGTAAAGATTGGCGTCGTTTTGTATCTCAAGTGCCTATGGAACTGGAAAACATGTAGGTAGATTCGTGCATTACTATCTCGGTAAAATTAAGCTGCAGTATTGACTACTTTAGCAAAGCCTGCCAAGAAGGCTGACTCGATATATTTCCCGCTAAATACGGCAGAGACATTAGAATGTGATACATCCGCTATCTAATGAAAGTCAAAGTAACTGAAAGAGACTGTAAAAACTAAACTACTTTCTAAACTTGACACTGGACACACAAACCGCAACAATCCTATGAAGCACAAACAAAATACTTTAAGGCCTCAGTACAACTTTAATAAAAAGTAGAATTGAATGGTAGTGCTGATTGAAAAAGTATTTTTATTCGTTTTGAATTTATGAATACGAACTTACAGATACCGGCTTGAATCTTGAGCGCTCAGCGAAAAAGCGGAGATTGCTTTGCGCATCATATACATCGGCGAGCCAATCACGGCACAAGGATTGCACACCCCGCGTCTCACTTCATACCACTAAAAAGACCCGATATTTAACTTCTGCACTAGTGAAAGCCAGCGCTCAAGATCCTGCTGGTATCATTCATTTACCAGTTTAGGTCATTTAGAATCAGGGCCGGACGCTCAGGTTACCACCATCGAACACCTCCATGAGGACACGGCAGAGCTTCACCCAAGAGGGACAAACTGCCTCCATGCCGCACCGTGTGCTCCGGACGATCCACACAATGGCGTTTCCACACCTCACCATTTCTTGTTGCCAGATCCAAAACAGGTACTTACCGAAACACCCATGTCCGGTAAGGACATACCGAGGCGGATTAAATTTGCACAGCACGGACTTTTTTTATGTGCGTATTTCAGAAACTGGCACCGAGCGATAAAAGGCTAATTACGGCACTGGTTACCAGGACCAAGAATTACCTGCAAAACACAGTAGTTGCCGCCCTTCTTTTTCTTCAATATTTCCAGAGCTTCAGCACTGTATCCTGGGGCGACGATTCCGTCGGAAACCTCCCTGGAGATGATGCGTGCTGTGATGGCATCGCACTCGTCCGATAGTGCTACGAAGTCGCCAAACGAACTCATGCGGTCAGCGCCGCGAGCGCGCGCGTACGCGCAGGCTAGCGGAGTCAGGTTTGGGAGAAGGTCCGCTACCATGCATACGGAGGCCTAAGAAAGAAAGACTTATTGAAATTTACTGTTTTATAATCCATACTAGCTGCTGCCAGTGGCTTCAGTCGCATGATAGTAGAAAATTATCCCAAGGCAACATACTTTTGGCATAAAAGAGTATCCTATGTGCTATTCCTGGACATGATCTACCAGTGGACAAAGTCTAATTGAAATTTGTTAAGCTGTTTGCGTGAAAAAGTAATAAACATACAAAATAAATACACGCTCGCAAGCTCTATGTGTAATGGATAAGATATAAGATATGGATGAAAATTTACAAAAGGGTATACCATGTCCATGTCCTGGAATATGGCATATAATAATTCTATCTCGGGAGTATTTTTCGACTTTTGGTAGAAGCTAGAATACTAATGAATAATAACTCATGACTGCAATATAAGGAAAATTCGTAAATTATTCTTCAGATACAGCGATCACGTACGTATCCTTTATGTTCCGCGTTGCTTTCGTTGACAATACCCTTAAGGTAGAACTACACTGTGCACACGTGTGTCACGTACGTCGATCTGGGCGCGTCCGTCTTCATACTTTTTATATGGAAATTAGACTTATAGAACTACACTAGATCCACGCCATGCGACGTCGTTCTACGTACAAATTAGACGTCGTTTTACGTACAAATTAGACGTGGTCCACGTGTGCGTCGGTCTAATGTTCTAGCTTCATAATTTCTATAATAAATTCACTATCACCAATTAAATTACTCGTAAGGTTTTCCATTCTCAGCAGCTTGGGATTATCGTCATTTTACTGAAGAAACGGATCCAGCAGTCAGGTGAAAAAAAATTGAGCTAGAATTAGAAGTTTATTTTCTTGTCGCACATACCTCTTCCTTATCCAAAGGCAAGCCAACAGCAGCTCCGGCTGGCGACACATGTTTGAAGCTAGTGGCAGCAGGCAGGCCCAAGGCCTCCTTCAACTCTTTCACCAACTGCCACGCATTTAAAGCATCACAGAGATTAATAAACCCGGGAGATCCGTTGAGAGTAGTTAGTGGAAGCTTGTCGCGGGTCGTGAACACTTGGGCTGGTTTCTGATGAGGGTTCATGCCTGGGTGGACGAGATTTTGATTAGTGCTGTATTTAACATATAGAAGTGCTGATTTGAGTTTATGAAACCAACTAGCTGTAATTAGCGGCTGCGCCCACGTGAAACTATATGGTCCCAGGATAAAAAGTTTCGTCGTTCGAGCGTGATGAAGATAACACACAGTAAGGAAACACACACATTCACAAACTTTTGCCTTTATCTGTAACTACATCATAGATAAAAAGTTGTTATTTGTGATCATTACTCATGTACATCGTCGTGTGTCATGTTAAGTTGTACCGTCATCCTATAGAGTGAGGAAAGACATGTACTCTACACCTGTGTTTCCACACAAACTTTTGCTCTAAATTATTTCCTAGCTATGGCTGGTTTAAAACACCATAAAAAGTAAAGTGATGACATGGAGGTCACGACCCTCAGCATTGAGAAATACGACGCAAGGAGGGAGGAGGATGGCTGGTTTAGTCTCCATTGCGATTGACCATTGGGTACAAAATTCGGTTAGGAGGATATAATATGAAACTTCAATTATTGGATGATCCCAGAAAGTTCTGTAAATCTTTCACGGTACTCTTTCTCTTGCTAATCTACCACTTAGTAACCTGACCAGTACTGTAAAGTTGCTGAACCCCAGGTTATTTAACTGTTATTGGGTGAAATTTTGGCATATCAACGACAGAGTACAGTATATAAAAGTAGTTTTTATTTCTTACCATATCTCAAGGTTAGTTGGGATTCCCCTGCAGAATACTGTCTACGGAAATAGTCGGAAATGGCGAGATCATACTCTGAAGTCTGGGTGAATGCCTTCAAGGCCAATCGCTTCCTGCAAAAATGTATATTTTGTTAAAACAAAGTTGTATAACAATACAATGAGGTAATGCTTTGTACAATCAGTCAGATGTGATTGAACTGTCAATTACCTGTAATTTCCACTGATTACAAAATATTATAGGCTAGACCTGTTAACAATATGAAGTTTATCAATATTACTGTACGATACTGTTGATTTCGATAAGCCGTTCCTGTTCGAAACGTCCTTCAATTGTTTAGTTTTTTTTTTAATTTACTATAAATACCTGGTGTCCAAAGAGGTTTGATGGTCCTTGCTTTCTTTGAGTTCTCGCATAACTGTGTCATAATCGTTGGGGTCACAAATAATCGTGACTCTGTCGTGATTCTTCGCAGCCGCTCGGAGTAATGTAACGCCACCAATATCAATGTTTTCAACGGCATCGGCAATCGTTACACCGGGCTTTGAAACTGTTTGTACGAACGGGTACAGATTGCAGACGACGACGCTTATCATGTCAAAGTTCTGACGTTTCATGTCCTCCTGGTCTGAAGGGGTAAGCCTGGAAAAGTCATAAAGCTTAGGTTTGTCTACTAACAATCAGAAGAGAGCACCGGCCATCAACAAGACTTATTCTCCATAATTACAAAATCTAGGTAGGTAGATGAATAGGATGCTTCTCCAGGTGAGGCAAGCGTGTTCCATTGTTGGCCATATCATCGCTTACCATCAGGTGAAATGTTGGTCAAACGAGAGCCTATCTATAATAAAATTTAACGTAACGTTTAACGTCAATGGTAAGTTTAATTACTGGACATTAACTATATCCATGTTTCTTCTGGATTAAGCCTATTCACAAACTTAACTTACCTAGTAATACCACAAAATTTATTCAAGGAAAAACTAACAGTACATTCTTCTTAGTGACTCAATGAATTCATCTACCTAAACTTTTCCCAGTTGTTGGGGTCGCCTCCAGTCTAACAGGATGCAATGAATACCAGTAATTTAAATAGAAAGACTGCTTTATCTGAACTCCACAATACCCAGTAAATAGGTATCACAATACTTTTTGGCAGGACTGATGTTAGAATTCCTGGCTTCCGTAACGACTGTCAAAGTTCTGCAAATTACAGCCGGGTCCAACGACTTAACGGGCTTTCTGAGGCATGGAGGAATCTCGGTATGTTAATATGGTCACCTACCACAAGATCGACCACACAAGCTTCTTTTAATTTCTTTGTAATTCTTATCTCTTTAAATTTACCTAGACAAGATACCAGCATGGACAGCTGGATGTAAAGTTTTGACCCGTCCTCCGAGCATTTCAGGAGCCTTCGTGATGTCCGACACTTCGGTGACAGCAAGCCCAGCATTGCGGATAGCTGTGGCAGTACCACCGCTGGCCACCAGACCCAAGCCAATTTCCGATAAGCATTTGGCCAAAGGTAGCAAGCCTGTCTTGTCAGACACGCTGAGAAGTGCTGTGGACAATATTATGGCTTGTTTCGATCAATTGAATAATGATCTTCTGACGTAATTTCAGTGACCGGGAGTACGACCATCAATTCGTAAGTGGCGGCGGTTCAACACAAGTCATGGTCACAATGATATTGACCTCTTTGTAGTAACGAAACATCATTGACTGCTATTGGTCAGTCCCCCAGTCGAATAAATGGTTATTAATTATAATAACATAATGATGATTTATTATAATGTAACCAAAATAAGGATTAAAAATATGGAATGATAAGTTTTTTCTACGTTTATCTCGTTCAACTAAATATTCAGAAGATATTTTTTTACATGAGATAGAGATGGTCACTTACCTAGTTTTCCATTAGAAGCCATTTTGATTCTGTGCGTTTCTTGTGAATTACTTTATTGTAATGACGATATGAGATAATTGTTCCCAGAGAGCTTATATCTGCAGTGTTCACTTGACCTTACGCAGGGGTTCCTGATAACAAAACAATCTTGTTTACCAGAAGAGTAGGGTTGTCAACCTTCTTAAAATATAGTAGGTATTGAGTGGGTACATAAACTAGCCATAAAGTGGTTCCACTGCTGAGATTCGGACCACCTATCTACGAGAGGAAATGGGTCGTAATCCAATCCATCAAGCGGTTCCAGGGCGCGTTAGTATGAAATTTATAATACAGAGCGTCACACAACAAGTAGAATTCTTCGAAGGGGAAAGTATAACCTTGTTAGCCAGTTCGGGCATTTCATTAGAGGTGCTTGGCCAACAAACAGACTCGCCCTTGATTACCAATCAAGGTTGCAGATTTACATTTTTCCAGCAGGCTTAGACACATTTCTGCTAGCATTCCCGCCAAATACCTACGAGCTACGGAGAAGTCACGTGACAAAAGACGCGATAGGGTAATGTCAATGCCAGGTCACACATCAGGGCCTTACATTTTGTACTTAGCGTTTCGGTTAGCGGGAAGGGATCGCTAACAAAAAAGTCATTTGTCTCAGCCTGTTGGGACGTCATCACGCTGGTATGGATCAACTTTATTGATTACTAGCTGTCTGCTTTAATTTCATCCGCGTTTTTGATTAGGTACGTTCCTATTGGTCATAGAAATGCACTACAAGAAGAGCTTTCAGATGGATATTTACGTCTATCGCGAATCAATAATATTATTTAAAGGTATTTATCGAACCTACAGAGTACACAGCGCAAATCTCATTATTTGGAAACAACTGAAGAATTTGGAGTGATAACCCTAACGTTCTTGAATATTGTGATGTAAATAACTAGAGTTATTGCTCTTTGGCGTTAACAACAACTGAAAATGAAACAACACATATGACTTTCGATGTCTATCTCTTGTAATAATGTTCTTACGTATGTATATTGATATTTTTCAACAAAAACATCGTGATAAAAGTCATAAATATTCTCTTCATTCTATACAAACAAAATTCAAATAGATAGATAAATTCTTTATTGTACACCAAAAATAAAGCAATTAGGTACATAAGAAACTTAAAATTAATAGGGTGTCACAATCAGACCAGATTCAATTTATTTATAAACGCAGTACAACACATTATTGAATAAACCCAGAAAAAAGCACTAGTGCTGGCACTACTGTCACTGCACGCTTACTTACCTTTGCTGCACGCTTACCACTGTAGTGGTAAAAAAGCCGGACAGGAAAAATGGGAAGATGAAACGGCCAAGCACTTTATAATCATTTATCACTTTTTTTTCAGCTCAGGAGTGTAGCAGCTAATTCGCTACCGAAGTATGTTTCCTGATAGCTACAACCTGGCAGTCTTTAAGTGAATAGGTTACTTTTAGGCAAGCGTGCGCCATGGTCGTGGTCAAGAGCGAGGCTTTCATTTTTTCAAGTCTTTAATTTGATATATTACACAGTACAGTTTTAAAATATTGTAGGCATCACAAACCGAGGCCACGCCAAATTGCCACCATAACGACCTGGATTCAGCCCAACACACGCTTGAAGTGTCCAGCGTGGGCCACTGAGCGACGAGTCCTGAGGTCGCCAGGCTCGGACGAGATCTAGTATAGCTCTCGCTACTACTGGCAGAGACAGAAACTGTGGAGAAGTTAATTCCTTTTCATACCGTGATGATCCAAAAGGAGGCCACCGAGCGGGATAGTAAGACGGCCGATCTGACTCGGAAAAGAAGGCGTCGGGCAGGGAACGGCCTCGATGCCTAATACGCCGGAACCCCGCTTGCATCATTAAATGCAGGGTGGGACTTTGGAACCACGGGTGCTTTGAGTGGTGACTCTGCTTGTCCATTGAGTAATTCCAAGGAAGACGGTGGCACAGTGAGGCTCAGGGGAGATCGTATTAGTCTCCTCAGCGATGTGCCGTAACATGAAGTGGTCTTTTAAGAAGTAACGGGGCCTGTTTAATGTGCTGATGGTGATCACCGGAGTCGTTTTAGGGACGTAAAAATCACACACTCCCAGGACTAATAGTCCCAAAGTCCGAGCGCCTTTTGAACGATTTCCCCTCGAAAACAAAAAAAAAAAGGTTTCCCTATCCAAAGGGCAACTAACCAACGTAACTCTATTAAAGCCTTCGCTGTCCGTCTATCTGTCAGCGTGCACAGAACAGTTTGTCATGAACTGTAATAAGTAGACTTCACTTTGCAATTACCTCACTAAGTATTGGCGCTATAAAACCAATAATAAAAATAAAGTTAAAAGGTTTCTTTTTTTTTTTTTTTTGCTCTTTTGTATAGACAGAAATATAGTAACCAATCAAATTGTATGAATGCTAACACATAAAGCAAATAAAAGCCGATCAAATGTATGTCAGAATCGCGCACTAAACCAAACGCAATACCGCACTTTTCATCACTCGCCATACCTTTTTATTATTCGGGCACTTGTCGGTGGCCTGAATCTTGAAATTTCGCAAGAAGAAAGGCGCCACTGGTACGACACTTGTACTCGATCGGTTTTATTTATTTTTTGTTTAGACATTCATTACAAAAGTTACGTTATTGCGGGCGTGGATTTTCTTGTAAATACGAGTATGTATATTTCTAACTTCGGGAATATTTAATTTATTGTTGTTTGAAAACAAATTAACTAGTGATATTCAATTAGGATCTCGTAGGTAGGTATAGCTTGACTGCAATCCGAGGTATTCGCGCCTGCATTTAACCCACGACACAACCCGCGGGACGTGCATTAAATCGATGAGAATATTAACGAACGCTGAATTAACGAATAACGAATATACTGGCTTAGATACAAAAACTATCTGCTTAGAATCTAAGCAGATAGTTTTTCCTTAAGGGTTGCAAACCAACGTCCTAATCAATGTGACTGTTAGTTTCAATTAGTGTAGACAGCAGTTGTAATCCATGACCTTCAACGCAAGGGCATTTTCCTAACCACTGAACGTGTTGGCGCGTTGGTTTATCTCCATGTAGCCGCAACATAAACCACATAAACCAAGGTGACTTTTTTATTGATATAAACTAGTGCTTGACTGCGATCCCACCTAGTACCTTGCTTGGAACGATAGTTTGGTCATACCTTTAGGCTAACGGGGCGTAGAGCGCGGAGCGGTAGCCTGCGAGGGTCGGCGCAATCCTACCCTCCCAACCTGCGGTTTTTCAAGTTAGCCAAGCACTACCCTATTTTTCTAGCCGCACTATGTTTTATCAAGTAACATTTTTGAGCTTGCTTCGCACACTCTTGCATAAAAATAGATATCTTTTTTTTTTAGCAACAAGAAAGAGGTGAGTTTTACTGTCTATTTAATTATACCAAAAAAAAAAACAATAAATTATAATCAAATTAAATAAATTAAAATCAAATAAGTTATTGGTTTAATTTTTGATTATTTCTCAAGGGGCAGTATAAGTATTTATTTACGCTGAGGTGCCAATATTGACAGTGTGTGTGTAAAGCACTGTCGCCAACTAGAAGGTCATTGCAGTAACAATCTATAATATAAAAATGAATCGCAAAATGTGTTGGTAAGCGCATAACTCAACAACGCCTGGACCGATTTCGCTAATTTTTTTTTTGTTGTGTTCGTTATTATGAGGAGAAGGTTCTTATGGAAAAAAAAAATGAAAATTAGGGTACTGTAGGGTAGAGTAAGGTAGAGGAGGGTAGAGTAGGGTAGAGTAGGGTAGGGTAGAGTGGTGTAGAGTAGGGTAGAGTAGGGTAGAGTAGGGTAGAGTAGGGTAGAGTAGGGTAGTGTAGGGTAGAGTAAGGTAGAGGAGGGTAGAGTAGGGTAGAGTAGGGTAGGGTAGAGTGGTGTAGAGTAGGGTAGAGTAGGGTAGAGAAGGGTAGAGTAGGGTAGAGTAGGGTAGAGTAGGGTAGGGTAGAGTAGGGTAGAGTAAGGTAGAGGAGGGTAGAGTAGGGTAGAGTAGAGTAGGGTAGAGTAGGGTAGAGTAGGGTAGAGTAGGGTAGAGTAGGGTAGAGTAGGGTAGAGTAGGGTAGAGTAGGGTAGAGTAGGGTAGAGTAGGGTAGAGTAGGGTAGAGTAGGGTAGAGTAGGGTAGAGTAGAGTAGAATAGGGTAGGGTAGAGTAGGGTAGAGTAGGGTATTGTAGGCTGAAGTAGGGAAGAGTGGGAGCGAAGCCGCGCGGGTACAGCTAGTTGTTAATAAAAACCTTTCAGATACCGTCAATTTGAGAAACAATAGTAAGACAATAGATGCGCGAACGCCTTCTACTTCCGTAGTCTCAGCCACTACTACTATGTCGTCGACAAATCGAAGGTGAGTGATGTACTCGCCATTGACATTGATGCCTGGTCTACTCCAGTCCAGAACCTTGAAAACATCCTCCATTGCGGCCGTGAACAGTTTCGGAGAAATGACGTCTCCCTGCCTCACACCCCGCTGCAGGAGGAAGGGTTTCGAGGTCTGGTCCTGAAGTCAGAGTGACATATTGGCGTTTTCGTATAAACACTTCAGCACCTCGATGTACCGATAGTCAATCTGGCACCGTTGGAGAGACTGCAGAACAGCCCATGTCTCGATCGAATCAAAGGCTTTCTCGTAGTCCACAAACGCTAGACAGAGAGGCAGATTATACTCCTCGGTCTTCTGTATAACCTGCCGCAGCGTATGTATGTGGTCTATGTGGCTGAAGCCTTTTCGGAATCCGGCTTGTTCGGGAGGCTGGAAGTCGTCGAACCTGCGCGCGAGACGGTGACTCTGGAAAACACAGCTTGTAGACATGACTCAGAAGTGAGATGGGCCTATAATTCTTGAGCAGGGTCTTGTCGCTCTTCTTAAAGAAGAGTACCACCACACCTCCGCTCCATGCCTGTGGCGTTTTTCCCTCGAGCATGACGGAATCAAACAGCTTCTGAAGGGCCTTAAGGATCGGTTTCCCACCCGCCTTCAGGAGCTCGGCAGTAATTCCGTCATTACCTGGCGCCTTGTTGCCAATCTCGTACAGGCTGACGTCCGGGATATCTTCGGTATCGTGTCGGGTCAATCTAGCTCTTGGGTCGTTTGCCAGATTCGCAGTGGGTTTGGTGATAACGTGTACAACTGACCATAAAAAGCCTCGATCGTTCCCAGGAGCTCCGGTTTGGCAGATATGACTCTACCATCTTCGGTCCTCAGTCTCGTGAGCTGGCTCTGCCCACTAGACAGATCTCTTGCAAACACCTTGGAGCCCTTATTTCTCTCAATCGCGTCTTTAATTTTTCCGGTATTAAAGTGAAGGAGATCGCGTTTCAAGGACTTAGAGATCCGTTTATTGAGCTGCCGATATGTGCACGCATCGTCTGGAGACCGAAGAATCATCTCACGCCTCTCCTTCATAAGCTTAAGAGTTCGATCTGTGAGCCTCTTGGTCTTATTTGTACGAGTCTTAAAAAAACTTAGACTCGACCGTATGGACAGTTTCTACGAACCCATCGGTGTATTCGTCCACGGAGCTTCCTCCTAGGCACTCGAAACTGACGAAGAATAAACTTACTAAGACATAAATAAACGAGTGTTGACGCGCGACTTGTGGGTGTCGTTTAACGTCCAACTGATACAATAAATGTTTTAAATTACGGTGGCGGCAAGCGCTAGCACTTTTCCGTACTAGTGCGAAAAATAGTAAATTAAGTGCTTAAAAGTGGTAGGGATAAGAGCAGGTTTTCGAATAAGTGTACTGGAAAATAAGTACTTACTTTTATACATATTAAGTCTTGGACTTTAATTTTGTTTAAAAATCATATGATGACCTCTGGCTACACCCATCTGTTGACGTCTATTGTATAAGTATTCAGTTGATAAGCCAAGAAAACAAGTGTTGCAATAGCCATAAGCAATTGAGTAGCTAATCAATTTACTGGCTGGAAATGTTATAAGGTTAATACTTTAGGTATGGCTATTGTTCAGTTAATAAACTAAAAAGTACTACATTATTGTGTAATTTATTTTTAATTGCTCCTTTTGCAGGTTTTGTGGAATAAAAACTCAATAGTAATCAAAAATTCCTTTGTACTCCTTGTATAAATGTATTTATTATGTACCAAAATAATTTTACAGTGTTATTTTGGTACACACATAAATAATAAAACACAAACAAATGGTGGCCTTATTGCATTCTACACTGTCTGACAACCTAGAATGAACAGTATAAAATATGATAGATACAAAATATATGGGCAATAATACATATAATTTGACGTCCCTGGGTAATGAAGTCGGTATTATGGTATAACTAAGGATGAGTTGCACCATTTAACTATAACGATAATAAAGCCATTAACAGTTGTCAAATCGTCGAATTGACCAATAGGCGGCCATTTCACGTCTGGTTATGGTTTGGTTATCGTTATAGTTAAATGGTGCAACTCACCCTAAGTTTTGTCAAATTGACTATCAACACTTGTAATGGTAATGGTCTTTTACGAGTATTTTAAATACAGGCAATGATTGAAAAAAGAAGCAGCATTGGAAAGCATCCCAGAAGGTGCAGCTATCCACTAAGAGCTGAGGAAATTCAATTAGGCAATGATTGTGTTTTATTAGGTCTAGTAGATTCTTGAAATCAGCTGTCTGAACAGTAAAGGATTTATCGGAGACAGTTGTGGAATACAATGACATTACAAAGAAATTTTGTGTGGCTGTTGCAAAAGAAATTAAAAACTTTTATTGAAGAAGAGGGGGTGCAAGAGGAGTGCAAAAAGAGTTATGTAAAGAACTATTTATAAGTAGGTACCTAAGTATTGAAAAACGCAAATGCCGTCTTTCGCAACCGGTTCGAAAAACATTTTTAAATGGATAAAATTGACACTGTGTGTATTTATAATTTATAGCTGCTGTCTTTAATATGTAAGAGTCCGTGTGTGTTTTTCATCATCATTTCAGCCGAAAGTCGTCCACTGCTGGACATAGGCCTCCCCCAAGTGTCGAATTCCCGCAACCCTTACCAGGTCATCGGTCCACCTTGTGCTTGTTTTTATTACGACAATATTTTGTTGGCGTATGCAGGCCAGGCCTAGTTATAAATTTAACAGTTTGAAAAGTTTTTTAAACTTAGTTTGAATAATTCATGAGTTATTATTCATTAACCTGAGAGGTTAAGTTTGCTAACATTGTCACATATTAAGTTATATTATAACCGAATAAAATTGAGAGTTCCTTCTCCATTATTGAGAACGACTATTTTCTTCTACAATATTTGAAATGTAGGTATGTTACTTGTAAATAGTAATACTTGCCTGTGACACCAAACAAGCTAGAATATCCGCTCCGCTCACAGCAGTTCAGAAACACACAGTCAACAACTCAACACTAGCGATGGGCGACTCGAGTTATCTAACTCGAGTAACTCGAGTCAGACCGTAAGCGAGTCAGCCCGAGTCAAAATATCTGCAAACCGAGTTGACCCGGAGAGCCCGGGCTGCAGGCGGTGCGGTGGGTTGGCGGCCCGCGGCTAGCCCGCGAGTCGCGAGGCCCGAACTACTCCGAGCGAGCCCGAATCAGCCCGATGACCGAACGTCCGAGCCGCGAGTGAAAGAGATAGTTTTCGTTCTTGGTTTCTTAGCAGACGGTTAGTCAGACAGAACGAGAATTAATGTGTGAGTTTTGACATAGAAAGCCAGCTCGCTTTTTTGGTTTGTTTACGTTTTTGTTATTGTTACTTCGTTCGTTGTTTATTGTTTTGTTGCCGTTTCATTAGTTTGTATTAGTTATTTTTATAAAGTTACCTATCTTGTATTTTTTGAACTTAAAACTGGTATTCATTCAGAAATAAGTGCCTGCCATGCCATTACTTAGATGTTGATTAGCTTTTTTTATAGGTGTTACTTGATAGATAGATGACCAAATACCAAACGGTGCGGTGTTTAATTTAAGGAATAAAGTGCCATTATTATTTTAGTTTCTTATTATTTACGAAATGAAAATGTTACCATTCCTTCGCGGTACATAAGTAGTTCGTTTTGTGATGTGATGTTTGTAAATGCTAATTTATAAACGTCTGATTTTTGAACGGGCTCAATTTTATTTAACTACCATTGAATTCACGGAACAGTAAAAACAGTGGAAGTAGCTTGAGAAAATGCACAGAGCATATAAACAAGAGACGGAACTTAGAACATTCAGTTTTGAGAAATTTCTTACATTCTTTAGCCAACCACTTAAAAAAAAACAAAGCTACCAACATGAAAACTCGAAGTAAAGAACTGTCATAGATAGGGATGCGCAACGTACAATAAACTTATCGATGTTCAGAGTTTACACTAGTGCATTTTTTATCGATATCGATAAAATGCACTAGTGTTGTTATAGGGGGGTTCCAAAACTGACGTATTTATTTTGAAAACTGGGTAAAATAAAACACTAATTTACATGATTTTATTTCATGTTTATTTATATATTTGATAGTTTAAACATACAAAGTTACAGAAGCTGTTTCTTTTACCGCTTTTCTACAAATCAACCTTCATACCTATGGTTTTATGGTTTCAGCATGCCAAGCTTCTTTGATACCGCAAACTTCACATCTTCTGTGGCCTTTACTCATGATGGTTCACAAACTTGAGAACAACTTAAGAGTCTCCGTCTCGTTAAAATATGTAGTAACAAAAAATAGAAGAGTCAAATATCTCGCAAGAGTCACTTACACTAACAGAGTCAATATCTCTATAAAACCGATGAAAAGAACGAACAGGTGCTCAACTCAACGTTATACGTACAATCACAGAACTTATTCTGATGATTTATATTCCGAAATCTTAAAGAAAAAGGAAAAAACAAACAGAATAGTCACAACACAAACTTAATTACACAAAGGTAGCCATGTTTGTTTTTAAGTACCACAGACAAAACTATAGTCAGTCTTTGACCACAGACTAAAACATCTAGTAAGTTCATTGTGTAATGTTGGTCAAATTGATGTTTTTCTCAATGTTGGCTAAAGAATGCACGAAATTCCATAGAAAAAGTAATTTGTTCGGAGTTTCACAAGACTGAGAAAATGTTTGTTCCAGAACCGGTGTCGCCAAACTCATACATTTACAATTTACTCTTACTGCAAACCTAAAAATATGATTGGCTGAAAACAAAAACAGGGCGTAGACGAAATGCAAAAAAAAAATTATACGAAATGCAACTTTAATTTCAATCGACTATAAATCAAATTGACAAAAACAAGAAAGAAATACATCTTTGACTACCAAGTACTGCCACTCGTCGCTAGATGGCATTGTTCAGTATATAATATTCAGTATGAACTGTAAATACGTAAGAATAATATTGGTATTTGAATGGCGTGTCACTGACGCGAATGCGCTCGCTGCTACTCAGATAGGGAAGTGACCTTATTCGATCGAAATATGTATCGATTGTATGAAAACGTATTTAAAACATATCATCCAAAAAAAAATTGTATGCGATAGTGTGATAGTATTAAAATTATGAAATTAATATGATTAAAGGCAATTTTTAAACGTAGTAAAAAGGGTATTTATTTGCATAGTACATCAATTATCATCATCTCAGCTGAAATCATCGTCATCGCCCACTGCTAAACATAAGAATATTAAGTATAATTCAAACGCCCTATGTTGTTCCTAACTCTTTAACTAAATTTATTTAAAATACATCACAAATACAAGGTGCAGTTTTAAAACTGCACAATATTTCAGGAGGTTGTAATAAAACTCATAAATAATCATATAAAAAAACGATACCTGGTCAATAATCAGTAATACTTGTTATTTAATTGTTTAATTACACTAAACTAAATCGATTGATCGATGGCCGCGGGGGCGTGGCTAGGGTGTGGCGTGCGGGATGATGATTGGATGATACATTATTTATGAAACTATCGTTGCGAGTTAGTGTGTGTGAAAACGCCCTTTATTGTTCCGTGTTTGTGTGTGTAAAAAAAAAAGCGGTTATAAAAAAAAAAAATTACCTACTTATTTTATTATTGATTCGGGTCGAGAATCACTAACATAATTACCTCCTGAAATATTTTGCAGCTTCAAAACGACACCTTGTATCATACCACAATTTTTATTTTATTATATTTATTAATTTAATAATTATCTGTACTATATTACTTACAAAAACTATTAAACTATACTATATATTTAAAAAAGGCAATGTAATACATATTATACATATCGATTGATTTTATCGATAAAGTCCGCACTATTTGGATAGCGTCAAAAGTATAGGTAGACTAACGAATATTTCAGAAAAGCTAATAACCGAGAAAAGAAAATCAACTTTGTAGTGATGTGATTAAGGACTAGTTTTGTTTGTATATCCTGCGCAATGTTTCACGTAATTTAATTTTTTCATTTTATTAAAATAAATCCGAAAATAATACTTTTCGGTGGTATGATACACCTCCATGAGTTAGATTTTTAGTCAGACTATGGTTTTTAAAGTACAGTATGTGACAATAAGGCATTTTAATATTATTTTTCGTTAATTATTATGTTGCGCAGTCTAGTTAGAGAATGAGAGCGCTTGAACAGCAAGTGCGCAACACGATTCTTACTAGCGGCGACAGTGCCACGCCTACTTACTTCTTCCACTGTTTTTACTGTTCCGTGATTGAATTGACTCGACGCCGCCACGCAGCCCGCGGCCCGCCGAACCCGAGAACGTAGCAAACTAGCAACCCGCGGAACGATGCACCGAGTTGAGCATTTACTAACTCGGACGGACAACGCGGCGACTCGGCAGACTGAACGAGTCAACTCGAGTTGCAACTCGAGTTGGTAAGCGAGTCAACTCGAGTTACTCGAGTTACCAAAAAGTCGACTCGGCCCATCGCTACTCAACACTCAACACTGTTCAGAAAACGTCAAAGTTCAAACAAAACAAAATAAAAAGTAAATACAGATTATTTTTTAAACATTTTTCTTGACTATGGATACAAAGTCCTTCAGCATCAAAACTACTCAGAGACTCAGAGTCGATACTCTATGAGAGTACTTCTACTCAAAGATTTTATATAATTATCTGGCCAAATAATAGTTTTGATAGTTTTTTTTTTTTGAAAAGGTTTATTATGAAGTATCTCAAATGTCTACGGTGCAGTGCAACAAGTCAACTCATTGAGCAACTAGACAATAATATGGAATCATTGAAACAGGCACGATCTCGGAAAATGGAGCTGAGAATTTTATGATAGTGTACCTCAGCGTTTGCCGAGAAGCTACCAACAAATACTACAACACAACATTATAATGTGTACATTCATTTATGGTAGAAATACAAACAACTTCACCATTCGCACGAAGACGGAACTTAAAAGACTTATTAACAAGATAAAAATATTAACAAAAAAAAACTTGACAAATTGATATTCGTTCGGGAATACTCCCTCAGCAAAATAGTATTCGGCAATTTTATTTTGGCAACGTGAGAGTTTCAATCATTGTGGTTAGAATATGTTGTAATTGTCATAATAATTACTATAATTGTGCAGATATGTCGGAACAAACAATAACCAAACCTGCGGGCAAAAGTTGGCGTGAGATAAATCAAGAAAGGAAAGCCTTAAAGCGTCAAAGGAATGAGGAAAAAATTGTGAAGCGTGAGAAGAGGGTTGCACTGGAACGTGAAGCTGATACTAAAATACAGGAAGAGGTTGCAAGAGAAAAGAGAAATGCCGAGATTTCTACTGTTAGCATAGCTATACCAGGTTCTATTTTGGAGAACGCTCAGTCTGCAGAATTGCGTACATATTTAGCAGGTCAGATAGCTAGAGCCGCTTGCGTATTCTGTATAGATGAAGTGATAGTTTACGACGATATAGGAGACAAGATGAATACTAAAAAATCGAAGCTGGGTGACGGCGATGGTGCTGTAGTAGCACGCAAAAGTTGTGTACAGTTAGCACGCATTTTACAATATCTGGAGTGTCCACAGTACTTGCGGAAGCATTTTTTTCCTTTGCACAAAGATTTGGAATTTGCTGGACTGCTCAACCCTTTGGATGCACCACATCATCTAAGAATGTCAAATGATTTTGAGTTCAGGTTAGTTATCTTTATTATTCTTTGAGTTAATGTAACTACATACTATGTTATATTGTAAAATATGTAGCATAGGACTAAGTGCGGAAACCATACTAAGACATAAGACATTACTTGCTGAAAATTGACTATATTTATATTGTGATTATTTTCAGGGAAGGAATAACTATGAACAAAAAAACCAAGCCTGGGCGAGGTTCTCAGGTTAATGTTGGGCTTCTCCAGGATATATCTACCGATAAGCTTCTAAACCCAGGCATTAGAGTGACCGTAAGAATGCTTCCTGCGCAAGAGGGTGGTAAGAAGATCAAGGGAAAGATTGTCAGCTTGACCACCCCAAGGGCTGAAACAGGAGTATATTGGGGATATACTGTCAGGATAGCCAATAACCTGAGTCAAGTCTTTACTCAGAGCCCTTACAAAGATGGGTATGTATAATATTTTCCGTTGATGTAGGTACTAATGGTAATTACATACTTATAAAAAAACTCATGTTCATTTTCAGGTATGATTTAACTATTGGTACTTCTGACAGAGGTACTCCTATTGATGACCTGCCTGATAAAGAAGTCAAATACAACCATGCACTGATAGTTTTCGGAGGTTTACATGGTATTGAAGCAGCCTTAGAGAGTGATGAACAATTAAAGGAAGAGGAAGCTAGTTTGTTATTCAATCACTATATCAATGTCTTGCCTACTCAAGGTTCTAGAACAATCAGGACTGAAGAGGCAGTTCTCATTACTCTTTCAGGTCTCAGAAACAAATTGAAGGCCACTAATGAGCCAATAGCCTTCACAGGTACTGGTATTGCTGTCAGTTCAACATTCCCCACCTCTAAAGTGGAATTGTCTGATTCAGGTACTGACAATAACCTAGACTTAAGCAGATTTGACTAATAATAAACAGTTAAAACATTTTAGTGATTTATTTCAACAACCTCAATATAAAAATATGTTTCTTTTTCCTTTTAAAAATATTGGAAGACTTATTGTTTCGTATTAGGAATGATTTATCGTTTATTGATTGCTTCTTGGACAGTGTCTCGAAGTGTCCTGATGGTTGCTGCCTGATCAGCTGCCCCTATTACTGCTGTTCCTGACACAATCATGTTAGCTCCAGCCTGCAACATTACAATTAATATCTTCTCAGTTTTCAAAAATTGAAGTATGTTGCCAGTTTCCAATTGGTTAGTTTGCTTTGTACTGCAATGTAGGTACTATTTTTTCTTGCAGCATCAAAAATAATACATTTACTTACATTAGCACAGCAGCTTATGGTTGCCGGTCCTACACCTCCATCTACTTCAATGTCCAGCAAAGGATACTGATCTCTCAAATATTTCACTTTGGTCATTTGATCTTCCATAAACTTTTGGCCACCAAAGCCTGGTTCCACTGTCATTATGAGAACCATGTCAGATATTGAAATGTATTTTTCCACTTCAGAAACTGGTGTTCCAGGTTTGATTGCAAGTCCCACCTGAAGAAATAAATTTTGTGAATAGGTATTAGAATAGGTATGTACATAAACTATGATAATACTTTTACAAGTAATAAAAAATATTAGGATATTTTGTCCTTAAGTTTATTAAATTGGTTCAGCAGTTTAGGCCTGAAAATGTAACAAAAGGAAAGATCAACAAACAGAGTTACTTTCACATTATAATATTTATATGTTATGTGGAATAGTTATGGAACTAAACATCTGATAATGCCATATTATTGTGTATCAATAGGTATATTATTCTAATACTGATTACAGCAGCTTGTTACTGATAACAAATTTATACATATAAGTAACTATGTACATGTCAACTTGCCTATAAAAATCTTTTTAGTATAATTAGAAGTCTAGTTACCTTCATTCCGTTTTCCCTTATTTTTCTGCATACTTCTGCAACATTATCAACCGGTTCAATATGGAATGTGTATTGGTTGACTCCGGCATCTGCCATTGGTGCAATCCACTGAAACATGAAAGTGGTAAAGATATTTCAGAAAGGTTTTTGGTTATATTTTGTTACTTTTTAAGTAAGATTAAAAATGAAAAAATAATAAAAACTTTCCTTGCTGTTGGCAGTGACACGGTTTTATTACTTAAATATTTCTCGATTATGTTTGTGAGCTACCTATACGTTATTTTGTGTATTGGAACTAATAGAAACTTTGAAATATTTACAAAAAGTAATTGTAACTGACCTGTTCAGGTTTTGAGACCATCATGTGAGTTTCAAAAAATACATCTTTGATTTTGTTGCGTAAGCATTTCACTACGGGGTGGCCCAAAGTTAAGTTAGGGACGAAGTGACCATCCATTACATCCAAATGTAAATAATCTGCACCATTATCCAGCAGTTTTTGAGATTCTTCATACAGTCTTGATAAATCTGAGTTCAAAATTGAAGGGCCGATCATTGCTTTCAGGTGTCGAGTCATTTTAATTTTTTTTTAAACAATCACTAGGTATAAGTAATGATTAAATAAAAAAACTGCAAGAAGTGAAGAAGCCGACTAACTATATAATGTGTGAAAATAAAATAAGTTAACTTAGTTGACACTTGACATTATTAGAGGTTATCCTTATCTCAACCTACACACGTTTCTGAACGTTCGTTTCAACATTTGTGCGCGCCAAAAAAGCATTTATATTAAACATTTACATAAACATTAAACATTTAGGTACATAAAAAACATTACATAGAGTGCGAGCAAGATAACTTGGCGCGTAGCTGGGGGCGTGCTTAATGTTGCCAGCCTAACAAATCTATTTTCCTTAATTTGATTAAAAACGTTCTTTCGTAACAGTGTAATTTAGAATTTGTTAGCTAGAGTCAACAGCTTGGTTAGCTAGTGTATTCACAATTCTAAAATTATTCAAGTCTGTCTAATAAGTCAACCGACTTGGAAATTTTGTATAAGTAATATTGAAATACAGATATTCGGTAGGTACTTTTCATAAGGTTCTTCTGTTAGTAAACAATGATCAACCTTGATTATTGAACCCGTGTTGACTACATCAGATTTCATTAAATCCTAATAATTACCCAAGTCGTTTAACTTATTAGACAGACTCTACCTTTCCATCAAAAACGAAATACTTTCTAAACTTGAGACTGGCAAAAGAAAAATAATAAGTAGGTAGAGCTAGCGCAAGATAAGTTGGCGCGTGGCCAAAATTGGAAACTAATCGTTTGACGTTTATGTCATGTGTCACGAGAATGTGTTGTATTCTGTGTTTTTTATCGTTTCTAAAGTAAATCGTCATTATTATACCAAAAGTGATTAAAAGTGCTAGCAGGGATATTATCTTGAAAGTCAAATGTGTTTGTGAAAAGAAATGAAAAAATATTGGGCCTACGGTACCATTTTCCAAAATTAGACCCATTTGTCAAATAATTTTTCGGGTGACCATCACAATAAAATTTCCCTAAATATGCGTACCCAAGCGGTACCAAGCAAGTCAACAAAGTTTGTTGAAAATGGACTGCCACTATGTGCTTAAATTTTTATCAAGTGACTATAATATGACGATTTGAATTCTGTAAACTTCATCCATGAAAAATAAATATCCATTAAATGATTTACAAAGTTTTCAAGACTTTTTTTTTAAATGAAATTACTTATGTAAATGAAAATAACCTGTAGTCAATTTGTTTAGGGTTTAGGTACTACCTGAAAATCTTAACATGTTTCTGTACCTAAAAATGCTTTTGTTTAGATAAATTACTAAAAATAATGATAGCTAACATTGTTTACCAATCTATATTTTTAGAAAATCTTAATTAAGTCTACATTCATACACACAACAATGGCTTTATGTGCTATCCGAGGCAAGGGATGTAAATAATGTCCTAAATAATCTTAGAAAAGTACATAGTTATGAATGTGAGTAATTAAATGCAGGTTTACTAGTTGACAACTTTATTTATCACAAACAATCACAAATTTGTCCAATCAACTATAACCAAATCACAATGAACATAGTTCCATTACACCATCGCTTAGGTGGTTAGATAAAATCACTTGGCACTAGTTAAGTAGAAAACATAAATTTACTGTAGGAGAATATTTTTTGCATTCCGGAGAGGTTTGTTCTTGCATTCCAGAGAGGGTTGTCTTATGTGAGTGGCCACCATCATGCCACCTCCCCATGATGTGGTGCATTTTATAGTTTGATGTATCTACCACCGGTACAAAATGATAGCTGCAAGAATAATAATTTTATTGTAGTTGATCCAGTTTAGGTTTATTTTTGGTAATTGTAGGAATGTAATAAATCTATTATAATAAAGTATATAATAAATAAATAATATAATAAAGAGGTAAAGTTTGTTTTTATGTTTTTGTTTGTTGGAGGTAATCTCTGGAAATACTGGTCCGATTGCTATAATTTTTTTTCACCGTTATAAATCTGCTTTATTTCTGAGTGACATAGGCTATTGATATGATATAAATTGATGTAAAAGGCACGTGTAACCTGGTATGTACTAACCTGCCTTGGATGGAGTGTTTTACTCTCAAGCCTGCAATACACGTTGGCCGAGCTGAGACCAACGCGAGCCTTGGCGAGCCTAAGCAAATATAGGCAAATTGATACACGGCAAGCGCCTCTACACGTTCGGCAAGCGCCTCTCTACACGTTCGGCAAGCTTGAACCAATGCAAATGGCCAATAAGACGAGTTTTGAGGAGACGCCCACATGTTGGGCCCTGTCAGTTGTTATTGTGCATTTAAACAATATGGACGACGTAGAAGTCATCGCGGCTGCTGCTATTTATTTAATAAGCGCTTATAATTATTATTATTAAACGGAAAAGTATGAAAAGAACCGAAAACTTCATGTTTGTTTTTTTCAAATGCGTACTTTTTTTAAAATTAATATAAACTAGATGACGCAATCTGATGGTGAGGCGCACTAGTTTATGAGGCCTATGTCCAACAGTGTTCAGCAATTCTTATAGCGCCTAAATGGTGATACTTGGGGGAGGCTTATGTCCAACAGTGGACACAAGTAATTATAGCGAGGGGAGACTTATATCCAACAGTGGACATCAGTCATTATAACGCCTAAATGGCGATACTTGGGGGAGGCTTATGTCCAACAGTGGGCATCAGTCATTATAACGCCTAAACGGTGATATTTGATGGAGGGTTATGTCCAACAGTGGGCATCGATCATTATAGCGCCTAAATTGCAACACTTGAGGAGTCTTATGCCCAACAGTGGGAATAGGTAATTATCGCGAGGAGGCATATGTCCAACAGTGGGCATCAATTATTATAACGCCTATATGGTGACACTAGGGGAGACTTATGCCCAACAGTGGGCATAGGCCATTATCGCGAGAGGAGGCATATGTCCAACAGTGGGCATCAATTATTATAACGCCTAGGTGGTGACACTTGGTGGAGGATTATGCCCAACAGTGGGCATAGGTCACTATCGCGGGAGGAGGCCTATGTCCAACAGTGGGCATCAATTTTTATAACGCCTAGGTGGTGACACTTGGGGGAGGCTTATGTCCAACAGTGGGCAGGGGTCATTATAGCTAGGGGGAGGCCTATGTCCAACAGTGGACAGCAGTCATTAAAGCCCTAAATGGCGATACTTGGGAGAGGCTTGTGTCCAACAGTGGGCACCGATCATTATGGTGACACTTGGGGGAGGCTTGAGGGAGTTCGATTCTGATCAAGCTGACGACAGTGAAATTGAGATATTGGTTGAGGAATACCTATTATTATTATTATGTGTATAGTGGGCGAAAATGTACCACTCGTACATTTTCGCCCACTATAATATTTCAATTTCAATAAAACTTGTTTTTTTTTCAATTTTTCATGAAATTAACTGGAACAATGAATAAAACATTCGAAAGATTTCTATTTTGTTCCCAAACGATTTTTTCCGCAAAATTTCAATGCAACATGTGAAAAAAACGGAAAAAAACAACAATTTGTTTTTTTTCATTGAAAGAAACAATTGTTTCTTTATGAGGTCTATACACGTTGGCGCACATTTGCGAGCGCCTTTGATTTGTGCAGAAAAACCGACACCGCTCCGAAGTGAGGCAAGTGATCGCGAGCGGCTGCGAGTCGTGACAAGCTACTCCAAATGAGGTCTATACACATTGGCGCACATTTGCTTTGATTGGCGCAAGTCTACTCAACCAACTAGGCGAGCGATGGCAAGACAAGGCAAATATACTGTCTACATATTGGTATTGGCCTTCACTCGGCAACGCTCGGCCAACGTGTATTGCAGGCTTCAGAGGGGACGCCAAAATTGTCACTCGAATGGTGGCTGGATTTGTCGAGCGTCACGGTATAACCTGAGCAACGGCCTATTTTTGCTAAAATGCGATGCAAAACTTGGATTCTTGTCTTAGATCGTATTGGTAAAATTATGTTTTTTCTCGTTTCTCTCCGGCTCCGTCCAGCGTCAAAATGCAATAGACAACACAGAGTCACAGTCAGGATTGACAACCTAGACAATTGTGTTATCTATGGTCATATGGTGTAAGTGTGTAACACAGTTATGCCCGATACACACATGGCCTGACAAGGAAACAGCCCCCTAGCCAAGTTACAACCGTTTCGCTTGCGCCGAACGCTTTGAGTTGACCTTGCCGCCAATTCTTTTGTTCTGACCACGTGACTGAGCGTTAAGACGACGTCATTCCCTTACATTTGAAGCTTTCTATAAGCGTTACGTTAACTATTGCAGATTAGCATCTTGGCTAGGGGTACAGGTTTTTTATTTTTTTTAACGAATTGTGCGATAATTCGGGCAGAATAAAGATGTTTCCGTTCTATCTTTCTAGTTCGCTCTCGTCTTGAAGTCCGAAATCAAATTGAGTCACTTCCGGTCGGGAGATCATATTTATAAGAAAAGCCATGGTCCGGAGCGAGGAGGAGTGGCAGGCGGTCGCCGACTTCTGCGAAGCAGTAATGCTCGCAAAGGAGGAGGCCGAACGCATAAGGCAACGGCGTTATCGCCGCCGCCGTCGCCGGGATTCTGATCCCGATTTCCGGCCAACGTAGACGCGGGCTTGCGGACAGTGAGCAATGGGTAGCTCGCTGTCCGGCCGTCCGGTAACTGTCCGGACCAAGCCCAAGTCGTCGACGGCGCGCACTGTTCCCGCGCGCCTCAAGGAGTTGTCAGCAACAGCAGGGACCCAGCCGGGTCGAAGCCTACTGGGGCCAGGGTTATCCGTAAGGGCGCTCGAGCCCCGGTATGAAGGCTAGAAGGAACAGGGTGGGTCTTTTAGTCAGTAAGAGTCTGATACTATCTCCCGCTCCGCCCAAGGGCGGGGGATGTCAATGCATGATTTTTTCCCACCATAAAAAAAAAAAAAAAAAGGAAAATTCTAGATACAGATATTTCAAGGCCTCTAGAATGATGTTGTCGAATCGTGGGGTAATAAATCACTATTATTGTGTACCTATATGTAATAATAATCTTTTACCGAGACTCCATGCGATTTTCGACTAGGTATAATAAAAAATTTGAAGGAACAATTTCCCATATCAACTTTACCGACAAGGCGACAAATAATAGTACATAGAAAAAAAGTATGTACTTCGCAGCGAGCAGCGATGTTTGGTGTTTATTAAAAGAAAGAAATATTTACGTAAACCACTGTTTACTAGATACATACTTCTCACTTAAAATATTCTTATCGTTAATCTAAGCTAAAAATGTTATAAAATGTTTAAATGTTATGAATAGGTACAGGAATACCAGCTATCGTGGTAAACGAAAGTGCTCTGATTATGTTGTAAAACCTATTAAATTAGGACGGCCAGTACCGCCGATATTGTTGAATAAGGTGTTTGGTGAAAAAACCGAACAAGAAGTACAGTTTCCATCATGGATCTTGAGCGGTTGCGCAGAAGTCAAATATTCGGTCTCTTTAGTGGTGCGAAGTGAGACGCGGGGGTGTCAATGATTGGCTCGCCGCGCCATCGCGTTATAGACGTCACTCCTAATTCGTTCCCTGCGTTGCTGCATGTATCTAACAACAAAGACGATTGGCTCGCCAATGTATGGAATGCGCAAAGCGATCCCCACTCTGACGCCGAGCGCTCAAGATCCGTTTTGGCAACTGTAGTTGACTATTTCTAGAATTCGCATAGATCTTGATACGTGCTTCGATTCCGGAACCTTCGCTGAGTACTGAGTTTTATATACTCGTAATTTGATGTCACTTCTGGTTTCGGAAAACTAGAACTACAGAAAAAATTACATTTGAATTTTCTCTTTCTACCTCAATCATCAGAGAGATGAGAGATGCCTTAATCTCTGGACCATCAAGACAGACCCTGAGAATTGGTGACATCAATATTTAGCGGGGATAGTCAAAGATGATCTTGTGTGATGTACCTACCTACTACTAGGTACGGGGTGTTGAAAATGTAAAAAGGCTCACATCTTAAAATGAAATCTAGACCATCTGGAGTGAAACAACGTATTTATTTGCATTTTTTTATCTACTTACGCTATGTTGACGGTAATGAATATATTATTTATTACAATTTCTTTATTATTTATACCAAAATGTTTAACGAAAGATTACTGTAGCCCTGACTATTGCAATAATAGTAAACAGCATACTTTGTGCAAATATAGGGTAAGTCACAAATGGATGCTTTTTGGGTGATTTCAGAAAGGTTTTACAAATGGTCTGTTTCGTTGGTATAATTTAAGGATCTAGTGGTTGCTAGAGCGACTGCTGCACGTGGAGTTCTAGGTTTTACTCTTGGTTTGATAAATTGTTACTTTCTTGGATTTTTTTTTGGTAATTGGTCAACAGCAGCCCAAACAAGGAGTTTTAAGTGTTAGTTATACTATGAATGACCATCTTTAGATATATTACACTTAACTGCTTAATTATACTGGTTTCTTTACATTAATGGCGAAACGTGGGTGTCAAATGCAATGTTCCGACAGTCGGTTAAAAAATTAATTCCAATGCTAATAAACCTGTAAGAAAATAATTGTGAATAATCAATGCTTGTCGTTAAATTCCTAACGCGTTTCCTGATAGCTATAATCTAGGAGTATTTAAGTAAAGAGTGAATAGAATACTTCTAGGCAAGCGTACTCCATTATCGATCACAACAGCGCTACAATCAGGTAAAACGGTGGTCAAGGGCGAGCCTATAAAAAAAGTTCTAGTATAACAGTCATCATTTATTTTCTTGCTCATATATCTGTCGCAGATATCTGGTAAGAGGCATTTAATTAACTGGCTCATGTAATCCAGATGGTCGAGCCATATCTATTGTGTCTGTACTTAGCTCAAGGTAGTCCTTCCACTTTCAAACACATACAGTCCTTCCAGTTTCAAACACATACAGATATAGTCCTTCAGATGTACATAGTCCTTCCTATAGTCCATTATGTTTATAACCAGTGATTGTCAACATTTTCAGTCCCCAGAATCAGCCAACCACTGCGTCGCATACGAGAAAACCATTTTGAGCGAAAATGATAGACGACTGATTTTAGACAAAATTAACAGTCGACGAAATAAAGTAGCAGCCGGTGAAATCCGATCATTGCCGGCAGCTGGAAGCATGCGGAAATTGGTGAAGTATTTTTGTGTTTTCTCGTTTTATTTTTTACTAGCGATTTGTAAAAACAATGGTGCTAATATGCGAAAGTAACTGGTCTGTCTTCTGGTTTAAGTATGGTTTACTTGTAGACTAATTACATTATTTATTTTAAATATAGAAGTGGAACAAAGAATTGGAAATTTCAGCTCAAAGATGGGCCGATCAGTGTGTGAGACATCGCGTGCCGGATCTGCAAGACACGTGTCGAGATTTGGGTAAGCAAGTTCCATCTCTTTGTAGATAGTATGTTTATTCCTTTGTGTGGCAACTGGTGTTTTTGACTTTCAACATCACCGCCTTTTTATTTTAAGTTCTTAAGGTCCACCCTAAGATTGTCTGGTAGATATCGCTGTCAGCGATAAGTCCGCCATAGTACACATAGATTTACGTTTGTGTAAAAGTTTTTTTACTATTTTGGTGTACAATTATTGTATTATCTTCTTCTTTCTTCTATTTTACAGGTAAAATGCCCGTGGGTCAAAACATTGCAACAATACACGGTGACGCCCCCGGTCTAACACCGCTAGCCCTCGTCGATGTATGGTACATGGAATTACTAAATACGAATTATACGATAATCTCACGTTATGTGCCGTAAGTCTAAACAACATACTATCAAGTATGAGTAACAATATATGGCTCCTATGATCCAGGCACTTCAAATTCTAGTAGCGACTGAGAAATGCAAAATGGATAAACCAATTAATACCCTGTCCGACCAGACAATTAAACCCACAAAGTGTGCGTTTCCACTAAAGTTGAGCTGAGCAGAGGGGAGCGGAGATGAGAAGTGAAAAGTGTGCAAGTGTTTTCATTACTGTGTTGTTTCGATCTGGGATGCCAACACTCCGTCTGTACGGCTTGAGGCCGCGTCTTCATATGTTTTATTTGAAAATCCACTCAGCTCTACTCCACTCCACTTACACGCTTTCCACTGATGCGGAGTGGAGATTTCGAGATTTCTGTGATTGGCCAATTCACGGTCCGCTTCGTTCCTCTCCCCCCTGTTTCGAGTCAGTGGAAACATAGCTTTAAGTTTAGCAGTCGCACTTGAGACAACTAGGCCAATGAGCACGTTACTGGCACTATATGCATAAGCGATGCTAGTGTCTAAAGCGAGAACTACATTAGACTGACACATACGTGGGCCACGCCTCATTTGTGTGTAGGGGCGCGTTGCGTGGATCTAAAGTAGCTCTATAAGTCTAGTTGCCATATAAAATGTACGGAGATGGACGCGCTCAGGTCGGTGTACGTAGGCCACGTGTGCTCAATGTAGTTCTACCTTTATAATTACAAAAAATATCACTATTGGTAAATCCGTAGATCACAGGAAAATTTTGAGTATTTGGGATGATAATTCTAACGGATCATTGAAAATTACAGATCTTGGGAAACAAGAAACTTACATTACGATTATTTTACGCAACTTGTGTGGGAGGAGACAAATCAAGTTGGTTGTGGTGGAGTCAAGTTTAAAGTATGACCCTTCTTAATAGTGTAAATGGAGTTGGATTCGACTAGTAGCCCGCTAAGCCAAAATATAGTTAAACTAATTACTATACTTTTGTGGAACAGGAAAGCCTAGATGATGCAAATGAAAAATACAGGACAATTTATAGACTTGTGTGTAATTTTGCTCCTGCCGGTAATGTTCGAAATAGATCTGTTTATTCGAGTGGCATGCCTTGCTCCAGATGTCCACACGATACCTCTTGTGATTTAGTCCACAAAGCGCTATGCTGTGAGTGTCATCATTCAACATCATCATTTCAGCCCTGAAAGTAACCACTGTTTATAGGTGTCCCATTTCTTCTGACATAACACATACTTCTCCTTCCGTTGTCAGTTCGCATTAATTTAATCATGGTTAAAATAAACACGACTTTAAAAAAATAAGTCATCTTATTTCACGGTAGTTAAACGTGCTGAGTTAAAATATATATATATATATATTATATAAAGTTGAATAGAAGCAACAAAGCAGAACCCAAAATCGATTACGACGTGCTAATTCTACATTAATTTAAATTTTTTAATAAATTTTTCAGGTAATAAAAAAACAGCACCGAATCATTTCGAAACTGGAAAGGACAATAACATTGCTCCTTTTCGAACAGAAGATAAATCGATCGATCATACCACCCATTACATACTACAGGGGGTTATAGATGCGGTAACCGAAGATAACACATATGTCACTGAAGTGTTAAACAAGACTACGGCTGAAATCTCTTTGGAAAATGAGACATTTACTCAATTTGATTACTTTTCTCATTTATTTGAATTTACAAAGCAATTCATTACTCCACACACGACTCCACATTCTTGTAAAGATATTATGGCAGTGGACGACTTTGTCGAATTACTAAAGAAGAAACTGAGTAACGATCCTATGATTAAAGACTTATTGTCATCAAGTAACAAACCTGTAAATAGTCATTCGGAAAGTTCGTTTCACGATGTTGGCGTGGCAGCATTTGTTGACCGACTGTATAGTAAAAAAAATCCTACTACTATTAAAAACATAGTGTCGAGTGACTATGTTAATTCTACTTTCTTAGTTGATTTGATTGAAGCCGTAATCTTCAGAAGTGGTGGTACAGTATATTTTAGCGTAAGTAAGTTAATAACTTCATATATTGTATTTAATTATAACCATGTCATCTATTTTAGATAAAATGCCAGTATCCGAGGTGTATAGTGTAAATACTCAACCATTGTCGTCTGTTAAGCATATCAGAATCCAAGCGGAATTGCCAGAAGTCAGACAAAATGACTATTCTTCTGGCCATTATTTTTTTCCCGAAGAAAATGAGGAAATTTATACTGAAAGCACAGAATCATACTATGATGATGTAAATTTATCGCCGTCAGACTTGGAACATTTAAAAATGAATACAGTGACAAAAGATTTTTTGGATGATATTATTGAATCTGATACCTCAATCGAAAGTACGACTACACTTATCATGTTGTCACCGGATAATATAAATTTATATAAAAGTGGACAAGGAGTTATGAAAAAGTTTTTAAAAAATATCGCGGAAAAGCCTCAAAGTAATGAATAGGCTTCCATGTCTGTTGTTACTTTTTATTAATAGGTTAAAGATATAACTTTCTGTGATAATTCAGAAAACGTATTTCTAGTAAAAATAATACAGACTATTTTGTACAACCATTTTATTGGAAAAAGTGGGAGCTAAGCGGATGAATATTGAATGTATGTAAAAAAATCCAGTGTTCAATACAAGAAAAATATCTTTTCTTCATATTATCCAACAATAAGAAATCCGTACTTGCCTGTTTTTGACAATGAAAAAAGAAATGGTTTTGCAGATTCACAGCTGTCTTTTCAACTTCACAGATTGTTTACTATAATTTTATTTCTCTATAGTAAATATTGCGATGGTTTTAATAAACTAATTTTATAAAAATACACATGACATATTATTTATAAACTTACTTGTCAGAGTGTAATGCCAGTACTCGTACAAATTATAATCATTCTGTGATTGCGATCCATTCCGAGAGGATCTTAATAATTTATTTTACTTTCATATAAAACGTTAGTATGTATCAAAGAGATTTATATTTAATGTCTTTGGTATGTATTCATTTATAAATGTATGAACGTCATCGAAGCGAAGGACTACGTAAGGATTACAGCTTAAAAATGGATAAAGTTTTACGTATCAAAAAAAAAACCTGTGTTTTTGTATTCATCATCAGAGAGTCAGGACTGGTGAGTCCCGGGCGCCTAACACGGGTGGGGCCGGACCTTTCAGACGGACAGTTCGGCTTTCGCAGGATGCGCTCGACGGTGGACGCCATCATGCGCGTGCGAGCCCTCACGACGGGGGATGCGGTGTCCCGGGGCAGGTGTGTCGTGGCAGTGTCCTTGGACATTGCCAACGCGTTCAACTGGAGGGGTCCAGGGCAGGGGCCCTGGAGTACGATCCGGAGGGCACTCCGGTACCACCGGGTGCCCGAATACCTCTGTCGAGTGGTCGAGGCCTATCTGTCGGAGAGACTTATAGTCTACCCCGGTCACCAGGGAGACTGAAAACGTCGAGATGTCGTGCGGTGTTCCGCAGGGGTCGGTACTAGGGCCACCCTTGTGGAACATCGGGTACGACTACGTGCTGCGCGGCGACTTCCCTGACGGGGTCAGCGTGGTTTGCTACGCAGACGACACGCTGGTTCTAGCGCAGGGAGAGTCGTACCAGGCGGCGGTCGCTCTAGCGACACGCGGGGTTGCGATGGTCGTTGATAGGATCCAGGAGTTGGGACTCGAGGTGGCGCTTCACAAGTCCGAGGCGATGTGCTTTCACGGTCGCCGCTCTCGGAACGCGCCGCCAATGAGTTCCCAACTAACGCTAGGAGGAGTTCACATCGGTGTTGGGTCGACGTTGAAGTACCTGGGTCTCGTCCTCGACAGCCGGTGGAACTTCGTGGAGCATTTCCGACGTCTGGCTCCCAAACTCAACCGGGCTGGGGCTGCGCTCAAGCGGCTCCTGCCCAACCTTGGGGGTCCAGATGCCTCCTGCCGGAGGCCGCCGTCGCTGAAAAAGCAACCGGAGGCCATACTGAACGCCTGCCAGAGGGTCATGGCGATAAGGATGGTGCGGGGATACTGCACGGTCTCCCGCGAAGCGGCGAGCCTCCTGGCTGGCCTACCACCGTGGGATCTGGAGGCAACAGTCCTTGCACACATGCACGATTTGCGCGTGGAGATGCAACGCCGGGGTGAAAGTCCGCTGCTGCGACAGGTCACGGCATGGCGGACAGAGCTCCGGCGGGATCTCATGGTGAAATGGCGTCAACGACTATCGCAACCCAGTGCTGGGCACGCCACAATCATGGCGGTAAGTCCCCTCTTTGAGGCGTGGCTGGAAAGACCTCACGGCGTCCTTACCTTCCGCATGACACAGGTACTCACCGGACATGGTTCGTTCGGGAGTTTCCTGCACTCGATTCATGCGGAAGTGACGCCCGGGTGTCGCCACTGTGCGGAACGCCCGGAGTACACGGTGGAGCACACAGTCGAGGTGTGCCCTGCTTGGGCGGAGCATCGCCGTGCCCTCGTGGGGGCGATCGGCGGCGGAGACCTCTCGCGCCGGGCCTTGGTTGAGGCCATGGTCCGGAGCGAGGAGGAGTGGCAGGCGGTCGCCGACTTCTGCGAAGCAGTAATGCTCGCAAAGGAGGAGGCCGAACGCATCAGGCAACGGCGTTATCGCCGCCGCCGTCGCCGGGATTATGATCCCGATTTCCGGCCAACGTAGACGCGGGCTTGCGGACAGTGAGCAATGGGTATCTCACTGTCCGGCCGTCCGGTAACTGTCCGGACTAAGCCCAAGTCGTCGACGGCGCGCACTGTTCCCGCGCGCCGCAAGGAGTTGTCAGCAACAGCAGGGACCCAGCCGGGTCGAAGGCTACTGGGGCCAGGGTTATCCGAAAGGGCGCTCGAGCCCCGGTATGAAGGCTAGAAGGAACGGGGTGGGTCTTTTAGTCAGTAAGAGTCTGACACTATCTCCCGCTCCGCCCAAGGGCGGGGGATGTCAATGCATGATTTTTTCCCAAAATAAAAAAAAAAAGGACTGGTGAGTCCCGCAAGCGATCACACGACACGACGGATAGTTGTCTCGTATATGAGAAGCAATTGGTCCAGAGGACGACTGAGAGGCGACTTTACTTCTTTTCTATTTGCCATATAATCGATGTATTTAACATCCAAAACAGCTGTCTTTGAAAATAATTTTACCATTATTTTTTTCATCAGCGTAGAGCGTTAATTGCAAAGACATAAAAGAAAACAAGGTTGTCAAGACAATCCTATTTTCATTTATGGATAAGACCCTCTTCTCCATCTAATCTGACTTCAGAATTTCAATTTCTTGGCACTGTGCACAGTAGAAATCTGCGATCTACAAATTATCGTCTTCTACGACGTCCTCACACCACTCTGGGTTTGTCTATTCCTCTTCCATTGTCCATGCGATCTCTCTTTGGAACACATTCCCTCTGAAAATCAGGGCGGCAACCAGTCGGTTCTCCTTTAAAGTGAACGAGACCACATTCCCAAGAAGTTGGTAGAATCATCACACTATTGATTTTTTTTGTTGGTTGGATACGTTTTTTTTCACCATATCTTTTTATATTATTGTATTTTTTTCCTTTCTGTTTGTCTTTTATTTGTTGCACCTGTTATGAATGTCTTTGCACCACTCAAAAAAAAAGTTCCACTGCTTTGTAGTGTTTCATTAGTGCAAATAAATAAATAATAAATTGATTTGATTGAAAATGCCAAAACTTTGAAATTCACTATTTTTTTTTCGTTTACACACACGTATAATTCACTGTTTTTTTTTCTTTTTTTCCTTTATATACACACGTATAAAAGAAGTAAAAGTCAGAAAACAGTGAATTATACAGTTAGGTAATTAACTAACTGCATGTCCAATAATCACCTTCCTAGATCAACTGGAAACGCGTTAGGTTTTTGACGTAGGTATATGTTTATGTTGTTTGTGTTAATGTCCGAAAGAATTACCGTGGCCCTGGAACGCAAAGCGTAACTGAAAGAGCACAGGTGGGTTTTATACTGTATAAGTCAGACACTCCCTCTCGCTCTACCCAGAGCAGAGAAAAAAAAGGTAGTCAATAAGATATGCTAAGAAGAAAAACGGCCTTTTATAAATATATTACCTTAAAGTGGGAACATTTACATGATCTATGTTTCTAAATAGACGAACTATTGATTTTTGGGTATCAGAATTTCGTCTTTGAACGTTAAGAGACCGGCGCTCACAATATTCTTCATCTTCTGGTAGAGATTCACTGAAATCCTGATCTGAGAGTGTTGTGGGCATTTTGTTTCGATCCAAGAAATCACGGGTACAGGTAGAAGTACGTGTGCATTCTGGCACATATCCAGGCGGTGTTCGCGAACCTGTTTCGGGGAATAAAGGGCCTCCTCCTCCTCCTCCATCTTCATCAGTATTCACGGTGTAAGCGGTCCACGTACAAGTTAATTTACGAGTACAATGATTTACTCTTATAAACGGCGTATTTGCAGTAAAAGGGTGTACGATCGGTGTGTCAATACTGTCAGATTTGAGGTCTTCATCTTTTTCTTTTGTGTTGATGTTCCCCGAAATGGGAGCATTTTTAGCTGTGAGGTGACTGGACTTATGATCTTTAGTTTCTTCATTTGTATTGGTATTACCAACACCGCTAGCATTTTTATCTGGGGTGGGGTGACTGGGTTTATGTTCATTAGTGTCGTGATTTTTCTTGGTGTTGTCCGAAGTGCCAGCATTTTTATCTGCGACATGACTGGGTTTATGATCTTTGGGTTCCGGTTTTTTGTTAGTATTGCCCGAAGTAACAGTACCTTTAGCTGTGGCAGGATTGGCTTTTTGGTCTTTAGCTGCTGGTTTTTTGGTAGTAGTAGTAGTAATTCCTGCAGGCTTTTTTTGAGTCGCTTTTTGCGTGCGTCTTAAGTCATAATGTGCAAAGCCATCGCTAATTTTTCTAAGATGCATTAATTCATTAAAAGATAAATATTTTTCTGTTATATGTTCTGACTGATAGTCAGTGTAATCTGCCAATCTAAGAGTAATGGGTTCAGTACTTGTCAACCATTTTATCGAGTCCATGTTTTTTCTAGTTTTCCTATTTCGTAATGTCGTATATCTCATACTTTTTAGCTGAGGTGATTTTTGACGGTTAAAATTTTCAATTTGCCAAAATGGCTTTACAGGCATTTGATCTTCTGGTTGACGTTTCTTTCTCAGACCAGAATTAAACGAACTGTATATATAGTCACGATCTTGTGATCTGTATTTTGGATAATCCGGTTCCACTTTATGTATCTGATCAAAGTCTTTTTCAACGTACTTTGCTTTGTGTAATTTATTATTGTCTGAATTAAATGGTGTACCCTTCTGAGATGAATTTTCTGGTGGTATTTTTCGGTCACCGCTTCGTACCATAATGTTGGGAATCATATCGTAATATTGGAACATACCAGTCCTTCTGTAATCATTGAAATCATTGTTCTGCCTTCGTAGTCCTGGACATACTGTTGTATGACAACATGTATTTGTAGAACAAGCTTCACTGCAAGGACAATTTGTATTATAATTGCAATTGGTACTTATTGATGGGCATGGTGGTTGCGTACATGCGCACGGGTCAGGAAGTGGGGGGATGTAGGGGGTAAAGCAAGTGTGATCTTCCACCGGCTGAGTACATGATATCTCAGTACATGTAAATGGACACATAGTTGTTTGTGGACAACAATTAGTTGGCGCTGTCGCACATTGATTTAAAACACAGTTTTCTTGGTTTGGTCTCATTTTGCGGGTGCATTGTACATTTTGATTAAATCTTCTGAAATTTGTGTACGAATAAGAGTTCATTGGTTCGGTTGTGTAATCATATCTTCTGAAATCCTGATTGGTATTTATTGTAATAGTCATGTCGTAGTTACGTCGCGGCGGTTCGTGTCCATGATATAGGTGTGAGTGCCCGCGATCGTGTTGGTAATGGTACTCATTATTATTTCCTGAAATATTCATGAAAGTATTCCCAATCATTTGCTTGCGTAGTGGTGGAATTCTTCTAAAAGCAGCTGAAATAAAAATTATGGGATAATAAATTCAGTAATATAATTAATACAGTAATAACAAGGCAATCTTAGGTGAAGGTACCCCAAAGTAGAGGGGATCCCCTTCTCATTTAATAGGGACCACATGGCCTACAATTGACACTATGACTACATTATTATTATTATTTATTATTTAGAAGATAAGGGGCTTTGCATCACCCATAGTGTAGGGGATATAGTCACTGCGACCTAAAAGATCTATTGTGACTCGCCACCTTGTTAGAGTAACTCTTTTAGCCCGGAGGCTTCCAAGAAATTTAGAATACTCCTAGCTTTTAGAGTTTTAATCTCCTCCGGGCGAATAATGTGTCGGCCCAGATGGACACTGCGTTTGTGGATAAGGGGCCCGCATTCACACAAAAGGTGCTTAGGCGTCTCCCTCTCCTGATTGCAGTACCGGCAAACATCAGTGTCACTCAGTTTCATGTGAAATTGGTGCCTGTTTAGTTTGCAGTGGCCGGTTAAGGCGCGGGCTATCGCACAGATGTTCGTCCTGCTAAGCTCAAGAAGCTCGGCAGCTCGTTTTTGTGAGTAGCCTTCTATGAGAGATTTGGCGTGTAGCAGACCTGGTTGTACCAACCAGTGCTATGACTACATACAACAATCACTAATTGATTGTCGTGGTCTCATATTGCTTAAGGTAGGTAAGGTAAACCTTAAGGTTTATATGTGCAAGCACATATATGCAAAACCTAACATTTATGGCACAAAACTCACAAAGCCTCTGACATTATTATTATGTGATTTGATTAGGCATGGAGCTTCGATTTTTTATGTACATACAGGCATTAAATACACTTTTTTTTAAATACGATAAAATATTATCTTGTAAATAAAATAAGGATATTTTGCTTCGCTGTCTCCACTATGATTGAGTGGAGTTTAGATTGAATACGAAGAGGTCTAAAAATCTGAGTGAGATCATCGACTCCTATTTGTCGTGGACTGCCCATGTTGCTGAAGTCAGTCGCAAAGTGCACTTAAACGTTTCAGTCATTGGAAGCCTCCAGAGTTTTTTTTCCCTTGAACAAACTTGCACGCTACCCGGACACTCATTCAGCCTATAATAGACTAAGCCTATATAAATATCATCTAGGAGTTTTTAAATAAACTTGAGCGGTTGACAAATATTTGTATTCGTTTTGTGTTCAACCTACCTTAAAAAGATTGATCACGTTTCAGGCTTTTGTAAGGTACTAAGTCAAACGGGGAGCCTATTCGACTAACCACGAACTCTCCAATATTGTGTCTGCTATTTAGCATCGGTTAGAGTGGCCTTACCACGAGTTCTTAACGCGATCTATTTGACTACCTAAAGTAAACTGTTAAAGGATGGAGCTATATGTATAGCTCCATCATTCTTTCTCGCTCGCACGCTTGACATTTTAACACGTCATGGTAAGGGACGAACAGTTGATTCGTAGGATGGAGCATACACCGCTAATTTTTGATCGTTTTAATCCCGTGGAGGGTCGATCCGATACATGTAACACTATCGATTTGTAAAGATAAAATAAAAAAATAAAGTACCTTTTTTTTAAACTCGTTTTAATTTACTCATGTACGCAATTAATTTCTTTAAGAAAACTTCAGCTGAGCGAGTCCAATGACTTGTAGGTAGTTTATACGTAACGCCGACTACTACCTACAGGTCATTGGACACGCTCAGTTGAAGTTTTTTTGAAGAAATTAATTTCGTACATGCGTAAATTAATACGAGTTTCGAAAAAAAGGTACTTTATTTTTAACCGACTTCAAAAAAAGGAGGAGGTTCTCAATTCGACCGTATATATGTTTTTTTTATGTTTGTTCGCGGATAACTTTGTCGTTTATGGACCGATTTGCAATTTTTTTTTCTCTCTCTCTCATTAGATATACTTCCAGATTGGTCCCATTTTTTTCAAAATCCAGTTCTGATGATGGGATCCATGAGGAATCGAGGGAACTCCTCAAATATTATAGGCAACTATACGGTGATTTCGGTATTTTCATTGAGAACTTAAGCATTTACAGACAAAAAGTAACATTTGATGAAGTGGAACTGATGAAAAAGACCAGAAATGGCCAACGGAACTTCATACTCATATCACAATGAAGATAGATTCTTGACTATGAAATTAATAAATGGTTCTGAATAGTTATGTTGATGAAAATGGTATCATTGAAGTGACCTGGTGATGATGATGGAGCCGGAAGATAGGCACCGGAACTCCGTAATTAATCATGGTATCCTAGCCGTGTTTGGGCTTGTTAGAACTGTCATGAGACGCACTTGGGCTATAGGATACTATCGAACTGATTTGATGATGGAGCAGGAAGGTGGAAGGGAATACGGGAACTTCATAATTAAATAATGTGTCCTGGCAGTTTTTGGGTTAAAAGGATTTGCTTTTTTAACCGACTTCGAAAAGGAGGAGGTTCTATGTTCGGCTGAATGTATGTTTTTTTTTTTAAGTATGTTCACCGATATCTCGGTCAATATTGGACCGATTTTGAAAATTCTTTTTTTGATTGGATTTTTTTTTTGGTTATGCTTCCAAGTTGGTCCCATTGCAATATTGTTATGATCTGATCATGAACTTCGAAGATATGGCACAGAACTCCTCATTGGATCACAACAGAACTGTCGTAACAAGTAAAATTGCTTTGTTTGTACGTGTGATGACTAATACAACGATGATTAGCTGAAGGAAAAGGGGGAGGGGATGTATTGGACTGATCTGATGATGAAGCCAGAGTGTAAATTAATGTAATCTAACCGTGTTTGGGGTTATTGCAATCGTTATGAGATGCTCTCTGGCTATAAGGTATTTATGTTTGGCTGAGAGGTACTTTTTAGTGGTGGTACCATAACTAAAAAGTGTAAAATAAAAAACTTTTTACAAAAAAAAAATACAACCGACTTCAATGTTAAAAAAACACTGAAAGTATAAAATAACTTTAATTTCGGAAGTCGGTGTTCCTATAATAGTTTTGTCTCTTCGTTATTAACATTGAAGTCAGTTGTATTTTTGTTTGTAAAAGTTTTTTTTTAATTTTATCTTTACAAATCGATAGTGTTTCATGTACCGGATCGACCCTCCACGGGATAATCTTGGGGGTCCAGACGCCTCCTGCCGGAGGCTCTACGCGGGGATCGTTCGGTCCATGGCCCTCTACGGGGCGCCGGTGTGGGCGCCGTCGCTGCGAAAGCGACCGGCGGGCATTCTGAACGCCTGCCAGAGGGTCATGGCAATTCGGATGGTGCGGGGATACCGCACGATTTCCTGCGAAGCGGCGAGCCTTCTGGCTGGTCTACCACCGTGGGATCTGGAGGCAACAGTCCTTGCACACATGCACGACATGCGCGTGGAGATGCAACGCCGGGGTGAAAGTCCTCTGCCGCGACAGGTCACGGCATGGCGGACAGAGCTCCGGCGGGATCTCATGGTGGAATGGCGTCAGCGACTATCGCAACCCCGTCACGGGCACGCCACAATTATGGCGATAAGTCCCCTCTTTGAGGCGTGGCTGGAAAGACCTCACGGCGTCCTTACCTTCCGCATGACACAGGTCCTCACCGGAAATGGCAAGTTCGGGAGGTTCCTGTTCCGAATTAAAGCGGAAGTGACGCCCGGGTGTCGCCACTGTGCGGAACGCCCGGAGGACACGGTGGAGCACACAATCGCGGTGTGCCCTGCTTGGGCGGAGCATCGCCGTGCCCTCGTGGGGGTGATCGGCGGCGGAGACCCCTCGCGCCGGGCCTTGGTCGAGGCCATGGTCCGGAGCGAGGAGGAGTGGCAGGCGGTCGCCGACTTCTGCGAAGCAGTAATGCTCGCTAAGGAGGAGGCCGACCGCATCAGGCAACGTCGCTCTCGCCGCCGCCGCCGGGATTCCGATCCCGATTTCCAGCCACCGTAGGCGCGGGCTTGCGGACAGTGAGCAATGGGTAGCTCGCTGTCCGGACCAAGCCCAAGTCGTCGACGGCGCGCGCTGTTCCCGCGCGCCTCAAGGAGTTGTCAGCAACAGCAGGGGCCCGGCCGGGTCGAAGCCTACTGGGGCCAGGGTTATCCGAAAGGGCGCTCGAGCCCCGGTATGAAGGCTTGTAGGAACGGGATGGGTTTTTTAGTCAGTAAGAGTCTGACACTATCTCCCGCTCCGCCCAAGAGCGGGGGTTGTCATAAGATGATTTTTCCCATCGAAAAAAAAAAAAAAAAAAACCCTCCACGGGATTAAAACGATTAAAATTTAGACACCCTATATAGCTGTTAACAGTTTAGTTTAGGTCATAAAATGAGCTCATTGTAGAGCCTCTGTCCCGACTACCTTGTGTGGGTCACGTGAATCCGATGGATGCGAGATGCAGAGACCCTGACATTGTGGCGAAACTTGGGGGAGGCCTACGTCCAACAGTGGACATCTTTTTCTTTGCTTCTAGCAACATTTGTTTTCTACCTGTTTAGGACATTAACTCAGAAGAAAGTAACAATTGCTAAAAGTCAAGTTAGTGCAAAAGTTTGTCTTGGAAAGCCCTTTCCATTAGTCCATATTATGGCTATTAGGTGTCAAAAAATGTTTAACTTCGGTATCCAATTATAGACCTATTTAGATCGTTCACTCCGAACACACTAGGTCCCTTTATTGGGGTACCAGCCAGATATACTCGTATATTAAAAAAATAGTCTTGACATGCTGCCAAAGAATCTGTGATTTAATTAACAAAATAAACATCTCGTTTGATATTTTGTTAATTACTTTTAACTCTTAATTTATGTAATTAAACTTTATGTACAGTAGTACATAGACAGACTAAATCCTAAAAGGCAGTCGCTGCCAGTCAACTTTTGGGTTAAAACGCCAAATTCGTGTAATATCGTAATGTTTGCAGTTGTTTGTTTATTTTATTAAATAAAATAGAATGTTTAGTGTGATTACAGATGTTTCGAATTACCTAGATGTTAAACATTTTACACTCGTGTGCCCGAATTGTTTTGCCACATTCTTGTTTTTTTTCTGGCACTCATGTTAAATGTTTGCCATCCCTGCACTAGTCGAGTTAGTTAGTTGTAAAGGATCTTTGGAAAAGTTCTTGCTTCCGGAAGATTTCTAATGGCTATTTATCTTTGGGGTATTAGGTCAATGTAGGTCGTTGTAATAAATGCAATTACGTCAATGTCTGCACTGTTGGCTGCTGAGGTGCGTGTCATGGGTTTAATTCCCACAGGGAACCAATAGGTATACTCGTTTGTATGGCCCACAGATATTGGTCCCGGGTCTGGATGTCATGTGCATGTTTTACGTGTTTGTGAATATCTACACTCACGATTCAGTATGAATTCCTAGTGTGGGGTAATTTTTTTTTGACAACTTTTAAATGAAGAAATGTGTTTCATCACCAAAAACATTATACTTTTATAGTTACAGTCGATGCTTCATAATTTAAAAAAAAGTAATGAAAACTTAAATATGTCGCATTAAATACTGCTGGACGCAATTTAATCTAATTTGAAAACTGATAAACATTTTGATAAATTATTGATATTAATGAACTGGTGAAGGCCTCGGCAAACCGATAGATGCGATGCATTTATTCTGGCATCACCAGGACCATGTTCGACAAAGGACATCTTTCAGTTGACATGATGATTTTTTCTTTTGTTATAATTGATATAAACTAGTCCTTGACTGCGATCCCACTCGATGGTAAGCACTGATGCAATCGTTGATGGTGAGGCGCACCAGTTTATTAAGATCCTATTCACTCTTGTCTTGAAGACACCCAAACTATAATCGGACGGGAAGACCGCAGCAGGAAAATTGTTCCAGTCCAGTGATGATGATGGTGATGATATATTTTGAGAACGCGAATATAAGTAACTTTAAGAAAATAACAAGGTACCTACCATAAGTCTTGTTGGCTAATATATGCCTCGTTTTCTGATTGCGCTGTCGGTTGCTGGAATTGTTATTTACAATATTCTGTTTTATATTGCTGCGTATAGGGTCAATTTCGTACTTCACCGAGTCGTTTGATAAATTGAGGACTTTTAGTAAACTGTTTACTGGTCGTTCTCCAGTGGTTAGTTTATCATCTGTAAGTAATTAAGGTGTCATTAATCTTTTGAAACAGTTTGCGGCTAACTTCCTGCAGCAAAGGATCTCGTGAAAAGTCTTGGTCAATAAAAATACCAGTCTTTCATTGAGTCGCTATAATATGGAGTAGTTTAGCCACTCAAAACAATTTGTGGAAGTTGAATCCAGTCGATTCCGGAGCGCAACCTAGGACTGCTGACAGCGATGCCTTGGGTCTTCGTAGGATTGACCGACAGACCATGGGCTACACTCCACTCAAAAATAAGAGCTAAATCTTTATTAACCATGTAAACCTCCTCAGGCGGTCCACTTAACGGAGCTTACAAAAGTAATTGGACAGGAATAAATCCTGCATTTAAAAGCTTATAAGCTTTTTATTATCTCTCGTTTTCAGAGTACATTATGTAACTTCAAGGGGATTACATATTTTATCGGAACATAACTTATTTTTGTTCCACACATTCATTATTAAGCCTGGAAATAATTGTTTTTGTTTGTATTATTATCGTCGGTGAAGTTCTTTTTTATTTAACTCTTTGAATTTCTACAGGCTTAATTCAAGAGAAATTGTGTTTAAAACACGGGACCATCAATTGTGGCGCTTGTAATGCCAAGATCCATAGAAATTATCAATATTATGAAGGAATTGATTAATTTGATAAAGTAGGCTACATTAATTTAATAATATCATATACACATCTTACGTATTGCATCATCTTCATAACCACACAGTCCTCTATATTGACAATTCGGCACCATTCCAGTTTTACATTGAGTGCCGGGGTATCCAATAGAATACACTGGTTTTCCATGAGTATTGCCCTTGGGTGCAAAGTTACATACCAGTCTTTCCAATATTACATTTCTTTCATCTACCTAAAACATTTTGTTAGTAAGATTTCCCATCAGCTCGAGATTCTATGCATAAATGAATTCGAACGGTAAATATTTACGTAGAATTTCACTCTGCCACATCCGACAAATTCTGTATTAGCCCATAAAAGCTGTGTCAAATAATTAGCTTTGTAATCTCGTGATCTGTAATTGTAATGAAGAATATAAAAGTATAATTCTAATAGTATAATGGAGGAAAACAAACAGGATAAGTTTTCAGGGGTACTGGTAACTTGATACTATTTCATACCTAGTAGGATTAAGCCACCAAATGCAACAAATTAAGGGCCAAGCGCCCGAAAAGTGCCGTAAAACAGTGATTTTCTGAGGCCTACTCCTCCGTAACGGCTAGGTCAATTGGTTTGAAAAAAAAATATGTTTATTATAGATTCATGAACAATAATATCAACATTTGATTTTTTCGTGCAATTAATACTTTTGTCAAAAAAAAAATATTTTGCAATTTCGCAACTTTTCCCTACTCCTTCGAAACAGCTTGGACCTTTAGAAACATTTTTACACATAAAAATTGGTGGTTAAATATTCTTCAAAGTGAACATTGCATATGTAAATCAATCAATATCTCGCAGAGAAAAATGGATTTAAAGCGCTTTCCGGGCGCTGCTGGCCGCAAATAAATGCACAGATTTGCGTACTGCCGCCTAGGCGAGTGCGAGAGTTGCGTTCAAATAATTTCGGTCAGATGGTTCAAGGGACTATACGCCTTAAGCCAGCAAATGTTCTGTTAGTAATTTTTGAACTTTTAATTACTAACAAAGATTTGCTACGGCATCATTACGATAATAATATAGATTTAAGTAGGTACAGACGCGCCGTAAATGGTATTTTAATAGGCTTCGAATGATTTAATCTGGGATTTTACATAAAAAACAAAACTCACAAAAATACTACTGAATTTCGGTAGAACATTTGGTGACTTAATTTCTTGTATTTACTTCTACTATTACGTCCCGCAAGGAATAAGTCGAGTTACCAGTAACCATATAAATAGTCTATTTTAAGAGTTCCAAGTTCTAATTTTTCTAATTTTAATATTTTTAAGGTATACACTAGGTCTATCTCTCACTAAACTCTCTTGTCGCATATCTGCTAGAAGAAATCTCTTTTGAAATAAGTAGCATCTTTTTTCTATCTGTTTTTTATTGCTTTCAAATATTTTGTGTGTAGGTACATACACACACACACACATAGATACAACACATAGATTTAATAGAGAATAATGTAGAACGCCATGAAGGAGCTATTATTATTCCTGCTGCACCAAAGAGATTTAAGCACTACGTAGTTCGTCGAGTAATTTCGCAATTGCGTAGCGCTACGCCGCCGCCGTAGCCGAGGGCGCTACGACGTAGTTCATGTGTTGTTACGGGTAGGCTTGACAAAGAGCCGTCGTAAACATGTGCTGTGTAATAAATAAAGGGTTGTGCTAAAAGGGCAGGCCTGTAAAAGTGACATATATCACGTTAGAGTCTAACGTGATATGTGTTAAGAACTTCTGAAAGAGCACAAAGGTCTAATGGTAAGACCTTTGTGCTCTCTCATGAGCTCTTTGTCTCAATTAGTAAAATAAAAGTTAGTCTATCTTTCTGCTTTGTTTGGATTTAAAAAAATATTTAAGTTCACTTGAAGTAATCGGTAATCATTATAAAATTTTTCAATACACTTATTCGAAAACTGCCGCTGTTGTCCCGCCACTTTTAAGGCTCGCAATTGACTGTTTTCCGCACTAGTAAGTGCACGTGCTCGCCCTTGCCACAATTTTATTACATGAATCGTATCAGGCTGAACGCGCGTCGACCGTCACAAGGCGCGACTCAAACCCGGCGTGTCGTAAGTGTATTGAAAAACGTCGTTTGATATACGTGCAAATTTTTCACTGCAGACAAATGCACTTGTAATAAAATGTACCATTGTGTGTATATGTTACACTTACACATACACAAGACTTCCAGATCCGGAATTTATTTTGTGCGAGCCTAGCGACACGCAACGAACGAGAAAAAAATGAGGATATATGGTAAGTTTGAGTACAATTAAAACAAAACTAAACGGTCCGACAGACATTAAAATAATTCTCAACACTAAAAGAACAAAAACAGACTTTGCTACATAGGATAGTATACATACTTACTTATTGTAATATGTGACGCTTCCGGCGTAGTGAAGAACCTGTATGAACCACATCTCTATATAACCTTTGACGTTGAGGCCGGGTGAAGGACCCATGACGCTGCCAATATTTTGTCCCACTTTTACATTTTCTGAAATATTGTATATAACATTAGTCTATAAAAATTTTATATTTATGATGCAACAGCTTTTAGGAGAGAGTCTTCTTTAATAAAACATCTGTGGTCAGTGTTTCGTTAAATTTGAAAGCTCCTTAGTTCGGATTTGATAGTAGGAAAATTCCGTCACAAGATTTTCAGTTATATTTTAGTATAGTATCTAAAGTTGCTCGGAAAATTAGCAATAAAAGTACACAGGACAGGGCTATAATTGAAGGCTTTCACAATGGCCAGACAATGTAATAAGGTGGGAAATCACCAAATAAATCCTCTCGCTCTGGGTTGAGAGGTATCAGATTGTTACTGACTAAATCTCACCTGTGTTCCGTCAGTTGCGGCAACTCTTTCGAACAATCCCACAACCATTTGAGTCTTGAATTAAATTTATTTGGATAAAATTGGCGAAAATCTCACCTAAATCTCTACATTGATCTTCTCTGTCCGGTTGTATCGCTGGATCACATTGATCAGCCCATCGTTGAGCGATGGACGCTAACTCATTTGACCAGTGCTAAAACATAAATATTGGTCATGTCAGGTGACTTTTTCGTAATTTTCCGAAGGCATAAGGGCAATTTTTAACCGGCTTTAAAAATAAGGTTCTCGATCTCTCGGTCAATTGTTCACCGATTCTGAATTTTTTTTTTAATTGAAAAACTATACTCTCGAATTGGTCCGATAGAAATGTCGTTATGATCTGATGACGAACTTCGAAGATATGGAACGGAACTCCTTATAGGATTAGACGTATGTAACTGTCGTAACAAGTAAAAGTTGCTTTCGTGTGCCGCGATGACTGACTGAAGGAAGAGGAGGAAGAGATACAAAGAACTAACCTGATGATGAAGCTGGAAGATAAGCACCGGAACTCTGTAATGAATCATTGTATCCTAGTCGTGTTTGGGGTTATTAGAATTGTCATGAGATGCACTCCGGTTATAAAGTACCATCGAACTGATCTGACGATGAAGCCGAAAGGTAACAGGTAGGCACGGGTGCTCTTTTATGAAACGATGTATTCTAGCCGTGTTTGGGCTTATTAGAATTGAATATCATGAAATACACTGGCACTATCGAGCTAGTTTGATGATGGAAGGTAGGTACGAAAGTCAGTGATAAAATAATGTATACCTACTTGCCATGGCTTGGCTTATTGAAATTGTCATTGCAATGAAAGTGCTCTGACTAAAATTGGTTACAATGTTTAAATTCTACAGGTGCCTTATTTGGGTATTATCTGACTGATTTATATTGAATATGGTTAATATCTTTGAAGAAATCTCTAATGGGTAGCGTTATTTCAGCCACGAAGTTTTAAGTAAGTATTTTTAAGTAAAGTTTTAGATGGAAAAGTGGATATAGGTTAATGAAGAAAACATTAGAGATTTTGAGTCTTATATTGATTGTATGAACGTTAAAGTTATAAGCTCCAGAAAGATGAAGTTTACTTACCATTTTTTTCATATTAGCGGCATGTGGAAGAATTTTAGAGTAACCCATGGCAACAAAGTTTCTCCTTTCATTTATTTTGTTGACGATCTCTTTGATATCCTGCCTCTTCAGTTTTGCTGAATTGTCGTAAGATGTGCAGAAAGGACCGGGTCCTTGTGCCTGACAACACACAACAAACAATTATGTATTATTATTTATATATTTGTCATTTATTAGTATTTTTTGTATTGTATGTATGTATTTGTGTTGTTATTTCTTATTAGTATTATTTCTGATATTGTACACTGACAGCCCTAAATCTCTCTCCTTTCTGTCCATCCATCCAAAGGCTGTCTGTAAGAAATTGCCTTATGCGATAAGATCCATTGTAAACTTATTTTAAATAATGTTTGTCAAGTCTTTTTTTGTTTATGTGGTAAAGAATATATTAAAGAGTTACAACGTTGGTATTCAGTGAAATACCATAGCTGTCATACCTTGTATTTGCAAAGAGTGTGGTTGAGACATATTTCACAGAAATCACCCGCACTGAAACCATTGACACAACAGAATAATACGACTAATTTAACAATTATCATAATAAATTAATAACAAGAATACATAAACATATATATCGAACGTTTAATCACGACCATCGTGGCCATCTAGATAGCAAGCTTGTAGACGACTCAGTCAGTATCTAATGACATATTTTAAAATGTACTATTTTGTATTACCCGGTTATGTTTTTTGTGTTTCCATTTTTGCTGCTCTCAATTTATTTTTCCGAGACAAATAATTTTGTTCTGAAAAAAGATAGTCAGGGCCTTCATTTTAAACAAAATGGCAAGGATCTAATCTCTCAAGGTAATCATCATCAATTATTTCAGCCGAAATACGTCTACTTTTGGATATAGGCATCCCCAAATGATACCACAACGAACGGTCCTGTGCGTTTCGTATCCATTGTATTTCTGCGACTAACATTAGGCCATCGGTCCACCATGTGGGAGGTCTTCCAACGCTGCACCTTCCGGTCCGGTCTTTCAAGGTAACTAGAAATTGTATCTAATAATGAAAATATTTATATTTCAGATATACAAAATGATTCATTAGTTTTTCCAACACCTAAATCAGTACTTCATACAATACAGAATTTTATAAAAACTAAAATTAGAAATTCGAGGTTGAACCAGTTTAACAAAAAACTATCACCGGTCGTTCCAATAAAGCGACATATTCAAGATGATGACGACGATGATACTCCATCATTGATCAAAAGTACTAAAAGTAATATTGCAACTTCAGCACGAGAATTAAAACGAAAATGGCCAGTTGTAGAACTTCTAACGCATTCTGATGTTTTAAATGAGAATTCGCAATATGTTGACGACACTGAACAAAAAGAAATTCCTTATTTACATGATATTGAAAAAGAATTTAAAGTTAGAGAGTATACCTCCAAACATATTAGTAGTTATGTCGACTTGCACAATAACCATTCAAAAGTTAAACCTATTGATTTAAGAAGTTTACCTCAACGAAAATATTCTGGCATAAATTGCGAAGACGGCGACCAATGTGTGTGCTGGGTTCCAGGTAAGACGACGCCTATAAATTAGTAATAAGTAAATTTTCATTTGTCTTATGAAATTGTTAAAAATATACCAACAGAAACTCAGAAACCATCAAGCACCTCAAGAACTACAACTACGCGGTCGTGTACTCATACTCAAGGTATAGACATGGGGTTTCCAATGGGTGTTCCCGTGGGTGTCCCCATGGGTGTCCCTATGGGTGTTCCAATGGGTATACCAGCCGGTTACCCACCAGGTTTTCCATCGGGTTATCCAGTAGGCTTTCCAGCAGGCTTGCCCTCTGGTTATGCACCGGCAATGCCGGGGGGTCCAATGCCATACCCACCGGGTTTACCTTACTTCCAAGCAAACACCTGTAAGGAAGTTCCTAAACATAAGAAACCATCTAAAACACACTCAAATGATTATCTATACTATGAAGAGGATGATGATGATGATGACGAACTAGAAAATAATTATGAGTATGACGAAGATACGATTGGAAAGAAAATAAAACATAAAAAACAACATAAGGGTGATATACTTATTAATGTAGAATATGGTATAGAAGAAAAGCGTGACCAAAAACCTACCCAGAGCCCCAGGCGCCGACAGAAACAGGGAGACTGTTCCAATATTTTCAATGACAAAAAATCATGTACCGACCTAAATCTTATCAAAGACTGTTACTGCTGTACAGCATCCTCTTGTGGTATTAACTTTCAACTAGTCTTTCTTTTATTTATATTAGTCGCTTTTTGTTAAGCTTCTTTTATCATATTAAATGATTGATGGTTATTACTAATCAAAATTGTTTTGTTTTTGATTTCCAAAAAACTAGCATAAGTGGCTTCTTATAACATCAGCTATCTCGAAAGACCCGTCTAATTGGTTCGCTTGTTTCGAAAATTTGCTGGAAGAAACAGACAGACCGATAAGAATATATTTATTTAACAGACAGAAAGAACGAAAAGGGGGTAAGTGATAGCATGACGGATGACAAGGCAGAATGAAAGAAAAAATCGTGTTGCACCGACTCTAAATAACATGCGACAAGGGCAGGAAGATGATGGTTGTGTACCGTAAATACACATTCTTTTATAAGCATTTAGTAAAAAAAAATTGACATTGTAAACAGGCACTTCAATTTTATTAATTTATCTGTATACTTGAAGATTATTAAAAAATACATATTAGTAATTTGGGAGAAATGTATGTACTCCAAAAAGTCACCATCGAAGCGTTACTAACGTCTAATCAAAATTCGTGCTCAAGTGATAACGTAAGTATCAATCATCCAATTATTTACGTTTATACGAAGTTTTGTACCATTAAATTTAATTAAAAAGTTTGCTTGGCTGCTTCTTTATACCAGATGTAGTTTCCAGCAAATGATATTGTTATCATAAGAGCTTAGTGAGATGGAGTCACTGGCAAAAGCATTGTAGCGTAAAATGAAACGAGTTGCTCGGAGGTGGTGTAAAATATTTGTGATAATAATACTTTCTAGGTATTTGAACTATTTGCTTCACTGACCATCTCATATTGGTTTAGGCCTTCGATTTACGATTCGGGATAGTCAACGCGGGTGATAACATAGGTAGATTAAAGTCTACCTCGCGGCCGGTTTCCTCACGATGTTTTCCTTCACCGTTTTGAGAGCGTGCTTGAGTATGTGATTGGAATCCCCTCGCACGCTGTGGCGTGAGGGAGTCCATTTCCTCACGCACGCGGTCGCCTCCTTCGCTGGCATTACTGCTTCGCAGAAGGAGCCGTCCGCCTGCCATTCGTTCTCGCTCCGGACCATAGCCTGAACAAGGGCGAGAGGTCGTTTCTGCCGATCGCCACCAAATCCCTTAGAAGTATGGGGCTAAATAATACATCTCCACTTGCGACGCTTGATCTGACAGTCGATTGGGCTCTCGTTTCATTTCTCCAATAGCTCTACGTTAGAGATTGTCTCGAGCGAGTAGATTCCGAAGATGTACCTTATAGGTGTCTGATAAAATACTTCACTATTATGTAACGGAACGCTCGTCAAGTATATCATAGGTTGCAAGTATCTGAAGCTTATCACATTTCATGGCTCTTTTTACTGCCTATTACAAATAACATGATGTTTAGTAGCATTGCTTCATAAAAAGTAAATTGACGCCCTTATTATTTGGACTCTCAAGAGGACTATAAAATGTGTTTTATTTACATTCTGGGTCTGTTCTGTCCTTCCCCTATGTACTTTATCGTAAAGAGAGCAATTCGAATTGCTTGTAGTATGATTCGGATGACTACCACGGAAATAACAACTATTATTTAAGTATGAATTATTAGGACATGTCCGCTGCAAGTCAGATGAGCTGTGAGTTAAAAGATATATACGAGTATATTGGGTCCCATTAAGGCTCTAACTCCCGAGCACTGTTATAAAACTGACTTTCTGAAGCCTTCCTCGGTAGGCTTAAAAAATATAGTTTTATTATAGTTTCATGTATAATTATCAACATATGACTTTTTTGTAAGACTAATACGGGGTCATCCATAAATTACGTCGCACGAATTTTATGACTTTTTACCCCTCCCTCCGTCCTTGTCACAGCTGGTCACATTTGTGAGACTCTCCCCCTCCCTAGTGTGACGTTACCTATTTTGCAAATTTACATTTAGAAATTATTGAACGAAAACAGCGGTTCCAAAATCAGTTTTATTTAACTATTTTAATGAAATTAACATGCGTTTGGCGGCATTTATCAAAGGGTGCCTAGGCGGTCGACGCGTAACACTAGTAGAGCCAGTGGTTACCAAAACATATATACATAATCACCATCTTATATTTACAAAGATATAGTTGTATAGGTAAAGTATTAGTTTAAAGTTCGTATTTTAACACTTAGATTATATTAGATTTTGAAATGTGACGTCACGAAATTAAGGACACTCCCACACCCCTGACACACATTATCACACTTTGTTGACCCCCTTCCTCGCTCTTAATGTGTGACGTAATTTATCGATGGTTCCTACCTACATTTGCAAAAAAAAATACGATATTTTTTCGCTGACCTTACTCCTTTATTTTTACTCCTTTGATTTTTAGAAATAGGTTTACACGAAAAAAATGCTAGTAAAGTGTTTTTCAGAATGTACATAGCGATTTACATAAAATCAATCAATATTTCGCAAAGAAAATCAATATAAAGGTCAGTGGGGCTCTATCCGGGCAAACAGCTTAACTGCTAAGTAATTAACTGTCACAGAAATCAATACATCAACGATATTTCCAAACGAGGATTGACATATCATCAAACGTTATTGTTTAAACGATCTGCCAAGTATTAGTTGGCCATATCATAATATGATCAATTTCTAAGATCTGCACGCTTAGCCAAGTTTTTATTCTGCAATCGTTAACGCTGTCGAAAAGTGATGAAACGTATGGGAATGACGTCATCTCAACGTAAAGTCGCGTGGTCAGAACAAACGAATAGACAATTCGTAGCCAAGTTCACATCGTTCAAAATCGTTTCTACAATGTTTAACGATAAACATCCTTTGTTAGACAAACGCTACATTGTAGAACGAGCGGCCGATTCAGGCGCGTCAACATGGCTACCAACTTATCGTTTTCTATAATTGCTGTCACCGAGGCGTTACCGATTAGAGAACGGAATTCGACACAAACGGGTTGTAACTTGGCTAGGGGGGCTGGCCACGACAGAAACACGAGTTCACGCCTGTTGTTGTCTTTACATACTTTTTGTATTTGGCATATGGATTCTAAATACCAAAGTTAAAACAGTGTTCGTGAAAGCTTTTCGATGTTTTAAAGATTATTTTCAAAGAAATAAGATCAGACTTCAAAGTAATGGAGCTCTTTAAAAATACATTTTTTTAAATAAAAGCTTTGTTTGTGTGTGCAGTTAATTGATCTCTCTATGTAATGTTGTGAGTGTGCCGCTTTTATAATATAATATCGTTTATTCGATCACGTAATTAGGACTTTTAATTACACATACACAGAACATAACATGAACCGGTACACCAATAAACAAACAACATTTAAATATTTCACACACAGTTACAATTTGCAATCATAACTTATTATATATACTCATTGAAGCGCCTTATATAAGGACAGTCGAGCCTGTCGGCTATCATCATCAGCACACCCTGTGCTGATGATGATAGCCGTTGCCGATGATAGCCACTGTTGGAGCTGCAGCGCACCCTGTGCACCAGAGATGCGTTCCGCTTACCCATCGTAAAAGCAGTCGACACTAGTGGCGGCGAACATGCCCGAGGCAGAACAGTTTGCCTTTACTTACCTTAGATATTTATTACTAAAATGGCTACATTTAACTTAACAACAACATCATCCAATGACATCCCCCGCTCTTGGGCGGAGCGGGAGATAGTGTCAGATTTGTATTAATTAAAAACCCATTCTTGCTCCTTCGTTGCCTTTCATACCGAGGCTTGAGCTATCTTTCGAATTAACCCTGGCCCCTGAAAGCTTCGACCCAGATGGGCCCCTGCTGTTGCTGACTGACTTAGGCTCGGTCCGGACAGTTACCGGACGGTCAGACAGCGAGCTACCCATTGCTCGCCGTCCGCAAGCCCGTGCCTAAAGTGGCCGGAAATGGGTATCAGAATCCCGGCGGCGGACCTTAACCTAGGTTAAATTCAAACACTTGATCAAGTAGTTTTTAAATTAATTTTTACTGAAATAACATTACATTAACTTTTTGTAATGTTCGAATCTTGTTTAATTGGAGATTTTTCAGCTTTGCTTTTTTAATTTGGCATTTCAAAACTTAGACTGATAAAAGTTGGACAGCTTGTATTTTTAACGCAATAACTATTCTTATCTATTTTTCAAAAGGTCTATCTTTTTGGTAAGCTAAAAATAGTTTTATGTCTTTATTCTTAAAACTTTGAAAGACGGAAAAGTCTATCAAAGCCGATTTTAGACCGTAATAAAAAGTAGTGGGCCTTTTCACGTTGTTATCACACAATGTCGTATGTATTTTTTCTTAATTTGTTTAAAGGACTATGTCGCTCAGCGTCCACATCACCCAGTAAAGAAAAGCCAAACATTACAATCTACCTTATGGATAACTCAAACAATTGTTTAGCTTTATCGGACATTAGCGGCCCGTCCCGGCTTTGCACGGGCAATAAATATAGCCTATGTTACTCAGGGTGATTGTAGCTTACGGCCGTCCGGTAACTGTCCGGACCAAGCCCAAGTCGTCGACGGCGCGCACTGTTCCCGCGCGCCTCAAGGAGTTGTCAGCAACAGCAGGGACCCAGCCGGGTCGAAGCCTACTGGGGCCAGGGTTATCCGAAAGGGCGCTCGAGCCCCGGTATGAAGGCTAGAAGGAACGGGGTGGGTCTTTTAGTCAGTAAGAGTCTGACACTATCTCCCGCTCCGCCCAAGAGCGGGGGATGTCAAGTCAATGCATGATTTTTCCCACCATAAAAAAAAAAAAGGGTGATTGTAGCTTTCCAATGGTGTAAGAATTTTTGAAATCGGCACTGTAGTTATTGAGTTTATTTGTTACATACAAAAATACAAATCTTTCCTCTTTATAATATTAGTATAGATATAGATTGGAGAAGCGAGGATTACAAATATCAACATCAAACGTTTTACAGCGTCCAAAAACATTGATCCTTGTGTTGTCGTATATTATAATATCGAAAACGACGTTTTTCAATACACTTACGAAGATGTACATAATAAATGGGGTTGACGGACAAATCGTGGGGCTCGCTTAGCGCCTAACCTTATACGATAAATGGAATAAACTGTGGCGGGATGAGCTCGCTTACTTTTCCGCACTAGTGTAAAAAACACTAAATTGCGTGCGTGAAAGCGGTAAGGATACGAATATATTTTTTAAGTGCATTGAAAAACTTATTCGGTGACTATTCTTATAGTAGAGGATAAGTTTCATCCATTAAACAGACCGGTGGAGGTCGCCCTTAATCGGATCTTAGACTATTAGGTAAGTATTTAAAATGACGAAGGGGAAGGTGAGTTAAATATGGTCTCCTTTATTAAAAACAAATAGAAAAATGCAATTAAAGTAGTAAATAGTAGTATGTATTTAAACTAACTTATAGCAGTGTTAGGTTTCTACTTCCTACTTACTTTTAGGAATAATTCATACTATGGTGGCAAAAATATTTGGCGTTAGCAGTATGAAAACAAGCGGAACTTGAGCGGAACGGAACGAAATGGAAGCGACAAAATTAAGTTTGGGGGCATAAAATGGCGGCTGTACGTTACACGTAAATGTTTTTCAAGGTTTTTCCTTTTCAGCCTTTGCCATAACTTCATGAAACTCACACACTACCGCTTGAAATACATTACAACCACGCCCCAAATAGTACGTATTCTGATACAAGTGAAGAAATTTTGTCATTGGGGCCGAAGTGAATTTGCCTGAGCCGCAGGGGAGGGTGTGTGCCGACGAAACGACATTTTTTAATACACTTACAAAGATTTATTTTCTCAACATAATTATATTATAAACAATTATGACTATTTAAGATATTCTGTTTATAAACATAATGCATTAAATATTAAGACCTTTTAAATATGCGCCTCGTTACTTTTACAAATAATAAACCGTAGTTGTGATAATATGTGAAAAAAAAAGGAAGGTGATATTTCATTCTATGTTGAACCTAATCATTTGAGGAAGTGTATAATAGTACATTTTGATACAAGTGGGGAAAGTTTAGGCGAGGGTGTTATGGAGCCGAGTGCTGCAGTGACAAATCTCCACGTGTATCAAACGACGTTTTTCAATACACTTACGAAGAAATACTTACTTTCTCTGAAAATTACGACGCATTTTTGTTCATTTTGTACTGAAGAAATTTTTCTAAAGTTGCCATACATTTTAGTTTTGATTTATATAGCAGCAGGCTATCGGAAGTATTTTTTAACTTAATCGCAATATCTGCCGGCGGCGGTACCATATAAAGAATTCTCTTTAAATCTTAAATTCAACATATTTTTCACAAATAAAATATGTATAATATTTAATAGACTTTTCCCGCGCTTTACTTTTGTAGGGTGAAGAAGAATCTAAAGTATCAAACCGTTATACATCCTATTAATATTAAAAACGGAAATTCAAATATTTTTAAATTTAGAACACAGATAACTGTTGATAATAACAAATTATTGTGTAAATCTTGTTTATTCATGATATTCTGTTCATAAACACAATTTTAATTTTCATTAAATATTAAAACCTTAAAAATAACCGCCTCTGCTTTAAAAAAAAATATCACAGTTGACCGTGACGAAATAAGAATGAATAAAGCCCTTGTTATGATAAATTAAAAAAAAAACCACGAGGGTGATAAACATGCTATGTTGAACCTATTCGTAGTGCAATAAGAGCCAGTTTTGGAGTAAGTGTATTGAAAAAAGATTTATTCAATTCACTTGATACCACATCAATTGCAGCAACCAAATCTCAGAATATAAACTGTTTATTCAGTTGCGAAGCTGTGCGTTTGCGTAAAATTGTTTTTACACCATCTGCTCGATAATGTCGTTTTATACGTCATACAAACCTCACTTAAAGCAAGTCATTCTATCCCTAGGGAGATAATGCAGTATGGCCGATCCCTAGGAGATATAATGAGATTTGAATTTGGAACATCAAAAATCGTCAACATTGTGAATTAAAATGTACGTGTCTCGAACAAGTTGACTCGAAATTCAAACTGGCCACTAACAAAACAAAAAAAAAAAAGAAAATAGAATAAAACGTGCTTAATGACGGGAGCGTTTTAGAAAATTGAAACTATTGTCTGTCTAATAAGTCAACCAACTTGTGTAATTATTAGGTTAAAACGAAATCTGATGTAGGCAACGCTGGTTCAATAATCAAGGTTGATTAAGAGATATTGATCATTGTTTACTACTAGAAGAACCTTATAAAAAGTATCGAATATAAGTATTTTTTTTATAATTAAATGTTACAGGTCGCGCGATGAATCAAGATGGCTCGGCAAAAGTGGAAGGGGCATGCGCAGTATTCAATTCTACGGTCTATTTGGCGACGTGCGGGCGGGTGTGCGCCGTCGGCGACACGTCATTGGTAGATAGAGTCGCTCTTCAATTCCCGCGTTGCGTTCTCACCTCTCATTGGATACTGTTGTACTTGGGTACTGTTGCGTACAACTTGTGTTATCGTAATAGTAATACGTAGTCGTAAAAAAAAATGGTTAAAAATAAAGTTTTAAAACGGCTAGCCAGAAAAATGGTTTGCGACGTGAATTATTACGTTAAAGAAAGAAACTAACGAAATTATTTTTTTTAATTTTATGTTTTATTTTATAATTTTTAATTTTTTTAATTTACCTACTTACAAGATAAATTACAATCAAAAACTAGTGTTATTATAAGTTATGTTTCTAAGGTTCAAACATACGAAATTAAAAATAAAATCCTAACATACTAAGAATTTCTGTGCGCAATTGTACACATGCGCCGATTGCCCCCACTACTTTTACCAAGCGATCTTGATTCACCGCGCGACCTGTATAAACAATTCCCAAGTCGGTTGACTTTTTAGACAGACTATATAGAATCTTAGAGTAGTGAATTTTGTTTGTTTGATAAACTTGTAAATAAATACTTATATTTCTCTAATCGACCAGTTGACCAAATTGTTTTTTAATCATCTCACAGATGGTGTAAAAAGTAGAGTATGCAACACGGGGATAAAGCTGTCTTTGTCTTGGGCGGCTTGAATTCCTCACTTCACTCAGGTTTCTTTATTAACTCCCTCGCAATGCTCGGGAGTTAATTTTATAAATCCCTCACTATCGTTCGGGATTAAAATCAGAAACCTTCGTTTCGTTCGAAATTCAACATGCCGCCCGCGACTTAAAGACACTGCTTTATCCCCTAGTCACATAAACTACTATTACGTTTACAATATAAACACTGACATCGATATTACTGAAACAACATTGTGAAGTTTGTCGATGGCAGAAAAAGATCTACACTTATGAAGAGGTAAAGTTTTGTCTTTTTTTTTGTAGGAGGTAATCTCTGAAAGTGCTGTTCCGATTTCAATTTTTTACGCGGGCAAAAGCTACTTGGTAATAAACTTATTTAAAAAAAAAAACACTTTTACAAGTAAATATTTTTGACATGCAAACTGGACCGGTATTTCCTACCTGACTACGCTAATAAAATAAAAACAACGAAATAGACTCAAAGGTTTGTCTCTTCTACACAACCCGTAGTGTAAATTATGATATGAGAACTATGTAGATGGTCCGTAAGGTAAATAAGGAGGTTTTTGAAGCCATAACAGACAGTTTATGGGACAGTTCATTTTTTTAAGAGCGCTCCGGTACGTGGCTTGTACCAAAGCCCGAGAGATCGCTGCCGCCGATTGCCCCCACAAGGACACGGTGGTGCTCTGATCAAGCGGGGCACACCTCAACCGTATGCTCCACTGTATCCTTCGGACTCACACGATACCTCACATCCGAACTCACAGCACTCAGAGCAAAGCAACAATACGCCACCGTCATGCTCCTATGGCGACATGGTCCTTAGCAGTTCTCTCGAACTGTAAAACGTGACGAAGTGACTTTCCCTGCTGCAAATTGTGCGACCATCCTTGTCTACTTTCACCCAATTAGCAATTTAGCTTCACTTTTCTTGGACTGACCGACATTTGACTATTCAAAAGTGCCTGCAAATGGTCTATTTGAAATAAATGCTTTGACTTCAACTTTGACCCGGATGAAGCCGCTGGCAGGAAATAGTATCATTATCAATATTTGTGACAATAGCAAATGTTTTTCTTGAAAAAGAGATCGTCCATTCTGGGATAAAATTTAGAAAAATAAAAATTTTGGTGGCCATCAATAATAAATTACACCCACGGATATCTATGAATTACACATTTTTGAAGCATATGGTGTAACGCATTATTTTTTACTATAGCATCACAGTCGAAAACTATTTGGGTACGGAGATAAATACCGGTAAGAATTAAACGACGGCGACGTAATAGTACATTTTGATACAAGTGCAGAAAGTTTGTCACGAGCCGTAGGAAAGTTTTATTCAGTGGTAAATGAATAAAAATGCATCGAAATTTTCAGAGGAATAATAGCATTTAGAAGTATTCTTTGGAAGTGTATTGAAAAACATCGTTTGACAGACGTAGAATTTTATCACGGCACTCATCATGATGATGATGATGACTCGGCTCCAAAACTTCTTCGTCTGCGGCTCGTGCGAATTTCGCCTCGGTTAGGTACGACATAGTTTTTCTCAGCTTGTATCAAAATGTACTATTTTACTTTTCCATCCCATTATTTATTAGATTAGCCAACGATACTACAGATATTTTTCAAAACTATGGTGAGTACTGTTATAAACAGTGAATTATGTAGTAGTTCATTTACTTAATTTATTATCTTAATTTAAACCTAATATTAAAAGTAATGTGTTGTATATAGTACTATCAACTGTGGTCATGAATGGCCAATCAGAGCGGTAGGATTCGAATACTGACAGAAAGAGAAAAAGCGCGGGATTTTTGGTGGTGGTACCATTCTGGCGGGCTTGCAGTCTTGCATCATTCGTTCTTTCTAATTATTCAAAAACTATACATTTATTTGTCAAGTATATTTGTTTTCTATGTTGGAGAAATACAATAAGTAAGTAAATGCACCACTGTCTATTATTTTCACTCTCTTTCGAATACCGTAATTAGAGATACAATAAGAAGACAAAAGAGAGAACGCCGCTGGCGTTCGCTCGGGGATGGAAAGTCAGAAGCCATAAACCCAAATAGCAGTGGGATACATGATTAGGAATGATATCACCCCATGAGAGTTTCGTAAGACCATTTTTCGATTTAACAGCTAAAAAAAAATACAGTTTTACACTTTAGTTTGCAGACAAATCTTTCTGTTTAATTTTTTTCTACAGATATCAATGAGAAAGATTGTAATCAAGTTTTTTCTCCACTTGTATCAAAGTGTACTATTTAACTCTTCCATTCCTTTACCTTGGTATCGTTGGATTCGTTTTTCAAAAATATGGTGAGTACGTAAGACCATTTTTCGATTCAGCAGTTAAAAAAAATACAGTTTGACACCTTAGTTTGCAGACAAATCTCTCTGTTTTACTTTTTCTACAGAAATCAATGAGAAAGATTGTAATCAAGTTACGGCATTTTAGTTCATGTCTTGAGAGTTTAAGTATCACTACGTAAATTATTTCTAAGTGATGAAGCTTCTAAATAGGTACATAAATTGTAACCAGTGGCGTAACTAGCCCGAGAGGGGCAGTAACAAATATTTTTGAATGCTTGAACCATAACTGGATAGGTTGACATATTACGATTGAAAATGAGCTCGTTTAATACGTATTCTGGACTAGGGTTAGGTTGTTTTTTTATTGTGATCTTAAGCATAAAATTCTAGAACGAGCGGAGCTAGCTATAATATTGGAACACTATCAATTGTAGTCATTAGGTACCTACTAATTAAGTACAGGTCTCTTATCAAGAAAATAGTTTAAGACTATGGTTATCATGTTACGAAAAATTGCACATTTTGGGGCCCTTGTAGCCCGGGGGGCCTATATCATTGATACTGCTATTAGGGTAGCTACGACCATGATAAAAGCTTGACAGTAGTGCTTGACGGTAATAACTGGAACCAATTTAGCTTGAGATCTCTAGTGAGGATTAATTCCTAGCTAAGACCATTATCGTCGCGTCGGTTGTAGTTCACACAGTCTCATATAATCACATTTTACTGTACAACTTGTTGCATTTATTTAAATAGAGAGCGACTTTAATTAATTAGATTTTTTTCAGAGTGAAGGAACTCTTTAATACTGAATAACTTTTGCGAGGGGAGTGACGCTGAAATTGCTGAAAACAACTCTTATTTCCTACATTTTCTTGAGTTGTGAGAAAATGATGCGAAGGCATTATTTTCTTACAACTCAGAATCATTTTCCTGTAGTGCTTCAACCTGTTTATGTATATCAGCCAATGTATTTTGTAGTTATAGTGTTAAAGTTCTTACAATACGGCTCATATTCGATTGGAGGCCACAGTTTAGTTCAGGTACATTGACTTCGTGAGCGTCAGAATTCAAATCTTAAACAAACCAATCCAATATGCACAGCAGAATATAAATATTAAAAGCGTAAAGGAAAGTCCGATAAAGGATAGCATGGAGCCAAGTTTAAAAATCAAATACAGTTACGAAAACACAAAACAGTAATATGTTGTAAGAACGACGCAACGCAAGACTGACACATACAGTTTGTTATGACAGTTTAGTTTAGAGCGCAGAAACGCCAAAATAATTTTAGGACGTTTGGGTGCACGCTTTTGAAAATATTGCCGATTCATAATGTGTACCGTGAGTACCATCAAAACGCGCGGCGGCTCGAAAAGTGGTGTCCAGTTAACTTTTTAACATCTGCAATACAATTGCGGTATTTACAAGAATTTTATATTTTTAGTCTGACCTTCAGGCGTGTTACTACAGCTAAGAACACTTTCTGTCTTTTGCGTGTACCCAAACGTAAATGCAATTTGTATCGATTTATCCTCATCCTCCATGGTTGCTATGAAACGAAACGACTCAAAAAAAATTAACATACTTATTTTTTGGATTCTTTTTCGCCACTCCTAGAGAAATGTGATTGTTGCGACTTATTTTTATTTTTTTTAAAAGTAATTTTCATATAATAAATAATTAATGTACCATAAAATTGATTTTTTGGACAGGATCCGGCCATGTCTTTTGACACCAATATGTAAATCACGCCAACAAAGTGTCCAAAAAAAATGTGTCCTCCCCTCTAACTGTTGAACCATAAGTTTAGAAAATATGAAAAAAATCTCAAAAGTAGAATTTTATAAAGACTTTCTAAGAAAATTATTTTGAACTTGATGGGTTGAACAGTTTTTGAAAAGTTGTATAAAATAATTTCTGAACTAAGTTCTTAGTTTACACATTTTACTAGCTTTTGCCCGCGCGGCTTCGCTCCCGCTCTTCCCTACGCCACCCTACTATACCCTACTCTACCCTACTCTACCCTACTCTACCCTATTCTACTCTACTCTACCCTACTCTACCCTATTTTGCCCTACTCTACCCTATTCTACCCTACTCTACCCCACCCTACCAAAACTTCACATAAACCATCTACTAAATAGTCCGAACAAAGCCTAAACATTTGGTTTAGATAGTTAAGCCCGTTCTTGAGTTATAAAATTACAACAAAAAGTGGCATTGATTTTTATATGTACTATAGATTATCCTGAACGTATCTTCTTTCAAATAAAAATAGGATTATTAAAATCTGTTCATGCAATCCAAAATTACCACTGGAAACCCAACATACGTGCCCATAATCCGTCCAGTTTATATGAATTAGTAACCCAATTTTCCGAGAGATGGCGCTGTAATTTGGGCTACTTCGCGCTGTTAAGATTTTTTCGAACTTTCCATGTGTAGTTGGAATCTCTAACTCTTTCTTTAGATATCACCGTCCTTTGTGGGCCCGTTTTTATGGTTCCGTACCTAGTATGTTTTTTTTTTTTATGGTGGGAAAATCATCAATAACAACCCCCGCTCTTGGGCGCAGCGGGAGATAGTGTCAGACTCTTTCTGACTGAAAACCCACCCCATTCCTTCAAGCCTTCATACCGAGGCTCGAGCTGTCTTTCGAAACTAACCCTGGCCCCGGTAAGCTTCGACCCGGCTGGGTCTCTGCTGTTGCTGACAACTCCTTGAGGCGCGCGGGAACAGTGCGCGCCGTTGATGACAGTTACCGGACGGTCGAACAGCGAGCTACCCATTGCTTGCCGTCCGCAAGCCCGCGCCTACGGTGGCCGGAAATCGGGATCGCAATCCCGGCGGCGGCGGCGAGATGTCAACTCAATGTAACAAATAGCCCATTTTTTTTAACTCTTAAGTCGGAACACTTATTGTGACGAACGGAAAACTACAGAACCCTACACTGATTGTGGCCCGACACGCTCTTGGCCGGTAAAGAATAAATCGCATGTCAGGAAGCGTATGTAAAATGGACATGGATGGGATGGTATGTAATGGATGGTATTTTAATTCGGACATTCATTGTTTAAATTGGGATTCTGTATTTGTTTCCGAACACACACTTATAAACAAAGTAAGTATTTACTTACTTTGTAAGTATGTGTGTCAGAAGTACGTAGACTAGATTAATTATTTTTTTAACAATTTATGTACACACAGTAATAAAAGAACAGAAGAAGGAAACAGAAGAATAGTACCAAGGTGATGCTTATTTCTAAAGAAAAAAAAAAAGAAAAAGATTCTATATAAAGTTTGTAAAAAACATAATCTGCCTGAATGCGTAACTTTACTCATACCATCGAACTAATAACAGCATCTTCGTGAGAATAGGTACCGTGTGACTGTGTAAGTACCTACCTAAACTATTGTTTACAGTTTTACAGCAATACTTTTTTACGCTTCCACTGTCTCTCTTTGAATCTTTCTGAACAATAGAATCCAATATGGTTTGTTTCAAACAAACGGAGTTCCTGTACAATGCCGTTTGATGAATTGTCTTTAGTGTGGGTTTAATTGAAAAGTTAAACCTGTTACTGAGACGTAAAGAATCAAATGTAGCTAGGTCTATTCATTCTTTGTTAGAGAAATTACAGTGAGGTTTTGCAAAAATATATTGAGATCCTTATTAATCTGTGGACGAACATTTGATATTATAGTACATTATAACACAAGTGTAGAAAGTTTGTAATTGCGAGCGAGGTAAAATTCAGAATGAATGTAATGGAGCCGAGAGCTGCAGTGGCAGTTGTGAAATATTATATTATATATTTATTTTTTACACATACAATATTACATTTTTAAATATTTTTTTTAACAAAATCATATAAAAAATAAAAAAGATTTAAAAATATAAAATCATAGTTATCCGCCGGTGTCGGGAGCAGGGTCCAAGCTACTACTACTACTTTTCAATAAAACTTTTTTCTACTCGTTCTTAACGCGATCGATTTGACGACCTAAACTGAATTGTTAAAGGATTGGAGCTATATAGGGTATATAGCTCCATCTCTCTTTCTCACTCGCACGCTTGACATTGCAACACGTCATGGTAACGCCTTAAAATTATCCGCAAAGTGCCGCGTAATTGGATGGCGCTTTTAGTGCTCTTTTTTCTAATCTTAAGTTTCTAGATGTAGTTTCTACTACTGTGTATCTGTGTGTTCCAAATAAAATATTTTTCTATCTTTCCTCATCTCAAAAAAGCATTATCTCTGATTTCTCCACTATTAACTCGGAGTCGACGCATCAATAATCACGATAAGGGTAACACACCCGTGTAATCAAAATATCTCATCTAGATTTCATAGCATCAATGTATCAGAGATCAAACCAATATCGATAAAACTGACCTTTGTCGACCTTCACGAAGTACGCTTGCCGGAGCAGAAAATAAACGGGATTACAAAACAAATGAGACAAGAACACAAGTGTCGCTAAAAATAGCACAAATTGTGAGTCATTTTCGCAATTGATGGATGATTAATGAACTGTGAAGTAGCTTTTGACGCATATTTTTATTTTTAGTTAAAAAATTTAGCATGAAAACTAGGCGTGAGATATAAATAGAAATATGTAGACCAAGATTTCAAATAGATTATATTCGGAAAATTACAAGGCAGCTGGTATCGGTTCGAGAAGTTAACCTGTTAACTGTCTATCATAAAAAAAATCATAATCAGCCTTTTTAATGTTCCCACTGCTGGGATTCAAGCCTCTAAGAGAGGAAATGGTACGGCCCATTCACCACGCGAGCCCAGTGCGGTTTGGCAAATGTCACATGCCTTCGAATGTTCGGTTCTAGGACATGCTGGCTTCCTCACAATGTTTTCCTTCACCGTTTTGAGAGCAGTGATGATGAAATAAATTACACAAAGTAATGCGCCTGGCTGGGTTTGTACCCGCGACCTACAACACGTAAGTCGGGGCCGTTACCACTCGGTCACCACTGCTCTCTTAACTGTCTACGTCGGATATTTACGATAAACACTTTCACGTTTATTCTGTCAGGATCGCACATCCAAGTCCAAATACTCCATTTCGTCAGCTCTTCCGTCACCTAGAGGGATTGAAGACCTAGATGATATGGAGTACCTACCCAGCTGCAAACATACGACCCTGGCCAAGAAAACACGGTAATTTATTAGAGAGATTTTAGATTTCTTACATATACTGGAAAATGTATGTACATGTACCTACAATGCCGGGGCCATCCTTCTTGGAACAATTAATCATTCAGGTTGGGTCTTAGCACTGGAATAATGTTCATAATTGGAAACGTCGAGGTCGTCAGACCATATCATTGAAAACGAAGGCAGCTGAAGCAATCAGAAAATTCTATATACGTATTAATTGTTATGTCTATTAATTATATATTATTTTTAAGGCTCCTCTTTAAATCTATACTTTTCTTCTTCTTCTTCCTGCCCTTGTCCCATTTTATTTGGGGTCGGCGCAACACGTTTTTTTCTTTTTTATACTATTATTATTATACAAGATTATTTTTAGTATATGCGAGACCTGAATATAGTTTGTTCAGAATCAGTAACTGAATCAATCAAAGTCAATGAAATTCTAGAAATGTAAAATCAATAAAATCCATTATGATGTAATGTCATGACAAAATGTCGAATATAAGTACAATTAATTAAAATGACAGAATTAGGATAACTCTTATTATTTGGTACAATCTTTGAGAAACTCTTTTATGCTGTAAAAACATTTTTCCAACTACAATGACTTTAATTTTTTCTTGAATTCGTTTGAATTCATAGCGTTTTTAAATTCTAGGGGTAGTTTATTGTATAAATTTACTGACTGTACTCTTGAGGCATGTTTACGTCGACGTTAAGTTTAGGCTGTATGAGATTAGGTTGATCCTTCCTTCGCGTTTTCATTCTGATTTGCCTCTATTTTTCCCTACTCTACTATACCTTACTCTGCCCTACTCTATCCTACTCTATCCTACTCTACCCTACTCTACCTTACTCTACCCTACACTACCCAATTCTACTCTACCCTAAACTACCCTAATTTTCATTTTTTTTTCATAAGAACCTTCTTCCACTATAACAAACACAACAAAAAAAGAATTAGCGAAATCGTTCCCGCCGATGGCTGGACTGGATAGAGGGATTAATTTATATATATATATAGATTCTTTACATAAAGATGCTAGACAGGTGTTTCAGTTTTCGCATATACTAAAAATAAGGTTGTATAAAGAAAAGATTTTTATTTTTATTTGTAATGAATTAAATCCAAAGAAACTACTAGACCGACTATAAAAAATAATCTTTTCATTGGTAGAATGTAAGTAGAATATGCCTATTAGACCATGAATCTGTGACAAATAGATTGTAAATGTCTGGCATCATTAAGGTCATTGAAAATTTCGTTAATTTCGTTTCAATTTTGCAAGCACAAGATTATAAGTAAGTATTATTAAACTCATTACTACTTACAATTTACATTTAGTAAATTTAAAACTTTTTTTGAGATTTTGTTTCAGGTCCCTACGTCGGTCGTCTACAGTTCACAACAACGGAAGACAGAATCAATTTTGATTGAACTTTTAATATTGGTTACATTTATTAAAATACGGTTTAAGTACAGTCGAGTCGTGTATACCTTCGTCAGTATTTTTTTGTTTCTTATTAATTCGGATAATACATCGCATCTTACAAAGGCACTGAGTACCTAAATAGCTGTAGCATTTAGTAGTCTGTACTACCACATTACTCCAAAATAGCCTCAACCTTTCACTAATGTCCAGTTGACATGAAACTAAAACCTTTATAATTGACTAGCCATTCTATAAAACACTAGCTATCGCTCGCGGCTCTATCCGCGTAAAATTTGTACCTACTATGCATTAATCCAGGATATAAGTTGTCCTGATAGCACATTAAATCCAAAACCATTCAGCAGTTCGACCGTGAAGAAGTAATAAAGACACACACGCGCACAAACTTTCGCCTTTATGATATTAGTGTTATTGTAGCGTTTGTTTTACTATATAATAATATCTCAGCGTCCGTTAAAGTAAGAGTCATATTTTAACACGCAAATTAATTTCTTTCCACTACCTACTATATGTAAATACTGAGTCACGAAAGTAAAGAAGCGAACAAAAATAGATCTAAAGGTGACGAACCTATTTTTATTGTCACTGTACTTACATTTATACGATAGCTATCTTGTTGTTTTTATAAAATCCAAAACTTTGAAAGATTAAACCTCTTGTATCTCTAAACAGATTTACTTTTATGAATTCTTAGTGTTTACCTACTGATAAACACAGACAGATTATTTTCTCGAGGTTAAGTCTTGAATGTGCTGGATATTCTATTCTATTGTTACGTAAAAACGATGTTTTATTATATAAAGGGGATCACGTTTTCAGTAATCTACATTTCTGTTACATTGTAGGAGAAGTAGAAAGAAAAGATAATTTTCGTTTTCCGTAATGTGCCTCATTAATGTAAATGGATATCGAAAAAGAATCCTGATGGGGATCCTTGGAGGATATAATCAGAACTTTGCTTCGCGTTCATTGGATACTTTCACTTCTCTGATTCACTTTTACTACTAAAATAAGAATGGATTGAACTTAATTAGAGGTAACGCATTGAGTGTGAAAATGAGTTTTGAAAGTGTACACATGACGTTCATGTTGAATTCCGAACGAAATGAAGGTTGCTAGTTTTAATCCCGAACGTTAATAGTGAGGGATTTATATAATTAACTCCCGAGTATCGCGAGGGGAGTTAATAGAGAAACCTGAGTAAAGTGAGTAATTCAAGCCGCCCAAGACAAAGACAGCTTTATTCCCGTGTTGGATACTTTACTTTTTACACCATATGTGAGATAATTAAAAGAGAATTATTATTTACAAGTTAATCTTAACTATCACTCAATATGTTTTGATATTCGAAACAAACAAAATTAAACCGACAGACAACCCGACCTAGACAACTGTGTTGTCTATGGTCGTATGGTGCAATACAGTTAAGCCTAATACACACATGGTCTGGCGGGGAAACAATTTTTTTTATTTTTTGTAATTTTTTGTTAACGAATTGTGCGTCTATTCAGGCAGACTAAACATGTTATGTTTCTTTTTTTCTTCTTCTTTTTCCACTCTAAGATTCTATAGTAACAATTTTTAGATCAGAAACTTGCTATAAGCGATGGTTGAATGACATATAAAAGGACATTATCGAGCAGGTGGTGTAAAAAATGTTTTTATGTATTTGACACCACTAGTCAACTCCATAAAGATATGTGCAAAAATATATGTAATAGGTTTTTCAATAAGAAGTTGTTACCATTATAGAATTTATACTGTTGGTTTACATAATATTAGTCATATATTTACCATTCGTCCTTGTCACTAACAATCGTTCGAATATTTTTATGTCAGTAAATGGCGAAACAAGAAAGATCACAATTCTAAGATAAAACTTTAAGTATACCTTGTTTTATTGCAAATAAAATATTCTTGATCTTTATTTATTTTATAATTTCTATACACACATATACATAGAAGATACGATAGTATAAATATTTCTACAAAGATACTGCTTTTTCCAAAAAGAAATTTCTTCCAGCAGACCTGTGAAAGGAGAGATCAGAAGAAATTTAGACAGTAGTAGTAGTGTATCTTTCTTTCGTATTCTTATTGTCAAATTATTTTGTGCTTTATTAATATCTTGTTAATGTAACATACTAGTCTATAGGGGGTTTTCTCCAAATTTAATTAAAACTTTAATTGTTATGTGCAAACGTAGAGGTCGTTTGCAGTCACTAACTAAACAGCTCGAGTGTAGTTTGGGTTCGCATTCATAACTAATGGACAGCTAAACATATTAGGGGCGAACAGCCACGTCGTTGGAACTATCCAACTGTATGAATTATAACAGGACGTGGATTGTAACGGCAAACACGTCACACGGTAGTCCGCCTGACGTGTTTGCTACTGAATTTATTGTTGGCGACCTAAAAGTGGAACTGTAAACGAAAATACGCGACCTTTGACTCGTGACAATTTGATTTACATTATTGCGGACGACTGGCTTCTAAGATTATGTAGAGGCCTCCAAGTATTATACCTTTGTATATTTTTTCCGCCTACAATAATGAAAACAGAATTTACTTTGGTTAAACGCTTTCAGAGGCCGTAGGTCTAGAGGTGCACAAAGAAATAATATTTTGGAAAGGTCTGATGAAGTTAAATACACGAATGAAGATGCGGGTAAATGCCTATAGAAAAGACAAAATACTTACAATGACTCAATCTACATAATGCTTTGGGGTTGTCAAACAAAATATAAAAAATGGAACAACTACGGAATTATAACTTAATCCAACACAAAAAAGAATCATGAAGATCGATCGATAAACCCATAAGTTATACCTGAATCGCAATAATATGGAATACGAATCTAATTGGCGAAATGAGGGTATGTATATAGGGTTAACCATTACATATCTGCATGGCCTAGGCGTTTGCCGCAAGAGGTTATGTTCGGAAAAGTTGTTAACAATAAACAGACATGCGATCAAAGCAATCTCGGAAGATTTGCTATCATTTATTGAAGAGTGCCATGGTCTATCTAAGAAGTTTTCATCATATCTTCATAAATTTAAACTGGAAAAAAACAATTCTTAAAAAAAAAGTAATCAAAATCAGTTAGAAGGTTTTAAAAGCGGCCAACCCGAAATACAATTCTATAGAACCCACTTTTACGTGAGTATAACGTTACTACACATCATTTTTTATATATTTTGGAAATACAGATATCTTGTGGATATTATCTAGGTTTCTATTGAAATCAAAACATGAATGATGTAAAAGTAATCCAGAACCTCAGAAAATCTGCTATTTTTGCGTGAAAAACACATTAAGTTGTATTGAGGAGGTACTTCTTTTTTAACTGAACTTGGTTAAAAATGAAAGCTGTTAGAATAAGGAGTGTTTTACTAAATAAGGGAGCCGGTTTCATGAAAGCCTGAAATATTTCAGTTATAAACAGCACTGATTTGTTAATGAATGGAAGCTTCATGCCGACCGAGCTGTCTCCTATGATGTAGATTAATGAGTTCGTAGGAAAGAGGGATGAAGACTCAAATATATACTCACCTACAGTCTTATGTAATCAGTTTCGAAGATTGAACGAAGCTTCGAAATGTATTTAGATTACAGGTAAATTCTATAATATTCAAATCGAATAACACAATATTAGACCACATCCATTCGTCATTAACTTAATTAATTGGGAAGTGACCGCTTTTGACTTTGTCATCAGTGCTAAATTTAGGATGAACCAGACTGTTGTAATCTATCTAGCGTTTGGAGTTTGGTTTGTGTTGTGGTTACACGGATGTAAACCACGCACCAACACGTTCGTAAATCAGTGACTACGGTTGGAAAAACGGTAGCCAACCTATGGCGTTTAATGTCATGGATTACAACTGCTGTCTACACGGATTGAAACTAGCAAGGTCACCAGGGTTTGGACGCTGGATTATAACTTTCTGGTCTACCTTTTATCCACCTACTTGTATGGATTGTGGGGCTCTGGAAATGCTTGCTAGTTGTTTTATTTTTCGTTCGAAACTATGCACTATTACTAGTTAGTGCCTATTTAGACATGTGGATTTTGCAAGTAGATCAAAGTGAAGGAAAATATATATGGCATCCAAAAGTTTTCTACTGCCTACATTTTGTCAAATCATGCAAACATTCTCTTCCTACTAAACAGCTGTTTTATTTTGCAGACGGGCATTGGACGCAGCGTAGCCTCCGGCAGGGATGGGCATTTTTATTTTTCTGAGCCATGGCCAGAATCGTCCCAGTTCGTCAGTAACAGTTTTTTTAGGTTTAAAAACATCCAATGACTTCTTCCACTCTAGGCTCTAGGATGGAGCGAAAAGGCTGGGCAGACTTACTGACTAAAATTACTGACTACTGACTGACCTTCAGATACCATTTGAGTTCCAGGATCACGATATGTTGTGTATGCATGACAACCATTAACTCAAATTCACTCTTTGGTACGTTGCCGTTGGAGTAGTATGAAAGGTTTTGATAATACCGCCTCTAGCAACAACCGATGAGGCGTTTAGCCGATGAGCCGTTTGCGGACCGTTGTGTCGTACACCAGTAAAAGACCAAGGCTACACAATCCCCACGTAGAACCTCCGATAGAAGACGTTTGGTATTTGTACTCTTAATAGCAAAACATAGAGAACGAATGTAATCACCGTCTAACTCTATCTACATAACTATGTCTACATACATAGATTCTAATTCTCAATGAACGTAGAGAAGAAGCGCTACGTTATTATGAGTTTAAGATAGCTCCTCATTCATGTAATTAACAACGTCTGAGAAGGTTAACTAAACACGTCATGTCTGTATAATGAAAAGTAAACGTCACAACAAACTTTAGCGGAGATAGTGTAGGGATTATGTTCAGACTTAAGTAGCGAAAATGTTTTTTGCCAGTCAAGAACCTTATAACAAGGTATTTTAAAATATGAGACATATTCTGTACCTAGCGAGATAGCGGAATTGTCAGCTCCAACGCTGTTCATATTTTGCTAAGATTAATTCTTAGTTTCATAAATAAAGTCAAGCTTTTTGTGAGCTAAATAGGATTCAATGACCTAGGTACGGGTACTTTTAATACTTTCGATATTTAATAACAGTTGTGTGCCATTATTCAAGAGCAGTGTCGACCCATCATCGATTTACGACGTGTTTAAACTCTAACATGCGAATTACTTCGTGTAATTTTTTTCATCACACTGCTCTAAAACGATGAAAGAAAACATCGTGCGGAAACCGGCATGTCTTAGAACGAATACACACATGTGACATCTTGTAGAGGGAATGGATGTTAGGCCTTCTCCAGCCATAGTCCCAGCGGTGGGAACATTATAAACCTGGTTATGCTTATGCTATATGGTTCATTATTCATTTTCTTACCCCTATTCTTAGTTATTTTGAAGTTTTAGTCGTATAAACACTGATTAAATTAATCTCCACGCTCTTACTTTGTCGTGACGTCAGGTAATTGTGTAGGCAGTTTTTAGTGGCGTGGCTTATATGGGTGTTTATTTTTTTTCGTGCATATTATGCGTCCAGTAACATAACATCAATTTATTCCATAAATATCTAAATTCTTTCCAACGGATACCAAATGTAATACAGTTATGCGTGCATGCATGTAATATTTACAGTAGTAATTAGCATAAATAATTAATTATAAATAAAAAACTCTACTTATTCTCATTTCCTTCGGTGTCCATTTACTACTATCCTTAATAAATGTATTTTTTAATCAAATAAATCGGAGTAAATAGAAACAAAATAATTATATTAATTAAGTACTTATATTAAAAAATACAACGTTTACACCTAAATTAAATAATGCTATCTTCTCAATATATTAAAATGTGATTAGATGAATATTTATTTTTTATTTTGTCTGATTACCTTCGTTATGAAAAGAAATCCACACTATAGTTTGCGCTTGACCATAAATGCTACTCTACTGCGATGTCAAGCCCCGCGCACATCTCAGTATGCCATTGAACATAGTAACAGGTGCATCCTTGCTTGTGAAAAAAAGATATTTTCGTGTTAAGTGTCGCGGGAGGTGATTATTCTGGAATCGTTCTCTTTCCTATCGTCCGTATTATAACGTGAGTATATATGATTTTGTTAATTACTTAGCTTATTATCAATTTCAATGATTCCCTTCGAAGTTTGGAATAGGTATTAGGTTTGTAATTTTGATATTTTTGAATAAAAACTGAATAAAGGATTTAAACCTCATTACCTTCTTCCTCATTCCGTTCGTTTACCGTCGTTTCTTTAATTTAACAGCATTGCCTTCTGTTATTTTTTCATTACCTTCGCACACCTCTTCTTTTATTAAGTCTTATAGTCCCTTGAACTATCTGGCCGAAATTAAATGAATGCAACTCTCGCAGCCGCCTAGGCGGCAGTACGCATATCTGTGCATTTATTTGCGGCCAGCAGGGCCCGGAAAGCGCGCGGCTGATCTTTAAATCCATTTTCTTTGCTAAATATTGATTGATTTACATATGCTATGTTCACTTTGAAGAATATTTAACCACCAATTTTTATGTGTAAAAATGTTTCTAAAGATTCAAGCCGTTTCGAAGGAGTAGGGAAAAGTTGCGAAAAGTTGCGAAATTGCTAAATATTTTTTTTAGACAAAAGTATTAATAGCACGAATAAATCAAATGTTGATAATGTTGTTCATGAATCTATTATAAACATATATTTTTTTCAAACCTGTTAACCTGGCCGTTACCGAGGAGTAGGCTTCAGAAAGTCACTGTTTTATTGCACTTTTCGGGCGCTTGGGCCTTAAAGGCTTCAATATCATTTCCTTCCCTATCGTTCTCATTACCGTCTCAGTTCGATTTTAGAAATGTTATCAAATTCAAAGTTACTTATAAAAAGCAAGTAGAAACGACGAAATGTTCAAAGATTATCCATATATTAACGATATTAGTAAGAAAAAACCAAATAATTCGACAATAAATATAAAATGTAGGATTGCTTCGAATTTGCACGAACTACGCGAAACACCCATATTTAAATGAAGGTGGTCGCGAATATGAAACGAATAACTGCCGTTTACGACTTATATTGCGGTGACAACTGATTGTAATGATAGTGGGATCGGCTAAACACGATGGTCGTAAAACGATAAAAACTTGTCTCAACTACATACACCGTGACGGTAAATCATGTGTCGTTGTTACGGCTATCCTTCGTGGTCATGACAAACAGTTGTTATGACGGGAACAGCTAGAGATGATAGTCGTCCGACTCAGGGCCCGATCTAGGTATTTATCCAAGCAAGATAATTTTTGCCGCCCTTGACATACAAAAAACCATTTGCACTATCCAGCCTGAAGCAGGTTGGAAGGTGGCAATAATTGATAATGATAAATGATCTTTATTTTGCAAGTAGGTTTTATAAAAACACTTCTACACGTCAATTTTTTTTTTTCGTCAATTAAAGCTAGATGAGGCCGGTGTTTCCTAGCTGACTACCCTGAGAAGAAACACCGAAACAAACTCAGGGAACAACTCAACTCACATAAATAAAATTCTGAACCTGCCAACTAATTTTGCCGCCCCTAATTTTTTGCCGTTTTGGTCAAATAAATTCATGATCATATACATCAGGGGATAAGTATTTAAACTAAGTTTAAAGTTAGCGAGTTGAGAAAGCTGCGGGCCCAAAAGTGGTGGTCATGTTATCACTAACTACTATACTCAAAAGGTTTTAATTAATTTCGTTTTTAGTATAAGAGAATATTTCTATGTCGAGGAAATGGTATTCGCTGAAATCGACCATTCCACTTTATTGAATTTATTCAAATTATTGCCTTAATATTCACCTAATTTTGCATACAACGCTATACTTAATAATAGACTAGAATAAACTTTGTTGTATACCAATAAAGTAATACAACTTCTAAATGAACTTAAATCTATGGGTATGGGTAATCGGTATGGGCTGGTATGGGTAGTTTTTTCTTTCTTTCTTTCTTTACAATCGTAGTCTTGAAACTGACAGCGATATCTACCAGACAACCTTAGCACTATAAAATAGAGACATGATTCATGAAGTATCAAAATTTTGCTATTCATGTCTCTAACTATAGTAAAAAATATACGTTCGAGACTGTAGTTCGTAATATACGTTTCACCTTAATGGGTAGCCCTACTTTTTACGCCGTCTACTTTCATACTCAAATTTTGAGAAAGAAAACTCAAACACGTTTTAATTTTGCGCAGTCAGCTGTTTACCTCGTTACATTTTTGCTTACAAATTGCTCTATTCTAATCTTGCTACCTAAGAAGGCCGCCCGCATAAATTACGTGCTGCGTATACACGGTTATAGTAGTTAATTAATTAATTTATTTTATAATTTTTGTACACACATATAACCCACCATCCATATCTCCTACTGCTTGTCCTTCTCATACTTCTGCTTTTGTTCATTCCTCTTTCTATATACAGTCCATCCTTCTGTGGAATTTGCTGGCTCTTGATATCAGGACGGCCACGGGTCAGTATGTATCGCCATACATTTTCACTGTTTTTCATACAACCGCTCTTACGCGATTATTGCTATTACGCATTTTTTATTAGTTATTTTGAAAACACAGTATCTTGTGAATATTATCTAGGCTTCTATTGAAATCAATTTATAAATTTGTGTAAAATTAATCCAGTAAAGGCCTCTGAAAATCTGCTATTTTGCATGAACTTGACACTTCATAATTTACTCTAAAATGAAAAAAGTCAGAAAAGTATAACAATAGAAGCCTTCCAAATATCAAGATTCTAAACGACGACAATTTTTTTCAAAATTTTTTTAAGGTTTAAAAAAAAAACAAGAAATACTTCTTTTTTTTTAAACTCTTAAAAAATTTTTGAACCTGGAACAAGTTTTGTAAAATATTCGAGTGAATCACGGAATTACCGAATGCTAACAGAGTTTTCAGGCGTTATCTTTCTTTTTTCACATTGCCTTTTCGTCAAACATCGCGTTGGATTGCATTTGGTGAAGCAACAAGCTTTTAAACCATGTTCGATGTTGACTATAGGCGAGTGAAAAAGCAGCCCCTTAGGCGGATGTTGTGGAATTACTTTCTAAACAAATAGCAGAATCATCTCAAAACTCCTTTACTATGTATATATATGTATGTGTGTATAGGTATATATTTTATTAAATATGTATATTTTAGTCTAAAATTTAATAAGTAATACATGTTTTTTATGCACCTTCCATATTGTCTCTGCACGACCCTAGGTTGACTGGCAGAGAATGCCTAAGGCCTTAAGTCCGCCTTTGTACGTTTTTATTGCATGAAGATTCAATAAATAGGACGGAGATGCAGGATTATAAATAAAATGTATAAAGGTACTGTTTATTTCTAAAAGAAATTTCTTCCAGCAAACCTGCGAAAGTAGAGATAAAAACAAATGTAGACAATAATGTGTAGAAATAAAAAAAGAAAAGTTTGTGAAACTTTTAAATTAAACTAATAAATACTTATATTACTATATATACCTTATACTAAAAATAAATGCATTATATATTTAAACATATAAGTATAATTATCACACTAGAGAGGAAAGTTAGTGTTCTTTTTACTTTAGCTTTGAAGATCGAAATAGTTAAGAGGCTGCTTTTCCACTCGCCTATCGTAAACATCGAGCATGGTTTAAAAGTTTGCTACTTCATCTAACGCAATCCAACGTGATATTTGACGAAAAGGCAACGCGAAAAAAGAGTGATAATACCTGAAAACTCTGTTGACATTCAGTAATTCCGTGATTTACCCCGAATATTTTACAAAACTTGTTTTTTTGTTTCAATACGTGTTTTTTTTAAACACTTAAAAGTTTTTGAAAAACATTGTCATTTTATAGATTCTTGAAAAAATTTGCTAGGCTTGTATGTTGTACTTTTTTGTTTTTTTTTTTAATTTTTCGAGTATAACTGTCCGGACCAAGCCCAATTCGTCGACGGCGCGCACTGTTCCCGCGCGCCTCAAGGAGTTGTCAGCAACAGCAGGGACCCAGCCGGGTCGAAGCCTACTGGGGCCAGGGTTATCCGAAAGGGCGCTCGAGCCCCGGTATGAAAGCTAGAAGGAACGGGGTGGGTCCTTTAGTCAGTAAGAGTCTGACACTATCTCCCGCTCCACCCAAGGGCGGGGGATGTCAATGCATGATTCTTTCCAAAAAGTTAATGCAAAATAGCAGATTTTCAGATGTCTTAACTGGATTAGTTTTACACAAATTTATAAATTGATTTTCATAAAAGCCTAGATAATATCCACAAGATACTGTGTTTCCAAAATATCTAATGAAAAATGTGTAATAACGTCATAATCGCGTAAGAGCGGTTGTATGAAAAACAGTGAAAATGTAGGTCGAGATGCAGCCCCTTAAGTTTTAGTTAGTAGTTAATATTAAAATTGCACTGCTATGTACCATGTGATAAAGGGGTATCAATTGGTGATAATAAGTGTACACATTTACCAAAGGGTTTCCATCTTCCCAGATAGATCTGTAAACATAATGGCGTCTTCATCAAGATTATAATTATGATGACAGACATTAGGATGGAAATTGCTGAATAATAACAATAGAAAGAGAACAAGGTCGGTAATTACATTTCATTTTCAGTGGCCATTTAATTTAGGTCGATTTTGATCTCTGAAAAGTGTTGAGGAAAATGTGTACCCGCAGTTCCACGAATTATTTTATTTTAACGATATACTGTTGTTAGCGTGCTTAAGAAAGGTTGTGGGATTCTTTTAAAGAGTTACCGCGGATTTAGAATGAAAAGGACTGCTGAAGGATTTCAATAGAATCAGTAGAAGTTTGATACAATTCTGTAGCTCCATTCACCCAAAACCCTGCCTACCCACCACCAAAACCCTCCCTGCCCATCCACCCCCAAAAAAACGTCGTGATATCTCACCTCAAAAAATCGTATTTATGTTAATTTTGAACAGTAATTATATTATTCGTCCCAATCATATCGAATTTGTTGGTTTCTGGATGTAATGAAAACCAGCATCTGCGTTAACGAATATTAAATTTCGATTTCAAAAAATTCGCTAACGTTAACGATGCGTTTAATTCAATTCAAAATATAGGCCTATTAGCACTTTGCTAGTGAGTTTTATAAAAACTAACATCCTTCAAACCGTATTTTAAGGGTTGTTTTGAAAAACTAATAAAGATTGTCTTTGTTATTCATTTTGATTAGAATTTATGCCAAGTTTCAAGTTTAAAACCCAAGAAATAGGAATACTCCATGCTATCTTTAAAACCCCTTATATTGCTATATTTAGGTAGTTTTGAATATCATCTCATAATGACAACCTTAACTATTATTCAACTATTAATCCTAACTTTCAAGTTCTCAAATGAGATTTTGTTTACAAACTAAATTCTCCCTTTTCACACCTTTAAAGATTGAATTTCCTAAAACTCCTTGCTTCTACCTTATCAAACGAAACCTTGGCAAAAATGCATGTTCCTAATCTCAGTAGTTTCGGCTGTGCATTGATAGGTTAGTTAGTCAGTTTTTATTTTTATATGTATAGATAAAGATAATAATGGGTAGGTACTTATAAAAAGTTAGTAGCTAATGCATGCTTTCAATTGGTCGTTTTATATGGAGAAAATCCGGTAGAAACGCCATGGTTTTTCTTTTTTAAAAAGTCGGTTTTTCAAGAGAGAGTCAGCACTTTATCTCGGTCCACCCAGAGTGCTCGAAGAATCGCCAATGGGGACAAAAGGTTCTGGAGTGGCGACTACGCGCCCCGGAAGACGCAGCGTTGCCGCCTTTCACAAGACGACCTGGTGCGGGTCGCGGGCATCCGATGGATGGACGCACAGGAGGCCTATGTCCAGCCGTGGATCTTTCGGCTGAAATAATGATAATGGTAACCCAGAGTGGGAGAAGGTATTTGATGATTTCTGACAATTGAAGAAAAGCTGTCAAGTGTCAGACTTTGTTGCATATACATAATTTTGTAGCAAATGTGGCGTGCAATTATTTTATATTGCAAACATTGTCATTACACACAAATATCATATTCAATTCAGTTCAATTCAATTTAATAAAATATAATTATATTTAATTCAATGTCATACATATTAATTCAATTTAATTCAATTTAATTCAATTTAATCCATTTTAATTTAATTCAATTTTTGTTACAAAATATGTTGCTTTTATTTTTATTTATTTTTTTAGGAATCTATCATGTTTTCACTGAGTACACTTAGGAAATATTTCGTCGTTTTATATTTAAACACCCGTTTGGAAGTTGACACATTTTCGATGTCTGCAGGTAGACTGTTAAATATTGTAGGAACTAAACTTTTATCACATCTTTGTCCATAATAATTATTGCAAGTGGGCACTTCGAACGTTTTACATTGTTTTGTACTTCGAGGCCTTAATTGTACAGTCCTGATTTTGTACTCTTGGTTACAGTAATGATCCAATGCAACTAATAGCGCTACCCTCTCATGTACCGGCAGGATTTTACATTCAACAAACAATCTCTCATAGTTTGTTTTTTTACATCGTAGTTTGGTTTTATTGTCTGCCAATTTTTTTATAAATCTAATTTGTAAGGTTTTAATTTTATCCAAGTATGTTTTAAACGTACGACCATAACATGCCAGTCCATAAGAAAGCAGCGAATCCACCAGCGCATAGTATACAACAAACAAAGTAGCCCTGTCCAGCACCACACTGAGGTGGTGGAATTTTACAAGAACCGATCGTAATTTATCACAAAGTTTTATAATATGCGTTTTCCACGAGAAATTGGTGTCTATTATTAGGCCTAAGTACTTATAATCCTCCACCACCTCGATAGCCGCACACTCACACTGTGGGACACTGCCGTCGCACTCGCTATGCAGACATTCATAGCTGTGTCCCACAATGCGCGGCGAGCGTCCAATATTTTTATAATAAGGTGAGCGTATGTGCATACATTTGGTTTTCTTTATGTTAATAAGTATTCCGTTATCATGTGCCCACCTTACAATATTCGTGAAATCGGCTTGAATTTTGTTTTCTATAACATTTAGATCATTGTCAGCGTACACCAGACATGTATCGTCTGCATACATATATATATGACAGTTCTGCACCACATTGCACATGCTGTTAACATGCATAATAAATCCGACCGGACCATAGACCGACCCGGTGGGCACACCACAGGTGATAGGTCTAGCTTCCCCGACCACTCCATCGACCACAGTTCTCAGCGTCCGACCTGCGAGGTACGCATGAAGCCAGGTATTAAGTGGCCCCGCGACCCCACACTCCTCCATAGCCTGAAGCAGCTGGTGGTGCTCCAGGGTCTCAAATGCTTTTTTGAAATCAATGTAGACCACCACCACCTGCTTCCGCTGATCTAAGTACTCATTGATATCATTAGAGAACTGCGCCAGGGCCGTAGCCGTACTCCTACCCCGTCTAAAACCATGTTGAGCATTTGCTAAAATATTATTTTTCTCCAAAAATGTACTTATTTGGCCTACAATAAACTTTTCCACAATTTTATTTATAACAGAAAGTATAGCTATCGGTCTATAGTTCGAGTAATCTGTATGTGCCCCTTGCTTAAAAATAGGCCTTATCAATGCAGTTTTTAATAGTTCCGGGTATTGACCTTTTTCTACACATAAATTGATAAATAAGGCCAATAAAGGACTTATTTGAGACTTTAGATGCTTTATTTCCTTAACCCTTATATTATCTACACCTGCGGATTTTTCACTGCTTAGCAAATTGATAATTTTATAAACATCTTCTGGACAAGCTTTCTGAAATCTCATTGACATTTGGCTATTGTTCACATAACTAGATCTATCCAGAAACTTACGCTGACAAACATGTTTTATCGCTGAGATTTCTTGAGTGAAGGTGGTCGAAAATTTATTGCATATATCAACTTTACTTTCCATTCTACCTAGGTGCTTCATAATAATGTTATCTAAGCTACTTTTTTCCCTCCCTACCCATGAGTTTATTTTACCCCAAATTTGTCTAATATTCTTGTTACATTTTTTTATCTCTTCCTGACGGTACTTATTTTTGGCCTTATATATATATTTATTCGTTCTATTTCTGTATTTATTGTATTGTAATCTTAAGGTCATATCATTGGGATTAGATTTCCATTTTTGAAAAAGTTTATCTCTAGTACAAATCATTTTTCTAATTGACTCAGTGATCCATGGCTTACTTTTCCTACTATTACGTACAGTTATTTGTATTTTTGACTTCTCATAAACATCACAAAAAATTGAGTAAAGACTATTATATAATTCAATTGGGCACTTACAGTTCAGAAGGTCCGTCCATGCAACATTTTCTAATAATTCAATAATCTTTTTATCACTTATAATTGTCCGCTGCGATTGTTTATTACTTACGGTATTTATGGCACCATTATCAAGACACACTCCGATGATATAATGATCTGATATCTTACAGTTTAATACATACGAAGACACGCTGCACCGAGTTCGAACCCACACATGGTCAATACACGATCGCGTCACTGTGCCGCCGTACACCTCCTCCCGTGTTGCGTCACGGAAGGCGCATTCCATCCCTACCTCACACATGTTGTTTTCGAAGTTACTGATAACGCTGCCGGAACGGGTTTTGCACAAAATATCCAAGTTCGTGTCGCCGATTAGTAGTAATTCACAGCTAGCTGGAATCTCAGATAACAACTTGTGCACTTCTTCAACAAATCCTTGTTTATTGGTTTTTGGGGGCCGGTATATGACAAAAATATGCACTGTGGTTCTTCCGTCTTGAAAAAGCTGTCCATGAATTGATTCACAATAATTAGTATTTAGTACTTTTGCCGTAAAATTTAATTTATTTTTAGCATATAGCAATATACCCCCGCCCCTTCTTTTTTCCCTCGTATTTATAAATGTGTCGTAGCCTTCTATATTATATAAAGGTAGTTCTTGCTGTTTTATGTTTATTTCGCTTAGTGCAATGAAGTCTAAGTGTTCCTTGCTGTTGTTGATAAGAACTTGGAATTGATCAAAATTTTTTCTAAGTGACCTTATATTTAAGTGCATAATATTCAAGTACATTATATTTTCTACCGTCGTAAGGGTCTTTTTAATATCGTGCGGTTTTTATCACACATGCGGATTGCTCCTCATGCGTAACTCCCGCAAATGTTCATTTCATGCAAGTATTTATTGTAATAATAATAATAAAAAAATCTGCATGCTTTGCAAACCTGCATGCGTGATGAAATCCGCACGATATCAAAAACACTCTAACGGTCGTGCTTCTGGTCGTCTACTTACTGATATTTGTGTTTTTTTACTTAAAAAATTATACGGATACAACAGACTTTATTCTATCTTTATTGTAATATCACATACGGACTTAAGAAACTTTGATGGCGTTTATTATCAGAAGTAATTAATTCGTTTAAAAGAGTAACTTAGTTACGATATTTTTAGAGAAATTTACAAAATAGGAGGGACGACGTTTTTACCTGTTTTGGTTAGATATTAATGAACTAGTGAAATTATAACGAATAAGGAAAAATATAAGCAATTTGTGAAGGTAACTAATTTTTTTGTCTTTATCCCCATGTTTCGTATTTTTTCCTGTACGTTCTCAAGTGGACGTAAAGAGTACTCGTAGGTACATTTGTATCATTGTATATAAGTAACACTGATGGACATAGGCGTCGTTTTAGTCGATATAAGTCTGACATGTCGTTCCGCTCCGCTTCAGAGCCGGAGAAGTTATTAAATGATTCATAAAAAAAGGATAAGTTTGTAAGTAAGAATCTCTTTTAAATAATACACCGGGAAAGACGGAAACTGTTGTTAAATTTTATATTGTTTAATATTTATATAAAAGTAGTTATATAAAGGGTGATTGTTAATTAGTGACCGATACTTTTATACGTGATTGTACTCATGATTACAAACAACTTACCCTAAAAAACTTTTTTTTTATACTCATTAGTTTTATCACAATAACAAAACAGTTGTTCGCGCAAATTCGGGCGCGCGTACCTGCTACCTCTCAGCTGTTAGCCGCGTAACGCCGTTGTCTCATGAACCTTACCTACAATAGTGATAGTGCACCCGCGATGCTTGCAAACCCATCGGTGTATGTAATCAGTGTAGGTACCTACATGTTATGGTTAAATAATATAAGTTAAAAAAAGTTTCTTTGGGAAAGTTGTCTGTAATCATGAGTGGGATCACAGAACACAGGAATCATACAGAAATCACGTGTGTAATTATCGGTCACTAATTACCAGTCACCCTGTATACAATATGTATAATTATCACACTTAATATTTTTTTATTGTTGATTAGTGTTACAATTTCTAAGAGGAAGAACAGAAGAAAGGAAAACTTTTACAATACCTATAGTTACATGAAAAAGTTTTCTTTTGGGTAGGTATCTATCTACTAGGAAATTGTAATATTGTTATTTCAACTATTCTAGCTATTTAAACATTTTAAAGTCTAGAGCTAATTTCATTTTATGAATTATTTTCTATAAAATGTTAGAAAGTTTGCCGCACAGTCGATATTTGTAAAAGTTCAATCTCCAAGTTTCCACACTGTTCATAGTTTACGCGTTAAAGGCAAAGTTGCTGTCTAATTAATTTTAAAATATAAACTATTCCTGCATTACTGGCGAAGTACACTTGAGAGCAAAAAAATCGCACATGGCTTGTAATTTCATTCAATACTGTTTTTTTCTTAAATCTAGAGATATTGAATACAAATAATTAAGCTAAATTAAAGCATTCAAAGATAGCTTTATAAAAACATAAAATTAAGATCATTGAACTTCACGTAACTCACAAAAACCAGCGGTATACCCAATCCCCAAATTCACCCATTTGCATTTCACTACTTGCACCTTTACCTAGAGCTACAAAAAGGGTGCTGTTTAGGAGTTTTAATCAGTTTCCGGTAACGTGATAACGTCTTTATTAGAAACAGGTGGATTTATTGGAAAAATATGGATACCATGCCCGCAGAAGCCGTTCAAGTTATTGCCTTGCCTAAAGCAGGCCATAATCAAAATAAAGTCGCTCGACAGCTAAATTTTAGCCGCTTTCCCATTCGTCTGGTATACCAGAGGTTTCAAGAGACCCGTGGGTATATTCAGCTACCAGGATCTGGCCGGTGACGCATAGGATCAGGGTGTGATTATCGCTTTCCTGTAACAAGTACTTTGAGAAATCGGCTACTGAACACGGTTGAATTGACACAAAAGCTTCAAGAAGTTTGTAATGTCAGTGTAAATCAGTTGACGATTAGGAAAAGACTGGGTAAAGCAGGCCTGACTACACATCGCTCAGCAAATGGAACCAAATTGACCACAGCTCACCGACAAGCCCGGCAATAATTTGCCACGAAACACTTAAATTGGATGTATGCCTAATGGCAGGCTGTTGTGTTTTCTGATAAGTGCAGAATGACTTAGATGACCATGATGGATGCTATAGGGTCTACAGAAGGTCATCATGGCAATTTTAATAATGCATCATGAGCGAACAAGTGGGTTTTGGAGGCATTTTGGGGTGGCATAATGTTGGAAACTTAAACTGACATTGTATTCATCACTGGGCCATTACTGGCCTGATATCGAGAGGGTTGACGGCTTTATGATACATCAAAAAAGTGCTTGAAGAATATGTGAAGCTGCTTGTGGGGCTTGTGGTAGATTTTTTTTCCTTAATGCGAAACAACACCAAATCGCATGTCGCTAGAACAGTTTGCGACTACATGTAAGACGTTGGAATCATTGCGATAGAGAGATCAGCTCGTAGATTCTGATCTTAATCCAATTGAGAATATCTGGAATGACCTTGAAAGAAGACTTAGTGCAAAAAGCCTGGCTCTCCACGCCTCCAAGAGCTTCAATTGGTCATTGACGAGGAGTTGACGTTATGCCCTAAGATTTCATGGTAAAATTAATACAGTTGATGAAAAGTCGAGTAACAGCTGTAAATAGGGCTAAGGGAGGGAATACACTTTATTGACAATCAGGATAACCAAAAATTTTAAGTTTGACTCTCATTCTTTCTTAAGTGTAATTTGGTAATTTTTTCCATATGTTGGATTTTGTGCTCTAAACCCTTTCAAGGTTATTTTTTTACACTGTATTTCATATCATTAGAAAGGTAATTAAATAGGCTTTCAAATAATGTATGAAATGTTTTCAATATCTGTATACATTCATGACAAAAACTGCCTGAACAAAAAGAGTTATGATGTGCGATTTTTTTGCTCTCGAGTGTAGTTCAAATGTTACAGACCTACATTGTTCAAAAGTTTCTATTTTTACATGAGAAATATTTAAACGATAAACCTTGAAGGAATCCGCTCGGATAGACCTCATTTATTTGAAAGGTTCTCGCACTGGTTTCTGACGTCAAACCTTGACGTCAGTACTTACAATAGAGTACAAGGATAGAAACAACATCAAGACAATTTCGTTATAAAACTGTGTTGATCTCTGCATCACAATTTTATTTCATTACTATGCCCACTTCGACTTTATACAGGTGCAGCTGTGTCTCGATTTCTTAAAAAAATATTTCATAAGTACCTTATCCAGACATACAATTTATACTTTTACTAACTTTTTCCCGCGCGGCTTCGCTCCCGCTCTTTCCTACTCCACCCTACTATACCCTACTCTACCCTACTCTACCCTACTCTACCCTAATCTACCCTACTATACCCTACTCTACCCTACTCTACTTTACCCAACTCTACCCTATTCTACCCTACTTCATTTGTTACAAAAAATATGATAAATGAAGAACCGCTCGACCGATTTTGTGCAAATTTCACATAAACCATCTACTAGATAGTCCAAACAAAGCCTAAACATTTGGTTTAGATAGGTGAGCCCGTTCTTGAGTTATAAAATTACAACGAAAAGTGGCATTGATTTTTATATATATAGATTCTGTCTGAACTTACACAATTAACTAGCTTTTGTCCGCGGCTCCGCCCGCACACATAAAATGTTATTATGGCCTATGTCACTCAGGAATAAAGCAGCTTTCTATCGGTGAAAAAATTTTAGCAATCGGACCAACAGAGATTACCTCTTACAAACAAAAAAAAACAAACTTTACCTTTTTTATTATATTAGTGTAGAAGTGCAGATAATCATAAAGGGTTAGTTATATATAATATATAAATATTTTATAAAAATAAATAAGTAAAATATAATCACAAAAAAGGATCCAGCCAAATAATGCAGTCGTTCTAAGTGATGTGCTTTTACGTATTCGGCAATTGATTTAATTTATACAGACTATAAAAAATGATCGGAATTCCCAAAGTCAAACATACCATTGAACTCGTAAAAAGAAAAAGTAAAGTAGTTTATTATATGAATTATTGGTAAGATTTTTTCGATTGAATTTCTGTTTTAATTATTCGCAAATTGATTCCTTGTGGATTCTAAGATGTAAAATATAAACTGGAAAATATGTGGAATCATTGAAATAGGCGCGATTTTAGTACTAATTGGCTTTTAAAGTTAGAGGTATATTTACCATGGTCCTGTGCTGATTGTGAACAGGAATTTTGTTAAGTTAATTTGATTAAAACGAAATGTGCCTTAAAAACATTTACTTTATGGTAGTAGCACTTCCAGCAGTTTCTACAATAGACTTATGGACCTCTGGGAAGAACCCTTTTCGTGACCTTTCTAAAGCTTTAACGAATAGTTTAAAGTTCATCCAAATAGGTTCTGTCATTCTATTCGCACTTAGATATAGTTACTCTTTATTGTACACTATAAAACACATAACACATAGCTATTACTTTTTATAGAACATGATGAAAATCGGTCTACTCTTACAAGATGGAGTGATAACCTGAGTTTACTGTAAGACTATGTTTTATTCATATTTTCTTAAGTTATTACTAAGGTCCGCTCCATTGGCAATCTACATGAAAAAAGACAGAAGTTCAATTTCTAGTCTTTCACGCCGGGTCTTGGTTTAGTCCAGAGCGAGGCAGAATGGTAGGCGGTCGTCTTCTTCTATAAAGCAGCAGTTAAAACGAAGGGGACACCCACACTCGTAAGACAACGGACATCCTTACCCTCCCAACCACCGCAACCCTGACTCCGACTACCAGTCATGTTAGACGTAGGCTTGCGGACGGCGAGCGATGGGTAGCTCACCGACTGGTCGCCCGGTTATTGTCAGGACGGAGCCCAAGTTGTCGACAGCGTGTAGTGTTCCACGTACTCCTCAAAGAGATGTCAGAAAACTGTAGGGGCCCAGCAGGGCCGATGCCGGCTACGGCCGCAGGGATTTTCGGAAAAGAAAGAGACAGGTCTGGTTTTAGTCAGTAAAATTCTGACTCGCCCTCCCACTCTACCCTAGAGTGAGAGCAGTCATTAGATCATATCACATCTTAAAAAAAGTAACATTTAATGTAACGTAATTTCATTTGTTTTAGTTAGGCAATTTTAGGTATACATATTTTTGTAACACTAATACTTTTTAAAGAGACAAAGTTTGTTTTTAGGGTTCCGTACCTGAAAAGGAAAAGGCGGAATCCTTATAGGATCACTTTGTTGTACGTCCGTCTGTCTGTCTGTTTGTCTGTCTGTCTGTCTATCAAGACCCTTCATCACGAGAACGCGTGGAGGTATCAAGTTGAAAACAAAACCATATACTCAAGTCTGCGTTCCCTTCAAGCTGTGAAAAAATCAAACTTCTAAGTTAAGGAAAAAATCTGAAAACAATAAATTTGTTGTTACCTACTTAAAAAAAAAAATTGCAATTCGGAAAAATCTTCGAGACTCCCTTCGGGAATTGTAGTTTGCACGGAACCCTTAGTGCGCGACACCGACTCGCACTTGCCCAGGTTTTTTTTTGTTTGTAATCTCTGAAAGTACTGATACGATTGTTAAAATTTTTTCACCGATAGAAAGCTGCCTAGCGTACGTAGCTATATTTTATGTACGTGGGGGGAATCCTTACCTTCTGCATGACGCAGGTCCTCACCGGACATGGTTCGTTCGGGAGGTTCCTGGACTGGATTCGTGAGGAAGTGACGCCCGGGTGTCGCCACTGTGCGGAATGCCCGGAGGACACGGTGGAGCACACAGTCGAGGTGTGCCCTGCTTGGGCGGAGCATCGCTGTGCCCTCGTGGGGGCGATCGGCGGCGGAGACCTCTCGCGCCGAGCCTTGGTTGAGGCCATGGTCCGGAGCGAGCAGGAGTGGCAGGCGGTCGCCGACTTCTGCGAAGCAGTAATGCTCGCAAAGGAGGAGGCCGAACGCATCAGGCAACGGCGTTATCGCCGCCGCCGCTGCCGCCGGGACTCTGATCCCGATTTCCGGCCACCGTAGGCGCGGGCTTGCGGACAGTGAGCAATGGGTAGCTCGCTGTCCGGCCGTCCGGTAACTGTCCGGACCAAGCCCAAGTCGTCGACGGCGCGCACTGTTCCCGCGCGCCTCAAGGAGTTGTCAGCAACAGCAGGGACCCAGCCGGGTCGAAGCCTACTGGGGCCAGGATTATCCGAAAGGACGCTCGAGCCTCGGTATGAAGGCTAGAAGGAACGGGGTGGGTCTTTTAGTCAGTAAGAGTCTGACACTATCTCCCGCTCCGCCCAAGACCGGGGGATGTCAATGCATGATTTTTACCCACCATAAAAAAAAAATCCGTACCTCAAAAGGAAAAAACCGAACCCTTATTTTCTTATTGTATTTTGTTACACTTAATAATTATAATCATAATATATTGTAATTTTTTAATATTTATAATTTATTAATCAAAACTTTTATTTTCGTTTATTTTTTATCAAAAGCTTTTTAATAACTTGCAATGTATTGTAACTATGTATGTTCGGCTCAAATCTTGCAGCTTAATTTTGAAGCAGATATCTTCAACCGATTGAGCTGAAATTTTGTATACATGTGTAAAGTGCGTGACAATGCAATATTATGATGACAGGAAGCTGATTTAATTATGGAGCTGAAAGATGGTCATAGGAACTCCGTAATAAAACGACACAACTCGATCGAGTTTGGGCTTGTTAGATTTGTATTGATGATGATGAGTACTTTGGTCCTAGATAATCATCCATCTTTGGGAAAATAAGTTCGTTTCATTTGGTATTAAGCATGCCTTTTAAGTTCTATCGTTTAAATATTTCCCGCTAATTTTGAATTTAGAATTGCTCAATTTTCAAATTTGTTTGAATTTAGAATGGCAAAACAATTGAAATAATTAGGATTGATGCAACTATTAAGTTGCGCACAAAAATGAATCTCTCTAAGGAAAACGTTCGTGCTATAATTTTTATTAGTACTAGTCTTAGTGACAAATCTCGTGAAGGACGTCCAAAAACCGCCTTTACTGAAGAAAACATCGTTGCTGTGAGACAACTGATACTCGAAGATCGTCATGTGACCTATCGGGAGAAAGAGGCGTTAATAGGCATCTCAGGGAAAACCATTCAAAAGATCTTGCATGAGGAGCTTGGTGTGAGAAAGCTAGTTTGCCGATGAATTCCGCATTTGCTTTCCGATGATCATAAGGCAGCCCGCGTCAGGTGGTGTAAACTTTCCAAAGGTTTAAGCGAGGAGAGTCAAATCACGTCTACGATATTATCAGTGGTGACGACACTTGGATTTATGCCTACGACCCTGATTCCAAAGAGCAATCCACAACCTGGGTCTTCCGAGATGAGCCAAAGCCGACTAAAGTTGTTCGCTCTCGAAGCACTACGAAGAAGATGGTGGCTACATTCGTGGCGAAAACCGGTCACATTGCATCAATTGCGCTTGAAGATCGTAGAACGGTTAATGCAGAGTGGTATACCACAAATTGTTTGCTACAAGTCATCGCCGAAGTTCGGAAATCTAATCCAAAGCGACGCATCATCCTACACCATGACAACGCAAGCTCACATACCGCTGGTAAAACAATTGATTATTTGAAGTAGGAAAACGTAGAAATTCTTGACCATCCCCCATACAGTCCTGACCTAAGCCCTAACGATTTCTTTACATTTCCTAAAATTAAGAAATCTCTTCGTGGGCAAAGGTTCCAGTCTAGTGAAGAAACAGTTGACGCTTTGCAGTCGGCCATTTTGGACATACCGACTTTGGAGTGGAGTAAGTGTTTTAATAACTGGTTTGAGCGAATGGAAAAATGTGTAAAACTTCGAGGTGAATACTTAGAAAAACAATAAATAATACTTTAAGGTTCTAGTTGTGTTTTTTTCTTCAAACGTCAACATTTAAAGGCATCCCTCGTATGAATGTGGTTTCTGTCTGATTAGTTAGTTCAGATGAAATCTCACAAATTTTGAAATGAGATTTACTCGGGTAGATAAGTAAGTAAATTAAATAACTTAATCTAATTGATTTTAATTTTCAAAATATGTAAATACCTAAATCTCGCGACAAGTTTTTATATCATATAAGAAAATTGGGTAATGACTTTATAAGTTAATAATAAAAGTTTTAAAGGATTTTTTTTTTTCATTATTTTTAGCGCATTTAATTAAAAGCCTGTTTTAAAAAAGTTTTTTTTTTTTGTTTTTAGAGTACAATTAAATATTATCTTACTAATTATGTTGTAAATGTTTTAAGTTCGTGATTAAGTATCTGTAAGTATTGCTGTAGTACTGGTGTTTTACAATAGAAAATATCTACTTACAATATTCCAGTATCTGTAATGTTGACGATCCTGATCAATAAATAAATTACCAATTCAAATTTGGTTGCAGGAAAAGTTAACTAGAAGTTTGAGAATAACCTTAAATAATTCAAATCGTGTCGTTCTAAGTAAACTTACAGTCCTGAAGCTTGGAGGTAGATTATTTTGGCACGTGCCACTTTGAATCGCATCAGCTTACTGAATTCGCTAAGTGTCGCACATGGGCCACACGCCACAGCCACAAGAAGCTAGAAGCGGCCACAAGCCACTTATGGCCAGTGGCTGCTACTTTTTTAACTCATGCCTGCAGTATCATAATGGACTCTGTCGAAGAAGGTTTAAAGGCGCTAATGGCTTGCGGCGGCGTTTTGTATCGGCGTTTAGTGGCCAGTTCGAACCACAAGAGCGAGCAGTGGCGATTTGTAGCATGTGGCGGCCACCGGCGTCTACCGTGTGAGGCGGATCCATATAAAATGTATGAAACCTACAGGAAATATGCCGGAGGCGGCGTTTTGTGGTTGTGGCTGGTGAACCGTGTGCGGCGACACTTACTGTCTTAATGGACAGCGCGGCTGGCGTAGTGTTTGAGCGATTGAAAGTTGCACTGCGTGTCGCAGGTTTGATTCCGGTAAGGAAGAAATGTTAGTATGGCCTACAGATTTTTGTACCGCGTCTGGATGTCTTGTGCACGTAAGTTTACATACTTGTAATGCATCTATTATGCAGGAGACATTCCCAATGTAAGGTTACCTTTTATATTACACAAGTTCACTCTTAGCTTGGGTGCCAGAGGTCGATAATAATCTGCGACTATGCAAATTTAATAGAAACGATGCCGCATCAAGTTAAACTTAATTTGTGTAAAATTGTACATTTGGAAAAAAGATGGAAAAGAAAGAATTAAAAAAAAATCTCGAACAGTTAAAATCATTGTTTAATAGGGGCAAATTAAATTTTAACTACGGTTGGAGCCGTTGAAGTTAAATAGAAACTGCTTTAGAAAAAAGAAACAGATAGAATACTATGCAGCAAATTCTACTTGAATTTTAATATTGAGATAAAACTAACGAGCTTGAAAACTTGTTATAGCACATATATAACAATGTTAGGAAAGCTAACCTAATAAAAAGACAAGGAAAATTGGCGAGAATTTTTAGCCAAATGAATAAAAATAGACTTAAGAGCGGGTTGCAGTCACAGTGTTTTGTAGGTATTGCAACGAGTCTATGTCGGCTTCGCGGCCCCGTAACAGCGATTTTATTTTATGTAACTATTCAAGATTTTGGTTTTTGCCAGACACTTTCTATCTACACAAAAAGAAGTTTAATTATTTTATGTAATTTTTAAATATTTCCGTGACGTGAAATAGTAAGTCACGGTCAGATTCGTGATTTTTTTTTATCGAGCCAACTAATTTATGTATCATGTTTTGTATGTAATAATAGCGGTTGGTCATCATATGGCCAATTTTTTCATGGTGTTTGTTCTCTTTTATATTTATTTATTATCAGTTTGAAATACCAAGTAGTTTCATAACTTGTTATTATTCGGCATTATATTTGAACACTACTTTAATAACATCTCGCGTTTTATACAGATTTATGCTAGAATATTTCGATAATGGATAAGAACAATCTTACTATCTACTATCAGAACTGTAGGGGTATTAGAACCAAATTGAAAGCTTTGTTTTTGAGTATATTGTCGTCCTCCTATGACATAATAATTTTGACTGAGACGTGGCTTATACCCGATATTGACAGCTGTGAATTTGTTGATGCTCGATATGTTGTGTACCGTTGCGACCGAGATCGCAATTTAACTAAGAAGCAGGATGGTGGCGGGGTCCTCATCGCGGTGTTACGTGAACTTCAATTGTGTCTGGTTAATTATCACAGTCGTCAACAGGGTGGCTCCGCGCCGTGCGCTGGGCATCTTATGGTTGGAATCCCATGTAAAAATAATAGTTCCAAAATGCACATAGTGAGTGCTGTGTACATGCCGCCGTGGGCTTCCTCAGATGAGTACATCTCTCACTTTGATGCATTGCAGGAGTTTTTAAATGAACCTAATGTTGAGGGTGTATTCATTGTTGGCGATTATAACCTTCCTGACATCGCGTGGACGGCCTTCCAAGTCGGTGGCGGACCACCTGCTGCTGGTGTGACCTGCACTGGAAACTCTCCTATCTATTCGCAACTACTCCAACTTATGTCATCCTTTAATGCTTACCAATATAATAAAATACCCAACGGTAATGGGAAAATTTTAGACTTATTTATTTCTAATATCGATAGTACCATAAACTCTCCATTGGACACGTTATTGCCAGTAGACCCTCACCACCCTCCGTTTGTTGCAATGGCCCCCACAAGTCTATCAATGCAAGTTTTAAAAAGAAAATCACTAATTAAATATAATTTTCGCAAGGCAGACTATGATGTTATCAACAAGCAGATTAATGAGGTTGAATGGTCAAAGCTGCTCAGCCACCTTCCATCGGAAGAAGCCGTTGATATATTCTATCAGAAACTGGACAGCATTATCAGTTCGAACGTCCCACGTGTTAAGTCTCGGTCACTTGACTTTCCAGTCTGGTTCTCTGCCCATTTAATTAAACTCTTCAAAAAAAAACAACGTCTCTGGATTAAGTGGAAGAAATTTCAGAATATAAAAGACTATAATGAGTTTGCTGAATATCGAAAAACCTTCAAAGAAACTTGTTAGACTTGCTATTCAACTTATATTAAACCTGTAGAAGATAATCTCACTAATAACATTCAACACTTCTGGAAATACATAGCAAACCGTAAAAATAAATCTGGTATCCCATCCACGATGCTTTATCAGAATGTTAAGTCAAGTGACCCAGACGTGATCTGCAGCATGTTTTCTGATCTTTTCTTATCTGTGTTCGAACCTAAATCACCTTCACTGTCGGCGTGGACTGCGCCGACAAACTGTAATCTTAATGCTAGCTTAATTGATAACCTACATATCGAGGAATCTAAAATTCTGAAGGAGCTAAAGTTACTTGATCCGTCCAAGGGAGCTGGTCCTGATGGTTACCCGGCTTCGTTCTTCAAGTTCGCCGCTGTTAGTGTCTGTAAGCCGCTCTATATTATTTATAATAAGTGTTTAAGTGAGGGTGTTTTTCCTGATGTATGGAAACGGGCTAATATCACACCTGTACACAAAACTGGCTCAAAGCACGACATAGAGCAATATAGACCTATTTCGATCTTGTCAGCCTTGTCAAAACTTTTTGAAAGACTCGTACACAATGAAATTTATCCAATTTTACACAGCGCTATCATCTCTGAACAACACGGGTTCGTTCAGCAGCGGTCCACTATCTCTAATCTGCTTATCTTTTCTGACTATCTCTTCGAAAACATCGACAAACGCCTGCAAGTAGACGCTGTTTACACAGATTTTAAAAAGGCTTTTGACAAGGTTGACCATGAAATTCTGTTAAATAAAATAGCGTTTAATGGCATACGTGGTAATTTGCTTCGCTGGTTCTCTTCTTATATTAAAAACAGAACGCAAAAGGTTGTAGTGAATGGATTTCAGTCTGGGTTTGTGCCCATAACTTCCGGTGTTCCACAAGGTTCAATCCTGGGACCCTTATTATTTATTATATATATAAATGACATAAAAAAATGTTTTAAAAATACTGAATTTCTCCTATACGCTGATGATCTAAAGTTATATATGACCATACAAACTGTTGATGATTGTCTTATGTTTCAAGAAGACCTAGATAGACTTGCAGGGTATTGCCTTGACAATAAATTACATCTCAGTCTCCCCAAGTGTAATGTTATAAATTTTACAAAAAACCGATCAGTTACAAATTTCGCATACAGACTACATAACAGCACGCTTACTAATGTACATATTGTAAAAGATCTTGGTATATTGTTTGATAGTAAGCTGTCATTAAACCAACATGTTGAAAATATTGTTAACAAATCATTCAAAATGTTTGGATTTATTATGAGATCGTCCGCAGAGTTTAAACGGGTTTCTACTTACCTTTACCTATAAGACACTTGTGCGGTCACAGCTTGAATATGCCGTCCCTATCTGGAATCCGTTCTATAAAAAGTACGTGGATGAGATCGAGAAAGTTCAGCGTAAGTTTTTGCGTGCCATGCATTACAGGTGTTACAGGACTTGCTTATCTTACTCGCAATTATTATCCAAATATAAACTTATTACTCTAGAATCTAGACGTAAGTCTTTGGAAGCCTCTGTACTGTATGGTATTGTTCATGGTAGCTTTGACTCTATTTATCTCACAAGTCGGTTATGCTACGCAGTTCCTCGCACTGTTAATATGCGTAGCGTTCGTGCAGGTACCCTATTCTTTGTAAATAGCTGTCGGACTAACTCTGGTTTGCGTTGCCCTATGCGACGAATGGTGGATAATTATAATATTTTTTTTATTGATATTGACATTTTTGCATGCTCGAAGTTAAAGTTTAAATGTTATGTTATGAAACTTTTATTTAATGATGTACAATTTGGAATCTAATATTGTGTTGCACATTTTTTATTAATTTTGATAATTTTATTTTATATCATATTAGACAAATGTAAATTTAAATAATTAATGAATTGACTTAGTTAAGATTTTTTTTTTATATAATTTTGTTTTGTAATGTTTTTGTCAAATATTTATCCTTGTATTTTAAATTTCTTATTTTTTTTTTGATTATTTTAATTAATAGATAATATTTAAATAATAATGCTCATTTAGTGGCACTTTTTAATCACATATTTTATGATAATTTGTGGATGATGAGGTGGGCTGCAATATTGTTACCACTCAAATGACTGAAGTTTGTATATTTGTTATGTTATATATTGTGGTTGTTAATTGTCCCTAAATAAATAAATAAAAATATTTGTGGTTTTCCAGAGGTTCAAAAAGTTCAAAATGTTTTCAACCTCGCCTTAACACATTGAATGCTAAGAATTCCTTCTAAGGAGTCAAATTTAGTTCCCACTATATTTCGTCAGCCTATAATACGAGTTGGTACTATCATAACTGGAGCGTCCCCATCAATTAAGTTAACTAACAGTGCTCATATATCGTATACGAGATATCTTGTAAATTATCAATATTTATACTTTAAATATAGGCTATCTGCGAGGAAACTCGTAGTAAAATAGAACTTTTCCTCGTAGAAACATACATATACACACACTCACAATGTTTCGCCTTTATAATATTAGCAAGTACAGTCATATTTTTTTTAGAATGTTATCATAATAAAGAAACATGGAAAAGGTTTTCTCTTCCATTCCTGCAAAAATTGTTTGCATATTCGCATGGTTTGTTTTTTAAACTCTTCTGGAAAGTATACAACTCATATTAATTTATGTATGAATAGTCCAAGCAAAACCTAATCTTTCCGAGTCCGGCAATCCTCGAACTCAATTTGCTCGAATGTATTTTATTTCTTGCAATACTCAGACAATTCGATTATATATAAAGATTCTCAATATTCCGTGCGAATGGTCAACTCAAAAGAAAGCCTAATAAAATTAACAAACGAAAGAAAGTTTCCGCTAATAAAATTTTCAAACTCACTCTGGACTAGTCTTAGGAACTTCATAAAGTTTTTGTTTCTCTCGCTCAAGAGACAGCTAGTTCTACAACAAGGTAACAATTTCAACAGGTTACATGTAGTACCGTTAAAAATGCCCTTTACATGAATAGAAACAGTAATTTACTGTATAACATGATATATAAAATATCTCGAGTCACGAATTTGTTATCGAATCCCTCTTAAACGGCTTGATCGATTTTTATGATTTTTTGTGTATATTTGGTAGGTCTGTAATAGTAAGTGGGCAAATTTTTACCCTTCTACCCCCATCCTCATTGATAATTTATCTGCCAGATAAAATAATATTACATAATTTTAGATTCCGTCAGAAATTTTGACAAAGTGGATCAGGAAAAAGTAATACCACGGTTCTTGGAGCCTGTTTAATGAAGCTATAAACAGAATAAACAGGCCAAAAGAAAAAGTAAGCAAGTAATAATTTATTGTACAAAAAGCCTATAATTAACTTCATAAACATATTCAGAAATGGGAATGGCTATTTCATATAATTATAGACGACTGTCCTCCAAACCTGGAAACAATCCTGTATCTTGCAGAACGTTACTTTAAATAGATTGATACAGATTTATTGAATATAAGTCGATGCAAAGAAGTAATGGAGGAGTGGCAGGCGGCCGCCTCCTTCTGCAAAGCAGTAATGCTAGCGAAGTAGGCGGCCGTACGCATGAGGGAACGGACATCCTCACGCCCCAGCGTCCGGAGTCCTGAACCCGATTTCCAGCCACCGTAAGCGTGGGGTTACGGACGATGAGCTATGGTAAATTCAACGTCAAGCTGTTTGGTAACCGGGCCGAGCTCGAGTCGTCGATGGCACGTAGTGCTCCACGAGCGTCTCAAGATGTCAGCAAAACCGTAGAGGCCCAGCAAGGCCGAAACCTACTTGGGCCTGGCATAGGTGTAAAAGTCTGACATGCTCCGCTCTATGGCGGAGCGGGAGAAGTAATTAGGTACCTACATGATTACGGCCAGGGTATGAAAGGCAACAAAGGAACGGGGTGGGTTTTTTAGTCAGTAAAAGTCTGACCTATCTCCCGCTCCGCAGAAGGACGGGAGAAGTTATCTGGATAATATTTACTCACCGAAAAAAAAATCTACCTTAAAAACCTATCTGCTATATTACTTGAGAAACAAAAAAAAAACACTCGAGAACAAAAATACTGACTCGTAACAGAAGAGCATTTGAAAAGAGCAGGTTTAAATTGTTTGCAACAGCATAAAGCGAACTGAAAGAGAATATTTTATAGCTTTGAGTTTACAGCAGTTTAGAGCAGTTGAAACCTTACTATATTTAATGTAGGTAAGGTTTTTTCTGAGATAGGAAATGAAACGTCGTTCACCAGATGGCAGCACTGAGTTGTTAGGTCCTAGCACCTGTCAAAACGCTTATGTTAATGACCTTATGTTGCGTTTCACTTTTTTGGTAGAGTAGGCAACTCTTTCCTTTTTTCTGTAGACAGACAGGGGAGCCAACATTACGGCGAAAGAACTTCATAAGTGAAACGCACTGTACGCGTTTCACTGTCTGTCTACAGAAAAAAGAGAGGAAAAAAGGAAAGAGTTGCCTACCCTACCCAAATTGTTGCACGACATATAATAATATAATATAATATAATATAATAATATAATATAATATAATATAATATAATATAATATAATATAATATAATATAATATAATATAATATAATATAATATAATATAATATAATATAATATAATATAATATAATATAATATAATATAATATAATATAATATAATATAATATAATATAATATAATATAATATAATATAATATAATATAATATAATATAATATTCCACAACTACCACACAACGCCGTCTAGTCCCAAGCTAAGCAGAGCTTGTGTTATGGGTACTAAACAACTGATAAATATACTTATCAGTGAAATGCGAAACGAAATCGATTTTGACGGTAGTTGCAACACTTTTTGGAGGATAAATAGATTTTGGGCTATATTTATTCACTTCTGCTCCCAAAGGTTTTAAATGTGGGTGAATAATGTTGTAACCCCAGCGTTCGCGTACATTTAGGCTCATAGTTAGGAAACCAAATTCGGTAACCGTACGTTTGTGGCTGGCCTTACCTAATGCTATAAACGAGTCAAAACTAAAGAAAAGCACTGTGGCTACAGTACTTCGCCGCGCCAGAACTTACCAGATTGAGTGAAACTCCCTAGCGGCGCGGCAAGGATGCGGTTGCTTTGCAGTTTCAAAACAGTTAGGTCCTCTGAGGTTATACAATATCATTTTTAGTTAAATGCAAAACCTAGTGAATATAGTTTGTTCAGAATCAGAAACTGATTATATTCCAGTAGTTTTTACACCATGTTATATTTTTTCCCAAAAATATTTAAAAAGGTTACAAGTTGGACACCACCGACACTAAGTACAATACAGGTCATGGCAAGTCATAGTGGGTATTAGGCGCCAGCAAATAGCTCGATGTAAGTGCAAAACAACCACTCAGTCGCCTGGATGGCCCAGTGACTATGTACTTTTGATGACATAACAAGCTTTTTTTTTTTTTTTATCTTTTATAAACCAGTACTTGACTGCGATCCCGCCTGATGGTAAGCAGTGATGCAATCGTTGATGGTGAGGCGCACTAGTTTATTAAGAGCCTATTCACTCTAGCCTTGAAGACACCCAAATTATAATCAGACGGGAAGACCGCAGCAGGCAAAGCTTATAACTTTGTGATTTTTCATGATACGGTTTTAAAATTTTGTATACACAGCTAAATTTTGATCGTTTTAATCCCGTGTAAGGTCGATCCGGTACATGAAACATTATCGATTTGTAAAAATAAAATAAAATAAAATATCTTTACAAATCGATAGTGTTTCATGTACCAGATCGACCCTCCACGGGATTAAAACGATCAAAATTTAACGGTGTATAGATTCTTTACTTATGAATACCTGCCCCCCTAGCCAAGTTACAACCGTTTCGCTTGCGCCGAACGCTTCGAGTTGACCTTGCCGCCAATTCTTTTGTTCTGACCACGTGACTGAGCGTTAAGACGACGTCATTCCCGTACATTTGAAGCTTTCTACAAGCGTTAACTATTGCAGATTAGCAACTTGGCTAGGGGTACAGACAGGTGTTTTAGGTCTCGCATATACTATAACTAAGGTTGTTTATCTGAATTAAATACAGTCATTTTTATTACAAAGCATGTGCTTCAAAGCGAATCGTCGACCCTAATCAAAAATGCTGTTTATATAATATCCTTTGTTCGTAATAAATGAGTCCCTAGACGTCACGGCCATTTGTTAAATGGGTCAGATTTAAGTTAATGTTTAAATGTTTTTAACTTAAATGTCAAGAGGAGATTTGAGCACGACATGTGCTATATGGACCGTCACTAAACTAGATTTGGGATGGTCCCGGTTTTAGGAACATCATTTATAAACTCAAACGGTGTGATAATAAATTCAGCCTTGTAATGTTGCTCCTGCTGGGACTCAGACCTTCTCTATAAGAGAGCTAATGTGCCATAATCCATCACGCGAGCCTAGTACAAGTTATTGGATGCTACAGGTCTGCAAATTTTTGGTTCTAGGACATGCCAGTCTCCTCACGACGATTTCCTTAATTGTTTCGAGAGCAGTGGCGATAAAATAAATTATATAAAGAAAATACCCAACACGTAACTTGTAAATCGTGGCCGATACCACTGGACCAGAATTGCTTTCCGATACAAAGTCTTCTTCAGTTTTACATTTGAACAAGCGCCATGATGCCAGGGGAGCATACTCACGGGATAAAAAATATGCTATTCTAGGTAGACCGTGTGGTCTACCTGTGTGCCTTTCATATAGATCCGTTTAGTAGTTCGAGCGTGAAGAAGAAACGGATACACACTCACATACTTTCGCTTTTATAGTAATAGTGTGATCATGGAACAGATAGTGCGAATATTATAGTTTAAGATTTGCCTTGTTAGAATCCTATTTATTGGTTATTCTGTAAATACTCCGAATGACCAGTAACAATCAAAATGGTGTTCTTTAAAAATGCATATAATTTTTTGATTTAACACTGTTTTTAAAGCTCAATCAAAAAAATAATATTCACATGAATTCCACGGAAGACTAATCAACACACAACTTTCAGGAGTGTTTACAGAAAAATGTAATCACGTTTCTACGGTTTAAATTCGTTTTTGCTGCTTTTTTAGATAGCAGGAAGAAAAACGGTAAAATATTTCGCAACAGAACTAGGGTGGGATTCCGAATTTGAGTATTTTGAGTTAGGAATGTTTCAAACCTTACTTAAATGCCAAAAGCCAGGTTTTTAGGCAAAAGAAAAATTGAGAAATTCTTAACTTTCAATGATTAAATCATAAAACGGAGATTATTATTTAATTCTTAATTATTTATTGTAGTCAAAGACATACATAACATAACATATGGAGATACAGACAGTTCACGTACAAAGGCAAGCTTAACTCAGCAATGAGTTTTCTCCCAGCGAACCTTTGAGTAATTGAGAGAAATCATATTCGAGGGTTGGATCCAGTGAACAATATAAACCTACATAACTAAGTTTAATATATAATTATATTAGACATACTAATACATGCTATATATACCTACTAAGGGGAATTATAAAACGAGCTATTAAAAAAAAACTTAGCGACTGATGATGAGATACTGTTTTAATAACTTGAGCGGTAAGAATTTGAGTAAGCGACGAATTAGCTAAAAAAACGACAAATTTTGATTAACAATAAGATCCAAGAACGAGCTTACTAAAAGTGGGTTATTGCAATCCTATTTACATGACTAAAGTAGTAAGTGAGCGAGTAAATTAATAAGTGAGCGACTAAATTAGTAGTAAGTGAGTGACTAGAAATAAAATTGAGGTTTTACATAACGAACTACTGAAAAGTTAACTTTAACAAATGTTTTCAACATTGTCTAATTATCTAGTCGCAGGTAGATTCATCATTTTGAACTGGGTGAAATAGGTTAGGTTAGGTTAGAAATGTGACATACCACACGTGAGCCGAGTGAGCGAAGCGAGCGGTGCCGCGGCAGGCGTCCGGCAAACGTTACGACCAAGTTGCTCGCAGATTTTATTTCACCATTTTCTAATTATCCGGGTTTTCGCAATATCCGAATTATAAAATGACCTTGTGTCATAATAATAAAAATATTGATATTTAGGATATTCGATACTGTGAACTTCGATATTTAGAACATTTGGAACACTTCATTTAAGATAAAATGCCGCTCAGTATAAATAAATCATTTGCCAAGTGTTGAAAATAATGCAGGACGTAACGTTGACACTCAAACAAATATAACGCCGCGTAGAGACATCGCGAGGCGTGCGTCGCAAATGGTTTGTCACGCATGCCTCAACCTGAGGCATACGACGGTACATTTATGCGTGCGTCCCGTACGACACATGCTCAAGCTGAGCATGCAAACCATCACGCACGGTGTTCGTCAGTAGAAAACGCAAACAACACCTGTCCGTCCACACGGAGCACACGGTTCGTACTGAGGCGGTGTTCGCAACGATCGTATAACGCCAATGCTCACTGTGAGCACACACGTTCATACAGCCCGAGGCATGCGAGACGAGCTATTCGCGACGCACGCTTTGAGCTGTCTGTACGCGGCATAAGGTCGCTCAAATATTATGCAGCTTCTCATTTTGTATTTTAAGTAACAGAAATTTTATTAATGTTTGTAAGTCACTGTTCTGTTGATTTCTCATCACTCGCAGTCAGTCGCTCATTTATTATTTCTAGAACCCAAAATAATTATTTTTGTCACTTAAAATTTAAGTTACAGTCGCTCGTTTAAATACGACCCTTAAACTACTATTATGTCAATACTGAAAGGAAGTGCTCTTGCAGTTTGCTCTTGAAGAAGGGCTTTTATGTTTTTAAGACTTAAATCAACTAAGTTATAGAATTAAGTTGATTACCGTTTGCGTACTTACCCCTAAAAATTGTTCCAAGAGAATCCTCTCTCTCTCGCTATACCCATAGCAGGAGGAAGGGAGGAGAGGGGAGGGTGCTGTATTGTAATTCTGTTCTTTTTTTTGTGTTTTTGCCTATTGTATTGCCTGCGTCGAATAAATTCTAATCTATTCTATTCTACAGCATTTTTTTTTAATTCGAGTAGGTGCAAGTATTTTTAGCCAACTTGCTTATAACCCCAGGGGTTTCATCCGCGTGAAAGTTGAAATCCTAAAAAGTGCAGACCGTGGTGGTGCAGAATGGGCGCATAGCAGGTGACGCATGTTCTATGCGTCGGCTTCACAGTGGCATTGTATTTGAGGCGGATCGAGAAAGCCCTATTTGGCCAGATTTTTTTTGCAGCGGCCAACCTGGCGATCCGTAACCGGTAAAGAAACGAGATTGGCTTCTGCAGTTCGCTTCCAGGGTTGGTTGGATTTCTCGTTGCATCTCCACGCGCAAATCGTGCATGCGTGCAAGGACTGTTGCCTCCAGATCCCACGGCGGCAAGTCAGTAGGGAGACTAGCCGCTTCGCGGGAAACCGTGTGGTTTCCCCGCACCATCCAGATGAGATGGATGGATTTCTATATCTATTTTATAAGATACTAGCTGTACCCGCGCGGCTTCGCTCCCGCTCTTCCCTACTTCAGCCTACTATACCCTACTCTACCCTACTATACCCTACTCTACCCTACTCTACCCTACTCTACCCTACTCTACCCTACTCTACCCTACTCTACCCTACTCTACCCTACTCTACCCTACTCTACCCTACTCTACCCTACTCTACCCTACTCTACCGTACTCTACCCTACTCTACCCTACTCTACCCTACTCTACCCTACTCTACCCTACTCTACCCTACTCTACCCTACTCTACCCTACTCTACCCTACTCTACCCTACTCTACCCTACTCTACCCTACTCTACCCTACTCTACCCTACTCTACCCTACTCTACCCTACTCTACCCTGCTCTACCCTGCTCTACTCTACTCTACCCTACTCTCCCCTCCTCTACCTTACTCTACCCTACTCTACCCTACTCTACCCTACTCTACCCTACCCTACTCTACTCTACCCTACTCTACCCTCCTCTACCCTCCTCTACATTACTCTACCCTACACTACCCTACACTACCCTACACTACCCTACTCTACCCTACACTACCCTAATTTTCATTTTTTTTCCATAAGAACCTTCTCCTCATAATAACGATCACAACAAAAAAAAAATTAGCGAAATCGGTCCAGGCGTTGTTGAGCTATGCGCTTACCAACACATTTTGCGATTCATTTTTATATTATAGATGGAAATCTACTTTTTTAATTTTGCCTTTGCCTTTGCTGCCGGACGCTTTCGTAGCGACTGCGCCTATACCGGCGCCCCGTAAAGGGAGCCATAGACCGAAGAGGGGTAGTTTTTAAACATTCCGTTACAATAAGGTATCATTCAGCGCTATTGTCCACTTCTTAAGATGAAAGATGCCACACTGGGTATGCAAACTCTTCGGCCAGAAAAGAAAGACCGATTCGCCTGGTGTTTGCAAAATTTGTGTTAATGCTGCTCAGGTACTGTATGTAAGCTGCCAAAGGATATTGTTTCTAGTCCCGACTTTTTGTTTAGTTTTTAAGTGAGACTTAAATAACGTCCAAATATCGAGGTTGAGAGGTGTGGTCTATGTCAAAGCTTTTATAATATGGTAGAGTGATAAAATTATGTAGTTTTTGGTACCAGGAGCAGATCAATTAATCAATATTATCAATTGATACTTGACTAATTTGACTGACCTGTTGGTCTAGTAGTTAGTGACCCTCCGGCATAGCAGTGCCGGAGGTCGTGGGTTCGATTCCCAACCAGGAGAAATGTTTATGTGATGAGCATGATCATTTGTTCTGTGTCTGGGTGTAATTTATCTATAATATGTATGTATTTTGAAATATATAAGTATGTTTATCAGTTGTCTAGTACCCATAACACAAGCTCTGCTTAGCTTGGGACTAGACGGCGTTGTGTGATAGTTGAGGAATATATATATTATATTATATTATATTATATTATATTATATTATATTATATTATATTATATTATATTATATTATATTATATTATATTATATTATATTATATTATATTATATTATATTATATTATATTATATTATATTATATTATATTATATTATATTATATTATATTATAATATAATATAATTGATGTATTGTAATAGCAAAAGTTGCAGTGTAGTTTGTACCTAAGCAAATCAACCTACCTCAGCAAACCCAATCAACGTTCATTATGAAGCCATAGATTGTTTTGATTATTTGTAGCGCTGTGATTTCCCGTGTGACTGGCACCAACATATTATTATGTATAAGAGGAATTGCAACTTTGTTAACAAATAGACTTGAATAACACATTGTGAAAGCCAGACAAGTCGGGAAGTAGATTATATTCAATTCATATAAGAAGAATACAAAGCAAGATACAGGTACCGCCTTGTTTGTATTATAAGAATAATTGGACATTATTAGAATAGAATAGAATATATAGAATAAACTTTATTGTACACCAAAAATAGTAACACATTACATTACATAAACTGACAATAAACTAAGTTAATTTTAAAATACTAATTTATTAAGCTACAGTGTGACAACACTCTATAAAATTTATTAAATAATATATAAATAATAATATATATTTATATATAATAATATAACTTAGATTTTTTTAAGCGACGAACTGAACTGATTTCGCTTCTGCGAAGCAGTAATGCGCAAAGGAGAAGGCCACATGCGTGAAGGAACGAACGTCCTCACGCCCCAACCGCCGAGACCCCGATCCCGACTACCAGCCACGGCAAACACGGTCTTGTGGACGTCGAGCAATGGGTAACTCGTCGTCCGGTAGTCCGGTAATAGACCGGACCAAGCCCCTGTCGTCGACAGCGCTTAGTGATCCATGTGCTCCTCAAGAGACGCCAAAAAACCGTAGGGGCGGACATATATTGTTCATACTTTCATGTTTTTCTCCCTTGGACGTCGCTGTTCCCAGGTAAAGTACAAAATAAGCGAGTGGTTTTTTTTTGTCTTTGCACGTTTTTTACACCGAGCTAGTGTTAAGTTTGGACAAAGTTTTCTACAGGACAGTCGCTTTATTTTCCATTAGCATGCGAATGTAATACATTCAAATGTTTTTGCATAATTTAGGAGCAAATATATCAAGACAGCCTTCTCGGCAAGCTGCGCTGTACCCCAAGCCAAGTTGATAATCTGCAATCGTTAACGCTAGTAGAAAACTTCAAATGTACGGGAATGACGTCATCTTAACGCTTAGTCACGTGGTCAGAACAAAAGAACCGGGTGCGTGGCTAACTCGAGGCTTACGACTCAAGAGAAACGGTTGTAACATGGCTATGGGGGCTGGTCAATACTGCAATAAAATTTTCGGCTCCATTTTACCGAGATCGCGTCTGTTTCAGTTATTTCACTCATTGTCAGTTGTGTGTATACTTGAGTTACAAACAACACCAATTTTACATCACAATATCCATTAAGAATTAATTTGAGAATATTTAAAACCACTGAACTTCCGTCGAAAAAATCTCGTAAAAAAAACCCGAAGCGTTTAGTTTTTAGTAGAGTCCATGAGTCGTGAAGTTTATTTTAAACTTTATTTCACACTAGGAATAACTCCTGTATCGTGGGTGCGTGCATAAACATGTAAACTCACATACACTCAATTACCTTAACCTTTCGTATACCGTAATTACAGACACAATTAAAAAGTTATTTTTTGTTTGTGTCCCGCGTAGATCCGCGTTTCGGCCATACAACGGGTTAAAGACAAACGCACTGATTTTTGTAAAATATTTTAAAGATTAACTGTTCCACATTACAAATACTCGTAATAACTATGCAGAAATGAGGCTGCTTTTCCACTCGCCTATCGTCAACATCGAGCATGGATTAAAAGCTCGTTACTTCATCTAACGCAATCCAAAGCGATGTTCGACGAAAAGGCAACGTGAAAAAACAGATAACGCCTGAAAACTCTGTTCGCATTCGGAAATTCCGTGATTTACTCGAATATTTTACAAAACTTCATCCAAGAAATACGTGAGTACTGTTTTTTTAAAACCTTAAAAGTTTTTGAAATAAATTGTCGTCATTTAGAATCTTGATAAAAAGCAGGCTTCTATTGTAATTGTACTTTTTTAATTTTTGAGTAAATTATGAAGTGTCAAAGTATCTTTCATTAACTTTAAATCAATTTAACTTATTACATACACAACTAAAAACTATAATTACAGTTAATTAAAAAAATAATAATAATAAATAGGGTTTTATAATTTTTTTTTTTCGCTAATTACAACTAACTAAAGTCAAATTAAAATATGGCGTCAAAAAACTCTTCCACATCGCTGTCGACTGGTAATGTGCCCAAAAGGCTGGCAGCATTGCCACGCTGTATGGCAATGCTTATCCTATGTCCGAGGTAAAAGCCAGGCCTTGGGTCAGTAGTTCGAAGTGTCAACTAGACGTTTCGATAGATCTTTAAACAACTTGTGAGCACTCGGACCCCACGATCCAAGAGTTTCAACCCCAAACGGTTCGAAAATATAACTTCCAACAAGGTTGTTATATTTCCGCCGCTTGAGGTTCTCCGCAGCCGCAGCGGCAGCACCAGCACGACACGACGAGCTAGGAAGATGTGAAGGCGCAAGAGTATCGACACAAGTAGCGTCCCATACTAAAGGCTTTCCCATCTTCCAAGGGAATAACGACATGCCGTCCGGTCTCTTGCCATCGTCGCGTGCCAGGCCATGGGGTTCCAATACAGCTGGAACGCCGACGGTGACAAGAGCGCGTCTGATGATATCGTTGATATTCGCATGTCGCGCTATGCGACCCGCACTACGGCTGCATGACAGACCGTGGTGTCCGAGGCTGTTGACGACTTTGCCACAGTGGCAGCGATGAGGAGAACAGCATGGAGCACCTAGACGTAAGGCAACAGCGAGGCGGAAAGTGTTATCATCGAGCAAGGTGCCAATGTTCGACGACGGTAGTGCGTGGAGCCAGAGACCCGACTCCCACTCTCCCACAGCCAGCAGGCGCGCTCGCTCTGCAGGAGCAGTAAATGTTGCAATCAGGTTTTCCTGAACTACTTTCTACTTCCCACCGTCTTTGGGATGATGGTTCGTCGGGAGGATTAGAATTCGGGCAAGCGAGTCTCCAGGCATCTATAGCCTCGATGAAGCACGGCACATTGAAATCATTAAGTAAGGGAGATAGAATATTCCTGATTAATTTCTCAGTGCCGTGAACCGAGGATATAAAGGCTGGTAAGCTAATACTCGAAATTTTACGGACGCCGAGGCCACCCATATGGATAGGAAGAGTAGCCTGAGCCCAAGCTCGGTCATCCATGGCTACGTTTAAAATTGATGTCAGAGTATGCCGAATAATTCGGTCCATTTTTTCCAAAAGCTGGGGGTGTTTCCATAAATGAGAAGCGCGAAGGAAATAAGTTAATTTAGGGCCGAAACAGCAGAAACGAATTATAGTGATGGCCGAATGCATGTTCAATTGGAGTAATCTTTTCGAAACATCATTAAAATTTTGAATTTTTTCCTCGACAAAGTTGGGAAAGGAATCTTCGAAAATAGGAGACCCCAGGAGACGAAGAGAGCTTTTTTCTATAATTTTAATTTCTGGGGCTATTGTATTAGTAGAAAGATAGCTCGAGCCCCGGTATGAAAACGAGTGTCAAAGTTAGTGGAAAATAGCAGATTTTGAGAGGTTTACTGGAGTATTTTTAGACAAATTTATAAATTGATTTCAATAGAAGCCTAGATAATATCCACGAGATAGTGTGTTTTCAAAATATCTAATGATGTGTTATAACGTTATAATCGCGTAAGAGCGGTTGTATGAAAAACGGTGAAAATGTATGTCGAGTTGCATCCCCTTTTTTTTAGGTGGGAAAATCATGCAAAGACATCTCCTGCTCTTGGGTGGAGCGGGATAGTGTCAGAATTTAACCGACTAAAAACCACTCCTGTTCATTTTTTGTCATTGTTCCAGGGTCCCGGGGATCTCTTTCACATCATGCTGACAACTCCTTGCATCCCCTTAATTATTGTTTTCCACCTTTTTTTTATGGTGGGAAAATCATCAATCACAACCCCCGCTCTTGGGTGGAGCGGAAGATAGTGTCAGACTCTTACTGACTAAAAACCCACCCCGTTCCTTCAAGCCTTCATACCGGGGCTCGAGCTATCTTTCGAAACTAACCCTGGCCCCGGTAGGCTTCGACCCAGCTGGGCCCTTGCTGTTGCTGACAACTCCTTGAGGCACGCGGGAACAGTGTGCGCCGTCGACGACTTGGGCTCAGTCCGGACAGTTACCGGGTGGTCGGACAGCGAGCTACCCAAATCTCGCTGTCCGCAAGCCCGCGTCTACGGTGGCCGGAAATCGGGATCGGAATCCCGGCGGCGGCGAGAGCGCCGTTGCCTGATGCGGGCAGCCTCCTCCTTTGCTATCATTACTGCTTCGCAGAAGGAGGCGAGCGCCTGCCACTCCTCCTCGCTCCGGACCATGGCCTGAACGAAGGCCCGGCGCGAGAGCACGTAAAAGCATGCGTGCCGGGCCTTCGTTCAGCCACGGCGATGCTTCGCCCAAGCAGGGCACACCTCGACTGTGTGCTCCACCGTGTTCTCCGGGCGTTCCGCATAGTGGCGATACCTGGGCGTCACTTCCGCACGAATCCGGTACAGGAACCTTCCGAACTTACCATGTCCGGTGAGGACCTGCGTCATGCGGAAGGTATAGGACACCGAGAGGTCCCCTTTTTGAGGCGTGGCTGGAAAGACCTCACTTTCCAGCCACGCCTCAAAAAGGGGACTTACCGCCATAATATTGCTTTCCACCTCCGTCTTCGCCTTGAGTCCATATGTTAAACTTATTAAATAGTATGCCACAACACTAGCATAGCCGATTTCGTTGTGCAATGATCAACAAAACCAATAACATAAAGTAAATATCCGTTTCAAAAGCTAAACCAATATGTTTTATTGTATCAAAAAAAATGGTTTCCGATGACTTTTTATCGCTCTTAATTACATTTACTATTTATCTTTTTCCTGCTAAAATAAATATGGATACAACATGCCGATGTTTGTATGTTGTGTGTGTCAAATCTATTTCCCCAAAAAAGTTATATTTTGACGGCATCTATTTTACCATTCTTTCACTTGATGGTAAGCGGTGTTGTGGTTGACGATGGAGCACGCTTGCCTGAAATATTTTATTTATATTTTTTCCTAACCTGAAAAAACCTATTTTTTTTTTCATTAATTCAATTTTGATATTGTGTTCTAATTGTGAACTTGATTTCAAATTATAACTTGTTTTTAATTTTAATTTTGGTTACCTAGATGCCTATCGCAAGGACTGGTTCGAGGTGGAACAAGAAAATAATATCTGGAAGAAGTTGGGGGAGCCCTTGTCCAGCAGTGGGACAGTATAGATTATAAAAAAAAAAATTGTTTACAGTTCTAATTTCAATTTTAATGTTTATTTTATATCCGAATGTTTTGCTTATATTTAGTTTATATTTTTTTATATTAAATTAGGTACTTCTAGCATATAATATTTTATTACTTTTATGGGACATGCGGTGCTAACCTTTCTATTACTAACCTAGATTATAATTTTTGTTTTGTTTTAACATGTTTCAGTGTATACAATTGTTGGTTGGTCAATAAAATAAATAAAATAAACCTGTTGTGTTCCACAATTGAGTAAAAGGTCTTCCTCCGCTCTTTAAATATTTTGCAAGCTAGTACTTCCGCCTTCCAGTTCCAGTGGAAACGGATTGATTTTTTGAGGTAAGGAATCATCGAAAGACTTCTTCCGGTCTTGTGTAGAACGAAAGGGCGTGTCAGACTTTTACTAACTAAAACCAAAACTGTGTCCTTCAATTGCTCTTTGCGTTCTAGGACTACGGGTTTCCTTTTCACAAATTTCCCGCGTTCCTACTGGACATCGGCTCTGCTGGTCCCCTACGGTTTTCTGACATCTCTTTGAAGACCGCTGTCGACGACTGGGCCTTGGTTCGGTCGATTACTGTACTGCCGGACGACGAACTATCCATTGCCACAAAATAGATAGGTATAGAAGACAATCTATATACAAAGCGCGCTCGAGCAACGCACACATAGAGACCGCTCACAGACACGATGTCTCGGTCACGTCTCGGATCACTCGTCGAACAATTCCGGCTCAAACGCTCATTAATGTGCGTCCACCGAGCGTAGGTATAAAAAGTGAAGTACATATTTACATGAGATTGTCTTCTGTACCTATCTATTTTGTGCCATTGCTTAATGTCCGTAAGCCTGCGTTTACCGTGGCTGGTAGTCGAGTTCGGGGTCGGTAATGTCAGCCTTTTCGGCAAGGTTTGCTGGGGTTATCAACACTATAACGACCGCACCTGAGATCGCACCTGTTTCAATGATTCCACATATTATCAACTGGATAATATGTAGACACATTAGATACAAAACTACACATAGGTAGGTACAATAATCAATTTGCGATTAATTACAACAGCCATTGAACTTCACTCGAAAAAAAGGAGGCCCTTAGTAAATGTTTGTTTAATACACAGAATCTCGCATATTTTTGGAATTAAATTAAAACGTTTTAATACGTTTGTTTAAGTACATTCTTAGTAAAATATACTGCTGCCATGTTAATTTTAATATCTTGCACGTGTTCTTTGAAGGTCAACCTAATTAGATTTTTCGATTCATTGATTTTCCAATTCAGGTCTTAAGAGTATCCAGTCTCAAGAGGATCAAGAGCGATGGGATAACTTTGATTAATATTTAAAGTAGATACTCCTTCGTTTTGTGTCGATACTAGGTTTTCAAATTGTCTTCAACCACTTCGTGATTACTCGGACTCGCTAGGACTCTAAAACTACTGAACTAACTTGAAAACTAAAACAACTTATTATTATGAGCCCGTTGTGTCTCACTGCAGGGTAAAGGGCTCCCTTCCATTATTCCACTCTTTTCTGTCCTTGGCCGCTTCTAGCTAATCCTTAAGGCTTATAGTCCCTTGAACCATCTGGCCAAAATTATGTGGACGCACCTCTCGCACCCGCTTAGGCGGCAGTACGCAAGTCTGTGCATTTATTTGCAGCCAACAGCGCCCGGAAAGTGCGCGGCTGACCTTTAAATCCATTTTCTTTGCGAAATATCGATTGATTTACATATGCAATGTTCACTTTGAAGAATGTTTAACCACCCATTTTTATGTGTAAAAATGTTTCTAAAGATCCAAGTCGTTTCGAAGGAGTAGGGAAAAGTTGCGAAAAGTTGCGAAATTGATAAATATTTTTTTTAGACAAAAGTATTAACAGCACGAAAAAATCAAATGTTGATAATGTTGTTCATGAATCTATAATAAACATATATTGTTTTCAAACCTATTAACCTGGCCGTTACCGAGGAGTAGGCTTCAGAAAGTCACTGTTTTATGGCACTTCTCGGGCGCTTGGGCCTTAAGGTAGGAGTCCAAATTGTCATGCCATCTCGTTTTGGGCCTACCGCATCGCCGGCTCCTGTTGTTAATTTTATATACTTTTTCAATTGGAAGTAAGTTCGTTATTAAATTGAATTTGTATCCTGTTTTCAATTTGTGTCGTGGGGCTGGGGACCTGGATCGCGGTCCCTACTTCCACCTATAAACATAATATTTTATTTTAGTAGTATTTTGGGACCATAACTGTCCCCGCACACGGGCTTCAAAAAAACGCCGCTTCAAGCTTCATTTTGAGGCGCCCTTTTTTTGTGGCTCGTGTGCGGCGGTGCCGCCATAAAAAAACGCTTAAAGCGACTTGAAGCTTCACCGGACACAAGAGGTGTCGGGCGTCAGCAGTTTTTTGCGGCCGCTTCTACCTTTTTTTTTGTGGCCGCTTCTAGCGTTTTTTTGAGGTCCAAATAACCCCACGACCCTTCTTTTTTGCGAATTGAAAGTGACATTAAATGTTGCCACGAGAACAATGGAAGGCCACTTCGTCAATTTTGAAAGTTACAATAGAACTAATGTCACCACAAAAACATTCAGCATACAACATTTAAATCAATTCAATTGTTTGAAACAGCTTCCAGTGACCGTTGCACAAAGGTAGGTTTTGGTGGGCAAAATCATCCAGATTACAGCCCCCGCTCTTTGAACGGAGCGGAAGATAGTGTCAGACTTTTACGAACTAAAAACTCACCTCGTTCCTTCGTTGCGTATACGTCATGCGGAATGTGAGGACGCCGTGAGGTCTTTCCAGCCACGCCTCAAAGAGGGGACTTACCGCCATAATTGTGGCGTGCCGAGCACTGGGTTGCGTTAGTCGCTGACGCCATTTGTCCATGGTGGTCAAACGCAAGCCTATCAATAATAATAATAAAAAAACCCGCTGAAACTCTGTCCGTCATGCCGCGACCTGTCGCGGTAGCGGACTTTCGCCCCGGCGTTGCATTTCCACGCGCAAATCGTGCATGCGTGCAAGGACTGTTGCCTCCAGATCCCATGGTGGCAGGCCAGCAAGGAGGCACGCCGCTTCGCGGGAAACCGTGCACCATCCGTATTGCTATGACCCTCTGGCATGCGTTCAGCTGGGCCCTCAGTTGCTGCCGCAGCGACGGCGCCCACACTGGCGCACCATAAGTCTGGTTCAGTTTGGCTTAATTTAATTCCACCAGCTGTTGAGGACGAGTCCCAGGTACTTCATCGTCGACTCGACGCCGATGCGAACTCCTCCTACGGCGAAGCCGGCGGGTTCCGAGGGCCGTGGCACAAAGGTAGGTAGAAGGTACGTCTACGCGTTACGGAATTGTTCGAAAAGTGGTTTAGTTGGTGGAATAGATCTGGATTTTAATCAGTAAGTCTGTCACTTCCTCTCACTCCTTCCAGAGCGGGACGAGTGATTTTAATAATAATAATAATAACGTTCCATTAGAAGCAGCTAAAAGGGCCTCTGCGAGTTGGTTTCGGCTCCTCGTATGCCTTCCAAAGGTCCAAGACCTCATGGTCCTGAGATAAATAAATGTATGAAAATAATAATAATTTCTTACAGAAAAAAAAGGTTGAAGGTATGTACGCTTTATATTCAGAGTTATTTGAAAGATAACTAAAAATATGCGAACTAGTTTTTCCCTTGTTTCACGCTTGACCTTTCCCCCAGAAACCCGGCAATTTCCGGGATTAAAAATAGCCTATTACACTCAGTGATTGTGTGTGGTTTTTGTGTTCTCCTCGAGATTAAGTTCACTGTCTATTCCATGTAACTACACTACTAAATCTCACTAATGGGCAAAGGCCTCTCTCTCCTCTTTTCACATATTTCTAAGATAATCTTATCAAACATAAATAAACTACTAAACAGTTTAATTTTATAATAAATATTAGTTTAGGTTAATTAAATGAAAAATAAAAATAATAGTAAACGAACTTCCTGTGGACATATAAAATAAATACCAATGTAACTCAAAAAAATTAAAAAGTGAACTAAAAAGCATTTTTTGCAAATTATTTATAATTTCTAATGAGTTTGTCAGTTTGTTAAATATACTTATTTAAGTATTTACCAACTTTATATGTAAAATATATCACATATTACAAATTTATTTCAAACTCACTAGTTATGCTTTGAGGTTTTTAGCATAATAATCTATCCAGCGATTTTGAACATTGATAAAAACAAAATAATTTATTATGTTTTTGCATTAATTGTAGTACCAAATGTGAATATGGTGTTTCAGGCGTTTGAATACGCTTTGAAAAAATCAAACCCTCCTATTCGTTTAAGCTAAATTGAAGAGAGGTATTTATTTTAATAAAAAATAATAATTAAAAGTCAATGTTTGTGAAAGCTTGATGAACGAATGGAATGACCTACTTGCAAAAGTAAGCGAACAAAGAGTTTTACGTAAATAATAATAGATACCTAAATAGTTAAAACTCTTAGAGCTTCTTTGGAGTTTAGGGGCTAAACTTCCATTTTTGTTTTTGATCTGTGAAATCATCAAATAACCGCTTTAAGTGGAGTGAGAGCGAGTGTCAAACTTTTACTGACTAAATACAAACTTGTTTCTGTAGTTGTCTTCAGCTGACAGCTGTTTGAGGTGCTTCTGGAACACTACGCGTCGTTAACTACTACTCGAGCTCGGACCTTACCGGACGGGCGGACGGCGAGCTACTCATTGCCCATCACCCTCGGGGCGTCTACTGCGGCGCCTGCGGTGGAGGATGTCCTCTCCCTCCTGCTTACCGTCACCTCCTTTGCTAGCATTAAGGGGTTACCAAACGGTTGCAAACCAACATCCCAACTAAGGTGACCTTGCTAGTTTCAATCCGTGTAGACAGCATGCCGTTTCCCTTTGCTCTAGACCATGACTTGAACAGGGCCAGACGTGAGAGATCGCCGCCACCGATCGCCTTCACGAGGATACGGTGTAGTTCTACACGTCTAGTTTCCATATAAAATGTATGGAGACCGACATCACATATCGTCACCCTCCCTGCTAACTGTCGTAACTAGCAATATCTATTTTTCCAGGGCGATTTTCCATTCTGTCGTTGCGTTAGCTGTAGCATTATTAATGAATTAATAAGTTTTTTATATTGATCTTGGCCTATCGTTTAAGTTAGCCTTAAAGTCCTAAGGTACGAAGGTAGTGAGGATATTTTTTCCCTTCTTCTGCACTTACGCGAAACAAAATATGTGATTATCTCCCAAACGGTAAACGACACAGATACGACGATTAGAGTGATCTTATTCGAAATAATGTTATGAACACGTAGGTAATATCGGTGCAGATACGCCAGTTTGTGAGATACGACAGTTAGCGGGGAGGGCGACGACATGTGCCACACATCGGTCGGCAGGTGTTTCTACTTTTACTATTGCTTGTCGGGGACACTTTCTGGTCGGACTAATGACAACTGTTGCTGTTAGCAAAGGATGATTGGACTTTGATGTTTGAACATAACACGCGATCCCAGAATTGAGGAAACGGCATCTTATTATTTTGTAATTTCCCTTCTTAGCTTCGAACAAATAGAGATAGCTAATGATAGGTAAACGAACTGGAAACTCCTTTAACCCTTTCCAGCAAGGACAAAAACACGTTGTTCACTCCTAAAATAGATAATACTGAAGTGGAGAGCGTTAGCAAACAATGATTAGGATAGCCGTGGGTGGAATGAGATATTGATTCTTCTTATGTCCGTTCGCGCTATTGGAGATAATTAAAGCTGGCTGAAAAGATTGAGTTATCAGTGTACCAGATGTAAGAGGCGTAATTGTCTACTAACTCACTATGGGCCTTGATGCCTGAAAATAAAAGAGATTTTTTTTGAAAAGATGCTATTAAGTTTTTAATACGGTATGAGGTACCGTATTATAAACTTTATTTTAATGATTCCGTATAATAATTGATTTTTGTAAGTAATAGGGATACATTTTTTTTTTTTAAAAAGACCCGGCACTTATTTGAGAACATTTTTTTCCTTTATACTAAACAAATATTAATGAGTTCTTCACCGCGTACGTATATTTATTTTGCTCTCTAATATATTCAGTCTGGTTGGAGATTTTGTAATTATCATTTTCAATACACTTGCTCAGAAAGTGACTCTTATTGCACTGCATTTAGGTACATAATGGCCCTTGTTACCAAACTGTGACATTTTGATTACCATTACGCACTAGTGCTATAATGTTGTTAAAACTTTATTGTTCAACCTCTCCCCCGCCATAATTATGTTACATTTATCGTATCAGGATGGGTGCAGGTTGTCCCCCACGATTTACCGGTCAACCACCGTTATTCATACGAAAAAAAAAATACGTGCGCGCATATGAAAACAGATTATTATCGCCACAAAAGTTTACTAGTTTTATTGTTATTTTCTACACAAGAGTATCGAAAAACGTCGTATGGTACACGTGAGTAATTAATGATTACCGTTCTCGGCTCTCTTAAGACCCTCGCCACGGTTCGGGTCTAAATACCGCCTTGTCGGTAATCACTAACATTACACACTTATATCATAATGTACTATTACATATTGTGCTAGTTGCTTCTTGAATGCATTGAATGAGTGTTCCTTTTTTTAAATGGGAGTATTTTGATATAAAACTGGTCCTTCAAATGTTGACATTGCTTTTAGCAGGCATATTAATCGCAATTTTTTTTTCGCACAAGCAATTTCAACAGTAGCTTGCATACAACTGTAGAAAAATACAAAAACAAACAAAAAAATTAAGTGCGCAAATGTATTAAGAGGTAGATCAGCTAGTAGAGTAATTCAGTTGTTTTGACTATGAATTAAATATAATGAATACTATCAACAGTTATTGCCGGCTGTGTATGTGATTTTTTAAACTTTAAAATCTTATAAATTCGGACTTAAAAACTTTACTTCTTTAAACACAAGCGTTCGCTCTTTCATGTCTTTCTATTGTGTCTCTAGAAGTCTCTACGGTTTTCGAAAGGTAACGCTTGGTATCTAAGAAAATTCACAATAATCATTTAGTTTACTTTTGTGAGCTAAGCCTAAGTTGTGAGCTAAGATATATTGGTGTTGTTTGCTTCAGTTTACTAAACCAGATTTGTTGTAAAAAATGTCTTCTTAATCTGAATAGGTATTTATTAAATACTTTTTTGTGTTGGGTACTTTCTAAAAATAAAACTATTTTTATTATCTTATATATAAAATTCTCGTGTCACAATGTTCGTTCCCGTACTCCTCCGAAACGGCTTGACCGATTCTCATGAAACTTTGTGAGCATATTGAGTAGGTCTGAGAATCAGCCAACATCTATTTTTCATACCCCTTAGTCATAAAAAAAAAATATATGGCAAAACAACGTTTGCCGGGACAGCTAGTCTTTATATAAAAAGATATAATTTATAAACATTTCTATGAAATAATTTATGAATGCTTATTAAGGCGTATAGTCCCTTAAACAACTGGCCGAAATTAAATGCACATATACTCGTACAGCCGTCTAGGCGGCCAGCTACGGAAGGATAGAGCTCCGCTGACCTTTATATTCATTTACTTTGCGAAATATTGATTGATTAACCAGCAATTTTTTGGTGTAAACATATTTCTAAAGATCAAAGCCGTTTGAAAGGAGTAGAGAAAAACAAGCAAAAAATATCGTGTTGTTAAACAGTTTTTTTTTGGCAAAAGTATTAGCCTTACGAAAATATAATGTGTTTATAATGATATACATGAATCTATAATAAACATATATTTTTTTCAAACCTATTCACATAGACGTTACCGCGGAGTAGGCTTCAGAATGTCGTTGTTTTATTTATAGCACTGCTCGGGAGTAAGGGCCTTAAAGAAATAAAATACTTAAAGGTGTCTTTTACTACTTATTTGAATTAATTTTCCAGGAAATTAATATAATTTCTATTTCCACTCAAATTTTGTTGGAAATATTTATTGTTAGTCACGAATTTCTTCCAAAGAGCATTCAAAACTACAGACTGGAAATGAGTAGGTGAATATTAATATCGACGTTCAGTGGATCTTATTCTAAAGAAATGAATAAACAGATGAAGGTCGTCGAAACATAAAAAACAACTGTGTAAGTGCGAATCGGACTCGCGCACTGAGGGTTCCGTACAAAACCTACGTTCATTTTAGTAATAGAATTTTCTGAATCGAAAAATGTATTTTTTTTTTGTAACGAAATATTAAAATTACTGCTTTCAGATTTATTCTTATACCTGTACTATAAGACCTCGCTTTATGCCTTTCAGGATTCTAGGCCAATGGGAAGTATCCCGACCAAACAAAATATCTAACTAGAAAAAATAATAATATAATAATATTCCACAACTATCACACAGTGCCGTCTAGTCCCAAACTAAGCAGAGCTTGTGTTATGGGTACTAGACAACTGATAAACATACTTATATATTTCTAAATACATACATATTATAGATAAATTACAATAAAACTATAATTGCCATCGTCATGGTAAGAAGATGGAATAAAGCAGTTTTCCTAATTAATAAAGTCAATCTTATCTACACAAGTTTTTTTTTTTGTTTGTAGGAGGTAATTTCTGAAAGTACTGGTCAGATTGCTAAATTTTTACCGATAGAAAGCTGCTTTATTCCTGAGTGACATAGGCTACATTTTATGTACGCGGGCAAGAGCTAGTTATTAATATTTTATTGATAAGTTTAATTTGGAATAAACAGACCTACGATCTTTAGCACATTCAAATTCGGAGATCACAAAGTAAAAAAAAAAAAAAAATGGTTAAAAAATAATGTGAAACATGTTTTAGTTCATTACGTAGATAGGTAAATTGGAAGTATGCCTTTGCCTACATAAATGAAACCTACATAAAATCTGTCACATGCATTCGAAATAGGTAATTTAAATTTTAAATAAATACCATATTGTTAAATGAACTGTAATAATTGTTGATTGGATGGATACATTCATCGAAGCAAATGATTATTCACCTATTGCAGCGTTATTACCTATTGACTACGCAGTTATCTAATAAATTCGGGTATTACAGTTAATAATACAGGAATTTTCGATTAAAGAATGTTTCGATTCCAGCTCTGCTGCGTGTAAGGAGACTAAAGGTTGCGTGATATATGAGCCGAAATTGAGAGTAGATGACAAAGTAACTCCAAGAAGCTCAAGGTGGTCGGTTATCGGCACGGTCACACCCCGGAAAAATGGAGCCGGGTGGAATTAACTCCGTTTAGCAGAAAAAAGACACGCCTGGGTTTTAGCTTCATTGAACTTAACCAGATTGGCATCGCCCCAATCGGAGACCGCCTTTAAGGACGCGTTCAAGCGTTCAACGATAGCCTCTCGGAGTGACCGGATCTGAGACCTAGTACTAGGTCGCGCGTCAGACGCATATGTCTGAGCAACAGTGCTGTCGCCTGCATACCCAAAGACATCGGGTTTAAGTAGGTCATTTATATGCAGCAAAAACAGTGTTGCCGAGAGCACTGACCCCTGAGGGACTCCGATATTAATATCTATTTGACCGGACGAGCAGCCATCAATAACCACTCGGATGGATCGATCCCTCAAGAAGTCCGCGATCCAATCACACAGACAAGTGGGTAGATCAAAGGAAGGAAGTTAAGCAATAAGGCTTTCGTGCCAGACCCTATCGAAAGCCATATCAAAGGAGACTGCAAGCGCTTCCGCATGCCTATCGATGGTCTCGCTCCAGATGTGAATGGCATACTCTAGAAGGTTCCCACTAGACCCATTTTAGCGAAAACTGTATTGCCGGTCACTGAGGATGTTGTTAGCTTCTAAGTATGCCAGAATCTTCCTGATAAGCATCCGTTCTATACTCTTACAGAGGACGGACGTAAGAGAAATGGGTTGATAGTTTGCCGGGTCAACTCGTTTGCCCTTCTTGGGTACAGGCTACACGTTAGCTTGCTTCCACGCAATCGGTACTTTACCAGTCTTGTATGAGAGGCGAAATAGGCGTGTCAAGATCGGATACAATTAAGGCGCACAAGTTTTCATCAGGTATTGAGAGAAAGGCGAGGATACAACTTGACAGAAAATAATTAATCCTTAAAATAGTAGATTATAAAACAGTGTCTTTAAGTCAAGAGTGGCATGTTGAATTCAAAACGAAACGAAAGTTGCTAAGTTTTAGGATTAATTTAATTATCTCCAGAGCACTGCGAGGGAGTTAAAATATAGACCTGTTGTATGACGTATAAAAGAGAATTACCGAGCAGGTGATGTAAAAAGTTTATATCAAAGTCAATCTTTGTTTTAATACATATAGGGTCAATAACTATAATATATGCTTAAAAATTACGAACTACTTAAAGCCTAAACCACTAAGGTACTAATGTAGATAGTATTATAGTTTACACGACACAAAAACATGTCAACATTCCCTATTTTAATATTCCATTACCTTTAGGTACGTAAGATAATAAAATATTATAATAGTAAATGTAGTTGTAGGCAAACGAAAATGACTAAAATAAGCTCGTCCCAAAATAAGGCATACCACGAAATTATTAATAAAGTCACAATTGAAAATGGAATAGTAAAAGCGTCGGCCTCTAGCCAAATTGATAATCTGCGACCGTTAACGCTAGTAGAAAATTTTAAATGTACGGGAATGACGTCATCTCAACGCTCAGTCACGTGGTCAGAACGAACGAATCGGGAGCGTGGCGAAGTCGAGGCGTTCGACGCAAGCGAAGCGGTAGTAAGTTGGCTAGGGGGGCAGGGCACGACTTCTTTCTTAGCGGCGAGCGGTGCGGCGAGCAGGGTGGCATCGGAAGGAGGTCACGCGCCGCTATGAGGGGCGTCTTGCGGCGTGCTTCTTTTGTTTTTACCGCTAGCCGCCCCGAGCTTAGCTACCGGTAAGCTTTATAGGTTAGCTTAGCTTAGCTTTTATAGGTTAGCTAAGGTCGTGAATTGGCCGTAATAACCAGCAGATAAGACACATTTACTGTTTACTGTACGCAACGAACACGATGATTGTTTATCGAACGGGTTCGCTGGCGGGATGCTTTAGCTGAGGTGTCAGCAGCAGGCCTTACCATGACGTGTTCAAATATCAGTTGTGCGAGCAAGATAGGGGGATGGAGCTATACACCCTATAAAAGCTCCATCCCTTTAACAGTTTAATTTAAGTCGTAAAATGGATCGGTTTAAAAGCTCGTGGTAGAACCTCAGACTCTTGATTTTATCATCATCATCATCATCATTTCAGCCGGAAGACGTACTGTTGGCCGTAGGCCTCCAAGGGTTGCTATAACGACCAGTCTTGTTCATCTCACATCCATCGGATTCCCGCGGCTCTCAGCAGGTTCTTGATTTACGTGAAAAAATATTTTTTCTCTCGTTCATTGCTAACTGGAGAATATTTTCCTGTTGTGATAAATAAGGAAAATGTCGTAACTAAACTCTAAACGCTTTGTGTCATTTTCTTTATTGTTTGTTACCTTACTCAAGCGTCACCTCCGTAAAGGAACATGGACATATATTTCACTACGTGTAAGCACTGGTGACTTTAGAGCGTGACACTTAATGCACCGGGGTTGCTTTCATCTTTGTTTATTTTTATTTTTGTTAGGCTCGCGTGTGACCACTTTCTGACCTGATGGAAAGCGAAGATGTAGTCGACGAGATGTTGATTTTTTTTTTTCTAAAACTATCACACAACGCTATCTAGTCTCAAGCTAAGCAGAGCTTGTACTATGAGTACCAGACAACTGATAAATATACTTATATATTACTAAATTCATACATACTGTAGATAAATTACACCCAGACACAAAACAAATGATCGTGCTCATCACACAAACATTTGTCCTGAGTGGGGATTGAACCCACGACCTCCGGCATAGCAGTCAGGGCCACTAAACACTAGACGTACAGGTAAGTCGGTTTGACATACATACTCTGGCAGGGAGTCGAATTCCTTGCCGGAGCTTAGCGTTAGCTGTGTACACAATGTACAAATGTGTTCCCAAAACGTTTTGTGTGTATGGGTGGGATTTCCACAATGTAGCGGTGGCACGCGACAACCGCTATTTGTTGCTGCTCATTTACACTAACATTGTAAAGAGGTAAAATTTGTTTTTTACACCACCTGCTCGGTAATGTCGTTTTTTACGTCATACAAGCAAGTCATTCTATCCCTAGGGAGATAATGCAGTATGGCCGATCCCTAGGGAATAATGAGATTTGAATTTGGAACATCAAAAATCGTCAACATTGTGAATTAAAATGTACGTGCATCGAATAAGTTGACTCGAAATTCAAACTGGCCACTAACAAAAAAAAAAAGAAAATAGAATAAAACGTGCTTACTGACGGGAGCGTTATAGAAAATTGAATTTCGTTATAGACAATCTTGGAGTAGTGAATTTTGTTTGTTTGATGAACTTGTAATGGATATAATACTTATATTTCTCCATATATCAAGCTCAACAGTGATGCGAGTGCTGTTGATTGGGTCGATGTCGTAAAGGCAGCGACTGTGGATGAGAAGGTGGATATTTTCAATAAAGTTTTACTGAAGCTCATTGATGCACATGCGCCACTGAGGGCCGTCCGTGTAAAACGCCCCCCGGCTCCATGGATTTCCCCTGAAGTTCGATTGGCGATGAGACGGCGTGACAGGGCTTTTCGAAGACATAGAAGAGATCGCAGTGAGGAGAACTGGAACCTGTACAAGTTGGCTAGAAACCGCTGCAACCAGATGGTAAGAGCTTCAAAACGCCGATACATTTCAGAAAATGTCCTCAACTCTTCACCGGCTGATATTTGGAAGTTCCTCAAATCATTTGGCATAACTAAGTCCTCCTCTCATACTTTTCCCTCTAATATATCTTTGAATGATTTGAATCAACATTTCTCATCGTCGGCTTTGCTTGCTATTCCTGTCAAAAATACTACAATTCTTGATATAACTTCCACGCCAAGTTTACCTCATGATTCTTTTTCTTTTTCCCCAGTGACCGACTCGGAGATCCTCAAAATTTTCACTGCGATTAAGTCCAGGGCTGTCGGCTGTGATGGAGTCAGCAGAACCATGTTATCCCTCTTGATTACAAGTTTACTCCCCACTATCACACATATCTTCAATTTTTCCCTCCATACTGGGGTGTTTCCTACAAGCTGGCGTAAGGCTTTCATTATCCCTCTTCCAAAAATCTCCACTCCCACTTTACCTAATCACTTTAGACCAATTTCCATTCTTCCTTTCCTCTCCAAAATCCTAGAAGCAGTTGTTCTTAAACAGATTTCATCCTTTGTGTTTAAGAATAATCTGTTATCCCCATTTCAATCTGGTTTTCGACCTGGCCACAGTACAGCCACAGCCTTACTTAAAGTTACAGAAGACGTCAGGAATGGCCTGGAGAACTCGAGGTTAACGGTGTTAGTTTTAATAGATTTCTCCAATGCTTTTAATACCGTTGATCACGATATCCTTCTGGCTATCTTGTCTCAAATTGGGGTTTCTTCATTGGCACGGGATTGGTTCTCTTCTTATCTTCGTGGTCGTCAGCAAGCGGTACGTGCTGATCAGAAATGTTCTGACTGGTGCGACCTGCAAAGCGGCGTTCCACAAGGCGGTATACTCTCTCCTCTCTTATTTTCTTTATTTATAAACTCTATCACTGCTTTTCTCAAATGCTCTTTCCATCTGTATGCTGATGACCTACAGCTCTACGCACAAACTGACATTGACAACCTTGACAACTGCATCTCTTTACTAAATGCTGACCTTCTGGCTATTGCTGATTGGTCGAGCAGATTTGGGGTTACTGTCAATGTCAGTAAATGCCAGGCTATCCTCATTGGCAGTCCTTACTTTTTACGGAGTTTGGACACTAGCCGACTACCGCAGCTTATTTTCGGCAATACAGTCATCCCTCTCTCACCTCACGTTAAAGACCTAGGTTTATATATTGACGATAGGTTAAGCTGGAATAAGCAGATTGCACAGGTTAGCCAGAGAGTCACCTTTACGCTGCGGTCTCTCTATAGATTCAAAAATTTCCTCCCGTCGAGCACTAAAACTACTTTGGTCCAGTCGCTTGTGTTACCTATAATTGACTATGCTGATGTTTGTTACTCTGATCTTTCCCAAGAACTTCTAAACAAATTGGATCGACTTCTCAATAACTGCATTCGTTTTATATTCGGGCTTCGTAAATATGACCACATTTCTTCCTTCCGTTCTCAGCTTAAATGGCTGCCTATCCGTCTCAGGAGATCCCTCAGATCCCTCTGCATGCTCTTCACCGTAATGAACGATCCTTGTGCTCCTGATTATTTAAAACAATATTTTAAAGTGTTGGGCAGTTCTCATAATCTTAACCTTCGTGCATCCAAAAACATGCTTCTTCAGATTCCTTCTCACCGTACTGGTTTTATGTCCAATTCTTACGCTGTTTCTACCATAAAACTCTGGAATTTACTTCCCCTAGACATCAAAAAAGCCGAAAGTAAATTTTCCTTCAAACGTAAAATTCGGAACTACTACTTGAAGTCCTCTCAACCTTAGTTTGTTCTTCGTCAGAATTGTTATTAAGTTCTCTTTAAGATTTGATATTTTTCATAGTATTTATTAGTTTATTATTTTAGCATATTTATGTATTTTATTATATATAAATAACTTATTATTTTTTTTCCGTTTTAATTTTTTGTTATTTGTTTATTGTGCAAACCTACCACAGTGATCTCTTTTTTAACCCAAAGGTTGACTGGGAGAGAATGCCTTGTTGCATTAAGTCCGCCTATGTACCACTATTGTACATGAAGTTTAAATAAATAAATAAATAAATAAATAAATATATAATTTGGTCGAATAAATTGTCTTTTAATTATTTCACAGAAGGTGTAAAAAGTAGAGTATGCAACACGTGGATAAAGCTGTCTTTGTCTTGGGTGGCTTGAATTCCTCACTTCACTCAGGTTTCTTTATAAACTCCCTCGCAATGCTCGGGAGTTAATTATATAAATCCCTCACTAACGTTCGGGATTAAAATCAGCAACTTTCGTTTCGTTCGGAATTCAACATGCCGCCCTCGACTTAAAGACACTGCTTTATCCCCTAGTCACATCATCGTCATCATCATTTCAGTCGATACACGTCCACTGTTGGACATCGGCCTCTCCCAAGCGTCGCCACAACGAACGTTCTTGTGCGCTCCCTAGTCACATAATCTACTATAATTGTGTTTTTGTGTGTAGGAGGTAATCTCTGAAAGTACTGGTCCGATTGCAAAAAATTTTTCACCGATAGAAAGCTGCTTTATTCCTGAGTGTCATAGGCTATATTTTATGTATGCAGGCGAAAGCTGGTAATACACGTATGACTTATCTTTATCATGGTTTTCATAGAAATTTCTCATTGATACGAAGAAAATCTTATGTATTACGAGTATTAAGTTAAGCTGAACTGAAATCTTGGGTAGAAAGTTTCTTGAAATTAATTAACAGAGATTAGAGGAACTCATTTTGAAACTACATTTGTTTTTCTCAGAAATTGGCGTTTTTTAAGCGGATTACTTTGAAATGTGATGGAGCTGTCTGACGTAACTTAGGTATTAGCACATAGATGAAACTTTAGGTTCTCAGTAGCGTCTCATGTGCTTAGAATACCTGTGTGCTTGTGAAGCCCCTCCTTGAGCAGTTGAGCAGGTACGAGGTAAGAAAGGCAACTAAAAACTAAGTTACTTAAATTAATTTTTTATGGCTTATTTTTATACATGTTTTGTAGAATTCTAAACTAGTATCTAAAGTGTCAGAAACTTTCTATGGACAAAACTGCTGTCAGACGGTTTAAAGCTCCCCAAAAACTAAATTTACTTTACATGCCCTTTTATACGTTATACAAACATCACTTAAAGCTAATTATTCTGTCCCTAAGGAGATAATGCAGTATGGGCGATCCCTAAGGAATAATGAGATTTGAGTTTGGAACATCAAAAATCGTCAACATAAGTGAATTAAAATGTACGTGTATCAAAAAAAATATTCAAAATGCTAACTGGCATCTAACAAAAAAAAAAAACAATAAAACGTGCTTATTGATGGGAGTGTTATAGATGCAAAATGAAAAATTTGAATAAGCCTCCGGCGCATAAAATCTATAAAAAGTAAAAGAACTGGTTAGGACAAGTATAATGAGCCCAAACTCGATGTGTTTACTAGAAGGCATTCCAGGGTTCCCTCAGCCACTTCTAGCAACAGGTACTCGCCATTATGAAAAATGTTTAGAACTGACCGACTGTACTTTTATAGATATTATGCGTCAGGATTTTTTTTTTTAATATTGCTATTATGCATTTATCATATCGAGGGACCGAGGGTTTTTTTAAATTTCTTATTTTTTAAATTAGGATATTATAAAGTGGCTTCATACTTTTGTTTTTTCTTCATCCTTTAAGGGTTAGGCGCGGGAAAAAAGAAAATTATATTTTAGTAACATATTAAGTAGGTACATACTACTTATGAAAAAAATGTCGTATTCAAGTTTTGAAGAGAATACTTTAGATGCTACGCCACCACCAGATATTGTGATTGAGTTACAAAACGCTTGCGATAGCCTTTTGTCATCTACATTAAAACTAAAATATATGGCGACTTTGGAAAATTTTCTTTAGTGGAAAATGAAAAAGAATTTGTTGTTATTTTCAGAAGAGGTATTTTTAGCGTACTTCAATAAACTGGCTATTAAATATAATTTACGAATACATAATATATTTTACAAATACAGTGTAATGGTTAAAAAAGACACATGGAGTCACTGGCTACCATTTTGGTGTTACAGTTTCAACAATACTGTTCATACAGAAACAAAGTACACACCAAACTGATATTTGGTAGAGTTAGTACAGTACCATCTAGAGTTAGTCAGTACATAGAACCATTGTATAATCCAGAAAGTTATCCTTTAGATCTTAAGTATATGTTACAAGTAGCACATCAAGATGCTCGTTATAATTTACTAATAAGTAAACAAAACCGTAAGAGTTGTTATGATAAATCTTTAAATAATGTGACATATAGTAAAGGACAACTAATTTTATTTAGAAATGAAATAGTTATAAGTTCGATCCTCAATGGGATCGACCATTTGTTGTTTTAAATGATTTAGGTATTAATATAGAATTATTAACAAATAATAAAACCTATTTAATCCATAAAAATAGAACCAAACCATTGGTAACATAAGCAATGTAATTAAGTTATACTTAAGTATGAAAAAGAAAAAAAAAATAGTAAAAACTTTTTTTTTCTATCACCCTCGAGGTGAGGTCTAGTAGTACCTACTACCTATAGTATAAGGTCTGTGACCCTATCCATTTGAATGTATCTTCTACTAATATATTAACACACTAATACTCCTTTATTCAGTAATTAAAGGTAATCGCTTTAGAACAGTTGTTTCAGTACACTACATCCCCACAAGCCTAACACACTGTAGAGTCTGTCTAATAAGTTAAACGACTTGAGTAATTATTAGGATTTAATGAAATCTGATGTAGTCAACCCGGGTTCAACAATCAAGGTTGATTAAGAGATAGAGATCATTGTTTACTAACAGAAGAACCTTATAAAAAGTACGGAATATAAGTATTTTTTAAATGATTAAATACTATACAAAAGTCCCAAGTCGGTTGACTTATTAGACAGACTATAGAATATAATATTCCTTGTTAAAAAGCACTGAGTTCTCCAAAAACACAGCGTGGGCTTCAAAAGATATTCGAACCTAATTGTGTTTCTAAGAAGTCGCTTAGTCGGTTATATTGAACTAAAATCAAAGGTCTTAAATTAAAATTGTCCAGAGGTGTAGCCTGGACCAAATTAGACGTGGGCGAAGGCACATCAGCGAGACTTGTTTCTGTCATTAATTCGAAAACAAGACAACGAAAGTAGCAACGCAGTATTTGACAACATCGTCGCTTACCATCAGGTGAAATAGAGGTCAAACGCAAGCCTATTATAAAAAAAATAAAAAAAACCCTGATACTTAAAGAGCCGTCGATTGTGCGAGTGCCCACTTTGCCCACACCTAACTAAGCTACTGGTATTTTCACCAAATAACGTTAAAAAGTTTTTGAAGGGCGCTCCAGATAGTCAGCATTTGGCAACAAATGTCCGATGACCTGCGAGACGCTCAGTACCATTCGTTGAGGTGACGCTTGGGGAAGGCCTATGTCCAACAAGTGGACGTCCTTCGGCTGAAATGATGAAGATGATAAATTGCGGTGGTGAGCGTTAAAACCATCTGTGACGATAACGTCGCGTGGGGCCGCAAGTTTGCTGCCTGCTACCATGCTGCATGCCTGTTTGCATACTGCATGCCAGCTGCATATTGTATGCCTGCTTCCATGCTGCAGGCTCAAAACAAGCATATTATTTTATTCGCGATTTTAATACACTTAAAAAACGATGCTTGGTACACACGGAAATTTGTCACTACAGTCTGTACTCGGCTCCAACACACCCTCGCCAGGGGCTCGGGTTATTTCCGCCTCGGTCGCAATGACAACGTTTCTTTACTTGTATCTTTCGAAATTAGTTATTTATGGTTTCATTGTGTTTTTTTTTCTGTAATATTAAAAAGTCACCGTATAAGAATACACAGCAATTATGATATACTTCCCTGCTCATGCTACAAGGGACACTGCATTTGATGGTAATGGATGGAATACCCAGTGCTGATATAAAAGTCGCTTTTATTTGTGGCGGCATTAACCTTATGGATTTTGGCCACAAAAAATTGCAACGCATCTGAATTTTATTTTTTTTAACATTTTATTGGGCGATTTTCACATCAATTACAGGCCGCGCGGTGAATTAAGATCGCTCGGTGAAAGTAGTGGGGGCAATCGGAGCATGTGTACAATTGCGCACAGAAATTCTTAGTATGTCAGGATTTTATTTTTAATATGTACATATGTTTGAACCTTAGTAACATAACTTATAATAACACTAGTTTTTGCTTGCAATTTATTATCTTGTAAGTAGGTAAATTCAGAAAAATTAAAATTTTTAAAGTTAAAATTAAAATAAAAAAAAATAATTTCGTTAGTTTCTTTCTTAACCTAACAATTCACGTCGTAAACCATTTTTCTGGCTTGCCGTTTTAAAACTTTATTTTTAACCATTTTTTTTTTACGACCTACGTATTACTAATACAATAACACAAGCTGTACGCAACAGTACTTAAGTACAACAGTATCCAATGAGACGCGAGAACGCAACGCGGGAATTGAAGAGCGACTCTATCTACCAATGACGTGTCGCCGACGGCGCACACCCGCCCGCACGTCGCCAAATAGACCTTAAAATTGAATACTGCGCATGCCCCTTCCACTTTTGCCGAGCGATCTTGATTCACCGCGCGACTTATACAGTGGAACAACGGCTCGGAAATTGGGGACGAGTTGCGTACTTCCAGATTTATGTAACAGCGCAGGGGTCCACTTCACACACAACCGTTTATAATATTGCTATGGCTTCTGAGTGAAAAAAGATTCGTGAATAACTTAACATTTATGAGTAGAAAAAACAATACACATATCTGCGTTCATCAAAACTTTCTAGTTATTATTATGCAAATATACCTTTTTAAATAAAACTCAAGCATTGTTTTGAGAGCTGTTTAAAATCCAGACAAATATTATAAACTGATTTTGATGAAAGGTGAGTAAGATTGAACCCCAATAAAAGACATACATATTTTACTGGCCTGTTGGTCTAGTGGTTAGTGGCCCTGACTGCTATGCCGGAGGTCGTGCTTTCGATTCCCACCCAGGACAAATGTTTATGTGATGAGCATGATCATTTGTTCTGTGACTGGGTGTAATTTATCTATAATATGTATGTATTTAGAAATATATTAGTATGTTTATCAGTTGTCTAGTACCCATAACACAAGCTCTGCTTAGCTTTGGACGTTTTTTGTGTGGTAGTTGTGGAATATTATTATATTATTATTATATTATATGCTACTTGTCTGGCTTCGACTTTGTGTCCGCAGTAACCGACATTCACGCGGACGAAGACGCAAGCAAACTGCATATGTAAACTAGTATGTTTACACCTGAGTGTATTTTGTGTTTTTGTAAGTATGTACATAGATAAGTATAGTTCGTTAATATTTAAGTTCCTTAAGTATAAATATTGTTGAAAATAAATAAAGACATTACAAAAGTAAGTTTAATAAATTATAATAAGATCTATTTGCATGTATGCTCATCAGAATACAATTAGGATACCTCTAAAATGATTGAATTTATTTCATGAAATAATGTACAATTACTGTAAGATAGGTCAGGAGCATAGTCGTAGAGAAAAACCAGATACAAGTAAACTCTAAATAATTTAGAATGAAACAAAGTACGTTTTTACTTCTCTGAACCTTGTAAAGAAATTTGATACGGTTCCCACTCATTGAAAGAGAGCGAAGAAGGTGTCACACGCTTGTCACCTTCCTCGCTTAGGGAAAGGATGCTAGTAAAATATATAAGGGCAACGGTAAGTCTTTACTTAGTTCAGTCACGTATAATAAGATGTTTACACGGAAAGCCTACGTCTTACGAGACGTGACTACACTCGCGTTCAAATTATTGTGGAGATAAGGAAAAACCCCTAATAACTTCCAATATTATGAACCTTGTTTGTGTGATAAACTATCAAATAATTTCTCGCCCTTTAGGGTGGAGCGAGGAGTGTGTTACATGATTCCGAAAAATGTAACATCGAATAACACGTCCCCGTAAATTTATTAATCCGAAACACGTAACAACGAATCCACGCTACCACGAAAAACCAGACGCCGTAGTCATATGATCTCGAATAACCAAATCTCTAAATCACCATTTCGAATCTTGGGGATATTCGTACTTCTACGAAGAAGCCACATGACGTGACCTTGCTTAACCAAACCTGGAACGAAAAAACATGAAAGCGGGGCTTCGGCGATAACTTTATAGATTTGTAGAAGCGCGGTTTTTGTTAAATGATTCGAAGTGGTGATTTAGAGATTTGGTTGTTCGAGATCATATGACTACGGCATCTAGTTTTTCATGGTAGCGTGGATTCGTTGTTACGCGTTTCGGATTAGTAAACTTACGGGGACGTGTTATTTAATGTTAATTTTTTCGGAATCTCTAATGTTTCAGGGCCTCGGTAACACTTTCGAACAATCCTGCAGTGTATAAAAGCTCTGGAATTGCTAAATATTTGTAAAATATTGTCATATAGCCTGTTGAAAATAGAAGATGGTTGCTATAGTTCCGATTTGTTTCATGTGTGACTTGTTTGAAGACATTCTAAGGAGCTCCTCGGCAACTATTTCACATTACAATTATTTAACAAAAGCATAATCAGCCTTATGCTATTTGCTGGGACTTAGGCCTCCTCTCTAGAAAAGGAAATGGACCGTGATCCACCACGCGGGCCCGGTGCGAATAGATGAGGACATTTTTTTTTGGTGGGAAAATCATCCAATGACATCCTCCACTCTTAAGCGGAACAGGAGATAGTGTCAGACTTTTACAAACTAAAAACCCACTCCTGTTCCTTCGTTGCCTTTCGTACCGGAGCCGAGTCTTCTTTTCAGATGCAGAACCTTGGCTCCAGTAGGTTTCGACCCTGCTGGGCCCCCACGGTTAGCTGACAACTCCTTGAGGCGCACGTGGAACAATACGCGCTGTCGAAATCTTGGGCTAAGTCCGGACGGTTACCAGACGTTGGGTTGGCGAACTATCATGAAGACATGCGATATCATATGTCTTCGAATTTATTTTTCTAGGAAACGCCGGGTTCCTCATGATGTTTCTCTTCATCGTTATGAGAGCTTATTTAATTAGTTTACTTCATATTATCTTAATGAGAACTGACATCGAGGGTCAGATGATAGATATGAAAAGGTTGTAGAAGCTACAAATTAATACTAGACATTATTCCCAAAAAAAAAAAATACTATCGAAAAAAGAAAAGAAAAAGTGAAAAATTAAACAGGAGTCTTTTAAAATAATTTTACTTAGGTACCTACTGTTTGTTTAGTATAGCATAATCAGCCTTTATTCATTAAACCCCAAGCGAACGCCGGCGTTCGCGCACCTATTGTCTTTCTATTGTGTCTGTGATGTTCCTACTACCTCTAGAGAAGATGCCTGAAGCCTCCTCTCTAGGAGAGGATATGGGGCGTAATCCATCATGCGGACTTAGTGCGGGTTGGTGCATGTTACATGTCTTCGAATTTTTGGTTCTAGGACATGCCGGTTTCCTCACGATGTTGCAGTAGGTATGAAATAATTTACACAAAGTAATGCGCCTGGTAAGGTTTGAACCCGCGATCTACAACTCGTAAGTTGGGACCATTACCACTGCTTTCACTGTTTGTTTGGTGCCAAAATAAATGTTTACAAACTTTGTATTATTATATGCATACGATGTGTGTGAAGTTCAACTTGAATACCTCTTTCGTTTTCGTGTTGATTAAAAAATTGGCGATGTTAGTTCCGATGTTAGAACACGCGCCGAATGATCTTTGTAACGCTGTTATTTATTTTATCAAGAAGAAGAAGTTGAAGTTAATAAGTAACATATTGTAGTGAATATTAAACTAGAGGTTGATTGTGATGTAACAAAAGTGTTGCCCATAAGTTGTCTTCACTATCTTATCTACGTTTATACTAATATTATAAAGAGATGAAGTTTGATTTTTTGTTTGTAGGAGGTAGTCTCTGAAAGTACTGATCCGATTGCAAAATATTTTTCACCAATAGAAAGCTGCTTTATTCTTGAGCGACAAAGGTATATTTTATGTATGTGGGCGAAGCTGCAGGGTAAAGCTAGTACCAAATATATCACTAATTCATGACTCTAGAAATGGTACAGCGCAAGTGCAAAGGAATTTCAGAGTGGTACCATGCAATTGGCAAAGGATTTGTGTTTTAATAGGTTTTGGTTTTTCTTGAGATCGATAAAAATTCAATCATGCACATTTTAAATATTGATTACGATGGATTCCATACTTTATCTTGTTTGTTTTTCATGTGTTGGAATCTAATTGTTTGGATAGGGTTTTAAATTGACCTGTCACTTGTTGCAGTGTGTGCCAGCTGTTATTTTAAGGTTAGAAATGCCTATCGTCATTTATTACTAGATGGCGTTAGTTATATACCCAATATTTATAATTCGTAATTTAGTCAGTAAAAGTCTGACACACCCTCCCGCTTCGCCCAAGAGCGGGGAAGTCATTGGATGATTTTCCCATTTACAAAAAAAAAAAAAAAAAATATATATATATTAGTTGCTAAGTGCGTGGCTCGAGCAAGAATCTTGTACTTAAACAATTTTTCATTACTCATACTCTGAAAGTAGGTCTGAAGACGCCGAATACTCTTCATCCCTAGGTAAGCTAAGTAAAACTCCCTAGGGATGAACCCTAGGGAGTTTTACTTTCAACTGACAGCAGTCAATTTATTATAAAAAAAAGTAGTTCTATCTTCACATTTCTATTGAACCATTTTCCATACATCCAGTCAATCACAGCGTGATAAAAAAATGAAATAACTTAAAGATCAGTATTAATTAAATAATATTATATTTTTAAGTGACTTATTTGTTCAACTATTTCTTTAAAATACTTTATTAAAAAAAAAATTACTAATAATTACTATTTTTCAAAAAATAAAAGCTGGTCGAATACAGAAAAAAAAAAAAATGGCGGGAAAGTGGCAATCCGTCATTGTTTTTTTCAAGTTGTTGAGTTTTGTTTACATTGCCGTACAGCAGAGGTTTGTACTAGAGTCTGTCTAAAAAGTCAAACGACTTCGGTTATTATTAGGATTTAATGAAATCTGATGTATTCAACACTGGTTCAATTATCAAGATTGATTAAGAGATATTGATCATCATTTACTAACAAGAGAACCTTATAAAAAGTATCGAATATAAGTATTGGAACGAAGTTCCTTATCGCGCGTTGTGAAAGGGGGCTAGACGGAAAAAATTCTCACGAAAAATTGTACCGACACTTTTACTGTCAAAATATAAATCCAAGATGGCGGCTGCAAGAAATTATCAACTTTTTCGTCATGGGTGTCGTTTTCATGGTTTTCGAGGGTGTTGAAACCGTTGGTACTGTCAAAATATAAATCCAAGATGGCGGCTGCAAGAAATTATCAAATTTTTCGTCATGGGTGTCGTTTTCATGGTTTTCGAGGGTGTTGAAACCGATACTACTGTCAAAATATAAATCCAAGATGGCGGCTGCAAGAAATTATCAAATTTTCCGTCATGGGTGTCGTTTTCATGGTTTTCGAGGGTGTTGAAACCGATGGTACTGTCAAAATATAATTCCAAGATGGCGGCTGCAAGAAATTATAAAATTTTTCGTCATGGGTGTCGTTTTCATGGTTTTCGAGGGTGTTGAAACCGATAGTACTGTCAAAATGTAAATCCAAGATGGCGGCTGCAAGAAATTATCAACTTTTTCGTCATGGGTGTCGTTTTCATGGTTTTCGAGGGTGTTGAAACCGATGGTACTGTCAAAATATAAATCCAAGATGGCGGCTGCAAGAAATTATTAAATTTTTCGTCATGGGTGTCGTTTTCATGATTTTCGAGGGTGTTGAAACCGATGGTACTGTCGAAATGTAAATCCAAGATGGCAGCTGCAAGAAATTATCAACTTTTTCGTCATGGGTGTCGTTTTCATGGTTTTCGAGGGTGTTGAAACCGATAGTATTGTCAAAATGTAAATCTAAGATGGTGGCTGCAAGAAATTATCAACTTTTTCGTCATGGGTGTCGTTTTCATGGTTTTCGAGGGTGTTGAAACCGATAGTACTGTCAAAATGTAAAACCAAGATGGCGGCTGCAAGAAATTGTTAACTTTTCCGTCATGGGTGTCGTTTTCATGGTTTTCGAGGGTGTTGAAACCGATAGTACTGTCAAAATATAAATCCAAGATGGCGGCTGCAAGAAATTATTAACTTTTCCGTCATGGGTGTCGTTTTCATGGTTTTCGAGGGTGTTGAAACCGATGGTACTGTCAAAATATAAATCCAAGATGGCGGCTGCAAGAAATTATCAAATTTTTCGTCATGGGTGTCGTTTTCATGGTTTTCAAGGGTGTTGAAACCGATAGTACTGTCAAAATGTAAATCTAAGATGGCGGCTGCAAGAAATTATCAACTTTTCCGTCATGGGTGTCGTTTTCATGGTTTTCGAGGGTGTTGAAACCGATAGTACTGTCAAATTATAAATCCAAGATGGGGGCTGCAAAAAAAAAAATTTTCGTCATGGGTGTCGTTTTCATGATTTTCGAGGGTGTTGAAACCGATGGTACTGTTGAAATGTAAATCCAAGATGGCGGCTGCAAGAAATTATCAACTTTTTCGTCATGGGTGTCGTTTTCATGGTTTTCGAGGGTGTTGAAACCGATAATATTGTCAAAATGTAAATCCAAGATGGCGGCTGCAAGAAATTATCAACTTTTCCGTCATGGGTGTCGGTTTCATGATTTTCGAGGATGTTGAAACCGATAGTATTGTCAAAATGTAAATCCAAGATGGCGGCTGCAAGAAATTATCAACTTTTTCGTCATGGGTGTCGTTTTCATGGTTTTCGAGGGTGTTGAAACCGATAGTATTGTCAAAATGTAAATCCAAGATGGCGGCTGCAAGAAATTATCAACTTTTTCGTCATGGGTGTCGTTTTCATGGTTTTCGAGGGTGTTGAAACCGATAGTACTGTCAAAATGTAAAACCAAGATAGCGGCTGCAAGAAATTGTTAACTTTTTCGTCATGGGTGTCGTTTTCATGGTTTTCAAGGGTGTTGAAACCGATAGTACTGTCAAAATGTAAATCCAAGATGGCGGCTGCAAGAAATTATCAACTTTTCCGTCATGGGTGTCGTTTTCATGGTTTTCGAGGGTGTTGAAACCGATAGTACTGTCAAATTATAAATCCAAGATGGGGGCTGCAAACAAAAAAAATTTTTCGTCATGGGTGTCGTTTTCATGGTTTTCGAGGGTGTTGAAACCGATAGTACTGTCAAAATATAAATCCAAGATGGCGGCTGCAAGAAATTATCAAATTTTCCGTCATGGGAGTCGTTTTCATGGTTTTCGAGGGTGTTAAAACCGATAGTACTGTCAAAATATAAATCCAAGATGGCGGCTGCAAAAAATTATCAACTTTTTCGTCATGGGTGTCGTTTTCGTGGTTTTCGAGGGTGTTGAAACCGATTGTACTGTCAAAATGTAAATCTAAGATGGCGGCTGCAATAAATTATCAACTTTTTCGATGTGGGTGTCTTTTTCATGGTTTTCGAGGTTGTTGAAGCCGATAGTGCTGTCAAAATGTAAATCTAAGATGGCGGCTGTCAGAAATTATAAACTTTTTCGTCATGAGTGTCGTTTTCATGGTTTTGAAGATGTTGAAATAGTGCTGTCAAAATGTACATAAAATAGGATAGTATTTTTTAGTTATCTTGTATTGGCTAGACGGAAAAAATTCTCACGAAAAGCTGTAACGATACTTTTTGCTATAGTAAGCTATTGTAAGCCGTGCGGCGTGCGCATGTTTCTCTGTCTGTCTCTCTCTCTCTCTCTTATAAAAAGCAAGCCAGAATGGAACTTCGTTCCATCCGGGTGTCCCTTGACACCTCAGTAGTTTTTTTTTAAATAATTAAATATTCTACGAAATTCCCAAGTCGGTTGACTTTTTAGACAGACTATACCAAGTTTTTCAGGATGAACAAAAAAAGCTGTAACTTCAAACGTTATGGGTCCAACTGAAACACTTTAATAACGTGACTACGGCTTTTTTTGTTCATCCTGAAAAACGTGTTTCGTACTTTTTCAGCGTCGTTTTTTTTTGTCGTAGTCGGGTTATAGTTTTTTTTTTATTATTTAATCAATTTTGGTGTTAAATCACTGTGCTTCTATACTATTTACGTGAAGCTCTTTCGTATTTATCTTTTTTTTTTAAATATATTTTTTAAGACCTTTCAAATGATACCAAACACCGAATATTTATCTCGATTTTTATTTTTAACACGTTACTTTTTTGTGACATGTCACGTAGCCTATGTTCAGCGGACGATTAAGACGGTTCTAATGATACCTCATATGTCGAGTTCCGATAAGTAGATTAGGAGCTATGAGGGAACAGATGAACATACTCACATACATACATACATAGCCTGTCGAAATCATAACCCTCCTTTGGCTTTGCCGTAGTCGGGTAAAAATAGTGATTTAACGCCCAATTTTATAAGAGAAGAGGCCAAAGCAGTAGTGGAAACCCTTTTACCGCCTAAATCAGAAGAAAGATACCTACCTAAAATCATAAGTACGACGACACAGGTTTTACAAATTTTATATTTTATTTTTACTTTCCATGTAATCGTAATGAAAAGCACAGTGATGACACACACACATTTACCTCGGGGTGAAAGTAACTAATTTAGTTCCTCGAATTACTTTGATACTTGAATACTTTCACCCCCTGGGCACAGCCTTGGGTAACAATGTACTATTGTTTATGCGTAGGATATATAAAATCTTTGGGCTCGATCGGTCAGTTGTCATCCTGAATAGTGAACAAGTCAGGCAAATTAAAAATTGATTTGTGTGTACAAATTCAGTATGTTGAAGTAACCTTCTAACACGTCAGTTTTATTTTTTATCTACTTTATGAACCGGTAGTATTAAAAGAAAGATAGTTTCTCCCGTCTTCGGTAACTTTAATAGTCTCTTCTTTTTCAATACAGGCTACAACTTAGACCTATGTAGTTTTTTATTCTTAGTGAACACAAAGAATAAAAACTAGTATAAATAAGATAAGCATCTCATTTTTACTAACTTTCATTATATCACAAAATCGTTTTACCTTTGTTGAATTAAAAATGAGTTTCGACTCTAGAGTGCTTGTTTCTGGTTTTCCTAGTAAATCTCATCGTTTTCATTTACATTTACACAAGGAACACTAAAATTCAATTATTTCCGACTTTTGACTTTGAGGTACAATAGTAGTCAGGATAACAGTGGTATGTATTAGTTCACCGACAATGGCATTTTAATTATATTTCCCTCTATCCAATTAGATCTAGGTCACAGGTTCAAATCCAGCCAGGCACATTACTTTGTGTAATTTATTTCATCAACACTGCTCTCAAAACGGCGAAGGAAAAACATCGTGAGGAAACACGCATGTCCTACTTGACCAAAAATTCGAAAACATGATATTCACCAACCCGCATTGGGCCCGCGTGTTGGATTACAGCTCAATCCATCTGATAGAGAGGAGGCCTGAGTTAGGCCTGGGAAAAGTGTATCATCTTTGCGATTGGAACATTTGGAACATCGGCTCAAAAGATACAAACGGAACATTTGAAACATCGACCCACAAGATACAAATGTTATCTTGTATTTTTTTTTGTAAAAAGTATTTTATTTTACACTTTTTAATTATGGTATCACCACTAAAAAGTATCTCTCAGACAAATTTAAATAACTTGTAGCCACAGTGCATCTCATAACGATTCTAATAATCCCAAACACAGTTAGATTACATTAATTTAATTTTTTTCCTTCTGGTTTCATCATCAGATCAGTTCAATACATCCCCTCCCCCCCTTTTCTGACAATCAGTCATCGACTACACGTATACCTAAACAAAGCAACTTTACTTGTAATCACAGTTCTGCTGTGATTCTATAAGGAGTTCTGTTCCATATCTTCGAAGTTCATAATCAGATCATAACAATATTTCTATGGGACCAATTTGAAAGCATAACCTTTCAATCAAAAAAAGAATTTTCAAAATCGGTCTACAATTGACCGAGATATCGGTGAACATACATAAAAAAAGTAAAAAAAAAACATACATTCAGCCGAACATAGAACCTCCTCCTTTTTGAAGTCGGTTAAAAAGTGTTTCAGTGTTCCAATTGTTCCAAATGACGCATATAAAACATTGCTGATGTTCAAATCTTTCGGAACACTAAAATGTTTCGAAACAGTTGAGTCGGTTCAGTAAAGAGTTACACACGCCTAGCCTGAGTCCCAGCAGTGGGAACTTTAAAAGGCTGATTACGCTATTTAATTATATTTCTTATTCGTGGTTATTGTCGTTTGTATGGTATCTAAGATGTACCAGAAAGATTAGGGTACGAGAAGATGTTACGGAGCCATGAAACAGTGTTACTGTTTCATTAAAGCTCTGCGGTAGATGACAGGTGCGGACTTTGCTGTGGCAGCGATTTTGTATTATACAAACTCGATATTGAAGACAATATCCCTTGCATGTATTCCTCGTGCCTCCTTTAGCCACTTGTTTTGTACATCAAGATTACGTCTCCGATAATTTCTATTCCATCAGAGCTGCGCTGTGTAAGAAAATCTTTAATTTAATCATAAAACTATCGCGTACATCTCTCGTAAAGCTTTCTTGCAGTTCATGTACCTTTGACAGTATCTACACTAATATTATGAAGAGGTTAGGTTTGCTTTTTTGTTTTTGTGTTTTTTTTTTGTATGAGATAATCTCTGAAAGTATTGGTCCGATTGCTAAAATTTTTTCACCTATAGAAAGCTGCTTTATTCCTGAGTGATATAGGCTATATTTTAAGTACGCGGTTGAAGCCGCAGGCAAAAGCTAGTTAGGTATTTGGTAGAACTTTAGTAGGAGGGAAGAATTAGTATCTTGTATATTATGTGAGCAGTGGTAGCCCAGTGGTATTGGCCCCAATTTACCAAGGTACAGGATATGTGGGTTTATACCCAAGCAGGCGCTATACTTTGTGTAATTTCTTCACCACTACTCTCGAAATGGTGTAGGAACACACAGTGAGAAAAGTAGCATGTCCTAAAAGCAAAAATTCGAATTCGAATCCACCCATTCTGTCATGGATTACGACCCATATATTCTCTTAGAGGAGGCCTGAGCCCCGGGGCGGCGAAGGAACTTTATAAAGCTGATTATGGTATTCTGGATGAATTAGAAGTAAACAACTGTAACATAAAATTCTATTTGTAGGTCGTTATGTTGGTTTTTTTAACGTCACCTATCTAAGAACACTTGGATTATCAAGACGGCGCGCGTTTAGTTATCGGTAAGTACCTTAGGCCACGGACTTATCAGCCGCCCTGGTATGTGAGTTAGTGTATAATTATCCGATCAAGCGCACACAGCGAAATTATAATTTGTACCTAACAGACTGTTAGCTGTTCTGCGGGAGCGCCCTATGCCCACTGTACAGCCAATATTGCGGTTCACCGAAAGTCCTTTGGCAAAGGACCATGGGACAAATTGGACTCATTGTCCAACAGAGTTGCGGCATATTATGCCGTTGTAAAGGATTCTGTTTGTATAACACGAGCACATTAACATGCCACCTGGCTTGAAAACAGTTGCCGCATTGAATACTCGAAAATAGTTTGTATTGTCACGTTTAAAGCCTCGAAAATTCGTAAAGTGAGTACAGTGTGTCATGAGAAACTTCTGAGCGCAAAATAAATGTTGATATTCAAAAAACTAAAATAAAATTCAATGCACTCAATACTTCAAACGTCAATTATCAGGTACCATGTTAATGCGTTCGGGATATACTTAAGTTGTTACTATTGGCACTACCTTGAATTCCATTGCAGAAAAAAAGATATGCACCTAAATACATTATGTAGGACAAGAAAATTGATCACCGATTTCTTGGTAAATAATGGGTCGATTTTGAATTATGTAGGGTAAGATACCCCCTTATTGGCACTTTAAGAATCCTTGTTCAATGAAATCGTAAAAACCAGTAAAAACTATCCTTATGAAGTGTTGCCAGAAAAATAAATATATGTAAATGGTAGAAAAATAGTAAGTGAACGTCTTTAAACAAATTAAACGTCTGCTAGATACCTCTTTAAAAACGTTTTTATTTCTTTCAAAAACAACACTATTTTCCCAATTGCAATACTTTGACCAATTATCCGCATAGGCCTAGTCCCATACATTGGCATTTCAGATTGTTTAATAAATATAGGAAAATTGTAGAAAACGAGGATGAAGTAAAAAAAGCTAATAAATAAGTAATGATTTATACCTACATATGTTTTTACTTAGACACACAGCTTTCCTTAGTAATCATTTGGTTCATAATAAAATAGTATCAAAATCAACATTTAGTAAAAAATTTAGGACAAACAACAATGAGGTCTACATTTATATCTTATTACTAGGCAATATCTTAAACTTAAGAGATCAATAGTAGGAACTGGGTAGTTCCATTTCTAAATTAATGTTTCACCGTTCTTAAAAACGCTGGCCCTGTTACTATTTTTCAGAAAGTTAGCTACGCTTCTGATTACATACGTCATCTTTGCGTTTTGGGAAACCTTTTTTGCAACTCAGTAAAATCTAGTCTTCAAGGTCTTTTTCTTCCTTTTCCGTCAAAATAGTAGGAGAGCCTTTTTTATTTTTTTTTTATTTTATGGTGGGAAAAAATCATCCAATGACAACCCCCGCTCTTAGGCGGAGCGGGAGATAGTGTCAGAGTCTTACTGACTAAAAGACCCACCCCGTTCCTTCTAGCCTTCATACCGGGGCTCATACCATCTTTGATAGCTTGTAAAACTTTATTTAAGTTTTCCGTGTCGTATATTTTACGTCGGCGTATTGGTTTGGGTTTTTTTCTAGACCTCTCAGTTGTAATTTTTGGTTTCATGGTTAAAAAAGTCAGGTACACTGAAAATAAAACCATAACATACGTAAGATGACCACTTATTAGTTCACTTATGCTCAATTATTGGCGGTAGTGGTCATAATTGGTAATTTTGCAGTTTGCACCGGTGCCAAGATGGAATAATGCGTTTTTATTTATTAATGATGCAAAATGGGGTGGTCCACGAATAATATAATTCACTAAATAAACCTCTGAAAACATTAAGTCTAAAAAACCATATTATTGCCAATAAATTAGAATTTGGTAATTTTTTAATACCAATTGTTGGCACCTGGAGAAAACAATAGAAACGACAAAATTCTTGGAAAAAAAAATTGATAAAAACATAGAATAATATGTGTTGAATGTGCTTTTCATGATAAATGGGGCATTTCACGTAGCGTAGCGAAGCGGACAACTAAAAAATTTGGACGTTTCCGATTTGGAAATATGAGAGTATGTTTTATATTATTATGTCTATATTCTCGATATACATACATAATATTTTTATCGTGGACCCCCATGTACAACTCGTGAATCATACAAGATTCACAAGTTATGACGGTTTAAAAATTTTACGAACTCTCTCTCTCATTTTAAAATTAAAAAATCGAGTGCATAGCTCGATTTTTTAATTAAAAAAAAACCATGTTTAAAGTAAAATCAAAGACTTTATTTATGATTTTTTACAATTTGTGAAACTATAATAATTAAAAATCGAAAATGTAATTAAATATAGCTAAAATTAAGTTAGAAACAAATAATAAAGATCGTCCTGTCTATCCAAGTGCGTAGACGGCGTTGATTTGCCGCCGCCCTCCGCTACTGTCCTGAATCGATCTGGCTCCTAAACGACTTTTAAGTCCATTATAAAACTTAGCGAGCAATATGGTAACACTAAGAGCTTTAATTACAAAAAAAAATAAAAAAAATTAAAGTGGTCCAAGTTTGAGATAATGAAAAAAAAAAAAATTAAATTGAATTTTTGTCCATAAAAAAAACTTTTTTTTTCGTTATGGGCCAAGAGGGTCTGCACCTTACTGCTTGTTATTTCGTAGCAGCTGTAAAAACCGTTAACCAGTATTCGAAACACACAGCAGCAAGAGAGTATTATTTTCTTCGCAGAGCAGTGAACAACATCGTCCATCATTCACGTGCAGGCTGAGTTATTTCAAGAGAATTTGACTTTACTTTCAAAAAAACTTTGGGATGCTATTTCATACACTTGCTTATCATCTGCCCTAAGCAGATTCTACAAATAGATTCATTCATGCTGTTAATCTAAAAAGACAAAATCAAATTGATAATGCCTTTAAAATTTTGTCATGAGTGTAACTTTTGTTTGTGTAAAATTAACAATATTATTATTTTGTTAATTTTTTTCTAAAATAATATTCGACTTTAATTTTTTAGGTTATATTATGTTGGTTAGTACTGGTTTTGAAATAAAATATTACTATTTTTATTTTAGAGAGATTATCTTAACGAAAAAAATAATAGTTTTCACTAATTAAATCAGATCGAGACACGCTTAGCTGTTACTATCCTTCCGACGCCATTGTAACTTCTTTTTTATTTATGTGTTGTTAGTGCGATAGCACAAGATTAAAGAAATTAATTAAAAAAATAGAGTAGTATTTAAATAAGTTGCAACAACGTCAGATTAGATGTTTTCTTATAAAAACAGTTAAATCAGAAGTGCCAATAATTAGTGAGGTGCCAGAATTAGGTCACTTTACCCTATTTTATTTTTGTTTGCTAGGTATATTCTCGAATTGGTATAGTACAACGGGGAACGGGGTGGGTGTTTTAGTCAGTAAGAGTCTGACACTATCTCCCGCTCCGCCCAAGAGCGGGGGATGTCATTGGATGATTTTTTCCCACCATAAAAAAGGCCTTAGGAATTTTTGTACAGTTAACGAGTATTTTTTTTTTTGAGGCTGTGTTTCTTAATAGCTACCTACAACCACCTCCTGGTTGTCTTTAAGTTAAAAGTAAGTATTGTATCGTCGTCCACATCAATGCGTTGCTTTCAATCGGGTTTTAAATAGTGATGAAGCCCTATCAATAATAATAAATACGTACCTACTGGTAATTATTGTCATAATATCACTAAGTTAGTATGTCTATAACTGTGCTTACGTGAGAAATAGGTAAAATGTAAATTTGCTTTGTACTGCCTAAAGATTGTTTAGATTGTCTAAAGATTTTTCTGTGTTATCTGAAAATATTGTTGGGTTGATAGAGAGAGAGTGGTAGTATTTGAGTTATTATTATTAATCCTCATCGAAGTGTGCCATTCGTGACGCTACATTTAGTCATGTGACATTAAGATATTTATATTAAAGTAACAGTGAAAAGTGTGAGTAAACAGGCGCTGTTGCAAGCGACAGGATTCGCAACTCATAGAACATTTTTCGCCGAGTGAATACGACGCTATACATTAAGTACCACGTCATGATGACGTAGCATATATTTGTATGGATCAACTACATATCCGAGGGTTTTTGTTAGCATAATCGCCGCTCCTAATGTGACCGACATTTTGGAGCCGCCGTGATTATTACAAATTATAGCCTACAGGCTACAGGTTTATTTTCAGGCTTTGTCGTCTGATTGACGTAGATACTGCGTGCTTAGAATTCCTGAATTAGAATTTCTAGCTACAGCTATTAGTGTCGGAATCACTAGCGGATGTAAGTAATATAAGTGTATAGGTAGGCCTTTCACTGAATTTTGATGTCGGATACTAATAAACCTATGTATGTCATCGGTTAGTAAGAAGGAAATAGTTTTTAACGATGTGTTCTTAGAATATAAGTATTAAAGATGTTCTAGTGAAGGTTGTTGGATAAGGTGAAGTAATGGAAACGACCCCGATTTATAAATTGTACACAGCACAGTGTACAATTAGTTCACACCCAAGTTCACACCCGATCCGGCTCTTTACTTTGTGTTAATTATTTCTTCACCATTGCTCATAAAACGACACAGAAAACTTCGTGAGGAAACGCAAGAAAATATTCTACAAGCAAGAATTTTATGTCATGTGACATCCACCAACCAGTGCAGGGTCCACGTAGTGAATTACGGTCCATTCCGTCTCTTAGAGAACAGGCCTGAGTCCCAAGAACTGGGGCCATTACCATTATTAGTATAGTAATACTTCAAGGTTTTATAGTGACAGAAGTCATACTGGGGAATTTGGCGATTAAAACGTTCTGCGAAAGGTTGAAAAGTATACAGTTTTATTTACGACATTCTTCTAAGTAATGATGTCTCAAGTCTTTATAAATGATCCTCTTTGTTATGCAAAAGTGCTTTTTCTTGAGAAAACGTGATATTTTAAATTAATGCTTGCATTATAATATTTAAATCTAAAGTAATAACCGAAGTAAGCTCACACTGCTGGCGGAATACGAATCGCAAGGCGTTGCCTGCTGATCAATCCCAACGAAGTTTTACTCAATCTCTAGTAAGAATTCGTTTGCTTATAGAGTGATTTTATAAATTGAATTTTGTCATTTGAATAGTTTATTTGAGCCACATTTGGTACTTATACTATAGCTTGGTAATATATTTAGATATGTAAGGTTTCAGATTCGGCGGGAATTGTACGAATCACCCTCCCGGAGGACACGGTGGATCATTGGTGGAAGATTGGTCTGCTTCGGTGAGCACTGCCGTGTCCTCGTCGCGAGCGGCGAAGGTGACGTCTCGTGTCCAGCGGAAGCAGTAATGCGAGTAAAATTGGTGACTAAAACCGTAACGGAGAGGACATACTCCAGCCACAGGAGGCGCCAGGAGTTGCAGAGCGATTCCCAGCCACATTTAATCGAGATTCTGAATGACGGCAATTTTTCTCAAAATCTTTTAAGGGTTTAAAAAAATACTTATTTCCTGGAACAAGTTTTTGAAATATTCGAGTAAAACATGGAATTATCGATTGCTAACAGAGTTTTCAGGCGTTATCTCTCTTCTTCTGTTTTGATTGCGTTGGATGAAGCAACATGCTTTAAAACCATGCTCAACGCTGACGATAGGCGAGTGGGGAAGGGGAGGGCCCTTTAAGCTTTAATGAAAATTCATGAAGCAGTAATTATTTCTATAATATTTAGAAAAAATCGACATAGGAGTATAATTAATTGTAATTTTTCCAGTGCATGTTTGAAGATTCAGCAGTTGGTACAAGGCGATGATGATGTTTGAATATAATTTTAAGTTATAGTATAGTTTATGTATTTAGCCTTATTTTTAAAATTCGAAACTAATCTTAGAGTTATTTTTTATACGTATAGTGTATCACTAGAAGTGAAAGCGTATTTGCCCTTTGGTCAGTCTAACTCACTAGCAGTGAAAGCGTATCTGCTCCTTGGTCAGTCTAATTCATCAGCAGTGAAAGCGTATCTGCCCCTTGGTCAGTTTAATTCACTGGCAGTGAAATCGTATCTGTCCGTTGGTCAGTCTAATTCACAGGTAGTGAAAATGTATCTGTCTCTTGATCAGTCTAATTCGGTTCTACCTTTTATGGCAGAACTTTTTATGTCATAATATTATTTTGCGTAACTGCGAATAGCATAAACTTCATTTGGCAAATCAGTTTGCATACACTCATCTTATAATATAAAAATGAATCGCAAAATGTGTTGGTAAGCGTATAACTCAACAACGCCTGGACCGATTTCGCTAATTTTTTTTTTTGTTGTGTTCGTTATTATGAGGAGAAGGTTCTTATGGAAAAAAAAATGAAAATTAGGGTAGTGTAGGGTAGTGTAGGGTAGAGTAAGGTAGAGGAGGGTAGAGTAGGGTAGAGTATCGTAGGGTAGGGTAGAGTAGGCTAGAGTAGGGTAGAGTAGGGTAGAGTAAGGTAGAGGAGGGTAGAGTAGGGTAGAGTAGAGTAGGGTAGGGTAGAGTAGGGTAGAGTAGGGTAGAGTAGAGTAGAGTAGGGTAGGGTAGAGTAGGGTAGAGTAAGGTATAGTAGGGTAGAGTAGGGTAGAGTAGGGTATAGTAGGCTGAAGTAGGGAAGAGCGGGAGCGAAGCCGCGCGGGTACAGCTAGTTTATCATAAATTCAAATCTCATAATTTTGTTTGTCAGAAACATCTTTAGGCATAAATTCTACCTATATCCATAAAAAATAAAAAACCGGCCAATAGCGTGTCGGGCCACGCTCATTGAAGGGTTCCGTAGTTTCCCATCCGTCACAATAAGTGTCCCCACTTAAGAGTTATAAAAGTACAGTTCCATCTCTCGGGAAATTAGGTTACTAATTTATACAAACTAGACGGGATATATGTTGTATGTTGGGTTTTCGGTGGTAATTTTGGATTGCGGGAACCGATTTTAATAATTCTTTTTTTATATGAAAGATGATACGTGCAGGATAATAAAATATGTAAACTAAGTAAAAAAAAATGACTGAATATGCGGTTAAATTACAAACTTAGTTCAGAAATTATTTTGTACAACTTTTCAAAAAATGTTGAACTCATTAGTTCAAAGTAATTTTCTTGGAAAGTTTTTACAAATTTCTATTTTTGAGATTATTTTCATATTTTCTAAACTTATGGTTCAAAAGTTAGAGGGACACACACACATTGTTTTTTTTTTTATTTTTGGAGCTATTATTTCCAAAAATATTGACATTATCAAAAAATTAATGCAGTAAACCCCTATTCATTTTTAAATACCTATCCAACAATATATCACACGTTAGGACTGAAATGAAAAAAAAATCATATACATATTGGTACCAAATTTCAGCTTTATAGTGCTAACGCTCACTGAGATTATCCGCGGACGGACGGACAGACAGACATGGCGAAACTATAAGGGTTCCTAGTTGACTACGGAACCCTAAAAAGCAGAACCATCATGTTGCAGACAATTCACAGTCAGAATCGTCTTTTGGCATACATTTTATATCATTAGTTGCGGTGGTAATTAGTAAATATTATTTTATATATAAACACTATTTTAATTTAATAATGAAAATGCTACCAAGTAACCATCACATATTTGTGACCAATATTCAAGTTTCAATATTCAAGTAAAAAGTTGTCAGCAAAATCTTAGAAGCCCAGCAGGGCCGAACCCTACTAGGGCTATGAGTCGACTTCTAAAAAAAATATCCGTGGTCCTAGAACGTGAAGGTCAACTGAAGGAACATAGGTGTGGTTTAGTCAGTAAAAGTCTAACACGCCCCTCCGTTCTGCAGATGAAAAAAAACAATAAACATGTAACGTCCACCAACCCACACTACGTGGTATATTATGAATCAGACATGACAGAACTTTGATTTCTAAAGTTTATTTTCTTTTACTAACTATCTTCTAAATCTTTATCTCAATCGACCTTGTCTATTCTGTTTTCTTTTAATTTCCTTATAATCATGCCTTTGACTCGTAGCGCCTATGCTCGCCAGTTGGAGTCCAAACTCAGTCTGGCTTTGAGCCAATTAAAGGCCTCCAAAGAGTGCTGTGACCAACTAAATAATTCCTTATTTAGTTGGTCACAGCACTCTTTGGAATATGAATAGATGACAGTGAAAAGGTCCTCCTTGAAGCCCATAACAATAATAGAAAGTTGAAAAATGAAATGGCTCAGTTATACATTCAATTCACTGAAGCCATAGAAGACCGGGATAGGCTCCAACTTGTTGTGGACGGGTTCAGCCAATGTAGCACAGAGTATGAAAATGCTCTGAGCCACAAATACTTATTGCAACAACAGCTGCAAGAGGCAAAAACTCAAATATCACAACTCGAGACGACTAATCTTAACATCACTGCCTCGTTGAATCAAAGTCTGTTCAGCGAGTTGGTGCCTATTGCTCCATCAATGGTATCACAAATTAACCCCTCTTATACTATAGATTTGACTAGTGATGATGAGTCTGAATCAACTAAAGGAGTGAGGGTAGTCACAAGTAAAAATAAACTTAAAAAATATATAAAAATCAACAGATATATAGTAAAAACTAAGAAAATGGTCAAAAAACAAAAGTATTTTATCAAGAATGTGAAATTAAATCGGGAAAGATTACACTTACTTAGGCAATTAGATATATATTCTTCCAACTTAGAAAAAAGTACTAAGAAATACCAACTGACACTGAAGACTTGCAAAGTGAGCTGAACCGCTTACAACACAAACTTAGTTCAATGTCCATCAAATATACAGCGTCTGAAAACCAAATGAAGGAATATGTATTGGCAATGAATGAGCTGGTGAGCTCACAAAAACCCAATTGTGAGCATTGTCAAACTACATCTATTACATCTGCGCCGGGCCATTCATTGTCAATATGTGATACCACCTTACCCCAGTCTAGTGTCAGTTTGCCAGTTGAAATAACTAATTGCTTTTCAGAACAGTTCTCAAATAGGGAAATAGTAATTTTTTGTGATGAAATTGGAAAAGACTTAGGCCATTTGTTGACAAACGAATATCCAGGACACTCAATTATAAACAACTGTATGCCTGGCTGTTCCTTATATGATATAATGAAAGAAATAATAAAATGTAAATTTAACCAGGATGCTATACTTTTAATTTTTATTGGTAATAGGGGAAATGTGAATAGAGGAGAATTACTCCAATATTATAGTACCTTAAGTAACCTGAGTGTGGGAAAAATTGTGATGTTTACATTCCCCTACAGCCAAAGTTTGCCACAGGAAGAAAATTGCATTAGATATAAGATTAATATGACATTGTACAATTTGATATTAAATAATAATTTATTCCATTTAATTGACACCAACAATTATGTTGGTACTAACTATTATTTGACAAAAGATAGATATCTTGCTGATAATTACTATCTTTGCAAATTTTGTAAGAGACAGATAGCTATGTCGCTATCATATTATTTTTTTATTTCAGCCAAGAACTTGGCTAAACAACTTGCTCCTGTTGAGCAATGCAATGACTTGATAATTGATTATGCCAATAAGTTGGCATCAAATATTGACATTAATATTATTGTCTGTGCGATAAAAGAACCGTCGTGGCGTAAAGTGAAAACAACATTAAAGATTTTAAGTAGCAACCCAACCCAGCCATCCGTCAAATGCCAAATGTCATATAATATTGACAGCGGTTTATTTGTTATGTTATTTTATTGTGATTTTTAATTGAAATCTTCAGAAATGTGATAAAAAATTTCACTGAGCTGCAGGGGAAATAATATTTAATATATTACAGTTCTTCCAAAGATAACAAATGGCAAATCACACCATTATTGATCAAAACAAAGTCACGAACTTGGGAAACATTGGTATGCTGTTTTTTTGGTACGTAACACTTTTATTTTAATGTTTTTAGACTTCCTAGGTAAACTCCTGTCCCTGTTATCTCCAAATATATATAAATTAAACGGAAATTCATTTAAACATGACGATATTTATTTATTTTGTTTTGGTCAATATTTTCTATGGCTAGTATAAAGAGTATTGATACTTTAAATTTATAATGCGTTTCGACTAACTTAGAATATTTCTTTTCAGGCTTGAGTACGGATACAGTAACTAAAATAAAAAAGGCCAAGTGCGAGTCGGACTCGCACACTGAGGATTCTGTACAAATTTACCTATGAAATCAATTCCCGAATTGAGTTATGAAGATTTTTCCGAATTACAAACAATTTTTTTTTTTGTGGTGTATCTACAAATTTACAATTTTCAGATTTTTCCCTGTACTTGTTCTATGAGACCTTGATTTATGCCAAATTTCAGGATTTAAGGTCAACGGGATTCACCCCATGAACTTTGATTCCCTTGATTATAGAAATATATGTTTTTTGCGACATAAACGGCCGTATCTTTTTTTTTCGTTAACTCAGAAGTCTGATTTTTTTACAACTTCAAAAGACCGCAGACTTGAGCGTATGGTTTTAATTTTAACTCGATACCTCCAAGCGTTAAATGGTCTTAACAGATAAACAGACGGACAACCAAGTGATCCCAAAGATCTTATATACGAGATGGTCCCTTACAGGCTAAATAGATTTTTTACGAAGCAACATTACAAATTCTGAAGTGTACTTTATTTTCATAGACATTAAGATCATATTTTTCATAGATTAGCAATAGGGAAAAATGTACTGAGGGAGACAACGAGAAAGTGGTAGTGTGTTCCATTTTTACCTTTATATTTAACTAGGGTAAACATAAACTTGCTGTTAGCTACAATATTCCAGTCAGTGATAATAGACCGATCCCAGTCAAAGTGATAGAACCATTTTCGTTGGCACTGGGTAAGTGGTCGCTGGTGGAACCTACCTAGATAGGCAGTACAGCAGTTTCTTCACGCTATTTTCCTTTACCGGTTCGTGTTTGCATTTAAATGTTCATCATCATTACAATCGAAAGACGTCCACTGATCGACATAGGCCTCCCCCAGGTGTCGCCACAATTAACGGTTTGTTACTCATTACGCAAAAACTTATAAACGGATGAATTTAACGATAAACGTTGCAATAATATAGCTTATAACCTATATTATTGCTAAGTTTCATCACGTGAGCAAGTTCAATAAATAGGCTACTAATATTATAAATGCGAAAGTTTGTGAAGATGGATGGAGGTAGTCGTATGTATGGATGTGTCGCGCAAAAACTACTAGACAGAACTTAATCATAAACATTGCAATAATATAGCACATAAGCTATAACTTTGCAGTTTCATTAGGTGAGCAAATTCAGCCAATCGGATAATTTTTATTATAGGGTGAAGCCGCTGGAAGAAGCTAGTCTAACATAGTTTCAAAATATCAAGATTTAACAGTCGCACTATAATGACGTCACAATGTTGCTTACATAACAAAAACGATATTTATCTACAGCAGCGCCCTCAAATCCCACGACGGTTTACTTTCCGCACAGACTCTAATTTAAATTAAAAATTGAGACAACAGAGTCAATCTCTAGCACGAATTTACTTGAAAAACAAAAATCATTCAAATCAAATCTTGAAATCAATAAATAGTATCAACCTGGTGCATCAAAACATTCAAGGATTCATGAATAAAGATTTCGAGGTAGAGCTATTCCTTAATTGTAATGATATTGATATTCTTTGTATAACGGAACATTGGCTTAAAAGCCACCAGCTCATGTTCAATTTTAATAACCACCAGGTTGGTAGTTCATTCAGCAGAACTAATGCCTTACGTGGTGGCTCATTGATTTTAGTTAGTAACCACATTAAATTTAAGGAACGTAAGGATATTGTGAGTCTATCTGTTGAGCGGTCAATTGAAATAGCCTGTGTTGAGTTGGAGCAGTTTATTATATTAAGTGTGTACAAACCCCCTTCCGGATTGTATGACTGCTTTGAAAAGGTAATGGATGAAGTGTTTCACAAGATTTGTAATTCAAACAAGTACATAATCACATGTGGTGATTTTAATGTTAATTTATTAGAAAATTCAGCTCTAAGTAGCAAAATTATAAGTTTGTTTCAGTCCTACAATCTTGTTAATTTATTTTTAGAGCCTACAAGAATAACTCCTACTAGTGCCACTTGCATAGATAATATTTATACCGATGTTGTACCTAGCCATAAAGACATTATAAATTTACTAGATTCTGATCATTGTGGGCAATTAATTACTTTTCAAATTCCAAACATCATAGTGGCTAAAAAGAATATCACTGTTAACCCGAAAACTGCAAATCGCTTAGAAACTTTTAAAACTAAACTAATTAATAATTTACCAGCTTTGTCAACATTAGATGATCTGAATCAACAATATGAATCTTTTTTTAATATGTACTGTAAGCAATTTAATTCCACTTTTATACCCAAAACTATATCGGTTAATAGTAATGTATCTTTCAGTGAATGGGCTACCATTGGTATACATAAAAGTAGAACGCGACTCTATGAATTGTATGATGAAAAAATTCTTGTAAACACCACCGAGTTTAGTTTGTATGTTAGAAAGTATTCAAAATTATTCAAAAAAGTATGCTCTGTTGCAAAATCGCGCTACTTGAGTTCCAAAATTAAAAATAGTAATAATATAATTAAAACAACCTGGAATATTATAAACAGTGAAACTGGAAGATCTACAAAACCATGTAGTGAATATAGCCTTAAAATTAATGACAGTGTGATCAAATCGGACTCACAAGTTGCTGCAGCTTTTGAAAAGTTCTTTTCAGAGATCCCCATATTAACTACTAAATCTCTGAACTCATCACCCACTGCTGCAGAGTCTCTGCTTAAAGAAAATGTTAAAGTTTGTGATTCAGATTTTAATTTCGAACATGTGACATATGTGGATATAATTAAAACCTTTAACACTTTGAATGTGAAAAAGACCACAGATTTATGGGGAAATTCTGTGGATGTTGTAAAGTCCATTATAAAGGTTGTAGCTCCTAGTTTAGCACTTATTTTTAATAATTGTATTGATCGTGGCGAGTTTCCTGATTTAATGAAGTATAGTAAAATAATACCATTGTTTAAAACGGGTAGTACATCTGACCCCACAAATTATAGACCTATTTCAGTGCTACCCACCTTTAGTAAAATATTTGAGAAACTAATTTTACATCAATTACAAATATTTTTTAATAGACATAAGTTGTTACATAATAAACAGTTCGGTTTTACAAGGGGTCGTTCAACAACCGATGCCGGGGTTGAACTTTTAGGCCATATTTATAATGCATGGGAAGACAAATGCGATGTCCTGGGCATTTTTTGTGATTTGTCCAAGGCTTTCGATTGCGTTCTCCATGAAACATTAATCAGGAAACTACACCATTACGGGATCCGGAATTCCTCTCTGGATCTTCTTACTTCTTATTTGAGTGATAGGATTCAGAGAGTTGATGTAAACGGAAAAAGATCACCCGGGTCTGCAGTATCAATGGGTGTGCCCCAGGGCTCGATTCTTGGTCCATTTTTATTTCTTATTTATATAAATGACTTGCCATACCTCATAAAGGATAACCATGATATAGTGTTGTTTGCAGACGACACTTCGCTTTTGTTTAAGCTTAAACGTCAGCAGCCGGTTACTGATGACATAAATAACGCCCTTTCAAAAATAGTACACTGGTTTAATGTCAATAACCTGCTCCTTAATGAAAAGAAAACCAAATTTGTTAAATTTACGATGCCTCACGTAAGGCAGGTAGAAACTAGTGTGCTAATAAAAGATAAAGAATTGAGTCCTGAAGACACTACAGTGTTCTTGGGTATAACTCTTGATGCTAAGCTTCAGTGGGGCCCTCACATAGATAAGTTGTCGAAAAAACTTAGCTCTGCCGCATACGCTGTTAGGCAAATTCGAAATCTAACTGACTTAGAGACAGCCCGTTTAGTTTACTTCAGTTATTTTCATAGCGTCATGTCGTACGGTATTCTATTATGGGGAAATGCCGCCGATATCCAAACGATTTTTGTTTTGCAGAAAAGGGCCATTCGTGCAATTTATAAATTAAGTCCCAGATACTCCCTCAGAGATAAATTTAAAAATATTAATATTTTGACTGTGCCATCTCAGTATATCTATGACAATATTTTGTATGTTCATAAAAATAAAAACATGTTTAAAAAATACAGTGATATTCATAACGTTAATACTAGGAACAAACACAAGTTAGTGGTTCCTGCAACCAGGCTCAAAAAAATAGGACGCTCATTTAGATGCCAAAGTATACATTTTTATAATAGGCTTCCCAGTCCTATTCAAGAACTTAGCATTAATAAATTCAAAACATTTGTAAAGCGAAAACTTTGCCAAAAGGCTTTTTATACTGTAAAAGAGTATCTCGAGGATAAAACGGCTTGGGATTGACCTGCTCCAATACCTACTCACTATAATTGTTATCATTTGAATGTTTTTTTGTTTTAACTGCCTTTTTTTTATTGACGATTGTTGTTGTTTTACAATTATGATATTGTATATATATATATATTTTATTATTTTTTTACAATTATGACATGTTTATTTTTACTATTTGACTGAATTTTTATTTATATACTTTTTTTTTTACAATTTGCAATATTTACACTTTTGTAAATTTTATTATTGTGAATGTGAGAACTATGTGGATTACTCTTTCCTTTTCTTTTATTTTCACATGATGTCTGGCAGTTTTGAGTATTTGATGTGGCCTACCCAAATGTCCTTTCTTTGGCATTGTTCGTCAAGTCGTTGAGCTCCTTAGTAGTCCTGAGTTGAGCTACACGCATACTGACAAATGCTTGCACTGACTGGACAGGTCCACTTAGAACTGTGTGGTTCTTTCTTCAAAAGACCATCTCAGGCTCAATCTGCACGGTTCTCATATGATTTGCCCATTACATGTTTTGCTGTATGGACTTTAAAAGAGACTTTGACCCCTGAGTTTGTTTCGGTGTTTCTTCTCAGGGTAGTCAGTTAGGAAACACCGGCCTCATCTAGCATTAATAGACAAAAAAAAAAATTGACGTGTAAAAGTGTTTTTATAAAACCTACTTGCAAAATAAAGATCATTTATCATTTATCATTTAATCATTCCTTCTCTTAGAGAGAAGGCCTGAGTACAAACAGTAGAAAAATGATAAGGCTGATTATGACTAAGAAAAGTTACAAAATGTTTTGGGAATACATTTAATGTGAGTACAGCCAATGAGTGGAATTCCCTGCTGGAGTCTGTGTTTCCTGATAGCTACCACTTAGGGGTCTCTTATTCATTAAATCCCAAGCGCAAGCGAACGCCGGCGTTCGCGCACCCATTGTCTTTCTATTGTGTCTCTGATTCTCACGATTGAAAGGTTAAGTCAAGAGTGAATAGGTTACTTCTAGGCAAGCGTGCTCCATCGTCGCCCACAGCATTGCTTATCATCAGTTGAGATGGTGGTCTAACGCGAGCCTATCAACAATAAAGAAAAAAAAAGTTAAATTTCGCTCATGTTACATTTTGTTCTAAAATTGCATGGTTCTCGTGAAATAGGCGAGTGTTGAAACAAGCGTTGCATAATAGTGAGTTGTTCACAGTTGCTTCAGTAGATTAGAAATATGTAGGTATTTAGGTATAGATATTCCATTCTTTTGTTATGTGGCGATAAAATACTGAAATTGCGTGGGTGAGTGTTTTGAGTTTTATTTTAGCGCAAATATACAGTTTAAAGCTGGCTAGAAAATGGAAAATCTCACTATTTTTACGTCATCTCGTGCCCGTGTGATATAAACAGATTTTTAGGCTTAAATTTTGTAACTAGTTTTATGGGAGCTCGTACTTAAAGCTTTTTTCATTTAAGACTTTGTAGGTTCAATACCTGTAATAGTACGAGTACCTGCTGCTATCTAAAAGTTACAAAAACATGAATGCAATTTTTTTTTCCTTCCAAAAGGGTTTTTTTTATGTGTGAGTCAATCAAATAATTTTTGCCTGAGCTCAGCAGGACCGATACCCGCTAGGACCGCGGGGAATTCCTAAAAAGGAAACCCGCGATCCTAGAACGCAATGGGTTTAGAACAGAAGGAACAGATGTGGTTTTAGTCAGTAAAAGTCTCACCATCGTGTTCCACCCTAGAGCAGGAGGGCGTGTCAGACTTGTACTGATACCACTATAAAAAAACTGCTATTCCTTTAATTGCACTTTGCGTTCTAGGCCTACGGTAGCTTTTCCGAACAATTCCGCAGCCCTAACAGATATTGGCCCTAGTGGATTCTCCGAATAGAGGTATCTATTATGTTTTCTACTATGGTTGTCAAAAAAAGGCCCGTTTATTTTTTGTATTTGTATTTTGACTACCTAGCGGCTTGTCCGGTGTAGTGTACTACTAAAATAGCTACTACTATACAGGATCCCTAATTATTATTTGAGTTTCTTTCAGTTTCATTCCAAGTTACATTCTGGGGTTTTTCTCAAATGTCAAAATCACCCTTTTGTTTTTTAATGAGTTTATAACCTATTCACGTCAAGAAAATAGTGATTCATCGTTGTTAATCAACTTAGGCCTGCCCCTTGACTAATTATTTATTTCAACATGTGTCTAATTGCCCATAACATTATACTGCGTGGATACTGTACATCCATCTACAGAAGATCTATAAAATATTTAAACATAATAAGTATTGAGCTTTCTTAAAGGCCACTTTAACATGTTATATCGAGCTATCTTTAAAAAGCGGTCTAGGAAATAGTACTATAACGGTCTACAAACACATTAGCTGATGTGCCAATCACTCTTGTAGGGATATACACTTACTGCGACGTGTAAGCACCTTCCAGTTTATTTATGTGTTATGTTAATAGCGACATGGATTTATTATGTACCGTAACAGCGCCTGAAGAAATGTATCTTCGCAAAACCTGACTAAAATCAGTTGACATATTTTCATTGTGCTAGTTTTTTCCTGAATAAAAAGAGTGACACATTGTAAATGCTCTTAAGCTGTACCCTGTACTCTGTATGTTGCAACAATATTTTAGGCTTTGTATAGGAGACACTTAAATGTATTTCTCAGACTAATATTAGTCACTCTCAGTATATATGAAAAAAGATTGTACGTTGTTGAAAATGTATGAGCGTTCTTGTACCTTTTCATGGATGCCTTTTTCAACACTACACGTTTTTCACCCAAAATGATATTATCAACAAAAGCATTGTAAACAGATTGACGCTTTTGAGATGTAGGGTTGGAGGTGTTTAGGATAAAATGGATTGCTCACTAAAGTTGTCATTCTTAAAGAGCTTCGTATGAAAAAATACTTAAATCGATTGTGCAAGTGTGAACGAATCTTTAAGATTAAGATGTTTGCACATGTCATCCGCAACGAAAGCTCTTTGGGATATAGATCTAGTAAGTGATAAAAGCGAGTAATTTTTTAAATGAAACTTGTAACAAGCTTACAGTTCGTCAAGCTAGATTTAATAAATGAATACCTTTTATTAACCCGTCGTGTGTCTAAACGTGGATCCACGCGAGACACAATGGCTTTTTAATTGTGTCTCTAATTACGGCACTCGAGAGGTTAAAGTTTGTCACAATGGCACTAATGTTATGATTTATTATTTTCTAAAATTAAATAAATTGATTAATGGGATAAAGCTATTGAGCAAAAGAGTAGAAACAATATTTAAACTTTTACTTTAGAGTTTTGTTTCATGATTAAATTACCCTGAAATACAATAAGGAATCAAAAAGTAAACAATTCCGTACCAGATAAACTGAAAGTTGATTTTGATAAGACTTTAATGATTTTACCAATTTAATTTAAGAGGTTATTTATAAATAACACTTTTAGTCGTTAATTTTTTCTTTAATTTAGAGTAGATGAACATGCGGGCCAATCATCAATATTTTGTCTATTAACTGCTCCACCTTTGTTTTAATAATTATATATACATTTTTTTTTCTCTGACACATTGCTTTTGCAATATTTTTTATTTATTTTTGATTTATATTTCAACTGTCATAAATTTGTTAGTCATTTATTTTGTTAACATTTTATTGATAGTTGTAATTATTATATTATTCCTGATTTCTTTTTTTTTATATTGCCTCTTTTTGTAATGTGAATGTGAGAACACTATACTCCACGAACTCTTAGACTACTTCCTATTACGACTTACTTTGTTTTTTACTGAGAAAATTTTTATTGTGCTTTTGTGTACAATATTTGACTGGTCTACACTGTTCTTACATAATATCTATCAATATTGTAAAAACAACCACTTTTTTTAAGAGAGTAACCATGGAGTTTCTTGCCGGTTCTTCTCCATAGGAAAGGACCAATTTGGAACCGTGCACTAGCTTCTGACGTTTTATAAGTGCCCATGTAGGCCTATGTGAAATAAAATATTTTTGATTCTGATTTTTTGATTTTTAAACTTGGCCAGAGATCGCCCTAGACAGAGACGATTGGAAGGAGAAAAGGGAGGCCTTTGCCCAGCAATGGGGCACACAATAGGGTAATAAAAAAAAGACTAGATGGGAACAGGTTTTCTTCTCTGGGTTGACACAAACTCAGAGGTCAATGCCTCCCCTGCCGATAACGGGAGTCGCAGCTATGCCTGGGTCGACGGCGCTTTGTGTTTCTTGCGCACTTCAAAGAGACGTCGGCGAAATTGATAGGGCTAGTTAGGGCCGACACCTGCTAGTGCTTTTTTTAGATGGGAAATCATCCAATAACTTCTCCTCCTCTTGGGAGGAGTGGGAGGGCGTGTCAGACTTTTACCGACTAAAACCCACTCCGATGTTCCGTCTTTCCCTTCGTTCCAGGGCCCCGGGGTTCTCTCGGATTGTTCGAAGGTGTTATCGCAGCCCTCGCAATAAAGGGCAATTAAAGCAGCACTGTGGATTTTGGTCAGTAAAAGTCTGATACTCCTTTGCGCTCCACCCAGAGGAGGAACCACTAGGAGAAGAGACTTCGCCCTTTTTTTCCCGCGTAAATAAAGAGGTCAAAGTCTCTTTTAAAGTTCATAGAGTGCCTAATTGATTTTATTCTTTTGCACTTTCTAATCATCATCATCATCATCATCCATGGCCCTACTTCATCATCGACCTACAATATCCAGGTTCCCGCGATGGCATCGTCTGCCCGTCTCACTGCCAGACGACCACCGTTCTTTTTATCAGTCCTTGGATGCCATTCGGTAACTGTCTTACTCCACTTATTTATCACTGTGTGTTCTCATGTGTCTTGTCCAACTCCATTAGAGTTCCACAACTCTTTTTCCAATTTTGCCTTTATCTGTTTAAGGGTCGACGTAAGTGGTCTTTTTCTCCCTTACTTGTAGTTGTCATCTTAGAAGTCTCCTTGTTTCTAGACGTTATTTTCTTTTACAGAGTTCTTCCATTTATCCATGTGTTTCCGAACCTAATCACAGACAGTGCGCACACATTAGAACCAAACCCAGATTGTTTGCCATTGGCAGTACAATTTTGTGTCAAAACAGGCTTTTTTTAGGTGGGAAATCAGCCAATGACCTCTCCCGTTCTTTTGTGGAGCGCGAGGGTGTGCCACACTTTTGTTGACTAAAACCCAGTCCTATCCCTTCTTTTCCTTAGTTTCAGGGCTCCGGAGTTCTCTTTTGTACAACCCATGGCCCCAGTAGGCTTCGACCCTGCTGGGTCCCTACGGTTTGCTGACATCTCATTGAAGCGCGCGTGGAACACTACGCGTCGTTGACGACTCTAGCTCGGTCTAGATGGTTACTGGACCATCGGACGGCCGGACGGCGAGCTACCCATTGCTCACCGTCCGCATGCTTACGCTTACGGTGGTTGGAAATCAGGATTGGGATTCCGGCGGCTGGGTTTGAGGCCGTTTCCTCAAGCGTGTGGTCGTTAGCAATATTACTGCTTCACAGGAGGAGGTAACCGCCTGCCATTCCTCCCCACTCCGGGTTACAGCCTGTGCTACAGGCTATGACCCGGAGTGCCTCGGAGTGAGAGGTCATTGCTGCCGATCGCTCTCACGAAGAGACGGCTGTGCTCTACCTAAGCGGGGCACACCTCTACCGTATATTTCACCATGTCCTACGGGGGCCCACACAATGGTTATACCCGGGCGTTTCTTCCGCACGAACCCGGTGCAGGAACCTCCCGAATTTACCGTATCCAGTGAGGACCGGCGTCATGCGGAAGGTGAGGATGCCGTGATGTCTTTCCAGTTACTCCTCAAAGGCGGGACTTACCGGTATAATCATGGCGTGTCTAGCGCTGGGTTGCGATAGTCGCGGTCACCATTCCACCATGAGATCCCGCTGGAACACTGTCCGCCATGCCGCCACATGTCGCGGCACGAATCTCCGTGTTAGGGGGCAATCAACCAGGCTAGGGGCTTATCTAGGACGTCTTAAAAATATCATAAATCCGGTGTAAAAGGGAGATGGAGCTATTACTGTATAGCACCAGCCTTTCGTCACATCTAGTTTATGACGATTTTAAGATCATTGTAGAGCTCCCGACCAGACTCCAGAGCCAGACTTTCCAGGAAACGTGCTGTTCTTAGAGCGTATGCCGTCATAGTTGTTGTGACCCAACTTAGTCTGCGTACAACCTTAATATTCCTACTCACTGTTTGAATATACTTCAGCGAAATTAATTAGCCAACGCGAACGTGACGAAGACGCTGTAAGCGAGCGTTCTACCAACTGCAGTGAATATGCACAGTACTCCGAATATATAAGTACATCATATAGGTATATGTAAATGCAGCAGCTACACAACCAACTAATTGAAGTTTGCTGAGGAATGGCACTTATCTCTCGTAGACTACAGCAGCTGCAAATATCTCGTGAGAATAATACAATTTCTCTCGTTTGATTATGAAGTCAATTTCTACGGTCTGTTTACCATTTATTCATTCAATTTGTTCTCGTATTTTGATGTTTTTTTTTTTATTATAGCAGAGTTAAGTAGTTGGGTCATTTAAATTTACGAAAAGATCGCAATAAAACGTAATAAGGTTTGTAGTGACATCTATGGCACAAAATTGCAATTAAAATTCAAAATCCCCGCGTTGTCAACTGCGCACATGTGTGCCACACATGCCGATCTGGTCGCGTTGGTCTCCAAACATTTTACGTATATAGGTATGGAAACTAGACTTGTAGAGCTACACTTGATCCACGCCACGCGACGTCATTCTACGTACAAATCAGGCGTTATATTATGTGTGCGTCGGTCTAATTTAGTTCTAGCTTTAGAGTTCTCCACACGATTAGAACATATACAGCAGCACGAAATAAATTATCGGGCAACAGCTTCGACAAGACAAAACACCTGTCTGGTCGGGGGGGGGGGGGGGGGGGTTAGTTTTAGCGATTACTAGCGACACGTGGCGTCTCTTGTCTAAAAGTTAAAAAAAATAATCTTACGGGATCGCCATCATCATTTCAGTCGAAAGACGTCCACTGTTGGACATAGACGTCCCCCAAGTGTCGCCACAATTAATGGTCCAGTGCGTCTCGCATCCATCGGATTCCGGCAACCCTTACCAGGTTATCGGTCCACTTTGTAGGAGGACTTCCAACGCTACGTCTTCCGGTATGTGGTCGCCATTCCAGGACCTTTCGGCCCCAACGTCCAATCTGTTCTGCGAGCAATGTGCCCGTGCCTTGCCCATTGCCACTTAAGTTTGGCGATTTTTCGGGCTATGTCATTGGTTCTTCTGCGGATATCCTCATTCCTGATTCGATCACGCAAGGAAACTCCAAGCATAGCCCTTTCCATTGCCTTTTGGGTGACTTTAACTCTTCTGATGAAGCCCATTGTAAGCGACCACGTTGCGGAGCCATATGTTATCACTGGCAACACGCACTGATCATAGACTTTCGTTTTTGCGTCACTGTGGTATGTTGGACGAGAAGATACCGCGCAGCTTCCCGAACGCTGCCCAGCCGAATCGGATTCGTCGATTGATCTCTTTCTCGAAGTTAGATTTACCCAACTGGACCGTCCGTCCCAGGTAAACGTAGTCGTCCATAACTTCGAGAATAGAGTCTCCGATCTTGATAGGAGAGGGTGCTACACAGTTGTTTATCATGACTTTAGTTTTGTCCATGTTCATTTTAAGTCCCACTCTTTCGGAAGCTCTATTGAGGCCACCAAGCATTGCACTGAGTTCCTCCTTAGTTTCAGCCATGACTACTGTCGTCAGCAAACCGAAGGTGAGTGATGTACTCGCCATTGATATTAATGCCTAGCCCTTTTCATTTCAGAACCTTGAAGACATCCTCCATTGCTGCCGTGAACAGTTTCGGAGAAATAACCTCTCCCTGCCTCACACCCTACTGCAAGAGGACAGGTTTCGAGGTCTGGTCTTGTAGTCAGACTAACATGGTGGCGTTTTTGTACAAACACTTCAGCACTTCGTTGTACCGATAGTCACCGTTGGACTGTAGTACAGTCCACGTCTTGATCGAATCAAAGGCTTTCTCGTAGTCCACAAACGCTAAGCAGAGTGGCTGATTATACTCCTCAGTGTTCTGTATAACCTGCTGAAGCGTATGTATGTGGTCCACGGTGCTGAAGCCTTTTCGGAATCCGCGGCTTGTTCGGGAGGCTGGAAGTCGTCGAACCTGCGCGCGAGACGGTTCGTGATGACTCTGGAAAACAGCTTGTAGACATGGCTCAGAAGCGAGATGGGCCTGTAATTCTTAAGCAGGGCATTATCGCCTTTCTTAAAGAAGAGTACCACTACGCCATAAATACTCCATGCCTGTAGCTTTTTACCCTCGAGTATGACGGAATTAAATAGCTTCTGAAGGGACTTAAGGACCGGTTTTCCGCCCGCCTTCAGGAGCTCGGCCGTAATTCCGTCCTCACCTGACGCCTTGTAGTTTTTCAGCTGCTTCAGAGCCATCCTAATCTCGTACAGGCTGACGTCCGGGATATCTTCGGTATAGTGTCGAGTCAATCTTCAAGCTCTTTGATCTTTTGCTAGATTTGCAGCGGGTTTAGTGATAGACGTGTATAATTGTCCATAAAATGCCTCGATCGGTCTTCAGTTTCGTGAGCTAGCTTTGCCGAATAGACAGATCTCGTGCAAATACTTTAGAACCCTTATTCCGCTCAATGGCATCCTTAATCCTTGCGGTATTAATGCGGCGAAGGTCGCGTTTCAGAGACTTCGAGATCTGTTTATTGAGCTGCCAGTAGATGTACGCATCGTCTGGAGACTGCAGATTTGCAGAATCATCTCACCTCACGCCTCTTCTTCATTAGCTCGAGGGTTGGATCAGAGGGCCTCTTGTTATTATTTTTACGGTGAGTCTTGAAAAACTTAGACCCGACCGTATGGACAGTTTCCACGAATTCGTCCACGGAGCTTCCTAGGCACTCGAAACGGTTGTGGAGTTCGAGCTGAAAGCTCTCGGGGTTTTGGATCTGGATCTGTGCTGGACGGAGCGTAGACTTCATCAGCCGAGACCTTTCAAGCTTAATATTGATATTCCTTGTGCCTCTTACTATGCGGTGATTCTTCTTCCGGTTTTCATCGCATTGATCACAGAGATATCATTGAATATTTGCTTCTTCGTCGACAAGATGAAGTCAATCTCGTTTCTAGTCGCACCATCAGGACTTTGCCAGGTCTAGCTCCTATGCTCACGCTTTTTGAAGAAGGAGTTCATCATGAAGAGGCCCTCCTTCTCCAAGAAACTAGTCAGTAGGTGTCCCTGGTGATTCTGACGTCCACATCCAAACTGCCCCACTCGCAGCTCGTCACCGTCTCGTTTGCCCAGTTTCGAGTTAAAGTCCCCCATGACCACGGTGAAGTGAGTGTTGTGACCATGCATGGCTCTGAATACATCCTCATACATGGTCTCTACTTCGTCGTCGGGGTGTGTCGAGGTCGGGGCATAAACCTGTATGACCTTCAGCGAATACTTTGATGATATTCTGAGTATAAGGTACGCCACCCTGGTCGACACACTCTCGATCTTCACCACATTGCTCACAAGGGACCTGTGGACGAAAAACCCGCCACCACCCTGGGACTGCTGGTCACCCTCCCAGAAATAGAGCAGGTTACCGGATTTGAGAATTATCGTATCCTCCCCTATCTTCGGACTTCAGATAATCCCACAATACTCCATCGTAACCCCCTCAATTCCTCCTCAAGTTCGGTAATCTTCTCGTCAGTGCTCGTGCAGTGCAGTATTCCTGTGTTAAAAGTTGCCAGGTCCAGTCGTTTTGTAAATGGGTAGCCGAATCTCTTCCGGAGATTCTTTGCCCCCCTTGCCACGTCATGACCCCCCTTGCCACGCCTTGACCGCTACCGGAGTTAAGGGTAGACATGCTGCCGGGCACTAAGGGCGATTGTTTTGTTTTGAGTTTCATATTGAAGGGGGGGGGGGCGGTTTGCAGTAATCGCCACGCTTGGTAAGCGCTTGCATCGCAGTGTTGTTGTTGATGAGGATGCTGCTGCCCATTTTCTGGTATATCCCTTAGTCGCCTCTTACGACACCCACGGGAAGAGATGGGATAGTGTTATTCTTTACGTCCGGACATCATACGGAACTACGCGATCATACTATCGGTATAAATAATACATAATATTTTACTCTAATCTAGGTCAGTATCTGTTCGTGTACCGAATTTGCTATAATAAACCGGTTCTGAGATTTAAATACAACCGAGACTTTATTAATAATAATAAAATATTTATTTATCTCCATAAATTACTCGTACATGAATATATAGGGTGACTAGTAATTAGTGACCGATACTTAAACACGTTATTGTACTCATGATTACAAACAACTTTCCTAAAGAAACTTTTTTTCATACTCATTAGTTTTATTAAAACAGCTGTTCGCGCAAATGCGCATGCGCGCGCTTGCGACTTCTCAGCTGTTAGCCGCGTAATGCCGTTGTCTCATGAACTTACCTACAATAGTGATAGTGCACCCGCGTCGCTTGCGAACCCATCAGTATATGTAGTCAGTGTAGGTACCTACATGTTCCGGTTAAATAATAGTTAAATAATTAGTATAAAAAGAAGTTTCTTTGGGAAAGTTGTTTGTAATCACGAGTACAATCACGTGTTTAAGTATCGGTCACTAATTACACTGTGCAACAAAATTTAACTTTTTTTTTCCCACCAGAACTTTTTTGCCACATATGGTTTTATTTCGACTCCCTTTAGTAGAAAACAGATTTAGAAAAAATTAGTTAGCTACAGTTTTTTTGTGACAGCAGATATTACAATTAATTTAAAAAATACGGTTTTTTAAACTATATGTTACGATTTTCTGGAGTATATTGCTTAAGGTTGGTTACCACAAGAATCCAACCAAAAACTGCTAGTATTCAAGGACTCCATTTGCACTGGTGTGGGTTTTTCATACTGAAAATGACCTGTCAGAACCTTTCTCTAATGCGTTGCGCAAAGTATCCCAGATTTTTGGTACCGAAGTCTAAATGTAATTGTAGAAAGTGGAAAATTATAACTCAATGCTTGATACATTTTAATTGATTCCTATGTGAGATTTTTGTAATAATTTGTTTCGTAATATAAAAAAAATAAATATGTTCTTGTAAGTTTGTTTTTAAAAATCACCAAAAAGATGATCTAGACTGTTCTAGATCAGCTTGAATCAGTAATTAGTGTTCCTCTCTTATTAGGTACAAAGGCTAGATCATAAATTTTATCTGCAATTACAATACACGAAGGTAAGTTGATGGTATCAGTTCCAGCGCATTTGTTTTGTTTGGTGCTGCAGATTTTGGCACATTAACACTATGAGAAAGTATTTGTATTGCAAAACGTACATTTGTATATTTTATAGAGTATGTTTACGTCATATTTATCACTTTTGCCTATATAAGTCAGACAAAAAAAGCACAGACATGTGGTGTGTCTGCGGTCTTTAGAATCCTGTTCAAAACATAGGGTTTCCGAAGCCATTAAGCGCACTACTTTTGTCTAAGCAATAAAATTATTGACTCCTGTCGTAGAACCTATCTTAAGCACTCACCTTACTTTAAGAAAACCACGGAAAAATCAAAACTATAACGATAATACCATTTTTCCCGGTCAGCAAAATTTTTTCATTGATTTTTAGAACTTAGTTCACCACATACACAGCAGAAACTGTTAGGATGAATGATACACCTTCTTAATGTGTCGAGACACAAAAACTGATTAGCTTATGCATGACAAACTTACAATTTAACACTATCTTTAAAAAAAAAAATATTGTAATTCCTTCGACCGCAGTGGAAAGTTCGGGAAATTTTTAAGTGGCTGTCACGCCCAATCTGTAGCTAATAGAAACAAAGTATAGTAGTGTTTTATGATGAGGGTAGATAGCTAAGTAAAAATAACTCTGCACAATCTTGGTGGGAAAAACCTTGTTGATCAGTGTTACCAGTCACCCTATATAATTTAAGTTATTTTGTATTTTAAATAAACGCATAGCATGCTAGCTATTTCTTGTGTTCCACAAGTGGGTTTCAGTTGCCCTATGCGTTTCAGTTCAGTCTGAACAATCCTGAAGTCTGAACTAAGCCTTTGCCTGTATGGCAAAGCCTCAGGCCCTCCATTATATCATAAATAGTAATGGATGATGACGTGAAACCAGTACATATGCATTTTTGTGTGTATGTGTGTGTGTGTGTATAATTGATTACCTAACAAATATCCTTTTGACAATGACATAGCGTAGCATAGTCGGGGTTTTAATGTTCTCACTGTTGACTGTTGGGACTCAGGCCTCCTCTCTAGGAGAGGGAATGAGCCGTAATCCACCACGCAAGCCCAGAGTGGGTTGGCGGAAGGTCACGTATCTTCGAATTTTTGATTCTAGGACATGCCGGTTTCCTCACAATATTTTCTTTTTCCGTTTTGAGAGCAATGGTGATGAAGTAAATTAAACAAAGTAATGCGCCTGGCTGGGTTCGAACCCACGACCTACAACTCGTAAATCGGAGCCGTTACCAATCGGCCACCACTGCTCACAATGACATATATAATAGGTATACAACATATAATCCATAAGCGCTTATTACGCTACGCGTTAATCAGCATACAATATTCAGACTGGTTGACGGAGACAGTAGACAGTCTGACCCTTATTACACTAAGCTTCATAGTCTAAGACTGTCTCAATATTGAGTAGTGTAATAGGCGCTTCAGGGTCGCGACACATCTGCGGAACGAATCGCGTCGCACATTTGGTTGAATACGTTGGAAGTGTTTTTAAGTTCCCTATAACTGAAAATTTGGCGACGCGTTAAGCGTCGGAAAGTTGAGTGCATGTTGCATTTCCCTTCTTCTCTCTATAATATTGTAACAAAGTCTATTTTTCCGAGCAATTCAACAAATTACAACAGCACACCACAAAGACACCGACTGACAACTAAGCTTGATGAAACGCCACCGGCACTATAATAATTAGAACAATTTTTTTAATATACTGAAAAAGTTAAAAAAAACAGCGATGGTATTATATAAATATACTTAGTTCCAAAATCCGGGGTCGTTAAAATTTTTACATTTTAAAGATGGCAACCCTAGTCGGAAGTGTCAGAATCAGCTGTTCTTAAACGTTGAAAGTTGTGAAAGACCGATCTGTGTTAAGAAGAAGTTTCCAGCAACACGTCTTGAAAATTCAATAAAAGTAACTCTGTTATAACTGGTCTGTAGGAACGTGTACCGATGCCAATAAAAATAAAGAAACCAACATTATCGTTTATTACTTTTTTCGAGTACCTACACTAGGCATAGTAGATATAATGTAATGTCTTTATTTTTGTCTTCAGCAAACTTGTTCAACAACAAACTATTTCCAATTTATCATATCGATCTATACTAATATATTATATTACATGTAATATTATAAAATATGTTATTATGTTTTTTTTTGTTTGTAGGGTAATTTTTGAATTTATTGGTCCGCTTCCAAAAATTTTTTCACAGATAGAAAGCTGACCTATTCCTGAGTGGTACATAAAACATAGCCTATGTTATATTTTATGCACGCGAGCAAAGCTGCGGGCAAAAGCTAGTTTATCATAGTACATACATACAACATAGTAAATGATATTTGTTTTGCATTTTGGATATCAATAACACTGTTATACGTCCATTTTCTGGTCAATATAAACTAAATAAAACCGCTGTTTCGATGCAAACTCAGAGAAAACCTCTTTCAAAGTTTAAACAATGCCACTCTAATTTGATTGGGCTTATCTAAATAGTGCAAGTATTTCTTCTGATAAATATTTGCACTATTTTGGATTATAAGCGTGCATTGTGTGCCATTGTGTAGCTCAACCTAGCGCTTTAAGTCCCCTCAACATTTGGACTGGTAAAACCAAAATAAGGGCATTCAATTGCCGGATAATTAATAAATCTACCCTTAATATAACGACCTTCATAGGCCTTACATTCTCAATACGTTATATGAAAACCATACAAATTCAAGTGTGGTCTTTTGAGGAAAGAGCCACATTGATTTGAGTGGTTTTGTCCAAATAACTTAGTGCAAACATTTTCAGTATTCATGTAGCTTAACGCAGAAACACTAAGCTCAACGACTCGACGAACAATCCCGAAGAATACATTAGGATAGACCGCATTAAGTAGGTACTACTGCTAAACAAACTTTAAAATTTCCGAACAGAAAAAACAATTCACGAAGTCTACACATTCACCGAAATAAAAACTGTTAAAATTTTTTACAAAGTAAATATTCATGTGAAAGGTAATGTATCAAATGTCAAATTGTAAAATAAAAATATTCGTCAATGTCAAAGTGTATAAAACAAAAAATAATGAAAATCTGACTCAGTAAGTCAACAAAAAATCGGTATTTTCCTCAACGAGAGTCGTTTTACGCTGGAAATTTTCCCCTTTGAATTTTATTACTTCCAACATATAAAAAGTGAATATAATAAAATTATTTGTGAATAGATATTTTCATATAAGACATTTTGAAAAGTATTGTAACTAAATCAAAGATGAGTAAAAAAAGTACATAGTTGCTACACTTACTACCTATAAATTAGCATAAAAGTCATTCATTGATGTTTGAAAAGGAACATAAGTCTCTCCTTGTAGAATAATATTTGGCCATTACGATATTTTCACCGAGATTTGCTGGTAATTTTACTCAAATGAGAGCTCAAAGCTGACTATCTTACTTTTGTTAAATGTACCACCTGTACTATCTTCCGGCGACGAGAGCAGCAATCGTGCTTTCTCTCTCTCTTTCTCTCTGTTATAATGTTGCCCCACGCTAGGAACTACTCTTGTTTCTTGGGTGCGTTCACAAACGACTAACTTAAAACGGACACCCCGGCCCGAAACAAGTATATCTGCATGCCATACAAATATTATCTTTGCGCAGAATTAAATCCCCGCCAGTTAAAATACACCGCCACAAAAATTCCGGTTCATTAATAAAAAATGTGTTAGTTTCAGAATTCTTAGGTGCGTACGATGAATTCGTAAAACTTTAGTACGTGTATATTATTCATGACTGTTTAATTTTTGTACAATAACTATAAAACACGCTTCTAACTTTTTTTATCTCATATAAACTAGTGCTTGACTGCGATCCTACCTGATGGTAAGCAGTGATGCAATCGTTGATAGTGTTGAGGCGCACTAGTTTATTAAGAGCCTATTCACTCTAGCTTTGAAGACACCCAAATTATAATCGGACGGGAAGACCGCAGCAGGCAAATTGTTCCAGTCCTTTAATGTACGCGGTATAAATGACGAGGCGAAACGCTTAGTCCGGACCGTAGAGGTTTCAACAACGTAAGGGTGGACACTTCTAACTTAACACTGAAAAGTACAAAATAACTTTAATTTCGGAAGTCGGTGTTTCTATCTATATATCTATATAAATAAAAATGAATTGCAATTCTGTTAGTCTCGCAAAAACTCGAGAACGGCTGAACCGATTTAGCTAATTTTAGTTTTGAAATATTCGTGGAAGTCCAGGGAAGGTTTAAATGGTAAGAAAAATTGGAAAAAAATCACGAAAAAAAATTCGAATACAACGCCATCTCTAATTGAAATGTCATTTTGAAAAGAAGTGTGCTGGTTCTGGTAATGCCTGTAGATGGCGTTATCCTTTGACAGCTTAGCTAAAAGGAAAAGAAGTTTGCCAGATCACACACATTTGCCACAGTGGAAGCGCGGGTGCGGTGCGGGCGCGGCACGGCAATCTCTAACAAAAGAATTTCCTTTGAGTGTTCACAGTGGACACGCGGGCGCGGGAAGCGGCGCGGACAGCTTGACGCGGAACGCGCGCGGTGATCTCACGCCATAGTTAGTTCATACAAGTGGCCACAGTGAGAGCTCGGGCGGCAAGCGGCAATTGACAATTCGTGCGGGCTAGGGATGTCGGCAGTGATGAAAAATATCAATGTATCGATATTTATAAAAATATTAATATCGACCTGGATTTATCGAGGAAAAGATATCGACCATCTCGTAAAGATATTTATTATAGATACATATATTATAATATAATAATATAATATTCCACAATTATCACACAACGCCGTCTAGTCCCAAGCTAAGCAGAGCTTGTGTTATGGGTACTAGACAACTGATAAACATACTTATATATTTCTAAATACATACATATTATAGATAATTTATATGTATTTTTATAATTTATGTGTTGTATCTATTTATGTGTACATTTATTTACTGTTATTGATATATATTATGTAGGTATATTTTTTTCTAATTTATACACTCTGTGTCTACATATCTTCTCCAACTGTCCTGTCGCAGGTCTGCTGGAAGAAATTTTGTAAGAAATAAGCAGGTCCTTTGTACTCTTTTATACTTATTTCTTCTTATCGATTTTAACAGTTTGTGTGTACATAAATACATAAATAAATAGATATATCGATCAAACTTTCCGAGATTTTCGGTCTTAAAATAATAATTCATTTAGTTCAGACTAGGTCAATAAATAGGTAATACATAGTATATTTTCTATACAAAATTCACATTAGTTTAAAGTATGAGAATCTGTATAAAACTGCTACCTCCTGCCCCAGTCCTATATTACTTGGGATACTCGGCGCAACACGTAATCTAAATAAAACTAACTAAAGAACAATATACTAATATTTTGAAGACCAATTAATTTTTTTAGGCAATAAAACGAAAGTAAAAACAAGAGTACAGTATAGACAATACAGTTTATTCCGTTCGTTCCTATCTTTTATGGGTTTGAATTCCTTTAAATATTCTGTTGAGAAATAAATTTTGAAAAAAAAAATCGTTTTGATACGATTTCCGATATTTAATATTTTGTAAAGGTAATATTGGTTCAAAATATATCGACTGAAAATATTAGATAATATATCGAAGCAAAAATATCGATATTTTTTCAACAAGTCTACTTTGGACAGGCATTATCACCCGCGCCCGCACCGCGCTGCCAGTGTGGCCACGCGAACCGCGCGCGTTGCCGCCCCCGCGCCGCTACCCGCACCGCGCTGCCACTGTGGCCGAGCACTATAATATAAAAATGAATCGCTAAAAGTGTTACTAAGCGCAAATTTCGAGAACAGCTGAACCGATTTGGCTAATTCTTTTTTTGATGGGTTTGTTATTGTGAGGAGAAGGTTCTTATGGGAAAAAAATAAAATTAGGGTAGAGTAGGGTAGAGTAGGGTAGTGTAGGGTAGTGTAGGGTAGAGTAGGGTAGAGTAGGGTAGAGTAAGGTAGAGTAGGGTAGAGTAAGGTAGTACTCTACCTTAGGGTAGAGTAGGGCAAAGGACAGTAATGGTGTGAAACAGGGTGATAGGAACAAATTAATTCATATTTGCACGCAATTTTATAAATCTTTATATTCAGACGACGACACCAATTTCCAACTCGCAGATGAAGCATACTCATGCCCTGAGGATATCCCTATGATAAATGGCTTTGAAGTTCATAGAGCTCTATGTGGCATGAAGTACAACAAAAGCCCAGGAGAAGATGGCTTTACAACCGACTCACTGCGAGTGGGAGAACAATTTTTATTACCACACATTTGTAATTTATTTAATTCAATCTTAAAAACAGGCATATTCCCAAGTCAATTTTGTCACTCCAACATTATTTTGCTACATAAAAAGGGAGACAAATCGGATATAGCCAACTACCGACCTATTAGCCTCGTCTCACATTTGTACAAGGCTTTCATCAAAATCCTCGAAAACCGTATTTCCAGCCAATTAGACCTCCACCAACCTCCTGAACAGGCTGGTTTCCGCCGCGGCCTATCCACTACCGATCACCTACACTCTTTGAACCAATTGTTAGAAAAACACGAAGAATTTAATTTACCATTATATCTTGCGTTCGTAGACTACTCCAAAGCCTTCGATAGTCTATCACACAAAGCCATATTTACAACTTTAAATAAACAAAGAATAGAACCCACCTACATTCAATTATTGGAACGAATTTACCTAAATAGTACAGCTGCTATACACTTAGAAACTACTGGCCAATCCTTTCCAATTCGAAAAGGAGTCAAACAAGGTGATCCGCTATCTCCAAAGCTCTTCACAGCAACGCTTGAAGAAGTCTTTAGAAATCTAGAAGAACACTGGCGAGACAAGGGCATTGTCGCCGGGGAAAAAAGATTAACCAATCTTCGTTTTGCCGATGACATTGTCCTTTTCTCGTCTTCGGCGGCTGAGTTAAGCCTTATGCTCGAACAACTGAGCCATGCCAGCCTCGAGGTCGGACTTAAAATGAATATGACGAAGACAAAGTTAATGACGAACAGTGCGAAACGTAAAGTTGATATCGAGGGTGTGGAGGTTGAATATGTCCATGAGTATATATACCTCGGCCAAATAGTCTCTTTCCAGGCGAGACAAGACAAAGAAGTTGCTAGACGCACCGAGAACGCCTGGAGGAGCTATTGGTCGATGAAACACCTAATGAAAGGACCACTCCCACTTTCCCTTAAAAAGAAACTCATGGACATGTGCATCCTCCCTATCCTCACCTACGGAGCGCAAACGTGGTCATTAACGAAACGTCAAAAGTCCGCACTCGGGGTCTGCCAGCGAGCAATGGAACGAAGTATTCTTGGGTTCAAAAGAACAGATCGCATAAGGAACAGTATACTTCGTTCTAAAACACAAATCGCAGACGTAGGTGACTCAGCCGCCAGATTAAAATGGAACTGGGCAGGTCACATCTGCCGCATGCCGCAACAAAATTGGGCGAAAGTAACTACTGACTGGACTCCGAACAGCAGGAGCCGGCGACGCGGTAGGCCCAGAAGGAGATGGCGTGACGATTTGGACTCCTACCTTAAGGATTGGCCAGAAGTGGCTAAAGATAGAAAAGAGTGGAATAACGGAAGGGAGGCCTTTGCCCTGCAGTGGGACACAACGGGCTCATAAAAAAAAAAAAAAAAAAAAATAAAAAAAAATAAAAAAAAAAATCATTTGGCACCCCTACGGAAGGGGGTGAAAACTGTTTATTGCTCATAACTAACCAGAGAATATAGGTGTACTCACCATTTTTTTTTATGGTATATACCTTTATTGCATTTTTATTATTTTAATTAGACCAACGCAGCATTAGAAAAAAATAAAAATGTTATTTTTGGCCATTGCGGCATTGGGGAAAATTGTGTAGTTTTGTAAACTGAGGAAAGTGTTATACATTTCGACCTAAGTACATGATTGATTTTGCACCCCAGTGCGACGTATGGAAATTAGTTTTTCACGTTTTTTTGCTTCTGTACTTCGGGGGAAATTTAAGTAGTTTTGAAAATAATCACAATTACATTAATTGGTTTCCTTTATATTTGCACCCTATAAAAAATTAGCATTTTTTTAAGGAACATACGTTTTTCTAGTGTTGTCTTAATTGCCAAAGAACTATTACGCCATGGAAGTGACAAGCGCGCGACACGGAATAATAAACTGACAAGAAGAGATAAGCATAGTCATTACTTAGGAGTGTTGTGGGATGTATTTTATGAGGAAGGAGTACTTTTTGATTGTAAATGCTCTGTTAGTAATTGTTAGTAAAGAAACCTAATTTTGTTTTTATAAATGAAAAAAACAGTTAAAAAACAGTCTAAGTTTAAACAAAAAAAAACGAGAGTGTCATGCAAGCATGTCCTTTATTTATCTTCTATGTGTACATATAAATAAAATTGGAGTATCTGTTTGTAATATTGAAGTAACTGCTTTTTACTACATGCATATGAATATATATACGGTACATAGAGTTTGACCATCGAAAGAAGACAGCGAATTATTAATCAAACGTTATGTAAGGCAGCATTTAAAAAAATTAAGAATTGTCAAAATTGTTTTCCTGCATCTTATTACACTCATTTTGCTTAAAATATGATGGAAAGGCTACTATTTAATATAATGGACAAATTTAAAGACGCAAAAAGTGAATTAAATTAAACAGATAAGAAAATAATTACATGCAGATAAAATGCGACGGTTGGATACAATAATATCATTTCTAGGTTAGTTTTTTAATTACTATTATAAAAACTTGATACTTTTTGACTATTTAATAATTGTAATATTACTTACACGGTGTCTTATACTTTTCAGGAGATTTCGGCAATGAGTAGACGAAACTCCTAATAATGAAAACAGTAAAGGACATGGAAAGTTGTATATTTCGTATGCGCGCTATCTAGCAAAGTAGCGGCGGACATTTGAACGATATTATATTCCATACATAATGACATCAAATCGGCCATCCAAATTAATAAAAAAAATCGATAACATACAATTTGTTTTATTCAAATTTAAAGATTCTGACAAGTAATTCAGAATTAAGGAGTCTTTTCGATACTGATGGCGAAGCCTTTGTGAATTTATACAGAAAAGCTGTACAGTTAAGATTTACTAATAGGATGCAACATTTATTTTTCTTTGAAGTAGTCAGATTTAGCCAATTTTTAAGTGGAGTAATCTTTCTGAGAGATTGATCTCATCAACATGCCAACATCGATAGTCATCATCATTTCTGCTGAAAGATTTCCATTGCTTGACAAAGGTTTTTCCTATGTCACCACAACGGCGAACGAAATAAAAGGTTATCGGTACCCTTGTTGCGAGACCTTTCAACGTTACGTCTTCAGGTATCCGGTCGCTGGGCACGCCACAATCATGGCGGTAAGTCCCCTCTTTGAGGCGTGGCTGGAAAGACCTCATGGCGTCCTTACCTTCCGCATGACGCAGGTACTCACCGGACATGGTTCGTTCGGGAGTTTCCTGCACTCGATTCATGCGGAAGTGACGCCCGGGTGTCGCCACTGTGCGGAACGCCCGGAGGACACGGTGGAGCACACAGTCGAGGTGTGCCCTGCTTGGGCGGAGCATCGCCGTGCCCTCGTGGGGGCGATCGGCGGCGGAGACCTCTCGCGCCGGGCCTTGGTAGAGGCCATGGTCCGGAGCGAGGAGGAGTGGCAGGCGGTCCCCGACTTCTGCGAAGCAGTAATGCTCGCAAAGGAGGAGGCCGAACGCATCAGGCAACGGCGTTATCGCCGCCGTCGTCGTCGGGATTCCGATCCCGATTTCCGGCCAACGTAGACGTGGGCTTGCGGACAGTGAGCAATGGGTAGCTCACTGTCCGGCCGTCCGGTAACTGTCCGGACCAAGCCCAAGTCGTCGACGGCGCGCACTGTTCCCGCGCGCCTCAAGGAGTTGTCAGCAACAGCAGGGACCCAGCCGGGTCGAAGCCTACTGGGGCCAGGGTTATCCGAAAGGGCGCTCGAGCCCCGGTATGAAGGCTAGAAGGAACGGGGTGGGTCTTTTAGTCAGTAAGAGTCTGACACTATCTCCCGCTCCGCCCAAGGGCGGGGGATGTCAATGCATGATTTTTTCCCACCATAAAAAAAAAAAAAAAAAAGGTATCCGGTCGCCATTCCAGAACCTTTCGGCCCCATCGATCATCTGTTCTGCGGGCAATGTACCCAGCTTACTGCCACTTAAGCTTATCGTCCTCTCCATTTACTTAAAACCATCTGATGAGGCGCATTGTGAACGACCACGTTTCAGAGTCAAATGTCACTACGCACAGGCAATGTAATATTCACATAGACACACAAAATATGTAATTCTCTAAAAACCTTGTTTAAGCTTATTCTTAGTAGGGTTTTTAAGATTGAGCTTAACCTACACATATTAAAATTAAGTGGTTTTAGCTAGCGCTGCTAGAAGCTGCTGGCTAAAGCTACCCTTTCTAAAATAAGCTTGAACAAGGCTTATACGCACCAATAACTCCGTGGATTTTAAGATCACTTGCGTAAAAAGTACGATGATGGGATAAATTCTAAGAGATCTTCTATTCTGTAGTTTGCTTGCAGGATAGTCTGAAGTAAAGTGACTATCTCATCACATCCAAAAAAATCAGCTGTATTTAGGTTTCACGCAGTATCAATATTTTGACTAGTTTTTTTTATGTTCAAAAATGCGGGATCCCTGAACGCGCGGGGCCCCAAAATGGGAGAGTCTGTAACATTTGCTACTCTTGCTACATGGCTAATCCGCCACTGAGTGCCATCTAACCTTTGCATGAATGTCGAATTTCCTAGCAGCTACCCAAAGTTTAAGGAAATTTCAACTCCTAAGAGCTGAAGGCGGTCGATACACTCCAAGGATACATTCTAAAAAGCAGGTGCCAAGGTGATCAGGCTGCTTTTGGCAGTGAACGGACATGCTTGAGTTTTGGCGGCATTGAATATCGCGGCTAAATAAGCAGCACATGTTTAATTGTTAAATAAACATGCATCGTATATATATCGCATACTTATTATTTTCATGAATAATCAAACGTATCAACTCCGTTTAAGTGGCGCACAGCTAGGGTGTACAGCTTCAATTTTTTTTAATACGGCCTCCTTTTTGTTTTGCTATCTTTCGTTGGTCAGAGTCTACACCAAAATGACATTTTTTGCAATTTTTGTCTGTCTGTCTGTCTATTTGTCCGGGCTAATCTCTGATATGGCTGGTCTGATTTTGACGGGACTTTTTTTGGCAAGTAGCTGATGTAATAAGGAGTAACATGAGCTAGTTTTATTTTAGAAAAAATAAATTCAAAATCCTGTAGTCCACGCGAACAAATTCGCGGGCACAGCTAGTTTCAAATAAATTAGTTCTATTTCGGTTGTCTTTAGAACTATAAACCATGTGACAGCGCTGATTATTCTACGGCATCGGGTAAGGTAGGAACAAAAAAATATTAGTATAAAAATTGTGTATGTATGCGCCTCAAAAAGAAACTGGGTAAGGGCGAGTCGGACTCGCACACTGAGGGTTCCGTATCAACTAACTTAAATAAAATAAATATCTAGCTTTTGCCAGCGGCAATTATTTCTATACTTATGCTATAAGACTTGCTTCATGCCAAGTTTCAGGGTTCTAGGTCAACGGGAAGTACCTATAAGATTCCCTTGAGTGTCGAAATATATTTTTTTTTGTGACGTAAATGCCGGTATCTTTTTTATTCGTTAACTTAGAAGTTTTTACTTTTACACAGCTTTAAGGGACTGCAGTCTTGAGTATTCGGTTTAAATTTCAACTTGATACTTGCACTTGTTCCCGAGATAAAGGGACTTGACAGACAGACGGACGAACAACAAAGTGATTCTATAAGGATTCCGTTTTTTCCTTTTGAGATACAGAAAGAAATAAAGATCGACAGAGAATTGAAATGATTATCATAATTTCTTGTTAAATAAATACTTAATACAAGGGCAGGTCGAGAGGTCACGACAAACAATGCAATACACTTCATAATCCATTTTTCACAACACAGCTAATAAAATAGAGGAAATTATAGTTATTAACTTGTATAGCGCAGGGATCGCTTCTTGCCACAAAAATGATCTAAACGCATATACATGCACGTACTTACTTACTCTCGACCCCGCCGCGCGCTCGCCGCGCGACCCCGCGTTCGCCCTCCGAGCGCCACGAGGCGCAGTATGTATTCACGTTAACTCTACATAAACTTCCAGTTATATATTTCTTATTTTTATTACGTGCGAATGTTTTATATATAGAATACATTATATATTAAAAAATCCATGACTACACTAATTTGCCCCGAAGTACAATCTACAAATATTGTAAAATGCTGTTTTCCTAGGGGTGCAAAAGGGTGCAAAAATAACTGGGTGTATAGGATGCTTTAAAAAGCTTATTATGAGTTTGCACCAACTGGCTAAATTTCCCTTGAGCCACAAATTAAAAATAATGATTTATTAGTGTTTCATACACCTCACACTTTTTTCGTGAAAAGTGATTATACACCAAAGGGGTATCTACATATACCTAAACTTACCACAACTAAATACTTATGATTTTTTTTAATTTTTGGACTTTAATGTTAAAACCTAATATTAAACGATGTTCCGTACATAACAGGAATGGTGCAAACTCAGATAAGACTTATATTCATGTCTTCTAATGATTCCACAAAAAAATACATCTACACGAATTAAGTCCAATCTTTTTGCTAATTTGACTAGACTAACATAGCCAGATTCTGTTCTACTTCCACGCGGGCCCTGGCACAATAGCCAGTTTGTGTAATATAAACCAAATTGAAACCAAAGCGACAGTTTTTCTTCCGTGGGTTATCAAATGTAAAAAGTAAACAAATTAAATTACATATTCACCACTATTCGTGTAACTGCCGATCACAATAAATATGTACTTTCTTATATAAAATGTGTCAAGAAAATATGCTAAGTTTAGTTTTTTAGTGAAGTTTATCTTTTATATAATTAAAATTTGAAAAATTAAGCTAATGAACATAATTTTAGTTTACAATCATGGCCTGTGTTCTCATAATAAACATAGTACTACTATATATTTTAAAATGTCTTTACATTGCTGTCATAAAAATATTGTTTGGTTCATAAACTGAATCCATACTCCTGCGTATACTGTGTTCTGAATTTACATTTTTTAATATACGAAAATTTTGTACAAACCCAAGCTTAATTACCCGTTCTCATCTACACTAGTATTATAAAGAGGTTAAGTTTTTTTTTATTTTTAAGCTATTGCATAGCTTCTATTGCGGGCCTTGAGCGTGGAGACCGAATCCAGAAATTCCCTAACGAAAATAACCTAACACTCCCCACTCATTTGTTTTTTTGAGCGTGGTGACCGATAAGAAAACAAATGAGTGAACAATCAATCAAAATTCAATTCAATGTGTGAAAGTGTAACAATTAATATCAAAGAAAAAAAAACAAAGGAAAAAAAATACTGCATAATTAATAAAATAAATAAATAATTATAATTGCATAAGTTGATAAAAATGCTATGCAATAGCTTTACCGCGGCAGTCCCCGAGTGCCACACGTTTTTTTTTTGTTTGTAGGAGGTAATCTCCGGAAGTAGTTAATCGTCTTTTCTTTTTTTTTTCGATGTGAAAAATCATCCTATGACAACCCACGCTCTTGGGCGGAGCGGGAGATAGTGTCAGACTCTTACTGACTAAAAAACCCATCCCGTTCCTTCAAGCCTTCATACCAGGGCTCGAGCGCCCTTTCGGATAACCCTGGCCCCAGTAGGCTTCGACTCGGCTGGGCCCCTGCTGTTGCTGACAACTCCTTGAGGCGCGCGGGAACAGCGCGCGCCGTCGACGACTTGGGCTTGGTCTGGACAGTTACCGGACGGCCGGACAGCGAGCTACCCATTGCTCACTGTCCGCAAGCCCGCGCCTACGGTGGCTGGAAATCGGGATCGGAATCCCGGCGGCGGCGAGAGCGCCGTTGCCTGATGCGGTCGGCCTCCTCCTTAGCGAGCATTACTGCTTCGCAAAAGTCGGCGACCGCCTGCCACTCCTCCTCGCTCCGGACCATGGCCTCAACTAAGGCCCGGCGCGAGAGGTCTCCGCCGCCGATCACCCCCACGAGGGCACGGCGATGGGAAGTACTCATCTGATTGCTGTAACTTGGGGTCTTTAAGTCAAGGGTGAACAGGTTACTTCTAGGGAAGCGTGCTCCATCGTCGGCCACATCATCACTAAGGTGAGATAGTGGTCAAACGCGAGCCTATCAATAATAATAAAAAAACTTTTTACCGATAGAAAACTGCTTTATTCTTGAGTAACATAGGTTTTATGTATACGCGGGCGAAGCCGAGGGCAAAAGCTAGTGTTTTTATATATCAACGTTAACTTTACTGTATTAAATGATGCAGTTTTTTTTTAGGTCAGAAATCATTCAATGACTTCTCCTGTTCTTGGGCGGAGCGTAAGGGTGTGTCAGACTTTTACTTACTAAAACCCACTCCTATGTTCTTTCTTTGCCTTACTTGTCAGGGCCCTGCGTTTTTCTTTCAGAAGCGAACCCATGGCCGCAGTAGGCTTCGACTTTTATGGGTCCCTACGGTTTCCTGGCGATGACTCCTTGAGACGCGTGTGGAACACCACGCACCGTCGACAACTCGGTCTCGGCCCGGACGGTTACTGAGCGACCAGACGGAGAGCTACCTATAGTTTGCCGGCCGCAAGCCCACGCTACGATGGCTAGAAATTGAGGTCGGGATCCCGGCGGCTGGGGCGTAAGAGCCGTTCCCTTGCGCTTTCGGCCGCTTTCTTGTGTTCGCTAGCATTACAGCTTCGCAGAAGAAGGCGACCGCCTACCACTCCTACCGGTCCATGGCCTGTAACAAGGCTCGGCGCGAGAGCTCGTTGCGGCCGATCGCCCCCACGAGGACACGGTGGTGCTCCGCCCAAACGGGGCACACCTCTACCTTATGCTCCACCGTGTCCTCCGAGCGAACCACACAGTGGTGACACCCGAGCGTTTTATCCGTACGAATTCGGTGCAGGAACCCCCCGTACTTGCCATGTCCGGTAAAGACCAGCGCCACGCGGAAGGTGAGGATGCCGTGACGTCTTTTCAGTCACTCCTCAATGAAAGGACTTACCGCCATAATTATGGCGTACCCAGCATTGGGTTGCGACGGTCGATTTCGCCATTCCACCATGAGATCCCGCCGGAACTCTGTCTGTCTGTGTTTTAATATATATACATTAATGTTATGTGTCTATAATAATATAATGAATCTGACTAAACACACAAACACGAGGTACCACACTCACTCGTAATTTCTCACACAATTATAAAATAATTGAGTTTAGTTAAACTTACTTGTTTCATGATACAATTTAGTTATCTCTAAGTAATTTTTAACTAGCACGGAGAATTGCCTGGCAATGGGCCGGGCACATGGGATGGCCGTTGGAGCCGAAAGGTTCTGGAGTGGCGACCGCGTACCGGAAGACGCAGCGTTGGAAGGTCGCGGGAAACCGATTGATGCGAGACGCACAGGAATGTTGGTTGTGGCGATGCTTGGGGCAGGCCTATGTCCAACAGTGGACGCATATCGGCTGAAATGATGATGATGATGATGATGAATTTTTAACTGTTTGTGATTGTGATGAAATTATTACTAATCGACGCTATATCCTAAAATATTGATAAAAAAATAATAATCTTTATAAGCGAGTTTATACAGCCCTAAACTATAATTTAAAAATAATTGGAACAAATTGGAAATAGGTAATTTTTTTCCAAAAACAAAACCTTAAAATATATTTTAAGCGCCAATATATTTTTTTTCTCTAGCGCTCAAAGAAATACACGTACATACATAATTTAGGTTGGTAAACACGAAGCCTTCAAAATATACATATCTTTCTTTGCTTTTACTATCGATTAAAAAGAAAAACAAATTAAAGTCATTAAATGTACAGAAAACTGTATTTAATAATAAACAATTTCCAGTTTCATTTGAGTTTCTGTCTATTGAAACAGAAGCATTTGTATGAGCTGAGAGCAACTCTAGCGAAAGCTTCAGTGGGCAATTTTCCCGCGCCGCGGTATGAATGTCGTGTGGCTGGCATTTGTTCCCCGCCTTAGTATTTCGCGGTTCTTGTTGCAGGACAGATTGAAACTCGTGGCGCGTCGAACGCTCGTCTCGAGAGCGTCTTATCTTCTCTAAGCTTTCGTATACAACCACGCAAATTCACTTTTATAAAACACCAAAAGTTAAGCAGCAGTGATCGTGTATATTTTATTAAAAACATTTTAATAACTTTTTGATAACTTTTGCGTTCGAACTTTGGACTGAGGTCTGTCTTAGTGGTGGTCTGTTTTATAAGTGCTTCTGAAAACTTTTTTTATATTTTATTTACGACTGGTAAAATTTTGTGAAGTTTTAGTTCAGTGGCTGAAAAATTTTTCAACATCCGATCTTTGTAGGAAGGTAATATTTTTATATTTTCTTTGTTATATTTACTTTTTTTTTGACTTTGTAGGCCTTCTAGAGGCATAGAGGATAGTTTTTTCACCTGAAAAAAATATAATTACTGTGAAACTATGCGTAAATATATATAATACACTGCGTGTTTGTGTGTTTAGTCAGGTACATACGAGTATACATATATATACAGGTATTTTATCAACATCAAGCAAACAAAAGGTATGTAGATACATATATGACACTTAAAATATCATGAAACTTATTAATGTAAACTTTTTCTCACTGAATATTTTTTCCGCTTTTGTACAGTATTTTTGTGCATAAAGCTCATAATAAAAATTTTGGGTAAAAAGTGTACAAACTTTAAAAATCAAAAATGTTATCTGCATCATTTTGTACAGTGAGGTTCAAGTTGATACATGAAAACATGAGAGCGGCTAATTACGCCGGTGTTTGTACAACGTTTTTGTATAAAAAAAAAATGGAAATTCAGAACACAGCGCACTACGGTAGGATTATTTTTTTATTATATATTTTTTTTTTAATGACAGCAGTGTAAATTGTTTTTTACAATATATAGGTACAAAGTTTATTATGAGAAGGAAAATTATATAATTATGTTCATTAGTTTAATTATTTTAGAAGAGAAATTTCTTTAACAAACTTAGTATATTTTTCTCTCCGCATTTTACGAGTATGTAAGAAAGTACATTTTCATCATGATGGGCAGTTATGCGAATCGCGGTGAAAATGTAAATTAATTAATTTATGTTATTTTTTATATTTGATAATTTACGGACGGAAAACTGTCGGCGACACGCTTCGGTTTCAATTTGGATTATATTACACGACTAGCTTGTGTCAGCGGCTTCGCCCGAGTGAAAGTAGAATACAATCTGGGTATGTCACTCACTGATATGGCCGATTTCCAAAAAATCTTTGAGTTTATCATACAAACAAAAATAAAGTTTCATCCTCTCTGTAATATTATTACCTACAATACAGATGTGGGTTTATTGGTTTTACGATTCTGTAGTAAAAAATTTCATCAGTTATTCATTTTATCGTGAGTAGACAATTTTTTTATTTATTACTAGCTTTTGCCCGCGGCTTCGCCCGCGTACATAAAAGACCTTCCCTCTTTCTCCCCCTTTCTCTTTTTTTTAATAAAAAAAAATAGCCTATGTCCGTCTCCAAGGTCCCAACTATATCTGTACCAAAATTCATCAAAATTGGTTTTGCCATTTAGGCGTGAAGACGTAACAATCAAAAAAACTCACTTTCGCTTTTATAATATTAATAGTAAGGATTAATTGCTTGCGCTATATCACTATACCTAGTGGGTAAGCGATGATGGGTCGACAATGGAGTAATGCACGCTTGCTTAGAATCTTTCCAATCTAGACTTAAAGACGCCCAGGTTGCAGCTATAATGACTCATGGACTCCGCTAAGGAATTCTAGTATTTAGCTATATGCAGAATGAATATGCTCCTACAGTATTTTAAGCGTAGGTATGGATAGGATGTACACCATGTACCGGTGATGCATCACCGTACGACTAGTGGTCCGATGATGATGCGGGCTCGATAGAATTAAGTTATGTAATTTCGACGGTGTGCGTCGAAATTACATAACTTAAGGCTTATAGTCCCTTGAACCATCTGGTCGAAATTAAATGGTCACTACTTTCGTACCCGTCTAGGTGACAGTACGACTATCTGTGCATTTGTTTGCGGCCAGCTGCGCCCGGATAGAGCCCCGCTGACTTTTAAATCCAGTTTCTTTGCGAAATATTGATAGATTTACATATGCAATGTTCACTTTGAAGAATATTTAGCCACCAATTTTTATATGTAAAAACATTTCTAAAGATCCAAGCCGTTTCGAAGGAGTAGGGAAAAGTTGCGATTGTGATGTTGTTGTATGTAATATTTTTTTTAGACAAAAGTATTAATCGCACGAAAAAATCAAATGTTGATAATGTTGTTCATGAATCTATAATATACTTTTTTTTTTTAAACCTATAAACCTGGCCGTTACCGAGGAGTAGGCTTCAGAAAGTCACTGTTTTAAGGCACTTTTCGGGCGCTTGGGTCTTAATGTGTGCATCCTGAAATACAATTAGGTAATAGAAAAACGACGGGTTATCAACTCGGCGACGATGCTCGAAGTTTTGAAGCTTCGAGTCGACGATTGCATCATTGGCAATGGTTCTCAATTGGCTTAAGTACATCACATGTCTGCATATCACAGATGACATACTGTCTTTCAGGATCTATAAATGAGACGACCGACTTAAAGACTTTTCTTTTTTCATAATCTTTTCATGTTCATATCTTGTTTATAAAAAGATACCTACTTAGTATTCTTAACCTTTCGAACACCGCAATTAGAGACAATGAGAGAGCGAACGCCGTCGTTCGCTTGGAGTTTAATTAATTCTTATTCACTCTTACCCCCGATTTCTGATTTAAGCATTTGAAGTTGAGTATTTCTCAAACTCTACTTTAGCCTTAAAACCTGTCAAAATTTGGCTCTTATACTCTTACTCTTTGGTTTAAGACGTTCTTAAATCAAAATACTCAATTCAGAAACCCACCGTTAATCTCATACACGACAAGTCAGACCTATTCATTTGTACTTTGAGTAAATTTAACAGTGGCACTAGCAGTTATATGCTTTGTAATTAAGTAGACTTAGTAACAAATTATGTTTAAATAGTTATTGTGGGTGTACTGGCAGGTCTCCCTGTAAAGATAGTATAAGTTTGATAAATAAATAAATATGTAATTAAAATGTTTTTATTTACAAAAGAACGGAAAAAAAATCACATTGTCATTATTATTTTTTTACAAGACATTTTTATTTTATTTGGATAATCAAGGTAGCTCTTACCTACCATAATTATCCATGTAAATAAATACCTTTGTATTTATTCAGTTTATTAAGTGTAACTATGATAAATAAGTGAAATAATGATCTCTCTGATGTTTTAGAGAGTCGTATGAAAATAAGTCTTTTTAACGACTGAAAACTTGTTATTTGGATCTGATTAAAGTATTCGTAGAATTTTCTTTTGTGTTTACGATTAAGTAGGCACGTCAAAGCATCTATGTTCATTGTTATATGCTAATATAAGCTTAAAATTTATATTCACAAGATTCTAAGTACCTACAACAGTTAGGTATTATTTCTAAGTATCTTACTCAAAATAAAATTAAGACTTGGGTTTTACTTTTTACTTTGTAACAACTTTTTTAATATTTTGAGAAAATGGTTAATTGTTGTTTACTAGTTTTGAGTGCTGTTCTAATTTAATTGAGTTTTAACATCGTTGGAAGAGTTTGTTGATCAGCGACTACCGCACTGATTGGTTGGTTCACAGGGTTCGAAGCAAACGCTACAAGATCCTCTCAAAATATTTGATTAGACCTTCTGTATTGTGTTCTGGGAGTGGACTCAATGATTAAAATGCTTGCGATCCGTTCGGGCTTTGTACGTGTGCAAATTATAGACACAAACCTTTTATCGCTCTTTCTATTAATGAAAACGGCTTCGAATACAGTTGCGTGGTTTAGGAGGAGTTAATGAATGAACAGACAGACGCAGAAAGCGGCTTTTTATAATATGTCTAAGACATCTCCTGGACATATTATAAAAAGCCACTTTAGGTTATATTTTTTTTATGTGTCATATATGCGACACATTAAGAAAATATAACCTATACAAGTATACACTAAATGTATACTTTACAGAATATATTTTCTTTATATGCCCTGCAGATGCAGGCTGCAGGTGAAATGATTTATTATTTTCTTTGTTGTACTTATACTGCATAAAAAAAACAAAGGATGAATTAAAAAAAAAAACAAGTTTACAATGGGAACAGAATGGTCATATCGGACAGGGCAATTTCTTACAGAAATTGAAAATGTTCTGGCTAGAAAACTTCGGACGATTTGTTTTATAATAAACTCTTGTGGATCAAACTCCTGATCAAAACATCATTTTTTTTATGTGAGAAATTATCAATTATTTTCTCGCGCTTTGTGTGGTGCTTTAGGGAGTATCTGACTTTTATTGACTAAACCCCATCAGTATACCTTCAGTTGTCCTTTGGGTGCTTGGGCTGCGGTAACTTTTTCGAACAGTCACCTGCCAGGAACTGAAAACTGATAAGATCTACTTTGGTTTGAATTTGTAGAAGGTTTTGATTGTAAAGTGGCAAATTGATTTACCTGACGTAACGAAGGTAAACCTGTTATATGATTAAATATTAATTGTATCAGTTGAACGTCTTCGACCCAATCCTGTACCCGCCTCAAATTTCCACAGTAAACATTGCTACTACAGTTTTCAATTGAAATATTGAATTTAGAAACCAACCAACCAATTCAGAAGCGGCAGATACCTGGTCCACTGTCAGAGGTGATACATCTGTGTCACTTGATTTATTCAGCCAAAGGCGCTACTACTTTATAAAGCTTTGCAATGGAAATACAATTTACTACCCTCTTTTTCGTTTTCATACGGAGTGGCGACTGTAGCAGTTTTATTGCCTGTATAAATATCTACATATAAAATAGTATTTGGCTTTTTGATAAATTTGTACCTTTGTAAAAGGGTTCTCAGCGACGAGTTAACCTTTTATCTCTGTTTTTCTCTATTCCATATCATAAACAGACTACACTTGTTTTGACTACATAATTTATGTAAACAAGGACATGTCAAGAAAATTGGCAGTCGAATAAAATCTCTTTTGAATTTGCTGATAAAATGTTTTGCAGTATCATGGTTGTATCACTTAGGCAGTTACTTATTCCAATGGCTAGTATAGTTTAGTAAAGAAAATAGATACATACTCTTGGTTGCCTAGGAAAACAGTTTACCAAACATGCTTATTTTGCTAATAGGATAACAGCGATGTTTCTAGTATTTGACTATATGTATTTAGGTACAACTTTATTATCTCTTATGGTTTCGTGTTGGATTGGAATCATGTCGCGTTTATTTCCAACTAGTACCAATTTCGAAGCTGGCGAGGTGAGGTCAACTTTTAGAAAGTTTGAAGTACAATTCTTTGTAAATGGTTGTCTCACAGGATTCATTTCAGGTACTATTATACTTCTTATTACATTCCTCTATAAACACATCATACACATAAATTAATCTTTTATTTCACATCATAACTTGAGAATGACTGTACTGATTTAATTCATATCTTTTAAAAGTGGTTTAATATTTAGTAGAAGGTTTTTACGGAACAAAAATCAAGAAAATTGTGAGAAAATTGGAAAAATTCAGAAAAATTAACGACTATTTAACACTTGCGTGCAAGACAATATATTTTTAGCTAAGACAAGACAATGTTTATCGGATCAGCTAGTATCTATGCCATAAAATACATTCTTACCCTATGAGCAAAAAATTAATTTGATTTTGACTGATTTATAGTAATAAAATTTCGCAGCACAGTATTTAATATAAACTACGATTTTAAGATTTCTAAGGAAATACAAGCTTTATTTTTCTCTCTTAGCTCTTTTGTGGAAAGTTCTCATTTTCGTGGGTCTGATTTATAAAAATATTAATATCTTAAATCAACTTGTCTATAGAATTTAGAAAGTTCTTCAGTTTTTTCTCGCGGCATAGCCTTTGTTAATGTGGAAAATAGTACTAAAAGCAGGAAATGGTCTAACCGTGTGTCTTTTCATTTGAATCCGATCAGGAATTTGAGTGTGAAGAATTTTCAATCACACGTACACGGGTACATACAAACATTCACCCTTATAATGTACGAGTGATTTTGTTGATCTTTGGTATTCATATCAAATTTAATTTATAACGATTTTAATATATACATGCAACATTAATTTTAGTATATGATTTGCATATATTAAAGCTAATGTTGTTACAACCGACACACGTGTCTAGTATTTTTATGTAAAGCACCCATATACAAAATTTCAAAACTGTATCATGAATAATCACAAAGTTTATGTACGTATTATGTTACCTGTTGTCCGCTAAAATACATGGTCACCGGGCCATCCGGGCAACTGAGAGATTGTTTTGTTTTAGCACCCAGCTATACGCTGGCGCCTAATGCCCGCTATGACCTGCGTTGTGCTTAGAAGTGTTAGAAGTGTCTGTGGTGTCCAACTTGTGACCTTTTTTAAATACGAATAAATATACCGTGGTGTGAGTAAAAATTCTTGGAATCGATTCAATTACTGATTCTGAACAAATTGTATTCAGGTTTCGCATATTTTATACTAAAAATATTGTTGTGGGTAGACATTGGATTTGAAAGTTTGTATGAAATGTCGTGCCTCGTAAAAGCTTGGATGTAAGTGGCTTGGAAAGAAGACTAAACAGGTGTATGAACAACTCGAATTTCGAGCTACAACGAAGACCTCATTTTATAACATGGGTGTTATGGTTATGAAATGGATCTGGATACGTATATAGGAATAATATTATACCGGTTTCGGATATGGTTAAGGCTACGAAATTATTTCAGATTATTCGTTTTTTTGTTCTCTACATTTGGGGGCCGAAATAGCACGAAGAATCGCCAAACTTAAGTGGCATGTGCAGGTCCAATGAATGCCGGACGCACAGGATCGTTCATTGTAGCGACACTTGGGGAAGCCCTATGTCCAACAGTAGACGTCTATTGGCTGAAATAATGATGATTAGCTCTTTTCAAACTTAATTGGCAGTGGACAGTGCACATTGCTCGCAGAACGATGGGGACGAAAAGTTCTAGAGTGGCAACCACGTACCGGAAGACGCAGCGTTCGGGGGCTTCACATAAGGTGGCCGATGATCTAGTGAGGGTTGCGGGAATGCGATGGATGCAAGACGCACAGGATCGGTCATTATGGCCGATATTATTATTTCACTAGATTCGTGTATTCTTCATTTTCATTTTTTTGTCTCTTCGTTGTAGTTTGAGTAAATATAACTATATATATTGTATATAGTGTATATGTATGTATTTTATTGGTTATTTTTTTATGGAATTTTATAATTATAATTGTGAGTAATGTTTAATATTGCACCTACCACTATTTGTCTCTGCATCACCCTAAGGTTGACTGGTAGAAGCTCACTGTCCGGCCGTCCGGTAACTGTCCGGACCAAGCCCAAGTCGTCGACGGCGCGCACTGTTCCCGCGCGCCTCAAGGAGTTGTCAGCAACAGCATCCCCCCAGCCGGGTCGAAGCCTACTGGGGCCAGGGTTTTCCGAAAGGGCGCTCGAGCCCCGGTATGAAGGCTAGAAGGAACGGGGTGGGTCTTTTAGTCAGTAAGAGTCTGACACTATCTCCCGCTCCGCCCAAGGGCGGGGGATGTCAATGCATGATTTTTTCCCACCATAAAAAAAAAAAAAGAAAAAAGATTGACTGGTAGAAAATGCCTTAAGGCATTAAGTCCGCCTCTGTACCTAGACCTATGTCCGACAGTGGACGTCTTTTAGCTGAAATGATGATGATGACGATGATGCTTCTTTTATATAGTTTCAGTTACGTATAATTACATTTTTAGGGTTCCGTAGTCAACTAGGAACCCTTATAGTTTCGCCATGTATGTCTGTCCGTCTGTCTGTCCGTCCTCGGTTAATCTCTGTGACCGTTAGCACTAGAAAGCTGAAATTTGGTACCAATATGTATATCAATCACGCCGACAAAGTGGTAAAATAAAAATTGGAAAAAAATGTTTTATTAGGGTAGCCCCCCTATATGTATGTAAAGTGGGAAGTGATTTTTTTTTTAATTTCAAACCTAACATGTGATATATCGTTGGATAGGTATTTAAAAATGAATAGGGGTTTACTAAAATCATTTTTTGATAATGTCAATAATTTCGGAAATAATCGCTCCAAAAGTAAAAAACAATGCGTCCCCCCCCTCTAACTTTTGAACCATAAGTTTAGAAAATATGAAAAAAATCTGAAAAGTAGAACTTTATAAGGACTTTCTAGGAAAATCATTTTGAACTTGATGGAAAGAACAGTTTTTGTACAAAAAGACAAAAAGGTTCTACAAAATAATTTCTGGACTAAGTTTGTAGTATAATCGTCTATGCAAGCATTTTTTTAAACTCATAAGTGGGTACACTTATTGTGACGGACGGGAAACTACGGAACCCTACACTAAGCGTGGCCCGACACGCTCTTGGCCGGTTTTGTTTAAATTATAATAGTGAAATACAAAATATACAAACAGCAAGATTTAATTTTTATTTCTAGTCTAGGTTATCATTTGTTTGGCTGTATAATAATTAAACAAATAAAAACCTGTCGTAACCTATCATTTAGACTACGCTTTTATTAAAAAATATTCTAAATTTTTATATTAGTTTCGTTTACGATTACGGAGCTCCATAACATCCCTGTTTTATATCATAAAAACATATTTGACTGTTATTCCAAACACGCCTGGCGCCGGCAACTAGTCCGCTTGATAATGTCAAGTTCAACCTATAGTTTATTAGGTAAATAGGTTTTTGTAGTATCTGCAATAAACAGATTATGACTTGGCTCGGCTGTGACGTTGATTGATGTTATGACCGTCGCACTATGGGGTATTTGAATGAAAAAGTAGGCCAAAATTATTTTTGTATTGAATTTGATAGTTATAGAATACTAGCGTTTTACCGCAGCTTCGCTCACGTACTTGAAATATAGCCTATGTCACGCAGTAATAAATCAGCTTTCTATCGGTGAAAAAATTTTCGCAATCGGACCAGTACTTTCAGAGATTACGTCCTACAAACAAAAGAAAAACAAACTTTACCTCTTTATAACACTTGAAATTTAAAACACTTAAATGTGTGTGACATACACATACACATTTACAGAACACAGGAATCATGTGATAATATTATTGTAGAATAATCAGTAAACAGCGCTGTGAGCTACATTGTTATTTACATTATTTGTTATTATATTTTTAATATCGCAAAATGTAAGCAATTTGTTGTTCTTATTCATTAAAGTAAAAATAAATTTTTGATATTCTAAAATTACCTTGTTTGCTTTGTAACACAAATTAGAGTAGGCTCCGTCCGGGTAAGTTGAACGCTTTTTAACCGACTTCTAAAAAAGGAGGAGGTTCTCAATTCGGATGTTTGTACTTTTTTTTCATGTGCTCGCGCATAACTTCGTCGCTTGGCAACCGATTTTAATTTTTTTTTTTTGTTGGAAAGGGTATATTTCTCAAATAGTTACATAGTCACCAAGTCGGGGTCTAATGATGGAATCTTGGCGAAATCGAGGGAACTCCTCAAATATTATAGGCAACTATATGGTCATTTTGATATTTTCATCAAGGACTTAAGCATTTACAGTCAAAAAGTGGCATTTAATGTGGTGGAACTGGTGAAGAAGATCAGAAATGGCCAACGGAACTTTATACTCAAACAGATATCACGATGAACATAGTTATGCGACTATGACAATACAAATAAATGAATGGTTCTGAATAGTTAAGTTGAAAATTATATCATCGAAGTGAGACTTTGGCCTAATAAGGTACTATCGAACTGATCTGATGATGATAATGATAGGCACCGGAACTCCGTAATTAATCAGTGTATCCTAGCCATTGATATACAAAAATATATACAAACTTTTTTCAATATTCGAATCTTCTCATAACCAAAATCAACATCCAATTCGTTGGTGACTGCAGTATTTAGAAAATATACAAGTTTAAAATAAAATATTGTCGGCAAACTTAAACCGGTTACAAACCGGCAGTAATTATAATTCTAATTATGTTTTCGTTTAATTAAATTTTTACTTTTATTAACGTTTCGTTATGACTTATTTAGGGATACATTCTAATTGAGCTACGTATCAAAATGATTCATAAATATCAGGTACATACGTAGTTTTGCAGAATCCCTCAAAAAATTTAATAAAATATCACACTGATACAAGTTTTAAACGATTAAGTATGATGATTGGTACAAAAACATAACTAGTAAATAAATAATTAATTCATTTAAAAAAAGAATTAAATAAAGAATTCAGAATGTGCTTCAGGGGCGTATGTAACCCACATGTAAATAAAAAAACCTAAAATAGGTATTTATGAAACCGTTATTTCTTGATCTTTCCAGCCAAACATGGTTCTGAACTTTTTATTGACCTGCTAAATTAAGTTTTTGACCAACTTTTTGATATCAATGTCCTATAGCTTAACCTCTTTATTTAAAACTTAAAGCAACAAAATATATACATAATAAACTTAAATTAAAATAATAGTATATATATATTTAAGTATGCTTAACCTAACTGTACACACTAAAGGCTATCCTACTAATATATGGCGTCATAAAACTCCTCCGTGTAACACCGTCGTCGGTCGCCCCGTGAGGTATTTTAGTACGCCGTGTACAATGTACATAACTCTCTTGAAATTAATACTCGCTAACGATCCTAGCCCATATAATCTATTACGATAGTATACGTTAGTCAGTGCCAAGACGGATTTTGAGATAAGTATCTAATTCTCAGTTACGGAAATGTGAGTTTGAACTTTGCAAGCGATTTTTTCAATATAATATTTCTATTATGAATCGCCACGTGCTATTGGTATATGTCAAGGGTTATCAGGGAATGTTTTGAAAATATATAGTGACCTTGAAACTTAAAGGATAACTGAGGGTTGGTTTTAGTCAATAAAAATCTAACATACCCTCTAGCTCCATCCAGAGTGTAAAAAGTTATTTAATATATTCCCATTCTCAAAAAAAAAGCTGCTTGTCCGACAAACATCTTACTGAAGTTGCCATATATCCCAGCAGTTAAAAGTATTCTTTCAGCCAGCGTTGACTCTAAGTTTTGGGATATTGTGCGAAAGAGCTACCGTGGCCATGAAACGTAAATGTGGATATATGTACACCACAGCATTTTCTCGAGCATTTCTATGTAATGTAACGTTCTAACGAATGGTAAAATACAGGTAAATGCTCAGTTTCAAAAGCATTTCCTTTGCGTGTAGTACATTAAAGCTTTCAGGGTGTTGATAGAGTTTCCTCACTTCTTTAGCGCATCATAGATGTTTGTGGAAATGCTTGTTTTTATGCATTAATGCGTAAAATATGTGCATCTCTGGTGCGCAGGGTGTGAGCCGGTTCTAGCGGCAATCTGGGCATGATTGGGCTGGACTGCCATATAGTGAATCGTAGCTCCAGTATCTCAGCTGGAGTGCTGAAGCAATGATTATTTTATTGTATGTTAATGTAACTAACATAGTTGTAAGTATGTTTATTACTAAATGAATCTCATTGTTACTCGTAATAAAGAATAAATTATATATTTATTTGATACTAGCTTTTGCCTGCGGCTTCGCTCCCGCTCTACTCTACTCCACCCTACTATATCTTACTCTACCCTATTCTAACCTACTCTACCCAACTATACCCTACGCTACTCTACCCTACTCTACTCTACCCTACTCTACCCTTCTCCACTCTACTCTACCCTACTCTACCCTTCTCTACTCTACTCTACCCTACTCTACCCTTCTCTACTCTACTCTACCCAACTCTACCCTACTCTATCCTACTCTACCCTACACTACCCTACACTACTCTACTCTACCCTACTTTACCCTTCTCTACTCTACTCTACCCTACTCTACCCTACTCTACCCTTCTCTACTCTACTCTACCCTACTCTACTCAACTCTACCCTACTCTATCCTACTCTACCCTACACTACCCTACACTACCCTACACTACCCAACACTATCCTACATAACCCTACCCTACACTATATTTCCATAAGAATCTCACAATAACAAACACAACAAAAAAAGAATTAGCGAAATCGGTTCAGCTGTTCTCGACATTTGCGCTCAGCAACAAATTAAGCGTTTCATTTTTATATTATAGAAGATTAATTTTAGCTTGATACCTCCACGCGTTTCTGAAAAACGGACAAACGACGGATGGTAATCAAACTGATTCTTTAAGGGTTTTTTTTCCGGCCCTCGGGCGGAGCGGGAGATAGTGTAAGACTCTTACTGACTAAAAAACCCACCCCGTTCCTTTGTTGCTTTTCATACCAGGGCCGAGCTTCCCTTTTTGCTGTTGCTCAATCTCATCTATCTATCTCACGAAATTTTCCCAATTTATGCTTTGAGATTGGTCTCGTAAAACAGCTCGAGATCTTACAAAGTCGGGATTGCATTCCCTAGACGTGACATTAATCAACATCTTTTTCAGCTGAGAAAAAGTATATGGTCATATTATACTGTCCGGAGAGAAAGGTGTGATTATGCGGGGTTCAGAGGACATATACGACACAATTTCTTAGAGAGGTGGCCTGAGTCCCAGCAGCAGAGACCAAATAAGACTGGTTATGCTACTATGTTATTTTGCTATACGACACATAAAAATACCAACCTCTTTCTTATATGTTTTATTGTGCATAACTTCTACAATATATAGGGTTACTAAGTGTACGATACTTAAACACGTGATTGTGCTCATGATAACAAACAATTTTTATTATGGGAGCAAAGCCGAAATCGCGAACAAAATATCAGCTGTTCAGTACATTAGGCAAACATAAATGTATGGAACAGCTGATTTTTTTTCGCGATTTCATGTTTCTTCCCATAGTAAAAGTTGTTGGTTATCATGAGAACAATCACGTGTTTAAGTATCGTACACTAATTACCAGTCACCCTATATAAACAAAAAGACAGCGTACACAGGCGAGCTTAACCCATTTGTAATTTAATTTAATCCTCATTTGTTTATTCTTGACTATTTAACACGTTTTTGACATTTTCAATTTAATTCAATTTGTAGTGTTAATAATCTTAATGTATTTGGTTCTATTTTTATGTTGTAATACTGTTTTATGTTAAATTGATTATACACTAAAATTATGTAATGACAAAATATATTTCTCAAGGCAGCAGTAATACTATGGTGAGCGCTATGTACGCCTTAATTGTCATGTGCATTAGTCCCTATTGTTAATAAAATTTTTCTTTTTATGTAAAATGTATGTGATGTGGCTGTACTAAATTGAATAAATAAATAAATAAAAACCCAAAATTGGGTTTTCTTACAACAAACCTTAATATCTTTATAAGAAATTTTATTTTATGAGGATACTGAACCAAATGCACAACAAAAACTTAGTCAACATAGATTAAATTGTTTATCCTGTATTAAGCTAAGGTGTGCAATAAAGTTATAAATAAATAAATAATTAAATGAAAATTATCTACACAAATATGTGCTCAGCACACAATACGTATAAACATGCTAAATACAATTAATAAAAACCAACCTCTTTTTGGTAAACTTGCTGCGTAGGCGAATAAGTTTTTGATCAGTTATTTGTAAAGTTTACAGTTTGTAATTACAAAGCAACAGGTTTCAATGAACTTTGAAAGATTAAAAACATTTCCAACTTGAAGCCTCTTTAAATTTTTAGACTCATATTTAGTTAAATGACATGTTAAATGTAACCTTTCTCTTCAAACGAAATAAACTATATCTATATACAACTTGACGCCAATCAATCACCAATCAATCTTGAAACCATAATCTCCTGTCAATGGGATGGGAGAAAAAAAACATAACTTATAAGTGTAGTTAATAATTAAGCTACAAACGTGCGAACGTTAACGAGGTTTCATAATTATTCTTGAGTACATGGCTTCCACACAATTTACATGTTAATTATGCTCGGGAAACACATTTTACGCTCAAGTTTTATCGTTCTGTTGGAAAATAAGAAACTTACGTTTTACCTAAGTGTCGTCTCGTAGTCTCTAACATAATTTTATTATCCTTTGAAAATAACTTTGTCTAAATAAAAGCCCACTATACCACTTCTCATGTATTGTTAAAAATTGATAGATAATAAAGTACGGAACTACAATTTATTGTTCTGCTATATAGGATTCTGCGACATTGAAGCTCTTCCGATTGCACAAGAATTTTATGCTTGCACAATACAGGCAAGTTATGATACAAATAGTTTCACAGGCAGAAACAAATTTCGAGAAAATTAGTTCTATTTCGTTTTCATTGCGTCATCATAGATGTCTGGGGCCTACATGATTTCAAAGAATCTTTCATGTAACATGCCATTTCTGCTGCCAAGACACTATTTGTCAAAGTGTACCAAAAGTCGTTGAATAAACATAACAAATCGTGGAAGGGAACGATATTATAAACTCGCGGGTTGGTCCTAATGGTCACGATTTGTAAACATCTTTCAAGTTTCTTGGACTTTTATCGTTCAATTCCCCTAACTGAGATCATTTTAGATACATGAGCTATGTACATGAGAATGTAGGTGTACCATATCTTCTAAGAAATACTTTTTCATTTTATTTGATCGTGATGGATGGGCCCTACCTTTTTCTGACCCGTTACTGTTACTCAATCATTGTGTATATAAATTATTTACTGACATCTACATTGACTGATTGAATTCCTTTACTTGGAACTAATATGCTTCTAGCGTTATGTAATGATATTGTTTTATGATTCGGTATAAGTGCTTGGCTAGACTGCAAAAGCGGCAGGCGGTCGCCGACTTCTGCGAAGCAGTAATGGTCGCAAAGGAGGAAGCCGAACGCATCAGGCAACGGCGTCCTCGCCGCCGCCGCCGGGATTCTGATCCCGATTTCCGGCCACCGTAGGCGCGGGCTTGCGGACAGTGAGCAATGGGTAGCTCGCTGTCCGGACCAAGCCCAAGTCATCGACGGCGCGCACTGTTCCCGCGCGCCTCAAGGAGTTGTCAGCAACAGCAGGGACCCAGCCGGGTCGAAGCCTACTGGGGCCAGGGTTATCCGAAAGGGCACTCGAGCCCCGGTATGAAGGCTAGAAGGAACGGGGTGGGTCTTTTAGTCAGTAAGAGTCTGACACTATCTCCCGCTCCCGCCCAAGAGCAGGGGTTGTCATTGGATGATTTTTTCCCACCATAAAAAAAAGACTGCAAAAGCGGACGCAGGTCGTGTGCGGCGCGGGGAATTAAAACCAATGACTCAAACATACGAGTAAGAACTACTTTGGACATATTGGGCACGCGGGCTTTTTCATGCAAGTAGTTGCTGTGGTGCGCGGGCGGCGACTGGCAATCCGCACGAGAGCGGGTATCGCACATTAGTTCGTGCTAACCCATACGCGTTGTTATGGCTCGAATACGGACAGGCCAAACGCGCGCGTCCCCGCACCCGCGCCGCTTCTCGCACCGACTGCCAGTCTGGTTGAGCACTTAGTATTTACTATTTTATCGTTATACATATAAAAACTGCGTTCCTGTGTTAACAACTTTCAGTCGATGTCATGTTTGATTGACATACTGACAGACACCTGAGTGAAAACTTATGTTGATATTTTGGCACGGAATTCGGGACTTTTCGGAGTGTAAAAAATTGTTTATTGCAATAAAATGGCTAGCCTTGGCTTGTTCCAATGACTTTTCCCGCTCTTGAGCTGAGTAGGAGGGCGTGTCAGACTTTTACGGACTAGACTTACTCTTATGGTCTTTCTTTGCCTTGCGTTTCAGGGCCCCATGTTTTTCTTTCAAAAGCGAAACCATAGCCCCAGTATGCTTCGACCCTGCTAGGCCCCAGAGCTCTGCCCAAGCGGCCAGACATCAACCGTATTTTCCTTGTTCTCTGGGCGATCCATATAACCGTGAAAACTGGGCGTTTCTTCTGCCTGGACTCTAAACAAGAATCTTCCGAACTGGCCATGTCTGAGGACAACTGCCGAAGTGCCTCTTTGGACAGTTGCTAGTTACTCTACAAAGAAGACTTACCGCCGCTATTGTGGCGTACCCACATCTCAACGACTTAAGAACAGTTTTATGGTTAACTAAAAAAATCAAAATCAAAAATCAAAATCAAAGCATTTTTTTCAAATAGACCATTTGCAGGCACTTTTCATAATAGTCAAATGTCGGTCAGTCCAAGAAAAGTGAATCTAAATTGCACGTTCCAAAGCGTAGGTCTCTATGGAGAAGAACGTGCAAGAAACTCCATAGACACTCTTTTAAATCATATTATGTGTTACATATAATGCTTGGTTACATATTACTTGTTGCTTCTATCATGTGAGCACAATGTCGATAGTGAAATAAAAATGTAAAATAATTAAAAGATAGAAACTGAAGTAAGCCACTGGCAGCTTACCAGTCCCATCTGACGGCACAAGTTCACGAGCATGACGCGTGCATCAGCCCCACTCAGCTCAACCATTTTGAAGGGAACTGAATGACCCAATAACACGTGCCACCAACAGTGAGACATTTGAGTGAGCATGACAAACTCTCAACTGCCATGCTCGTAATGTTAAAAAATAAATAAGTTGTAACCTAATAAAAATGCTCCATGGTGCTTCACATTCACAAATTTGAAAAAAGTGCTTCTACATTATACAATGCTATTGTGTCTTTCAAATTACAAAAAAATAATATTAGTTTCTAACTAATCAACTAATTAGTACGCCCTAGTGGTAGTGGAGCTGGACCAGCATTGAGCCAAGCATTTTTATTTTGAATATAATCCTCCAACTTATAATATGCTTGCCTACATAGTGTGCGTTTAATACAAGATTTAAATTTCAATTCATTGAGTTTTAATATTTGGGGAGGTATTTTATTATAACATTTCAAACAGTACCCCATGAAAGAAAAGGCCACTTTAGCCAGTATGAAACCTAGTTGAACTAATTGGTTCCTATTTCTTGTAACATAATTATGTCTATCGCCTCTTTTGCTAAAAAGATGAAGATTTTTCTAACATACATGATGTTTTCATAGATATATTGACAAGGTGCCGTCATTATGTTGATATCTTTAAACAGTTCCCTTAGAGGATCGCACCGGCGGAGATTGTAAATAGCTCTGATGGCTCTTTTCTGTAATATAAAGATTGAATCGATGTCTGCAGCCCGTCCCCATAGTAAGATACCGTACCGTAAAATAAGGAATTTACGTAAACAGCGTTTGAACCAATCCCAAATTCCGTGCTTTTATTTATTTATTTAAACTTCATTTAAAGTCGCGATACATGAGGTACTATAAGTATTCTGCTTGAAACATTTGTTATTTTTTATTTATTGTGTTCACCTACCATAGTGTTGTCTTTTTTGTACTTATATCGATGTTTTTAACCCAAAGGTTGACTGCTAGAAAATGCCTTGTTGCATGAAGTTCGCTTATGTACCACTACTGTCTATGAAGTTTACATAAATAAAGACTAATAACTTAGAGAATTCAAGTTACTATAATAAAGTTTATTCCAAATATCCAAGCGCAAAATTGTATGGTCGATGATGGTTGTACGATTTAATCGGTAAATGAATATTATTAATACCACAGATATATGTATAAATTGATATAGTGTTAACATTAATTAAAATAACGTTGAAAAGCGTGGTTAACACCTAATTAACATGTAGTAAAGGAGATAATAATCATGATACAAAGCCACCGCTCAATATGTGTGCGTAGACAAAATCAAAAATATTTATTTCTTATTAACCATTTATGTACCCACAAGCATTTTTTAATTGTCAAAATGTCGATCAGTCAAAAAAGTGAAGCTAATTTACACATTCCAAAGCATTTGATCAATTCTCATAGTAGCTGGTAGTCGGAGTCGGGATTTCGGCGGCAGGAGCGTGGGGACAGGTGTTCTCTCACGCGAGCGGCCGTCTCTTTTGTTAGTATTACTACTTTGCAGAAGGAGGCGATCGCCGCACATTCCCACTCGTTCCAGACAATGGTCTATACCATGGACCGGCGCGAGAGTTCGCTGCGTCGATCGCTCCCACGAGGACACGGTGGTGCTCCACTCAAGCCGGGCATACCTCCACCAATTGTTCCACCATGTCCTTTGGGCCGCCTGCCACTTTCGCAGCGATGGCACCCACACCGGCGTTCCCGGCGTTTCACAAAGGGCTAGGACCGAACGACACCCCGCGTAAAGCTTCTGGCAGGAGGCATCTAACCCCCTAGATTGGGCAGGAGTCGCTCAAGAGCAGCCCCGGCCCGCTCCAGTTTGGGAGGCTGACGTCGGAAGTGCTGCTCAAAATTCCACCAGCTGTCGAGTACAACCCACTCAGCTCAATCATTTTAAAAAGAACTGAATCACCCAACAACATGTGTCACCATCAGCGAGACTGAGTGAGTATGATAAACTTACAACTGTCATGCTTGTTTATGTCAAACTATGAGTAGTTGTAACCTAATAAAAAAAATGCTCTATGGTACATCACATTAATAAAAAAAGCACACAATGTTTTTTAGAGGGATACAAATCATCAAATAACTTCACCTGCTCTGGGTAGAGCAAGAGGGACGTATACCATCTACAAACCCACCTGTTTTCTTCCCATGCCCTTTGTTTTACAAACTTCCAAGGCCACAATGTCTCTTTCAAACAGTCCCGGAGCCTGCCGGACCTTAAAGAATAACGCTATAAAAATAACGGAATAATTTGTTGATAGTGTATTAAATAATATGCTATTAAAAGAGTCATTACTTACTGATACCTAATCACAGTCTAGTAGTACAATCATAATACCAGTACCAGTACCGGTAGTATTTGTACTAGTAGTACCAGTACTGGCAGTAGTATCAGTAGCACGCCAATGTTAAAACTCAGTAAAAAAGATTTTTTTTGGTGTCCGATAGAGCGATAAAAAAAGATCGTAAATGAGGGTAGTTATTAAACTTATTAATACGACGATCAAACGGTCAGTCGCAGTTACGTTTCCAGACGAAACTGCCAATAAGAGACGCTATTAAAACAATTCTATCAAAAAGTATATTGGTCATAAAATTATATCGGTCGTAAACTGAACATCAATAAGTCGTGTTTATTGTCAAATTGTGTTTCAAGAGGTGTCTCAAGATAGCATATTTTCGGAATATATACGCGTTGTGACAGTTTTCACATTATCAGTCAGTATAATCCATCAAATAATCATTTCTGAGCCATTCTGTTGGTAATAGAGATAAAGGGGAATTAAACTTTTGCCATACATAGCTGGCATGTTTTTTTTTCTTTTCGCTAATAATGAAACACGAGCCATATCTTAAAGAACTGTATGAGAAAGCAAAAAGAATTATGTCAACCAACCGTAATCGAATGAAGTTAGAAATTATTTATAATTTCTAACTTCATTCGATTACGGTTATAACTATCTACTAAAGTAGATAGCTATATATTATAGCTATATATTATAGCTATCTACTAAAGTAGATAGCTATTGTTTTTTATCAGGCGTTAGTTTTCTTAAATAAATATACTCCGTGTCAAACATTTAAAGTTGTTAAATAATCTTCACGGTTTCTCTAAAGTTGGTCGGCATAACTCGCTTCCGCATTTATTGGTAGGGTGTTGCAAAGAACTGGAGTTATCAATTTGTCTTAATTACTACATATTATAAAACAAAGTCTCCCGCCGCGCCTGTCTGTCTGTTGGCGATAAACTCAAAATTTAAAGCACCGATTTTCAGGCGGTTTTCACCCCTCGATAGCGTGATTCTCGAGAAAGCTTTTAGTATATAATTTGTTAAGTTTTTGTATTTATTTCTGTGTACATTAACGATATTAGTTGAAAATGTCGGGAAAAAATAAGCCGTCTGGGAGCTTTCAACGAAAACGCTGCCTAAACCCTTTGAGATATAACCAAATAATGTATGGTGGAATTGTGTGTCTTGTATAGGTCTTTAAAAAAGTCTCCTATGGCATATGTCTATCTCTTAAGGTTAACATACTGTATCCATTTTACTACTTTAAAAAATTGGCATTCATGAAGCGTTTATTGGAAAGCTATTTACATAATTACGGTATTAATTCTTATCAAAATAAGTTACTTCGTGTTAAAAGCTATATCAGTATCTGTAAATTACTTTTTGAATCGACGTACCATTTGAAAGTTATCATAAGTTTAATAATTCTCAAAATTAAATCTATGCGATAGCTCCCGCGAGTTCTGTTCTTCAGTCGCTTTGCTTGACGCGGTCGCTGACCCTCTCCCCGCACCGTCTCTTGCCTACTGTTTTTTTTAGCTAATAAGCCGAATGACAATAATGCACGACTGAAGACTGTGTTTTCTTTCGGGTGTTGTTGAAAAGTTATAATTGCATTTTTGTTTTGTGTTTAGTATATGTGAATTAAGGTAGTAAGAACTACACTGCTCACGCGTGTAAAACGGAGGTCCAAAATTTATGGTGAGTAACCTAATGCCACGCGGGCGAAGCCGCGGGCAAAAGCTAGTTATAAAATATAAAAAAATAGGTAACGCCTGACAAAGAAGTACAAGCAAAGCTTCTATAGATATTCGTTTGATTACAGTTTAAAGACCTTGTTCTTTTTGCTATTTTATTCCTTGTATTGTCCTTTAACTTATAACCTAGGTTTTATTTCTGGCGAAAAGAAAAAAGTAAATCTTGGCAATGTTATGCATTGGTTTTTGAATCGAATTACATTAATTTACTCAATAAAATTAATGTACACATTCATATAAAGTAAAGACAAGAAGAAGGTTACTAAAAAATAGGCACAAAGTCGATGTTTAATTTTAAAGATATTTTTTTTAGCGTCCTTTCAGAGGGACAGAGTTGAAATAAAAGGAGATATCTGTAAAAGTAGTAGAAGAATCGAAAACAAAAATTTAGAAAATAATAATTAAATGAAACAAAATGTAAGAATATATTAACTACGTTTCAGCATATACTGTTATCATTATTTATCACGTCATTTTAACAATATATATCTAAGCGCACAGTAGTGCGCAGGCCAAGTTCCAGCAACAGGCCGCGCGCATGCCGTGTACTATTTTGCTTTGCCGGAGATATGACAGTTGACGAGGGACTCATTATCGTTTAATTTAGTTAGTAGTATCACCTAGATTAATGGATGATGCACTTGTCCAGTTAAAACTGCAAAGACTTGAGTATTGATGCCGAGTTGCTGGCCTGTCAGTTTTCTATCGTATACCGTTCCATCATTAGATCACGAGACGTACGGCGTTGCGCCTCCCGTACGTGGTAAACATCTTACCCATATGTACAAAGCGTTTTGGGAATACATTCATTATGCGTAGGTACAACTAAGGAGTGAAATTTCTTGCCAGGTCTGTATTTTCTGAGAATTAGCTACAATCTAAGAAGGAAGAAGACTCACTCATCGTCAGCCACATCATCGCTTACCATCAGGTGAAATATAGTGGTCAAACGAGGGCCTATCCATAATAGAAAAAATCCTATGTTTGTTTTTTTACTTTTGTTTGGCTTCCGTTTGACTATTATCTCGCCTTATGGTGAATCTCTCTTGTTTTATGAATAATTTATTATAAATCTATATTTCAAATCTTTCTTATGAACGATATTTATTTTATTTTAAAGTCAATATTTCTAATTCATTTAAAATGGTTTCCTACTTCACACATTTTATAAGACGTTTTTGTAGCTATAAAACAACATAAAAGCGAACAAAAATAAATAAGATTTTACGTTCGACCGAATTGACGACAAAAACAGTAGGTAAAATCGGAAGGTGCCAATTCGCGAGCACTCGCGAGTTTCGTAGCAGCGAGTTGACAAAAAGTCGACAGCAAAATCAATATTGGTAAAAATAGTATGCAATTTAAAAAGCGTATTGTTTTGTATCTTGGTAACAAATAAAACCATTACTAGCAACGCCGCACTTTATTCGCTAATGCCACTCACTACCGTCATTTATCTTTACAAGGCCCTCCTTTGTGAACCCCTTTTAGGGAATCACAAAGACGCTCACATGTTTCTTATTGTGAATGTGTAATTGGAAAAAATATTTCTAGTCATGCTATTAAGAAATAAGAAATGTTAGGCATATTATGGCATTTTGTTGACGGAGCGTAAATGAACCATTATAAATCAAGTCAAGCTTAACTTAGACCATATAATTTACGTTTTTCAGTGTTTTCTCGGTCGCTTATTTTTGGTTTCTAATATCAATGCCACAGTAATTCTGTCGAAAACCATACACGATTTCCTTACGCAATAATTGCATGGAATCTGTATTTCGTAAATAAAACGTTTGAGAAAGATCAGGATTTTATTTAAGAGTGAAATATGATTTCACTTCTAAATAAAATCGATCAAGAATTTAATTTAGTACGAACCGAGTTATAGAATAACGCTCTAGTGGATCTCTTAGATTTTGAGAGCTTTTACGATACCGACGACCTACGCGTTTTCCATAAATATCTCTTTTACATTATCTTATATTGATAAACTTGAAACTTTTACTAGGAAGTGAAAATGGAAGATTAACGAACTTAATCTTACATTTTCAGGCTTGCGCACAGGAACAAGCTCTATGCATTATACTTACTACTTTACGATGACACTAATTAAATCTACTTTTGCCAGCGGACTCGCTAGATCCCGTGGCTACGGCATAATAAGTATCCTATGATCTAATCTAGTATATAATTTCTGTACTGTAATTTCTGCAATATTTTAAGTTTCTTCATGACATACATTCTAGACACTTGAGAATTTCAAACTTTTGTCCTCGCATTTTATCAAACTCCGTGACAAAAGGTTTACGGTCCAGGCGGTGCGATTATGGGACGATTACCGATGTCAAAGAACCTTTCTCAGAATTTTACTTATATTTAAATTATAACTTTCTCGACCATAAAATATTATTGTGGTTCTATTTAATTTCATTTCTTTCATCACTAACCAATTTTTATTCTTTTCTTTTCTTTTTTCGCTTCTATTTAATTGTGTGACACATAATAAGATATACTTATGTATATTTGTAAGTTTTTGTTAAAGATAATTCTTTTGTAGGTATAGGTGTATATTTTATCTATGTATCTTATTTTTCAAATTTTTGTTTGATTAATATTTGCTATCAGTACACCGCCGACTACGCCTTTTTTTAGTTTAAGTTCCTATAGTTCATCCTAAGGTTGTCTGGTAGATACGCTGTCAGCGATAAGACTATTCTACCCACTGATTTAAGTTTCTGTAAAATTGTTATTATTTTGGTGCACAATAAAGTTTATTCTTAGATTCTATTTCAATACCGTGCCTAAGAAACCCCACACACAGTGTGAAAAAAAAATATCATAATAAAAAACAAAAAAATGTGAGGGCTTGTCATTGTTCTGAATTTGAGAGACGCAAATTGTCCTGTTGCACTAAAAATAAATATGCAAAGCTAGCAACCAAAAAATCCAACAACAAAGTTACTTTTTGCGCAGCCCGATGCAGTTTGTGGAATTTATTTAAAATCAATCACAGATTTTGATGCCAAACATATTTTTGAACATTTGTAAGCAGCTAATAAAAGACTTAAGCAGACACGTGTGTAGCACTGTATTTATAGAAAAAAATGTAAACAATCTTGATCGATGTTCTTTTTACATTCGTATTTGCGATGAAAGTGTTTTTACTTTGATAGTTGAGTTATTTAGAAAAAGATTGATGGATTTTTTTTTTAAGGTGGGAAATTTTCCAATGACTCCCGCTCTTGGGTGGAGCGAGAGAGCGTGTCACATTTTAACTGACTAAAACACACTTATGTTCTATTTTTGCCTTGCGTTCCAGGACCCTGAGTTTCCATTTCGGGAGTCAACCCATTTCCCCAGTAAGTTTTGGCCCTGCTGGGCCATTATTGTTTTGCTGACATCCCTTTGAGACGCGCGTCGACGGCTCAGACGTGGTCTGAATGGTTACTGAACAGCTGGACGTCAAGTTACCAATTGCTTGTCGTCTACAGTGGCTGGAAAAAACGGTCGAAGTCTCGGCGGTTGGAGCGTGAGGATGTTCGTTCCTAAAAGAGGCGACTGCGTGCCAATCCTCCTCGATCCGGATCATGGCCTTTACCAGGGCTCGGGAGAAGTGACTGCCGCCGATCGCCCCCATGAGGATACGTCACGGCAGTGCTTCGTCCAAGCGGGGCACACCTCCACCGTATGCTCGTGTCGTGTCCTTCAGGCAGTCCACACAATGGTGACGTTTCTTCCGCACGTATCCGATGCAGAAACCTCTCGAACTTACCATACCCGGTGAGGACCTGCGTCATGCGAAATGTCGCTGTGACGTCTTTCCAGTTACTCCTCAAAGACGATACTTACTGCCATGATATAAGTCGTGCCTAAAGGTTTATAGGCCAGTAATAGTACTTAATGAAAGTACTATATTACTAAGTACCTAATGAAGCTAGATAGTACCTAGTCGTATGTGCCTTGTAAATAACACAGGCATTTTGCTATTGAAGAATACAGGCGACTGGTGACTTTTCAAAGGCGCGTAGTTATTCCACGTGCGCCCCAAAGAGTCAGTAAAACCGTAGGGGCCCAGCAGGGCCGAAGCCATGTAGATCCATTGGTTGACTTCTGAAAAGGTTACCCGTAGTCCTAGAACACAAAGGGCAAGTGAAGGAACAAAGGTATAGTTTTAGTTGTAGTTATAGGTCGAGCGGGAGAGGTCACTAGATGACTTCCCACCTCTAAAAAAAGGAACCTGGGAGATGTTTTCAAAAGTCAGTAGAACTAGGAGCAATCTAGGGGGTCCAGACGCGTATTGCCGTAGGTTCTACACGGGAATCGTGTGATCCATGTCCATTTATGTGCCCGTGTGGGTACGATCGCTGCGAAAGCGACCGACTCGCAAGCTGAACACATCCCAGATGGACATGGCCATTTGAATGGTGCGGATATACCGCACGGTCTCTCACGAAGTTGTGCGAAGAACGTGAATGTGATAAATCGCAGTCAGATTTCATGGCAGTATGGAGACAGTGAGTGTTGCAACCCAGCACGTGGCCTGCACAATTGCGGTGGTAAATCTCCTCATTGAGAAATGGCTAGAGAAACACTACTGCGTCCTTACCTTCCCCTCAAGTGGGACCTCCTCGGCCTTGCCAATTCCGGAAAAAAACGTCCGTATTAAAATTGTGCAGACAGCCCGGAGAACACAGTATTTTGTTTGTTTTGTTTAGCCGTGGCAAACGAGAGCTGGTATCATATCCCAAGGCTTTTATTTGTGCAAACGTGGAAAATAGTCCCGTACATTCACTGTACAAACTAGAAGACTTGGTCCATTCAAATAGGAGCACTATTTGAATGGACCAAGTCTTCTAGTTTGTACGTTTAAATTCGATTTACAAACAACTCTATTCAATTTATAAAAACACGGTTTAATTTTAGCTTTGAACGAATCTTTTAATCAACACACTTAAATTGCAATTGCAAATGTTGGTAAAATCTCACAAAACAGAAATCGTTTTAACTGTTGGTAGCAAGCTTAAAATAACTCATACCCGGATATTAATTTATAAACGCAAAAGTTCTTCTGTCTGTTTGTTACCTATTCACGTGGCATTAGCAGAATAGACTTGAATGAATTTTTACCAATTGGGTAAACCATGTTCTGGAATACATTTTATCGGGTTATAACTTGAAATATGTTACCTTTCTAATTTAGTTTTCATCTTTAGGATGGGCCTGCCAAATAGAAATTGAGAGGCAAGCCAAGAGAATCATCGGCAATTATGCTCTTGTTGAGTCGAAGCTCCAAAGCCTTGGGCATCGCCGCCAAGTTGCTAGCCTGTCGGTTTTCTATCGTTTACATTTCGGACAGTGTGTTCTGGAATTGCACAATCTAATTCCGCCATGTCTGTTCCATCATCGGACCACTAGATGTACGGCGTTGCGCTACCGGTACATGGTAGACATCTCATCCATACGTACAAAGCGTTTTGGGAACATATTTATTGTTCCTACAGCCAAGGAGAGGAATTCCATGCCGGAGTCTGTGTTTCCTGATAGCTACAACTTAGAGGTCTTTAAGTCAAGAGTGATACTGTTAAGCAAGAGCGCTCCATCGTCGACCACATTATCGCTTACCATTTGGTGAGATGGTGGTCAAACGCGAGCCTATCAATAATTAAAAAAAAAACCATCACGCAGGCAAATTCACTGGCAGAAGGGAGTTTATTATGTATTCTAGTAGCGAAATAACTTATTATTTTTATACCCTCGCTGGTCGGACGTTCGTTACTTTTGCTAAAAGCTTACAAAATTGTCCCACTTTTTGTTCGAAATAAGCTCCAGTATACGCGGAAAGGTGTCAGTTTTTTGGCTCTCGAAGTGCCCCTATATTAAGCTCTTCATGAGAGAAAGTATCTACTTAGATACACATTTTATTTTTTGCTATTAATGCTAACATGGCTAGGCATTTGGCTCTGCTCCCGAAATTATGTCGTGAATTATTTCCTTCTATATTAGTTTCAGTTAAATAAACTATTATTATATTTATAAAGGCGAAGGTTTGTGCGTGTTTATTTGTTTATTTAATTCTTTATGCACAAAAGAGTACAAAGCCGGACTGCGTAGGAGACGGTGGCGGAGGTGTTTGTGTAAAGGTACAAGTTAGAACTACACTGCGGACACTTGTGCTAAGTACGCCGATCTTGGCGTGTCGGTCTCCACACATTTTATATGGAAACTAGACTTGTAGAGCCACGACACCAACCACGCCACGCGATACCACGCGACGTCGTTCTACGTACAGTTGCAAAAACGGATCTTGAGCGCTCGGCGTCAGAGTGGGGATCGCTTTGCGCATTCCATACATTGGCAAGCCAATCGTCTTCGTTGTTAGATACATGCAGCAACGCAGAGAACGAATTAGGAGCGACGTCTAGGCGAGCCAATCACTGACGCTCCCCGCCGCCGCGTCTCACTTCGCTCCATTAAAGAGACCGAATATTTGACTTCTGCGCAACCGCTCAAGATCCGTGATGGCAACTGTACCTATAGATCTAGCGTGGTCCACGTGTGTAGTCCTAGCTTAAGTTTGGTACTGCTAAAAACTCCAAAAAGTCTTACCACTATAAGAACTATACTCGCATACTGTTCTTATAGATTCATTGAAAAATGTGGTTAATATCGCCAAAAGTATCTTTGAAATACTCTCCACTAAAATTGCAGATTTGGAGTTACAACAACTTACGTGGGAGGCATCGTTCTGTTCGCTTGAATGGTTAAACAGATTTCGATGAAACTTGTTATATGAGTGGTAGACCATGTCTTGGAAAAGCACATAGGGTACTTTTTATCCCTGGGGTATGTTTCCTTGGTACAATTTTCTAGTATAACGCGGGCGAAGCCACAGGCTGTAGTTAGTAATAAAGTAAATGACCGTTTTTTTTTTCAAATATGTCAAATAGGCACATTAAATTGTTTTGATTTCTAGTTTACTTCAATAAGATTTTTTGTGTTTTCAGCGTTAGTAATTCATGAAACTTATAATACATTTGAGGAAGGATATAAATACGCCCCTCTTATCGAGAGTCAATATTTATGAAGCTTCTTATTTCTGTGTTTTTACTTGTATCTGTTCACGCTTAAACGCTCAAAGATATATTTTGTGACCGATGAGTAAAATAAAATATATTTTTAGACCTTTTTACTGTAAGCTGACATTGACAAGTCCGCATCGGTCACTGAGTAGATATATTTTGGCCCCGCTGTGGAAGTGCTTCTAATGAATGAAAGTGAATAGTCCCTGGGCACTAATGTGACACTATGAGCTGGCCTGCCCATTCATCTTTAAAATAGGATTATGTACACATTTGTATGCACGAATTCATAAACTTTATGATTGCTATTTCTCAGCGCAAAGCTGTTGGAGGTACCGTATATATCTCTGGAGAATAACTCCTATACGTTAGTGTTCTATAAAAACGCTTGACATATCTACCAACAAAAAATGTTTGAGCTTTTTTCTTCTATTTTTTCTCCAGTGCTCTTTATAATAAGTAGATTAGGGTCCAAGGAAAGGTACAACAAAGTATGGGCGGCCTGTGAGCAAAAGCAAGAATAATTTCGTTCAACTTAATAACGTTTGGTAAGTACAAACATAATATAGTACTTACTTAAAGATATTCATTTGAGAACTGGGTATATAATATTGCTGCGTAACTCGTAAAAAAACAATTAAAGAATAAAATGAATTTTACCTTAAAATAAAACGTATTGTCTCATTATATTAATATTATTATTATTGTATTTTCAAGTTTCAAGGTTTAAGGTATATAGTCCTATAGAGTTATAAGCACATATACTCGTACTGCCGTCTGCGCTCGCATTTTTCTTTTTTAAATCTATTAACTCAGCCATTACCGAGGAGAAGGCAGGAAGGCCCTAACCCCTCGAGCGTCGATTGTACATACGTCTGTACAACTTAGATGTCCTTGAAAAATGCTTAATTCGTCGTTAATCGTCTTTTCCCTAAGTTTGTACGAAAGTTATTTGGTCGAAAATTGTGTTTTTTTACATATTCTTCTATACATATATTATTTGTTTTTCGTAGAAAAATGGAAAAAAAGTTTATTTTTTATTTTT